>OY728151.1:1894296698-1895727948 GCA_963277665.1 Viscum album
ACTCCCTCCATTACATATTTGATACTTCATCATATTACTTCATGTTTTGAATCAATTACCACCATTGATCAGCATCTCCAGTGAGGCGGTAAACTACTATGATAACTTTTTCCATTTCACTACTCCCCAAAGCCTGAAATATTTTCTCTAGATAATTTATCCATTGCTCAGCTACTAAGGGATTTGTACTTCCATTGAACATTGGTGGTTGTTGCCTCATGAATCGATCTAACATTGATCCTCCATGCATAAAATCGGGGTGCTCCATACGGTTAAGGTTATTATTCATAACCTGAGTGAGTTGTCCCAATATGGTGATTAGCTGATCGGCACCAGTTGCATCACCAGCTCCACTATAATTATCTTGAGCAGGAGGGAAATCCCTACATGGAGTGCGTGCATTGATATAGTTTCCATTTCTTCCACTAGGCGCCATTTCTAAACAATGGCATAAACTAGATCAGTTTATGAATCAAAATAAATAATTCCATACTTATAAAACACTTAAAATAAATTGAACTATTTTTGGATATAATCCATAATCATAAAAATGTTTTCTTTGAGGAATTATATACTCATAAACCCTTCATAATGATTTGTAATGAAAATGAGAGTTATCCTAAGAATATCCCCCGGGAGTGTTGTAACAAAGAGTGCAGCAAGGCCCGTTGTCGTGCACCAGTTTCCATTTGAGTCTAGCACAAAGCGGTGTTTTCGGGTTTTACCACTAGGTACATCGGTGCCAGAGCCGCCTCTACCTGCTCGTATCCAGACATGGATGTATTGCTCGGAAAAATCACAAAACCTCTACAATACCAAAATTCTAGGATGTTCTTCTATACTAATCCTCAAATTCCATCTTAGGTCTATATGCTCTAATCAGAGTTTATCTAAATCTAGCATCGAAGGTTTTTACTAAACATCCTTTGATACCAACTGTAATGCCCCGACCCCAGTTACCTAGATTCGGTGCATTATTACATAACATTGGCATGATCACAAGAAAGATCAAATCTCGAAAGACCAATGAGTTTAGTAGCCTTGGAAACACTAGATATATTCATAAGTCTTACATTACATCATAAAAATGAAAACTACAACAACATATTTTCTTCATAGTCCACACTCATATCCCCACATTCTATCCCTGCAGGTCATTCATAAATTACTTCTTCACATCCTGGGAAAAATAAAACATTGAAAGGGGAGAGCTCAAATTCCCAGTAAGGATAACAATATAGAGGAAACTTTCATAAATAAGAATAAAAATTAAAGGAAATGTATAACTAAAACAAAAGCCTTTTAAACATAAACTTCAACATAGTATGGAAAAAATGAAATAATTCCATTTACTTATTCCCATGGATATTCTACTAATCGAATAATCACATGAAATATCAAGTACCACATTCATAATGATAGAATGCATAATGCCAGACTATCATAACCACATAGCCAAGGCCTCGTTCCATGACTACAAATAATATTTTGCCAAGGCCTTATGCCAAGACACTAGTTTGACACATGAGACCTACCGATGCATCGAGGAGCTATAGCGGGCTCCACCCGTCACATATTAAGTCCAATGCATTCCCATATGAAAAGGATTAAGCATAACATAAACATTCGTATTAAAACTAGCATATGAATTGTAAATAATTCATCCCTAAACCATGAATGGTATAAAAATTACACATCCACAGTCAAACATATCAAAAAACCTTAAATAAAATATAGAAGTTTTGTATCATAATAAATCAACTTCAAATAAGTGTAAAATCCATTAAAGGATGTTGACATAGATGAAATCAAAACTATTTTTAGAGAAATATCTATTTCTATTTTGAAATCATTCAAGAGTCATATATTTATTAAATAAAACATTTTATTTTAAAATATTCTTATAAGCTTGTAAGGGAAGATTTGAAGATTTTATAACGGTGGAAAATAGCCGCACCTGCCGTATAAGTTAAAAAAAACATTCTTACCTTAATTTTTCCGAAAAGGTTAAAAAACACCTTGTTTGGAAAAAAACGGAAATATTCCTTTATAAAACTCTTATAAAAATTCAAACAAGGGTATAAATGTCTTCAAACCATATTCAAGTAAATATTAAAAATGTTTTTAAATACATTTTTAAGAAACATGGATGTGGATGATAAAGAAATCCGAGTAGATTATTACGTATAAACAACCTCGGATAATGAAGAGATTGTGAAATAACCCTTACCTTGTACTTTTCCTTGGTTGGGGGTAGGTTATCCTCCTGTATAATGGTTAAATAATTGTTATTAAATTATACAAGAATCATATACATTAATATGATATCATATATGATTGATTTGTTATTAATATCTTAGTATTATCGTTGTTTCGGGTGTTAACTTACTCGTTTTCTTTTATATGTTTTGTTACGTAAGCTGTGTTTGTAATGGATATGTTATATCATAATCATATCCAAAATGATATCAAGTCGTTAGATACTATTATTAATCATAAAATGAGAATTATACTTGAATGGATACGATGGATAATGAATCTTATCGCGTTCGTGGAGACGGTAGTCCATACATACGCACAAGCAACAATATCATTCTTCTGATATTAAAATAATATATAATTGGATGGTATATCATATATAAAGAATCATTATCATGTTATATTTATTATTTACATGAGTTACACATCATTATTATACCCATCCAAATAATAATTTATTGAATAACAATTACACCACGACGTGGAGACAGTAAGCCGTACATACGCACGTATGGTGACATGTTATTCAAAGGATGGATAGAATACTGAATATGGTTGTACCATATTTATAATAACATCACAGTATATATAAAATACTGGAGTTATTATTTTATAATGGTAATAACAAAGAAGGAAGAAGTGGAAGAAGAATGGAACTTGGAAAAGGGTGGTGAAATCATTACATCTTCTTCGGGTTCTTCCTTTTGTTTTGATCAAAAGGGCTCTTAGGTTGGCTTTCTGACCAAAGGAAGGCATCTAGGATGAAGTGAGGGAAGTTGGGAGAGTTTTTGGGTAGAGTTTCGCAGAGCCAAAAGACTTTTACGGTGTGAATTAATGAGAAGGTGGAGTTCCCTTTTATAAGAGGGGTGAGGGGCACCTTTGGAAAAGCTAGAAATATTATTTTACAATAAATTCATATTCGGTTTATAATGGATCCAAAGTGGATTATTTAAAATTTAAGGTGGGTATTGGTCGAAAACCACTCAACCAATAGAATTTAGATAGGTTTGGGTTAATATATTAACCTTATCATTAAGTATTAACTCTTAGTTAATTAGTTTCACTTTTATAATGTCTCTTTGTATTTTTATATTATATGATTAATAAACATACTATATACATCCAAGATACCCCCAAGCGGCCCATTAATGATACAACTATCATTATATATGTCTCTTGGCCTAACCTTAGATTTTTAGGAATTTAATATCAATTAATAATATAATATTTGTTTTAAAAACTCTTTTATGTTAATTTTGAAACTATTCAATAATTGATTTTTGTGAAAATCATAACAGAATGATTTCTTCGAAACAAGTTAATTAAGGCAATAATAACATGTCATATTAACTTATAAAATTAGTATAATTCATAAAATGTCTCATATTATATTTATTTCGGTATCTACAATATCAATCATTTTAATTTTTCACTATTATAGTAATTACTGCATCACCATTGTGTCATAAATAAATTAAATTATTTAATGTCTAAAAATTATAAATAAAATACCATTATGTATGAATTCATTTTATATTTCTAATTAATATTTATAGTCGAAAATACAAAATAATTAACCCTATGTAAAAATTATTTTTCTAAAAGATATATGCTTGTGTCATTTTTGTATTCATTTTAACTTAATTAAAATAAAGTGTCCCTATCACTTAAAAGTAGAACCATGGGGTGCCAAAATCGACCCAAATATGGACATGGTCGTAAATGTATCAACCAATAAGTTTTGTACACTTTTAGGGTAAATTATTATTATTATAATATTTTTTAACCCTTATTTACCAGATTTACCCTTTAACCATGACAAATAAAATATTTACCGAAGTAATTATTCAAAATTTTTAAAAATAAAAGATACCTATTTACACAATTTGATCATCCTGATTCCAAATATGGAATCCATTTTTCCAAATTCAAAATACATAAGTGGTAGAAATTAATTTGAAATTAATTCCTACTGTCAAAACAAAAAGCGTGTTTTTAAGATATAATAACTATCAAAAGATTGATAATTGTTTATGTTCGGTTTAATTGTGAAATTATGTCCAATTACCAACATTGTATTAAATGGTAAAATTATATTCTAAATATACTTTAAAACCACTCAAATTCATAATTTATCACTATTAATTATTTTTATTTAAAAAGTTTTTTTAATTAAAATTTAGTAATTTTCACTATTCATTAAAATATTAAAGTTATCCGAAAAGTACCAAAATTTTACCTTAGGCTAAATTAGATACACCAAATCCAAAAATGAAGTCCATTTTGAGAGATAATATCTCTAAAATTTTAAAAACTACGTATTACTATTCATAACGGCTAGTTTGATCGGTTGTGGTGTGTGTTAGAACTCAATGTTGTGTACAACACACACTATTGCATTATTCAAAGAGAAGACTACCGTAGAAGCTTGGGGTGTTACATATTAAACACCAATTTAAAATTATTAATGTATTAAATGACTTCTATATGTTTCCTAGATTCATTAGAGTATATAAATAGGTCCATTTTTTGGAAAACATCACCTGCATTTTGAATCAAATCCTATATCAAATTTTGGAGTCACGCAAAATCACTGGTCTTGGTTATTTATTGTGATCACACGTAATATGTATCCTTAGAATGTATATTTATATTTTCCACACACACATTAAATATACCAAACTTCCTAATACATTGTATTGTTATGATATTATTATATTACATTTTATCTTACCATTAGGAGAACAACTAAAGCCCACTGCTAATTAGCACTGGGATAAGGACCGGTGCTGAGGTATACATGAAATAATGGGAGGAATTAAATCTAAATAAACCTATACATAGCTACCATACATCTAACATCCACCATACAATAATTATATATAAACATAACAATATATATATATATATATATCCATTTCCATGATAGAATGAAATGATAAAAATAATTTAATATGTACCTAGATAGAATCTCGAACTAATGCCAAAAGAAATACCAAATACATGAGAGTGATAACCATTATGATCATATATACTATATTAACAATCCATATGATCCATATATCTCATGAATCTATGGTCACCTATCATTCACATCAATTTATCTTCGTAGAAAAATTGTGAAAAAATGCCTTATTTGTCATGTTGGTGTGAGTATATCAATACTCGGTATAATCATCATATGCAGTGAGCAAACCATGTAAACTTGTAGTGTCTTTTTATATCAACCTATGTTAAATTTTGGACCAATATACATCACATTATATCAATAATGTTAATTAATGTAACTTATTCACATCAATCAATCCATAGCTAATTTTTCTCATGCTTATGAAATATCATGTTTTAATTACAAAGAAATTGGAATCATATCTTACAATCAATCCTAGATCTATTACCAGGTAATTTAACATAGATAAATTTAATCATGAGATAATACAGTAAATAATCATATCCTTCTAAATAAATAGTATCGTAGGAAATACACATCTCTAACTATCCTAAAAAATGAAGAAAATACACATCTCCATTGGAGGAAATACCAATTTTCACAATAAGGAAAATATAAACATCTAGATTCCTATGAAAATACCCTTCAATAGAGATAAATATGAATAAAATGTTATTTTAGGATATTATAATATCTATATTTTTCTATAAATATCTTGTACCCCAAATTTTGAAGTAGTGGGCGAGGATTCGAGATAGTATCAAGACCATTATTATATAAATTAACCCCGAAGTTGTGGTTCTAGAATAGTTTCACTACTTGGGTAAGTTATAAACCATTGTATCCTCATATTGGTGACACTAAAGGATTTACCCATCTCCATATTTCTTAAAAAATATTCTCATATTTTTGATATTGAAGATATTTTCCATCTCTATCTATCTTGAATCAAATATGTCAAAATAATTATGAATCCTTAACTATCACCTAGATATATCAGAAAAATCTCCTTTAGAGTAGTGGTTGAGTGTTGAACGATACATGAAATAATTAATATTACATATCTACCAAAATCAATTGGTGATAAATGGTATGGTGATTATTTTAAAACTAAAATCTATGAATGAGGGTGATTGTAAAACGATCCATAGTCATATATTCTCACCACTGATATCTACCCATCACATGTTGCATTAGCTTTCAGAAAAAACAATACCCAAAATAAGGAACTCAATAACAGTCAAGGATCCCCTATTATTCAAACATGACATCTGGTTTTGTGATCCTTCTAGTACCACATCCAAAATAAACTTCCACATCCAAATCTCATAGGTTGTAAAAGATATTTCAACACCAAATAAAGGTTTTATTTGATTTTTCCTTCTATCCACATCATAATCATGAACTTATAAATAAATTTATAAAAGTCATATTTATTTCATTAGATGATTCTCATGGAAATTATACCAAATTACATGTATACTTCCAACCATATTTGGGAAACCGCTATCCATAGTGTTATCACTCATTAATTTCCATTATTAACACATCACAATAATCATCACCACCAATCATTACATTTTAGTTTATTTTTTTCCACATCTATTTTTCAAATGGAAGATATATCATGACATGATCAAAATTAATTCACATATATCATACCATTTACTCCATATATATCAATCCTTATCAATAAATAATATATGTCACCACATCCAATTAAAACTACATCATTCATCTAAGAAAGTAGATCAATTTATTATTTGTTCATTTGAAAACCCACTTTCATAATCATAATTATTTTTACACCATAAATTTAATCCCACACGTCCCAATGAAATATGATCAAAAACTCAATTTAAATATTTGAAAAAGAATTACTAAAATTTTCAAGATTTTTTTTAAATATTCATGAGATATCATAAACATGTTAAATGACTATCCTACATTTTCATAACTTCAAACCACATATACTGATCTTCAAAAACTGACTTTTCACCACCTCTTATAGTCAAGGAGCTTCTGTAAATAAATATTCTCATTCCTATTTTAATTTTTGATTAAATTTTTCAAAATTTTATTATTTCAACAAGTAATAATATTTTATATGATCACACTACACAAAGAAGATATTACAGTCCTAGAATTAAGTGGCCATTGAGTAATCAAAATGAATTATTCACAACTTCATGTGGTCAATAACCAATTCCATTTGAGTAATTCAAACCATTTTTCATTGAATTCATTAGTATTAATTCTAATGTTATGATTATTCCATAATAATAATAATTTTTATATTATAAATAAGGAAAATTTGTATTCTCAAATTTTAATTTCATATTAAACTTGGTCGATTTAATATGATAAAATTATCTATAATGAATTGAGGTAATATATTAGACTAAAATGTTTATTTGGTAAATAAAATTAAAATTGCATTTATGATAACATTTTCTCGATTAATATAATCTTAAAATATTTTTTCCCTTAATAATACGGTCTCAATATGAACCAAAATCAGTTTTTCTATGGTTTGGGGAGTCGGGACGGGTGGAATAAAATTTTTAGTGTCTAAAAAAGTATTTCATTTTCTCTAAATCCCCATTTGTTCATTCTTATTGTTAGGGGCTTCCACGTGGAACCTCCACATATTATCACATGCATACCCAATTATTTAATTTTATTTGAATGTTTACTATCTCATTTCTCATGCAATATGGACCAAACCACTTTTAACATTCCATACTAATATAATAAAATCTCATTCTTATTCCCATAATCTTTCACCAGATCATTTGATCTTATGCCAATGATTTTCATATCAGGCTACCACATATGTCTCCCTCACATGGCCTATGTAGTGTCCCTGTTTCAATTTGATCAAATAATTGAACCGATGAATAAATCTAGTTGACTGTGCACAGCCCATTTCATCTCATGCTAGAATGACCACCATCAAATCATGGAGATTAGACATCATTTGAAAATGTAGCACACCAAAAATATCCATTTTAAGGATACGTTAGAGGTTTATTTCTATCTAATAATGGATCAAAAGTCTAAGGTTTCATTGGTGTTCTTATACCATTCCTACCATAGGTGTTTGTTAGACCTAACCAAAATATACCTAAAATATAGGGGTGGTATATCTCGATCAGCTATTTCTAGGTATGGGATCACTGTCACGAACCATCCACCGGGGCCCATGCTGTCATATCCCCAAGCCCACCTTCTTGAGGCAAGGGGATGGTGACTAGCACCAAGAAGGAATAACCCAAAAAAGGGATGCATTTCCTTATATATGTACACACACAGATAGACAATACTACACAAAGAAAACCACAACAGAAAAAATTAACACAACCACAACAATGTTCCACCACTGAGTGTAAACGATGTAAAATGAAATTAAAGTGACCAGAATACAAGACCAACTGAAAGTAAAGTATAATAAAAGAAGTAAGATCTCCAGATGTCTTCCACTAAGGATCCTACCTTGATGGTAGGTACATCTCTCTATCAGATGTCCCTGTAGAAAAACACATCTATCGATCCACCACTGGTTACCTTCTAGTCCTAGCACCCCAATGTCACAGTCAAATCTTTCTATCGTCTGCACAGGACACAATAGGTATGGGGGAATCCTTTGAAGAGGTGAATATAACAATACTCATTTGGGACCCCAAGTCCCCTAGAGGTATCTCAGTAATCCAAAAAGGAAAACAACACAAAGTTAATATCATAGAGATAATAACACCATGAAATATCTCAAACACATAACACAATTTAAAAGGTACCGCTCACACCAGGTATAACATAAATACAGAAGTAAAGATGATTATTCATAATGCTAGATCATATTATTCTATTAAGAGGCTCTGAAACTTATTCACACATGGTTTCTAGGTGTTGACCCACATAGGGTCTCTAGGTTATGACCCACACGGGGCCGCTAGGAGCTAACCCACACATGATCTCTATTATGCAGATCGACACATGGTTACTAAATTTTGATAAACAAAAGGTTAATATTATACTGATACACACAGGGTCATGAGATGCTGATCTACATATGGTCTCTATTATGATGATTTACATAGGGTCTCTATTACGCTGATCCATAGAGGGTCCTTATTATGCTAATTCAAATAAGGTCTCTTGTATGCTTTATGTCATAGACATCCACTGGTTTCCCACACTTTTCACGCTTGATTCTAGGAGGATATTCTCATAAAAACATTAGTCATTCCTCATCCAACA
This sequence comes from Viscum album, assembly GCA_963277665.1. Lineage (NCBI taxonomy): Eukaryota > Viridiplantae > Streptophyta > Magnoliopsida > Santalales > Viscaceae > Viscum > Viscum album. The sequence goes on from OY728151.1 coordinate 1,894,306,168, forward strand.
TGAATTCACATAGAGTAATCCAAAGGTATGTCTCATCTTACGAGACCCAACACAATAGAAAACGCATCGAACGAATGCCCAATTTATAAGTTATGATCATTTTCGAAAAAAGGCCCTAGTTGGATTGAAGTATAATCCAACCTGTGCATATTACATACTCCTCCAAAATTGAAATAGAGTATACCAGAAGGACCTACTCATATTAAGGGTCCCAACACCACTAATGGCGCATCAATCGTATGCCCAGTTTGAGAAATACATGAATTTTAGGGAAATTGCCCCTGGTTGTTTCTAGATCTGGACCTATTCGGTCAGACCAACCCGACCCAACCCTATCTGGGTTGACCTGTTCTAGCTTGGGTCAACGTGACCCGACCCAGATATAGAACAAACCATTCGATCGTGGGTCTAACCAGCTCGATGGAGTAGGTCTAGCCTGCTGGGGTTGTTCCGGCCTGAGGGGGTCGCTCGCACCCTACTCGGTCCACTAAGGATGGAATGATTTCTTTGTCTGGCCAGGACAAGGCCGGATGACTCATCTTGCCCCATACCACCCCACAGGTCACCGCATGGCCTTCCCTCCGCTACGTGACGCGCTGCACGCGGCCTCCAATGCGGCTAAGCGGTATCGTCCTTGCACGTCACCTACAACGGGGTCTGTAGGTTGACATGTTCAACGCGGTGCCAACGTGGTGGTACTGGTCTCTTGCGCTATAACGATAGTTACCGCATCTTCCGCCGTTCGCCCAGGCCTCCTGAACGTTGGCTACCTCCACCACTTGACGATGGTTAGTTCCAAAACTACATGCGACCATGACCCTATTCTGTCTTAGCACACCGATGGGCACACCGCCTCCCTCCGCCCGCGACGCCGCCAGTGCCAGAATGTTAAAAAAGTATTCTATAGGCCACCAAAGTTGCTTTTGTGGTCCGTTTCTCGATCTATCTACACCCATAGGATAGTGAGGCTTCCAACTTCACTACGATGATCTGTAAGTCGACTTGCCACAATTTTGAGAATTCAACCATAAAGAATGAACATTTGGAGGGGATCTTGTCTTGTTCGTGCTAGCCCACACTCTCTGTGTTAGATGTTTAAAAACATTGGATGTTTGGGGATTGCCATTAAATCAATACAAGTGATAATTTAATCATGGATAGGGAAATCCCAAATTTAGTCACCCTCCTGCAAGAACATATGATCCATGGAATAACCTATTCATGGGTTAATCCACATTTTTCATTTGGAAATAAGATCGGGGAAATATTAAATATTTCAACCCCCTACCCCGTTTGAAATTCTCTGCTATATAATCCCATCCTCGAGGGTTCAAAAGGTCAACATCAATCGTAGATTTTCGGATTCATTCTTTGAGGTACATTGAAGTCGATGACGTTCTGCGAGTATTCATTGTTCTTCGTTGGAGGGAGAATCTCAAAGAAGGATCGTTAGAGTTTTTCCTACAACTTAATTTTTATCTCTCCAATATTTTTTTTAATAAAAAGAAACACAACACATCATTTTTGTTACATTGCAACGTTGCATCGTTATAATATTTCATTAATGAAATAATGTAGCAGTTATGTTTTCACAACAATCCATTAAAGATCCTATTTTAATGTGCCTCTATGTCCCCTCGTTTTCGCACTAAAGCATCATTTTCCATCACTCAACTTTGAGAAGAAAAAACAAAATAAATTTTTATGCTATTTAATTATTTTTCAAAATGTCTGAACATTGACTTTTCTGTTTGACCCTTGATGGTCATGGTTAATTACTTTCTAGGTGACTCTTGGCACTCTTAGTTCAATGGTGCCATCTTATTTTTGATCTGAGCAGCGGTTCAGGTGTTATAAAATCATCCTCTCACGTTTACTAAACATACAATAAAAATTCAAAATTCCATTCCCGGATCACTATCCCTAGGAAGCACATGCTGTCAAAGTGTGCAGTCTCGAAATAAATCCATATAATTTAAAAAAAATTACACAGAAATTTTGGGAGAATAAATTTTCTAAACCATATGGATTTACGTCACCGAAAGCTAAAACGAAGTCTAATAAAACAAATGGGGGTACTGAGCACGAATGTGATCCTCCCACTCTCATGTGCTCTACTAGAGGTTCATGTGCTCCCACCAAATGCACCCTAGAGGAATAGAGAATCCACGAAGGACCTGCTCTTATCGATCCTCTATCTCTACTAGGAACACCACAAATTTCTCCCCATCATCATTGTCGAGCTCACCCCAATTGATGATGTGCGATGGATTATACATGAACCTGTTTAGCTGTGGCATGTGGAAGCATCATGCACCCGGTGCATCTATGGGGGAAGAGATAGGTAGTACACCACCTTTCCAACTCTACTGAGGATCTAGGAATGTTAGATTATCCTCTGAGATAACTTTCCACCCCAAAAGATTCTCCACAATCACCATTGGGGTGATAACTGAAGGAACACATGGTCTCCCACCTAGAACTCAATGTGTCTCTATATCCTGTCAGCATATTACTTATTCCTACTCTATGCAGTCCTCATCCTCTCATATATTATTTGCACCTTCATAGTGGTAGACCATACCATCTCTAATCCCATGAGTGCTAAGTCCCCTGGGTCTGTCCAGCATAGAGGTTATTTGCACGACCACCCGTACAAGGCTTAAAATGTTTCCATGGCATTGGTGTAGTGATATTTATTGTTGTATGAAAACTCCACCAGCAACATGTGGTCCTCTCTTCTGCGAAAAAAATCAAGGACCCACGAATGAAGCATTTCCTCTCCGGTCTGTATGGTCTGCTCCGTCTAACCATCCTATTGGGGGTGAAAAGCTGTGCTTAAGAACAACCGAGTCCCGAACGCTTCCTACAACCCCTTCCACAACCGGGATGTAAAGCATTCGTCTTGATCTTAGATGATCATCGAAGTCACCCTATGAAGATGCACTATCTTTTGGTTGTGGAGGCATCCCTATCCCTCTACCAATCCCTACTCTCATATGGTTAGGAAGTGATCCGACTTGGTGAGTGGGTCAACGATCAACCATATAGAGTCATGGCCCCTGGACGTGTGTGGCAACCCTGTCACAATGTCCATGGAGATACCATCCCATTTCCACTCTAGTACCTCAAGTGTTTTAATCTAGCCTACTAGGAAATGATGCTTGGCATTCACTTGTTGAGAAGTGAGGTACCGTGAAATGAACTTTACCACCGATTTATTCATCCATTGCCACCAGTACTAACACCTGAGGTCCTGGTATATCTTCACCACAGTAGGAAATACTGGCAAAAGGGATGTATGGAAATACCTCGAAACCTCCTCCCATAACATCACTGGGGATATGGTACGTAATCTGAAAAGGATAATGTGGTCCCTACCATTCTAAAATCCATCAATATACTTTCTTGAAGATAACTAAGCATGTTGGGACTCGTATTCAACATCCACAAGTTATGACTCCGTAAATCACTGTAATTTTAGAGGAGTGATAGAAATAAAATGAAGGTAAGCTTATCCATATCAATATATGAAGGGTATTTTAATTGAGGATAGCTATTATGTCACCTCACTAAGAAGTTATAAAATAGGCCTCCTACTGTGTGCGTCTGCCACCATGTTCCCCTTCCAAGAAGTCTAGACAATCTCAAAGTCATTATCCTGGAGGAACCCCATCCATCCCCACTACCTCAAGTTCAGGTACTTCTGTGAGAAGATAAACCTGAGACACGTATGTTCTGAGTAGATGGTAAACTGTTCACCCATCAAGTAGTGTCGAAAAACCTTCAAGGAAAAGGAAAAAACTGTTAACTTCAGGTCATGGGTCGCGTAGTTTTTCTCATGATGCCACCACTACCCTGAAATGTAGGTGATAATTTCTCGATCCTACATCAGGTCACAACTGAGTTTGGTTCATGATGCATCACAGGATACCATGTTTTCGAATCCCTCCTTTAGAAACCTCATGATGGGAGCACTAGTCAAGCTCTGCCTCAGCTTCTAGAAGCTCTGCTGGCATTTCTCTGTCCACATGAAGGGTTTTACCTTCTTCATCAAAGCTGTCAATTATGATGCTACTATAGAGAATTTGAAAGAGAACCTTTGGTTGTATTCATCCAACCCCAAGAAACTCTACCCCTCCATCACATTCCGTGTTGGTTCCTAAGCAAGCACCACCTCAATCTTCACTAGATCAACTATAACTCCAGCACCTAAGATGACGTGTACCAGAAAGTGGACCATCCAAATCCAGAACTGGCACTTTGAGAGCTTACCATAAAGATGATACACTTAGAATGCATCTAGGTCTATCCACTAGTGTGCAGTGTGCTTATTCTCTCACACTTAGTACACCAATATGTCATCAATGAGGCCTATCAAAAAACAATTTATGAAAGGCTGAAAGATCCTATTCAAGAGTCCCATGAACACTGTGGGGGAATAGGTCATACTGAAAGGTATCAAAAAAAACATATATTTCCATACCGGAATCTAAAGGCCATCTTTGTTACATCCTCATCCCGCACCTAAAGCTGATGATGACCTGATCTGAGGTCAATTTTCGAAAACCAACTCAATCTTTTTAGCTAATTAAAGAGGTCATCAATTCTCAACATTGGATACATTTTCTTCACAATCACCTGGTTTAGGTGCTGGATGTTTATTCATAGCCTAACGCTCCCATATTCTTTCATGGAAAACATTATCGGGGCTTCCCACGGTGAAACACTAGGTCTTTCGAACCCCTTCCTTTGAATATCTTCCAAAAATAATCTAAACTCCCAGAACTCATTGGGATCCATCCAATATACAGGTGTAGATATTAGTGTCATCCCTGCGTATATGTCTATTCATAAGACTCCCTCTCTTTGAAGAGGTTTTCATGGGGATTCTTCTAGAAATGCATCCTCATACTCATCCACCACTATAGGAATGCATGGACTCCTCCCGTCCACTGCACCGAGGGGGAGGCTAGCCAACTGGGAGTGATTGGTTGCATCCTCCTTTGAGAAATTCCATCATGTGATAAAAATCATTCCATATTACTGGTGAATGAAAACATGGTTCCATCCTAAAGGAAAAACCACACTTTTCGCCTAAAATAGTCGATCTGAGCAGGGACTGTAGATAACCATTCCATACCCAATATGATGTTATAAGGCCTTGACGCTACTTCTAGGAGATCCCAGCTAAAGCTCTCTCATCTTAGCGTAATATCACACTACCAGAACCTATGTGTAATCATCTAATCTCCTCCCATAAGTGTCTCTACTAATAGGGATCCAACCAATAGCTCCACTATAATTCTTGATCCTTGAACGAAGTACATGGAAAGGAACGAGTGATTGGAACCTATGTCTATAATCAATGCATCTAAGGTGGAGTAGACACAGATCAGTTGTCTAGTCATCTCTAGAGCACCATGGACGTAGCCATCGACTGAAGCAGGCCCCGCCCCTATCCATATTCTCTCGAAGCTTCAGGTGGACCTGATGGGGGTTATGGTGGTCATAGCTCGAACCATCATCAACCACCTACCGCTCGACATTCTCTCCTACCACATACACCACCCAAGAGACTTGCTCATTTGAACCTCTATCTCTGCCTTGGAGGTCCCCTGACTGCATGCTGGTCATTTTTTTGGGGAGTTAGACATTCAAAAGCCATGTGCCCCTGTCCACTATAGGAGTAAAAAATTCCGGACCTCAGATGACCTCATCTTCCTTGCATGCTCTGCACCTACGACACTGCATCCTAGGGTTATCCTCTATAATATCTGGCCCCATTAGGACTCTGCATTGTCTACCTATTGCATGTTGCAGATGAATCTGCTACCAGGTTTCCAATGCTGGGTCTCACAGTCGGTGCCTGCTCAGCTAGGAAGATATCCAATAGTAGATCTTGATCTTTCACTTCATCCTATGTCAGATGCTGAGTGAAATCATCAATGCCCTAGTCTCCCATCTGAGTCCCTTCTCAAAAGTCTAGGTCCTGAAGAAAGGGTCACATACCATTTCAGTGGAGTAGAAGGATAGGTTGGTAATCCGTGCCACGTACTGGGCCATAGTCATGATTTCCTTCTATAGGTGAAGTAACTCTTGAATATGTACTGATCGTAGAGTTTCTGGTATAATCTCCTCCCTGCAGAGTATCTCAAAGTCAAACTAGGCAAGGGTTTCTTCATTTTTTTTCTAGAGCGTCAAGCACTACAATGTCAATGTCGTGACCTAAAAAAGCCTAGATTCTAAGTGCAGTATATGGTCTATAAATGTCTCTACTAGGTGAAAAATGCGAGTTACTACCTCCAGTCAATTATCATCTGCCTAAAGTTCTTTTTCACCTCGAAACCATGAAGCCCTCTATCTCTAGAACTCATGAAGCACGCTCAGTTGGCGTACACTGTTTGCTGGTGGGGATGGTAGTAACTGTTTCTCTATTGGTAGTGGTGGTGTTGGTACATCATCCGAAGGTGTATGGATACAATGACCGCCGCACCAACACTGGACTCCCCAGACTGATTGCCAAACTCATGAAACATAACGCTATTTCCCCGACTTAAAGTACATACTCTTAGTTCTTTTGGTAAAACCGACCTACCTTTGATACCAATTTTTCACCACTTGTTCCCCCGGGCCTATACCGTGACTACACGAAGCTCGCCTTCCATAGTCCAGGGGCTGGTGACTAGCTACGGGAAGACATAACCCAAATGGGAAGGAATTTCCTTTAATCCTCTACACAAACATATATAGAATACTACACAAAGAAAAAAGGAATTAAAATAATATAACCACCAAAAAGTACAACCAATGAGGGTAAAAAGTGTAAACTGAATGTAAAGGGGACATAATACAAGCCTAACTAAATGGAATGTGAAGCAAAAGATGTATAAGATCCGGAGGTCGTCTACCAAGGATCCTACCTGGATGGTATGTACATCTCAATATTGGATGTTCCTATAGCACAATACATCTATTGATCCACATCTATGAACCATATATTCTTGGCTCCCAAATGTCTAGGTCAATGTTCTCCATCATCAACATAAGACAAAATAGGTGTGGGCAAAGCCCTTGCAGGGGTGAGTATAACAATATTCAGTAGGGACCCTAATATCACTGAAGGACTCATAGTAATAAAAAAAGGAAAACACCAAAAATAAAATACTCCAAAGGTAATTCCACCAATAACGATCTCAAACACATAGCCCAACATAAAAGACACATCTAACTCAAGGTATAACTTCTGTATAGAAGTAAAGATAAATATTAATAATTCAGACCATCTTATACTGTTTTATATGCTCTACAACTTATCCACATAGGGTATCTAGGTACTGACCCACATAGGGTCACTTGGTGCTGACCCACATAGGGTTTCTCAGTGTTGACAAACATAGGGTTGCTAGGTGCTGACCCACATGGTGTGTCTAGGTGTTGATCCACACATGGTCTCTATTATGCAGATCCATACAGGGTCACTAGCTGCTAATCCACACTGGGTTTCTATTATGATGATCCACACAGTGTCCCTAGATGCCAATCCACATATGGTCGCTATTATGATGATCCACACTATCGCTATTATACTGATCCACAAAGGGTTGTTATTATGCTGATCCATACAAGGTCTTCAGTTTTCTTCATATCAAAACCAACCACTATATTACCTCAAGTATCATGCTTGATTCTAGGAGGATATGATTCGGAACCCATCGATCATTCTAATACCACCATAAAGTCTAAAAAAGTGTAACCCAAAAGGCCACCTCATCGTAAGGTTCCCAACGCAACAGACGACGCATCGAATGAAGACTCAGTCTGTTAGATATGGGCATTATTGTAAAACGGTCCCGGTTGGATTCTTGTTAGATCCATCCAAATTGTATTCAAACCTCCTCCAAAACTCATGTAGAGTAACTCAAAATGAACGCCTCATCATAAGGGTCCCAATTCCACTGAAGTCACGTCAATTAGACACAAGTTTTGAGAGGTATGGACATTTTAGTGAAATAGGGGCCGGTTGGGATTGGGTCCGGTCTGTCCCGAACCAACACGTTCTGGGTCGAACCGACCCGACTCAGATTCAACCAACTCGTTGGGACACTTTTCCATCCTGCTGGGGTAGGTTTGGCTAGAGGGAGCATACTGCACACTGTCCGGTCCGCCAAATGTGGACCAATTTGTCCGCCTGTCCTAGACGCGACCGGATGTCGTGTCTGGCCCCCAGCGGCCCCACGGGTCGCCTCGGGGCATCCCCTCCGCCACGGTCGAGCAATTGTAGCCCGCTTCAAGCTGTGCTGCACATGGTTGTGTCCTTCCATGTCACCTACGAACTGGGTCTACAGGTTGACTTGGTCAACATGGTGCCAGCGAGGCACTGTGTGTACACCGAGTCACGGTTGCGGTGGCTGCGTCCTCTGCAGTTCCCCCGGACGGCTGAGACCTGGGCCGTGGTCTCCATGTGGTGTCGGTTAGCACCGCACCTCCACGCCGCTATGTCCAGGGGTCTGCGACCCTCTTCCACAATGGCACGCCACCTCCCTCTACCTGTGGCCACCACCACAGGGCACCGCGGGCCACTACGCCTCTCTGCCCGCACCAGTGCGCCATTGGTTGCTTCTGTGGGCCACCTGAGTTGACTTAGTGGACCATTTCTCGTTCTATCAGTGCCTATGGGATCTGGATACTTCCACCTTCACTGCGACATTCTCTAGCTATACATTCCGCAATTTGGGTAATTCATCTATGATGAACGATCACACAGAGGGGCTCGAGACTTATTCTTGTCAGTCTGCACTCTCCACATTTTATGTTTAAAAGATTAGGGAGTTCCCGAGAATGTAGTTGAATATATAGAACTAATAATTTAATCTTGGATAGGGAAATCGTAAAGGAAGTCACCAGCCCACAAGAATGCATGATTCGTGGATTAACCTGTTCATGGGTGAATCTGCAATCATTATTGGGAAATAAGAATGAGGAAACCATAAATAGTTCAAACCCCTACATTATTTGATGTTCTTTTCCATATCATTTCATCCCCGAGGGTTCAAGAGGTCCATGTCATTTGTTGCTTCCTAGATTCTTTCTTCAAGGTACGTCGATGTCGATGATGTTCCATAGGCATTCATCATTCTTCATTGGACCAAAATCCCACCAGAGGTTCATGAGAGATTTTACTGAGTTTTAAATTATGTCTCTCCAATGGGTTTGTTTAATAAAAGGAAACATGTCGCAATGTTTTTGTTATATCGTGAGGTTGCGTCGTTATGTTGTTTCATAAATTAAATAGCGCAATAGTTATGCTTACACAATGATTGATTGAGGATCCTCATTTAATGTGCCTCTTCGTCACCTTGTCTCCATATCTCAGTGCCGTTGTCCGCCGCTCAGTTGTGAGAGGATAAAATAAAATAATTTTTTATCCATTTTATTATTTTCAAAAAATTATGAAAATTAACTTTTCTATTAGACCCTTTCCAGTCGATGTTATGTCCCTTCTAGGATAATCCCTACATTCTACATTTAACAGTGCCCTCAGATTTGTGATCCGAGAAATAGTTCAAAATTTAGAAAATCTCACTTGAACGTTTATTTAGCATACCTTAAAAAAGGTCAAAAATACATTTTTGGCTCACGAGGTCTTGGAATCACATTCCATAAAAGCGTATGATCTTGAAATAAATCCATATAATTTTAAAAAAAATTCATGGAAATTTTGGGACATTATAATCACTTCCCTAAATTGCATTCTTTTAGAATCTCAAAATAAACAATGAATGTTAAAATCATAGACTTTTCTCTCAAAATATTCCTCTAAGAAGTAACTTCTAAAGGAGTGATTCCAAAGGTTATCATCTTGTTTTATTGATGGATTTTGACAATGGTATATTGTGGTTCATTAATCAACAAAATAAAACAAAAATAACTCAAAATTTATTTTTTGGATTTAATCGAATCCATAGGAAGTGGATTATTCATTAATTAAAGAATAAAAATAATTTAATTTCAGGTAAAAATTTTATTTTTTAATTTTATTATGATAAGGGATAAATTATTTTTCAAAAAAGTGTGTTTCAATGGAAAAACCATAATGTTTCCATTCTATTTTCTTTGTTCGATGACGAACATAGTTTATCTTGTGACACTATGTTGGATGTATCCAAAAAACCTATATTTCCAATCCATTTTCTATCCCATGAGCATAAGGAAAAGGAATTATAGTTTAAAAGATAAATAAATGGATTATTTTTTAAATAATAAACCAAAAAAATAACTTTTTACCTCTGCACATGATTGTGAATAGGTTAAAAAATTATTCAACTCTAAACCAATGATAAACACACTATTCTAGACTCAACCACATAGTTTTTTTTCTATTTGATATTCTTGTAAAAGTGATTTATCAAGTTTACTATTTTTACTTAAAAATGAATATTTTCAGTAAAAATCATTCATCGAGATCTACAAAGGCACTAAAAACATCATTTTAATTTAAATTTGTACACTTAAATCCATCAAAAAATTCTATTTTTAGGAAATGACATTCCAATATGATTTCCTATATTGATACATAATATACATTTTGCATATCCTTCCAATATAAAAATGTTGTCATAATCCATTCTGAATTCACATATCATATTTAACTATTGAAGACAAAAATGTAGTTATTTTTCTAAAATTATCCAAAGTTCACTACCGGATAATATTTACTTGATGAATCTAAATATGGATTTATTTATATAAAAATATTTGTCCATGTATAATTTTTTTTATTGTTGAACAATTTTTTATGTATTTTAAAAACATGAATTTATTAAAAAAAATTAAGAAAGATCAATTTAATAAATATTAATTATTTTAAGACATACTTATATAATTATATTTTCATTCATTTAATAATAAAAATTATTTATATTTACTGAATATATTATTACCAAATGATATTATGTATTTTTTACCAGACATTTTTATGGCACACATAATGATCCCATAAATATTTCAAAGGTCCTATTATGAAGAAATGATTCCAATCATCATTGTACCCTTCCAAAAATATATTAATCATTTTCAATACAACATATTATAACTTTTAAAATAAATCGTAATATTATCATAGTTTCATTGAATGTTTTATTTATTTTTATATTATTTTTTTAAAAAATAAATATATCTTTTATTCATGTTATAAATTATAGAATATTATATTAAAATGTTCAGGGTTATGATGTCTCCACATATTGTTATCTGGCTTATAAACCTAGTTGTATCCATTATTATAAATCCACCTCTATAGTCTCTATTTCATTGCTATTTTTAAATAAAATAAATTTTATTATGTGGTTACTATTATAATGAAATTTTAATTCTGGAAAAATAATTGGATACAAAAATCTCACAGAAATAATTCTTTAAAATAGTTCCCAATTTTATCATAAATAATAAAAAAATCATAATAGTTGACTATTGCCCATAAAAACACCTTATTTGAAGCTTCCAAAAATATGAAAAATCACAATAAAATAAACATTTAACAAAATACTAATGAATAAAGAATAATGTGTAATTATATATATTTCAAAAACTTCATCGCCAAATGTTGTGGAGATTGATTATTGGGGGGGGGGGGTTATCCACTATACAATGGATAACTCTACACCATATATAAGATAAAGGGTCATGAATATTTAGGTAAGAAATAAAGATGAACAATGGAAGATGAATAAAAAATATGTGGTTAGGGAAGAGTAATCCATATTAGGGGTGAGGGGTTGGAAGGGGATTAATTATTCCCACCCCAATTTCCATATTTATATTTTTTCAAGAATAATTATATCCCACACAGAAAATTAAATTCCAAAATCCTTTTTAAAACCATAATATGATTTTTCATATATTAGATTGTCCAAAACTCCTCAATTATAATGATTTTCTAATGTGTGAAAAAATTATATTTCATAAATTAATAATATCTTCATTTTTAAAATATTTTTTATCGTTTTTACCAATTTTAAAAAATTACCATACATAATTTTGTTTGGGAAATGATATAAATATCTATCCTAGAGGCCAATTCAGATAAATTTCATGACATACCACCATTCATTTATTAGTTCTCATACATTGAACCCCTTTATATCAATCCACCACATTCCATTTTTCTATAACAACAAAAAGAAAATATAAATACACATAGAATTTATGAACCATCATCAGTTCATTAGTAATTAATGTTCTTGTTTGCATAAAAAGGTGATATGTTTTATAAAAACCTCTATTGGTTCACAAATTAGAATTTAATATTTGAAATGTATAAAATAAATATTTTCACACTATAAAACACAAAAGGAGAGTATTTTTAGTTGTTATGTTTTGGGTCAATCAAGAAGACCTAGGTGTTAGTTCTCATTTTGTTATTATGGCAAATGTTTAGTTGGTTTTTAAGAGTTTAAAATGGAAAAAAATGTTTTTAGATGAAAAATTAACTGGGATTGTAAAACACATTTATATTATGGTGATATAATAATTTACCCAATATCTATTCTATTTTCATGATACAAATATTTTATATCCCATTTAAAATGGCTACCTATATATTGGTTGTAAAAGAAAAAAATATAATATGGGCATTGACAATGATTATTTTATATGTGGTAACTCAAAAACTGACCCTTTACTCTCATATATTAATTTTAGTTAATTATAATTTTTAAAATATTTTTGTTTCTTCTTAAACATAAAAAAATATAATTTAGTAATGTAACATATTAATATATATATATATTAAATTTAAAATATCTATATGATCATCTCTACCTGCATTGATATTCTCTAAAATATCTACTTAATATTTTTTTATATAGTGACAATGCACCAGTAAAATTTTAGAAATTCTTTTACTAATGGACTCTAAATTTTATAATCATTTAAAGGGTTTTTTATAAATTAGTCAAATATAATATGTATAAATTTATAGTCACACCACCTATACTAATGTACCACTTTCACTACTATCCTGAAATGGAAACATTAAATATGAGGTGGAATTGGATTTTTTTTACTATAGCTTAAACATTAAAGTAAAAAAAAATTACGTAAAACCCTAGAGAATATTATTTTTTCTAAAGAAAGAAGTTAAAATTTAAAAATTAATTTATTAGTAAATTAATAATTTGAAAATTGATTTTTTAAAATATTTATATTCAAAAGGAAAATAGAGCTTGAAAATGGGTCAAAGTGTAATGAAGTGTAAAATATAATATATAATGTAATGGTGGAATTTAAAGAACATAATAAATGATAAAGGAGTCTGAGATAAGATGTTGTTACATCACATATCAGTAATAGTAAAATATTTCTTGTTTTTATTCCCATAATTCCTTAATTTTTATCAAAAAGATACTAGGGGATCTTATAATCATGTTTTGTAGACTTACACTGAATACAATAAGTACCCATATTTATATGAACTCTTTAAAAAGGATCGATCATTTAGAATAATAAAAGAAACAGATAACATGACACAAATAATAATTGAGCTCATCTATTTTTTAAATATAAAACAAAAGGAAAAAATTTGGAAATGTATAATAAAGATAAAAATATAAAAAAATCATAAAGATAGTGATTTTGGTATTTTAATGAGATCTTTAGGATGATATAGAGTTATATAGTCATGTAGAATTATAAATTTAGTTTTTTATAGTGAGTAGTGTGTGAAAAAAATTTTGAATTGATATTTTTCTCTTTTGAATGACCAACATTGTTTATTATATAACAAATAGAATTATTCCATTATTAAATATACATTTTTTACCCTAAATATAATGGATAAAAAATTATTTATCAATGAAAAAAATCTCTATAAAAGATTCATGACTTGGTATTAACTATTACCTACAATACCATTATAATTTTTTATAAAATATCTCTTCCTTTTATATGAATGTTATTTATAAAATAAAATAGTCAATGATATCTTAATTGTAAATTATTATATATCTGACATAGAAGAGATGATCTTTGGTTGGAAGATAATAACTACATGTATTTCTAGGATTTACTTGTTGGTTGTCAATACATACTCTTTATCTACCCATATTTTTCTAATCCATTATATATTTTTATAGACAATTAATTTTATATAAATATTATTTATTTATTTAATATATTCTTTAACAAATAACTACTTGATGGTTAAATGATGTTTTTTTGGAAAAACCCCCATCTCTGATAAATGAATAGTTATATAGAATTCATCAAAGAAAATTGGTTAGAGAAATTATAATTGTGTGTTGTGATTATCAAACAAAGTAAGAAATATAGGGTATTCAATGAGTGACCAGAAATTCTCAGAGGTTTTGAAGAAAATGAAACATGATATTTTTATAAGAAGAACCCAATTTTAGAAAAAAATATACATAGGATATGGCATTTATGGAACCACCCTATTTGAAAAGGGAAATTTTGATTTATTTACTTCGTATATATTTTTTATTATCAATAAAAAATGATCAGAGATACATAACATAAAAATGAGGACAAATATATATTAAATTTATTTATTCTTACAAAGTAGTATAGTAAAAAAAATAATTATATATATTTACAAAAAGGCTAGTGGGGAATTAGAATTAGTTCTTATTAGACTTTCTAGTGGATAAGTATTGTTTTTTGGTGGTTATAATTTTTTATGAGATCATGTAGAGCCTATTATTTTTTAGAAATTCACTTTTATGCATTCTAGGATCTATATAGAAATCATAATTTTAATATATAAAATGAAAAACATCTAAATATTTATTATCATGTAATAGTGGTTCTAAAAGAGGAACATTAGAGGAAGATTCTTGGTTTTATTAGGGGGTGGTGACTGATAGATATCACTATTATTTATAATGATATTGGGATTGAGAGACTATGCTCTTTAAAGAACAATTATAAGAGGGGGGTTTTAATTGTAAAAAGAAATAGTTAAAAGAGTATAATTAAACAAATTAAAAACCCTCTTTAAGTGAGACAATAATTTTTAGAATTGGACCTTTATCTGATTAACAATGTAATGAAATCAAGACTGACTTCAATATATCAATGTTACATAATTGCAATTAGAGTAATTATGATAAAACAAAATGTAAACATATATGAATATGATCTTTCACTTTCTTTAATATAAATACGACAAAATGGTTTCTTGTTATGAAATAATAAATACAATAGAAAAATAATTTAAGAATGACTTATATACTTTATTAAAAGAATAAATGTCTTTTTTCATGAAGAGTAAGGTTGTGGCTTAACATGGAAAATGGTATCCCTTATTTTATACTTTTAGGAAAGTATGTCTTTCATTAGAAAATAATTCCCTCAATACGAAGATCATATCAATCTTCCTAGACATTGAATCCCTCTATCCCCATGAATCATATTATTTATCTCACAATAGCTATAAGCCTTTGAACAATACAATGACTAGATACTACATCTTCTTATCCCCAAAAGACCGTGATCATAATCACAATAATCAGACACCCGAGGAAATTATAAAACAAATATTAAAGGAAAAACCTGACTAGGATTACTTTAGAACTAAAACAATCTAACTAAATTACAAAGACTTTAAGAACAAGATGTTCACTCTTGGTAGTATTCATATCTATCATGAAAATTAGAAATTTTAATATAATTTGTAAGATTAAACTTCTGTGAATGACTGTGTATTTATAGGGAATTATCTATTTTTTTATTTCCTTTCCAAGGGTCATATTTTATCTGAGTGTGTTATAACAACTTGGACATATGGAACCGGAATGATCATACCTATATGGAATAATAACATGTAATAATTCATATTGGATTAACCCATCTAGTGTATAAAATATTCATCTTATTAGAAATAAGACTTCTTTATTCAGATTATAAATGCAGTTAGTCTGATAGACATTCATACAATGTTTCATTATGATAATCGATATTAGTATTTAGATTGATGTTAATCATTAATATTATCATTATGACTGTTAATATTCTTTTAGTATGAAAGGAAATATAGGATTTCTAATAGTGATTCTGATTAAAGAGGGTCTGATTTTTTACATAATAATACTCATTACGATGATTGTAATAAAGAATAAAATTTATAATCTAAAACTTAATAACTTATTCTATGTATAGTCAAATAGAATGTTTTCAATAAAAACGTACTAAAATTATTAGGACATAAAAACATAATAAATAGGTTATAAGAAGGTGACTGTGATTTAAAAAACAAATGGAATAGAAAAGTGAGAAATATAATTTATGACTAAAAACCATCCCATTTTTGGAATGTAAAATACAACAATTAATGTAAAAATATCATTCAAAAACATACATTCCATGTTTTTTAAGTACATAGTATTTAGAGTTAACTAATAAAACCTTAACACCACATATATTTTTGAATCTTTTGAATATGATAGAGAGTATTTTGTTTTATAAGATTAATTTCTCTATAGGATAAAATATACCTTAAGGATCATATTCTTCCCTTGAAATTAAAAATTATCCTTTACCAAATAAAATTATTTATAAAATATTTCTCTTTTTGGTAACTCTACGATTTTAAATAACTTCTATCTCTATTAGAATAATTCTCCTGTATAAGAATATTTAACCCCGAAACAAATATTCCACCTTTTCATATTATCAAAAAGAATGGAGAGAAGTCTTGTGTTTTCTGAAATATTAGTAAGGATACAGTTTAAGAAAGAATATGATAAACTAACTTATCAAATATAAAAAATTTTAGAATATCCCACTAATCTTAATTAGAGAAAATTCAGATAATGATTGTATTTGGATGAAAAGAAGAATTAATTTAGAATAAAAAAATACCTGGAACAAAAAGAGTTAAAAATAAAAATTTAATATTTATTATTTGAAGAAATCATGATGGTTTTCATTTTCCTAAACTAATATCATTCTTCTTACAGTTTTTTGTCCTTTCATATTGAGTCTGAACCTTTTCATATGGAATCCAATGATTAATCATTATTATTCATAATCCTAAAAAACATTGGATTCTTCTTCTTGAGATTTGAGTCTGGTTATTTCTAAATGCATATAAAGGATCATTGCATTTAGAACTTTTCTTTTATATTCCCTATTATTAGTTAAACCTTTGATGTTTTTGATAAACATTACACTTTCTTCTATATCATTTTAACTGTATATATAATTTTGTGGTTTCTATGAACAACAACTTCACATATTCATAATTTTCATCATACAACATAATAATAGAATAGATATTATTATAACACTTTAAAAAATTATTTCATTCCTTATTATGATCGTGTGAACATTATTTTAAAACATTCAAATTTTCCTCTTTCCAAATGACTCATTTTGTTACAATTTCCAAAGATTCTTGTTTTAAATCAATACATTCATGAATAATTCCCCCTCCGGCTCCATGCTAAGGAAAAAAACAATTATTACTTCAAGTATATTCAAAATATGAATTATGTAATCAAGTAATTGAGTAGTTAGTTTGTTAAAAGGATTTGATTATTATTTCACAATTTTAGGGAGTTTTACTCAGTTGGTTTCGATTTCAGTTACCTTTTATTTTTACTTTATCAATATTGGTAGAATCATTTTCTCAACATCCTTGTTGTATGATAATTAATTTATATCCATAGAAACTCTATCATCCATTAAATTATAATTCTATTCTTCCATTTATTTCATTGAATATTATTGGGTTTTTTATTTTGAAGAATCATCCATTTCACCAGCTCGATATTTTTCTCTTCGATCAGATTTTGGAGAAAATTATGACAGTGATTGCTTAGATGATTTCAAAAAAAAAATTTAGATTGAGTTTGTTTATCATAACTATCTTTATTTACTTATTCATTTCACCTTCATTATATTTATTCTCTACATTCTATTCATCTCCATCAACTTTTTTATTCTCATTTACTAATCTTATTCTTAAACTAAGTCTTCTATTTATTTGTATTCAATAACTTATTCTTCTTCCCTATTTTTAATTATTATATTTTATATCTAGAAACTCAATCATCTATTTCATTAATAAAATCCTTATGGAGTTATTCCTCAATTATTAAATATTCTTTCCTGGATGGTACCGATTCTGAATTATTTTCTTCAACTACAAAAACCAATTCTTCATTTAGAACATTACCCTCACATTATCAGCTACCAAAGGAACATCAAAATTTAAAATTGTGGGTTCTTTGAATGATATACTAGTACACATATATTCTTAAAGATCATGATATAAAGGTAAATTATCCTTCATGGATGCTCTCTCTATATCCTTAAAAATATTTTCACATAGTTCTGCATATGTTTACCTATTTTTAATTATGTATCACTGTAAGAAAATGAGAGAATGAATTCTTAAAGATTTGGATCATATTGGTTAAATTAATATAATTGGAGCCCATATTTTTCTAAAAACATTCTTCTTTAAGCCCTCATACCTTATATCATTTGGGAATTTATTTTCTTTCATTAATTTCGTAAATAGAGAAACATTTTATTTCATTTTATTTTAAGATCTCACTATGCTAATAGTTTCATGAAGGTTATACTTATGATGTAACAACCCCATATTTCTCAATAAAAAACATTGATTCTTAATCAAATCTAAATACCATCATCTTCATGGTATCATTACTGATGTTCAAGATCTTCATTATATTTACACATGGTTTAATTTCATGTTTAAATAACTTCCTGTATTTATCCATGATTTTTTTAACAAAACTGAAAAACATGATCATAATTGACTAGATGGATCATTACACCATGTTATTTATGGTAATACAGATGAATTTGACAAAATTTATATTTCTGATATTCACTAAATAATCTAGTAAAAATCATCAGAAACATTGGGTGTATCCTTATCACCCATCCATGGGATCAGAAACCCGTTCATCTAATGATAGATTATGCGATTATTCGGTTTCATACCGAAAAAGTTATGAACTTTTTCATAATAAATGAACAATGAGTATTCTTCTTTCATTTTTATTGAATATACCAATATCATTTTAAATTTTGTGTGAAGGAAAAAAATAATCCATTCTAAGGTTTATTCCAATCATACTCACAGCCTTCCTCTAAGAAAACTTGTTTCTCTTTTTAATCATAACGAAATGAAATTTTTTAGTTCATTATTAATTGAAAAAGTAAATAGAAGCATGAAAAATTTCTAACAAGATAAGGGTAGAGTAGATCATATCTTTGTTCCAAATTCTGAACACAAATAGGCACCCAACGTAGAAATATAATAATATTTTTTATAGAGGAATAATATTTTTCATAAAATGACATTTTTAATAACCTTTCTTTGAAAAAACTAATAATTGATATCTTTATTGGAGTCCAACATATTTATGATGAGATATAAAAAATGGAAGTAATAGAGTTATTTGGACTGGGAGACTTAAGAGAAATAACATCTCCGAGGAAAAGGATGTGGCCAACCAATGCGAGATTGTTGGGGGGGGGGGTGTCCCCACCTTTTTATAGGTAGTCAGGTGACATTTCAACATATAAGAAATATCCAAAAAATGAGATTCGAACACTTATGATCTAATGGGTGAAAAACATACGAATAAATATTTGGAATATTTTTGAACTATGGTGTTTTTAAAAAAAATTGATTTCAGGGTTGAATTCGATTATTTTTTTAAAAAACTAATAGTAAAAACAAAAATTAAAGAATAAATCAAAATTTAATAGTTTAAAAACTAAAATAAAAGAGAAGTAACTTTATGAGTGAAAATATACAATGATAATAATAAATTCATTATCCTGGTTTTTATTAATTACTATAGTTTTTCTTATATCACATTGGATAAAAATGTTTTAAAAAAATCACGAATTGTTTTGGGAAAACTAATTACTACATTTTTAGTGGAAAATATTTGTTACTATTTGAGTAAAAATCTTATTATGGTACTTTTTAAATCTAAAAAAATAATAAAAAACAGGATTCTTGAAGGAAATATTACATTATCTATGTCCAAAACACTGAATTAGAAAGAAGCTTTAGATAACAAAAAATTTGGGAAAATGAAAAGTTAAAAAACAAAAACAATCGCATGTAGTCCCCATATGAAAAGAAGTATCTTAAATTAAGAATCTGGATAAAACAAAAATAGATATTAAATATTATTTTATACTGATCATTTCACGCTTTTGTTAAATGTATTAAAATCTATCGAAAGGATGTGGTTTTGTAAAAATGTCACCAAGACTGCATTGGGTTCTGATGAATTGTAAAAATATGTCTTGCTTATGTGTGTGATCCCAAAGAAAGTGTTGTCTTATATATATATTTTTAGAATGTGAGTTATGTTCTATGTTTTTACAAAATTCAATGGCAGTAGTATTATAACATAATATTTGAGTTTCAAAAAAACTCAAGCCATAATGGGTAAGTGTGTATTGCATCTACAATGCATGAGCACAATAACTTATACATTCCACATATTCCGCTTCCCCATGGGAAGGTTACACTGAGTGTTGTTTCTAATATAACTAAGAATTTAATGAATATCATAATGAATGATAATGTTCCAGATGTACTTTTACTTTCCATTATACAACCATCAATGTCAGCATCTAAAATAATAGTACAAAAACATTTCCAAAACTATAGAAAATCCCTAAATCCATAGTTCCATTATGATTACAAAACATATTTTTATTTACTTTGATATTGGATTAATTTGGATTATGTTTATATCTTTCATATAAGAATATTGAAAATGTAACACCGTAACATTTTTTGAATTTTTTTTCAAATTAATTTATTCATTATGTAATTTTCCACTTCACATAGAAATAAATATCATTTTTTTGTTATATAAAAGAACTAGGTATGGAATAATTTTTACAGAAATCCATTATAAGCATAAAATTCACACCAATCTTACTTGTCTTGTTTTACACACAACACTGAGTTTCTGTAAAACAACACTTTTTTATTATAATTATTTATACATGATATTTATATCCCATCCAATAAATATAGTAATATTATTAAAAAAAATTAAATTTTATTTATAATGTTTTCACATAAATAAAACATATTTATAATAAAATTTATATTTTATTTATAAAATATTTAAATATTTAGAAATACTATTTTTTAAAGGAACTCCTTTTTATGTCATTTTGTGAATAATATTAAAATTAATTTTAGATACTATTTGAAATTTAATTTTATATAATAAACTTAATTTTTTAATTTGGTATGTAAAAATTAACTTAGGGTGAATGTTTAGTATTTTTATGAGATATTTCTTTTTTCAATGAATAGTGAAAAATACATTATTGTATTTAAAAAATACATTTTCAATTTAAAAAATAATTAATTTTAATTTTATTATAAAGCCAAAATAGATAAATTATACATATATAAATCCAATTAAATTAATTGGAATCATTTTTTATAGAAATTAGATACAAAATAATTATTGATCTTTTGAATGTTCTTCTTGCCCTTCTTCTCGCCACATCTGTAGGATTCACATTAAAATTAATTTTCCTAGTTCTGTGAATTGAATTTAGAAAAATGAACATACATGGTTTTAATAAGTATGATATTTATATAATAATATTATATACTTAATTTTTGGTGAATAGTATCTTTACTACTTTCTTACAACAGTTAATGGGTAAATCAGGTAGTTAAGGGTAAAAATAATATTATAAGAATTGTAAAATTACCCTAAAACATGTCTTAATTTCATTATATGCATGATTTTGGACCAAACTAAACCTCATGAAAAAATTATGACCTTTTTAACTAACTTGGGTTAGAATATGACATTTAATATATTTTATTTAACGATAAGTGAAAAATTAAATAATGATATTTATAATTAGTAAATAAGTATTAATATAGTGTTATACAGAAGATAAATTAGAATACAGATAATAATTTGAAATAGAAAAAAATTATTTTCAACATGATAATATATTTTCAATTTTTGGAGATGAAATATGTTAATTAAGTTCTTGTATAATGATGATGGAATAATTGTTTAATTAATGGAAATATCAAATAAATGATATTAAAAATATTCAAAATAAATAATATAAGATGTTTAATGAAAAAAAAATTATATAACATTGATATTATATTGAGATATTATATGTTTTGGTTCTATTTTATCATGCTTTTCGGAAATTCTTTAAAAGAAAAATAATGAATATTATCAAAATTGACAAAAATAATACCATAAAATGAATAATATTTTGGTAAATGATATAAAATTCATAGAAATATAACCTTAACAAAATGACTAGAATAATGTTATATAATCCATCAATGTTCTATTTTGGTTTCCTTTGGCATTTTATTTTTACTATATTAACCCATATGTAGTAAAAACACATGTTGTCATCATAAGAGTTAAAGGGTTTAACAAAGGGGTAATTTCAAATGATAATTGAAATAATGAGACCAAAAATTGCCTAAATATTATTTGTTATGAGGATTTAGATCTTTCCACATAATATCTTATAAATAAATCACTTTTGTTCTTTTTTAATTTGGAATACAATTTATATTAATTTAATATTATAAATGAATCTAAGAATTCCCCTCCCCTCTCCTTTATAAAGGAACGTCCTCTCTCACTTCCTCAAACCTATTATATACTTATTGATTGACCCAAACCTGCCCATTTATCCTAAAAAAATTATATAGTTTTTGGAGGCCCTATTATTCGAAAATACCAACCCTAGTGCCCCAAAGAGAAGATCTAGAGAGAGATCATCGAAGAAGTGAAAATATCCTTACCGACTCATCAAAAATTGTTTCATCTTATACTTCCTCTTCATGTGTTTGTTACATTATAATGTATTAAATCCTTTATAAAATATATTTTGAGATGTTATTATGATTATGGAACAATTATTTTTCTCCATTAATTTGTCATATGAAAATTGAAAGTACCACATATGTGTATGTACCAGTTACCATCTTGAAGTCGTGGTGTTTTATGATTTTCATCACTACTTTATTTGGATGGGTGTAATGATGGATATAATGTATATAAATAAAATAATTTGACCTGATATGTAATCTATATTATAAATATATCATCTAATTCCTCACCCTTTTACCATTAAGACATTGATATCGTCGCTCGTTTGTACGTATGACCTACCGTCTCCATGACATGATGAGATTAATCATCCAAGTTAACCATTCCAGAGTGGTTACATAAATTAATATAATGAATAAATATGAAACATATGAAATAATTATTGTTCTTGAATAATATATATATACATATATTTACTTTAAATTATTCAATTCAATATTATTAGAAAACAAAATCAATGTATAAGCGTACGTACGGTTTACCATCTCCCTGAATGATGCATTCCAATTCACATGAATATATTTTTTATATATTTATATACTAAATATATATGTTATAAAGAACATTATTTACACTGTATAAGTATTTAAATCCTGATCCCATTAATAGGTTCGAGAATAAAAATTCAAAACACGTACAATAAACACATCAATTATTACTTGAAACATTCCTTTAACTAAGAATTGTTAATAAATTGGTAAATTTAACTCATAAATGAATCAAATATGATATCATAAATTTTATTATTATTGTGGTATAGCTTAATAATATGTCTAAAACCAATATAAAATAGTATCAAACACGTATGGAGTGAATCATACCTAAGGTAAAATATTTTTATTACACCATTACTTGTGTGAGACACATGCCTCATACAGTAACTTCTTCTTCTATGTGGTGTATACACATTCCATGAATTACTTTTTAGAGTCATACACACAATATTATGGTATTTTCATATACAAAAGATTATGATATTTTCATATTTATATAATATTTCTCTTTCATGATGAATACTATTCTTATTATTATAAAGTTGTAGGGGAATTTTATCTCACTTGTAATTTATATGAAATACACGCCAAATTCACCATTAATTTATATTGGTTAGTTTACATAAATCATAAGAATTTATTATATGATTTTTATACTTTAATTAATGGGTATTTACATAATAATTTTACGAACTCTATTTCATGTGGTTTTACAGTTCAAATGTTACCAAATGGGTAAGTCGGTTTTGTCTCAATTTTCCTTCTCTAAGACACATGTTTTATTACACACCTATATAATTTTATGTGGTGTATAAATTTCTATTTTTCTTTTTTAGATGAGGAATACACTTTTTATCAAGATATTTTATGTCTGGAGTAATTTTATTATTTTATGGGGATTATGATTCAAATGATTCAATGTGGTATGAGACATATTGAATTATTTAAATATTATTATCCCCAAGATTTTTTTAAAGGGAATCTAAATATCATTTTCGAGGAAAAGGGTTTTAAAGAAAAGTATTATGTTTTAAAGTGTTTTTAAAGGAATCTTCGATTGCTTTTAAAATAATTTTTTTCATCGAAAAATGATTTATATTTTTTCAAGATTCCATCTAAAGTTTTCAAGGAAAAAAGGACTTAAATTTTTTTCTAGCATTATTTTCAAGTTTTATAGTTTATTTACAAAGAAAAGTGATTATAAAAGTGATTATGTTTCAAAAAATTAATTTTAAGGGATATTCATAGTCTATGTGATCTTCAGAAATCTGTCCCTTATCGGAGATGAAATAATTTTTTATAGTTCAAGAATACCATTAATATTCTTTCTCCAAATAGTTTATATTTTGATGTCACGATGTCTAAGAACCCCTTTTCTTTTCCTGAGTATGGTTTTGATGAAAAGATTATGAAACCGGTATCTTTTACAAAGGTTATGATTTGATTAAATGTTTGTAACACCCATTACATTTAACAATGAGTACAAATATGGTAAGGGGTTTGAACCCATACCATGAAAATGGCCTTGGTATAGATGCCGTGAGTACTATGGAAATCATATTATATTCTTATGTATATGTAGAAAATTTTATATCTGATTACTATGTCTTTCACTCATGTATTATGGTCATAATTTATTCGTGATTCATATCCTATGAATTTATAATATATATACCACAACTCATGTATATGATCATTGATATATAGGGTGTGAACTTTTATTTTTACGATCTTGTTCTCATACCCATATGTTCATGATATTCTTACATATTTCCCCTATTTACACTTACATAGAATATCACCTCACCATTTATTATGTTTTCTTCCCAAAGGATACAAAGAAAGGTATGATGTATGATATATCTGAAAGGGATCTACTTATAAAGAAATAGATGGGAGAATAAAAATATTCATTATGAACAAGTGGTTTATCTTTCCATGTTTTCAATGGAACTAAACTTTTAAGGTCATGGGGTGTGTGTTATTTAATGTATAAATTATTCCAAAAATGTTAAGTAATATTAATGTTCGTCAACCCTGGTTCATTATTATTTGGAATACGACAACTAGACTTACAACACACATAGTTTTACACTCCCATGTGATATACTTTGAAAATTCAAAAACTAATTACAAAACATCGTGAAATATTTTAACAGAACAAGACTATGAATCACCTTGTATAAACCAAATGTTTAATTGATTAAAATGATGGTATCATGTTCTGGACATCCTATAAGTATTTTTTAATGATTAAGTGGTTTTTTACTAGGATATGTTTTTCTCATTGTATGATTTTTCATTTTAATCAATAGTGGGAACTAGAAGGAACTATGTTAACATTGAATGTTTCATATGTGGAATGTATGGGAATTTTCAAGATCAAATTTATAAGTGTAAATATAATGAATAGAATTAGGAAGGTCCATGAATATTGGTTATACTGCTCAATATAAAGATACCGAAAATGACATGTAAAAGGTATGTGATGTTACTCCGTTATTTATTACATTAAATGTAAGAAGCTTTCTTAGATTGAGGTTGAGGAACCATAACATATGATTCATACTTTTTATTTTAGGAAATATTTATCATGGAATAAGATGATGTAGCCTATGTAATGATTTTCGAGTAATTTTGGATGATTAATGATTATATGTTTTGGTATTGAATGATTATGTTTTACAAATTATAATATGTATAAGTATTTTTAGTATATGTTTTCATTAAATATTGATGATGATAAGATCAATGGTGATTAGGACATAAAAAATTGATTTTTAGATTAAGGGAAAGTATCCATTAATGTGATCAGTATGTTTGGAAAATTGTTTTTAGTTTGAAAAATTGATTACTGATTTATATAAAGTGATTTGTTTAGTATCAATGAACTTAAAACCAATTAAGTATTTGATGAAATATTAATCTATGTAATCATGGATAATGTTTATAGCATCTTTGTTTTAAGAAATATATCTAGTAATATTTGGAATAAAGAAGAATACATTTTTTTTAAATGATTTATGCTAATCCATGTAATTTAGATATTTCAAAATAATATACAAGGGGGGTATTCAGGTGATTTGAATGTGAAAATCTCGATCTACCTTATAATATATGGGAAATAAATGTTATGTATATTTAGTGCATTTCATTCTAATGTTTTGGACTTTTATCATTCAGAAGGATTGAAGGATTTTCCATTTATGGAATGATTATGTTATGCTTCATATATGTTTGTGAGAATAAATTATTATCTCACTATAGGTGGATTTTTTCATATTTGAAAACATGTGATAACAATTTGTTGTAATGAAGATGGGTGGAATGAAATATCATTTTATTTATGTCCTACTAACACTTTAGTAATGAGAATCTCTACTTCATTTAATAGAATAAGAGATAAAGTGGGAATTAATAAAGGCACTAAAGAGTGTGAGATTATGGTGAAATCAAGTAAGTATAACTTCCCTATAAAAATATTCAACATTTTTGAAATGAATTATGATGTAAATGGTTATTTTGTTATCATTATTTTTGATAATATAAATTTACTTTTCCAAAAAACATTGTGTTATAGATTTGTGATTGTAATATTTCTCCAAACCATGTTTTCTATCCTTATCCATTAGAAGATAATGGTTATATTTCTCCAATATGTAAATTTTTTCACATTCCACCCTAATTCTGCAATGTGGAAAGGATGTTATGAGTTACTTTGGTTGACTATTCCGTTTTAAACATTTTTAAAAAATAATGTTTTAGTATTTGGTTTTATGATGCCAATTTCTAGGGAAGAAAATTTCATTAGTTAAATATTTGATAACCCAGATGTATTTTGATGAAGAAATTCATTTTAAGGGGGCTAGAATATATCACCCCGAGATTTTGTGAATTTTTTCAAAATAAATTTATTCTTTTTGAAAATTTTCACTACACATCATACAAAATATATATTTTTTATTATATAAAATAACTAGGTTTATATTATCTAATTGAAAACAACATGTTAATCTTTCACTTTATATAACAGAGACTTGGATTGCGTTACATGCAACACTGAGTTTCTGAAAAAACAAAACTTTGTTATTATAACTATTTAAATGCGATTTTTATACCTTATACATTAAAAATAGAAATATTAATAGTAATAAATAATTTTTAAATTATATTTATATTGTTTTCATATAAATAAAACATATTTATAATTAAATTTATAACTTTTTATTGTATTTATATGATCATAAATAGTATTTTTAAAAGAAATACTTTTAATTTCCTTCGAAAAATAACAATAAAATTAATTTTATATACTCTGTGAAATTTTATTTGATAAAAAAAAATCATTTTTTAATTTTTAATGTCTAAATTAACTTTGTATGAATTTTAGTATTTTTTTCTATGATGTTTCATTTTTCAATGAATAGTGAAAAATACTGAATTGTAGTTAAATTCACAATAGAAAAGTTATAACCATATTAATAAAATGTAGGTCAATGAATTAATTTATATTTTGACATTTGATATAAATTTTTTTGGAGCTTTTGAAAGTTATTTTTACCTGGCTTCTCATGAAGTCTACGATATTAGCAATAAACATAATTTTACCATTTTTGTGAATTGAATTTTGAAAAAAGTAGACACATTGTTGTAATAAGAATGAAATTTTCACTCTAATAGGATCAATGTAATTTTTAATTAATAGAAACATTTGTATCTTTTACCCCAGTTAAGGGTAAGTCAGGTAATTAAAGTTAAAAATAATATTATACGCATTATAAAAATACTATATAACTTCTTCTAATTTCATTGAATGAGTGGGTTTAAGAAAAAGATACCATAAACCAAAATTATAGACTTTATAATCCACTTGGGTTTTTTTAACAATATTGGGGCCATCGCCTCATTTTTAAAATAGTCTAATTTAGAAGATAAATTCGATTATAAATAGTCATTTGAATGATAATAAATTTATCTTCCTCATAATAATTTATTTTTATTTTTTATAGAATAACTAATTTAATTAAATGCTTTCATAATAATGTTGTATTAACTGTATAATTAATGTAAATACAAAATAAATGATATTAACAATATTAAAATAAATAAAATTTCACAAAATTAATCACGAAAACTAATTTTGTTGATGTCATTTATATTATTGTGATATATTAAAAGTATATTTTGAAGTAATTGTGTTTATATGATATTTTAAAAACAACAAATAATTAATACTATAATTATTGACATAAATGAAACATTAAAATAAATAATAATTTTTTAAATAATATGAAATTCATAAAAATATAAATTTTTTGCAAATGAATATAATAAAGTCATATATTCTATAAATGATCCATTTTTAAATATTTAGTCATTTTTTATGTAGTAAAAATATATGTTTTCTTGGTAAGAGTTAAAGGGTTTATTTAAGGGTCAAATCCAAAAGACAAGGGTATTAATGAGACATAAACATTTATAAAAATTTTTGTGATAGGATTTAGATATATAATTATATTATCTTATAAATAACTAACTTTAGAGATAATTTAAATCAAAAATTAAATTATATTAATTTAATATTTTAAAAGAATCCATGAATGTCCCTCCCCTATATTATAAAAAGTAACCTCCTTACTAACATCCTCACCCCAAATAAAGCCATATAGATCTAAAAAAAACTTCACATTTCTCCTAAAAAACCTTATACAAGTTTTATAGTTCATTTTCTTCAAGAAAAGTTAGAATTTGTGTCATAAAGAGAAGATCTAGAGGGGACTCTCTGAAGAAGAGGTAATCTCCTTACTAACTCTTTCAAAGTTGTTTCATCTTACACTTAATCATTATGTGTTTCATCCATTATAATGTAATAAATATAGTATAAAATATTTTTTGAGATGTTATTATGTTTATGTAACAACCACATTCGACCTTTTATTCATCCTAAGACAAATGAAAGCACTACATGTGTGTATGTTCAACTTACCATCACCATGTCATGGTGTAATATGTTTTTCATAACTAATTCATTTGGATGGGTATAAGGATCTATCAATTAGATATAAAAAATACATATTAAATTATATTTATTATGTATAATTAATATACCATCTAACTCATCACAATTTTACCATTAATTGAATGATATAGTTGCTCGTGAGTACGTATGACCTACCGTCACTACAACGTGATGGGAATTATATCCCTTGTTATCCTTTCTAGAATTATTATAAAATTGTATACATTGAATAAATTCGAAATATATGACATAATAATTATATTGTAATAATGTATTTACATATATTTCCTCTACCTTATTCCATTCAATACAAAAAGAAAATAGAAACATTGTCTATGCAAACGTATGGTCTACCATATCCATAAATGGTGTATTCCAATTCATATATATATTTCATATATATTTATGTACTAAATATATATGTTATATAAATAATTAGTTACATTTTTTTAGAAAGTGATATTAAGGAAAAGCAATGTTCTAAATGATCGTAAAAAATACTTTCCTCATATGTGATGAAAATATTTGTTATATTTCAATAAAACCGTACATATTCCTTATTTGAATGGTTTATGTTTAGATGGCATGATGTTTGAGAAACCTTTTTCTGTTCCTAGGTTACGCTTTAAATGAAGTGATTATGAATCCTGTATCATTTCAACAGTTTATGATATTAATACATGTTTAAGAAATCCATTAAATTTTACTAGTTATGATATTATTGTTTATGATATTGTGGAACATGTATGTATGATTTCATTATGATATTGGTGGGACCTATATCTCCCTCCATTGCATTGGGTAAAGATTTATATCTCATATGATATATATAAAGGGTCGTGTCTTCCAAGATGGTTATGGGAGTGATCCATGACAACAAAGATGGTTATGGGAGTGAACCACGACAACCATGATGGTTAAGGGAGTGAAACATGACTACCGAAATTGTATAGGGACTAAACCTATACTACTAAGATGTCTGTGTCAGTGATGCCTAAAATTCTATAGAAATCAAATCATATGATTATGGGTCTACCACAAAATTTTATGTCTTATTACTATGATGCGATTTCAGGTATTAAGTTATTTATTTTCTATTGATTCATGTCTTATGAATTGATAATATTAATTCCATGACTCATGTACATGATATTTGATATGCTGGGTATGATATTTTATTTTCAAGATCATGTTATCACACACTTTTATTCTTTATATGCTTACAATTGTCCATTTTTTACCCTTAATGGGAATTTGAGCTCACAAATTCTTAAATTACTTATCTGTGGGATACAAATAATGGTATTATATCAAATATATCAAAAGGTTTCTAGTTCTGAAATAATGTGTTGGAAAAGAAGTATAGGTGTTATGAACTAATGGTTTATGTTTCCATGTTTTCAATGGCACTAGACTATTACAATGATTTGGAGTGTTTTTTTTGATATGTTAATTATTTTTTAAAAGTGATGTATTGTTAATGTACGAAAAATATGGATTTTTTAGAAGATGTCAATTTTGGACAACATGTAGTCATGTATGGAAAACTTCTTATAATACCTATAAACATATTTTGATCAACTGGTTTCCCAGTATCATCAAGATATAAGGAATATGAGCTACTTATTGGATTATTAATGCTTTTATTCTTATCATATCCAAACTGTTTAAGAAGATATTTTATATACTTATGTTGAGATATATATGTTCCTTATAATATTTTTGATATTTGAAACCAAGAAAAAAGGTTAACTCACCCATCATTCACATCTCGATCTCAAAATTAATAATATCTGAAAAGGAGTCAATTAAATATTTTTATGTTGATCTAAATATAATTTCATCAACATATACTTGAAAAATGAAGATATTTTTTATAACATATTTTATAAGAAGTATTGGATCAACATATCCTTTAATTTTGTGTGAAAAAAAATCTTATTTACCTATCACACAAGGCTATAAGGGATTATTTAAGTCCACACAAATCATTGTTATGTTTATAAACTTGTTGAGGATGGATTTTATTTTTAAGAATAGGGAGGTTTTCATCCTAAACTCCCTAATAAACATATCCATTATGAAAAGTAAACATGAAATCCTTTTGAAAAATTTTAAATTAAAGAATGTAATAGTGGATAATAGATGAGGAATATCTTATAATATTGATACTAGTGCTAGTATATCATTAATTAATATAATAATTCCATTTCCATCATATTTTTTTCTTCTAAAAACTCATTTTACACTGATTATAGAAGAATATTTTTGCCATTCAACCAAGGTCCAGACTATATTAATTTAATATTCATTTAGATATCCTTAAATATCATTAACCCAATCCTCACCACCTAGACACTCATTAGGAATATTATGTTCAAATTAGGAAAGGAAAGCTAGATGGAATATTTCATTCCTTAAGGATCTTGTAGTCCTAACTCGTTGATCAATATCACCATGGATACTATCACATAAATAATTCATGAGAAACAAATAACTTCATCAGTTTTGAAAATGTTGTTATTCAACATAGGGTAGAAAATATTCATTAGGAAATACTTTAGAAATAATTTCTTTAGTTATACATTAAATGAATATGTTTTTAATAATGGTATAATATCAATTTTTGAAATGAGTTCCTCAGATATGGGTTGAGGTTAATTAAAAACATAAGGATATATTTATTCAAACTTAACATATAATGTCTTATATTCCATATATGTAGTGAAATATCCTAAAAATATTCTTTCATCAGATTTGGGATAAAATTTATCTATGTTATCTATGGTATTCAAGATGAATACTTTTAAAACAAAAACTATGAAGTAGAAATCTTGTGAATTACTATTATTCCACAAAACATAAGGATTTTTTATTAATAATGGATCAAATTAAAACTAGATTTATTATATAGAAGATAGTACTAATTACTAATGAAAAAAATGTTTAGCAATTGAGTATTCAATTAACCTGGTTCTTGTCATATCAAGAAGAATTTTATTTCTTCTTTTAACAACACTATTTTTAAGGGGTTATAGGAAAGGAAAATTTATGTTATATTAATTTTTTACTATAAAACGTTCCAAAATTAGAATTTATAAATTCCCCCTCCATGATAACTAGGAATAGTTATCAAGGGAAGGTCTTTCTTATTTTTAACTTTGTATATAATTGTTTTAAGACAACAAATGGATTCGTATTTATTTATGATAAAAGAAACCCCAGTATATATAGTGTAATAATCAACTAATAGATATACATAGTATTTTACTCCAATAATCCTAGTTTGTGAAGGAATGTATAAAATCATGTGAAATAACTGTTAAGCATCAGATGTTGAGATTTCAATAAAATATTTAAAGCTTGACTTGTATTCCATAACATATTAACAAGGGTCATAAATAGTTGATGAATGAAACCTATGTTTTGGTTGAACCTTTATCAGTATATTCTTCATCAAAATGGATAATATTATAAGATTACAGTGTCCTAAACTTCAATTCCATAACTCTGATTGATCTTCCATTACACTTAGGATTGGTATGTATTGGATCTTAAGGTCCTCTACATTATATGTGTAAACATTATCATGTTGATGGGAATAAATAATGAATTCATCCTTGGAGTAATGTGCTAAAAAAATATTATTATCAAATTTCAAAAGGTAACCATCATAATATAATTTTATTATGCATATAAAGTCTTCTAATATTTTTTTCAAAAAAAACATTATAAATTGAGGCTTTATCAAGAAAAACAATGACACTAATTCTGATAATCTCTCATTGAGAATTATATCCAAAATTAACTTTCCTCATTTTATATTAATAATATTTTCAGAAATGAAATTTTTACCAGTCATATACCTAGAATAGAGACAATCCACATACCACATATTTTTGTTTTTGGTAATTTTTTGTTTTTATGAAAATAGGAACAGAAGACTTTTGGAGCCAAAATGTGTTTGGATCAGGTAATGTCAGATTAAAAATATTTTTGGAATCCACATTTGAATAGAGAAATATTCCTTATAGAATCCTAATGATTGTACTTTTTTTAAGGAATGATTTTTTCTCGAACGGTCCCCATATTTTCTTTTCATGAAAACGGGATCACTTTTAGGAATAAAGATTTTTTTACTGACTGAAAATGAAAATTTTTATTTAGTAAGCACTTTTATGGAAGAGTTAGAAACTGCATACATTTAAGAAAGAGGACATACCTCATAAGAGATCGCAATGTTATTGAAATATAATTTAATCCTATTAGATAATTCCTCCCTAATAAGTTTCCAAGAGATATCATGCACCTGTGTATCTGGATTATCAAAAATGAGGTATTAAATGAAATCCACAAACTTATCCCATGTTCGAGAATACTCCTCATTACTTATCTTCCCTTCGTTAAAACCCCTTATCAGTATCAGATTATGTTTGTCAATCCATGAAGACTGCTCGCTATTGACAGCCACTCGAATTGGTTTACCCATCATCTTGTCTGCCTCTTCGTGGGTAGCATTGATATAAAGAATCTTCTCCACCATTTCATCTTCTTAATGAACAAGTAGTCCCAAGAGTTTCTCACTAACTGAATTATCCACTAGTAGTGAATTTTTTAAAAAGTTTATTCAAAGAAAAAATTAAAGATTTCTATTTTACAAATAAATTCTTATCCCCCATAGTAATAGAATATGAATTAATTTTATCAAAACTAGCTTGTAATGGATTTTTATCAGAAAATAATTTTTAAAAATCATAACATATACAAACATTATAAAAATTAGCTTTATCAAGATCTTTATAGGGATCTGATATTTCATTTTTAATACATTAATTTTTTAATAAACTTTGAGAAGTTTTTCCTTACTATTTTATTTTTTTTTTCAAAATTTTCCATTTTAATTTTCTAACAATTTCGAAAAGTGGTAAACTTCCTCATAAGAAGGTAAGGTATTGTCTTCACTAGTTAAAGAAAATTCTTAATCTCAAGATGTAGAATCCTTCTCAGTTGGATTGTTTTCACATTGAAACATATTAGTAAGGATCTCAGCTATTCAAACCATATCCAGGAGACAATTATTTACATTAGATTATTTTTCAAAAAGACTAATTTTCCTCTATTCGGAAGATTCATTATCTGAATAATTTTGACAAGAATCTTTTCCAATAGGATAGATAAAGAATATTCTCAATATAAGGATATAGAATCCTTCCCAATTGGATAGTTTTGACCATGAGATATATTAGTATGGTTTTTATCCATTCGTACCTTATCCATGAGACAATGATTTACATTAGATAATTTTTTAAAAGGACTAATGTTTTTCTATTCGAAAGATTCATTATCTGAATAATTTTTACTAGAAACACGTCCACTAGAACTCCATTAGTAAGAATCTTTTAGAACATTATTTACCTTAGATTTTTAATATTTAATGGCATTCTAGTCTGAATTTATATCATTTCTATAATTATTCTTTCATCATAGGAAATTCTGGCCATTTTTTCCAGTATTATTGCATTTAAAAAAAGATACATTATCATTTTATCTATTATAACATTATTACCTTTTTTATAGTGATATTTAAAATCCTTCATTACAACAATATAGTACATAAATCTAGTAATATTATATAAATTAATTTTCATAATGATATAAAGTTAATTAATTGGATAGGGTAAATACATTCTTCTTTTTGAACTGTAATAACTTTCTAAACAAATTTAACTTTAGGAGCTAAAGAAGTAGTATAAAAAGAAAATCCTCCATTTTTATTCAATTTTTTTTAAGATTTTCTTTTCAATATTTTCATATACAAAATAATGGTTCCCACTAGATCATAAAGAGTAATATTACTTATCATTATCATTTTGTGAACAACAATCCTTTTTCATTACCACTCATTTGGAATGATATCAATTATTTTTTCAATAATAATTTCACTATTCAGACCTTCCTCACCAACAGACTGTAAACTATTTATTATTTTCATAAATATATGATGCATCTTAGAAACTAATTCACTACATTGAAAATTGAAGGCATGATAGTCAGATCTTAACAAAACTCTTATAGTCTTTACAACCTTTTTAGTTCCGAAATACGTTACTTATAACATTGTCCAAACATTGTTTACTACTTAACAATATAATATTTGACTATAAATTCTTTTTTTAATTGAGCATAAAAATGTATTTCATACAATATATTTCAATTATAATTCGTTCTTCTCTTGATTCAAAAAAGTTGTATCTTACTTATTAGGTAATTTTTAATATCATGTAAATAGAAAAATGTTATCCACTCCTTAAAAATAGAAATTGAAGTATCTGTGACAGGCCATTTGTGAAAATATCCCATCCCAAAAGGTCATTTATGAAGGGGTCAATTCTTAAATAGACCATTGTAGAAAATAATATTACAAATATTTTTTTTACGATGGCACACCGCAAAAAAAAGACTAATTGCGATGGGGAAAAATCTTGTCACAAATAGGCTATTTTTTTTATTAAAAAACCATTTAGTGATGTGTGATTGTACTAGTCACAAATAGGTATTTTTTATTGGATGATCCACCTATCAAAAAAAAAATAAAAAAAAATAAAAAAAAATAAAAAAAATTTAATATTAAAAAATTTAATTAAAAGTAAAATAAAAATAATAAAATAATATAGAACTAAAAAAAATAAAAAAATAAAAAAAATTAAAATCAATAAAATTTAAAAAATATAATAAAAGGTAATAAAAAATAATATAAACACATAAAAAATATAAAAGAGAATATTCAAACAATATAAAAAAAATAATAACAAAAAATTACAACAAAAAAGAAAAAAATAATAAAAATAATAAAAATTAATAAATATAATAAAATAATTAAAATTATTAAAATTATTAAAAACAAAATCTTACCAATAATATAAAATATTTATAATAATATTAATATTATTAATAAAATAATAAAATAACAAATAAATAATAAAATATTTTCAAAAAATTAAAAATAATAAAAATTGAAAAAAAAAATTACAAAAAAAAAAATAAATAAATCAAAAATATATTCATATCATTATAAAAAGCACACTATAAAGAAATGTAAACATGTAGATTAATAAAAATATGATAACAAATTATACATTCAAATGATTATTAGATAAAGTACATAAATCGATGAGCAGAAGTGTCATCTATAGGAGATGTTAGAGCTAGTTGAAGAAACTCCATCCCTAATCCACAATTCAAACATTACATGTACTCCATCATCTGCTCATGCTTCTACTCCTTCCATCGAGACATATCCTCCTTCTATTACTACTGATGTCAATAGGGCTCTTCCTACTCCCTACACAAGGTCTCTATAAGCTCACCTTGAGCACGCAGCTACTCCCCACACTATTCATTAGATGATAGAGACTCCCCACATGCTCCTCTAGAGTTGCATTATGACATTTAAGTGGCACCATAATAAAACCTAGATGGCAATTGATATCAGATACCAACAACCCAGCCTTTATCGAAAGCATACTAAGTGGCCTACATTCATGCAACATCATTATGTTTTGTTTCCCTAAAGGTATGATCCTCTATCTTGTCCTGACTCTCAGCCCATGTTTAAGATAACTTTGTCTCATAAGATTCCATAAATTCCAATTTAAAATTACTATAGTTAATATATTATTTGGAATGATATTTAAAACTAAAAAATTATACTGACCACAATATAACGCTGTTGATCACCTATAATCACTTTAGTGAATGGATCATTGTATAAAATCTTATAAAAATAGAAATACATGATGTCAAGATGTTAAAATATAAATATAAGTATAATATAAATAGTTTAAATTTAAATATATATATCTTTTTAAATGAAAACTATTACCATATGTTGTCGATGCAAGATGAATATATGACTACCAGCTCAATGAGTCCCATCCTATCTCCCCTGATTCTGTAGATCTAATTATGCTTACCTCTAAAAACTAGATTCAATTCAATATGAACATAATCCATAACAAATGTGAGATGAGATGTAATATATTTGGTGGGTTCCACAAGAATGATCAAAATATGTGACCCCTGCTTACAACATTGCTATAGAATATGCAAAAAATGACGACAATGGTCACACACATAGACCTCCCAAGACACCCAGATATATTTATACAAGCCATCATCAACCAGATTTCATAAACCATACAAATAATTAATTATATAATGTTATTAATTATATTATTTACCGAATAACTAGTATTTATTTACATACCATCAAACAATTGATCATACGGTGATGAACATCAATGAGAATATGATCCCTTGTAACCCATGCTCCTGAAAAATCATTCCTAAATATAGAACATCCCTGTCCAATAGTTGTATGAAAATATCAATGAAAAAATAGAACAAATATTCAGACCATTAGTATATAAATAAATTAATGAAAATTAATGAAAACTAACTAAAATACACAACTTAAAATTCCTCAGCATGTGTGGATCCAAATAAAGTTAGGGACATTGAATGAGGATATGTCTAGGAATCATTAGCATCGCAAAACCGTAGCCTCTATGAGTCTTCACATAACCACTAGCAGTATGAGGGTCAAATTATATTCCATTAGGCTCATCATCATGATTTCCAACATCATCCAACTCAGGAAATATATCAAATAAACAATCATTTTTTATCTTAAAAAGGAAATGAAAATTGTCTATATATAACTAAAAAAGTAATATATATAGATATATGTTATTTGTGATTGTACAAAATAAATTAATCTTGTTAATATTCATCATTATCTTTGCATATTATAGTGTCACTATCATTATATTCCTTCTCACTATTATCAATTTATGTGGGAGTTTCATCTTCATCATTTATTTCTATATCAAATCCACCTGTTACTTAAAAAACATCATCACCAAAGTTGACAAGTAATTGTGGCATGTAATCATCCATATTTGTGTCCCTTCAAGGAAAAACATTATTTGGAGTTTTTTGTTGAAAAATATCAATTCCTTTAACTTTGGTGGAAATAAATTCAATTTATATAAAACTAATTTCATGAGATTTAATTTTTATTATCCTCTATAAATCACTTAACTACCCTAAAGTAGCACAATAATTTTCATAATAAATGTTATATTCGTGATGATCCAATAAAAATGGTTCATTTACTATAAGAAGGATTTTATATTTAATATCAATGATTCCATGGTTTGGATGAGCACACAAGTATCCATTTGTATCCTACCTATGAAAATTGAACATTGATACATAATTATGTCCCAAATAACATATTTCAATTATTTCGTCTATCATGCCTTAAAATTTAACATCAATTTTTCTATGATGATATCCTCTCTATAAAATACCACTATTAATTAATTTTTATTTTCTATATTCACACATAAAAACTCAAAAACTATTCACCACATAATCATTTTAATATTTAACAATTTTGGATGGTGGGTTAACCAATAAACTCAATCAATTATCAATTTTATCATTATGTTTAGGTACCTAAAATGTGAAAGAAAAATATCAATATAAAAGGTAATAAGTTTATTTTATCTATTAAACCATAAATAATTTACTTTACCATTTTTTGTACCCAGTAAGAAAAGTTTTTTTCCATAATTCTACAAGAGATGATGCTATAATTGTAGGAAACAACTTTATGATATAATTATCATATAATATGAAAATAAAAAAAATATTAATTTACATAAAAATTATAGAATAAGTGATAAGGGCGCACAAAATACAAATGGTTCCATTTTTTCATAGTTGAATAGAAGCATGGATGATCAATGGGAAGAATTATTTCCATTATAACAACACTAATGTATTGAAAAAATATTATATTTTTTTAGCTAATGCTAAATCATAGAATTAAAAAGTACACTAAATCCAATTAGTAGAATAATTTCCACTATAACATGATAGTCATGAATTTTTAATCCCATAATATTCCCATTTTTCATACATCTAGGAAAATTGCAAACATAACAATTATTCAGTCTCAAATATAAAATCCACAAGCAAAATAAAAATCAATTTTCTTCAGAAACTATATAAGTATATTTTGGCATCATTAACATATGTGATATTATATTTTCAATTAGTTCACATTCTAGTGGCTTGAAAATTTGTGTTATATCTAATCATGCCTTTACATTATCTTTGATCTAACTAGGTGTGTCCAAAACTGTATAAAATATATTATCAAAATAGTCCCTATCAATATGAATGACATCAAACATTTGATAAACCAATATGACATATCCCAAAAAATACTACATTTTATCCAATTGTGTTCTTTACCAAATCTATCAATTTTATGTTTGTTTATAATTAGTCCAAAGTTAGTGGGAGGTAATGATGAGACAATGAACAATAACTCAATACCTTGGATCTATATCGGAGTTTCTTCTCATTCAATTGTTCCTTTTATGAAATGATATATCTTCCTTAGAAAATGTTGAGTGGTTGGAATAAATCTTTAATGATAGTAAAAAACAATATTTTCTTCCACTGATGAACATAAAATCCTTTCTATCTCTCATATAGTATGGACCTGATTTTGGACCATGTGTAATACAACTAGATAACATGCCATATGATGGGACATAACTGATTATCCACATCAATACAACATTAATTAAGAATTTTTGTTTCAAAACAACATCATATATACTGAATACATTACTCAAAAATAAATTTAACTCATCGATAAATGGATTCAAATCAACATTAATACTATTTTTTGGATGTTTAATAATTAATAAAGAAAAAAAATATATATGGATCATTTATCAACATCTAGGGAGGTAAATTATAGAGAGTTAAAAATATGGTAAAATAATAATATTTACTATAATAAGAACTAAATGTACAAAAACCATTATTAAAAAGTCCCAATCACACATTTCAAGCTTCTCAAAAAAAATACAGATGTACATGATGAAAATTTTTCCATGATTCCAAATCTATTGGATGATATAATCTTTTAACGATTGAAATATTGGTTTTGTGCTATGAAATCGATGATGCTATGTTCTAAGATATAAATAAGCATTCTAATTTGGGTTTAAGAGGTAAATGCCTCAACTATTTTATCCAAATGTGTATAAACTTCCATATTTGAGCCACTTTTTACATAAATTTTCCACATGTTGTAAAACTATCTATTGATTCTCTTTCAGCATAATATATTGGAGAATCATTTCAACATGAATTAATCTTATGACAACTAAGACCGAAATTAAAAACTAGCCATTATCCTTATTAAAACCTATCAATTTTTTCGTTGCTTCAAATTTTCTTATCATGAAACCAGTATATAAGGCATCCTCAAAAGACATTAACAACTCAAAACATTGGGATGTATCCAGCATAAGATTCAATTCAATATTGTCATGAGTTTCACTTTGTTGGAAAGATGGTCCAGCCACATCAAGTACTAAATTTTTAAATAGGGATGGATCTGGAACGAAATTATTATTGCCCTCTTTAGAAGTTAATTCGACACATTAATACAAAACACACAATCTTTTCAAAAACCAAAATGCAATAGATGACCCGCAATGTTTTAAAATGTGTCAAAACACCTCAGATCGTATTTCCTACCTAGAAACATAATTCTAGCATCTATGAAAAATTCCTATTTTGATGTGGAAAATGATAAAAAAGAATAAACTCCCACAATATATCTAATATTTATACTAGAACCTTTTGATTTCTGTGATGATTTTTCCAATCATGATCATATATTTCAGAATTTTGGTTACATCCTTATTCCATGTTTCTCTAAAATATATAACATAAATAAAACTTTTATAATTAATTTGATAATAGAAAAACAAGATCCAAAAAGAGTAGTAAATTTTAAAAAACTATAATCAATATTTAAATATTATATATTTTATATATTTACTATTTTTTCTAAATACCACTAATATTAACATATATTTTTATAAATTATTAAAAAATATTATAAATTACTAAAATAAAATAAAATATATTATAAATTACCAAAAAATTTGTAAATCATAGATTTTTCTATCATTATGCGATGAGAAATAACAAATTTTTTGTCAACCATTTATGTATAAATTTGTTATTTCTCAGGGTCAAAAAATTGACAAACTATTTTAAATTCATTTTTCAAATACTTTATAATAATTTCTATTATTTACTTGTGATTTATAGAAAATTGTATTAAATTTATACTAATATATACTAATTTATAATAATTATTACTAATTACCACTAATTATTATTGGTTACCACTAATTATTATGGAATATCACTAATAATTAATAATTTTTATTCGTTTATAACAATTAATACAAATTATTACTAGTTATTACTAATTAATTCTAATTATTACTAATTGTTACTAATTATTACTTATTATTACTAATCATTTCAATATATTTGTCATTTTTTTTGTAAAAATTATTCACTAATTACCTTTATATTTTATTTAGTATTTTTAGTTATCTCAAATTTCTAATAATTACTACTAATTGATACATTATACCACTATTGTTTTACTAATTACCATTATATTTTTATAATTAACATTAATTTTTACAAATTACTGCTATTTTTTATTAATTAACACTAATTTTTACTAATTACAACTAATTTTTACTAATTAATGCAAGTTTTAACTAATAACTACAAATTATTACTAATTATTGATAATTATTAAACATACTTCTAAATAGCAGTTATTATTACTAATTTTTATTATTTTATAACAATATTTTTGAATTACTAGAAATTTTTACTAATTAACTCTAATTATAACTAATTACTGCAAATTATTTCGAATTTCTTCTGATGACCACTTATTATTAATAAATTTTATTATTTTATAACAATTATTTACAAATTACCGCTAATTTTTAATACGTACATTGATTTATCAATACATTTTTCTAAATACCACTGATTAATACATTATAGAGATATTTTTTTTAATTATTATTGTTAAATATTCATATTACTATTATGTTTTACCAATTAATTCTATTTTTTTTACAAATTATAATTATTTTATTGTAATAACCACTAATTTTTACTAATTACTTCTCATTTCTACTAATTACCTCTAATTATATTTATTTACTACTAATTACCACATATTATTTCATATTTTTATCATTTTATTAAAATATTTTACCTATTATCATAACTTTTTAATAATTATATTGATTTACCACTAATTTTTAATAATTTCCACTTATATTACTAATTTTTATCAACTTATAACGATTTATTTTCCAATTTTAGGTAATATTTATTAATTATATTGATTTATTAATATTTTTTTATTAATTTACATTAATTTAGACTAACTACAACTATTTGTTTTCTGATTACCATTAATTTGTACTAATTAATTCTAATTTTTACTATATACCACTAATTTTGTCTAATTTACTATAATTATTAGTAATTACCACAAATTATTACTAATAACTAATAAATTCCTCTTATTTATTTTTTTCTTAGTTTATAACACTTTTCTGATTATTAATATTAATTTTTAATAATTATATTTATTTATCACTAAATTTTACTTGTTACCGCTAATTAATACATTTTGCAACTACTTTTTTCTAATTAACACCAATTTTCACTAATTTACAGAAATTATAACCAATTACAACTTTTTATTACTAATAACAGCTAATTAACAATTATCAATACTAATTTTTATTTATTTATAACAATTTTTTTACTAAGTAATGCTAATTTTTGATAATTACAATTGTTTATCACTAATGTTTACTAATTGAGGTTAATTAATACTAATTACATCTTTTTTACTAATTGCCATTAAGTTTTACTAATTAATGAGTTTTTTACTAATTACTACTAATTTTCACTAATTATAACTAATTTTTACTAATTACTACAAATTATCACTAATTACCACTAATTTTTACTAATTACAGCTACTTTCTACATATTATTACAATTTTTTTAGTGTATAATAATGTTTTACTAATTAACACTAATTTTTCTTCTAATAACTACTAATTATAACAAATTACTCCTAATTTTATGTAATTAATGATAATTACCACTTATTATTACTAATTTTTTTAGTTTATAACAATTTATTACTAATTACAGCTAATTTTTATTTTTTTTATTTATCGCTAATTTTTACTAATCAATACTAATTAATACTAATTACCTCTATTCATTTTTCTAATTACCCTTAATTTTTACCGATTACCACTAATTTTTACTAATTATTGTTTGCCATTACTAATTATCGGTAATTATTACTAATTCCTGCTAATTATTTCTGATTACTATATAATTACTACTTATTATTACCAATTTTTACTAATTTAGAAAAAAAATTCACTAAATAATGCATATTTTAAAGAAATTTATAGATTTATCAATTTGTTTACTAATCACAACTAATTAATTCTGATTACCACTACTTTTTACTCCTTAAGGTTTATTATTACTAATTACGCCGAATTTTTACCAATTATCTTAAATTTTTAGTAATTACCGCTAATCCCCAATTATTATTACTAGTTTTTACTAGTTTCTAATTTCTTTTTAAATTATCACTAATTTTTAAAAATAATATTGACTTGTTACTGATATTTTTTAATTACCACCATTTAATACAAATTATTTCTATTTATTTCCTAATTGTTTTTAATTTTTACTTAATATTTCTAAATATTACTAATTACTACATATTTTTTCTAATCATCCCATACTCTTTTAAATTCCATTAATTATTACTAATTATTGATAATTTCAACTAATTATTTCTAATTTTTAATAATTTATATCAATTTTTTACTAATTAGTGCTAATTCTTAATAATTATATTTATTTACCACTATTTTTTATTAATTACTGAAAATTAATAACAAATACCATTAATTATTAATAATTACGACTAATTATAACTATTTATGGTTAATTAAAATTAATTACTTCAAATTAATACTATTTTCTTAATAATTAAAAACATTACAGCTAATTAAAACTAAATACTTCTAATTTAAAATAACTATGGATAATTATAAATAATGAATTTTAATTATAAATAATTACTTCTAGTTATAAGTAATTACTTCTAATTGACCGTAATTAAAACTAATTAAATATTATTAAAATCTAGTGAAAAAAATTGAAATAAAATAAAATTTTAAAACATTAAAGAAATACCTCAAAAATGATGTTTTTGTGTGCTACAAACGTCAAAATTACA
Organism: Viscum album; assembly: GCA_963277665.1. Lineage (NCBI taxonomy): Eukaryota > Viridiplantae > Streptophyta > Magnoliopsida > Santalales > Viscaceae > Viscum > Viscum album. The sequence continues at coordinate 1,894,350,880 of OY728151.1, forward strand.
TTCCTCATAAAAATTTTCACTTCTACCTGAACAAGTGAAGAGAAGAATTGGAAAACTGAGCAATAGAGAGCTCAATTTGTGAATGGAGATAAAAACATTCGGGAGGGGGGGTATCGGTCTGATTTATGTAGACAAGACTATTTGGGCCGGGAACCTAGTGGAAAATAGTATTATTTGCGATGGGTACCATCACAAATAGTTTCTACTATAAATAATTGAGGTGGAGTTAAGAAATTAATCGGGATGAGATTAGTCACAAATAGTCACCTGCAGACAGAGTATTTGCAATGGGAATAAGTTACTATCACAAATAAATTAAAAAGATCAATATTATAGCGGATATGAGAATGATCACATCATAATTAACATTAAATGACCACGTGTATTTTCAACGGGAACCATGTCCCTTCAAAAATACCCATTCCCAATGTTTTTTTCGAGAAGACGAGTGAAAAGTATTTACAATTGGTTCAATTTACCACCCCAAATACGCGTTTATTTAACTGTATTTGTGATGGGATTCAAATACTGTTAGAAATAGCCTCTTCTAAACGGTCATTTTTCCTATAATGATAGAAAAAGTATTCATCCTAGCTGTCAAATACTTATAACCCACACCTTCGAAAATAGGAGGTCTGTTTGAATTTAAATTGTCTATGGATCTACCATTCATTCCTTCAATTTTTAAAACAATGATATATTCATTCCCATAATACAAATTAGTCTAAAATAGTTTTATAAACAAAATGTTTATAAAAAAGCATAAATAAACATTCAATAGTAATGAAAGAAAAGTTCAAAAAATATATGGGAAGTTGAATCCTCCTCTGATACCTATTGATGGATATCAATATGATTTATATTGATATTAGTAAGAAATAACATGTTCTTTATGGCTATGATACAAGAGGGGGTGGGTGATTAATAATTTTAAAAAACTACAATTTAATACAGTTAAAAAAAATCACAAAACAGTTTTTATAAAACTATCAGATTCAAACTTGGCCCTCAGTTGTATTAACAAAGTATTGTAATCTTGGTTGATTTTGAAATATTAGAGTTAGAGAATTGTAATTAGAGTAATTATGATAAAACGAAGAGTAATGGAATTTGAATATGAGGTTTCCCTTTCGTTTTATATATACATAGGGGAATATATACTTGTAAAGAATCAAGAAGTACTCTAACAATGTAACATATGAATGGATTACAACAAAGAATACACCTCTTTTATCTTTAATATTAATGTTACCACTAATCTTGGATAAAAACATCCCTTGTTTTAAATATACAATATTTTTTTTTGTTTCGTCAGTAACGAAATATCTAGATATAATGACTAACTCTATCTCCCTAGTCATAGAATCCCTCGTTCCAATGGATAAAATTTTATATCTCACTATCCCCACAATCCTTCGATCAATATAATGATCAAATTCTCCATCTTCATATACCCAGAATCCCTTGATCGTTATCACAACAATCAGACGCATGAATCAATCACAAAATAATTCTTAAGGAGAAAACATGCCAAGGTTTCTTTTAGAACTCCGAAACTCTAAAGCAATGACAAATTCATTAAAAAAATATGTTCATTCTTGGTAATCATCAAATCACTCACACAAATAAGAAATTGAAATGGAATATGTAAGATCTAAACACTTTGAATGACCAGTTATTTATAGGAAAATCCCCAATGGCCATATTTCCTCCCCAATGTTCATATTTTCTATGATTTTGTTGCAATGATTTGGAAACCTAGAACTTTTCTACTCTCACCTTTCTAGAAAAATAGAATGTCTAACCCATATTGGATTACAAAATCATAGTGTTAAACCAATTCCTTAAATTAGAAATAAGTATTCCTTATTTAAACTATAAACATAGTATGTCTGATGAAATTTCTTAAAAATTTTCGACACGATATTAAACATGATGATTTTGTTCCATCTTTATTGGTACAAGTATCATTATGATTATTAAGAATTTGTCAGTATTAAAGACATGAATAAAATATAACCATTATTCAGATTAAGGCGAGTCTAATTTCAATCATACTAAAACTCATTACAACGACCATAATGATGAATAAATATTACAGTTGAATACCTAAGAACTTATTCTAAATATAGTAAAACAAATTTTTTTTTCTTTGAAAACATATAAAAAAATAATTGGAAATAAAAATTTAGTAAAATGGTTTTAAGAAGGTATTTGGTATTTTCAAAACAAAAGGGATGGAAATGTGAGAAAAATAATTTCTATTTCAGCGGTGATTACAACCAAAATACTATCAATTTATGGAATAACTTGATTTCATGTTATAATGTGCTTATTACTCAACTATTTGAGATACTGGAGTTTTTAACCATGTTGGTTGGTTTAGTAGGAGTTTTGGTTTGAAGGCATGTTTGAGGGGACATAAGAGAATGGATAGACCAAGGGGTTCAAGAACCAGTTCAACGAGATGATGAATTTAGGAGGTGGGTTAGGCCATGAGGTTTAATTAATGTGTCTGGATGATATAATGATAGCTGTGAAAGATTCTAGGATTATTTATAGGAGGAGGAAGATGAAGACCCTTGGGACTTGAAGGTATATATTAGAATAGAATGGAATGTTTAGATATGACATGGTTAGATTTACTGGTTTAAAGCCTCAAAAATTTTTTTGGTTGATCATAGTATGCGAAGGTATGGAATGTGGAACATTAAGTAAAGGAGAGGGAAAGTGATAGTAAATATGTGCTAAAAAAGAAGGAATTAGTTGTATAATCAAGATTATAGGAATGATATAGGTTGTTAAGCTAATGGAAAAATAGTTAAGAGGAAATAATCTATGTAAAATTTATGGGATGTTGATTAAGATTAAGGGAGGATGGATATATCTTAGGGAGTAATGTATAATATTTTTTTGTAAAGTACAGTTAGATGAAAGAGTTATTAGTGTAGTGGTGTTATAAATGTTTAATAAGGTGGGAATGTGTCAGAGTATTTAGGTAAGGTTGGGTCCAAAAAATTAAGGGTAATTTTTTTTGTGGGGTGCAGAAGGTTAGGGAAGGGTACTATATGTAATTTCACCTTAAATATATTCTTATGGAACCCCTTCCTTTAATTACTTATTTTAACATTTCATTTTTCTTGAAAAATGACCCACACTATGCTTTTATTCTGTTGTTCAAGAAGAAGTTTTCCATGTCTAATTATTATGAGAGAGGAGATGATGAATGGAATAATCGTTAATATTTTTTCCTAAAATTCAAAATATGTAGTAGGAGTTATGAAATATTACATAGAATATCCTGATTTCAAAAGAATAGATGTTCGTGACATAGAAGAAAAATAATTTTTTTTGATTTTTTTAAAAATCATTTTTCCTCACAATTTAAAATTATTTATTAATACTTGATGATGTGTTCATTGATATGTTACTTTGGGACAATATATAGAGTATCCAAATTAATCTACCATGTATTATAAAGGACAAACAAAATATTATAAATTATTATCTAATAAGAAAGAATATTCACCCCCATCATCTGGGGATTTATTCTTGAAGAAAATGAAAAAACATCCATTGATTTTATGTGCTAAAAGATGATCATAATATCCATGACATAGGGTTCATTTACGTTGATCATGTTTTTACCCGTCGTTTGTAGAAATGTAAATGTCTACATGCCCTTTCAAACATCCCAATATTTCGGAGAAAGAGAATTTAATTTGGAAGACTTATTCACTTTACAAAAAATATAACTTTTATCTTCAACATTGTTGAATTTTGGACAATCAATGAAATTCTTTTAATAGATTAAAATACCTTCACCAATAATAGGGATCTAATGATATTTAAAAAAATTCACAAGTTAAATTATTAAATATTGACTAATTATGATAAAAGTTATATATTACTATTAATTGAAAGTTATAAAATTGAGAGTGGTATTTATTATTGAATGATTTTCAAATGATAGGAATAAAGGATTTTTAAGGAATGGAATTCTTCCTTATTTTTGGTATAATATAAACCCTTTAAGAGTAAAAGGGAAGGGTTCATGTCAATTGATTTTGATTACATGGGTATAGCTGACATCAACTATTGTAATCTCATTTTCATACTGAGATTACATCAATTTCTATGAGAATATGAAAAATACTATAGTGATGTATTAGTTAAAGAAGGATGTTAACATGTAAAACTTTTTTGAGAAATAAGTAAAGGATTATGAGAAGTTTTTAATAAAATGTGGGACACCTATGAACCACTGATTTAAAAATATATTGATGCCTCTGAATGAATTTTATTTTTAGATTATGTTAGTTATCATATTAATTCTATGTAATCAAATTAACTAATCACTCATATTCATGGAATAATAATAAACAATATGAAAAAATATAGACATTTAAAAAGGATATGATCTTAAAAATAGTTATAAAAATGAATTTATATATTGAATATAATTGATAATAAATACATATTTTTATATTTCAATGTTATCTCAAAAAATTCAAAAAAAAACATGAAAATTAAGGGATTATTGTTGTTGAGGATTTTTCTATTCCATTTCACAACTGAATAACATATAATTGTTCTAGTAGATTATATAAATTATGCATATTTTCTAGGATCTTTAAAATTAAGTGTTTTCCAAATGAATATGTGACCCTACTTTCTTGAAGAGTGGTAATTGATTTCATATAGTATCTTATGATAAATTATGGCCATTTGAATTAAATAATCTATCTTTTTTATTTAATAATATGAAAACTATATCAATTAATGGTATTTTAGAATATATAAATGAGATGAAAATTAATTCTTTTGAATTCAAGAGTGATATCTCCTATTCTTTTGTGATATCAAATGATGTGATTTAGAATATTAATGTATTTAGAGAAAAAGTAATTTTTTGGATATTTTGACAGTGATATGACACTCTTATTATAATAAAGAAATAATAGATGTGCATATATGAGACAAAAATAAAAAATATGTGTTTTATCTAAGTTAAATGAATGTAACCAATTTCAATGATCACATATTTATATTTTTTAGTGGAAAGTATATCAAAAAGTTATTTATTTTTATACCTAAACACAACAGAATCTCCTAGAAGATGAAAATTATAAGATCTATAATATATCATCTAAATTTATTATTTGAATAAATATATGGAAGGAAATATAACCCTAGGGATAATAAATATTGATATAATATTCCATCTATGCAATGATGAATATATTTCAAAACATTAAAATGGTATTCTTTTAGAATTTTATTTAGAATCAAGGAAAGAGGTATAAATAAAAAAGTAAGTCTGATTAACTTATTGTCAAGTATACTGTACTAATAATATTTCATCTATACTGTTGTTCATATACTGATTTTCTATATTTATCAATATCTAAAAAACATGTTCTACATACTATAGTTATTATGCATTTTTTTGATAAAATGATTAAATTGTAAATTTGTTATACATTTACTCTTCCATAATGATACCTTCTTGAGTTAATGATATTACGATGAAACAAAAAAAATTAGTTCACCCATTATAAACACTTAAAATTTCCTCAATGTTAGTTTTAGGAAATTTTCTAGAAATTTTTTTTATTTGATTTGAATATAATTCAATTTATATAGTTTTTTACGTTCTCAAATTAAATTTTTTCTAGAAAACCATGGATGATCATTCCAATCAATTTATCATAATTTTTTTTTGAAATGATCAAATTATGATCTTTGGGAATTTTTTTTCCATATTTATCCATTATATGCTTTATAAAATGAGGTTTCATATGTAAATTCGAAAATTAAATTCATCATAAAGAATAAAAATTTAAAGAATAATTTTTATACCAATTTTAAAATGTATAAAATTAAAATTCATTATAAAAGCTTATAGAATATGAAAATATTCATGTTTAGATACAAAGGAAAATGTTTCCACATAATCAATTCCTTTTTCTAGATTATATAATTTTCAACTATAATAACCTTATTTTAAATTATAATCCCATTTTTATCAAACATACTTAATAAAAACAACTTCAAACCAATAAAAAGACATTACTTAGAGATTTCTACCAACTGCTAAATATTTTTTATTCAAATTAATTAATATTTTTTATATGGATACTGTCTTATTTTTATCACTAATTTATTTATCCTTAATTATGGGTCTGATGATTATATTAGACTGATATGTGTTGTACCTCCCTGTATTTCATGGAATTTTCATTAACATATACATTAATTTATTTTTATAAAAATTTCATTGTCTATTTTTTGTTATATGATTTAAAATCAATATATAGATTTTAATGCTCTCAATGAAAATTTAATTAGATTATAATGACATCTTGAATAATTTTTTCATGTTTTTAATGATGTGATAAAATCACAGAATGGATATAAAACATTCATTTGATAGAACTTAGGATTACTTGGGTGACAAAGAAGTGCTTAGGTAATAACATGAATCACTAGTTAGGTGGTGTAGAACCAGTGACCCTTTTGTATTGTTGCATAGAATTCTGGATCTATTGGATGCCCAATGATAGAATAGTTGTAGTAGGTAAAGATAGGATATCATAGTAAACATACTAGACAATAATTTGGATTATTTTACTCTCTAGTGGATTCAATATATAATGTCAAATATCTTAATTTCAGTGGACTCTATAGCTTTTTAAATTCCCCATGAGGATGTTTTTCATCTATAGAGAATTATAAAATATTACTAGACCCATTGGTGCCTATAAATACGTGTCCTTAGTTTCTTGGAAGATCTTTCACTACTATACTGGTTAATGATGTTCCCTTAATTATTAATCAAGTCCTTTATAATTGTTTGGCTTACCTAAATGTGTAGCTTTAACATATCCTCTCAAAGTTATCTTTAGCGAAAAATCTAATTTTTCTTAAATATGTATGTCTCTCATCTAAATTTATCTCTATATTTATCATATCAATTGTTATATATCCATATGATATATTAGTTAGTGGTATTCTGAATGGGTTTGTTCCTTGTAATCCTCTCTTATTCTCAAATCCTTCTACAATGGGATTCAATACTGCAAACTTTAGCGGTGAATTTTTTGGACCGAGAAAATGTTCTAGAGGGTTACCTCAACCATAGTTGTGAGTGATATGTTTCTTGATTACTTCCATGATAAAGGGAGAAATAACACAAAAAACCCAACATGAGGTGTTGGGGCATAAGGTCTTATAATGAGCCATTACTGAAATCCATTATCCAAATACTTTCAGTTTTCATATATGATTTTAACATTCCAACTCAATGCAGATGATTTCAGTAATTTGATACACATATTTCCACTATGAATAATCACTTAATTTATATTGAATTTAAACTTGTAATATATATACAAATTATTTCCTTATTTTATCTTTACCATTTAGTTTTGAATTTATATTTAAATTATCCCTCAATTTTTAAAATAAAATTTCACCCCCTTTTCCCATATTATATGACCAATAATTGGATTCCATGATTTCATTATGTATTTTAAAAATATAGTTATTTTAAAAATTTTGTTTGAATTTTATTTTTAATTTTTTTAATATTAGTCAATTTCATCCTTTGATATTGTTATGATTGTATTTAACTCATACTCTTATGATACTATGTTTAGTGTCACAGATTATTCCTAATTGAAAAGTGACATGACTTCTTTTCATTGTAGCATAATTCTACTTATTTGGAAAATGTTCATTCGTGAATATAATCATATTAATGAAACTAAAAAAATGTGGACACTAAATGGTATTAATGCCTCGGATATTAATAGAACCCATAAAAATTCTGTTCATTTTTGTTCTTGATGGAAAATAATTTAGTCATGTCTATGCATGTAAAAGTTATCATGAAATATGGAAATAGAAAGAAGTTAGATTCAAAGAAACTAGAAAAGTTGAATATACTAGACTATATATGTATATGAACGATTTTAATTCTTTTATTTACATTAAAATTAATACATTCCTAGTATGTTTATATGGTTTACTAATATTTGGAATGGTCGAATGTCTTTTGGTGATTATTTTTTTTATAGAAATATTAATAAAGTATATACTTTGGGTGATTCCATGTATTTGGGAAACCGCGGTCATATCAATACAAGAATGGGTGAACATAATGAAATTGAATGTAGAAGAACATATCATATCTATAATGACTTTTAAAATAACTATGAAACAACTAGATGAAAAAGAAAAAAATAAATCGACAATAATGCTATTTGTGATGATTCATTCTATGTGGAAGTTCTAGAATTCTTTCAACTCACAAATAATATGGATATGATTTAAATGGGAGCGAAATATTCTAATCAAACCATGAAAGTTGATAAAATTATGGAATCATAAGTAAAATCACATGAAAGAAGGAAAAGGGGTAACAATAAGATATAATTGCTCGTCTATAAAAATGAGTTCAAACAAATGAAATAAGGTAAAAATTCTGTTAATGAAAAAATATGGAGTACAAGCGATGGATCCCTGAACTCTACTTCCTCAACCACTTCATGTTGCTGATGTTCTATGTGCCTTAGTAAACATGATGATAAAGGCATTGAGGTTAGTTCCCAAATTGCAATTTCCTCCTCTTGATATTCTTCTCTTAATTATTCATTCTCTTCTTCTTAATCTTAATATTAAACCCAGATTAATTATTATGACCCTAAATATGGTCTCAATCAACGAAATAACAGTATTAATGAATATTATTTATTTTATGATGACTTGGATAAGAAATAAAAAAATTGTTAATGAAAAAATTATTAAAACAAATAAATAATACATATTAATAAAAATATAAGAATTTATTATGAAAATTAATGATCAAACTGATGTGTTTAACACTGAATCTACAATCAAATACATAAATATATATCTATACAAGTTCAATCATGTTGAAAAAATATATACATATAATTATATAGCCTCAATGATATGGAAAATATTGGGTTGGTCTTGGTTTCTAAAATAGTTGAAGGACCTAAGCAAATAAATAAAAAACAAATTATATTAATGGTTTATCAGAAGATATGTTTTGTAATTATTATAAATGAATAAGATATTGAACATATGAATGGGATAGAAATAATTAAATATATGGGAGTCAAAAATCAATTCATCTTTCATCCGCTATTTAGAATTGAAAATATCATACTAAAAAATTTAGATACCTAAACTATTATTGGGTAACATTAGTTGAACCATGTTTTTCAGGTACCAAACCATTAATATTTTCCTTTTATAAGAAAAATATAAGCAAAGAAAATAACAATAAGAACTTTGGTACCTATATTGGTATTTCTCAAGAAACGTGTTTTTGGACCTCTCTGAATTCAATCATATCAATAAACTAAAATGAGGTTGCAATACCAATGGTGACAAATCTTGGGGCACGAAAATTCATAAATGTACAATCAGTTTTTCTAACACAATATATATTAAATATCTTTTAGTTTTAAAAGTATTAATACCCAATTTTATAAATATAATGAAATTTTTTAATATTAGTTTTTAAACATATTTTGAAAATGAATTTAATTTTTTTTATCTCAAAATAAAATATTCTATTTAGGAATTATCAATTAAAAAATTCTTATAATGTCAATTTAAAATCAATCACTAGCCAAAATATTGGTTTCTTTATTGAATATGTTAATGTGGTGTGATTTTGGTATAGATTAATTTCACAAAATCACTTATCAAACTGAACTATTAAAAAATAGTTCGATACTTTCCCAAACACATTTTCAATGATTCCATGGGATTTCAAGCTGGACAATGTGGTACTCCCCCAAATAATCTTTAAAATCTATAAAATAATGCATTTTTCTAAATATCTCAATTTAATTTAATTTTATTTATTCATAACTTCTCAAATTTAATGTGTCAAAGGTAAATCATATTATTTTTACTGTTTATGACATCCCTAGATTCACTAGGTCCTACTTCTTATCTCATTTAAGTTTAGCTTATGATTTCCTCATCAATTGTTTAAAAAAGATAAAAATTAAATGGGTTAAAATTTATTTGTATTGAAAGATATAATTGAGGTTAAGTTTACAATAATATTTTTTTTATTTATTCTATTCTCATGCCTATAATCAATTTTTTTTCTCCTTGACTCCCAATAAAAATGGGGTAGTAAATAGGTGAAATAAAACTATCTTAGAAATTACTCAAACTATTTTAAATAAATTTAATTTACCTCAATAGTTTACAGAGTGAGATGATAAAAACAAATATTATTTTTCATTAATCACATTCTTATAAAAAATTAATTTTTTTAAAAAACCCACATGAAATTTGAAAAAACACAAAACCAATGATTGATTGTTTAATGTTTTTGATAGATGTATTACTTATAATAATAAATATAAATTTTGTTTTTTTCCAAATATGGTGAATGTTACTTTATTATGTATAGAAACCGAAGAATGTAATACCTAGTATTTAATTGAAGGAATAAAACATTATATGAAATAATTCATGTTATTATTGATGAAAATTTATCAAATTAACTTTATTAAAATATTTTAATAAAATATGTTTTAATTTAAAATGAAGGATTACAATAAATATAAGTTAGAGATTAATATAAATCCCTACAAAATTATTTACCTAATGTTTATCAGAAATCTAAACACCATATCACTCAAAATTTCATTTGAGATTTTTATATCAGAACTCATACATGATTATCTAACCTAAATGAGGTTGAACATATTTATTTATTCTCTCTCATAGAAACCAAATTTTTTACTTATTTCCATAATGATGATAATTGGTTTCATTCCACATAATAAAAACTAAATAAATTCACTCAAAATGATGTATGGACATCCATGGAATCAATTAATGATCATATAATGATAGAATCTAAATGGGGGTCTAGGAATAAGTTAGATGAGAAGGGTAATATCACAAGATATAATTTTTTTCTAGAATATAAATGTTATAAATAATAAGATAGAATATACCAATGAAACCTTTACACACATCAATATATTAGAAACCACTAGAATTTTATTAGAATTTTCCTCACACTATAATTTCCCAATCATTCAAATAAATGTTAAAGGAACAATTTTAAATTGTTTTATAGTTGATTTTATTTAATAATAACAATATTTTTAGGTTTAAATTTTTACAAATCATATTTTTAAATTTACTAATTTTTTTATGGTTTAAAACAATTCCTTAAGGCTTGATATAGATGTTTATCAATTTTCTGTTTTATCAAATTATTTTAAAATGATAAAAAATAATTCAACTATTTTTTATAAAACACATCACAAATGAAATGTTACTTTTCAAAATTTTAGTTTATGATGAGATATTCACCTCAACCAATGCATATATGTTATTTTAATTTTATGACATAATGAAAAAAATTGAAATTAGTATTATTGGGGAATTCAAACTCATTCTCTATTTTCAAATTTCAGATAATAATTATTGCATTTTTTTAAATGAAAATATATTGAAATACCTTAAATATTATTTTTAATGGATAAAATTGAAAATTACTACAACCAAGAGTGATACTTTTATGTTAATGTTGGGTGAAGCTTGTACGATGGTCAATTTGAATGATTTTTAAAAGTGGGTTTGGTAGTATACTTTAACTTCTTCTGACCCATTTTTACATAATATTTAGTGTTTATCTTTGTTCTAAATTTGAATAAATCATAACAATCTCATCTGAGTTACGTTTAATGTATATTTTTAAAGGAAAAAAAAATCTATTTTCAATTTATCTAGATGAAAATTATTGTGAATTAACAATTTTTTATAACACTGTTTTTTGTGAATGTTAGTTTCATAATAAATCTCCTTTTCTCGTGGAGTATTATGAAGAAAAAATGTTTCTCTTCCTATAATTTACGTGAAATATTTATCCAATGGGATTTATTACACATAATTAATATACGTGAAACAAACTCTTCAAAACTTCGGACTTACATATGAAAATATACTTATTAGATATTATAATACTAATGCCATAAAAATTTCCAAAAAACTGATCCAACTCTATTACACTAAACATACTAGTCTAGGTAACCTTTTATAAAAATATCGCTTCATGTATTAATTTATTTTTTTAGGAATGACCTTTAACTCATTATTATATTCACTAAAACTCTAGTAGTTGTTTGTTTCAAATTTTAAATGGGTAATTAAAAATTATACACTTCTTATAATTTCATTTTTACTATACTGAACTTAATAAATCGTTTTAAAATTTAGTTAATTTGTCTTGATCCAGTTTTCAGTAATTTTATTTTTATTTTCAAAATATAGATATTTAAGATTTAATTTTTTACTCTTTGTTTTCCTTTAATTATATCATGGTAATTATTATTTCATATTAATTGTGCATTCAATTGAAGGGAATTAAAACCTATATAATTTTTAAATTTTCATCAAGAGAGATAATTTTTAAATAACGTTCTTAAATAATATTTTTTTTCTATTATTTTCAAACATAAATGTCATATTTTTGTAAAGAAGTGATTTTTGTTATATTTTTACCATTTTATGCTTATAAAATAAATATTTTTTCAAACATTGAACTCACTCATTATATTTTTCTCAAACTTATATATAGATGCATATTAGAAAACAATTTTTTTTATCTCTTAATGGAAGATTAATGATGAATTAAAGTTTCTGGATATACTATTATATATAAGAACTTTTTTGTGTTATTCTTGAAAAATTCAAATGAGAGGATTCGTTGGAGGTATTTTTTATATCATAAGGATATTTTTCAACCCTCTCTAATTTTAAATAGAGGTAAAACAATTATTTAAGGTAAAATTATTTAAAAAAGGAATGTTCTAAGTCAATTTTCTTTTTATTTTCACTTTTTTTAACTTAAATTCTTATCTAAATATTTTTAATTATGTTATTAAAAAGTGTTATTTGGATGCTATGTGATTTTTCATTTTGGTTTTTTTTATTTTTCTGAAAACTCTTACATATTATATTGGGAAATATATTTTCAATATTTATTTTAGCATTGTAAAATCTATATTATTTGGGATAATTAGAATGGGAGGAAAATTTATAAGAAATTAAAGGGGGATAATATCATTGAAATTTAAAATTAGTGAAATTTATTTTATTTTTATATCTATTTTTAAATAATTTTCTCATAATAGGAGAAATAATTTTTTCACTATTATTTGAAACATGTAATGTTTAAATTATTTACTTCTTATGTATATTGTTTATATTATTTGATATATTTTGTACATTGATAACATAAATAGATTTCTACACCTTTCACTCAATATTTACACATGATATATCATTTTATGATTAGTGTTTCTGATCACCAAAAAGAGTGGTTGTTATACCTATAAATTTCTCATGGCGATTTCATGATCACAAATACTTATTTCAAGTTATTAGTATTTCATTTTGTTTTTTAGTAATATGATTTAAACTATGATTCCTGAGTTCAATGGACGTACTGAAGATTGTATAATATCATGATGACTTCATAAGGATTTGATTATATTTTAATTTACATGATTGAAATATATTTGGATGATACATGGGTTAAATGGGGGAATTGAAGCATCAACGAGTGCCAAATAGGTGGTTGTGGAATTACTAGTAGGCTCATCTAGCTAGACTAGAGAAACACACAAGATGATGGAATCAGATTAAATTCTAGATTTAGATGAAGTTAATCGAGTATATTGAGTAGGATCACCAACCAAACCATAAAAGTATGACTATGCTGTTAATCACCAAAAAACAACCATCTATCTAGTAGGATCATCCAACTACCAGCAGGTTCGATCTTAGAAGTCAAATATATTTGTTTTGTTGGACCCCACACCTCTTAAACACCCATTTAAGATGATTAATGTAACCTATGAATTCTAGATGCTTCCTATATTCATTAATGTTTATAAATAGGCCAATTGTTTTGAAAACATCACCTGAATTATGAATCAAATCCTTGATCAAATTTTGGGGGCATGCAATTGAGATGGTATAGATTAATCTTATCAAAGTTATATCAAGATCCAACTCTATTGGTTCTTTAATATCTAAGGGTTTCAACCAATATTATCTCTCCATCAATATTCTCAATTATTAAAAATACATAAGAGATATTTGGGAACATCATTGTAATGAGTTATTACCTGGAGAATGTCTCTTCTCATCTCAATCTACAACGGGTGACCATTGTAAAAAAGTGGTGGAAAAGTTTCATAGGATACTGATGAACTTCAATAGGGTTATAATGACCATAAATTAGATGGAAAAATTCCATGATCCCTAATAATGGTAATTAATAAATAACAAAATCCCCTCAACCCAAGGTAAGGAGACTTAGGGTATCACACCAATATATTATCAAACACCAATATCAAATAGTGTTTTCTCAATCATGCAAATTATATTTTCCATCATTGAATCATGGAATATATAATTTAATAAATTTTATATGTTAATTTTTTTAATACTCACATAATTTATATTGAAATTAATTTTTTACTATTTATTAAATTCATAACATTAACATTTATATATATTTTTTATTTTTTTAATTTACACTTATCTTTACCTATTTCATTAACATTTATAAGGGAAATTCACCCACAAAATTTTCATATGATTTAACCATAATGATTCTAAGATTTATTTTACAGAGAAAAAAAGTTTAAAATATTCCATCAAAATATATAATAACATTTGAAATAATATGACCCTTTAATATTCACGAATCCGTATATAGAGAACAATATTACTCCACTTATTATAGTGAATCACTTTATAGTTCCACGTTAGAAATTTATAGTGACTCAATATTACAATTATACAAATCCTAAGAGTGTTTTTAAAATTTCATTTCCTCCTTGTTACAAAAAATTATAAATATATTTTTCAAATGGTCCCCTCTCATAAAATTTCAAGTGTTCTATTATTTCGAAGTTATGTTTCTTTTAATTAATTACATTATAGACATTAATAGTTGTATATTAACATAAAAAAGTTTATTAACAATATTTCAATTTTTTTTATAGATTATCCATAGTGTTTAAAATAAGCACATTAAATCTTGAATCATTTAAGCATAAAATTTTAGGCTTTTAAGATTCAATATTAAGTAATATTTTTCATTAAAAGTAGGATGAAGTGAAATACAATTTATTATTTAATTAGAAGTATTAATATCCTAATCATAGAAATACATTGAAACATTATGTTTATGTAGTTTCATTTAAGAAATCTCTAGGATATTTTTTTATTTATGATTTTCCAATAGATTGAATAACTACTGAGAAGGGGGGGTGTTTAATTAGTTTTTTAATTTTTTAAGTTTCAAAACCTTTAAAAAATAACCCCTATAACCTGTTATGATTTATTTCCTAATTAAAATTTAGTAAATAATCACGCATGAAAAATTATAAAAGAAAGTAAAGCACATAATATTTACAAGGTTCACCCTCTCTCTGCGAACCTACATCATTTCCATAGTCACTCCCATGGTTCTATGAAAATACACTATTATGAAGAAGGGAATATAACTTCTGCCAACTCCAGTAAGACACATTATATCTCCAAATAGGAATGATTATACTAAACCTGATAAGTTTAAAATACTTCATAACCAATCTATTGAGCCAAAAAAATAATAAATAATTTTTTGAAACTTTTACACAATTTCTCAATCTGAGTCTTTAGTCTGATTAGGCTAGATCTTATTTTATCAATTCAATGATTTTTGATCTAATTCATCTAATATAATCAGTGTTGATCTAGTTCTTACAATATAATTAGTCTGGGTCCCATACTATTTATAAAATTAGTCTGGATCCGAATCTATCAATACAAAAGACTCATTACATTTAACCCATTCCCAATTTTCAACAATTAAACTATGATCAAAATTCCCAATACTATCTTCTTCAGTCCAATGTTCTCAATATGATTGAATGAATATGATCTTCTCAATAAAATATTTCTCAATCCGGTAAATAAAAATTCAATTTTGTTATTCTCCTCATAATATCTCTGATGGGAAATGACCTTCTCATCTATTCATAAAACTTATAAAATTTTCTTTTTGAGTATTATTTATAAATATATCAATACGATTTTTGTTTATTTCTTTGTGAATCTTATTTTTATATATTTCTCAAGGAATCCAAATTATGTTTCATTCTCAGTGAATCCAATTTCGATTTCTTTCACAGTGAATCTGATTCCTATATCATTCTTAGGGAAACCAAATTCTATTTCTATCTTAGTCAATAAAATTTATGCTACCTTTATAGTGAATCCAAATTATTTATCTTTCTTAGTGAATCTAAATTTTGTATCCTTCTTACTAAATCTAAATTTGGTATCATTATTCATTAATATGAATTATATATTCATCTCAGCGAATCCAAATTTTTCATGCTTCTCATTGAATCTGAATTCTATATCCTTGTTAGTGAATTTGAATTATGTATTCTTCTCAATGAATCTAAATTTTGTATCGTTCTTTTTGAATCCAAATTTTGGACCCTTCTCAGTGAATCCGATTGAATTCTTATTATGATGGAATTCCAATTACAATGAATTTCCCATTATGATAGATATCCCATTATGATAGAATATCTATAATACAACTTTCAAATTCTTCAAAATTTTCCAAAATTTCATCAAATGATTTTATCATGAATATTTTGTTGAATTGTGAGAATATTATTACCAAAAATTTATTTTTCTGACTTTGTTTAGAAAGTATAAAAACTTTATAACTCATCACTTCACAATCTTTTTTTAAAACTCTTCACTAATAAATCTATTTCTTCAATGAGAAAATTATTTCTTCATCTTATTACAAATAAACTAAACGTCCAAAAAACTATAATTTCTACCTCCGATTCACATGTATATGATGATTCTGATACAATGCAGATGCATCCAATTCTTTTATCATCTGTTAAACTTCCTACAAAGGCTAATAACGATGGACTAGATTCGATTCATAGACAAAAAATATATTCTTATACAAAAAGGATAGTTTTCAACAAATAAAAATTGTTAAGACAAGACACTAAAAGGTTCTTAAATCTCACCCTTTGTATTTATTGACAACCCTTGATAAAAACATTTCCCGCTCTCATTTTGTTTTCACAACTCATGTTTGTTGACAATTTTCAAAACAAATATTTTCTCAAAAGAGAGTGTCCTAAAAACACACTACTAGATGATGTAATGTTTTTGAAAGGATTCAATCCCTCAGTGGAAGAAACTTTCATGGCCATGTAAAGATAAAAAGGCTTTACTTTTATCTTTTCCGCTCTAGATTTTATTTTTCCCATATTTTCATTTTTGTCTCACATTTATTTTTCTCTCCCCCATTTTATGATAAAAATAGATTCTGATTCAATTATAAATGACTTGTACAAACTTCTTACACTGTAAAATGTTTTCAGATTCTCTCCACCTTTGTCAAAATAGTTCAATGCATAGTGGGGGACATCATTATGAGGTTTAGAAAGTCATAGGGGATGCTCAACATGAAGTTTCAGACTCAATTCCAGAAACATTTCTTTCGACAAAGCTTTTGTAATGATATTAGAAATCTGATACTTTGTTGGAATGTATTCCAGTAAAACACCTCCCTCATCAACATTATTTTTTTTAAAGTGAAAAGTTATATCTATTTGTTTTGATCTTGAATAGTGGAAAATATTCCTACATATATCACTTTCACTATGATTATCAAAAAGTACCTTCAATGGGTTAGAACCTTTTAGTTTCAAATATTCCAGTTGAACTTTCGTCCACAAAATTTGAGTACAATCCTGAGTAGCGACATCAAATTCATGTTTTACTATTATAAAAGTTAATGATATTTATTTCTTACTATGAAAACTTCCTCAAAATTCCCTTAAGAAAAATTTCCCTCATAAGGATAATTTTTTATCATTAAAATATCCAGTCTAATCGGCATCAATATAACCATGAAACTTCTTCTCAATATTTATTTTCTATAAAAAACCCATGTGAAGTTATTATTTTTATATATTAGAATCATATTTTCTACCATCATATGTTATTTTTTCAGATTAAATTGATACCTAGAACAAAATATCACAACATAAACAATATAAATCCTTGAGGATGTAAGTTAAATAATAACTTCTCTCAGCTTCTGAATACATTCAGATTCACACTAGTTCTAGGTTCATCATTACTCAAAATCAGGCTCACTAAAGATGGATTTTAAAATAATTTGGATTCTTCCACCCCAAAAAACTTTAACAATTCCCTAATATACCTTTATTTAGATATAAAAACATATTTTTTCTTCTATTAAATATGTATTCTAAGGGAGAAAGTTAATTCTCCCAGCATTTATATTTCAAAATTTTCATCATTTCTTCAACAGATGTTTTAAAAATACCCTTTCTATCCATATTATAAATTATATCATACACATAAAAAAATTAAAATTGGAGCTCCAAATTCATCATTTTTCACATATAAGTTTCTATCAACTTTTCCTTTTTGAAAAGTTCGAAATTCTCAAGAAATTATCATGTTTAGAATACCAAGAAAATGGAGCTTATTTCAGACCATACAATGCATTCTTCAATTTGGAAGTTCTTTTTCATTTAGATGATGTTTAAACCCCCAAGGCTGTTTAATGAAAATTTCTTCCTCAATACCACCATTTATAAAATATTACTTCACATTCATCTAATAAATCATGTAATTACGATGCAAGGCCACTAAAATTTATGTTCTAATAGTTTCTAATCAAGTAACCAGGGAAAACATTTCTTCAAAAACCATAGCTTTCACTTGTGAATAGCCTTTACAAACAAACCTTTATTTATCTCTTAAAACATCTATATGTTAATTTAACTCATTTCTGTAATCCCACAAGGTTCCAATATCTTTTTTATTTGATGTTCATGAAGGAAGCTCACATATATCATTCTTTTGAATCTGATCCAACTCCTCATTCATAGAATCCAACCATTAATTATATTTAATAGCTTCTAAAACAAATTCTAGTTAAACTTTTGATATAAGTGTAGTGTATTTATCTACTCTCATCATTCATCTTGTCTAAACTATAGCCTTATAATTCTCAATAATTATTTCTTATTCAACATATTTTTGTATGGTATGAAATTTGAAATTTTCTTTCCCTAATAAAATTTCCTCATTAAATTATTCTATTGAATATTGATATGGATGTTTTTTATTACATTCACTATTGTGGGAATTCTATAGTTTATCCTCCTAATCATTTCCCACAACATCTTTTAGGGAAATTTAATTTTCAATTACCTTCACATTATATGAGCAATCCAAATTTTTAAATTTTTATTCCAACATTTTTAATTTCTTCCATTTGGTGAATAAACCCTAAAAGTTCATTCCTTAACTTCTTCATCAAGCTTTACCAAATCTTTATTTTTATTTTTAGTAAATAAGGACATCCAAAAACATTTAAGTACTTATAAGAAGGTTTTTTTCTTATACCACATTGAATAAGGTGTCATGTTTGTTTCTGCTGTCAATAGGCATCTATTTTGAATAGGTAAAGTAGTACTAATAGCTTCTCTCTAATAGAATTTTTCATGTTTGTATTCATCGAACATACTTATTTTTATTTCCACAAATATTGTTTTATTTCATTATACTACTCCATTTTATTGTAAAATATTGGTAACACTATAGTGTTTTTTGATATCATTCTTTATCAGATAAGTTTTACATGAACTGTTTTTGAATGCAGTACAATTATGTATTATCAACATGTTTATATAAAACCCCATTTCTTTCCCATGTATTTTTCTGATGAATTTCAGTATTTTAATAGCCTTTGAATTTTTCTTCAGAAACCTGATGTTTTCCATCTGAGTGAAATTATCAATAAATGTGATATTGTATAAATATCAATTTTTTATTTATGTATCATTAAACAATTTAAATATTATTGAATAAGCTCAAGTGGTCTAGTAGATTGAATATCAACTCTTTTTTTACTTTTTTAGTCATTTTCCTAACTTGAAAAGTTAAAAAACCCATTATTATCTTATTTCCAATTCAAGAAATATTCATATGACATAAAATTGAGATATTTTTTATATACTTTTCTATCCATGGTTGTTATGTCTTTGGTGCCACATTATTTTATCATCTTCCACACTCAAGTAAGAGGAGTTATTAAATTCCACAATTTGAAATAGATTTATATGGATCGTTCTACTTTTATAATGAATTTTCTATCTTTCACACATTTGACGATACAAAAATATTTTATATAAATAAATTACTTCCAATCATAAAAATGTTTACTTAAACTAAATAAGTTATGTTTATCTCATCAACAAATAAAACTTCCTTAGATTTAAACTTTTTTGCTTCAATCTCAGCCATTCTAATTACTCTAATTTTTAAGGAACTATCATTATAAAAGGTAGCTGCACTTCCATAATGACTTTCTACATGTTTAATGGTTTTTATATAAACTATCATATGTAATGAATATACTTACTAATGTATCCATGTTTTTTAGTTTTTTCATACTTTCAAATATTTATCAACAACCAAATCTCTTTCATGAACTTTCTTTTTTCCCCATATTTCTTATATTTTATATCATAAGAAACTTGATCTGGAAGGAATGTCATATACTCTCGAAATGATTAATATACTGAAAAATTTTCAACCCAATTATTAATTACATTCAAATTTAATTTTTTTGGAATGTTTCTAACATTTTGATAATTCACCATTTCAACATTCTGTAAGTTAGTACAGTTTCATATTCTACTTTCACAGTTTCATCAACTTTTTCCTAAACCTTCTACAAGGTGAGGATATTTTTGTCAATAAATTATAATCCCTATTCTCATAGATTTCACTACACCAACAATAATCATAATATTTAGATTTTATACGAATATAAGATATTTATCTATTGAATCATTGTTGAAATAGGTAAATAATTTCACCTCTAACATACACAAGATGTTGACCATCTTTTCTTTTGAGTAATTTATCTACATTTCTATATTTGATAGGTTTGTCAAATAAATTCTCCACCAAAGTTTTCCAAATACATTATTATTAAAACTTAAATGTTAAAAGAATCAGGTGAAACATTAGTTTTGGAAAGAGAATATTTCACTTGATTCTCAAATTGAGCCTTCTCAACATCTTTAGAAGTCACAACTTTTACTTCCAATGATTTTATGTAGATTGAGTTCATGTTCCTCAAGGTACTTTTAGTCTCATGAAGATTTTATTGAAATTTGATAACCTCTAGTTCGTTAGATTCCATATTCTTAGTCAGATCTTCATTCTTCATTCTCTATTAATATATTCTATGTTTGTAAATAAAAATCTCCTAAATGTATTCATCCTCCTACATGATGGAATTTTTTCATCCATCAAAAACTTCTTCAAAATAATTCTTCATTACTCTAATTAATTTCGTGATAGTTTTTTGTTCCAGATATGCAAGATGTTTTATTCAGAGTTGATACTCTCTATAATATTCTTCACCACATTCTTCACTCTTTGAGGAATATTTCACCTTCTCATGTTTTTTAATGATGGTTCTGAATATTTCTGAACATTCAACTTCAGAATAATTGTTGTTAGTTAAGAAAAATTCTATATTTATAATCAACATACATCATTATATTATAATAAAAATTCTTCTTCTATCTGTTGGAAGAGTATTATTCATTATCGTTTTTGGTCCCCTTCTTCCATCATGGTTTTCCATTGGAATCATCAAAATATTTTGCAACATTATTTTTGGGGATATTCGTAAAAAAGTTTCATATTCCACAATAATCAAAACATTTTAGTGGAAGTATACATCTATACATTTCTATTCTTATTTTGATAGCTCTCCAATATAATAGACAGGTTTTTTATTCAGCCCATCATTCTCTTTATCTTCAGAGTCATGAGGAACAATATCTTCAACATATTGAATTTTCAACTTTCACATAATATCCGAATCCATTTTATCTTTCATATTTATTTTAAACATTGGATATTTACTCATTTTATAAGCATAAAGAAGGTTATTCAGTTCATAAATAGGTAGATCTTCCTTATCTTATAAAAAATTGAATCAAACCCACTAGTAAAGTTTCACATAATTTTATTCACAATTGTAGATTCATCCAGTAAATATCTAAATCCATTGATGTTGTAAAATGATTTATTTTCCATGGAGAATTATTAATCAATTGTTTCTTTATATCACATTCGGATGAATATATACTTACTATAGTTATTTTTTTTAGCTTCGCTTCCTTTTATTTTTTATTCCCTTTGAAAACACATTCTATCTTGTCACACATAATTTTTTGAATTTTTGAGACACATCTCCTTATGATAAATATATTATGATAAGGACACGAGAATAACATTTATATCCTCTAAAAAAACTTATATATTTATATTTTCATCAAAATTCATTTGGGAATCTTTCTCAATAGGTGGAAACCCAATAATAGAAGCATAAAAAACATCCAAGACAAGAGATACGATATAAGGAATCATCTTATTTTTTCATACATATGATTTTTTGTCATCAAATGTAGGAATTAATTTATAATATTCATAATTGATATTATCCATGATAAGGATTCAACAAGGGAACCTTCCTTTGATACCAAATAAAGATCCAAAGTATCAAACAAAATCATTGGGGGGGGGGGGTTCAATCAGTTGTTCACTTTTTGTATGCTTCAAAATCATTAAAAAATTATTCCAAAAATATTGTCAATAATTACTTCCTTGTCAACTTTTAGTAAATAATCATGCATGTAAAAGCAGGAAAGAAGATAACTAACACAATATTTATAAGGTTTGGCCTCTGTGTGAGAACCTATATTCCCTCCATAGCCACTTCCATGGGTCTATGAAAATAAACTATTGTGAATAAGTGAATAAAACATCTTAAACTCCCATTAGACACATTCTATCTCCTGATAGAAATGATTATACTGACTTCCATCCATTTACATGGTCTGATTGTAAAATAATTGAACAAAAAAATAATTTTTTTTAAAACTCTTCCAGAATTTATAGGTTTGAATGCACATTCCAATTTGGATATATCTAATTTTCTCAATATGATGATTCTAGATCTGATTCTCTCCATACAGTTAGTCTGGATCATATTATCTCAATACAGGGTGTCTGAATAATATTCTCTCAATATGATGAGTATGGATATGATAATATCAATATAATGGACTCAATAAGATGAAACCATTCTCAAAATGTAAAACTAAAACTCTACTCAAATGCACAATATGATCTTCTTGAGTGCAATTGAATCAATATAATTGAATTAATATGATCTTATCTATAGAATATTCCTCAATTTGATAAACAAACATTCATTTATCTAATCCTCCTCGTGATACATCTGGCTGATAATGACTCTCACCCGATTTCATTAGTGATCTTCCATTTCTACTTTCATGAAATTCACTAATGAATTTATTATCTGAGAAAGTATCTATAGGTGACTCAAAAAAAGTGTGAATCTTTAAATCTTTTATCACATCCTCAAATTTAAAAATCTCACAAAATCTCTCACATTTAAAAATTCAACTTTGACATCATTAAACTACTTTAGGTTTCTCTATGATTTTTGATGAATTGAATTTCATGTATGCCCTTCTCAACTCTTCGTAGTACGTATGGATTTTTTGAGTCTTCTTCATAATAAGATCAATTTGATTATAACTTCATTCTATGTGAATCTGATTTATGATTCTTTCTTAGTGAATCCAAATTATGTTTCTTTCTCTGTGAATCTGATATTAGATTATTTACTTGTTAATCTAATTTCTATTCAATTCTTTGTAAATCTGAATTATATTTATTTATTAGTGAATTTTAATTCTATATACTTCATAGTGAATCAGAATTGTTTATCTATCTTAGTGAATCCAAATTCTGTATCCTTATCAGTGATTCCAAATTATGTATCCTTCTCCGTGATTCAGAATTTTGTATCCTTCCCAGTGAATCTAAATTCTGATTCCTTATTTGTGAATCCATAATATGTATCCTTTTATGTGAATCTGAATTCAATATCCATCTCAGTGAATCAAAATTCCATATCCTTCTCAGTAAATATTTGTTTATTATCCTTCTTAGTGAATCCAAATTCTAAATCCTTCATAGTGAAAGAAATGGAATTATCATTAAAATGGAATTCCCATTACGATAGAATTATTATTATGATGGACATCCAAATATGATGGAATCTCCATACTGTATATTTTGAAATTCTTTAATCCTATATTTCATTTCATCAAAATCTTTTATCATTAATGTTTTCATGATTTGTGAGAACTTTTTGATCAAAAAACCATCTCTTGAATTTGTTTAGAATGTTTGAAAAATTTCTTGACTCCTCACAATACAATATTCCTTTAAAACTCATCAATAACACAACTAATTTTCACTCAAAAAATTATTTCTTTATCTGATTATAGGAAAGGAAACTTCTATAAAACAACAATTTCTACCACTGATTCTTTTGGATCCGATGATCTACATATGATGCAGATGGATCTGATTATTTCAATAAAATTTGCCTCTCATATAAAAGACCATTACGATGGACTAGATTTGATACCTAGATAACAAACTCATTATTATACAGAATGGTTATTTTTCAATAAATACAAAAATTTGTTAAAAAAACCAAAATGTAACTTCACCTTACTTAATAAATTCATTAATTATGTATTTTTTGGTTAATTTTTTTGACATTCACACTATAAATAATTTCAAAATAAATAGTTCTTAATTCACCACCCTAATAATGTTGTATATTGATCTATAATAATTGACTTTTATATTGAAATAATGTTAAATACCAATTAAAAAACCTTAGGGATATAAACCTTTTAATGATAAAACCCAACATGTGATGAGTATATTCATCCACATAAACATAAACATTGTTTTTCATTTGATGAATACAATTTATTTTCTACAAAAGTTTTATTTTATAATTTTATACGGGTTTATATGTTGGTATAAGTTTTTATTGTTTTCTGATTTCCTTGAGTTTCATGTCAAATTTTCAACCATAAAAAACTTTTTGAGAAATCATGCCTAACTCCTGTAGGTGTTAAAAATTGGTTATTTCTATGTAATTTTTCTAAGGCCCATTAGTATAATTGTCCATGAAATTTATTCCAATACTATGAATAAATTTACATATCTCGATGGGATGGAAAGTTAGTATTACACAAATATCTCTGTTTTATAGTATATATATTGTAGTGGTGGATTGCAAGCACTATGAGCTATTCTTGGTAATTACCCTTGAAATATGAGTTGGTTCAAAAAAATTTTGAACATCGCACGACACAGAACTCTACAAATTTTATTAGGTTATTCATATGTTCTGTAAAATAAAAATATTTTGGAATTAAGGGTTTACCCTTTATTGTGATTCCATCTATTCAAATATCCTTTTCATGAGCTTTGTCTCCAAATCTGAATACTCCCCTGTCCATTTATTTCAAGTGAAATTAATTATAATTTTTTCTAATAATGTGTATGAATAATCCTATACATATATGATATATTAATTCCCCTAATGGAAGTAAATGTTTTATCATGAAAATAATGTTACTATGGATACTATACCCATATTTTCTCAATATTAATAAAATTAGAAAATATTACTTTTGGAGTCAATATTTATTTGAAAAAATAATGTTTGTTTCTTATAATGTTTAAAAAAAATTTAACTTCCATAACAAAGGATTAGGGATTTATCAAAGAGATATTTTTTTCTAGTATCCACTAGTATGATAGTCATTATAAAATAGCTAACTATATTGTATAAATTTATTACTTGTTTTTTTCTTTAAGATATATAGTATCCTAATCCAATTATAGACATAGATGGATCTTAAAATGAAATGAAATTTTTTAAATTATCTCACCCTTATAGAAAACTGATATATCCATTTTAGGAATTTCTTTCTAAGAATTTAAATAAACAACCTTTTCAAGATAAAAAAATGATTGAAAAATTATTGGTTATGAATATGGTTTGATATTAGGTGATAAAAATATTTTATTTTTATTTTCTATACTAGCTTCATCTTTATAGTATTTTTTTATTAGGGAATGCATATGTTTTTAAGAACATAAATATATTCATTGAGTTATTAAATTTATGTTAAGAAATATGTGGAATCATAAAGTGGTTTTAATTTCAAATATTTAACAGTTAACGAGTCACTCAACCTTTTCATTAGGCAACTTTTTGTGGTAGATGAAAATAACATAGAAATATTATCGATTTTTTACTGTTGAATAAAAATTACATGTGAAGAAACTTCATTTTCACTAGGGAATCTTTTTTATGTTATATTTCTTTATTTTCCCATTTATCACATTCATTTATTTTAAGATGGGACTGATTTGATATTTATAGGTTTTTTAGATTAAAAAAACCAAGTTGGTTTCTTCTTTAATTTTTTTTCAATATCTAAATATTGCATATCATTAATTTTTCTTTAATTAAAGGTTTCCCAAATATATTATTTTTTACACCCATACCATTCTTTGAAATGTCTTACCGAACTCATACATTATTATTTTTGTTGAAATCAACAATATTTGGTTAATAGTGATAATTTCTATTATTTAAACTCTATTATTATTATGTTTTTTATTTTGGAATATTTTTTGAGTGACTGTAGATACTATATAAGTATAATAATAAGCCTATACATTAATATACTTTTGATTATTTTAGAATCTTCAATAGTATATTTATTTGAATCCCACTATGTTGGTATGATTTTAATGACATTAACTATAATATTTTCACCCATTTACTCCTTTTTTCAAATTTTATATGGTTATTTAAAATTATTGTGATATTATAATAAATTCGTTAAATAAATTTAGCCATGTGAAGAAGTGAATTTTGTCTATTTATTTGTGAACATTATTATATTTTTTTTCTATTTAGGTAAAATTTTCATAAAAGTGCATAGATTTTTATTCCAATAACGTGTTAACCAACTATAAGATTTCGATCAAAGAAATATTTGTCACATATTTTAGTAATAAAACATCCACTCTAGTAATTTAATAACACAAAATTTCAAACTTGGACTCTATTAGGGATGATTATCATGTTGTTTATAGAATTAGTTAAAATAGTTTTCCTTTTGTCATAAATTAAACAATTAGACATTAGTGGCCTCTACCATGTATTTTCACATTTTAAAATTATATCCATTATCCCGACACTTGAAAAAAATTAGATACTATTCAATAAATCCCTAAGGAACATCTTCATATACTTGTCACATTTTATAAATTATATCCTTCTCTCCACTGGATTCAATAAATTAATTTCAATATGGAACTCAGATATCATATCCTTGTCTTTATTTCTTTTAAAAATATTATACTCAGAGAACTCCTTCCAAGTCCTGATTACACTTTCCACCATTATTTCATATATTTATAACTATTATGAGACCAATATCTTTATAAGGATTTGATTTAGTCCACAAAATAATCTACTAATCATAATTTATATATCCTCTACATAATAAATAACATGACTCATTAAACATTTAAAGATATCATCACACTCAACAATAGTTTCCACTTCCTTTTTTTTATAAAATCAGGAATTTAATTTCCAAATCAGCTTATTCCTCTAAATGAAAATACTTCTCAAATAATATCACCTTAGAAACAATTTATTCATTTATTCATATCTCTATATAATTCATAATTTTATGATTAAAAAAAGAACCGTTAATAAATGTGGTTCCTTGGTATAGATTCCATCAAAATAGGGATGTGG
This sequence comes from Viscum album, assembly GCA_963277665.1. Classification (NCBI taxonomy): domain Eukaryota; kingdom Viridiplantae; phylum Streptophyta; class Magnoliopsida; order Santalales; family Viscaceae; genus Viscum; species Viscum album. The sequence goes on from OY728151.1 coordinate 1,894,378,808, forward strand.
GGTGAATCTAGTCTACCAAATCATTCCCCAAATTCCAAATTTATCTTCTAATTTTTTGCCCCAGTTTAAATTTGATCATTTTTTTATGATTATAAAAATAAATATTTTTTTTATTTTATCTAGTAGGTAATACCACATGAAATAAAGGATATTAATGATATAATAACACACAATATTTACATAGGGTTCAAAACCTTAATTGGAATCCTACACATTTCTATGATCAGGTTGTCCAATCCATTGATCATATATTAAAAATAATTAAATAGTTATAATTCCTATAGACATCGATTATTCAAAATCCGCATTCCATAACACACTACAAAACATTCACCTATGCTTTCCAACATCCAACTATTTTTATACCTCAGGACACAATCATTTAAATTTATGAATAGTATTAGAATAATACTCTCTCATTTCAAAGTATATCTAAAATTGGGTAATGATGTCACTCCAGAAACATTAAATGACCCACTTCCTCTCAATCAGAGCATTTGAATTCCTTTACATAATATTTTAGAGTATATGGTACTCGATCTATATTCAAATACAAATTCTTAGTACTTATTACAAATTTTAATACTAGATAGACTCACATTGTACCTCAGGGATTATGTATTACAATGTTAGATTTATAAAACATCATGAAAGATATAATTTCTCTGTTCTTCTTCTTCATTTTCTTCATCTTCTTATTTTATCTCATACTTCATCAAGACAAGGTATTATAGGAACAACTACTGCTCTTCTTTTTTGAAGATCTTGATCATATTTACAAAACATTAATCGAGTTCTCTTTTCTTCTCCCTGATTTATTCATTTTTTCACATGTATGAAGAATTAAATTATTATTTTAAGGCATGCCTAATTTTAGTTTTCTCATTATTTTATATTTCAAATCACCATAATATATTATTTATATATTTAATTTATTTTTTTATAAAATAATTAACGTGATTTTCTTTAATGACACCATGTGGATGTCCTCCCATGATCTCCACTTTCTTCAGCAACATTTTTATATGGGTAATCCCTCATGATCTCACATATTCCTTTACTATGAAAGATTTTATCTATAATATTTATTGAAGTAACCTTCCTAATTTATTTCTCATTTTATCCCAACCAAATAAATATCTATTTAAATCATCTAAATAGGAAAATATCATATTACTCAAAAAAGTTCTAAAAAAATCTTAATTTAACCAATATTCATTTATAAATGTAAATATATTGTAGTAATGGTTGAAGTACGGTTCATCATTTTGTGGTAAGAAAATATGAAATTTTAGTATGAGCTCTATCATAAAGCTTATTATCAGATAGGTTCACACTTCAACATTCTCATAATTCATATTAAATCAAAAATATATTTGGGGTAGTTAAAAAACTAAGGAACAATTTGGGAAGTGTCACACTTTTTATATAAATATTTATTCTAGAATGTCATTATATCATACTCATTTAATCTCTTAGTTTTTCATCCTTTTTTGATTTTCCTTTCCATAATTGCAAAGACCAAATTCTCTTTTCATCATCTTGAATAAAACATTACTTTTCAATGTTTAATTCGTTAAAGTTAAAAACCATGACCTAGAGAAATATTTTACTATTTATAAAATTTAATATTTTTAAAATATCAATATTTTTATTTTTCATAAATCTAAAAATTTCACTATGTGTTGATCCTTAAAATGTTTTAAGGAACATTATAAATATTTAAGGAATATTATAATGTTTCTCAACCTTAAAATGTTGTTCTATTTTTCTAAATGGAATGAAATTTAAAAATTCTCATTTACTGGAACTTATGACCTTATAAAAGATATTAATTTGAACCCTATAATGATCTATTGATAACCATATAAGTTTCATAGGTCAACCCCACAAAGTTCATGCCTTCAAAATTGTCTCAAAATTCATTCTCACCATAAAAATTTAAATTTTGTGGTGAGCCTTATAATTTTATCCAATGAATCTTATATGGTAGAAAACAAAGATGAAAAGATCAGCATGAACCTTACAAGGTTTTGAAACAACCTTATAATGTATAGGACTTGTCAATTTTTAGACTTTATTTCAGATATAAACCCTTGATGATTTCAAATTAAACAAATGATTATTTCTATTTAAAATATTATAACATGTAATTGATCCTTATAATGTTTTTTTATAAAACATGAAAAAATTGAAAATGTAAATTATGAATATATTATGACTTATCAATTTTTTCAATCCCAAACAGAATTTTTATAATTATTTTAATAAATTAAAAAATATTTAAATCAACTCAATTCCTTCTAAATATATTATAAAAATTTTATAACAACTTCAAAAAAATTTAGGAGATATCAAGGTAATTATAATTTATTTAAGCTTAGTTTGAATGTACCTTGAAGCATTAAAATAATCAATTTCGAGTATTAAAATAAATTTCAACTGCCTCAATATTAGGTCTACAAAATAATACATTATATCCTTTATCCTTGACATTTTCTTCTCTAAATACAATAAACAACATTCTAGATAACAACCAGATGGTATTTTCATATCATTAGAAAAATATTTAAACTAACAGACCTATATTAATATATTTTTTAATCATGTATTTATTATATTTATCCCAGGTAGTTAAATATATTTTTTTCATCACCATTGATCCCAATGGGATCCCCAACATCATTACAATTCTCATTTAAAATCTATTAAATACAACATTATTTATATTACTTTTATAATTTTAATTATCTTCCTTAAAAACTAGTGGAAACAGTCGTATGAGTTTAATTTCTATAACACTAAATATTTCCATTAAGGTATTCATGAAAAGAATTACCCTAAAATTATTTTCACAATAATGTATGTAATGATTTATATTTTTCATTATTATATAGATAATTCATCTATCACAGAACACTCTAAGACAAACATAATAAAATTACCTTTGAAAAACATGCTCATTGAGAACAAATACAACCAACACAAACATTTATCCATTTCAATATCATCCTTTGTGTTTCTTGTGAATACCAATACCTTCTTTACAAGAACTAAAGTATAATTTTTTTTTCATTTCACCAATATATATTCCATCTCCCCATTATTATCAACAAATATAATTGGGTTATTTATAAAATATTAAACATTTTAAGGGAAAATCCTCCATCCCTTACTATTTTTAATTTAAAATATTATATTCTCCCCTTTTGATCTCGCCTTAATTTATTGACCCCTATATTGAGAGAATAACTCAATCCTACATGAGAGAAATGTGACACAACATTTTTCTTAATAATTTTACATTATCTTATCCCCATTATGATTAAACGGCGAAACCTAGTGTAGAAATCATGAGTGACCAATTTAGATAAAAATTATTCAATATATTTTCTACAATGTGATACCAACTCTATGATTCACTTCTTTGGGGTTGTACAAATATATTTTCAAAATTTTTTATAATATTGCACTCAAACTCAGAAAACATATCAAAAAATTCAAGTGATATTTTATATTTCTTAAAATTTTTATTTATAAATAACCCCTTTATAAATAAGAAAATATTAATCCAAAATAGTGATGGAAAACTTATCATCATATCTCAAAGTATAATTTCTTCAAGGGGAATCCAAACCTTAAATTTAAAAAAATGATAAAAAAACTTCCAATATGATCCTATAATATCTCCCTTAGTGGATGATCTTTTATGGTCCTCATCATAGTTGGATATTATCTAATAATAAAATCCATGTATTTAATTTTAAGTTATCCAGGAAGGGACAATCCATGGAATATTTTTAATAATGAAACCTAATATTTTTATTTACTCAAAAATATAATGAATTTTCCTCAAAATTAAATTAATTATATCAATTCCCATGACTCATGTAAACTATTTATTTGAGAGCGGTGAAAGTAAAACATTTCAGTTATCTCGTTAGCTTTAAAAATCTTCTTATTATGTAATGTATAGGTTTTCCTAAATTAAAAAACATATACACTAACCACAATGATATGAATATTGAAAAATAATATATATATTGAGATATAAAACCCTCCTCTACTGCAGTATATTAATTCCCTTTCTAACAATAATTGGAACTCCAATGTTTTTTCCTTTTTCATATTTTCCAAAAGTCGGATTAACCAAAAGATGTGTGAAATAAATAACAGAACATAGCTCCTTGAGAAGTAATACTATTACTAATCTTTATGGAATCATATTTATAATTATTATTTATAAATAACTTATAATATATCCAATAATATCCATTCACTAACAAAAATTTGTGGTCATAGTGAGAGTTAACCACTACTGAGAGTAGTGGTGAATTAGTGGTAACTTAATCACCAGAATTCAAATAATTTTTATTATAATATATTAATAAGTATTATCATGATAAAAATAAATAAGTAAAGAATATATATATAGAGTTATAATATACACAATTTTGGGGTCTAAATGGTTTTCACACTATTTATATCATGCATATAAACCTTAGTGTCTAAGTACCATGGTCCTTCAACCCACATTATTTTCTTATAATTAATATGAATATATAATTGTGATGAAATATAGTTCCAAACTTTTTGAAAAAGAAATATCTTATTGAGTAATAATATTTGGATTTATATTTGATTCCATTCTCTAGTGGATCAAATTGTCCGATTTGTTATACATCCTTATTATTTTCTTCAATTCCAAAAAAATAATCTCTAAAATTATCTAAAGAACATATGTTTAGTTATATGAATTATTATTCATATTTTTACCATTGTGAATCATTTTTTAAATACCTACCATTTATCATGGAATTGAGACATATATTACAATTTTATACATATATATATAATATTTGTTGTATAACTCTTTCAAAATCCAAAAAAATTAATGAACCTTATATTCCTTCACAAAATGATGAGATTGATTGTTTTTCCCTGAATATCTCCACATATTTATTTTATAAATACTACTAAAAGTGTAAAAACCCTTGAGGTGTGTGCAATCTACCCCCTATAATAGATAATGTTATAATTTTTATTACCTCACATCATGGGACATACAATTTCTCAATATGGTGTCGTTTCTTACTCACTTACTAAAAATTATCATATATTCTAGATATTATCAAATTTAAAAATAAAATCCTAATTATAATTTTTTAAAATGATTAAAAAAGATATGTTTTTACCAACCTGTAATAAAACTTTTTTTCCATAAATTTTCAAATAACATTCCAATAAAAGCAATCCATGGATCGAGAGGTCTAGTGTATTTAGATGATTAGACAAAAAATATATCAATTTAACCATAAAAAACTATATTTATTTCAAAATTATCATTATTCTCCTAAATACCATTGGTTTAATAAAATAAAATAGGGTACCTTGACGAAATTACATAAGTGAAAAGGTGGTGTATAATTCTAAATAAGGGAATATACAAGAACTAAATCCTAATATGAAACTCAAGAGGTATAAAATTATATCATAAATCGAATGTCAAAAATCTCAAAAAACAAACAATAAAAGAAAGCATAAGATCACAGAATCATAGAAAATGTTAAAATAGGACAATATATTACATTAATTGAATAATTGAAGGGTAACTCCCAATTCCATAGTCATAATTTGGAAAATTTACCAAAGTGGATGGGGTTTAATGTCAATTACTATAAACAATGTTAAAAAAGTCTAATGGTGGATTAGGTTTACTCCGAAAACCCACTCATAATGTCCATTTATATATAAATATTTACCCAATTCATTGAAGGGAAATAAAAATCCACTCCCACCAATAAAATAAATTAAAGTCATATATATGTGTGTCACATAAAAAAAGAAACTATACATAAAATATAATCATGATCAACCAATGAAAAAGAACTGGGTTTTAAAATTCTAAATTAAGACATAACAGAACACTAAATCAAAATGATTCTCAAGTGAATATGTAATTAAATCATTATTAATTTAATAATATAAAAGTGATATTATTTTTAATCATTTAGTTCTATAGTATAAAATTCATGAGAATGTTTTGGAGAGTAAAGAATAAAAAATAACCACTTGGGTGGAGATTTATGAAATAATTGAAGGTTTTTTCAATGATATTAAGGGTATATTATTTTCTATAAAACTAAAATTTAATGATGTGGGTTATCTATAATAAAATTCGGATTTTATATGCTATTATTTTTTTAAAAAGTATTTATTTATGGTGATTCCTAAAAAGGGATAAGAATTTGGAAAATACCTTAAATTGAATTTACATAAAATTGGGAATTTTATAGGTAACTAAAACATGTATAACTATAAGTAGAAAAAATATTTAACATGTTATATATTTAAGAAAAAATATATAAAAAAAATAATAAATTTATGATAATAATATTTAATAATAGGTTGAGAAATAATGATAACTTGAAACTAATAAATAACAATTGTAATACAAAAGATCTTTCGAAAAAACTATTTATTAAATTGAACATTATTAAATAAGATAATAACAATTTAGATAGAAATTTTATATGGTAAATATTATATACACATGAGATAACACATAATTTGGTTTTCAATTAAAAAGTAAAACATTAGTTGGATATGAAATTGTGTATAAGATGGTGAAACCTTCATTTAAATATATATGAATTATTCATAACATAGATTAATTTTAAAAAATTATTAAAACTCATCCTTATCTAATATATTAATATTTTTCTCATTATATAAACATGGTATACTATATGAAATTAATGAAATCATCAATGCGAAACATTATAACTCAATAAATCAGATTGTGCTGTGAAAGACCCATTTATTGTTAGGATGACATCAATCACCTCACAATAAGGAAGAAAATGAAAAATTGAAGTTTCTAATTTTAAAAATAATTTATGGTTTTAAATTTCATTATGGAAGTAGTTTAACTATAAAAAATAATAATGGGGAATAATATCAAGGCATCCCACAATGAAGGGTGATTGATATGCAATCGTTATAGTTTAATACCCATTCTATTATAAACCCATTTCAAGAGATACACTTTTATCTGTAAGTAAATGTACAATGAATAAATATAATCCATTATATAATATATCAAATTAGTATCTTACAAACTATTTTAATGAAATTAGGTTCATAAAAGAAAATATGTCTGAAAGAAATAAATTTTGAGATAGCACCCATACCTTGCATCTATAAGCATACTATATTTTAACGTATATACTTTAATAAATTTTTATGTTTAATATATATATATAAGAACCATATTCATATATATTAAAATTTTTAGATTAGAATTTATATTTTTTTAGTTATTTTTAATATTGCATTTGTTTATATTGGTTAGTTAGGGTTACTTGACTAATTTCTTCATAACACATTTAGTTTTTTGAACATAGAAAAATGTTTTATAAAATAACTACTTGATCTAAGGAATTTTGGTTGATAATTTAGTGTATTTTACAATCAGGTGAACAATTATAAATTTTCAAAGGTTATCCCAAAAGGTCAAATTTTAAAAATGCTCCTTGAAAAGACCATTTAATGTGGCTAAAGTTACTATAAACGTTTATTATTTTTATTACTTATATATTATCATATATTATCATTTAAAAATATAAATAGTGTAAAAAAATTTAATTTTTGAAATTCTAAATAAATTTTTAAATTCGTCAATTTTTTTGGTAATGGAAAATAAAAAATGTGGTTTTGTGAAGGTGGTAGTCCAAACACACACATGACGACATTTTTCTTTTTTAATAATGATTTTTGAGGAAATTATAAAATGTATATAAAAATTTTATAAAAAAAATTCAACATTTTAAAAAATATTTTTTATCATAAATTCGTGTATAGAGTGTTGTTTAGAAGTTTATAAGAAGATGACGAATAGAGAATTTTAGTTTACTGTATTACCACTCCCTTGGTAGTTCTACCTTGTGTAAATCCTTAAAAATCATTACATTTCTTTTTTGGTGAGACCAAGGATGTAAAAGCATGTGGAGGGTATTGAGGAGAGTATATGGTATAGTTTTGGATAAAAAATGCTTTATAATGTGTTGGTATATTTGGCAGAGTGGTCTCATTTTATATGATTCGAAAAGTGAAATTTTGTAAAAAAATAGTTATATCTCAATAACATCACTCTATTATTCAATTAAAAAGGATACCAAATGGCCAATTATAGTGTTAGGAAAGATATAAAGAAAATTATCCCTCCACTATATAATATTAAACATGTTTTTCAAACGTTTTAACCACTATTAGTACACTAAACCACCCTTATCCAAATTTATCTTTATCATGGAAAACTGACTTTCATAATTAGAAAAAAAAATTAATTTCCAAAATTAAAATTAAAATTATTTAATAATTTTTTTTTTCATATTTTATATGACAAACATGATTCCATCAACCTATATCCATTTGTCAATTTTTTACATTACCATATATATAATGGGTAATATCCTGAAGGACCATTAAATATAGCTATTTTGGAGAATTAGATACATACATGATATCCATTTTACTTTGGTAAAATAAAACATGAAACAATGAAATAAAATTATCAAGACACTTGAAACTCATTCAAAGGATTTCTCATCAAATAATTGAGAATGTAAATAAAATAAGGGTGAGATAAAATTCCCAATATTGGGTTATTTATAATAGATATTAACCTAAATAATTGAGGCATTATAAATAGGGAAAGGTAAATCACCAAAAATAGAAGAAAATTGATCAATAACATGAGTATTATGAATAGACCAGGCATAATGAATATTAAAAGGTAAATAAGAAAACACGCATTCCATTTAATCTATATCTTATAAAAAATTCCTCTTTAGATCATAATAATAATGAAATAATCAAATGTAAAATAGTATAAATATTCCCAATGAAATAAATTCTTAATATCAGACATAATGATTTTGAAATCATGATATTTATACTATCAATACCTTGCTTTATGAAAGTATAAAACTATGGGTGAAAACCCATTTAATTTGGCCACCAAATTTTCTCATTATACCTACCGATGCATCGAGGGGAATTGTTATTCCATGTCCAACTTGTATATACTTATCTAAATATTTATTCATATAGAAAATGTTTTACTTATTTTATGAATGAAAATGTATTATTGAAAAATATTTTTATTCAGTAAAGGATAAATATTTCTCAATGATTTTCAAGTGAATATGTAATTAAATCATTATTCCTATAATAATATAAAAGTGATATTATTTTTAATAATTGAGTTCTATAGTATAAAATTCATGAGAATGTTTTGGAGAGTAAACAATAAAAAATAACCACTTGGGTGGAGATTTATGAAATAATTGAAGGATTTTTCATTGAGATAAAGGGTATATTATTTTATATACAACTAAAATTGAATTATGCGGGTTATCTATTGTAAAATTTGGATTTTATATGCTATTAATTTTTTTAAAAATAATTTATTTATGGTGATTCTTAAAAAGGGATAAGAATTTAGAAAATCCCTTAAATTGAATTTACATAAAATTGGGAATTTTATAGGTAACTAAAACATGTATGACCATATAAGTAAAAAACATATTTAACATGATATATATTTAAGAAAAAAAATATAAAAAACATAATAAATTTATGATAATAATATTTAATAATAGGGAGAAAAATAATGAGAACTTGAAACTGATAAATAACAATGGTGGTAAAAAATATCTTAAAAAAAACTATTTATTAAATTGAACATTATAAAATAAGATAATAACAATTTAGATAGAAAATTTTATATGGTAAATATTATATACACATGAGATAACACATAATTTGGTTTTCAGTTAAAAAGTAAAACATTAGTTGGATATGAAATTGTGGATAAGAAAGTGAAACCTTCATTTAAATTGATATGAATTATTCATAACATTGATTAATTTTAAAAAATTATTAAAACTCATCCTTATATAATATATTAATATTTTTCTCATTATATAAACATGGTATACTATATGAAATTAATGAAATCATTAATGCGAAACATTATAACTCAATAATTCAGATAATGGTGTGAATGACCCATTTATTTTTGGGATGACATCAATCACCACCCACAATAAGGAACATAATGAAAAAATTGACGTTTCTAATTTCAAAAATAATTTATGGTTTTAAATTTCATTATAGAAGTAGATTAACTATAAAAAATAATAATGTTGCATAATATCAAGGCATTCCACAATTAAGGGTGATTGATATACAATCGTTATAGTTTAAGAAACATTCTATTAATAACCCATTTAAAGAGATAGACTTTTATCTTTAAGTAAATGTACAATGAATAAATATAATCCATTATATAATATGTCAAATAAGTATCTTACAAGCTATTTTAATGAAATTTTGTTCATAAAAGAAAATATGTCTCAAAGAAATATATTTTTAGATGGCACCCATACCATGCATCTAGAAGCATACTATATTTTAACATATATTCTTTAATAATTATGTTATGTTTAATATATATATATAATAACCATATTCATATATATTCAATTTTTTGGACTATAATTTATATTTTGGTAGTTATATTTAATATTTTATTTGCTTATATTGGTTAGTTAGGGTTACTTGACTAATTTCTTCATAAAACATTTATTTTGTTGAACATGGACAAATTTTTTATAAAATAACTACTTGATCTAAAGAATTTTGGTTGATAATTTATTGTATTTTACAATCACGTGAACAATTATAAATTTTCAAAGGTTATCCAAAAAGGTCCAATTTTAAAAAAGTTCCTTGAATAGACCATTTAATGTGGCTAAAGTTACTATAAACGTTTATTATTTTTAACACTTATAGATTATCATATATTATCATTTAAAAATATAAATAGTGTAAAAAAACTTCATTTTTGAAATTCTAAATATATTTTTAAATTCATCTATTTTTTTGTTAATGGAAAACAAAAAAAAGTGATTTTGTGAAGGTGGTAGTCCAAACACACACATGTCGACATTTTCCTTTTTCATAATGATTTTTTAGGAAATTATAAAATGGATATAAAAATTTTATAAAAAAAATACAACATTTAAAAAAATATGGTTTTATCATATATTCGTATATAGAGTGTATTTCAGTAGTTTATAAGAAGATGACAGTTAAAGAAGTTTAGTTTAGGGTACTACATATCCCTTGGATGTTCTACCTTGTCCAACTCCTTAAAACTCATTATATTTATTTTTTGGTGAGACCAAGTATGTAAAAGAATATGGAGGGTATTGAGGAGAGTATATGGTAGAGTTTTGGATAAAAAATTCCTTAGAATGTGTTGGTAAATTTGGACGAGTGGTCTCCTTTTATATGATTCAAAAAGTGAAATTTTGTAAAAAAATAGTTATATCTCAATAACTTCACACTATTATTCAAGTAAAAAGGGTACCAAATGGAAAATTATAGTGCGAGGAAAGATATAAGGAAAATTATCCCTCCACTATATAATATTAAACATGTTTAACAAATCTTTTAACCACTATTAGTATACTAAACCACCATTATCCAAATTTATCTTTATCATGGAAAACTGACTTTCATAGTTGGAAAATAATTTTAATTTCCAAAATTAAAATTGAAAGTATTTATTAATTTAATTTTTATGATATTTTATATGACAAAAAAGGGTACATGAACCTATATCCAATTGTCACTTTTTTAAATTACCATGTATATAATGTCTAATATCCTGAAGGACCATTCAATATAGCTATTTTGGAGAATTAGATAATACATTATATCAATTTTACATTGGTAAAATAAAACATGAAAAAATGAAATAAAATTATCAACAGACTTGAAACTCATTCAAAGGATTTTTCATCACATCATGGGGAAAGGAAATTAGAATAAGGGTGAGATAAAATGCCAAATATTGGGTTATTTATAATAGATGTTAAACTAAATAAATGAATCATAATAAATATGGAAAGGTAAAACACAAAAAATAGAAGGAATTTGATCAATAACATGACTATTATGAATAGACTAGGCATAATGAATATCAAAAGGTAAATAACAAAACACACATTCCATTTAATCTATATCTTATAAAAACATTACTCTTTATTTAATAATAATAATGAAATAATCTACTGTAAAATATTAAAAATATTCCCAATGAAAGAAATTATTAATATCTGACATCATAATTTTGAAATCATGATATTTATAATATCAATACCTTGTTTTATGAAAGTATAAAACTATGGGTGAAAACCCATTTAATTTGGCCACCAAATTTTCTCATTAGACCTATCGATGCATCAAGGGGAAATTTTATTCCAAGCCCCACATGTCTATACTTATCTAAATGTTTATTCATATAGAAAATGTTTTACTTCTTTTATGAATCAAAATATATTATAGAAAAATATTTTTATTCAGTAAAGGATAAATATTTCTCAACATTTGCAAAAATTAATCAAATGACATTCAATGTAAACACTATATATGAAAAGGGTATAAAATTTAGGAAATAAGAATACACATGGTAAAATAAATAAATATATTTATGATAAATGTAATTTATATTGAAAAATGATCATTATAAATTGATTGTCTTAAGGGAAAACGGACTATCAAAAAATAAATTAGGAGATAAGGGGTTATGATGAATTTATCTGGAATAACAGTTCTCCAATAAAATAATGTACATTGGAATAATAAATGGAATGAAACTAAAATATCCAAATAATATTTCATAAATTATTTTTATTATTAAAACCATTGAAAATGCGTAGAAGAATCCATATTTCATTAATTTGTTATAGTGATAGGGAAGTTTCTTATCACTTTATTTGATAAAAAAAAATTCCTTTTGACTATTTATTTAAAACACCACATTAAAAAATCAATAAAACACATTCCTTTAAAATTATTTTTTAAATTCAAGCATAATATAAAATATGGTTAATGTATATATTGATATATTGATATTTGATTTGGAAAAAAATATTGAAAAAACCTAGACATGGGAGATAAATATAATCAATTTAATGTGAAATAAAAGTAGTTTTCATTTAAGAATTCCCATTCTTGATTAATGTACCAAAGAGTGGAAAATTTGTGATAAAATTTGGAAAATATATAAATACAGATAGGGTAAGAAATATAATTGATGTTATGAAGAATAAATGAAATAATTTATTCAATTAATGTAAAAGTTATTAAAAAAGTGATATTGAAAGATAGATGATTACCGGTTTGGTCTGTTTTAAATTATAACTTCATGAAATAATAAACATGAATTAAATAAAATTTCATGAAAAAATAGGTTTTAATATTTAATGCATCAATAGGGTTTTATATACACTAAATTAATGTGAATAGGTGCATATTAACAAATATGTCTCAATGAAATTGATATTGATACAATATCACTTACCTCACAACTACCTTTAGTAAACCATGATTTAAACAAATGTTTTAGGTTTTTTAACATGTTATTAATTTACTAAAGAAACATATTAATACTGATGATATCATATATTATCCTATTATAAAATATTACCTAATTTTTTAACAATATATTTTTATTACTATTGTTTTTGGAGTTAGTTTCGATTTTTTAATCATTTTTATCATTAATATTCCAGTTATTATGAATGAAAAATAGATAAATAATCTCTATAATGACATTAATGTTATAAATATGATATTTACTCATTAGATATGTTTTTTTGAACCATTCATGAAATTTGGATATATAAAATGAATCATATCAGTTCATGGAGATGAATGAACATATGTATGCACGAGTGAAGATATAATTCCCTTAATAGGTGAAATGTTGTAACATTTCTATCCTAGAGGGCACTAACTAGTTCCTCGAGTCGGGTCCCCATAACAACTCAAGCACGACTACCCATACGCTTGATGTTGCCTACTAGAAGATAGGGTAAAATAATTCATGTTGGGATAATACACCCTCTTTAACAGAGTATGACAAAACAAATAAATAAAATAAATGATTTAAATAAAATTAAATTACCATTTAACATCCATAAAAAATTATATCCCAAAGTTTGGTACAAACCATAAACAATAGTAAATACTTTCTATCATGCAAAAAGTGCTAGGGGAGCAACACCCAAAATAATGAAAACATAAGAATCCATAAAAAGGTCATTAATTAATGTTTGGAACCTCATCCACATACATGCCAATCCAGAATCAACTCCCAAACACATGGAATATTTCCTTATCTAGACATGAAGGAATGAAATCTGCATGGAAACCCAATGGAAGCCAGATCAGGTTGTGATTAAAACTTACTTGGTCACCACCAATGGTTTCTAAAAATTATCTATTCTAAACAAGCAGTGCATTCAAGTGAGAAATAAATGAAAAGAACATAAATAATAGTTAGGATTCCATTAGTTAAAAATTTTCACTTTAACCATTTCTAAACATAGTACTAATTCCCATTCTTTTCATCTTCTTCATTACATAATTTAACATCAAACTATTTTCCATGGGTTATGAATTTAAATCACTATTATTAAGGGGTAGTTTAGGTCCCTATCTTGATGGGGATAAAAATATCATAATCAATAAATATCACATACATTAGATCCTAGGTCCATGTAGTTTAATTGAATAAAATCAATTGGGAATGTGGCATCAGTACGACTCCCAAACCCATGCATTCTTGGGAGGGGTTAGAGAATAAGTCCAAGACAATCCTCGGGATGATCCTCAATCCTTTGTCCCACCCCAAGCCATGTGCACATGCATATATATATATATATACCCATTAACAACACATACCATGTCACATCTAATCACAACCAAGAAATATCATTCATAATCTACAATAACCATAATGGAAAAAATATTATTCTATAACCCATTAACAACGTTCCATTTACATTACATTACAATTTATCCCAATTTCTATACATTAATCCATTTATCATATTCAACCACTTCCTATGTATTAAATACCTTATAGATTTCAAGTAAAAATCATAATCCATTTGGAACATTAACATTAGTCTGTTTAAATCAAATAAAAAAACATTACAAAGTAAACATGTTATCATCCCCCCAATATTAACCCCCTGTGGATTTCAAAATAATTTTTAGGCTATTTGGTTGAATTTTAGTTAAATCAATAATCAGATTACATTTCCTTGCCGAATAAATCCTTATGCCATTATCCAATCAAGGAACACCATCATTATTCCATTTACAAATCAACTAAACATATTTCAATGGTCTACAATGGATATAAATTATCCGAATACAATTATAAATTTAACTATACAAATTTCTAGGTTTAGGATTGTCGGCGCACCCCATGGGAGACCACAATTTGGTTAAATCATCCTCAATATATCCTAAAAGCATAATGAGGGGTTAAAATCATTATTAATAGGATCAGTTTTCCAAATCCCAGTAAAGGCATTCATGGGACAACATGTGGGATGAAAGAAAAAATATTAATTTGAAAAAATCCACTTCTAAATTCAGGATATAATTTATAGACCACCAAACTCATATCTGTTGATGAATGCACTCTTAATCATTTCCTTGGATCCAGATCCAAACATTTTTGAATCCTTAACTCGGAGCTTAAATCTGAATCCAACAAAACTAAAAAATCCCTAGAAATTTTGGAGATTGATATATTTTAATATTTTGGAGCGTTGGGTCATCTCTGAGGTTGCAAGGGAGGAAATGGGAGAGTAAATTGTGTTAGGATTTGATATTCCATAATAGAAATTTTGTAATTTATCCTACTTTACTAGGTCACATAGTTTAGCCACAAAATTTTAAAAACCATGCAGAATCCACTATCCAAGTGGAGTTGGGTTGCATGGATACCTAGGCCGTCCACACTGTTGGGAAAAACATGCACCAGTTGTGTGATATTCCACTTTCTATGGTTTCATGGCTTTCCTTGGTAGGCTTCACAGTTTTCTAATTCCTGTGATGATAGTGTGCTCTATACATGTTGACCCACTTTTCGTTCCATTAAGGACAAGAACTCCCAGAACACCCCCATGCCCCTCATACACCAAGTAATAATTTCGTTAAAAAAGAGATGCATACCCAAATTGAAACAAATACATAACATCATGAAGTCGGAGATCTTACAATATACCCACCTTATAATGGCTCATATTCAAGCAGATCTTCGTATGAAACATTCTATCATAGACTATAATCTCAAGTCGCCTATGATTCCAATAAACATATGACTACTCGATATTCTGAGACATTTCCTTGTGCTTATGAATAAATATAACTTTTTCCAATATCTCATACATGATAATCAGTCCCAAAAACTCAGACTCTCTAACCTCTAACCAACACAACTGAGATCTCTACAACCTTCTATAAAGAGACTCAAACATTTCCATCTGAATCATATCCTGGAAATTACTATTTTTGAAATCCTCATCATATTACATGTGTTTTTCCCATGACCCTCCCAAATCATGGAAAACATTGTCAATATTTCCTCGAACATAGGAATCACATGCTCTGACTTCACATCTATTAGTGTAGAGACCCAACATTGACATACATGGACAATACATTACTTTTGCGGAATACATAATACATAACAAGAACCAACACTCATGGACTGTAACGGTTTAGTGTCTTTGGAAACTCGGAACATAATCTTATAATCGTGGTGAAAGATCTTTAACATCTCTCATAAATATCTTCCCCTTTTGTTTTCTTACCTAAAACCTTTATTTAAATCCTGGGGAAAAGAAAACATATAAAGGGTGATCTCAAATGCTCAGTAAGGGTAAGCATGGAAAAAATAGAACAAATCATATACATTTGAACTTAAAAAAACATGAACATATTGTTTAAAAATCAAAATCTTGAGCAATGACATAAAACATGGTAGTATGTAAGGAATTGATCATAAAGGAACATTAATCATGATAATATAGCATGGAAATAAAACATGTAATTGTGGAAACCATTAAGCACATGTTATGATTTCCATAGTAGCCAAGGCATTACTTCCAAGACCATCTTAGTGGACAAAGTCCCTCTATGATTAAAGTTCCCTCCTCATTCCAGGCATGTATCACTGAACCAGATTAACTTGGTGTTCCAGCCATGTCAATCTCATGAGATATAAATCTTTACCCAATGCATTGGAGGGAGATATAGGTCCCACCCATCTCATAATGAAATCATTCTTACTTGTGCAGCAACATAAATATAAATGTATATGATTTATAACATCATCCGTATAAAAAAATGGGTATCATTTCATCATAAACAAAATAAAACCATGTAAATAATCAGAACATTATACTTGAAACATAACCATATTAAAGAATGTAATCTTGGATAGAAAATAGTTTTAAATAAATACATGAAATGAATTCTTGAAGAAAATATCATTTCTTCTTCAAAATCATTTTCTATTCACAAAATGCCTCACAATTTTAAAAGAAATGGATTTTATTTAAAATAAAGATGAAAACTTGTAGACGACATTTCATGAAAATTAGGCATTATGAAACTGTAAAAACCCATTCATGCCGTATAAGTTAAAAAAAACATTCTTCTTGTACTTTTGCTGGAAAAGTAAAAAAGTACCTCATATGGTGAAGAAAAGAAAGATTCCTTACACACCATGTAGTAAAAGTCAAAAATGGGTAAAAAAGACTTTACAAATACATGAACCCATTTTTTGAAAATAGGGACATGGATGATAAATATAACCCCAGTAAATATTTACGAGTAGACATTCTCGGATAAAAAACGAGATTGGAAAAGTTATCCCTTACAGTAGGTCCAATATGTTTTGTATGTATCCTAACCTCCTTTATAATTATTTAAATAATGTCATTGACTTATTACAGAATCATATTCATTGTTATGATATCACATATATTTCACATATGACTTTATATTACCCGTTCTTTTGTAAATTCCATGTTAAAGCTGCATTTTGGGTAAAATCGTTTTATTTATCGTACGTGTTTGGACTTGTTGTTATTGATATTATTATTACATATATCATGAATTAATTACTCCAAGAATGTAAATCATGATTTATGTATCATATAAATTCAGTATATATATATATAATAGATAGATAAATGAAATAAAATACACCGTTCATGGAGACGGTAGGCCGTATGTATGCATGAACGTAGTTTTCCTTTCCTTATTGACTTGAATGGAAGTAATTAGATGAAATATATATATACATAAATCCAGTAGCTTTATAATGTCATATTTTTTATTATTATTCATTATATATACTTTATAATCATTATTTAATGGTTAAATGGACAATGAATCTCATCACGTTGTTGAGACGGTAATCCGTATGTACACACGAGCGATGATATCATTCCCATAATTATTGAATAGAATTGGAGTGAATGATATAATATATTATAATAAGTATGATGTTATAAAAACCACATATAGTTATTCTTTACACCATTATACTTATACAAGTAATGTGGTGGGGGAAAAACTAATTACACCACGGCGTGGAGACGGTATTCTGTACGTACGCACGCCCGATGATTTCATTTTCTGTAGGATGGATAGAAGGTGAAATGGGGTTGTTTCATATTTATAGTAACATATATGTATATAAATAGTACTTATGTTATTACTTTATAATTAAACAACTAAAGAAGAAGAAGTACAAGAGAAATAAACTTGAAAGAGTCGGTAGAATAGATTACCTCTTCCACGACGCACCTCCATTAAACTTCATATTAGGGCACTAGATTTGGTCTTTTGAGAAGACCAAAACCGTCCAGATGTTTCTAGGGAATTGGGTAGAAATCCTATCAACCAATAGGTTTTATACAAATTTAGGTTACTATTTTAACCTTATCATTTAGATTTAACTCTAAGTTAAATAATTTAACTTTTACCGTTTCTTCTTGTTTTCTTACACTATATAGTTAATAAAATTACTATAACAATCCAAAAGAACCCCAAGTGGTTCATTATTAATATATATAACCTTATCTAAGTCATTTGGATGAACCTTATATTTTTAGGAATATAATAACAATTAACAATTGATATTTGTTTTAAAAACTATTTTTTGTCAATTTTGAAACTATTTGGTAATTGATTTTTGTAAAAATTATAACAACATGATTTGTTCTAAAAAAGTTAAATGAATCAATATTAACAAGTCATATTAAACTATAAAATTAGTATATTTCATAAAAAGTCTCAAATTACATTTATTTGGGTATTTAAAACATCAATTGTGTTAATATTTCTTTAATAAGGTAATTATTGCATCATCATTGTGTCATAAATAAATTAAATTATTATAAGTCTAAAATTTATAAGTAAAATAAAATTATGTAGGAAATTGATTTAGGTTTCTAATTAAGGTTTATAGTATAATTTAACTTATGTATAACTCAATATTAAAAATTATTTAGTTATTAATCTTTGATTTTAACTATTTTAACTCTTCTTTAAATAGAATAATAATAAGTGTCTTAATCTAATCCAAGTGGAACTAAAGGGTAGTATATTATTCCTAAGGTTGTTTTTGGTCGAATTACACTTATCCAATAGAATTTGGACATGTGTTAGGGTAATAATAAGAACAATTTTACCCTTAAATACCCTATTGACTTTAAACCGTGGTAAATAAAAGTAAAAAGTTACTATTCACAAAAAAAATTAATTTTATCTTATTGAACGACATTTTACTTGTTGATATTAACCGTGTCTCTCGGATTTTCGAAATTCCACTCACAGAAGTGGTAAAATTAAGTTTTATGTAAATTTTTAAATTCTCCTAGGAGGTGGGTAAAAGATGGTGAAAAGTTCAATAAAATTTTTATATATATAAAATTATTATAAAATGACTCAAATGAATTACATTGAACTTATATAGGTATTATGTATCAATTTTTACCTAAAATAAATTTAAATAAAATAAATAATTATTTAAATAAAAAGTAGGGTTTTAAATAGTAACCTTGTGTTTTCACTATTAATCAAAAATTGAATGTTTTCAGAAAAATACCCAAAATTCACCCGAGGATAATTTCGATATTCTGAATCCAAAAATGAACTCTATTTTGAAAGATAAAATTCATAAAATTTCAAAATGTGGGTATTACAATTCATAATGGCTAGTTTATCTAATATTTTATTAACATATCTTTGTTTAGTGAAACTCGGTATTACGTAAAAAATAGGCTATCGTTGAAGGTTGTGATTGCGTATAATGCAAGCCAAGTCAGGGTTGCATGTAGTTCAAGATTATTCTGTTGTTTCATATAATAGAATCCAACCATATATCATTTATACATTGAATATATATATATATCTACACTCAATGTTGTGTAAAATAACTTTTATCAAATGAACTTGAAATTGTGTGTAACACGATCCAAGATGAGTGCTGTGTATACTAAAATATAATACGGTGTTGCGTATATCACAATATAATCTTGGTGTAGTGTACAACAGAAGATATGAAATAAATTAAAAGAATATATCTTATAAAATCCCACGGTGTAACATTCTACCCCCCTTAAAATGAGTTTCACCTCGAAATTAGTTGGGGTTATAAATCATTTACTACTTGAAAGTTTCTTTAATGGAAACCCACATCGTATAAAGGAATACTAAATATTAATTTTAAAATCTAATCTATGAAACGTAACGGTTACCCAAATTTACTTTTCCCTGGGTTTCCATATTGGAGAACATAGGTGAAAATATGGATATGGAAGTGAAATATAATTGTCATGTTCAGATGAAGAGTGGTAGAGAACATGTCTATGAAAAATACAACAATCACAAAGACATAAATTTGTGATGATCTAAGGTACCATCTGATTCATCAGATATGAGAGTACTAAGACAACATTTTTCATTTTCATGATCATTTCCCTAATGTTGATGAATTTTTACATTTGTAGAAATACATACATGATTTCAGTGTAATATCATCGTTGGTCATTCCAGGAAAAATTTCCACTTCATCTCTATTTAAATAAATGATGTTGAATTTGACATTCATGAAGTTCTAGCAGATCAAGCGATAGAATGATAAGTCATCCCATCTGTTTCTATCACAAATATGTTATTATAAGTTATTAAATATACACAAGTCCATCTATGGTGAGATTAATCGTATATGGTTCTAAAATGGACTTATACTTCATGTATTATAGCGCTTAATATAATAAAACTATTTTATACTAACCAGGGACTTCCTGTAGGCCAGTGGTAGGTGATAAAGGCCTATCACACTTCAGTTGTGGGTTCTATTCCCACATCCTTGTCCGACGCGATAAGGTTTCGTCCATCCTACAGGTTGTCCTTTTTCTAAAACTACATTATTATATCATCCCATCAATAATATCAACAAAAGTTCTCTCCTTAAACAGTACTAACTTATGTCCAACATAATCCATTCCAATATTTAGGCTTATTTAAAATACTTCTATCCAATCTTATAGTACAAAGATAACTATTACTAGAAATGTCATCAAACAAGCATGTGAATACCATTATTTATCCCCCATATATAATACGATATATCTTGTTGGTCACATTCCAAACATGTGAATACTTTAATCATGTATTCTCTTGAAAAATGAATACCTATTGAACCTTAGTGAAAACATTCCACATACAAAAATCCCAAAATTTCTATATACTCAAACCATGATATAACTCCATCCATATATCAGTCATGAACTCATTTCGTTATCTCATTACCCCTTTATTATGCGTATATCATCTTCATTCCAAAAATATTTGAATAACCATTCAAGGTTACCAATACCATTAATCACATACTTTCAAAAACTCAAGGAGATACAATAGTTTCATAATCCTTAGATTTTTCTTTATTCCATAGTACCATATGTTATTATTTATAAACATATAATCATTACACTACCTTCTTAAACCACTGACAGAGCTTCGTCATTTCTTTCATCTCATTTATCATT
This sequence comes from Viscum album, assembly GCA_963277665.1. Taxonomy (NCBI): domain Eukaryota; kingdom Viridiplantae; phylum Streptophyta; class Magnoliopsida; order Santalales; family Viscaceae; genus Viscum; species Viscum album. The sequence goes on from OY728151.1 coordinate 1,894,400,812, forward strand.
TTTAGTCTTTTCATCACCATCCACATAAATAATACCCATATGACCATGCTGAATCTCTTCATGAGATTTTCCCTTAGGGAATTGGTTTGCGTAATGCCCACACATTCCACATTTAAAACATTTAATCGTTGTTGATGTCGTAGAAATACCATTATCCTTGTCCATGGTGTTAACTGAACCTTTTCCTTTGCACTTACTGGATTTGTGTCCTTCCTATCCACACCCAAAGCATCTTCCAGTTCATTTGAAACATTCTCCTTGATGCATCTTCCCACATGATTTACATGAGGGAAATTGAACTTTCTGTCCTCTAAGATCATCATGAAACTCCATATTTCACTTATTTTATGAGTCAAGATACTTACCAAAGTTGAGATTATTGATCATATTGTGAGATTTATGATTAGGCATAATAATGATGTTTTGACTTCCAAATCTCTTTTCATTTGGTTGCTAATGAAGAATATCATTCCATTGCCCATCATATCCTCTATTATCATGAATCTTCCTATTTCCAGCCATTTTCTAAAACCCAAAAATAATAGCGTGAGAGGAAAAAATAATTCTAGAAAAACAACAAAATAAACGGGGAGTACCTTCAAAATCTAACATCTTAGGTTTAATTCTAAGATCATTGCTGTAATTATAGGACTATAACCTATACTTGTACTTAACCTTAAGGAATCACTAGACATACCTTAGAATTATCTCAAAGTATTTCACTAAAGATCTCACATCCTAGTTTCCAAAGGTTGACAAAACCTTTCCTATGATACCAAATGTAGAGACCCAATCTTGACATACATGAAAATTACATTACTTTTGAGGAATACTTAATACATAACAAAATCCAATACTCAAGGACTTAATAGTTTAGTGTCTTTGGAAACTCATAACATAATCTTCTAATCATGGTGAAAGATCTTCATCATCTCCCATAAAGATCTTCCCCTTTTGTTTTCATACCTAATACCTTTCTTTAAATCTTGGGGAAAAGAAAACAAATAAAGGGTGAGCTCAAATGCTCAGTAAGGGTAAGAATAGAGAAAATAGAACAAATCATATACATTTAAACTTAAAAAAACATGATCATAATGTTTAAACATCAAAATCGTGAGCAATGACATAAAACATGGAAGTATGTAAGGCATAGATCATAAATAAACATTATTAATGATACAATTGCATGGAAATAAAACTTGTAATTGTGGAAACCATTAAGCACGTTTTATGATTTCCATAGTAGCCAAGGTATTACTTCCAAGACCATCTTAGTGGACAAAGTCCCTTTCTGAATCGAGTTCACTCCTCATTCCAGTCCTGTATCACTAAACCAGATTAACTTTCCATTCCGAACATGTCTATATAATGAGATATAAATCATTACCCAATGCATTTGAGGGACATATAGGTCCCACCAATCTCATAATAAAATCATTCATTTTTGTGCCACAAAATAAACATAAATCATTCATTATAACCTAATAAATAAAATGGGTTTCATAAACATCATCCCATCAAAATATCATCCATATAAATCAATGGATATCATTTCATCATTAACAAAATAAAACCATGTAAATAATCAGAACATTATACCTGAATAACAACCATATTAAATAATGTAATCTTATATAGAAAATAGTTTTGAATAAATACTTGAAATTAATTATTGAGGAAAATATCTTTTCTTCTTCAAAATCAGTTTCTTTTCCCAAAATGCCTCAAAATTTTAAAAGAAAATATTTTTATTGAAAATAACAATGAATACATGTAGGGGAATATTCTTTAAAATTAGGCTTTATGAAACCTTTAAAACCCGTTCAATCTGTATAGTTAAAAAACATTCTTCTCATACTTTTGCCGGAAATGTAAAAAAGTACCTCGTTTGGTGAAAAAAATAAAGATTACTTACACAGAATGTAGTAAAAGTAAAAAATGGGTAAAAAGGGCTTTAAAAATACATGAAACCATTATTTGAAAATAGGGACATGGATGATAAATATAACCCCAGTAAATACTTACGAATAAACAATCTCGGATAAAAACGAGATTGGAAAAGTTGTCGCATACCTTAGGTCTGATATGCTTCGTATGTATCCGAACCTCCTATATAATGATTTAAATAATGTCATTTACTTATAACATAATCATAATCATTGGTATGATATCATATATGTTTCACTTATGACTTTATATTACCCGTTCTTTTGTAAATTCAATGTTAAAGAAGCATTTTGGGTAAAATCGTTTGATTTATCGTACGTGTTTGGACTTGTTTTTCTTGATATTATTAATAGTTATATAATGATTTACTTACTTCCAGAATTTAAATCATGATTTATGTATCATATATATTCAGTATATATATATAATAGATAGATAAATGAAATGAAATACACCGTTCATAGAGACGGTAAGCCGTACATACAAATAAACATTGTTTTCTTTTCCTTATTGACTTGAATGGAAGTAATTAGATAATATATATATATATATATCCCTTAGCTTTATAATGTCATTTTTTTCATTATTATTCATTGTATATACTTTATAATCATTTTGGAATGGTTAAATGGAGAGTGAATCTCATCACGTCGTGGATACGGTAATCCGAACGTACAGACGAGCGATGATATGGTTTCCATAATTATTGAATAGAATTGAAGTTAATGATATAATATATCATAATAAGTATGATGTTATAATAACCAGATATAGTTATTCTTTACACCATTATACCTATCCAAGTAAGGTGGTGGTGGAAAAACTAATTAAACCACGGTGTGGAGACAGTATTCCGTACGTACACACACGCGACGATTTCATTTTCCATAGGATGGATTGAAGGTGAAATGGGGTTGTTTTATATTTATAATAACATATAATTATATAAATAATACTTATGTTATTACTTTATCATGAAAAAACTAAAGAAGAGGAAGTAAAAGGAGAAAGAAACTTGAAAGATTCGGTAGAAGAGATTACATCTTCCTCAACGCACCTCCTTTAAACTTATTCATGGAGCACTAGAGTTGGTATTTTGAGAATACCAAAACCTCCACTATGTTTATATGGAAGTGGGGAAGAGAAATGGTCAGGGTTTGGCCGAGCTTCAAAGCTCAAAATTGTGTAAAGAGAAGAGGGTGGAGGTGCCTTTTTATAAGGGACAAGAGGGGATCTTTAGGAAAAAACATTAAATATTATTTTATAATAAAGTCATATTCGGTTTATAATGGCTCCAAAGTGACTTATTTCGAAACAAAATTTGGTATGGGTAGAAATCCTCTCAACCAATAAGTTTTAGACAAGTTTAGGTTTCTATTTTAACCTTATCATTTAGATTTAACTCTAAGTTAAATAATTTAACTTTTATCGTGTCTTCTTGTTTTCTTTCACTATATGGTTAATAAACATACTGTAACAAGCCAAAAGAACGCCAAGTGGTTCATTATTAATATATATAACCGTATATAAGTCAATTGGATGAACCATAGATTTTTAGGAACATAATAACAATTAATAATATAATATTTGTTTTAAAAACTATTTTGTGTCAATTTTGAAACTATTTGGTAATTGGTTTTTTTGAAAATAATAACAACATGATTAGTTTGAAAAACGTTAGTTGAATCAATACTAACATGCCATATTAACCCATAAAATTAGTGGAATTCATAAAAAGTCTCAAATTACATTTATTTGGGTATTTATAACATTAATTATGTTAATATTTCCTTAATTAGGTAATTACTACATCATCATTGTGTCATAAATAAATTAAATTATTAAATGTCTAAAAATTATAAATAAAGTACCATTATGTAGGCAATTGTTTTATCTTTCTAATTAATATTTATAGACGAATTTATCTTATGTATAACTCTATATTAAAAATGTTTTATTTATTAAATTTTGATTTTAACTATTTTAGCTCTTCTTTAAATAAAATAATAATAAGTGTCCTAATCTAACCCAAGTGGACCTAAAGGGTATTATTTTATTCCTAAGGTTGTTTTTGGTCGAATTAAACTTATCCAATAGAATTAGGACATGTGTTAGGGTAATAATAATATCATTTTTCCCTTAATTACCCTATTTACATTTAACCGTGGTAAATAAAAGTAAAAAGTTATTATTCACCAAAAATTATTATTATCTTATTGAACCACATTTTACTCCTTGATATTAACTGTGTCTCTTGGATTTTCGAAATTCCACTCACAAAAGAGGTAAAATTAAGTTTTATGTAAATTTTCAAAATCTCCTAGGAGGGGGGTAAAAGACGGTGAAAAGTTCAATAAAATTTTTATATATCTAAAATTATTATAAAATGACTCAAATGAATTAAATTGAACTTATATAGGTATTATGTATGAATATTGACCAAAAATAAATTTAAATAAAATAAATAATTATTTAAATAAAAAGTCGGTTTTTAAATAGTAACCCAGTGTTTTCACTATTCATCAAAAATTGAAAGTTTTCAGAAAAATACCGGAAATTCACACTAGGCTAATTTAGATATTGAAAATCCAAAAATGAAGTCCATTTTGAAAGATAGAATTCATAAAATTTCAAAAAGTGGGTATTACTATTCATAGCGTCTAGTTTATCTAATATTTTATTAACATATCTTTGTTTAGTGAAACTTGGTATTGCGTACAACACATGCTATCGTGGAAGGTCGCAATTGCGTGTAATTCAAGACAAGTAAGGGTTGCGTGTAGTGCAAGATTCTTTCGTTGTTGCATATAATAGTACCCAACCATATTTCATTTATACATTGAATATATATATATATATACAATCAATGTTGCGTAAAATAACTTTTATCAAACAAACTTGAAATAGTGTGTAACACGATCCAAGATTAGTGTTGTGTATAATGAAAGATAATACGATGTTTCATATAGTGCAAGATAATCTTGGTGTAGCATACAACAGAATATATGAAATAAATTAAAACGAATATATCTTATAAAATCTCAGGGTGTTACAATTAGGGGGTGAAAATCCATACTAAAAAACACACATGTACCAAGTTGCTTATAAATTCCCTACCATAAGTGTGAAGTTAAATTGATATCACTATTTAAAACCATGTTCTATGCCACTATATTAAATGAAACTATCACCCGAACATAAAACTCACCCAACTGGTCAACTGTGATGGTCTCTCAAATTGATAAGAAATGAGCTAACTTTTTCACATGGTCCAAAACTACCCAAATCACATCATTCTTCCAAGGGATCCTCATAATCCCCACTAAAAAATCCATCATTTCATCATCATACTTCCATTTCAGAATAGATAATGGTTTTAATAACCTAACGGGGTGCTGATTCTCGACCTTCACCTTCTAACAGGTATGGCATCATGCCACAAAACCTTCAACCACATTCTTCATTCGAATCCACTAATACTACCTACAGAGATCACGATACATCTTAGTCAAACATATATGCACTTCCCACTTCGATTTATGCAATTCTCATATAAATTATATCCTCATACACACTAGGAAAACCATATGGCCACACACACTGAACATCCTATTATTACCAATATATGAACCGAAATTTGACTCCCCACCTTTAAGCCATTCCTTCATTTCCTAACACTCTAGACCCTCAAGGTGATTGTCCTCAAACCCACTCAAATGTGATGAATCATGTTCAATAGATTATATGGTAATATTCTCATTCCCATCTGAAATATTCAACAGCATCTCATCAAAAAATTACATCATTCTCTACTCGGAGTTAGATTCATGACCCACATAATTCTTTGTCTGCCATCATAGCGCATCCACAAATCTATTCCCTTTTCCATGTGTGTAAACCAACTTGAAGTAAAAACACTACATATATTCAACCCATATTCATTGTGAAATTTTCATGTCAAGCTGAGGGAAAATGAACATGATGATCTTTTGGTGGGTAAACATCAAGAATATCTCTCTCAACAAGTAATGCCTCCAAATATTTTAGGCATAAACTACAAAAAACAAATCAAGATCCTGATTTGGGTAATTAATTTCTTGGGACCTCTAAATTATTGTACCATATGCTAAAAACTTATCATCCTACATCCAAACTTCCCTGAGTCCAACACATGACACATTATAAAACAAAGTGTACCTATTACTAGGCTCAGGTACGATCAGCATTGGTGTGATGGTCAACCGCATCTTCAATTCCAGAAATGAATTTTTGTATGCCTCAAACCACTCTTACTAGAATTCACTCTTATTTAAGTTGAATGTTTTTCTACTATGATGGATAAATATTTAATGAACCTTTATGAAAAACTGACCAAGACTAGAAAAATGTGATAATCATAAATATTATTGGGCTACTCCCAAGACACCACAACCTTTACTTTTGGTGGATCCACTAACACACCTACCTCATGAATTATGTAACCCAATAATTGAACAATATCAATCATGAATTGAAATTTTCAAAGCATGGTGTAAATCCTTTTCTCTCTTATTGCAATAAAGACGATGTCTATATGTTTGCAATGATCATAATGAGTTATCACGTTCACCAAAATTTCATTAATGATGATAAACACAGTCACATATAGATATGGGTGAAATATTCAGTTCATTAAATCCATGAAGATTGTATGTGTGTTGGTCTACACGAATGGTATCACTATGAACTCATACAACCATTAACATCTCCCTAAGGGTTTTTTAAGTATATAAGAGGGCCTCACCCTTAACAGATAGTATCCTGATCTGAATTAAATCATAGAAAATATAGAATCACCCCACATATGGCCAAACATGTCATCAATTCATGGAAGAGGATTCGTTATTATTGATTGTCATCTGATTCAAATTTCTATAATCTCTACACAATTGTAATGACCCATCACCCATTATGGAAAATAGAAATGGAGATCCCCAAGGTGATGTGATTGGATGGATGAACGCTTTCCTCTCCATGTCTAACAAAAGAACCTTAAATTCCTTGAGTTATGATGGTCACATCCAATATGGTAGAATAAAAACAAGTCTTGATCCCAAGAATAACTCTATCATGAGCACACCATCTCTCTTAGGTAGCATCCTCATGATGTCCTTAGGAAAAACATCCAGAAACGGATCCACCACTAGAGTAAAGACAATCTACCCCATTTTACTGTCATTGTGCATATGATTACCCACTTGGGATATAAGTTCTCTCAAAATTTTGAAAATATTTCCCTACATGGCCTGCTATAATTTCCCACTAACCATGATGTAAATAACTATCTCCCTCAATTGGCATGAACATTAACTGATGATGGTACATGTTGATGTGGGAATGGCACAACACTAACCAATCCATGCCCAAGATTAGATCAAAACCCATCATGTTAAGGATGAAAAATTCAAACAAAAAATGATACTCCCAACATCTAAGGAATAACCCTTACAAGTTTAGATATCCTTAGTCGACACACCCAATTATGTATCAGTTGATATAAACCCAGAATCCCATTCATCAGTTGGGACCAACAAAACTACAAAATGAGAATATATAAAATATTTTGAGACACAAATGTCAAATAAAATACTAGAAAAATGGAAGAAAAAACATCAAAATTAAATATTAGAAGGTCCAGCCTCACCACATCCTGGTGTAGAAAGAACTCTGTGAAGCTTTTCAGTCCCCCTTCCATGGGCTCTAGCCTAAGTACCTTGAACTGAACATCTCTTTTGGGGTCCATAACATCGGCCTACAGTACCACATCAACCTCCCCAACTGAAACATCCCAATGAGCTCCATCTTCCATCATGATATGGGGTAAGTGACCCCTACCTAGAATCAGTGTTGGTCTCTACCCCCAATCATTTCCCAATAGCTTTGGGTTCTTTAAAAACCATTGCACATGACCCAATCTTACAGACGCCCAACACTCAAATAGTGGCCGGGAACACTGAATACAGACATGTCCTAGCCTTCCACAAAAATTGTAGAAAACATTATTTTTAAATTTAGAGACTTATGTCTTTTTTTGGCTTCCCTATTTATCACTTCCTTGGTGAAAACTCTCCAAGAGACATTTCATATTATTGGAAGATGCACCACTGGTTTGTCCAACAAGAACAAAAAATATTCTTTCAAAGACCCTCCATATGGTTCCCTTAGAATATTAGAGCTTCATACACCATATTAAAGACACTTAGGAAGTGAAATGTATAAACATGTGACTTGATCTCATAGCAGATCAGATCCTGGAAACGTCTCTCCATGGCTGAAACTTCTCCCAAAAAATATGGAACAAAATATTGTAGGTCCAAGAAACCACAAGCATATTCTGTGACCATCATAGATCCCAAGGTCAAGCTCATAAAATCTATAACCATTTCTAGCCTCATGGTTTCTAGTTATAATAGTTCCAAAAACATATCATGAAAACCCTTCCTACCCGCACCGTCAGCTCCTTGGGTTTGAACAAGAACATCCCAAAATAATTTCTTCTTATCTCACAACATATAAGATTCTAGCTTAACCCTATTCTCTATAAGAGTCTCCATGTGATCCAAAATCATTTTAATAGATTCTATCAAGAATTATACAGCCTCAGGTGCAATCTCTCCAGAAAATGTTGTAGGGTGATACAATAAATTTTATATGGACAGCTCAAAAATACTAGATGCAACCTTCCTGGGGTCACATTACATCATTTTCATAAAATTAGAGAATTTATCACAGAAATTCTATTCTCTAATATTACCCTAACTCCCAAATTTTTATTTCCCCACTTCCGGATGAGTGTCCTCAGCTACATTCTCTTGTCTCTCATGTGGAACACGTCATTAGGGTGTAATTTCTCTACAATAACAAACATGTGTTTCAGAACACATAACATATTGATTTCATAGTTTTTATAAAAGAAGGCTCTATACTAGCCAAAAAAGAATCCATTCGTGTACACTTTATCAAAGGTCACAATCACATCCCCAACACTGACTTCAACTATTCCTACACTGTGTTGTGACAGACATGGTGTAATCAAAATTAAATGGTAGCGAACCTTACCTTAGACACCATTTCAATACTATTACCATATCACAACTTACTTCATGAACATTTAAATTCAATTACAACCACTTTCTTAAGACCAATACATTATTCATTTTTTTACATTTAAATTATATTTTAACCCATCAAAATCTCTTTGATAGAACCAATTTTCATCCATTTTAGGAAAATCAAATTCATTCTACCCTTTATGTCCCACTCACCCGTCACTTGTGGGTGCCTACCATGGTGCATGTCACTTATGTACTTTGGTGACTATAATGATTCATGAGTGGCTGACCATGTTCAATTTTATCCATGAGAAAAATATCACTAAACTACCTCAACAGACAACAGGTTCATCACCCAATGTTCAAATATCATCAAATGTAACAACTCTAAACATGAACAACAATTACAACCCTAGGCACATGGGTTTTACCTTATGAAAGGGTAATCTAATCTAGATCATGATCTCATTCCTAGGCCTAAAACTTTGTAATATACATTAAAAAATCCAAAATAGTATATCCAGTGAATGGAAATGCACTAATACCACGTTTTAACATCCCATGTCTAGAGGCCACTAAATAGTGCCTCAAGCTGGGTCACTATGTGACCTCAAGTGAACCTTCTCATATTCCAAAGGATGATGACTATCCATGAGGTCTAATAAGTCATGTGGGGAGACTATAAATTCCTTACCAGGGTATTCATTAATAGAAAAACAGAGTAGACAGTTGATACAATATGTAATAGGAAATGAACATGCATAAATAACTGTCACCGAAAATTGGGTAAAAACTATACCTTATCATAAATATGTCATGTCATGCTAATAGTGCCATGTTAAAAAACCCAAAATTAATAGAAACATTAGAATCCATAATAAATCCCTAATTCCAAGGTCAAAGCCATATCAATGTACAACCCAATCCTGACTCAACACCTAAGAACATGGTCTTTACCCTTAAACTGACATAAATGTAAGAAATCTACTTGATTTCCCAACAATGGACAAAGACGTGTGTCAATACAACTGATTAGGACACCACTAATGATGTCTAAAAAAAATCCAATATTAACATTCAATGTATGAAAGTAATAAATTAATGAAAAGTACATAAAGAACAGGTATGGTACCATTATATAACAATATTTACTTTATCCATTTCTAACCTTAACATTGATTCCCATCCTTTGCTCCTTATTCATTACACAATTCATTATCAACCTATTTTCCATGGGTTTGGAATTTAAACCACTATGAATAAGGGATAGGATGGGTCCCAATCTATCTATGGATTAACATTTAATAATCAATAAATCTAACTTATCATGGATCCATAGTCATGTTAGTTTCATTTAATATAACCAATGGGGGCATCAAGAATCATTTCAACTCCCAAACCTATGCATTATTAGGTGGGGTTAGAGAATCAGTCCTACCCTACCCATGAGTGGAGCCTCAACCATTTATCCCACCACCAATCCATGGGCACATTCATATATATATAGACCCATTCACTACACATACCATGTCACATCCTAACACAACCCAAATACAACATTCATAATTAAAAAAACATCAATGGAAACATATTATGCAATAACCCATTAACACTATTTATTTTTCAGTACATTACCATCTTTCCCATTTCCTATACATCAACACATTTAACATATTCAACCATTTCCCATGTATTATTTCCGTTATGAATTTCATATATAAATCATAATTAATTTGAAACATTCATATTAATACCATAAAATAAATTCACGAACCTTTTTGAAGAAAACTTGTTATCATTCCACCTACATCAACCCCCTTACGATTTTCAACAAAATTTATAGGATATTTTGTATAATTATATTTAATTAAATTAACCCATTACATTTCTATGCCAAACAACCCCTTTATACATTATCAAATATAGGCACACTATCATTATTCCATTTATAACATCACTAATTTTTTTTACATTCTTGAAAAGGGAACTACTTTATAACTCTACAATTACATAATAACATTATCAATAACTAGGTTTTGGAATGTCGGTGCACCCCTTGGGTGTCCCCAAATTGGTCTTAAATCCTCAACACATCCCATGTGGTTTGTGTGGGTTTCAATTCATTATTTAGAGGCTAATTTTACCAAATCCAACCAAATTAATCAATGGAATTATAAGAGTTATAATAGAACACATAATCACATTCATAAATCCTCATAAAAACTATAGAATATAATTTTTAGAACACCTACCATGATTTTGTTGATTAACACACTCTTAATCCCTACAATATATCCTGATCCAAACCCTCTTTTATGCTTTATCCTGGATCCCCAATCTACAACCAATGATGATATAAATACCCTTGAAATGAGGGATATCGATCAATTAGATTATTTGGGATCTTTGGTTCATCCCATGTGTTATGTGGGAGGAAAAGGGATACAAAATCATTCGACGCTTTAAAATACTATAATGAAAATTTTGTAAGTTTAACAACATTATTATACATCATGGTTCTCCAAAACATGATAAAACTATAAGAAATACAATTTATAAGGGGATTTTGGTAGCAGGGTTACTTTGGCAGTTTGTAAGGATGGAAAATCCATGCATTAGCCGTGTGATATGCCACTATCTATGGCTGCATGATTTTCCTAGGCAGGCCACGTGATTTACTAAACCATGTGAAAACCATGAAATATTCATAGTGTGGACCAATTTTAGTTCATTTCATGTCTTAAACATATATAAAACCCTGAGGCCCGACATACACCTAGTAATATTTTCATTTACATAAAACAAGAGATAGAATTCCAAATATAAACAAAGACACACCTCCGCAATGTCCTTGATCATACAAAGTGTATGTAAGTGGGTGATATAATAATTTAGCATAATTAATATAATTATATATATATATAATATATAAATTATTTTTATCAGTATGGATTTATATTTCAGAAGGTGATGGTAAACTAATTTCATCATTTTGAGAGGTGGGAGTTCGCATTAAAAATGAGTGAGGGATTTTTTTCCCATTTTTGGGTGAAAAATATGGATAAATATTATAACATAAAAATAATAACATATAATTATATTGTATATAATGTTTCGTTATCTTTTATGTGTGAAGGCATAATTGATGTTTGTAAAAGAATAATGAAAATGAATGAGCTTCATTAACACAATTACATTCTCTTAGGGAAACCTCAATCAGATCTCTTCTAAAGGACCTAGGGTTGGGATTTTTTGAAGAAAAGAATTTATAAAATGTAGATAATAATTTCTTTGAGAGAATTTAGTCTGGTTTTGTTGATCCAAATGGTTATAGAGGTGTTAAGAAGTGAGTGTCGCAAGTGACCTTTTATAAATGAGGTAGACTGATATTTTTGGAAATATCTAAAACTACTCAATAATGGGATTCCTCTCTCTCCCCAAGTGTATAAAAACAAATAAATAAGGATTGGATATATTATATGGTCAATAAAAACCTCAAAAAACTAAAAATAAACAAATTTTATACATGATGTTCCCTTATCTTATATGTTTTCTACCTTTTACCATTTTTGTTTTCACCATTGTAACTAGTTTTTTGTCCTAGGAAATTAATCCTTGAAACCAAAAATAATATGAGTCTTATTAGATAATTAAAACATAATGGTTCTGTATATTCAATCTAATTTATCTGATAAAAATTCCATGTGCATGCAAATTTATCTTTAACAAAAAAACTTATAACACTCAACACCTCTTTTTAACCTAAAGAAAATTAATAAAATTTTATTGTTTTCAATAATAATTATATATAAAATTAATATTAAAATTATAACTAATATTAATTATGATTATTTAGAAAAATTAATCATTTTTATGAAATTAAATTCACATATTTTCAATAATTTTGTTAAAAAACCAACAAATCAGGTTGAGAAATGGGTTTACACAAATGCATTTATGAAGCAAAAGATGTTCTTATACTTTACATGTGAAATAAAAATCATCATAAGATGGATTTAAATTCATATATTTAGATATATAATCTATAATATTAATTTAAATCATTAATCATTAAATTTTATAAAAATTGAATAAAATGGAAAGACAGTAGTCCTTTTTTTAAATAGTTCTCTAAAAAAATTATTTTCCAAAATATAATATATTTTTCCACAAAATGTTATTATATTTATTTATATAATATTTATATTAATTATAATTTAAATGACTACAAATTATATTAATTAAACTGGGTAATGTATAATTACTACATTTTCAGTTTTTCAAAAAACATTATTTCTATTGGAGAATTTCAAAAATTAATTAATTTGACCACGTAAGTTTAAGAACGTTATTCATCCGATCAAATTAGTATATTTCTGCAATGAAACATTTAAAAATATATTGTATTATATATTTATTAAAATATAATTTTTATGTACAATAATTAAGCCTATGTTGTTTCATTCTTCCCTCCTACAAAAATTGTATCCTTGAAATTTTAAAGGATATGAATTTCTATAAAATGACGGCTGTTCACCTCAGAACATCCTTTGATTCCGAAATTGATTCCTCCATTTTATGATTTCTCCAAAGTACATATACCAATCTTGTCATCTGATTCCTCAATAATTTATCTCTAGTATCCAGATTCATGTTTGGCTCATTAGAGTAAGATAAATTAAGTTCCCATTCTATTTATCCAAAGGTGTGTACATGAATTGGGTTTGGAATATACTCCCTTAAAAATTAAATATGGAACAAATCATTTATTTTTTAGAGGCTTGGTGGGATTTACAACTTGAAATACACTGATCTAATATTTTCCAAATTTTCAATTGGTGTGATGAGCACATGACTCAATTTTCACTTCTTATTAAACCATATAACATTATTTATGGAGTTAGTTTCAAGAAAACAAGACCTTAGAAATAAAAAACAAAAAATTTCCTATAATTTTTCTAAATAAATATTTTCCTACTATGAGCTACATTAATATGATCCAAAATAGTCTTTATCTATTTCTATTTCTCTTCAACAATCACTGGTCCTACAAGTTTCATTTATCCAACTTCATACCATAAAGATGGATTGTGACATGTCATACCGTATAATTCACCACGATCCATTTTAATTATTGAAAAGATTATATTGTTTTTGGGACACTCTATAAAAGGTATATAGTAGTCACACATACCTTCTAAGTAAAGTGATACTGACCTAATTTTTTTTTCAAATGATCGAATAGTTCTTCTGAACATTCCATCAGTTTGTTGATGGTATGAAGTGCTTAAATGAAGCTCAATATAAAGAGCCTTTTGAGGTCTATTCTTTAAATTAGATCTAAAATTGGGATTTGAATCATAAAAAATTAAACTAGTATCACCATTAAGTCATAAATATTGATTAATATAGAGCCTTATGAGGTTCTCTAGAGGAAAAAAATTCTCTTATAGTAAGGAAATGTGAATATTATGTAAGATGATCAATAGAATACCTTATTTCATTATTCCTTCTGGTTTTCTTGGGTAGTCCTATAAAAATTCCATAGTAATGTCATCCCTATTTCACATAAGAACATAAAGAGGTTTCTTGACTCTTTTATGATTCTATATCTCAAAATTGAGTTGTTAAAAAACCAAGAGTTTTGATATATAATCATAATATTCAAATTTTATGTAGTCCCACTAAAAATATTCCCTCAAATCACTTTACATCATGGTGACACCAAGGTGTAATGAGAAATTCAAGTAGTGAGCATCATCCAAGAATTCATTTTTATCATAGGAATAGATGTAACATATAATTTATTTTATAATTATAGGATTCCATTTCTCCAAAAAAAATTATAAAAACTCCCCATCACTCACATCATGAATTTTATTACAAAAATTTTCATCCACATATTGAGAAATTTAAAAAATTTCTAATAAAGATAGTTTCACAACTGTTTGAAAAAGGAATGATGACTCCCCTTCTTTAATAATTTCCATATTCGACATCACAAGATCCATGAACCTAGGATCACAATCACTCCTCATTTATGAAAAAAACCCGATGATCCTTCCTAATCAATGAAACAACCACCTTCTTTGCCTTCTATAGGTTGTAGTGTATTGAGAAATCATAATCCTTGAGTAGATCGACCCATACTCATTTTCTGATATAGAGATATTTTTTGTAAAAATATATATTTTAGGATCTTTTGATTGATGTATATCTCACATATATCACAAATTTCACTATAGATACAATGTCACCGTATGTTCGAAAAAAATATTACAACATACATCTCAGGAAAACGGGTTGGATAGTTATGTTCATTATTATTTTCCTTCCATTATAAATATGAAATAAATTTATCATTTTTCAATAGGACACTAACTAGACACTTCTTTTATGAAAAAAATATTTTACAAACAAATAATTTCCTGATGACCATGTAAAAATTTGATAATTGACTAAAAATCATTTAAATTATTGGAAAACCATTTCACATTTTGTTGTACAAATTAAATTATATCTATTTCATGTAAAATGTATGAATTAGTTAGGTAACTAGGAAAATTTTTGGAATGAATATCCAATAATAAAATGTCAAACTTGTGAAACTATGTACCCCAGTCATATTTTCTATTGTAGACCATTCTATGACAAACTTTTTCTATTTTGGATTAAATAATATGCTATCCATTGAGACAATATGTCCATGAAAATGAATTTCAAAAAACCCTATGTAAGAGTTACAAAATTCACTATATAACTATTTTATTCTATGTGTCTCTAGAATGAACCTAATTTGATTCTGATAGTCCTTATATCATCTAGAATACACCAATATATCATCAATGAACACCAGAAAAAAATCATCATGATGTTTCTTGAAAAATATTTTAATTTGATCTAAAAAAACATAGGGTTAATTAGTCAGTCCAAATGGAATGAATGTAAACTAATAATTTCTATAACTCATTTAGAATTATTTCATCAAAATGTATTCCTTATTAAATCATAAATTTTGGTACCCCAAATAGAGGTCAATATTTGAAAAATACTGAACTCAGTGAATTTTATTAAATAATTCATCAATATGAGGTGAATGATAAATTTCATTAATCATAATAGCATTTATTTATTTATAATCAGTGCAGAGAATATTTGATTCATCATTATTCATAACAATAATTGTAGGATCGAAATAACGATGTAGATGATTAATATACAAGATGGGGGGGGGTGAATTGTATACTTTAAAACTTCCCTTGGGACTTTTAAAGGTGGTATAAACATTCCTTTTTTTAGAAATGTTAAACAAGGTAAATTCAAAAGAGCTCTTAGTTCTAAAAGCCTGGTTGAATCTAGAAATATGGTTCATGAAATGAAACATAAGAAAAGTTTACAAGAACAAGGATTCTACCTTAAAGCATATAGAATCTTACTAATCAGAGTATTCAAGTACAAGAAATTATAAGATTGTTATACTTTATTTATTAATAAAAATTCAGTAGAAAAAAAACTTGAGAAACACCAGTAACAAGTAAGAAATATTTTAACCGAAAGAGTACGATATCCATAAACCTTAGATAAAGGTCCCTTGATTTATACTTTCAAGAATGTTAGTCTTACCCACACCAGGGTAATCCCTCGATGAGAATATCAGAGTCTATCTTGCTATCCCCACAATCCCTCAAACTTCAACGTAGTTAGAACCTCTGTCTTCATTATCAAAGAAGTCCTCGAACTTTAAGGTAGTCGACACCTCTGTCTTTCTATCCTCAGAAGCCCTTGATTATACACAACAATAATTAGAGTCGCATGAATCTATTCTGGATAGGATGTTTAGTAAAAAAAAGAATATGAGTCTCTCTCTAGAAATCACTTCAACAGCATGTAATCTCTAGATTTATCACCGTGTGTTTTAGCTGTAAGCTCATTCAAATTAGCTCCTATTTATTGGTGCATTTCCAATGGTATTCTCCCTCCTCCAATAGTCATAATTTTTCTTGAATTTCAGAGGGACTTGTACACTTGTCACTCCAAAAACATTAAGATAGTAATAGAATGCATGACAACATTTTATAACTATAAAAAAAGTAAAATATGTTTGATAAACCAAATCGATTATCTAGAGTCTATGGAAAAATAAAATCTGAGTCTAAGAAAATAAACATTCTGAGTCTATATTACAAGTATATTTGGATTCTGTTTTTCAAATAATTCGGAGTCTGAATTCTAAGGAATTCAGAGTCTGAATTCAATGGAATTTGGAGTTTGAATTCTAAGAAATTCCGAGGAATTTAAAGTCTAAATTATAAGTAATTCGGAGTTTGAATTCTGAGAAATTCAGAGTCTCAATTCTGAAGAATTCAGAACCTGAATTTTGAGGAATTTAGATTCTGAATTCATTAGAAATCGGAGTCTACATTTTGAGGAATTCAGAGCCTTCATTTCAATGAATTAAAATTCTGAATTCCAGAGAATTCAGTTTCTGAATTTTAAGGAATTCAGATTCTAAATTTCAGAGAATTCAGAAACTGAATTTCAGATAATTTGAAACCTGAATTCGGATCCTAAAAATAGAATACTATATATCTATGTATTTATAGAATTCTGAGGATTTAGATGTGAAACCGTTTTTTACATAGATAAAAATTATATAGATTTATAGAAACTAAAATATGAATAATGAAAAACAAGTAAGGATATATTTTCCCCAGAGAAGTAATATTATCCTTATTAAGAAAAATCATAGGGATAATGAAATTTTCCTTAATATAGGGTGATTGAGATTTTCAAAACATGAAGGAATGAAAAATTCATAAGGAAACCTTATTGACTCAAAAATACCCCCTTTTTGGAATGCAAAAACATACTTACAAAAAAGAATATAAAGGCTTGGAAATTTTTTGGGCTTGAAAATTAAATCGTATCTCCCATTACTTATTGATCAATGTGAATACAACTAACACCCCCTTAGGATTTGGAAACCGTAATGATCATACTCTAAATTTCCTGAATGAGTTTTTTCCTTTTCCTACATACGAAAATATTCATGATGAAAGCTCCCCTTAGATGAACTCCCCCTTTGCTAGGGATATTTATTCTTTACAATGTATTCTTTTTTGACATTACTTTATCCTCCTTTTTGATTTTCAAAATGAAATAGAGGGAATGGAATGGAAAATATTGTACCTGAAATATTAGTACTAAACAACCCAAAAAATAAGAAGTTACACAAGAATTTCATTAAGATTGGATGAATTTGTACAAAAGTGAAATACAAAAAAAGATAGGATATGGAAAGGATTATCATTACTTCTCCTTTTGAATTAGATTCTTCACTATGGTTTTCACCTTATTGAGCTCCTTATGATCCCCTTCTATGTGTTTCAGAAACTAATCTTGATATTCTGTTTTCTTCTCTAAGGATTTAATTTTCCATTCCCTAGCCTTAAGAGATTCAACCCAAGCCTTCAAAACTTCTTCTTGGTTAGAAAGCTTCTCTTAAATCTCAATTCTAAGTTCCCTTTCCCTCTTCCAACTTTGAGCAACCTAGTTTGCATTCCATTCAAGTCCTTAACTTCATACTTCTGAGAAGTCTGTTCAATAGTTAGCTTTTCCACCAAACTATTTGTGAGATCCTTGATCTTCACATCTTCGGTGGAAAAAGCATCCTTGAAACTATCTTGATATTTATGAATGATTCTCATCTCACCTATTTTCTTCCTTGAAAAGCTTGTCATTTTCTTGCAAGATCTTTTACAAGCCTCATAACCAATGAGAAATGTATTGAAATCTTCCTCGAGTTTGACACACTTATCCATCACTATGGATACTAAATCTGATTTTTGATTTAACGAATGCATAAGCATCTAAAATCTGGAGTATATGGTTTGAAATATTGGAATAGTGTCAAGCAACTTCTTTGAAGACTGAACAAAAAAGTCATTTCTAAGAGAGGAAGATTATAAATCTGAGACTTTGGTTGGTGAAGAATCTTTTTCAATTTCAAAAGCCTTCCTCTTCGATAAAGCACCAAATCCCTTCCTCTTTATCACAATTTTTCATGGTGTATCATTTACCACCTATTTTCCCATATCATCTTTTGGAATGACTTCTTCTTGATTATGAGATTCATGTTCACTATCTGATAGATAAACAATTTTATCTTAATCAACATCTTCCTTCTAGGCTCCTACCTCAACATCCACTGGGGGAATGAAATCATGATTTATACTTTCATTTTTAGAAAACTTATTCACTTCTTCATCACCCTTATCATCTTTTATTAGGGTTGTATGTTTTAAAGACATCACTTCAGAAGTTCGGATAAATAATATCTCATAAGGACTCTCCTTGTCATGATAGAATTCTACTTGATGTATTATATCTTTGGTATCACCACTGATTTCTTCATCTTCCTCTTCCGCTTCTTCTTCTTGAAAAAATTATTATTCTTTTCCGAAATTACCAATTTCTTTCCCGAAGTCTCTAGTAATTGTTATATAAAAAAATATTCTTGTACCTGAATTTTTTCATAAACTCTTTCAGTATCCTTAAGAAGGGATTGTACTATCTCAGCCTCCGACATCTTGTTCTTTTACTTATTCTCTTTTTCTTCCTTTTCATTATTCTCAGCAGTTTTTTCCTTCATTGCTTTTGCCTTAGCTGGGTCCAATCGAATCTTAGGCTCCCCTTACTTCGTGTTCTTCTTATCTTCTTTCCACTTAGACACTACCTTATTAGGAAATGTTTTCTTCTTATTTGGATTTAGAGGTGCTGACTGAGTTTCCTTAGACACTATAGATTGTCCATTCTCTTCTGGTTCATTGACCTTCCTCTTCCTTCCACCTTTCATAAAAGATTCAGCCACTTCCAGCTTTTTGATAGAGTTTCAACTTCTGCTTCCAAGAATTCATAAAAAATTTTAGATTGACTATTGAATCCAATCATTATCCTCCTTAGAGTATCATCACTCAAAATCATCACCTTACAATTTATCGGCATAGAGCTACAAGAAATCATGAATGACTAAAGACCAAGAACAATTCACTTTGAAAGTATGGCCATATACATCATAATCTGAGACATCCGATTTACATTCTTTATATTCTCAATCGTAACCAAGATATGATTAACTAGGTTTATCTTTATTAGGTTCACCAGGAAATCCAGAATAAAAATGTCACTTTTCTTGATGTCATCCTTGTCCCCTTTTCATGGAATGAGAAAACCTTGAACCCATAGTTGAAGAATCCGATGATTTGTAGAGAGATGAATAATTTTAGGAGTATTTACCTCCCAAAGACAAAGACAAGCTAGAGCCTTTTTTTCAAAAGATCTAATTACATCAGGTAGCTTGTGTGTGAAAAACTCTGCTTCTCCCTCATAAGGAATTCCTATCAGATTTTCTTACATGTTATAAGAAATAGAGTATGTCATTCCATACCTCTTGAAACAAAATTTATCTCTTCTTCCTTCATTGAAATAGTTAACTGTCTCATCGAATTCAACCAGAAATTCCAGATACACCAGATCATGTGCTCTAGGTTTTGATATAAATACACTCCCAAATATTCAATTTGATATTCTTAGAAACAATGGAATATATATGGAATAAATCTTCGGGTCAACTAAACTTTCTTGGTAGATCTTCAACTCGGAGATTTCCTAAACAGTTGAAATTTTTTTCTGAGAAGAGTCTTCAATAGACATTCTGGCGTAAAGAAACAATAAAAATATAGAATGACTTTAAAAATAGAGGCAGAGCTTCAGCACAAGAAGGCTTGTAGTTCGATGTGGGATGACCATTGGGGGTCCTTTATATAGGCAATCAAAGTGGCGGTACAGCTTCCTGGATTGATCCAACGGTTAAAAGAATCTTGAGAATATCTGATGGTTGATATGATAGCTGAAGAAGGATTATATAGATTCGGATCTTTTGATGTTTTGGAGATAAATCATTTGGATTTAAGGAAAAGTGAATCTAAAAAATTTAAAGAAAAAATAAAATACCAAATAGTAAGAGATGATAAATAAAAATTAAGAAAGGACCCATTCCTTTCAGATAGATAAGAATATTAATCGCAATGAGGATTTTTTTTAATAACATTAGATTTCAAACTTTTGATTATGGAAAAACATTAGATTACAAAAATTTAGACTATGGAAATTTTGAAAACAGAAATTTTAACTACAAAAAATTTGACTATGAAAATTTTAACTACAAAAATTTTGACTAATAGAAATTTTAAAAACAAAATTTTTTACTACGATAATTTTAACTACAAAAATTTGGACTATGACACTTTTAACTAAAAATTTTTTACTAACAAGAAAATGTACCCCCCTATAAAAAAAGAGTTTCTAATTTTAAGGTGATGGATTTCAAAAAGAAGTTAATATGGAATATTACCTTACAGTTTTCATTCCTAACTTGTGTTTTATGTATTCTAAAATACCAGATGGTAATCATTATGGAAAAATATCAGCATATTGATCTTGTGTTCCGATAAATTGAAGAATAATATCTCCTTTTTTTGTGTGATCCCTTAGAAAGTGATTCCTTATATCTATGTGTTCTGTATGAGAGTTATGTGTATGGTTTTTACTAAGGCAATGACACTAGTATTATCACACAATATTTCTATTTTGGTAAAACTCATACCAAAGTCTGTGAGTGTGTGTTGCATCCACAACACTATATCACAACGACTTCCTGCTTCTACATATTCAGCTTCAGTAGTGGAAAGTGCTACTAATTATTGTTTCTTGTATGAAAAAGAAACTAAAGAATCTCCTAAGAAAATACAAGTTCCATATTTAATTTTTCTATCCATTCTATATCCACCAAATTCAGAATCCAATTTTTTTAAAAGAAAATAATTTCCAAAAATATAAAAGGGTCCTAGATCCATGGATCCCTTTATGTAGCAAAAAATCCTTTTCACTTCCTTTAAATTAGATTCCATTGGATTGGATTGATATTTAGCACATAATCATACAAAGAACATTAATTCCGGATGACTAGATGTCAAGTAAAGTAGACTTCTTATCAAACCTCTAAAAGATGTTTGATCTACTGGTATCCCGTCATAATAAAGATCAAGTGAATTTGAGGTACCAATGGGAGTAGTTATACTTACAGTGTTTTCATATCAATACTTTTTAAGAAGATATTTAATATACTTATGTGGGAATGTATAGATTCCTTCTAGTTTTTGAGAAATTTGAAAACAAAGGAAAAATTTTAACTCACCCATCATACCCATTTCGAACTCAGATATCATTAGATCTAAAAACGAATCAGTTAAATATTGATGAGTTGAACCAAAAATAATTTAATCAACATAAATTTGAACAATCAAAACATTTTTCTTATCTTTATTTATAAAAAATTTTGGATCATCATTTCCCTTAACATAATTTTTTGAAGACAAAATCATTAATGTCTTTCATACCAGGCACTTGGGGCTTGATTATGTCCATATAAAGATATCGTATGTTTAAAAACATGTTCAGGATGTATTTTATCTTCCAAACCATGAGGTTGTTCAACAAAAACATCCTCTTGAAAATAACCATTCAGGAAAGCACATTTAACATCCATTTGGAAATGTTTGAAATTAATGAATGCTGCAAAGGCAAGAAGAATACGAATGGACTCAAGTCTACCTACTGGAGCATAGGTTTCTCCATAGTCTAATCCTTATTATTGATTATAGCTTTTAGCAACCAATCTATATTTATTTCTTAATATGATTCCATTTTCAACACACTTATTTTTTAACACCCATTTAACTCCAATAATAGAAGTTTCCTTAGGACTTTCAACCACAGACCATACATTATTCCTTTAAAACTCATTTATCTCATCATGTATGGATTTTATCCAATCATCCCCACCTAAAGCATCAGCAATGCTTTTTTGTTTTAATTTAGAAAGGAATGCTATTTGTTCTACTTAATTTCTTAAGGAACTTCGAGTCCTTACAAGTTGATTTACATCACTAATGATATTATCACTGGTATGATTATTAAGAAACAACTGATTTGGTATTTGTAAGAACTATTCATCAACATAGGGTAGGATGTCTTCTGGGGTAAATGCTTTAGAAACGTTTTCTTGAACATTTTCTTACCAGAAGGATCTTCTATCAAGGGTTGAAAATCAGTTTTTTAAAACACATCAGAAGATGTAGGTTGAGAATGTTTAAAAAGAAAAGGCATAGTTTCATCAAAATTGACATGTTTTGTTTCTTCTACAGTATAAGTATTTTTATTGAAAACTCTATAAGTCATGGATATTATATAGTATCCTAATAAAATTCCATAATCATATTTTGGTGAGAATTTTTATAGATTACGTTTTTTATTCAGAATGAATACATTGAAACCAAAATACTTGAAGTAAGAAATTATAGGTTTTTTACAATTCCATAACTCATAAAGAAGTTTTATTAAGAAAAGGTCAAACAAAAACACGATTTCTAGTATATCAAGCAGTACTTACAACTTCATCCCATAAATGTTTAGCTACTGAATATTCACTCAACATGGTACAAGTTATCTCTTGAAAAATTCTATTTCTTATTTTAACAACACCATTTTGTTGAGGAGTTCTTGGTGCTGTGAAGTTATGTGTAATTCCTTTTCTAATAAAAAAAATTTAAAAATTAGAAATTAGAAATTATTTTCCATGATCACTATAAATAGTTATCAATGGAAGGTTTTTATCATTTTTAACTTGGGCTCAAAAAAATTTTAAATAATAAAAAGATTTAGATTTCTTTTCTAGAAAATATATCCACATCAATCTAGTATAATAATCCACTAAAAAATACATAATATTTTCCTCCAATGCTTCCAATTTGTGTTGGAACAAAAAAATCCATATGCACTAACTGTAATGCATATGTGGTTGAGACATCACTGAGTTATTTAAAACTTGATTTATGTTTCTTTCCATATTTACAAGGATCACAAACTTTTGAAGAATAAAATCTAAGCTCTGGTATATCATGAACTATTCTATTCTTAGAGAGATTCCATAGGATTAAAAGGTTAGTATGTCTTAAACTTCGATACCATAACCACAAATGATCATCCATTTCACTAACACAAGGTAGATATTGTCTCCTAAGGTCTTCTAAGCTTAGTGTGTATACATTCTCTTGCATATGCGTAGAAAGAATAAACAATTCCTTGGAATTATGTACTAAGAACTTTTAATTCCTAAAATTTAAAAGTAAACCTTCATCACATAATTGACATATGCTAATGAGGTTGTGTTAGTACCCTTAACAAATAAAACATTTGAAATCAATGTTTTTCCAAGAAAAACAATGTTACCTATACCAATAATCTCTCCCTTAGCATTATCTTCAAATGTAACTTTTATTCCTTTCATCATGATAATAATTTCAAAGAAGTTTTTGTAACCAGTGATGTACTAGGAATATCTACTATCCATGTACTATGTATTGAGGTTGGTACTATCTTTATTTCCCAGATAATAAGAGTGTCATACTTTCGAAACCCAAACTTCATGGATCCAGAAACATCATAAAGAAATTTTTTATGAATCCACATTTTCATTGAAAAATATGCTTTATGAAAACCTAATTACTGAGTTTTGTTAAAGGAATAATTTATTTCCCAATTTCCACTACACTAACACTTAGTTCAGAATAGAGGACTTTGTCGAACAAAATAATTGTTACTAAAAACTGGTTTTGAATGAGTATAACCAAAACCAGAATTATTCCTTAAAGGTTGAAATTGGGAATACATCTTATCAAAATTTTCCTTTCATATGGTAATGTTTGAAAAAAAATTCCTCAAGGAAAATATTTCTATATTCAGACTAATAACAAAGATCTTATCCTCTAAAACATTATTTTTAGCACTAGAGTAAGTCTCTTAAAAAAATTTCTTAGAAATTAATTTCTCTAAATCCTTATAATTTTATCCTTCTCAGAATTAACTTCCGCAAGGCTTTTTGAAATACTTACAAAAATAATTGTTTTCTTATCAAGATCCTTATAAAGATTAGATATTTCTGTAGTAAGAATATAAATCTTAGAATTTTTCTTATCAAGCATTTTCATGACTTTAGAATTTTCATTCTCAAGGAGTATAGAAAACATAGAAACTTCTTCATAATTAGGTAAAGTCTTATATTCATCAGAAGAATATTCTTCAGTTGTGGATTCATAATATTTACTATCACTATAATTAGAATTCAAGGATACATTTTTTGTTGATTTAGCATAGTGTACCTTATCCATTAGACAATGATTTTCAAAAGGTAACTTGGCTAGAAATCCAAGATTATTCTGTACAAAAGATTCACACTCTGATTATTCTTATGTAGAGTCACTTCCTATTGCACTCTCGATGTCATTATCTTTCAAAACAATCTTATATTTGGATTTTTAGTACTTCTTTCCATTCCCCATTGAAATGTTTTCCTTTCTTTCATTTCTCTTAAGTATAGGATAATCTAGTCGTATATGCCCTACTATTTTTCATTCATAGATTGTGACTTCTGATTCTTTCTTTTATTTTATTTCTTTCTTCTTATATCTATACTGAAATTATTTCTTTCCAACTATCTTGTTCAACCTACAAGAAACATTAGCTTGTTCATTCGTAGAATATTCACTTTCACTTGATTCAGATTAAATAAATGTCCTCTTAGATTTGGATCTTCTAACTCTCTCAGGAGTCTTGACCTTCATATGATTTGAAGTTGTTGTAAAAGAAAATCTTCCATTTCCATTCTTCTTTTTATTTAGATCAAACAATATTTTCATTCTAGTCTCTTGTTGAAGAAGAGTTCCCAAAATATCATCAAGAGTAATCTATGAGATTTTTCCATTATAATCGATATCTATCCTCTTTGATTCCCACTCATTAGTCATGATGTCTATAATCTTCTCCATAAGTGCCTCATCAGCTAAACCTTTTTCACTAATAGATTCTAAATTGTTAACAATAGTCATAAATCTCAGTTTTACCTTAAAAAATGGTTCTCTATAAGGAATGAAAAAACCATGATATTCATATTTGAGAATGTCTCTTATGGTTTCAATAACATTGAAAATTTTAAAATTATTTACATTAATCTACTTCTAAATAAAATTTGTAGCATCACAAGATAAAATTTGGCTATATATATTCCTGGTCATGGAACACAACAGAGTATTGCAAAACTCATAATTAAGTTGATATTCTTACATTTCTTGATTAGTAAAAGTTCTAACATCCTTATCTGGAATCTTGTAATATCCAATAAGCATAAAAAAGTTGTTTACTCCAGTATTAATGAAAAAAGTCGTCATTTAATCTCTCTAATATTCATAATCATTCCCATCAAATATAGGTGGTTTAGTAGGATTAATATTGTCAATCAAAACAAAATTCATTCCTTCCATCTTAAAGAAAATATATTTCCACACAAACATTGTCAATAATAGAAGTTTGTAAACAAGGATAAAAATATCCTAAGGAAAATATTGAACAATGAAAACTTGAGAAAGAAAACTTATATGTGAATATTAGTATTTTAATGACCTCCTCTGATGCCAATTTTAGGATCAAAATAATGATATAGATGCTCAATATTCAAGAGTGGGGGGGATGAATTGTATACTTTAAAAATTCTTTTATAACTTTTAAAGGTGGAATAAACCTTCCTATTGTTTAACAATGTTAAACAAGGTAATTTCACAAGACATCTTAGTTTAACAATCTTGCATGAATCAAATAGTATGGTTCCAGAAATGAAACTTAAGAAAAGCTTACAAGAACAAAGATTCTACCTTAAAGCATATGGAATCTTTCTAATTAGAGTATAAAAGTACAAGAATGTAGAAGATATTTATAATTTCATTGTTAATCAAAAAGAAGTGGAAAAAATAATTTAATCAATACATGTAACGAGTAAGAAAGATTTTATCCCAAAGAGTATGGTATCTAACAACCATGGATAAAGGTCCCTTGATTTATACATTCAAGAAAGTCTTTCTTACCCACACTAGGGTAAGCCCTCGATAATAATATCATAGTCTTTCTTGATATCCCCACAAGTCCTTGAACATTAATGTAGTTCACACCACTTTATTCCTATCCTTAGAAGACATCGATTGTATACAACAACAATCAGAGTTGCATGAAGCCATTCTGAACAAGATGTTTAGTATGAAAAAAGCATGTGAGTCTCTCTCTCTAGAAATCTCTTCAGCAGCATTTAATCTATAGATTGATCAATGTGTGTTGTAGTTGTGAGCACTTTCAAATGAGATCTTATTTATAGGAGCATTTCCAATAGTCGTATCCCTTCTCTAATGGTAATATTTTTCCTAGAATTTCAAAGGGACCTGTACACGTGTTAGTCAAAAAACAATTAGTTAATAATAGAATTCATGGAATCATTTTATAACTAAAATAAGAGTAATTAAAATACGGTTTCTAAACCAAATATATTTTTTGATTCTATGGAAAAATAAAATTGATGTCTATGAAAATAAATATTCAGAGTCTATTTTATAAGGGTGTTCGTATTTTTTTTCATGAAATTTAGAGTCTGAATTATATAGAATTCAGAGTCTGAAAGATATGAAATTCATAACCCGAATTCTAAAGAATTTGGATCCTGAATTCTATGGAATTCAGTGTCGAAATTCTGTAGAATTCGGAGTCCGAATTATTTGGAATGCGGAGTCTCAATTCTAAGGAATTCAGAGTCTGAATTTTAGATAATTCAGATTATGAATTTTAGAGAATTCGGAACCCGAATTTCAGAGGATTTAGAACCTGAATTCAGATCCAGAAATTAGAATACTCTATATATATGTATTTATAGAATTCTTATGTTTTATATGTGATACTGAATTTTTTACATAGGAATAAAAAGAGTTATATTTAGCAAAACTAAAATATGAACAATGATAAACAGGTAAGGATAAATTTTCCTTGGGGAAGGAAAATAATCCTTATTAAGAAAAATCTTAGTGAAAATAAAAATTTCCTTAAGGTAGGGTGTTTGGGATTTTTTTCAAAACATGAAGGAATGTAAAAGTAATAAGGAAAAATTATTAAATCAACAATAACAACATGGGCTCCCAATAATGAAACAGTAGGGTGAATAAATACTTTATCACACAACTCCTATAACAGTTTATTCAAATCCCATAATTCCAAAATTACCATTCTATTGGGATTCTTTTATGTGGGTATTGAATCAAGGGTAAAATAAATTTTCAATTAGACTGTAATATCTTGTTGATTTACATGAAATTACTCAATAAATGCATCATTATTTTATTATAAAATAGGTACATCCTCAATTTCAATATTAGATATTCTATCCATGGATTGTGTTTTTTCTTCTCCTTCAATAATAAATTTAAGAACACATACTAGGGTTGGGTCTATACATGTCCCATATTTGATGATATACCCACCCTTAAGAAAATATATTCTTTATACCTATAATAAAAAATATTTTCCTTCTACTTGAAATAAATTATTTTGCATCATATTTTTATATGAATTCTATACTAAGGATTATATTCATGTCAACCATATGTATGATAATAAGGTCTGAAAATAGTGTACTTTAATATTCTATAATTGGGACTGCCTAACACATCCCTATTATAGTGATATTTCCATTGGCGGTTCTGACTAAAAACAACCATCTTATGGTGATAGGGAAGTTTATAATTTTCCGTTAAATCATGGGACATATAAATGAGTGTAACTGTACAACAGTAACAAGTTTTTTTTAACCTAGGTAACTAATCCATTAATACCAAAATAAAATGAGAATTATTTGATAATTTGGAGAAAAAGTTTATAAATATGATACCCAATTTATCAAATATAAATTATATGTGCATTGAAAATTACATTTAACACAATTCCATGTAACATTCTAAATCCTCGTTTTAACCTTAAAAAGGTTAACTAATTTTCACTGCTTTTATTAATATTTTTAAATAAAATTTATTCTCATTATTCACTAATAATAATTATGATGATTCAAATTATGGAATCCATTTTATTAAATTCAATTAAAACTTGTTACAGAATTCAGTTTAAAATCAATCCCACAGTTCCTATCAAAAAATAGTTTTTCATGATATTCATTTCAATGCATAGGATGATCTTAAATTTATTATATGAATGGTAATCATCATTAGATGGATAGTAATTCATACATTAATACATATATCACATAAATTTAATTTAAATAATTCATCATTGAATATTATTTTAATTTACTAAATATATTGACATCATGTAGTTTTAAATAAAAAATGCTTTTTGTAAAAAAAGGTTTTCTTAAAAATACCAATTTACATCCAAATGATATTATATTTATTTATATAAAATTTTTGTTAATAAAAAGATAATTAATAAACATTATTTTAAATAATATTGGGAATGTCTAAACACTATAATTTTTATTTTTTATAATATTTTACCTCTAATGGATTGTATAAAAATTTCATTTAAGGATTATTTTGACCATGTATGATCAAAATTAATGTCCATCATATCATGTTAGAGTTTTTGTTGAATGAAATATTAATATATTAATTTTATTAGATATTTATTAAAATATAATGTTCACTAACTATAATTGAGGCTCGAGTGTTACATTTAATATGGGAAAATTTTTATAAAATAAAATTTCAAATGGATCAAGAAATTATTTATATTATAAGAACCCATCACGTGTAAAATCCCTTTCATAGAAAAAGTTGTATTTAAGACAAAAATATAAGCGTTTAATATGTTTTCAATGGTTTTATTTTCAAAATATTTATTTTTTTATTATAAAATATTTAAATGTTTTTAGTTCTTTCAAATCATGTAAAATCAAATTTTACCAAAATAATAATTATTAAATTAAAATAAAATTTGTTTTATTTGAATAAAAAAATTATTTTATTAATAAGGTTGAAAATTAGTTTTATAAATTTTAAAAATATATTTAAAAAGAATAAAATTGTTCCTTATATATTTTCACAATTAAAAGGTTTTATGAATCTCAAAATCATTCTTATATTCAAATAATGTAATAAATGTTATTATTCTAGAAAAAATATTATTTTCAGAAAATAAAATAAGTAATCATATGAAAATGATAACATGATGAATTTTAAATTGGATTTAACTATATTATATTGAACATATATAACTGAAAAATTAGTTTTATATATGAGTTGTTAAAATGAAAGAAAACAACTTTTTTAGAAATATATTATATAAATTCTAAAATTTAAAATATGAATTTTTAAATATAGAAGAACATTTTTAATTATTAATCCTCTTATAAACGAAATATTTTTTCCTATTAAAATGTTTCATTAATTTCAACTTCTTACTTATAAACTAATAATTTCATAAAACTCATTCTATTTATAAAAAAAGAACTTTTAACTCTTCACCTAAAAATGAATCATTTTAGAGAAAGCCCAAAATTTCATCACAAACTAATGTGGACATTGTATATCAGAAAATGTATTTTGGTTTTTGAAATTTAATTTATATATTTTAATATTTTAAATTGTAAATAAATTCTTAAATATAATGAAAAATTATTTTACATGACAATATTTTTTCTAAAATAATGTTTTATTATCTCCTTAGTTTATTTATGGAAAAAATAAATATAAAAAAATTAAAATAGTATCATATTATATTGATATTTTAATTAATTAATAATATACTCATTTTTCTTTAATAAATCCATAATGCATTAAAAAATAGATTAAAAACACAATAATGAATTAAGTAAATATATAAAATAACAAGAATATATAAATATATAATTTATTATATTTAATAACTAAAATACTCTGTTGCATACCTACTAATTTAATGTGTATGTTCTAAAAGTTTAATTGTATTATAATTTCATTTTAGTTTAGTTCTTCATGTGGAGAAAGTCATTGAAAATATTTCATTTAATGAGAGGAAACACTATGTTATAATCATTGTTATTTACAAAATACCCCATAATTCCATATAAATAACATTAGGTTAAATATAAGTGGGATTAAAATTGTTTTCAATATAAAACAAAAATACACATTCTATATTAATAAATCATGATATATTTATAGTTTCTTCACACTATAGTTTTCACAAACACATGGAATTCCAATCTCTTTCATAGAATCGCAAAACTAGTTAGATTTCATCCCATGATTGATCATGTTATCTATAATGAACCAAAATTTTATAATAGGAATTTCAATTCTTATAATTATTTTACATATTATAAAGAATATACATCACAGAGAGAAGAAAATTATTGTCTTTACCATAAATGAATAATGAAATAAGTGGTATTTACAGAAATTAATGAGCTTATACCGATGGAATTTAAACCTTAGTGTTGGAATAGTAATATGAAAATTAGTAATAGTAATCTGGACAATAGAATATAATCCTCACCTATGAATGTATAAATAAAATTTTGGTAGCTTATAAATTAAAACAGGATATAATTATATCATTATATAAGTGATTATGTGTTTTGAAAATGATAAATTAAGTGTTGGTAGTTTTTGTAAAATATAAATGTTTATTTACAATATTATAATTGAAACAATCATTTAAATGAAAATTTATTTTCATAAAGTGGAATCGTAAATTAATATAATGGTTTATAATAATTAGATGATAATTTTTTGAGATCATAATAATTTTTTCGAAGTGTCATAGAATCAGTTATAATATTAAAATAAATATTTATGGAATAAAGGATTATTTTATTTAATAATTATATTAATCATATTTATAATTTTTTTCGTTATATGGAGTCCCTTTTTAAAATAAAATTGTCATAAAAAGGAAATAATGAATTTTTGGGATGTTTTTAATATAGTTTATTTTCTTCTGAGTAGTGAAATACAAAAATTTATAGTATAAGCTAGATACATGAATTATTAAGTAATCGATGATGTAATAATGATCTAATAACCAATTGGTTTGAAATTTACAAAAATATTTACTGTATTTAATAAAATTATTTATCACTATTGACATTCTTGTGCCAAATTAATATAATAATGAATAAAATAATAAAAAAACACCCCTCTACATCCTGATAAATACCACCTTTCACCACCTATTCTCCTCACACATTACAATCCATGTATATTTTCTAAATTATTCCTAATTTCCTTAATAAGAAACATCTCATCTCTAGGATCATCTGTTCTAAATATGGAAACATCTTTCATGATGTGTCGATTCACCTCCTTCATAGATGATGAATTTTCATTGACCATTACTTATTTTAATGCTTTTCATAGAAAATTATAATGGTTAAATAAAATTATAATATACATATTATAACATTTTTCAAGTTATTTAACCAAAATATAAATTTTATATTAAATAAAATTATACTAGTTCATGATGGACCTAAAAAATGGAAAAATATGTTAAACATTTTTCATTAACATTTTATTTAATGAATAAGTATCATATCTAAAAATAAAATAATATTTGGGACAATTTATTATTATTATGTGCATTAATAAAACATCATTTTACTTATATAATTTTTAAACCATTTAACAAGAATTCTCATAATTATACATAATGAAACAGAAAATAAATCATCAAATGAACACACCCAAAAAAGAAAAATTGAACATTATAACTCATCAAACATCCCATTAAAATTTATTATATTATATAAAATTAATTAAATGTTTAATAGGATCTTTATTTATTAATTAATCTATATAATTTACTTATTAACGATATTAAGTGAATATACATAACACATATGAACATCAGTTGAGGGGATTCTTCAACACAACTCCCTTCTTCTTGGATATACCTTTTTCACATAATTTTCTGTATGAATATTATTATTATATTATTAAAATATTATTTCATTTTTATAACCTATTATTGTTCTATGATATAAATATTTCCAACATAGTTTATGAAGAATATAAATATTTTCTCGATGTACTGTATTTTCTAAAACACATTTTGACTCCTCTTGAGTTATTTATTCTTCCCTAAAAAAGATGATTCTTATATCAAATATGTTATCTTTATTTTCCATTTTGGAAAACCATGTTTACTTATGAAATCAATATTGATTAAATCCTTATCAAACACATTCCATTATATAGGTTACATCATGACTTTTTTTTTGATATATGTTTATTTTGGTAATCATGATTATATAAATTTTATGATGCGACAGGAAGGCGTTGATTTATATAGTCCTCAAATTCATTGGTTAACCTGTTTTATATCATTAGATAATGTGAAATATGTGTGAACATAATGATAGATTTATTCACAACTATGTGTTGTATTTTACCATTAAGAAATGTTGTTTTAGGTTTTTTGTATTTCCAAACTTCCATGTCGTTTTCTAATGTTTCCTCTCTAGATTATGATTATGATCCTATAATTATGTTGTTATGAAGATGATTTTTCTCACACATGTTACATTGATTCATTTCTATTTTCATTCTCTTATCTGTATTTTGGATCACCCCTTTATTTTATACATATCCTCTGGTGATTATATATTTTTTGAAGTGTATTATATTTTAAGGATAAATATGAAGGATTAAAAAATGTTTATCTTTTATTTTTTTCATTTTATTTATGTTCCTAATTTTCCCAAGACACTAATCCTTTTGATTCAGGATTTTTATTTCTATTATGGTTTTAATCTTAAAAATTATGTAATTTTCATTTAAGAAAAGCTACGGTGTCTATAGATGGTATCATAAAAAATTTTAGTTAATTTGGAATTTAAAATTTGATATCATTAGTGAAAACCCATAGGATAAGAATAAGTAAATTTAAATGTACAAGAATACATATTTTAGAAAAATGGTAAACATTGGGATCCTATAATATATACCTTTGGAATACATTTACATTAATGAATAAGTTATTTATTTAGTATTTTTTGACAAGCCACCTATTCAAACATTAAATATTTTAGATAATGGTGGAATCCATGAGAAACCAGGACAAAAAATCATGTGTGGTATAATAAAATGATTTTCCAAATGACATCCGCCAATTCCATGGGAGGTGAAGTTCAAAATATCATGGTTATTCTTACCCAGATATATCTATTAGTAAATAATAACTTGAACTAGGTGGAATGTCTATCTTCACCCAAGAAGGTGAAAATTGACATTATTTTCTTTATATAAAAATTACCATAGACATTTTTTGGATCATTAGATACATTTGTTTTTGAACAATGGGTTAACTCAACAGAGAAGATATTTTTTGTGATCCACTATTATGATAAGGAGAAGGTGAATCTATCCTTTTTATGTTTATATGGAGAGGATAATCAATAGTGGGTGGTGATAACTAACATGAAACTGAAGGATAAAATAGAAGAGATGGAGTAGGAAGACATTAAGAAAATATTTATTAATAAATATTTCCCCAAAACTTTGTGTTCAAAGATAGAGATTAAATTCATAGTTCTGATGTAAATGGAATGTGAATTTGTCATAGGTTATGAAGAAAAAATCACAAGGATATAAAGGTATGCCTTGGGTTTTGTTACAAATAATTATCTTAACATAGAATTATTTATTATTGGTTTAAAACCACACCTTCAAAAGGGTATAGCTATCTGAGACTTTGGAGGTATTGAATAAGTGGTTTGATATTCCCTCTGTGTTAAGATGTAGTTCAGAGAACAGTCCCAACATTATGTATAGAACAAGAGAAGAATTATTTTTCATACTAGTGTGTCAAATGAAAGTGGAGAAAATAGGAACCAACCACCCACATGTCAAAAATAAGGGAAGAAGAATCACAGGAACTACCTTGAGGGGATGGGGATATGCTTTATGTATAAAAGACATGGACACCAAGTCCAAAAATGTGGAAGAGACATGAATAAGGTGGCCAATGTGACGAAGGAATGGAGAGAACCACCCATGGTTAAATTATTCAAGTAGGGAGAAAGGGTACAATGAAAGTAAATGCACTAAACCTCAAGTCCTTGAGGGTAATCAACATGAGAAGGCACCAAAGGAAAAAGATAAAGGGAAATAATACACAATCAATACTATTGATGTGTAGTATGAAAATGAAGTCATACGAGGTAGATTTCATATTAATTGAATAATAGAGAACATATCATTTGATTTTGGTTCTATACAATTTTTTATATCCTGCATGTTTACTAGAACTATTGAATAGAATCCCAAATACATTGAAGAGGATATATCCATAAGAACCCATAGTGGTGAAATATTTTCAACCCAAGTTTTGGAATCTTCTCATGTGGGAATATGTGGTATGATTCTTCCATTGAATCTCTTAATACATCCTTCATAGGAATTTGATGTTATACTAAGAATGGATTCAATCTCATTATATACAGTAGACATCATCTGTCTGGAAAAGGAAATATCAATTCATATTTTGAACCATCACATGATTCTTTATAAATGGATTGAAGATCATGAATGTCCTTTGAAAAATAAATCAATGGTGTGTGTGTTGATAACCTGTAAAGCGCAATACTTGGCTCTAATGGAAACGTCATAGGAAAGCATCAAACTTTATTAAATGCCCATTTATATGGAATAAAAAGATGTATTTCTTGGAGAGTTACCCAGACATCAATCATACCATGATGTACCATTCTAAATAGATCTCATACCAGGAGAAAATTTTATCTTAAAATTACACTAAAAATAGCCCCTATCAAACTATAAGTGTCAAAGAAGTAGCTATAAATGAATTTGGATAAAGGGTTCATATGACTTATCACACCATCTTGGTGTGCACCTGTGATCTTTGTAAAGAAAAAGGGTAGATCAATGTGGTTGTGTACCAATTACCTAGAGATAAAAAATATCATCATAGTGAACCAATATCCTCTTTCAAGAATTTATTACTTATTTGATCAACTTTGAGGAGATCATTACTTCTCATATGTGGATCATCATTATAGATGTCATCAAATTAAGGTGAAGAAGTAATATATTTACAATAATGAATTCTATAAAAGGTAGGGGCATTATGAGTTCCTAATTATTCCCTTTATACTTACTAAATACCATAAAATATTCATGGATTTGATAAATAGAGTCATTATAGACTACTTTTAAAAAATTTTGGTAGTTTTTATCAAAGATATTCTCTTCTACTTGAAGATCAAGGTGAAACATGTCGAAAATTTAAGGAATGTTATGGTGAAATTAAGGAAGGATAAATTTCATTCCACGTTCTGAAAGTGTAAATTTTGGAATCAACATGTCACATTATTAGGGAATTTGATCAGAATAGAAAGAATTTCTATGGAACCTTAAAAAAAGGTAATTGAGGAATTGTCCACCCCTACCAGGGTCATAGAAATATGTAGTTTTAATATCATAGAAGGTTACTATAGATATATTTGGATAAATTTATTATGATTTTCATGCCATCTAACTAAATTTAGATGGAAGGTGGAAATGTATGTCTAGATTGAATAATATAAGGAATGCTTCAAGGATCTCAAGAAGTGTCTAATAACAACATCTATACTCCCACTACTAAAAATCTGAGAATGTATTTTTATATATAGAGATAATTCAATGAAATTATTGGGTTGTGTAATCATGTATAATGATAAAGACAAAGACTATGCCACACAAATGTTGAGGATCCATGAGAATGACTACATGAAAAATTATCTGAAGCTTGAAGTAATATTTTTTCCTTGAAAATATAGAAACCCTACCTCTATGTTGAGAACTTTTAAATATATACCTATCACTAGAGTCTAAAGAATACATCTATAATGAAGGAACTAAATATGAATCAAATAATATGGTTAGATCTAATCAAGGATTATTATTTCTCTATTAATTACCAGCTATGGAAAGATGAACAAGGTATATGATGATATTATCTGAAAATAACCTACTACTTTATCCATGATACAGATTGAGAAATGCCCCACATTAATGGATATGCAATGGATAGATTTAGAAATCACAATGTTCGGGAATATATACTTTCCTTCCCAAATGAGTTATTAGTAATCTATCCTAGAGAAGACCAATGATGAACAATGAGATGATATGGAGCTACAAAAAAAGGTGAAATAAGTAAATGAAGGGAATCTACAAGATATCCATATCGATGATGTTTGTGTTATTTGGTTTGAAATAAGGATTTATGTGCCTTCATCACCTGATATATATAAGGAAATATTGGATAATTAACATGGATAATCCTTATACATCATTCCAAGAAGAACCAAGATATATCATGATCTTCGAGATAACTTATAGTGGGAAAATATGATGTAAGACATAGAGGATTATATCTCTAGGTGTTGTTCATTTTATCATGTTTAATAATAAATATAGAATTTCAAAGTGATGATGAAGTCATTTCATATATACATGTGTAAATAAGAGACCATCACTATAGAACTTTTCACTCATATCCAGAAAACATCCAATGGAAACTACATTTTATGGGTTGTGGTGCATTGAATCACTATGATTTCCATCTTAATTTCCATTCAAGAAGATTTATCACTTGAAGAAATTTCAATGATATATTTTAAGGATGTTTTCAGGATACACGGGGTTCCAATTTATATCTTCTTTGATCATGATCCTAGGTTTACGTTTAAATTCCGGAGAAGTCTTTAACATGATTTAAGTACTGAATTAAATTTCAGCATTTCCTACCACCCCCAAACTAATGGATAATTTTAAAAGGCTATTCCAACACTTGAGTACATAATGAGATTTTTCTCAATGGATTCCAAAGGTGGATGGGATCAAAATCATCCATTAGTTGATTTTTCTTTTAAAGAAAAATCTTCCACATGAGAATTCAGATCACTTCATATGAAGCTCTGCATGGGTTGTGATGTAGAAATACATATTTTTGGTATAAAGATGAAAAAATAAAGCAACTTTGATTTTATCATGTGTGAGAGATGATAAAGAAGTTTCAATACAACCCAAAAATGTAAAAAATATACCTAGGATTGGAAATAGTTTTATGCTGACAACCGTCGAAGGGATGCAGTGTTTGATGTGGGAGATAATGTTTTCCTTTTTATATCAATTTGGAATGGGAGTTATCTGGTTTTGAAAGAAAGGGAATCTTAACCAAAGGTACATTGTATCAATTAATATCCTTGATCACATAAGAGTGGCGGTGGATCAATATTAACTTCTAAAAAATATGTCTCATATTCATGATGTGTTCTATGTATCTATCTTAAGGAAGTATATACCTAACTCCTCACACACAATGATTCCAGATGTTGTACAATGGGGGGATTTATCTCTCATATGAAGAGAATCTAGTAAAGATCTTGCACCATAGAGATAAATTCATGCCAAAAAGATAAATGACAGTGTTAAAGTCTTTTGGAGGAACTATATGTATGAAGAGGTGACCTGGGAACTATAGGAATTAATAAAGAAGAAATATAGTCACATGTTTTCATCGTAGTATGTAAAAATAAATTTCAAGGAAGAAATTTCATAGGGGGAATAATTTAATCACACTATATTTTATCATTGTAATTTCCCAAATTACAATTATTTTATATGGTATAAATCAAAGAAATCACATAGGGATCCCAATAAAACCGATTTTCTTGTAAATGAAGAATGACATAAGTGACATTTATTGAAATTAAGGAACCTATACCGATGTAATAGTAACCAGATTGTTGGAATAGTAATATGAGAATTAAGAATAGTGATTCACACAATATTATAGTAACAACACCAATTAATTTATAAATTAAATTTATATATATTGTAATGGAAAATATTATAAAATTATATTTTGATATAAGTGAATATTTTTTTAAATTATAAATTAGGTGATGATTTTTTTGGTAAAAAGTTAATTTGTATTTTCAATTTAACAATTAATATAATGATATTTTTTTTCAATTAATAGATTCATAAAATATATTTAAATTTTATTATAACTATTTGATAATTTCATGAGACCTTAATAAATTTTTCAAAGTGTCATTAAATCAGTTACAATATTAAAATAATTATTTTTCAAATAATAGATAATTTCATTAAAAATTAAATTTATTATATTTATAAAATTATTTTCATCAATTGGAGTCCACTTTTAAGATCTATATGTTGAAACATGGTTGTGGTGATTTTTTTTCGTTGTTTTCTAAAATAGTTAAATTTTTAGTGAATAATGAAATATGATAGTTTATAGTATAAGCTAAACACATGAATTATTGAGTAATGGATGATGTATGTATGAGGTAATAACCCATTGGTAAGAACTATAAAGAATAATTTACTTTATTTAGTAATATATATCTTTTCTATTCATAGTCTGGATCCAAAATAATAAACAAATCTATAAAATAATAAAAAAACACACCTCTCCTCTATTATAAATAACACCAATCACCAACTCTTCTAATCACACCTTCAAAGCCTTTTAACATGTATTAATTTTTCAAAAATACCTTTCCTATCATCTTCCACATATCCTATAGCTATTTTCTGAATGGAATACCAAACACAAGCTCCTCAAGGAGGTTTTGAAGGAGACAATATTCAAGATGTAGAATTCTCAATCCCTCTCTTTTAATTTCATTTATTTTATTATTATCTCTTTAAATACCATATAAAATGAGGAATTATGAATATAATATAACATATATAAGGGATTTTTTAAATGTAATATCAATCATAAAATATCTCCCCCCTCCCATTATTCTAAAAATGAAATCTTCATCGGTGATGTGTTGATATGCCGCCTTTGTGGATAATGAGTATACATTTTCCATTACCTCCTAAAAAGACGATAATAAAACAATTTTTATAGATAAATATTAATGAGACATACATATTATAACTTTTTTAATATTCTTGAAGAGATATATAAACAAGATATTAAATAAAATGATACCAATTTGTGATAGTCCTAAAAACCACTAAAATAAATTAATCATTTTTCGTTTACATTTATCTAGTGGATAATTACTGTATCTAAAAAAACTTTAATAGGATCATTTATTCTTATTGATGTTTATTAATAAAAATTGATTACAAATCTAGAGTTTTTATTCAATTTTACATGAACACCAATAATTATGCTTAAAGGAAGCGACCATAAACCATGAAAGGAATACAACTAGAACAACATAATTGAACATTATAATTCCTCAAAAAGGCCACAAGGGACAATAATAAAAGTATTTCAAAGAAAATAAATATACAAGATGTAAAATATTTCATAATTAATCAATCTAATTTGATTATTCATGATATTTGGTGAGATTATAAATTTCATTCACATATAAAGAAATGGGATTATCATATCCAACCGCCTTCCTTTGGGTAATCCCTCTATAAAATAATTTATAACAAGAATATTATTCAATTGTTTTATAAATATAATAACAGTTTTATTACATCTTATTTTTAATGATAAACATGTTTCTAACATGTATTATAATAAATAAATTTTTTTTCAAAAGAACCCTTCTTTTCGAAACACATATTGGCACCTCTTTAGTTATTTTTTGTTCACTAAAAAACAATGATTCTTATACCAAATATCTTCTTTCACTTACACATTTGGGGAAACCAAGTTGTTTAATAAAATCATGATTTTTGAAATCCTTATGAATTTAATACCATTATATGGATTACTTCATGACTTTGATTGATATAAGTTGGGTTTGATCGGCGTGATAATGTTAATGTGTTGAAGTGTGGGTGGGATCAAAATTATATATGCCTCTAATTCATTGGGAAATGTGGTTTATCAGATGATATAATGTGAAATATTCATGAAAATGACAATAACGTTGTTGAAAAAGGAATTTGTATTTGAACCTAAAGACATGATGTTTCATTTTTATGCATTTCCATATTCCATGCCTTTATCTAACATTTCCTCAAATGATTGTGATGAAGATCCTAATATTATGTTAGGATTATGATGATTATGATCAACCATGTTTCATGCATTCATGTCCTTTTTCATCCTCTTACTAGGATTTTAGATCACCCCTTTCATTGATGTATATCCTGATGTGATTTCATTTTCCAAGGATACGTGATATTTTGTGTATAAGGATGACAGATTTCAATAAATGTTTATGTTTTTTTAAGTTCATGTTATATATGCGCCTAATTTTACCAAGAAAATAAACAGTTTAATTCTAAATTTTTATCTCTATTATGTTTTTTGTTTTAAAAATAATTTAATAATCATGTAAGAAAACATAGGTTCACTATATTATAAATAAATAAAACATGAAAAAACATTAAATATTCATTATTGAATTGTATCATGTTACTTGTCATTGTATTCTTGTAATTTTTATGTAATTTAAATTCAATCCCATAAAATAAATTGTAATCATTTAAAATTTTACAACTCATAGTATATCAATCAATACTATATTCAGCATAAATAAATTGATATCCACAAATAACCACCATTTTCTATTTTACTTCAAGAGGTTTCTTAAACTCCAAAAATTGACATCCCAATCACCAATGGCTTCTTAGGAGTTACTTGTTAAATATATTTCTATAAAACATCACATTAAGGTGTGGGATTTAATAAGTGAATACCGTATTTTTTTGTTCTATGAACTCTTTTTTTTGTATATATTAAATTATACCACTTAAAAAGGTAATTTATACATTCCTGAGTGATGAGAAGTAATAAATAATAATAAGAAAGACAAAATCATTTATGAGGTTCACTAATCAAATTGATCAACTACATCCTTAACATGACTGACAATCACCCTTATTCATACTATTAACTACTTTCTTCTAGTTAGTAATTTTTTTTTGGAGTATTCCAAAACAAATTAAAATAAAAATATATTTTGTTTTCAAAGGATCCCACACAAGTTTATAGATTATATAACATTAAATAGAAAACTAAAATATTTTTCAAATCTTATTATCTTTAATAAAATTTCATATATTCAATTTATTCACCTCAAAAGATATCTAACCATTGGAAAATATTTTAATTTTAGATATGTTTTTTTACAAATTCATAGAGTAAGAACAAACAAAGTACATGTCAACGTAAAAAATTATATAATTTTGTCAATTTTAAATATAAACACAATAATCAAATCCATGTTATTATCCTACCTTAAATACTTGAAAAATTTTCATCCTTTTATAATTATTTCTCCCTTATATCCCCCCCACATTTGATCATGTCAAAAATATATTTTATTGATAATAAATTTGACTAAAATGAAACGTAATGAATTTTATTAAAAATAATGATATATATAATTTTATGAAAACTAAATCATTTTTCATAAAATAAGAAATGGTTAGAATTTATTTAAAATGGTTAATAGTCAACTTCCAAAAACCTTCATTCAATTTAAATAAATCATGTCATGTTAAAATTCATCAGGTCAACCAGTATAATGTTTATTCTACAACATGGAATTAACCATTCCATATTTCTTTTCTCATGTGAGCATTCCAAAATAATATACGAAAACATTAAATTAATCGTAAAATTTTATATCCTGAATTTTTGATATGTAATAACATCATCAAAAGTTTTGAATATCATTAGAATGTGTTACCATATCCATAAATACATATGTATAGACTATGAAATCATAAATTCCATATGAATACATGTTTTTAATAACATGACATATTTCAAAATTAAACATCCCAGTACAAAACATCATTAATTGAACATTTCAAGTGGAATGTCTCCATCATGAGCCTATTTCCAATAATACCTAATCTTCAAATATCCAATCCCAACTAATTTAAAACCAACATTATACGGACTAGAAATTATATTTTTTTATTTTCAATATAAATTTAAGGAAAAATTGAGAAACCACATTTGTTCACTAATAATATCAAACAACATAAGATACCACAAATTCATTGAAAATGAACTTAATCCTATTAGAACTTTCTACATAAATAATTTAAAGAAGGGATTGGTTACCCAGGTTTCTGAGACATCCATTATAACGTCTTCATTTTTTTTCCAGATTTCCCAAGTTTGATTGTACTCCTATATGTTGATATTACATTCATTTAATTATCTTATTAGTATAATATCTTACTTGATAATAAATGAAATCTAATAAATATCTGTATACACAAGTATCAACCATTCCATAATCTGTCTATCCTTATCTGATGTGGCATTAATTAAAAGGGAATCCTCCACCATTTATTCCCCCATCCAGAAAATCTGATACATTGTTTTCCTATTTATTTCATTTTTTGCACATATTTCCTAGTGATGACCAATAAAGAGACCATTTAGTGGGAAAACATTTCAAAAATTTAATGTATGTTATCATCATCCACTTAATTATTGTTTCCTTACAAATGGAAAGCTTTATCTATATTTCAACACATATCCTTTATCCTTTTTTGACAAACTGGGTCTGCAATGGATTTCTTATATATGAGTACTCATTTAACCCTTTGATTATATTCCCTTTAGTTAAAATGAATTTAACAAAATCAGGACATGTCCTACACCCCTTCTTTATTCTTTAGAAGTACTGAACTATGTATTGTATTCCTTCTATAGTATCCTCTGAAAAATAACAGATAAAGTTCTCATTGGACTCTTCCACAAATTATCCTTTACCTGTAATGATTTTCTCCACCTAAGGTGAAACTCCCAGGTCCGGAGTTTACCCCTCAATTTTCAAACGTTAAAAAATGTTACTAATTTTAATATGATCCTAGTTATACCACTATCTTGGCCTATTGGATTTAATCCTTTAACCCACTTGATCAATTGGTGTTACCTTCAATTAAAAATCATAATCAATACTACCAAATGTTTTCCATCACCAGTCTCCTGAACAGAAACTACTTGTTCTGGTTCACTACTAGGTCACACAACCTCAATATGCGATGAATGATTCCTAATGATACTCTTGAAATTTGAAACATGAAGCCCCTTTTCCCCAACTGAATCAGAATGATTCGACACTATCAACTTATAATCTACTAAGTCACACATAAAGAGATTCAAAATGTCTTCAATTTTCAGATCATTTGAAGGGATTGACACTTTCTATATGATATTATGAGATAAAACTGCATTACACCCCGATTACCCCACTTCATGGATGTAGAAATAATATTTACCTATAAACTAATCAACAACACTATCTCTAACTACCTGATGGCAAGAAATAACCTGGTGACCCAGATATCTACACGACGAGAAATAATAGACCAAATATTTGAATAACATAGATTGTTTGAACCAAAATTATTCTCGATAGGGATAAAAACACACTCCGCTAGTGGATTTGAAATATTAAATTCTATGTATATAAATGGATGAATAGAATGAAACACTGATTTCTTTGTACTTTCGAAACACAAAAAACATCTTACTAAATTTCCAATCATATGTATTATTGTGGTATTTTTGAAAGGTTACAAGAGTTCTAGAAAGTTTATGAAAATTGCAATGGTAGGAGAATTATATTAAATATGAAAATCATATCACCATATAAAAATATAGATGTTACATATATTGAATTTTTTTTAGGAAAATTGGACTATCAAAAAATTAGACCTCCCCCCAATGTGAACCAAATCATTACATGACATTT
Organism: Viscum album; assembly: GCA_963277665.1. Classification (NCBI taxonomy): domain Eukaryota; kingdom Viridiplantae; phylum Streptophyta; class Magnoliopsida; order Santalales; family Viscaceae; genus Viscum; species Viscum album. Next base: position 1,894,445,512 of record OY728151.1, read on the forward strand.
GTCGAGGAGACCAACAATAATGTGATCATATAACCCCCCATGTAACACAAATGAACCTATCAAAATCAACCAATCATGGCCATTGTCGATGAAAATGATCCAACAAGGATAGATCTAGAAGAATGAAAGCTTTAGTGACCTTTAATGCCAATAATGAAACCTGGGGTCTGGGATCTAGTAAATTGGGAACCGCATGGCTTAACGAGATAGCTGAGAACTTAAGGATAAAGTCAGTGTTTTAGAATGGGACCTTTTTTCATACAATTAAATATTCCATTAGGGATATTATTTATTTATATCCAATTATACATTATAATTTTACGTGTTTTATGGAAAAGTGAAATTTATATGAAAATAAATAAATTATCCTAATTATGGATGGAGAGTGATTTTGGTTTTGGTTGACAATTATTATTTTCATGATATGATTTCTCATTACCCTGGGATATTAAACCTTGTGACTGGGTGAAATCATTACAATGTTAAGGGAAGTTCATATTAGTTGTGGTCTTATAATTTTTTTAAAATTGTAGAGTCCAAAGCAATAATTATTTTTTTATCTGATTCAGAAGAATAATAAATATTGTTTTACTTACAGTTTGGGGTCTAAGGAATATGTTAATATGATACATGTTAAGATAAAATAGTTGAGAAATAACCCACATTATTTTATAATAAATTGATTGAAAACCTATTTTTATATAGACAAATTTCTAATGAAACATGATGATGCTTATCAAGGAAAAATGAATTAGACTTATAGTATTTAATAGAGTCTCCAATTTTCCCATTATTCGGATTACTTGGTCTGTGCATAAGGAAATGTATACCTAGGATTATTGTCCAATGTATTTTTGACTCGATATATTCATCCATCCTAATATCTCTTATGCTATCAATAGATAGGTGTGTTTAGGTTCTATGGTTTCCTAGTAAACATATCGAGCATGAAGAATATGTTTTAATAATTTCCTTTAAAAAATATTTTCACTCTTAATTATATACAATATTTTTGGTATGTTATTTTGGTGCATTAGGTATTTTGTATATTTATTATTACACTGATTATTAATAAAAAACTATAATTAATGGGTTGTAATGGTCTGTTGGAGACCCCTACCCATGTTTTTAATGAAACAAACCAACACACACTCACGTTTCGTGTAAATAGAAACTTTATTTTTAAAATACAAGCTTGTATACGGGGTTTGTGATTGGTATAACATCTGGTGATATCATGTTTTATATTTTAGGGATTTTTCTAGAGGATAAGATTAAATTATGGGTCATTGGTTTGATTTGTATATGATGTGTTTTAAAAAAATAAATTCAAATAAATTGAGAGATCATTCTACTTTCCATACGAATTCATGGGATGTTCAATAATGTTTATTATTTAAGGTTCTTTGTTACGCTATTTCTCTTTATATATAACATGGGTTGTTATTATACTTTTATTATTTTTATTTTTTAACTTCTAATATGGGTATAATATACATAATATTTAGAATAGTTCCTCATATCTTGTTGGTAGCCACTAGTGTATAGGGAGGTGTTCTTGAGATCTTGAGGAATAATTGTTTATTTTTCAGGCCAAATATCTAGGATGAGTTATTAGATTTGACATTTGACCACTCCGTTAAAATGAATATGAATATAATAAGTTAAATTAAGATATTATTTATCAATTCATAATTCATTTATAAGTTAATCAAATCATTTATTTAAAATTAATAAAAATTATGTTAATCACAAGGAGGTAATGTGGAATTATTGGTTTATTGACTATTCCAAAAGAAACATGAAGGGATACACTAACACAAGGGAGAGATTAATTCTTGAGAAAACCTATATATTTTAATGATTAATCACTATAAAAAAATATGGTGATGAACATGAAGAACCACATTAGGAAACTATGGGTAGGGACACAATGGTGACCTTCTAGAAGCATCATAAAATTAATATTTTCAAATCTAGACCATAATGATGTTGTAAATATGAGAATAAATAATAAATAATAATTTTTTTAAATTCCACATTTTTGAAACCAATTCATGAGATATTATTTAATGTAAATACTTGTATAAACACATAATTTTAAACTCAACAACATAATCATAAATTTATTTTATGGTTGATAATTAGTTCAAAATCAAAATCTACATTTTTTGGAAAATAAAAATTGTGTTAAAATTTCATGAACTAAAAAAAATCATATCCACTAATGTTTCAAATAAAGGACATAAAACATGTAATGTATAATTTGATAATAAAAAATTAACAATGAACCTATTTAATGTCTTTAATTTTAATGCGGGGAAAATTGTTTCATATGAAAATTGATGTGAAAAATTGAGCATAACATGTTAACAAAACTTACCGGTTAGTAGATCAAATTTTTTTAAACACTAAAAAATATAGGTTATCTTAATTATATGATTTTATTAAAATGATTTAGCATAAAATATAATATGTGTGAGTATATCTATACATTAATAAGTTTGATGTTCTGAGGAGAGAATTTAAAATATATCAAAATTTTTTTTTTAGAAAAATACGAATAATAATCATGTAAATTATATATGATGTATATAAGTAATGAATGGAGAATAAAAATTGATCCATGGGGGTTATAATAATTGAAACACATTAATGTATTGTAAAAAACATTGTGAAATTTTAACAGCCTTTAGTCGATAGAAAATATGGTCGATGTGGTAAAACTATAGATATTTATTGATAGAACAAGTAAAAAAATATATTTCATTAAAATATTATTTATGTATTATAACTCATAATAGTGTTTTGAAGTAAATTATTTATACATTAAAAATATAATTTTATTTTTATTTTTCTGAACATTACATGGTTTTAAAAATATATGTGCTTAATTTAATGTCTATATATACACATACCTATTTTTGAAGTCATTATAACCCTTCAAAATATACATTAAAAAATGTAATTATATGATGAAATTTTATTAAATTTTTTTTCATTTAATATGAATAATACTTATAAATTTTATTTTCATTTAATTATAATTTCATTAAATCATTAACAATAATAAATGGTTTTGGGAAAATTTTCATATTTTTATTGTAAATAATCAAAATAATGAGTTAGTGATTGATACATGATCTCAAGGGTGGAACATTGATTTATTTACCACGAATTCATTACAATATATTTGTCTCTTATATATGAAAATTTTAATTTTCAAATGAATTCCACCAAATTTCTCTCAATTTAAATTACTAGAGAAATTTATTTATCAAATATTATATTGGGGTTATGATTTAGGGTGTGGAAAAAATAATAATATTATTACTAAATCTATAATATATGTTAGAACAATTTTCCATATTATATTCAAAATGGGGAATTTATAATAATTTTTCTATAATATATATTGTATCCTCTAAGGAATTATACAATTCCATTTCCTAGTCTTTACAATTATGAAATTTCTATTGGTTTAAATTCAAAATTTAGTAGGAAAAATTTATTTTTAAATAATATTTTGTTAATATGATGTTATTTTTTAGTAAGAAGTACCAAATTTCTTTAACACTATTTTACTCACGTGATTTCACAGAAGTGATTCATAGTCATGGAAAAATACATTTATATCTCATGGGTTTTTAATTACTAAAATCATAATGACTGAAGTAATAATTATGAATATCTTGAAAATACCATAGAATCCATAATCATGAAATCTAAAAATAAATGGTTAAGGCATCTACTTAGTTTATATGTGAAAATAAATGGGAAAGGTCTGAGCATGACCATATCTATTTTTTCATATGAGACCTACTGATGCATCAATAGGCTATAGTGTTCCCAGACCATCAGATAACAAGTTCAATTAATTCCTCAATGGAATGGGGTGAAACATAAAAAATATATACATATGAAATGTTAATAACTCTCCCCAATCAGTAAACATAAACCCTAACCATTAAAATTAATATAGTGAATAATATCAAGATAGCACATCAACATGTCAAAATGATCATAATGAATGTAATAAATTATTTTAGATGATATCATAAAATATCAATCCTAATTAGTAATAGGATTCAACAGAGTTAACTTAAATATATGAAAATACTCTATCAAAATAATCATTTAATTCTTGATAGAAATACCATGTTTTACGTTGAAAAGATGATTTCTTTTAGAAATATCATTTTTAATTTTTATAAAATGATATTATTAAACATGTATATCCCTAAAAATAAAATTTATTGACTATGAAATTATGATTCAGGAACAAATTCTGTTCAAGTGAAGTGAAAATATGTAAAATGGTGTTTCATGAATCATTAGATATGGTCTACATTAGTGCAAGTTAAGTGAAAATAAAAGGTTAATTAATGTGGAAAAAGGAGAAATTGTTTACATAAAACTAAAAATAAACTATAATAGTTATTCAGGATAAAAATAATTATTTTTGGAAATGTTTTGTGTCTTAATTAGACCATAGAGTGTACTGGAAAATTTCTATGAAATTGGGAAGTACCCTTTTATCTGGAACTCTTTTCAGGGAAAATGAAAAAAGAAAACTTATAAAACATGTATTTCCAATCAGAGAATGATGAACTGATATGTATAAATGAGTTAGTTACATATATTTGATTTATATAATAATTATATAAAAATTAATGAGAATGTACATTATTGTATATGGAGAGAAAGCGTAACCCAATGAAAAATGGAGGTTCGAGGAGAACCCCCTAACATATTTCTCAAAGTGTTCTACACAAGGATTAATATCAAGGATAATAAAATTAGATTAATTTATAATTTAACTAATAAACATATAAAAAATTATTTGATTTATTATAATGTTATTTATTTAATTTATGGTCATTTTTTATTTATAAGATTCAATTTCATCATTTCCAAGTGTTCATTTTTGAGATTTTCATGATTGGTTTACTTGTATACATGTATAAAAGAGCATGTAGAATGATAATAGTTATTAATAATTGAAATTATACGTTATTAATGAACTTAAATAATATTTAATGGTATTATGTATCATTTTTTTCATATATTTGGATGATTTATTAGATAAAACAACTGTGATAATCATTTAGATTATTTTGGCATTATTTTAATCATCACACACAAGTTTTTTCTTATGAATTAATATTATAATTATATAATGGTTAAATAATATTAAAAAAGTTTTAATACATATATTATATTTTATTATTTCCAAACAAAATATTTTATGACCAATTTTTAATGAATATTTGAAACATAGAAACTCATCATCCACGGAGTTGGTGAATTAGCACCTCCAAGATGATGTTTTCATTTGAGAATAAAAAGGGTAAGAGAAAATAATTGATGGTGTATATACCCTAACCATAACAAAGTCTCATTATATATAATATAATGGAGTTATGATGCATTTTTATATAGAAGAGGTAAGAAAATGATAAGAAAAGAGTAAAAATAGAAATAAAATTAAAAGAACGAATGGGGAGTTAACCATTTGAATTCCTCTTCATGAAAACCTAGATAAAGATCATTAATTTTTTTTGGGAAATATAAAAAATAAAAAAATGCGGGGGTTAGGTTTTGGAGAGGTATTGGGTATAAATTAGAAAATATTCATAGCATTAGAGCTGTGAGGATAATTAGTGGTATTTATAGTGGAGGAGATGGGGGTTTCTTGATTATTTTATTCATTTGTTTATTATTTCGAATAAATACTATGAGTTCTTTGATAATTATCACTAAAAATATTAATATAATTAAGGGTATTTCAATATTATTGGTTTACATCATCTATGAATCATTAATGACTCAGTAATTCGGGTATTTATTGAATACCTTAAATTATTGTATTGCATTATTCCCTAAAAATTAATCAATTTTAGAAAAACAAACAAAAAATAAACTAGAACCATTTTTCAATGTGTAGAATTCAAAAATTTAATTCCATTTTATGATAATATAATTCATAATATGAGAAATTTAATTTTTGAATAAATTCATCATTTACTCAAAAAATGCTAATTTTAATATTATAATTAATTTAATGACATTTTGAAAAATTAATTACTATCTCCAAAAATTATTATAAAAATATTATATTAAATAATTTTAATTTATGAATCTATTATAATAAAAATAAAATTTATTTTACATTATTATGTTAATTATGATAATGTAAATAAATATTTACATTTCACAAAAATACTAATCATTTAAAAAAAATTATTTTTCTATTACATGATATAAATTAATTATTTTTTTATTTATAAAAAACCAAATTTTTATTTATGCTTTCATCGGTGATGTTACTATTGAATTGGACTTATTACTATTCATAGTGGCCGCATTACTATTCCAATAATCATATTTCAAATTATATTATTGTTTAAAACTCAGTGTTTTCTGAAGCATAAACTATCGAAGAAGTTAAATTTTAAAATAGAAAATGTGTAAAATATTTGGGTGTTTCATATTCCCCTCCAAAAATTCCATCCAAAAAATTTCCAGAATTCCACAAAATTAAACAATTTGTGTAGTTCTTCAACAAAAAATTCCTATAGTTTCCACATCACCTCTAAACTTTTATGATTTTTCCAATGTACCATTAATAGAATAGTTTTCCAGTTCCTCAACAGTTGTTCTCAAGTGACTATTATCTGGATAGGATCTTCAATGTAAGATAAATCAGTTTCCAATTCCATTCCTTTTGATGCGAGAACATATGTTGGCTGTTTTATGAACATACTTAACAAAGAGATATGTAACACTTTATGTACTTTACAAAAGCTAAGTGGAATCGCCAAATGATAATCCAAAAATCCAATCATCTCAAGGATTTCAAAATGTCCCATGTTCCTTAGGATTAGTTTTTCTTTATTTCTAAATCATATAACCCCCATCATTGGAGATACTTTCACGAAAACATGATCTCCAACTTGAAATAAAAAATAATTCATTCAATTATCAGAATACCTATTTTTCTTTCTTTGAGTTTATTTGATATGTTTTTTAATAGTATTTACCCTTTCCATTGTTTCCACAATTGGCTATGGCCATACATGATTCTTTCCCCAACATCATCCCAACAAGTTGGTGTCTGAAATTGTGTTCCATAGGGAACCTATGGAAGAAATTATTGAAGGAAAACTCTAGAAAAGGTACACACTAATCCAATATACCTTAAAATTATTGTGAGAATTATCTCAACATGTTTTATATAATTGAAGTGTCCTTGTTGACTACCCTTCAGGTTGAGGGTGATAAACTGTACTCCAATAAAGCACAATTTCTAAAGATTTCTGAATACTTGTTTTCAATTTCGATACAAATCTGGTATCACGACCAAACACAATTGAAATTTGTGGTTCATAATTTCATAAAAATTCATTAATATAGAGTCATGTAATGAGACCAAGTAGAAAATCCACCCTAATAGGAAGGAAATGTGAAGATTTGGTAAGTTGATCAAAATGTACCCAAATAATTTGATTATTTCTTGGTGTTTTTGGTTGTGTTACATCCCAGACCGAGATGCCACCCAAAATGGCTACCCAAGGCTGGTGGGTCATAAGGCCTCAAGCGCATCTCCCCAAATACCGGAGGCTTCCGTCTAGTAGTGATGGTCTAGGTGAGTCCGTGGGGAGACTATACCATCATTAAAAGAGTATCATTGAGGAAGTCAAACAAACAATAAATATCGAAAGATAAATAAATTGATTTCAACCTAAAGTAAGGAAAGTAAGAAAGGAATACTTAAAAATTACCAGAAGTGTCTGATATACAAAATTATGCAGATGATACATGTATGTAGAAAGTATCCAAAGAAGGTACATGGAAGTGTAATACAATACAATACCCAAAATAAATAAACAGTTAAAAGTTATCCCTACATCGCAATCATCCCCATATATCTATTCTCCCTTTCTCTAAAGCCTCTATTAACAATGTGTACCAAGTCGCTTGTTCCTATCATAACCTACAACCATATAATCAATTTGGGTCCCCAAGGAGGACCGAATAGGGTGTGAGATAACCATATTAGTAGGAGACAAACTAGTTCAATACTATTATAACAGCAATATAAAAAGTTCAAGAAAGTATAGATGGCTAGTAAAGTAAAGTGCATGCCAATAGAATATGTCTACTATAATGTAAAACTAAACAGCACTCAAGGATACCTGAAAATGAGTCATCTCTATACAAGGCTTCTATAACCAGTAAACAATAATGTCACATTTTCAGACCTTACATAAATATATATTATGAAACCCACATCCCTGCCATATAAAAAAGTCATATATTCCATGACCACGCCATATTGTGAAGTTTAGACATCAAGGGTCAAATCCATGGTGTAATGTACCATGGCATCCATATAATAAATCTAGATGATGGAAGGAAGGAACCATAGAGTTTTTCTGAGGCATACCATCGAGCCCCATGTGATTCTCTCGTGGAAACTCAGTTAGGAACAATTTGGGATCCTATGATAATGGAAATATAAAGTTTTACATGAGCCCAAGAAAGCCAGATCCATGTGGTATCAAGCCCCGAGGCAACCCACAGAATCAAGACTCGAGGGGTAGATTCAACCGAAGGCATCCACTACTGAATTATATTTCCATGGAGAGAATTCCATGTAATCTATCAAACTATTCATTCAAGCATTCAATGTAGACATTCAAATCCATGTGTGTATACCCACTCACAAATTCATGCATGCACCATGACTATACCCACTCCTGAAAGACATTATCAACTACAAGAACACGGGCCTAACCTCCCATATAAACCATTTGACATTCCATTATCTTTTTATAGAGGTATATCCACACATATATTCCATTTAACATTCCAAATAATCAAAATAGGAATGGTATAACATTATATTAATTAACGAAGGAATAATTACATCTTCTAAATAGGTTATTCAAGCTATCATGGTATTAAAATGAATCCTCTAACTAGGAAAGCTCAATCACACACCCCTTGGGAGGTTTAAATAGGCATACATCGGTTAAAATCATAAGGAGAACCCCTTGGGATACCTTGAATCATGTAAGGGTTGTGGACACACCTAGATGGTAGCTGTGCAATCTCATCTCATATCCCTTAGTGATCCATCTAATAGAAATTCTATCATACATCCATCCCTGGAGTTGATAATTTCATTAAAACAATATAAACGCTAAAAAAATATCCATTATAATAATGGAATATCTCTTTTAGAGTTCTATAAATTAGTTGCAACACATCATACCTCACACATAATCCATCTAAATGAAACCTAATCACAGTCCTCTGCCAATTTTAGTGAATATTTCATTAATGTGTCACTAAATTTATTTACTTATCCAGGATTGACTATAATTGTATTAACCTCCATCAATAGAAAAATCCCCTTAGATTCTATAAGTTCATTGTCTATATTTCGTAAACCAAATTCCAAGGTCATGAAGTAAATCTTGACTATAAAAATGACCCCAATATTGAAACCTCGATTGTTCATCACCCATCATCCTATAAGTTAAATTTTATTTCTATTACATATAGCATATCCCTCTATTCAACCATCACTATCTAATTATATAAAATGGGGTTTTAGTCCCATGCTGAATAAACTAGAAGTTTTTTAAATTTGTAGACCATATTCAATGTAACATTCATGTGAACTAGTTTGAGCCTCTCATGGATTTTATGAGTAATTTACTATGTAAAACATAGGTCATCCATCGTAGATAGCCATATCCCATACATTTTCCCAACAACCCAATGATACGTTCACCATAAGATGATCACTCTTGCTGACCATTACATAGTTATACATAATACCTCCTGATATAACTAAGGATATATCTCATGTATTGACACCATCTGGGGTTCAAATTCCATAATAAATAAAGACCTCTCATTGGATATATACACATAAATGTTTACTAAATTTAAGAAAAATACCTAAAGAACCTACCAAGGGTTTATAAAACCACAAAATTATCTTAATATTTGGGAAAATGATATAGTTCTATATGAAGTTATTTTCACCTTCCCATCCCTAGTAAAATTTTACACAATATATACAATCACATGTGTAGAGATAGAATTAATGTCAACCAAGCTCAAATTATAGTGGTCCACATTTTTTATAATGAAACATCAATCTAACGATATTTTCCATGGAAAACACTCACGTAAAAGATTCCCTGTCCTGATCAAGGAATGTCTTAATTAGTTATCAACCATTCCTAATTAATTTTCTTAATTAATTTACAATGGAGAAAATTATGAATAATATGGGAGAACCATTTTGGTAATATACACTACCAAAACTCCAAGAAATATATTGAAAATTTATAATTTTATGCATCTAAACCAATAATTAGAAGATACAATAACTTCTGACACTAAATCACTAAATAAAGTTAACCTAATTTTTTTAAAAAACCAAATGAAAAAATTGGAAAGTGTATTATCTATTAGGAATATGGAATTTGATATTTTGAAAGAATCCTCTCTTAGACTTTAATAATATCCACCATCAAAATAGCCATTAACAATCTATTATTACAGTATTATTTTGTACAATAGCACTATAAACCCCTAATCAAATAAAAAATTATTGAAGAACATATAATAAGGGGAATATGATGATGAAAAATGTATTTTTTTCTGAACTAAAAATTGGACGAACACAAATTCACCATGAATCATTTTATTATTAGGAATAATAAGTGGAAAAATAGTGTTAATATCCCCTAACCATATGTCTATCTAGACATAGAAATTTTGATGTTGATTAATAAAAAAATTCACATACTAATAAACATCACCCACATTATATGTGGGTCAAGAATGGGAATTATATTTCCATATTCCTCTATTGACCATATAGTGGATCCACTGAGCACTTAATAAATTTCACTGTCCTGTTGGCTTGATGCAATATTATGATAGTTTGGACGTAAGATTTCTTCTGAATGACTGATATTCTTATAGTGTCCCTCTTCTTTAGCCACTATGGTGAAATGTTTTACTATATTTACAACATTTCATGTTTGGGATTTTCTTACCAATCACCCACCTCAGAAAAGCACATAAAAAATATTAATAATATCCAAATGAAAAAAAACTCCCTTAGATGTGATCATTTGAAAAATTTCCCCCATTATATTTCAATTGAATTATTCTTTTCTAGCTCCACCAACCTATAATAGTGAATTTCTTTACAAACATTGGAACATTAGAATTCTCAACCCGAATAATTCTTCTCATATATCTCTTATTAACTAGACTAGTCACCATTAACTTTTGAACACTTTTATACCTTTTTAAGTCTTCTAATTATGGAGTAAAACTGCCACACATGAACCCAAATGTGCTTTTTTATTTATTTATACCTCTTATTGTAGTTAAAAAATATGTTGTTCATTCATTAAAATATATTCCTTATCACATAAATAAGTCACCATATTTGATTGTTTAGATTAAATTCCTCTTGGTACCCTTATGTTGCATTTACCTTAAAAATATTAGTGGGATATGCTATATGAGACCTTTTAAATTCACTTACTCTATTATGTTTTCATAATACTAGAGACATTCATGTTGATGTCTATCACCGACATTTTACTCCATATATTAGCATCACTAGCCTACATCATAACATTACTCAATTTATGCTTTAGCTAATTAGATCTAGGTCATATATTTTTATAAGTAACTATCTCCCTCACAAGACTATGTCCATTTTGGAAAAATTTCTCCATTAAGAAAGTCATTGTAATCTCTCATCAATAAAAATGATAAGTAATCTCAACATTATACGAGACCATTTCCAATATTTTCCAATAGCCAGTTTGAAATTTCTATTACATCAGTTGATTATCTTTGGTTAATAAACGCACTGAATTATTTCCCACTTATCAAAAAAATCCAATATAATTTTATCCAAGATCAAATAACAATTCATAATGATCATATGTTAGGATCAATATTACATACTCCCATGTAATGTCCACCGTAATTCACCCAAAACAAGGTTTCCACTAGTATACATTCAAAGTCTTACTCCCCAATATTTGATATCCCATTTCCTCATTCAATTTTTCTATATATATATTAATTACTCTATTACCTAAACATTATCTAACAAGATACACAATCCTATAACACAATAGATCTATCACAATACACGGCTTTATGGTCAACAACTCACATAATTTCATGAATTACTACAACATAATTTTTCACTAATCAATTTATCTAATTTCCATGTCTCAATTTATATACCTAAAGATTGAAAACCTCCCTCATTTCCATAAAAATCCCATATTCTAAATTAATATGGATTCCACATAAACTCACTAGTGGTTACAAAATTTCACCTGTTTCAAATCACTAGCACTCTTCAAGTTCATCACAGTAATTATATACTACTCTAACCCTCATAATTCTATTAAATACATTATTCATTTCATCATATTCAATGTAGAATAATATTTATCAAGTATTTACCCTTCTATGATGGTATCTTAGTGTTACCATGATTGAAATTACATAAAATTTATTTTACCTTCATACCACAGAAACTATATCTTCTACAAAGGGAATACCTCTATCTACCAGATCTCACTAGAAAATCCATATCGGGCCATTCCAATATATTATCCTACTAAATGTAATAAACATAGATGAATTTTAATAATAAATCCGTTAAACCATATCCTAATCATGATAACACATCTCACAATTTTTCATATATTATATAATACTCAAATACAACCCATGTCTGTTAAATTATTGAATCCCACTAGAATCCCATTATTTAATTCAAAATAGTGCAGAATTATATAGAGTCCCACAATCTGAACTCATATCACTATATGGGATTCATTATAATTATTTAATATATTTTCCCCACATACAACCAAAATTATGATAATGTATTACTAATCATTAGGCTCATTATCCCTTAGAAGACATTTTATAATTCCCATATATATGACCCCAATGGAGTGTATAAAACTACTATTTTATTCCCATGGAAAGAGATTAATTAATATTAATCCCACAATAGTGTAAAAAATCCATAATTTTCTTTCAAGTATAATAATTATGAAATAGTACGACCTAGTTCTATTCCAACATATAAATTGGCTCAAGAAATTGTTAGATACATCCTATTAATTATAGTTCCACATATCTAATCCATAAAATAGAAGGTCCTCCAATTCATTTTAATTACATTCCACACACAGAGATCCCTACATGATTATATTATCATTATGTACCGAAAATATCTTGTATTCTTATACCAAACACTAAATCATGAAAAACTGATTTCTAATCCAATCATTTTTAGAATATATCCATTATTATATATCTAAATACATTTACATGCATGTTATAACCCCGCCTTGTCTAGGGATTAACATAAAAAACCAAACTCATATAAAGAAGAAATTTGTAATAAGACCTACTCATCTAACACATACATGGATCACACATATTTGGGTTACTTATAATCAATGTTATGATCCACATCCAATTTTTTTGGTATGTGTAGCATATAGGTCACACCTCTATAAAGAGTTAATGTTATTTTACTTTAAATCAGAAGGAAAAACATTCACTACAGATCCTTCCCATGATTATAGTTGATACTGGGAATCCCCTTACACATACTAATGTTGTGATCATCATTGAAATATTATATATCATAGAAAAATTACTCTCTATTGATGTGAAAATGTGAATTCATTATAACTATGATAAAGTAGATGTATCACCAAAATTTTTCATAGGAAAACACTAAATAAGTTATTATTATTATTTGGAATGATTAAACCACCTTTATTTAGTTCAAAATATTTCTTAGTCAAATACAATTATGCACATGACATATGAACCATCATTCCAAGTATAATTCTTGATAAAATTACTTTTTAAACCAAATTAAAAGGGTAAAATAATAAATCAATATCAAAGAATAATATATTCTAAAAACACAAACTATAGTAATGAAAATTAATATGGGGGATCCAAAAATCAAATAAAATTGGATTTTGAACCATACTTGTGTATGAGAATAAATAAGTATGACTCTTATCTCAAGTTCCAACCATTTATTTCTCAATATTCAATATTCTGAATTATCAGAAAATTATATGTAATATATTACACCACATTGTCTTGTGCTCATCCTAGATACCAACCACCTATACAATTATTTGAGTAATTTAACCACAAGAAACACCTCCTTGTATGATATAGGCTACCGACTAGAAAAGAGGTCAAATAATACCATATTGATAGATTAATCCGTCAATAAATTTTCATATAATAGTAGTAAACTCATATGAACATATATAACTATATATATATTAGAGTTTAATAATGTATATATAGTATAAATTACACTAGATAAATAATCCCACACCATCCTATAAATAAATATACTTCATAATGGTCATACATTTATATAAACCAGTTCAGTTATCCTAGTTGGATGATCATATGTAATGTGGAATAAAAATTACAAATGAAAAGAAATGGAGACCAAAAAACTATCCTCTTTATCACCATAGAAAATTCACCACATATTTATTTTAGCCTCCCCATCCTTATCACTGATATTATTACCCGTTCCACGAATTTCAATCTAATAATTAGCTCCGCACATCCACCACGGTTCACATATAGGGTGAGAAAAAAAACAAACTGAAATCCATAAAACATTTTTTTCTCAATGATAACCATAATTATTTTTATAATTGTACTTAATGGGATAAAATATATAAACAAACATATTTATGCACACATCAAAACATTATTTACTAAATAATACACCCAGATGATAACTACTTCATCGTGTACTAGAATGGTATGAGTATTCCCATGTCATGATAAAAATAATAAGAAGAATAAGAAATCATCGCCTAAAATAAAAAACCATTGTTAATGATATTTGATAAATAACAATCACATGTGAATGATTTATCATTTCACAAATCAACATGTGTTAATGATAAATAATAAATATTTTACAATGTTGAATGGTGTGTGAAAAATATTTTAAGAATGAGAGAATGATGCATCATAACTATAATAAACAAGAAGAGTGGAACGATTTATAACTCAATATATAAATATTAGGTGAAAAAATTAACCCCATATCAATAAAAAATAGATATTGATTAATAATCATATAAAAAACAACTTAATGATATATCACCACTAATGAAGCCAAGTTAATGTTATATCATTGGTTGTGACAGTGGTTCCATCAACCTAATTACTATTTTGAATGATTTATCATTATAATAATATGGATAAATTATGTATCATTGATATAATAATAAATTTGAATGATTTATCACTATATTAAATAATAGTGAATGATGTTTCACAAATATAATGAATATTATGAATAAAATATCACTAATACCATAACTGGGATGAGTTCACTATCAACAATTTTTTTTAAAAAAAAGATAATATTTATGTATCAATGTTACTATAAAAATGGGAAAAAGTGATATTACTAATACTATAACCCTAGTGAATGATATATCACTAATAAATAAAATATTTGAATGATTTATCAAAAATAAATAGTAGAAACAATAATATTCTATATATATCGTTAGGTTATCTTGAAATATATGCCTACTTCAATCGATATCACTTCTAAAATCCATTTTCATTACCCGAAATAATATTCCTAGCTTACATCAATATCGTGGGTTAATTAGTACATCACGTAAATAAAAAAATATCGATAAGAACACAATCATAATTATTGAATCCCATTTCATGGATCATATACTATAGTTAGTTCCCATCACTACTCATACATAGCATATCTTTAAAAAAATTAACACCTAACCATTGAATAATAGCACTAACTATATGCTAGACATCACTAAATTGATATAAAAAATTTTCATTATCTATAAGAGGATTATACCCTTGATATGGAAGAATATTATTAAGTGATACATGCTCCTGGGTCATTACCCATACACTAAAAGTTAACGTTAGTAAAGAGAACTATCATTAGTGAATCATGAAAATTCCCAACCCTTAGTAGGTCATCCACCATTATCACAAACCAATTATTAGTATATAACATAACCCATTTCAATATAAATTGTATCCCATCATTAGTGAAATAGATAAAAGTATTTATTAAAAACCTATATCTATTTCTAACCACCAATGTAAACCAATCAATGGGTAGTTAAAATAATATGATACCATCAAAGGAATCACTTTTACAACATTTTTTTCAAGGTTACTATCTAAAAATTACTTCACCAAATTTTGATCAATAGTAATAGAAAACAAAAATCAAATATGGTTGGTAAATGACACATCATTATGTTAAACCATTACCCATCACTCCAATTGGGAACCAAAATCTAATACTTTAATGCTCCAAGGGTAACTAGAGAACCCTTTTAAGGATATAAACCATATATGGTTTCAATTTCACACTAACTAAGGATCTATCATAAG
Source organism: Viscum album (assembly GCA_963277665.1). Lineage (NCBI taxonomy): Eukaryota > Viridiplantae > Streptophyta > Magnoliopsida > Santalales > Viscaceae > Viscum > Viscum album. Next base: position 1,894,462,048 of record OY728151.1, read on the forward strand.
TAACATAGTCATCAATTACTATGAAATAGATTTATAATACCATGTTATCCTTCAATAAATATAAAAAATCCCATTGTCCCTCCTAATATATTTAAATCTATGTACAATTTCATGTAGGGTTATTCTAAAAATATTACCCCACTCTTAATTTTTATAAATTTTTAATCATATTTAATGTTTGAATATTAGGGACCACAAAATTTTTATCCAATCTATCACATTTTCCATGATGAACACTCCATCCAACCATTTCTCCCTTTGAATAAATCAATATCTCGATGATCCTTTATCAATAAATGATCAACACAATTTTTTATATACCAATTTTAGTTAAATAAAATAGTTGATTAAAAATGAAAAAATTTATTATAATAGGAAAAAATAATTGGGTTGCATAATATTTCTAAAACCCTATGAAATGATGTGAAGACCACTCTGAAAATGTGTCCTAACCTATAAAAATATCACATATTCTAAAAACCCGATATCTCTTTAAATTCATCCAAAAATGAAAAAAATGAATAAGAAACAATAAATTTTCTTATTTTTTTGAAAAATGGAAGACAAACACATTAAAGTAACATCAATTGAAATTATTTAGGATCCACCATCAATTTCCCTACCAACAAGATCCTATTCTACCATAGTATATTAGAATCATATAATAAATTATATTAAAAATTGATTAAAATTATTTAATAATACATAAGTAAAATAAGTTGAGGATTATTTTTGTATTCCTTAAATAAATCAAAAAACTAACACACTTTAAGCCATCATATATACTCTAGGAATATGAAATTATAATTTATTTAAATGAAAGGAATATACCAAAATATTTCTCATAGCTAAAGAACCAAAACTTATGAGGGTTTTTATAAAAAAATTCACAAATAACTAAACTGCTCCCCACATTATGTTGGGTTTGGTTATAGACTCTACATTTTTAATGACATCCAGTAGACATCTTATGGATAAAATAGGTCCCAAGATTACATGATTGATCCTCCAATGTTGTGACCCACTATCATTTTCCATCTACTGAAATATTTGTGGCCTCTAACTAACCATTACAATTCATGATAATGTAGCTACCTATGACAAATTATTTACTCTATTCTTGAATTTCAACTTCATAACTTTTTCTTCATTATCATAAAACTAAAATAACAACAATAAAAATCATAAACATTTGTAAAAACTCATATCAATACTCAAAGTTTGATTAATTTAAAATGAACACAATACTACATTAATTGGATCCAAATTCTCTTACTTGACTCCACTAATACACTACGGTAGTGATATTACACAACCCATAATTAAAAACAAATTTCATATACTAATCCTTCATCATTCTATATAAAATAATTACCAAAATAATATAGGTAAAACCTATAATACCTATTGAATTACCTCTTCCCATTTATCATAGTGGTTTCAAAAAATACTACAGTCTCATGTGGTTTTCCTTATTCCCATTACTTACTTTCATGCCCAAATATATGGAAAAAATTGAATTCCTAAGACAAAAATCATTGAAAATACCTTAGATTATATTAGGAAATAATTTCACCAACCAAGGGTTTTTTAAAGATAAAATATAACCATACTACCTAAATATGAAATGAAATTATATATTTCCAAAAGAATTTTTAGATTTCATAATGAATTTTTATAACAAAAAATATGACTCTGATGGGAATACAATATAATAAACTAAACCAATCCCTAAATTATCATCAATTTTATTTTTCTTGAGACCAAATATATATAAGGATCCAATGTAATAAATGATTAGTTAAGGTTATAATTTTAAAACTAATTTAAATCATTTAACAATAATGAGAAATTATTTTAGTTACATAAATAATATTTGATAAATTAAAGGTGTTAATTCCAATAATTTCTAAATTGATAATTTATAAAAATAATATTATAAATACACACAGAAGGTGTATTTAAACCTGTAAAATATTATTGACATTCCTGGTTTATGAAAACCATCCAAAATAATATTTACACTCTTAATTAGCCACTATTCATGATGGAGACTTATATGGTTTTAGAAAACTATTCAATAAACACGGAATAATCTAAAATATTTTCCATGAATTATTATTAATCAAAAATTTTCCTAAAAATTTAACCACATATGTTTTTATTTTTAATCAATGATAATTCTAGTTTGTTCTGAAAAATAGAATTGATTTTTTACTTTTTCAGGAACTACCTCCCCATTTATAATTTCATTTGATAATTTATAGAAAACATAAAAATATTATAAGCATTTATTTCACATCAATTTGTCTCAAAATTATCTTCTATTAAAATAAAATTACACATAATTTTAAAATTATTGTCATATAAATATCATATATCACTTTATATTTTCAAATAAAAGCATTATATGCATCATGAAAAAGCATATAATGTCAATCTATTCCTCCTATGAAACTAAATCTAATTTATGTAATCACATATCAATATAATTTTAAATATATCGTAAATTTTTTTAAATCAATGTTAAATTAAAAAACCTCAAATCAATCCATGCTTTCTCTTTTGTTGAAATATAATTTGTTATTTAACTACCACTTATATGATATAAAATTCACCTTTATCATGGGACTAAATAACCAAAATAACATAATTGATTCATAATAAATGGAAAATTATCAATATTTTATTAGGTGATTCCTAAATGACACTATGTTATAAAATAAATAAGTTTCGCTTCATTTTCCAAAATGGTTTATGAAAACTAACCATATAAAAAAATGTTGTTTTAAATTAAAATAGACATCACTGAGAATTCCCAATTAACATTATTTCCTTGAAATTGTGATGTTTAAAAATACTTATGTTTTACCATTCATGTTATATTGATTTTATTACCAACCATACACTACGTTCAACTCCAAGAACATTGTGATTTTAATATCTGAACCCACTGTTTGGTGGTATCCCCAAGCTTACCATAACTAGGATAGCAGAAATTGTCTAACCCTGAGGTATTCATACCTAAAATTAGATCAATTATCCATAAATAAAACATTTGATCAACTATAAAAATAATTTTTTCGAGAATTAAAATTTTGAATCATTATGGGGTGAGGGAAGAAATAGTGAAACTAAAAACTGATTCCAATGAATATAAAATATATTCTTATGATGGTAAAAAATTTTGATAAGAAAAAAAAATTAATCATAATGAATGATAGGTAGAGGGTGAGTAAAAACAATTCCTAATAAAATATATTTACATGTTTCACTATGTTTTTTTATTTATTAGCTATATCCTTGGGGCCAAGTGAATGTAATGATCACTATAGTATTTTAATTTTATTATCAAAAATTATAAAAGGGACTATATTAGAATGGTATTATCCTAATGATACAATTGTGTCTCGTTACATGAATTAGGTTGCTGATTCATAATTATTAATCTATTATTTATTATATTTCTGATTCTTGGAGTTCCTATGTGATTGGTGGTTCAAAAAATATATATTTTTGGAACATAATGGAGCATGTGCATAGAAAATAATTATATGTACTTGTTGACCTAACCATTTATGAGGGGTTTTGGGCTGATTGGTTTTACATGATTACCACATGGTTGGAAAAACTATGTGGCACTCCCTGGGTTACCATGCACTTGATTTTCAATTGGAGTGGTTACCTATATTGTTGGTGCATGTTTTTCTGAACTGGATTACCAAACCATGCTACCCTATCCAACTAATTAAAAACATTGAAATTACCTTATTAACCATGTCATTTTATACCCATTTTACCCTTATTTAAACCCCATCATGTGCATAGCCTTCTCCTAGAAAGGTAGGGTATTAAATTTTGATTCCATTGGTGGATTCGTTCACTGTGTAGTGATTTTTCTTCTACATAAGCTTGATTTTTATTTAATTTTTTGAAATATATACCCTATTCTATTATGATTATCTAGTTTCCTAGAATATTCAAACCCTAAGTGGATATATGGGCCAATTATATGGTTAGGATTATGTTTTTATTGAAATTAATTTTTGTTTATTTTTTATAGGGACTCCATCTACCTCTTTCGCATGGTTTTTGTGGAATGTGATGAGGTTAACTCCAATTTCATGATAGGTAAATGTACATAATTAGGGTTTCCGATGGAAATCCTTTAGTTTATGGTTTTACTTTTTATTAATTTTTTTAAAAAGGATTCATATGGGTTGGTGAGATCTTTTGTGCGATTTTTTGATATAGTACATAGATTATGTTATTTTAAAGGATGGATTAGATGAGTTTTCCAGTAAAATTAGTTCTATACTTTTAAGGTTATTGATAAATAAATTTTTAGAAAATTTCAAATGGCTTCCAAAAAAAATTATCAGCACTTAAATATGTTTGAATTTTTTTCAATGCGATTTTTCACTTTGAGTTTGACTCTAAAGAATGATTTTAAAAGTTGGTTTCCATACATTATAGTTTCTAGACTATGGCCAGTATTAGAATGTTGGTGTATTTTATTTTTAATGGATTTATGGTTGGATTTACATGGGTGACGCTAGGTATATGGGAATATAGATGGGTGTTGCTCTTGATTTAGGTTCAATTCTTTCTTATGGTCATTTCAAATGACTCTATTAGGATACATAGTGACATTACTTGTTTTGTGTCACATAAGAAATCTAGTGTTATGCAAGTGAGACATAGGGCCTTTAGTACCATTATTTTAGAGATTTATCATGTTTATTGAGTTATATATTTTTATTATACATGGTTTCTCCTTGATTTAGGTGTGATATTACTTACTCCCCATTTAAATTGTTTGATTTTATTCATGATATGAATCCCACTTATTTATTTAGTAATGGATTTTATGGTAAAAGTTTTCTTGGAACTTTACATATTTTATGAGAAACACAAAGGATTTCATAAAACTATATGAAAATGAAAAAATAGATATTAATTATTTATTAAAAAAATAAAAATATATTAGATATATATAGTAATTATATGGATTTATGGTCATACTCCACATTTTCTTCAACCACATCCTACTTATTCTATTGGGAATATATTTAACTATTCTTCTAGATACAAGTTAAGGATGAAGTTCCATATATATAGTGACTTATCTCGGTGTTTTTAGTACATCATAAAAATGTTTCATGTTGTGAAAAGTTGTCACATAGAGTTTTATCACTAATGGAGTATCCATGATTCTGATTGAGTTTTTAAGATTAATTGTATTTTCCTCATTTTATAAAGTTATTTTTTGGTTGTCTTTCATTTTGGGATGTTGCTTTTATCTTAATCATTATTTTATAATTTTATATTAGTAGTTTTTTTGGAAAAAACTATGTTGTATTGATTATGAGTTGTTGGTATATTAATACTATTTTGTGTTATGATTTGTGTTTTGTTCATATATTTTGGAAATTATTTATTTCATGGTATGAATTCATTAATATGGATGGGAAAGTCCATATTTTAGATGTAATATTTTTATGTGATTATTAATTTAAAAATGATAAAGCTTTCCAAAATTTTAATATAATTATTCTATGGTTATTTTTTAGAACCCATAGAAATTGCAATCAAACGTTAGGCCTTATGGATGAGTAGTCTTGGTGTTGTCATGGGATAGCACATGTCACATGTTGAACCTTATCGATTAGTTAAAAAATAGTATTAGAGAACCTATTATTATTTTTGGATAATCATATTATAAAGGAAATATGGGTCATCATAGATCAAGATGTATATCATGAGTCTGTTCCTAATATGAACCTCCCATGATAAAACATGAGTTACTAGGGTAAGTTGGGATCTTAGTCATGATTTTGAGTTCTATTTTGACTTTCCCTCATGCATCTTGGTTTATTATTGTCATGTGATGATCCTAACATGAGTTTCATGATCTGTTTTTAGAATTTTTGAGTTTTTGGGTGCACTCAAGGAAGGAAAAAAGAAGAAATTTTAGTCTAGAAGGTTGGGAAAACCATGGAAAACCCTTTTTGATAGATTTTCAACCAATCTTGATTTGATATAATAGTTTTTTAGTTGTTTATCAAACTGTGTGGACAAAACATGCACATATCAATGAAAACCCGTGATTTTTTTGTTCCTTTCTCTCTAAGTAAAACTAAAATAGTTTCTACCTTTGATGTTATATTTTATGAGGATATTTATATATTGTAATTAATAAAATTAGGAATATTTTTATTAAATTTGAGATTTATTAATGATTTAGACTTTATTGTATTCCTATAATTCATGGAATATTGTTTGAGTATGAGTAATGGGGGTTTGTTTTGTGTTATTAGAAGGTTTTAATATAATTTTATCAGTTATAAAAAAATAATAAAAGGTGTTATAATTTTAATTATTATTTTTAGATGATTGGGGAAGGAATTTATTCGAGGAGTGATGTTTTAATGTAATGGGCGATTTATAAAATATTTTATCAAGGAATTTAATTTTTAAATGGTGATAAATACTTGTAATGGATCTCTAGAAATGTTTTGGTAAATAAATATTTTATTATTTACTTTAAATTTAAATGTATCACTCAAACTTATTTTTAAATTTATTATCATATTAAATGAGTGTTTGAACTCATAATGGAGAGTTTGAAAGATATTTCATTTTTTGATTATTAGAGGATTTTGATTTTCATAGAATATTATTAAATGTGGTCATATGATTTTCTGTTCATAAATAATAAGTTATTTCATGGAGTGAGTGTATTTTTAATTTATAAAATGGAGGGGTTTTTTCATCTTATGGTAAGTTCATTAGGTGAATCATTTCTGTTTTAAAAAATGCAATTTCATGAATCTTATACTATTCAAATGATGATTTCTGTTTCTAATTAAATAATAATTTTAGTTAATGGGGTGTTATGAACTTATAATTTAATTGTTACCATCAATTTGTGTTTTCATTAAGAAATGAATTTCCTATTCAATTCTAGAATTTATTTTCGATATTAGCATGTATGTTTTTAAAATTCCTTGTAAGGGAACTGAAATTTCAATTATAATGATTATTTTAAATGGAATGTTTTAAATAGTGAATTAATTTGAAAGTGTATATAAATTTAAAATTGAGTGGAGAACTATTTTATGTGGATTTGGGTCTTAAAGTGGAGTTTTTGATTAAAAAATTCTTAAAGATGTGTGAATTTGAGTTGTTTTTTTAGTTTATGATAGAATTATCTGATTTTTTTAGGATACCTAAATATACTGTTTTTAGGTTTTGTGTTTATTTAGTTATTCCTCATAGAAAATCCATAATGAAAGGTCTATACTGTGTTCCTTTGATTGAACCTTTGAGTGATTCCTCTCATTACATAAAAATGATCCCATTGTTCATCTAATCTACCTATTCATTAAAATAAGTGAATGAATCTATATTATCGGGATCTTAGATATCATTTATGAACATTTAAAAAACTTTACATTTTTCTATCATAATGGTAGGAAATCGAATGTGGTGATATGATAGTTATAGGGATGAAATATACCTCTAATTATATGTGGACACCCATGGATTTAGGGATAGAGGAATACCATGGGATTATTGATGAGATGAGATAAAATTGGTGGAATTTCACTATTAGGAATCACATATACAATAACATATACTAAGATATTTTCAATGTTGCGTTGGTTCAGTGGTGGTTAGATAGTGAGAGAAACCAATGAATATTTCAACAACATGTTGAGGTAAGTATGTGGTGGAGGAGTGTGTCAAGTGTTTCATAGTAGTTGGTATGTCATACGCTTCCTTAAACAATTGGTGATGTTTTTTGTCTCTATTATTTGGTTTAAGTCCTCACCAAGGCCTGAGATGTGAGTTTATTTCATAGAGATTCTATTTTATTCTGTAAATAAATCTTGGTATGGTTTAGTTATATATTAGTGTGGTATCGACATTTGATGAATTACAATTGGTGGGTTCGGTATAACTCTAATTTATTTTATATAATTTGGATTCTTTTTCAGTATTGGTGTGTTGTAGTTTTAACCAATTATGCCATGGTATTTTGAACTCTCTGTGATCTTGTCTTCCTATTGAACCTTGTTTGCGAGTTTTTATTTTCTTTCATCTAGGAAGGAATATTCTAAGGAATGCTAAAAATTAAACCAATAGAAATCTATCGAGTAGTGAATTTACCTTGATAAATTCATGAATGTGACAATTTATACTATATAGTGTGTGATGATGAAAACCTAATTTAAGGTATTCATGAAGATACCGACTTTATAGGTGAAAATTTTATTTGAGGTTTCACTAATTTATTTGTCTTTTGTTTATGAATTCTGAATGATGGGGAGACCTTGATTAATTAATCTAGGTCTCATATTAATACACTCTTCATTGAAATGGATTGTGCATCTCATTACTTAAAGATATGAGTTATTTAGATAATGTATCATTCCTATAAAACATAATATATTATTTCCCAATATTTGGTATCACTATGTATGTCAATCGTAATATGATTTTACCCTCTAGAAACTCCTATGGGGAATGAAATGAAGATGATAGTGTCCCATGAATCTTTCCACCTATAGGTTCTAGGTTAAAGACTAGAGCTAATGTTATATTATAGATATATCGGAGGAATTACCCTCATTTATCCTAAGAAAGGACAAAAAGTTGATAAAAATCTAAATGAAAGGAAAAAAACAACATTATACACATAAAAAACTATAATTAGTGTATATAAAATAGATACTAATGTATCCAAAATATAAAATACCAAAATAATCAATTGGAAGAAACAACAAAACTATACGATCTAAGCTAGTACTATCCTCCCAAATCCCCAAAGACATCCTGGAAACTTGGAAGATTTATATATATCTAGATGGGAATAATATATATACTCAGTTGGATCATACCCAAGTTCTATCGCAAAAATATTAAAATATCATACCAATACCCTAGTGAGTAAAAAACACAACTTACTAACACCTACATAGGTCAAACAGTGTTCCCTAAGCATCACCAAGGATTACTCACCCAATAAATCATGAAATAATAGTAATGAAATATCAAAAAATATATAAAAGTCATATTTTAACCACATTAAACACTAGATTTATTCTCTCACTCAATAAGAATATACCCTTTTCTCACTTCCCTTCTATAAACACTAGTGATGGAAAAACATTTATATCCTAGATAGTGACACCATCCACATATAAATTTACAAAGCACCAACTACATATCAGATAACAATAGTAGTAGGGGATACCAAACATGAATGACATAAACCACATACCCTATTACTACCATTCATTATATACACCCCATGTTTAAATATCTACCACCATATTGAACCCCCCAAATACGTATCACCAGTACCAACCATCGCTTCTATAGAAGAGTGGGCCATTCAGAGTGGGTTCTCAATGATCCATATCTTCTCTATTTGGGATGTTTATAGAATCGCATCCCTGTAATCTAGGTGTCAATTGGGTTTTTCTAATTGGGTGGGGTTTGTAAGGAAAACAATAAAATACATCTATATAATAATCTCTAGAATCCTATATGTTAGGAAAAAATCCATCAAGTTACGCTGTCATATTTTTAGATTGATCATGTATGTTGAAAAAGAGGGGTTTTCATGTTTGTTTTTTAGTTTCGAGGTTATTTTTGACAAATTATGTTGAAAAATATCTGAGATAAAGGAATGGATTCCCTGGTGGTGGTATAGAAAATTTCATAAACAATGTGGTGTCGTTCTCTAGTGTTTGCCAATTTTTTGGAGACCAAAATATAATGGATGACCCTATTGTAATTAAAGTAGGATTTCTAGGAAGGAAATATAAAAATATTTCAAACCGAAGAGTTTCATGAGGATTGGGTTTCAATAATATTGTTTCATGATGGTGTAGATCATCAAGAAAATTCATCGTGAATGCGTAAAGTGTTCATACAAATATATACACCAATGAAAAGTGAAGTGTCGTGAATGTACGAAGGGTTGATAGTCATCTCTTCAACATTAAGAAGCCTCCCAAATAGAAAATTCTCACGGTGCTTTTTGAAAATAGAGAGCACCATGAATGAGAAATGATAGGTTCTTAAAATGGTGATGATGTTGACGGAATATTTTAGAACAGGTGAAAACACCAATAAATAGTCCTCTACTGCATCAGAGATGTAGATTAAGTCTTAACAATGATCTTGAAACTCCAGATTCCTAAAGGTAATTCAAGAGGGTTGTTCTTGAAAAAAATATCAGGATTAAAGCATGTTCATAAAGGCTATAAATATCCAACCGAAAGAAGTGTGATTTAAAAATGCTAAGGGGGATTTGATAATTATGGTTTCTTCATGAATAATAAGTGAGATTCATGAAAGGTGGTTTCTACTCAAAGACTCATTGTGATTTGAAAAATGTGAGAGATTCGAGAAGATTGTGTGCACTGTGAAATTGCTCAGAAAGTATTCACCAATAATTGTGTGGTAATGTGGTATTTGTCTTTTGGATGAAAGTGATACTTCAATAGAGAATCTATTTACAATTGAGGATGCATTCATTTTTGATAAAGAAGGGTATTACATGTCTATAAAATATGTTTGAATCCTTTCTAGAGTAGTGATAAAAGGAAAGTGATGAAGGAAATCATATCCAGCAGAAGTGATCCATACATGGATAGATTGAGGGAGTGACCCATGGTAAGGAGTGAGCAATCCATAAACACTTTAAAGGTAGTAATAATGGGTATAGAATTGATCTACCTAGAAATTTAATTTGGTAGTGAGGCTTATTAGATTTGGTACATTAGAAATTTCTAATTTATGTTCCTAGACGTAGCCCAATGATGGTGAACCATGTATAATTTTTGTTACTTTTATTTATTTCATTTCTATTTAAAAATTTATACATGAAAGGAAGTGAATAATTATTTGTTTAACAATGAAAAATGATCTGATTGGAGGGGGTTGGTTTAATCTGTAACACCCAGATTCACCCACTCCTCTCAGGTTATTTTATAAAGTTGGGATAACAATTGGTGTTAGTGGGAAACATTGAAAGTCAGTGGCTATATCTCAATATAAGAAATGGAGGTTGTTAATCACAAAGGGATTTAGATATTTAGTGGAAACAATTTCTAATTATGTATGAATTCAAGGCAAAACTAATTCCCATCATTGGGAATGAATTACATCAAGATAGTGATGTTGATGTTAAAGGAATAGAATATTTAGTTGGATCCTAATAAGAAAAAATATAAATGAAGTTGATTTCATGTAAGCCATGAAATGATATATGGGAAAAGAAATTTGATATTTATATGAGTGACTCGAAATTTATATATGCGAAGCTACATGTTTTGTGGAAAATAATTTAGCATCTTAAAATGCAGCATCATGAGACTTTTGATGCATTATTTTATCAGGTGAATGTATTTGGGGAATATATGAGGGTTCATAGATAAATTATTGAATATTTAAAGACTATCAAGTGTGTATCGATAATACATCCACCATGGATCAATCAAAATATTTTTTTATTGCAAGACAATTATCCAAAGGGGATGAAATTGGATAGTTTTCACAATAATCGTGTTGCATACATGATGAGAAATGAAGATAATGAGTATATGAAAAATGGTAAGTACAATAAATTTAAATTTAAGGCAACAAAGAATCTCACTATTGAATATGGTTAGGATAAATTGGGGAGATATTATTTGATGTCATTCCTTTCCTCAAATATTGAAAGTGGAAAAGTAAATTTTTAAGGTAAATTCCAACTGTTATGTTTTCTATATATGACGGTATAAAATCATGCAACAATGTTCCCAATGTTTTTTAATAAGATTAAGGGTATGATTTTGAAACTATTGTGAATAACTATTCATCCCATGTGAATGGTAAGACAAATTTTAAGAAAAATTTCTTGAGAAACAATAGTCTAATTTCAAAAGAAGATAAAAATTCAGATGAATATGAGGTAGAAGAGTTGGAGGACTATAAGAAACACAAAGAACATTTTATGTTGGTAGTTTTTAGAAACTCCCAAACAAGCTATTAAATAAGCAATGAATAGGGAGAACTTGATGGAAGATTTTACCTTTAGGTTTAATTATAAGCTGCATTTAAAGAGATAGATGTTTGAAGAGCCCAAAAAGAAACAAAACATGGTGGTTCATGATTCCAAACACTTTATAAATGATTTTGAAGAATAAATGTACGAGATGATTAATGAAATTAAAAATAAGTATTCTTTATAGATAGAGATCATAGAAATGATCAGTGAGTATAAGAATGATGTGGATGAATAGAAAAGGGTGATTGATTGTTTGAATAAGATAGAGAAAGATCCTGAAAAATTCATCTAAAATCATGAGGATGAGGTTATTATCCTTTGAAGGAAAGTATAAGATTAGGAGAAACTCTTGATTCCATCAAATAATATTTCTAATGCACTTTAAAATTCTAAATCTATGTTCAATGCTCTAGTGAAATATAAAAATGAAGGCTAGGAGAGGAAAATGATATATTCAAATATTATAGCTGATATATGGCTAGATTAAAAAAAAAATTGTAATATTAGAAGTCATCCCACATGGATCTACCACGAGATTGAAGATTTATTTGGTTAAAATTCAAAACCATAAAATATAGATAACCTAAAGAAAAATTAGATGTGCAATAGTGAGACAAGAGGTAGAACTCTGCACTAGATTCTATATTTGTGGAAATATAGCCATTCCTGAAATGTGTCTCCCATATCCAAAAGGTATAAAATGGAACCAGAGAAATATAGGAAACCACATAAAACTTAATATTCAATGATATAATATACTATTCACTATTTTAGATGTGGAGGAACTAGACACATGGAAATATATTTCTCAATAATAATGTAGATAAATGTGACAAGAAAGGATAATTATTTTCATAAGAAATACTTAAACACATCATCAAATGAATTGAGAATGAAAAATAAATTTCCATGTCTACAAGATGAAGTTGGACTATAATACTTTTAGGAAGATCATGTTTTTAAATCATCACGAGGTATGGAGTCCATAATATCAATAAAAAATCAGAAAGATAAATAGGCAGTGGTTGCATATATTTCATTAAATGAATAATATCACAATGGAATATGGGTCATTGATAGTGGATGCACCGACCATTTGATAATAAATTAAGAACTAGTGATAGGAATCTGATATGAAATGGAAGGTATTGTAATATTTAGTAATGATTAAGGCCTATAAATTATTCACTCAGGAAAAATCCTTGTTTGGGGGAAAATACATGAGACACATAGATGTCTTGGTTATTGAAGTTCTTAGTAATAATCCTCTAATGTGTATGTCAACTTTGGGATCCGATAAATGCCACAAGATTTTAAAATACATTATTTATGATTCTATAAAAATACAATTTAGTTGTTTTTTTAGGGAGATAATATGAAGGGGAATCTATAAATTATAAGTGGATAAGAATATATGTGTTTGTCGTCCAAGGATGAAAAAAATGTTATATAATAAACACCATGGTCATTTGAGGAATGATTCATTGGAAGATATAGTTAAATGTGATACTTCTTGAGACCTTCTATGGTTATTACATGATCTTACACATTCATTTCATGCCTATCACCAAGGAAAGATCATTGAAAAAACATATATGGAAAAAAATAAATGTTAATAAATGTTCTTGAGTTAGTGAATATTGATGTTTTAAAACTATTTCACCATTAGATATTGATGGGAAGGGATATTATATTTTCTTCATTGATGATTTTAGCAGAATAAAATGGGTTTCAGTTATCACTCACAATTCTGAAGGGTTCGGTTACATAACAACTTATCGAAGGGTAGTTGAGAAGATGTTGGGTCAAAGAATCTATACAATTTTAAAAAATATTGTAAATGTTTTCAAAATCAGACAATTCGATGATTATTTTGAAAAAAAATTGGATAATGAACCAAGATTCATCAGAAAGGAATCTAGAACATAATGGAGTAGTGGAGAGATGAATTCAAATTATCAAAAACCTGTTTAGATAAAATGATTATTGAGAAATACCTTCCAATGAGGCTTCAGAAAGAAGCGTTGACAAAAGCATTCTATGCCTCGAATAGAGCGTTATTGTATCTTATGGAAGAGAAGACATCTTATGAGATATGGTATAAAAATTATCCAAATTTGAAGGACTTTCAAGCCTTCAGAAGTAAGTATTTCTTTCTCAATATAGAGTTACACAAGAAGATTGAATCCTATGGAGATGAAGAGATATTACATTGATACTCAAGAAAAATTAAACTATATAAATGTTTCATTAGGAGACTAGAAATGGAATTTAAAAGTAATGATATTACTTTAGTAGATAAAGAGTAGAATCCTTAGCAAATACATGATCAATCTAAGGTGGAAAATGATGAATGGATAAGTAGATTAGGGGATGTTCTAGTTCCAGAGGCTGATATTGAAGAATATTTACATAATGAAAAGGATGAGGGTAAATCATTATATACATAGATACTTAATAAAAGATCCAAAATTGATAGAGAGGACATAATTGGTCGTCATGGATCCCCAATGCAGATAAAGAGGATGAAGACTCTATATCAAGAATCCTTATTACCACATGTAGAGCCTAAATGTTTTTATGAAGTAGTAAGAGATGATAGCTAGATTCAAGATATAATTGAGTAACATGACCATATTGAGTAGAATCAGACATGGGTGACTGTTTTTTGGCCAACTAATAACAATTTCATTGTTTCTAAATGGGTATTCTATAGGGAGATGGGTGAATATGGTTCATTGATTCAAAGGATATAATGAATAGTGTTCAATTGGAACTACTAGATATAGGGTATCAATGTTTATGAAAGATTATCATATATTCCAAGGATAGAAATAGTTAGATTATTATAGGACATATTAGTTCAAAAAAACATCAATGTTTTCTAGATAGATGTCTAGTCATCATTTCTAAATGGGGTTCTGGAAAAAGAAGTCAATATTGAGGAACCATATGGTTTTCTCATTCATGAAGATGAGAACTCTGTTTCTTGGCAAATATATTCATAATATTGGTTGAATAAAGAACTGAGAGCATGGTATTCAAAGCTTGATATGTTTTTCAAGAATATTGGTTTTCAGTGTGGTGGAGTTGATTCCAATCTATATGTCAACGATGACTACAATCAATGGATGTTGGTGGTAGTATATATAAATGATATAATTTTTGGTGGATATAATGAATCATAGTGTAATAAACTCATACAATTCATGATAAGTGAATTAGAAATCTCAATAATCATGGAATTAATGTTTTATTTGGTTTATATGTTACATAAGGAAAGATTTAAACATTAACTTCTCAATCAATATATGATAATGTGGTTTTGGGAATATCTATAATTGTTAATTCCAATGGTATGACAAATCTGGTAGGTACCCATATGAAAATTTCATCGTATGATGATGGAAATGAAGTTAATGTCATAATGTACATGTAAATCATTGAAAACACATTGTACATGACAATGAAAAGACTTCATATTATTTTTTCCAAATGCCAACATGTAAAATATCAAAGAAATCAAAAGGAGAGAAACATTATTAGAGTGAAAATAATACTTAGATATATCAAGGAAATGGTGGATTTTTATTTTAGGTACAATGAAAAATCTCAGAACGAGTTATTGGTCTACAGAAATGTAGATAGGACCAGATTATAAAATCGTAGACAATCAATGCTTGGTGGTGTATTATATCGAGGGGCTCTAAGTAATTCTTCGTTAATAAAGAATCATTATTTCATTTCACTTACCACCTTAGAAGATGAGAATCTTTTGGCTACCCAAACATGAATGTAATTATTATGGATGAAGTAGTAACTTTATGATATTGTAGTTAATGTGAAGTCTTTGATCAGAATCCAATATGACGATTCATATGCAGTAAATCATCGAAAAAATAAACTATATCAGGCATGGAAATAATGAATTGAATTCAATAATTATTTTATCAGGGATAATATAGAGAAAAAACTTATGATTTTTATTATGTTCCTATTTAACTATATGTTTCAATTTTTCTACATGGTTCATACCCAAAAAATCATTGGAACATAATCAATTATCTCATTGTATTTAGAGAAATCCCCAAACAGGAAAAATGTGCATGTGGGTCCCCTTATCCCCATGATAAGTTGTGTATTTTCATAATTCAATGATCTAAGTTTATTACATTACTACTTTCCATGACAATGTGACCTTTTTGTCTGTTGAAAAATATGGAGAAATATTGCTTTTATGATCCTAGGAAATGTATTAATCAAGATAGAGGGAGTAGTGAGGATGAAATTGTTTTAGGGGGTATCATTTAGGGTGTGGGAGTTTTAAATATGATGATTCTAAAGGTGATCAATAAATTTTTATATATCAAAGTATATGATGTTAGTGATGAAAGAAGTTGAGTGGTTTTAGAATAAATTGATTCATTGATTCACTTTTAATTGTTATATTATTTCTCATATCAAGAATGAATCATTTGGGAATGGAGTGTGTGTTGAATAAATCATTGATTACTATATGAATCACATAAATTAATTTTTGGTAAATGATTTAATAATCACTGATGAGGTACCAAAATATGAATATTTTTCAACAAACCCAAATGGGATGATTGTTGGAAACAATTACTTAATATTACATTACTGTATTTTTGGGTTGATTCTGTTTTTGAAAAAATGTGTCTCAAAAGTATGATTTTGTGTTCTGGAGATATTTTTAACAAGGTATGTTGACAATTATCCGAGACAATGGAATGGATTCCATGGAAGAGTTATAAAAATTTCCATATATATGGTGTCACTATTTCCCAGTTTTTTCCAAAATATTTATGGTCTAAAATTTGGTGGATGAGCGTATCATCACAAAAGACATATTTCCATTAAGGAGTTATAAAAAATGGTAAAGGCTTGAGTTTCTTTTCAACTAGTTCTCATGGAGATCATTTTATTAAAGTGTTCATCATCGTGAATGAGGATAACGAATACAATAAGGGTTGATGGTGATCCCCATGACTATACCAAGTGGTGTTTTGTGAATGCATGAAATCTTTAAATTCATCAATTCAACTACGAGAAGCTTCAGAAGCGGGAAATTTCCATAGTGCTTCCCAAAAATAGAGAGCATCACGAATGATATGGGATAACTTCAAGAAGAGGTGATGATGTTGATGGATGATTCTAGTACAAATGGAAACACATACAAATAGGAATTTACCCCCCCTTAGAAATGTATAGAAATACTTAACAAAGATTTTATGGCTTCATATTTACAATGATGATTCATTATGGATGTTCTTATAAAAATATTCTGGATCAAAATATGTTCATGAAGGCTATAAAAAGCTGATCTAATTTTCTTTCTTCGTAATGGCATAGTTAACTTTTTGAAAGTTGGTTTCATTGTGAATTATAAGTGAGCTTCAGTAAAGATGGTATCATCACAAAGTCTATTTGATATTTTCGAAATACGTGAGCCTTGTTATGGTATTGAGCATTGCACAAGTTTTTAGAATGAATTTCCCAGAAAATTTATGGTAATATGTTATTAAACATTGAGATGAAAGTGAGACATCAAGTGATAATCTATCTACAAATGAAGATATTTTACTTATTGATAATGAAGGGACCTATATGTCTACACACTATGATTCACTAATTTCCAGAATTGGAAGAAAAGGAAGAGTAAGAAGGTGATTATATCGATCGGTAGTTATTCATAAAAGGAGATATTGGGGGAGTGACCCTTGGGAAGTAATAAGCTATCTTGAGACATTGTAAAGATAGTGATCATGGGATCAAATGTGATCTATCATGAACAATAATTTAAAATTTAGCCTTAGAGGATTTGGTACATCGGTATATTACCTTTGTAATCTCATTTGGCATATCCCATTGCTAGTGAACCAAGTAAAATTGTTGGGTTTCGTGAATTCATTAATTTTGGTTCATAAACTTTTTTGGGAAAGGGAGAGAAGAACATTTGGTTTAATAATCAAACAAGATATGAAGTGCAGTTGTTTTAGTATGTCACACCATGATTCTCCCCCCTCTCATGGTATTTAACCTAGTATAGATTACACCATATCAATGGTTTCACATAATAAATTATTCCACGACCACCAACAGGACACTATAGATATTACATTACCAAGTGCTACCTCCAATATAGAATAACCAACCCACTATGACAACATTATAGTCCAAAACCAGATTTCAATTTCCTATACTTAATTAAATTATTTCACTACTAATATTTATTATTTATTTATTTATTTATATTTGTACAGATGAATGTTTTAGAGGTTATCACATTAACATATATTCTGAGATTATTAATTTTTATTTCAAACCTCTATGGGGAAACAAATACATGAATCTGATTCATCCCAACCAATCCACCAAAAAGTAATAAACCATAGCCAAAAAATCTCCACACAACATCTCAGTCCTTGGAAATTCATATTCAACATAGTATTTTTATTACTAGATTTATAGAATTATCGAATTTAAGTGTATTTTTAAATAAATTAAACTGAATAGAGAAAACTTACAAAACCTTGATATAAATATAAATAAAAACAAAAATTTAATTGAAAAACAATAATATCATGTGCATAAAACCATTACCATTAATGGTAATTATTATATTTTATTATACTGGTTATGAAAACAGATTTTATCCACCAATTGGAAAATAAAATTATGAGAATCTCATAGATACACATAAAGAGATAAATAAATTGAACACCCAACATTAATATAATATTCTCAATTAATAGAAAAATGATAAACAAAGAGAGGAAGAATCATATGGCTATAACCGAACAAGGGGTCCTCAAATAAATCCGAAACAAATTTTTTTCTCATTAAATTAAAGGCTAATAAGTCTCAAACTATTATCAATATAGTCCCTATAAAACCTCTAAGGAAACAAAGAATAATTTAGAGAGGGAGACTAAGGACTGACCAAAAATTCCCAATAACAAATATCTAGAGGCCAAGGATGAAACATTAGGACCACATAATATTATAGATCACAAAATCACTATGGAATCATATGATGTTAGAGAGATACAAAAGGAGAAGGAGGGAGATTAGAGGGTGTCTAGAATTTATAGACCGCATAGAACTTTTTTTATTGATCACATTACCTAGGTTTTAACAACATGAATACATTTGTGTCCTCATTCACCAGAAAACAAGGTTATAGATCCAATAAACTCAATGTAATTATTTTTTTAATAATTATTTCATTTTAACAATTAATCAGAGGACAACCCCCTCAAAAAACCACAACTTAAACATTCATACCATGAACTACATTTCCAATTTTGATATACTCCTAGATATAAATTCTAGAAAATAATTTTCCCAAGCCCAAAACCTCCACCAAGATAGTTAAATTTATTTAAACCATCAATTAGTGATTCACAATGTGAATCAACACCTATATATTTATATTTAACTCTAGTTACTTATATTCCTTCTTCAGACACTTCCCAAGGTTTGAATTACCCAAAAGACACAAATTAATGTCCTATAGTATTCTAGGATACTAAATTAGATATATATGGAATTATTCTCATTATAGAGAATCAAATCCAAAAAAAATATGTTACTAACGACCATAAACACCAATAAATAAATAAAAAATTAATTCACTCAATATAAAATTAATATTAATTAAATATTTATCTGAAAAAATTATCTCAAATTACTGGTGAAAAATATATGTAATCAAGAAAATAGGAATAATTATTAAACCACATGCATGGATTATAATTTTTTTATCTTTTAAATGATAAGTAATATCATTATTTAAATAATGTTCTAGATACACTTTGTGCATGCCCCTATATGCCTCTTTTTCAAAATCATAAGGTGCTGTAGTATAATGTCCGGGGTTAGGGTCTAGAAACACACAAACTAACCCATATAGAATGATGTTTTTGTCATAGTGTCAAATTACCACAAACGAATGAGTATGGTGTAATGTAATCCCTTTATTGTGATATCTCTAATCAAGTTGGTATTATATTGTTGCGATAATCTTATATGCTTGATTTATCTTCCTTTGAATTTTAAAAAATAAATACTTATTACATAACACCATGACCATGGATTTATTTTTGAAATATCATTTTCCTCAAATGGCCAGATATATTAACATTCATTATAGAATATAAGGGAGAAATACTTTCTCAAAATTTTCATTAATCATATAACACTTGACGCTCTGAAAAAATCCTACCTCACTACGAACATAAGTCACCCTTTTTTTCAATATATCAATGTACACAACTTATAACAATCCTTAATAACTATATTAATTTCAAAAAAATTAATACACATGTAGAGAGATAAGAACATCCAATGACATGTGAAAATGTGGATTTCCTACTAGTGGGTCTTGCTCTCATAATATCCTATGTTGGATATTACCTTGGGAATACACCATGAGATGGTGCCTTAAAGTATTATGAGTCTCCACCCAGATATCTTATTTCATCATTCTTTCAAATTATTTCATAATTATAGAGAACATAAATTTATGAATAATTCCCTGAATCTTCTGGGTTCCTGTTATACTGCCAAACTTCTATGACCTTTCAATGTGGAAGCTACTATTAATTAATTATCATATTCTATGATACACATAAGAATTATAATTATGTGGTAAATAAGATTTTAATATAAATACACTGAATATAAGTTATCACATAGTACATAGAAGCTGGTTATCAAGAAACAACTCCAACAATTTTTGAATGGTCATCCTCTTCTTCTTATTGATTATTATCAACGAAATATAATAAATATTGAAAAATCATTGAATAATTGTGATAATTTACTCTATGTTTTACTTTATAGTGAAATTTTATTATTTACAGTCCTTTAAAAAAAATTATATTAACTTATTATTATTCATAACATTATCATCATATTTTTATTCCTCTATGTGAATATTTATTGATTCCCTTATTTTCAAACAATTAGATTTACTGAAAGAAATGTATTTTCTGAAAATTTATTTCTTAGATGATGGTAGTTATCTTCCCTTCTCAAAGTATATCATGATATTTTTGGGGTTTTCAATAAAAACTATTCAATGTCTTGATCATATAATGATAAAATTTTGTGAATTAATTAATTTTTAATATTATAATAAACTTGATTAACATAACAGAAACATCATTAATGTATCCAAACATCTAAAAAATTATAACTCTTTTATCACATAAAAAAATAAATAATCCATTTATTTATCTTAAGTTTTATTAAAATCCTTATATTTTGTGTGAATGTTTTGAATTTATGATTCTAGACCCTTTTATATCCATTAAAAGATTCATGATGTATCTATTATATATTGTTTTAATTTTTCAACCCAAAAATAAAATATATTCTTTCCCAGAGAGTGTTGATATTAATGAAATTAATTTTATCGTAATTTATTATATATTATATTTTTATTTTAATTGAAAAAACAAATTCATGTATATTAGTATCAATTTTAGGTATTTCAAGAAAATCCATCCCTAGTGATAGATGATATAGTAACATCCTCTCATTAAAAAATTGAAATAATTTTATATAAAAATGAGAACACCCTTGTAGGTTTCATAACTAATAATCTCCATAAAAAAATTTTTCTCAGAAGTTATATGAAATTATGAATAAAATAAAATCCTTAAAAACAATCACAATACTGATACCAATTGGTGTGACCCTAAAAATAAAGGTGATAACCATTACAACAAAGGATGAGTTGGTGAATTCATGTGGTTGAAAAACATAAAATTTATCTCAAAAAATTGAAAATATTAATTAATGATTATAATATCAAAATAATGATTGGATTATTTTATATAGATTTATAATGAAAACAATATTATATAACATTATATATTTAATGTCTTCACTAACTCTTTTTATGGAGTAGTTATGTCCTTCAGGCATAGTGATTTCAATTTTTCTTCACATGAATTATTGTTATTATCAAAAAAATTATAATATACTAGAGTAATTAGATATTAATAAAATAATTTAATTATTAAATATGAAATAGAAAGTAATATGATCAATAAGATGCACCTAAAATACCGAATGATCTACAATAGCGTTCCTAAAGTACCTCAAATGATGAATCAAGTGAAACAATAACAAAAAAGATTCAAAAATATTCTATGAAAAAATTCACAAGGGTATTTTTGTATTATATATAACATATAATAATAAATATGTAGTTTTATTTTTCTTTCAAATCTATGGTCTGGTGATAAGTACGATGACACGGTAATGTCTACTCAACATTGTATCCAAAAAATATTTTTTAAAAATCGTTTCTCCATTAAAATTATAAAGGTTTATTCTTTCTTCGAAGAATATATATATGAATTATATAAGGATATGTTTTTATCTAACATCACTATTTATATTTAATTCATGCTTGATGATAAACAAGATTGAATTTTTTTCTCTTACCAACATGCCTTGAATTGTTTTGAAATTGAATAGTTTTTTCAAGCCTAAAATATATGTAATTTTGAAACCTTTTTCCATAAATCAAGGAGTCTAATATAATTGTTTTTCTTAACATTAGGGAGTGGTATAATTACAAAAAAAATTCCTCTTCTCTCTAAATAGTTTAACGAAAAATTCTCAATTCAATATCATAGAATCATGACTATAACTGATGAATCTTTCTTTCATAAACCATTATAATATGGCATTGACCCTGATTTTGATATATTACCTTTAGAAACCCAGAATTCGTATAAAAATTCTTTATGAAACATTTTTTTTACCCATGTACTAATATATTAATAACAAATAATGGAAATTTAGAATACTATTATTTTATTTTCCTGGAAAATTTTAAATAATGAATTTTTATTGAAGGAAGGGTTTTTTACGAGTGTTTTAGATATTTAATCTAATGTTTTTTAGAGAATATTGAGTAGGAATTTTTTGTAATGTTTTTTAGGTTTTAAGTTATTAAATATATTTTTTGAGGTGGTTTCATTTTCCATTATGTCTCTAGTATGATACAACTATGTTCTTAGTTGAGTAATAAGTTGAGTTTTCTAACTAGTTTTTCCACTTGGTGTCTAGTCGTCCTCCAAAAAGTACCTACAGAGCCACTATATATCAAGTTGGGGTCTAGGGGGTGACTAGAATGGCGTAGAGTATTTTTATAGGTGAAATTAATTCATTTAAAAGTGTTTAATGTTAACATTCGTTCTATTTTCGACTCACAAAATGATGATGTAGAGGGATCCAAGTGACTATCTCAATGTTGGTTCAATTATTTTCCTCACATTGATAAATAATGAGATGATTAACACAAAACCATTGGCGTAATCTAATTAATTATTAATATTTAAAGGAAACAATTTTCAATTTTGGAAGAATCATATAAAATACTATTTTGATCATTGGGAATATATTTCTATATAGTTTTTATATAAGAGATCTCATTTGACATAAAAATCAAGGAACAATCAGTGAAAGACCAGAGGGATCTAGATAATTAAGGTTATTTCATGTAAATAATCACATTCCATGTGGTGAAAATTTCTATTTGTCTATGGAGGGTAATCAAAGGTATGTGAAGCTAAATTTCAGGTTTTATGAAACAAATATGAAGACTTGTGTTTTCACCTGAATAAATCAACAGATGAAAATTATGAATTTCAAGGGTATAATAAGTTGTTATTGATGATTCTAAAGATGGATCTAAGGATGAGGATGATGACACAACACTAGTGGTCATAATGATGTTGATAATCATAGGTTATACCAATGAAGAGTACAACACTGGTAATATGGTATCTCTAATTCATATATGAAGGATTATGACTCTATAAAAAACAATTTCTATATCAAGTAGTGCAAGATAATTTTTAGTAGGACTGAAAATATGATAATTGGATCAAGGTGATCCAAAAATATCATGAAAAAATTGGGAAGAATCAAACATGATAAATTATTAAAAAAATAGGGTACACAAATTTATTCAAAATAATTGCCTTTTGTGTAATTAACTAAAGGATGATAGAATTGTAGTTAATAACAAGGAATTATTTGTGCATAAATGGTCTTTAAAAATTGAAGGTATTTATTTTAATAGGATTTTTTATCTCATATTATGGTTACATAGGATTCGACCATTCTTATCTTTTGTAGTTAAAAGAAGAATTATGATTATCCAAATTGCTGTGAGTTAAAAATTCCATAATGAATGTCTTTTGAATGAGTCTTTCATTGAATAAACATATTACTATCTTATTCATGAATATCAATATAATATATTATATTTTAAGAATAGTTTATCTTTTTTAAGATAGTACTAAGGGAATGATGTTATATGATTGATTAGCAGTTGAGAATATTTAGATACTAACAAGGAGGATTTGACGAAAATCAATGAACAAACTAAGGATAATGATGAAAGGATTATGGTTCTCATTTATGATGATGAAATTATTTTCATATTATTTAATTTTTCACATCAAAATATTTTTGAATAATTCAGGATGTGTGATATTGAAATGTCAATGAATTGTGGGAATAAAATATTCCTTTTTCTAATAGGAGGAATAATGAAGATAAGAAACAACATTTTTGTAATCTAAATATTTCATTTATGTACTCAAATTATTTGTAATTAAATATTCCAATTTGATAAGTACAATGATATCTTCTCAGATGATGTTATCTAATGATGATCATGGAAAAGTGTTTTAAGTGTTAGAATATTAAAAAGTCACCGGAAAAAATCTATCATACATATTCATGGCCTGAATTTTTGTACAAATGTCAAGTAATATGGTACCAATTAAATAAAATAAAAATAAACTTGAAAGTAAAAAAAATAAATCTATGATATGTGGATATCATTGTGGATTCAGAAAAATTTTAGTATTCTATATCACAATATGGTTTTTTCAAATTCACATATGCATATTTATTTGATTTAATGTATAAATAAAATTGGACATCAAGGAGAAAACATTATCTTTGGATTATTTTTTGTTTCTTCGTTATGAAATAAGAAATAAGAAATCTATTTTAGAATTGAAAATGTTTATTATATATCATCTAACTAAGAATACACTAATCTTTTTAGGTGAAGAAGCATTTTTAGGATGTTAGATTTGTTGTGAAATCTATAATTTCAACCATATGCTTTTACTAAAGTGATATAAGTAAAATAAAATATATTTCCAAAACAACATATAAATATAAAATCATGAAAAATTATCAGTTAATCTTGGAGATGTTTGAACAAGTTCTCGAGAACTAGGATTATGTGTCTACAACAAATCATGTTGAAAACATTATGACAATGGTAAAACCAAAATATGGGTTTGAAAGGCATAAATTGGTTCAATGAGTCGAACTATGTATATCTAACTAGATGGATTAAATAAGGGGCCCAAAATTTCCTAATGATTCTTCTATTTCAAGGTTGAAGTTTAATTATTCAACATAAAAAGATTTTTAATAAAATAGTGTTTCATGGAAAGGTATGATTGTTCTCATAGATTTATTTTCCAGAATTCTAATCCACTCTTATTAAAATTTAATAAAGTGATATCTAGATTGTTTTGAGAAAGGGGGATAATATATCCATTATTAGAATTTTTATATAATATTTATCCATTTTTGGAAAGAGATGGGCTATCCAATTATATCCTAGATGATGAGAAATGGTTCTTTCGGATGAGTGATTTTAAATATCTATTTTGGGGTAGTTTATTTATAATGTTTCAATGATAAATTGTGTTGATGAGTGTGATAATCAAATAAGAGGTTACCCGAATAAATGTTAATTTAACTATTTTTTGAAAAAATAAAAATGAATCATGTTTTATTTGGGTGGATTATTAGGTATTAATTAATAAAAAATTTAAGAGGCACAATGGCAGCATTATGAAAATGGTTTTCATAGAAGGATTTGTTTTATTTTTAGGAATCCTTATGGTGGATATTTTTATAAAAAATCCTTTTAATGTGTTTTTTGATTTCATTGTTTACAAATCATGAAATTATTCTGAAACTTGACTCAATATTTTCATATAGATCCATCTTATTGTGAATTGGTCTATTTTTTATATAGATGGAAATATTCTAAAAGAAATAAAAAAAACACAAACTCACATGATAAATTGGAAGACCATTCACATTCTAAAAATTTCTTTTATAACAAGTGGTAACAGATGTTTTGAATTTAAAATGGCCCATAGGCACATTTATAATTGATGGAGCCAAAGGATATTGAGGCATTTAGATTAAATCCTCATATGGCCTATAGGACCTTGAAAATTCAATCAAATTAAAAAAATTGGTGAATACTAGTCTCATAATAATATACCCACCAAAAATATAACCTTCTATTGTGATACAACCAAATTAGAAATCCCCTATAATTTGGGGGTTTTAGGGGTTAAACATATGATGTCAGGGATACTATATAAGGGGTTGTAATAATCCAAAACCACTACTATAAAAATTTATGGATAATATTAGTCTTGGGAATAATTTTTATTAATGGTATAACTCTGTATATATAATGTGGATGAAATTGAAATTGAAAAGTAGTGAATGTGCCAAGTTAATTGGTGGGAGTGGTAGTTGTGTTGATGAAATCGGTTATTGATCATTGAAATGAGTATTTCATATTCAATTACGGTCCGTATTAATTACCCTGAAAAAATTGAATTATTAAAATTGAATTTAATTGACCTTTTTAGATTCATATGATTATTATCAAATTGGTTCTTTATAAGATATCATGATATTGTACATGGAGTTTCTTGAATCACGTTTTTCTATACAATACATGAAACAACTATAAGATGTTATACTTGAAATATGAGAAGATTTATTATTCATAAATTATACTACGTAGATCCAAAATGGACAACATATGGAAGGGTAAATTCATAATGAATGATTTTTTCCCTAGTGATGCACAATGATGTGGTCTTGGTGGGTTTTTGACTAGGTCTAATTGTATAGGACTAGAAAATATTAATTTCAATGTGTATTTCGTAGTGATGGTCAACATAATATTACATTGTCTATGGAAAAAAAATTCATTGTGTTTTTTGATTTCAAAATTTTCATTTTAGAGGTGACACATTGACCAGTGTTCTAAAAATTAATTTTTAGGTCAAACACACCGTGATGTGTTGAGATTCTAAAAAAATATTGAACTTGTAATTAATCTATTTCGAGAGTTTATATAAATATTTTATGATGAAAAATTTAACAAAACCTCGTAGTTCCTTTTTTGAACATTTTCCCCTAAACTAAATGATATTTTAGGATTAAATTGAATGATATATTGAAAACTATATCAATATGTTTATAACATATATCTAATTATGAATATATGGGGGATAATGAATAAAAGGGATTGTTTTAATTAATTTATTTTTTTGACCAAAATAGAGATTATTGAAATATCCATGGGGAAATTTCATTATATTTTTGTGATGTCTCATCAAATAAATTATGCAGTCAAAAATTGATGCACCATAGTTGGGGTAATCACATTCATGATTTGTAAATATCAAGTAATTTTTTTCGTATCACCTGACTGATCATTTAGAGTGATTTAGTGTAGTAGGTTGTATAATGTTTTAGGTTTTCAATCGTGAAAGGGTAGTGTAAACATTCTAAAATGTAACTAAACAAAAAAAAGTTTACTGAATTTGGTTCATCTTCGCATTTCCATTATATTCTCAATGGAAATCATCCTTGTGTAGGTTAACCATGTAAAAAAATCCTTACATCTCTACTTACATTTTTAAATCTATATCCACTGTAATGAAAATAAGTCTTCCTACTAAAATTGTAGTTAGATATTGTAAATGGTCATTTGAATGAAATTTATGTTTACTAGTTCACCCACTATGAGGGAATTTTCCTTATATAAGACCAATAGTCCCACTTGATTCAAGGTGTTTAAGGTGTTGTTCTTCATGATGATTTGTAGTAATCACATGGACTTATTTCCTTTCTTATTTTATTCTTTATTCTCAAGTTTCAGTGCAAATAGTTAGGGATTTAATGATATATTCTATAATATAATTGATTTATCAGATTTTTAAATTGTGGTGTACATGTAAATTGATTATAAGAATCTTGATAACGATGTATGATAACTATTTATTGTTGTTTTACATTATTTGTGCTACCAAATATTTTTATTTATGTATTTTAGTAAATATTGATTGAATTGATGATTAACTATGAATTTTAAATTTAGTATTTCAAGAATCAGGGTGTTAGAAGTAATTTTGGAGTGGACTACCCCTAGATTCTTTTTTGTATCATGGAACCTATTAATGAGTTTTACCACATTTATTCAATTTTATGTTATTGATTTAAAAAGATCAACTATTGTTTTTTTGTTCTTCCACAATGATATATGTTCTTATGGAGTAAATTATTATAGTTATGTCATTGGGACAATTTAATTGATAGTAAACCTAGGATGGAAGCATTTAGTAAATGATTATCTTAGTATCACTTTATATTTTATATTCACATACCTATAATAATGATAAAAATTATAAATTTAATTACTACAATCATCAATATTTGAAATTGTATGATAGAAATGCATAAATTGCATGGGATATTATTAACCTAATAGTCAACATAGATCACATATCTTTCTAAATTATTCATTAGAAGAACCATTATTTAATGAGTGGTAGTGGCCCACTCTATAGAATATTTTCTATCATTGTTTGAATAGTTGGATTATTTAATTTTAAAGTGTTATGAACAAATAATTTGGTTAGGAGAGTGTTTGTAATGAAATTTAATTTTACCGTTAACTGGGGTATTTTATGTGATTTTATTTTGAATGATATTTCAAAATGGAAGTGGTGATATAAGTATGTGGTTTTTCAAATAAATTACATATCTTAAGGAAGAGATTTAATAATGTGGTTTCCATGTGGATTTTTCACATAATATGGTAGTTCAGGATGATATTTGATAACATTTTAAATGATTTATAATATAGGGATTTGAATAGTATTTTAACATAATGTGAAGAGAAATTGTTTGGATGATGTTAGTTCTCTATGATATTGTTATTGTGAGACCATGTTTCCGAATAATGTGTGCTCGATTTCAAACAAGTGATCATGGGTTTCCTTATTTATTATCTTATCATACAATATAATTCCTAATTATGTAGTTGGAATTAGGAAAACATTCCCATGGTTAATGGGTTTTTCAGATAGGGCTTGCATATCATGTGGGATTCTTCATGGTAGGGTATTTAAGGGAACCTGGGTGGTACCCCATTAAAAGTGAGTTTTATTCATATGAATCATTTTAAAAATGATATATTTGACCGATTTGTTAGTTTATGGGGTATATTGATTAGTCAATCACTTTATAGTTATGAATATGTAGTGGGATATCCAAGGGATCATACATCGTAAATATTCCTTGATTATGTTATGGTTGTGAATAGTCACCACCATCCCCTAAGAAATAACAGATATATATTAGTGAGTGACTAGATTCCCTAGATTCTTATATGAAAACCTCTAGATTATCCTCAATGATGGATGTGGGAGATAGTCTCTATAATTATTCAATTGATGTATATGGATGTATATATTAAAATTAGTGCATATATTATGAAGATCCTTTGTATGAATAAAGAAATGGGAGATTAATGGGAATGTAAATACTCCTTATAATTGTTTACTAGAGGAGAGTGGGATTACTCTTGAGAGATTCTAGCATATAACAGTGTGAAATAAAGTTACTATATATATATATATATTTTTTGGAAATGATACTTTCATTATGGGTCTATTTCTCTTGATAATATCCCAATAAAGGGTTATATCTACAACAAAGTCATGGTCTTAGATATTTATGAATGAACATTACTTCATTAACATGTGAATTCACATAAATTGATTATTTTTCATGTTGAGATTTACAATTACCCTAGTGATTATAACACCATGAGTGTCACAAAAAATAGAATCTAAGGGGGATATAACCATGAGAGTAGCGATTTCTTAGGAGTGGTTACTAAATTCAACTGATAAAACATACCATGATCTTCTGAGGATCCACGCATTGAAAGACTATAGACATAGCACACAGCTATTGGTGACGATTTGGAGACATCATCTATGGGATCAATTTATTGATAAATGTGATATATAATATAAGAATTGTTATATATATATTACACTCTAGTATCATACATTGGTAGAGAACCCATTGACGTTAGTGGATATAATTGTGTAGTATAAAAGAAAAATTTAGAGAGAACTAGTTATATGACATGGGGTGAGGCATGAGAGTTGATATTTTTCTTGTTTATGATTAGGTCTTGTTATTTTTTATCCATTTTTTCATCTCAAAATAACAATTTATATTATATTTGAATATTTTTTCCTTCTTGGACAACAATTTTATGTTTTAATAGGAGAATAATAGTGTATAATGATAACTGGGGCCTCCATGATTTCCCACAGTTTTAGTTATTGAAATCATATTTATATCCTACGATATTTCTTGTTTGATTATGTTATACTCAGTCATATAACTCATAGGTCATGTGGAACTATGATGAGCGACTATTTTTGGATATAGATTTGATCTCTTGATGGTATCATCTGAAGAGATGATAGCAGGTCTACAATATACCTAATAGGTTTTTTAGGGAATACATTTAATTTATTATTAATAGGTGAGGATAAGCTATGTTAGGTACTTCCTGTTACTTATTTTTGGCGAATAATAATTCTTCCCTTGACGGACGATCAATATTTCATGGTATAAAAATTCATGGGGTTTGTTTTTTGGGTGGCTTTAATTGTACTCACCGTTGAATTACATGAAACATAGACTTTAAAATGAATCCACCAGATCAGAAGCACTCAATTGGAGAAGGTGAATAGTATAATCCTCTATGGTCAAAAGAATCAACCCTACCTATATATAAGGCATTGGTTTTTAATTACATTTGTGAATCTTGTAATTTTGTTTTAATGGAAAAGTGCCCATTTTGAGCTATAAACTAGTGGAAATAAATTTGATCCTTGTATTAGAGGTAGATGGGTTGGATTGAGTTAACAAGTGAGTTAGGATATAGGACTTTTTATTGATTATTATTTATTTTAAATATATTATATATATAAATTTTGAGGACATTCGACATATTCCTTGTTATGCGATGTGATATATATTATTACTATTGTTATATTATGTATTGAATCATATATTGTACACTATTTTACTTTTATATAATTTAAAATGAGATGAATTCTTGACTCCTTACTTTATAATTTTAGATTTTGGTTATGTTTTTTATATATAACTTTTATGTTGTGTTTTTCACATAATTGAAAAATACCATTAATGGTAATGTTTGAGAAAATAGTTTCTTCATGATTTATTAAATCCATCATCATTTTTTGATAACCTTTAACATAGAGGGTGGAATACTTGAGGTTACATAATGACCTAATTTATTCATTTTGAGGTACACTGATCTAATACATTAAAAAGTGGAATTAGAGAATTTTTATGTATAATGATTTATTTTGAGGTGAGTATATGATTGTGGAACGTGCATGGTAGTTAGTGAGGATTCCTAGACACCATATCTATGGTTGAGAGAAATTTCCCAAGGTTATGGATAATAATCAGATTCATCATTCTATATAAGAGTGATTATTTGGGAAAATAATTATGCTAAAATATGAATGAGACATTAATGGGTTGTTGGGATCTCTTAGGATCCCAAGGCATAGTTCATGTATCATTATAATAATTTATTAAGGAATAATACAAACATTATAATGTAATTGTTTTAAACATACTATCTTAAATGGATATAATTTAAATTATATTAAATAAATAATTTATTTAACATATTTTAGCAATTATTATCAGGGTTTACTAATTCAATTTTCACCAAATAGTCTTCTTTTAAATATGATTGATTTTATTATTATTTTCTACCATTTTTTATTGATTCTAGTTCATTTTATGTTTTTATTAAATCCCTTTATTAAAAATATAAGTCTTGTATACTAAAATATATTATCAGTTGTGACTAATTTAGTCGATCTAAATATTTAAATGTGATGTGGGGTTTAATAAAATATATTTCTTTTTAAAATTATGTTTTTTCAATTTGATAGTGTTTTTAATTCGGCTTTACATGGTCATATTTTGAAGATGGTCCTCTTGGCTATGAAATTAGGGGTTTTTATAAAGTTAAATAAAAATGTTTGGATATTTTATGTCAAAATTAGTATTAAAAATTGATTTAGAATATGGTAATAGTTTTTTAGGGAATGATTTTCTATACCAATGATTATAAGCTTTTGGTATTCAAGAAGACGCTGGGATTCCAGGGATGTAGTTAAGAAACATTATGTGAGTTTTGGGGTTAAAATTCATAACAAATTTGTATTTCAAATAATTAATCATTGATTTAAAATAATGATTTATTGATTTTTAGTGATTGGAATGTTAGAGACTAATATATTTTGATTTTGTAGCACAGAATGATGATGGATTTTTATATTGTAGTTTATTTTTGTGGTAAAAATGTTCTAGGATCTATGGAATCTTGTTTATATTAATGCATAAGGTGTTAGTTATATGAATTGATGGTACTAGAGATTGAATAATATTGATTTTATTTTCTATAGGTTCTTTATATGATAGGAACCACCATTATATAAAATTATATTTTACCAGTGATTTATTAAGGTAGAGAAGAGTTATTATTGTTTGAGTGTTAAAATTGCATTAGTGCTCATTTTTAGTCTGAGGATATTAGATAATATTAGGATTATTTAGAAATAATAACTATTAATTTAAAGGATTGAATGTTAATGTGGTGTATACCAATTAAACTAATGAGATTGTGACTATGGATAGATAAGTGGGAATCTCAATGAGGGGGTAATATAGATTTCAATGAATAATATTCTTAGTGTTAAGTCTCTCATAGTATAAATATGATTATTATTATAATATAAAACATAGATAGTAAAATATGAGTTAATTATTGATATTTTTCTATAATTTAGGAGAAAAATATAGGTATAGATTCCCAAGAACTAGAGGTATTATCGAAGGGTATTTTCAAAAACCCATTCCATTACAAATCGATGGAATAGATAGAGGGATAGACTCTCATTGATTTAATTTAAGGGTAAATTTGAATTTTAAAACTTTTATTGGTTGAAGGGTATTTTAGGAATGTCTTAAATGTAGAAATAGCAGTCCTAGTTGTTGATATTAGAGTGAAAAATGAATGGAATGAGTTTTTTGATGTTTGATAATTGAACGGATATTTAGATGATGTTGTTGTATCAATCAAGTACTTGTTATAGCGACACCATGTAATGACCTGAAAAACATTTTCCCTAACCATAGTCACATGTTTTCTTGGGTCTCCAAAAATACCATGGATTCCTTCTTGGAACACCACATGCTATTACCCACTAGTGATTCTTATGAAACTAATGATTGTCCCCATAGGATAACCTAGGTTATTTTGGTGTGATTTTTCCTCACCCCTAGACCCCCATGTAAACATCATAGGAGGTCATCCATACTAAACACTACTCTAGCCCAACATTCACATAGCATTAGAGTTTTAATTTGGTAGGATCATGAAAGTAATGGTGAAACTTATTGATATGGGTAGTAATATTTTCAATTTTAAGTCTCACTTTTCTAGGGGTGTCTCAGAATGAGTACCCTATGTGGTAACTAGTGGTGATATCCTATTAGTTTGTCTTGCATGTAACAGGTGGTATTATAATGGGTACCCAATAGGACCTCGATTTTTAAGGGTAATCATTTTAGTTTTATGGGGGTTTTATTTTAAACCCTTCAGGGTTCAAATTTCCTTGATGAATTAAGTAAGGGTGGTCAATAATCCCTTCCCCACCCTTCCTATCTTATAAATTATTGATCCTAGGTAGTTCATGTATTTTTTCACATATATTTGAGGTAATATATTTTCCTTATTCTTTATTTGTCATATTTCTCCCAGGTCATATTATTTTGAGTTTTATATATTAAGTATTTGACACATAATCCCACCAATGTATGATAAAATTGATTCATAATGATGTGATTTCATATTCATGGAATATAAGAGGTTTGAGAAGGAATGGTTATCATTGCTACTCGAAATTATAATAAGAAGTTTCCACATAATGATTTTATTAAAATATATTTGAAAATTTGTGTTAATATAATGTTCAATTAAGAGTCATAAATTGGGGATTATTTTATCAATGAATCAAATATGCATGTTATGTATTGTTTAAGACTTGTTTATAGGATTTTCGGTGCCATGGAACTACTTTTCAGGTTCTAAATTATTCATTGGTTAGTAACGTACAAATTTAAAATAATGGTATTATGTATTTTTGGTAGTTCTTGTTGGTATAGTTTTTTTGAAAACATTGAGACCATTTACAAACGAAATTTCTCTTATTGATTAAAAAAATACCAATTAAAACAATATATAAGAGGTAATATTACATTTTTCTCTTCGGAAGATATGTATCAACACTTTTTGGAGGGTATTGGAGAAGTTGTAATCCAAAAAACTCACTCATTTGTTCAAAAATTCAACAGCAATAGATTTAGGTTTAAGAAAAATATGTGTGATGATGTAATTAATTGAAGAAATCATGTCAAAACATTTAATTCATCTTGTATTCATGTTTCAATAAAGGATGACATCAAAAGTTTCTAATGCCTTCAGAACCATGATGGTGTGACATTGACTCCATAAATTGTTCCTACCCCATTGAATTTCCATGTCCACGTGATTGGTCAAACGAAGCACATTGGATTCCAATGAAGAGGAAACCCCATTGGTTTCATAGAGTAAGCCCATGAAACCAACATTATGATCTCTAAAAATGGTTCCAAATCTCATAGGTCTATGATTACCTCTATAATCTCCATCAAAATTTCATTTAAACCATCCAAAGAATGGTGAGTTCCAAAAAAATTCCTATGTATGCAACTGAAGGGATAATCATTTTCAACCGTATGACATCTCATCACTATAATTTCTTGAAAATAATTTATGTAAAGGACTCATTCAAGGGAATTCACATTTTTCAGAGCCATACTAATTTTAAACATAGAAGAGTGATAAGAAAATGTTCCCTAACAATGAATCATAATGTTCCTTTCCATCCTAAAAATATGAATGATATCTGCAAAGTCTATCTTGAAGAGATTAATAAGTATATTAGACATTGAATGAATAAAAAACTCTTTCAGATAATCAACGATAGAATTAGTGTGAAGATGATGAATCTCAAAAATATCAAAAATATAATAATATATCACCGAGGAAATATGATTATATAATAATAGATTATCCATGTCCTCATTATACTGGTGAAAGGAAAAGAATCTATATTAGAAGGAAAATACCAACTTTTGAAGCCAAGAATCAATGTGGTTATTTGAGAAGAATAAACTCCATCGTATATTAAATCTTAATTGAAAAATCATTTTTTTCAAGGATATAATCTAGAGAGGTAAACCCTAAATTTAATTCATATAAAACAATATAGAGTTAAACATGCCATCCATAGCTAGTTCCAATATCAATAAATCCTCTTGGTTCATAAATTAAAAAATGAATACTATTGATCTAACATCATCCTGAATTGAGCCAAGACAAGTCGTTTTTTCCCGGATGGTGAGGATGTTATCCATCACTGGAGAAAGGATTCAATAATATTCACCAATGAAATACCTATCCAATTATCAAACTAGATGATTTGAGATGAATTAATGTTATATAGAAAATGTTAATTCAGAGTGATTCTGGAAAATAAAGATTTGAAGCTAGACCAAATAGATTATTTAAAATATTTCATGTTTCCAGATATCTATATACCCAAGTATATGATAAATCTCAAAGGGCCTGATCTTTCATTTAAAATCCACTACATGGAAGATCTTTATGTACCTAACTGAAGAAACCTATATTCTTGATGTGAAACCCCCCTATGATATGAGTTTTATAACATTGCCTCCCTGACACTATGATGATATTTTTGTCAAGAATGATTCATCTCTAGATAAAATTATTCTTAGAGGGGTTGATGATTTTATTCAAGCAAGCATGCCACTTTTAGACCATAAAATAATAAAGAATTTCAGAAATAACAATGTTCATCATAATGAAAATTCATCTTTCTATTGAAAGAGACATACCTTTCTAGGATTTGAAGAGTGTCAAAATTTTATCAAAATATGATTAATTTAAATGCACATTCCCATCCCCAAAATATGGGAACCCGTAAATAAATTAAAGAAGATCCACATCTTATTTCTGATTCATTTTTAATATTAAATTTACTAATAGAAGGGAAGTGTTAACCAAAATAAATGAATGATTTTTTTCAAATAATTTCCTATCTTACCACATTTTCATAACACATGAGAGAATTTTTTATATCTCTAATTTTTCTCCAATCACATAGGGTAAGGAGAATAATATCATCATCATAAAATTAATTTTATGGGGAAGGTAATCTTCTAGAATCCCTAAAGGATTTCAAAACACTCTTATCAAAAATATTTCAGAGAAGCTTGCTATGAATTTCCTATGAAATAGAAAAACCAAATGGAATAGAGGGGCTCACCCTACCTAACCATCATGATCTAGGGAGATAAAATTATTTAAATCCATTTATAATAATTTATATGTGAGAATATTATAGTAAAAAATTAATCTATAGATTGAATTTAATATTAATGTAAAATGTGATAAAAATATTACCAATAAAATCGTAGTCCATGTTTTCAAAGGATTTTTTAACCTCACGATTCAATGAAATATTACCTTCTATGGTATAGTTCATGAGGAAATTATCACATTATCATGATTTTATGAGATAGTCTTGAACAATTATCCATTTGATGAATCCAAATTGGTTCCAATAGATAATTTTATTTAATACACAAGAAATCATATTAGTAATAATAATTCCCAAAAATTCTTGAATG
This sequence comes from Viscum album, assembly GCA_963277665.1. Taxonomy (NCBI): domain Eukaryota; kingdom Viridiplantae; phylum Streptophyta; class Magnoliopsida; order Santalales; family Viscaceae; genus Viscum; species Viscum album. The sequence goes on from OY728151.1 coordinate 1,894,499,195, forward strand.
GAGTTGACAAGATAAACCCATTATAATTCACTAATATCACTTGAATTATCCAATTTTGGAATAAGTTAATAAATTTTTCCTTAGTACCCTTTGAGAGAGAGACAACTTTTTAAATTTTTTGTCCAATTTATAGTCCTCAAGCTGAATAACATTCCAATATTCTTGAAAACAATTATTAGTGAAACTATCTTATCCAAGATAGATTCTTGCATTAAGTCCAAAGACTAAATCACTAATTTCAATCTTCATGGTAATTTTGGTGAGCATGTCATTATCGTTATCACTAACAAGTCTAGGAATAATGACCTCAATCAAATCCAAAAAACTAGGGTCTTGGAAATGGTTCATATTGAATGAAAAAATATGACCATCAAGAGAATTATTTCTATCTAAGAGATGGTCTCTATCATTGAGAAGATTAAGATGTTACCTAACCAATCCAGTTCTTTGAAGAGAATTGAAAAATATATTGTTTCTATAACCATATATAATCCCACTAGTCATAAAAAGATCCTTATAATTTATATATTTGATCATTAGGGGATTATTGACCGATGATGGTATCTCAACCACTGATTCATGTAATCTAGGGAAGTGGTACGTAGATATTTCATCTTCAAGGAAGTGAAGAGATTTCTCTATAGGGTCATTATTCTTGGACAATGAGATGAAAAAGTTTCTACTCCACTCTTTCATCCTTTATTTGAAAAAATTAAGATTAAGAGTACATGCCAAACTATTTGTTTTCAATGAATCAATAGATAAGTGTCTTGAAATTTTTTACAACATTCTAGTTGAGTTGTACAAGAATTATTATACCTGAATGAAAGTGGAAGTATATTTTCATTAGACATGGATCTAACAATAATTGGGTTATGATTAAAATTGTATTTTCCCATGTAAACCCATGAAATTGAACCCCAACGTTTTAAAAAGAATTCATTAATAAAAGAACTTAGAATTATTCTAGACATAATTCAAATTATATACATTCAATACAAGGTGAATTTAGATATATACACATTTACCAATATTATATTAAATATTTAAATGAAAATGAACATTACTTATTTGGAATATAATGATAAAACGTTCCAAAACATTCATCAGAGTTAATAATTAAATTTAAGTCTCTAATAATGATCCATGGATCATTGATTAAACTAGAAATAGTAATATTTACCCTCAAAATAGGTTTTATTTATATATAAATGTTAAAGGAATAGATAAAAAACATAAAATATGGTAATATTCTAAAACAAAACTACATGTAATGCACAACTTACTTGAACTAACGGGGACTAAATTATCAATATAATCATGAATGAGATTCCAAAGAATATTAATATCAAAATAATGATGATTAATTCCAAGAATTTGGGATCCACTACTTTATAAAGACATAATTTTATAATAAAAGTTTTTTTTGGCTCAAATAGCCCAATAAATTTGAGTTTCTACCTAATCATTAGAATCCTTAGGGAATTTAAATTGTTCGGGTTTAATAATCCATAACAGTTATAGAAAATAATATTTATTTATGTCTATCTGTGGAAGTTGTCACGACCCGTCCATGGGGCCCATGTTGTGACTACCCAAAGCATGCCTTCCATAGGCCAGGGGCAGGAGACTAGCACCAAAGGAGAATCCCTAGTAAAAAAGGGAAGGCATTGCCTTTTAACCTGTAACTCACGCAGTCTGAATAGATGCAGTAGAAGAAACATGTACTAAAAAAGAAAAAGAAAATTGTGCTAAAAGTAAGATGACCAGTATACAATCCCAACTGAACAACAAGTACAAGTACAAATAAAAAAGGAAAAAACAGCTCTTGGATAATCCACCGGTGAATCCTACGAGAAGGGTAGGTACATAACTCCAACACTCATCCCTGAGGTACGTCCTGTCAAGTCCAGCTCCAAGCAGCCTCCCTTCTGTCACCCTCAGCCTCGATTACTATTGACCGTCATCTGCACAGAACACAACAAGGTGTGGGAGAAGCCCGTGTGGGGGTGAGTATAACAATACTCAGTAGGGGACCCCGAGACCCCGAAGGTCTCCCAGAATCCAGTAAGGATGAACAACAGAAGAAAGATTCAATCAAAAAGTATCAACAAATCCTACATAGGTATATGCCCATACATATACCTAAGTTACCAATCACAGTCTGGCTCCAACTCTCGAGCCCAAGCACAACCCATTCCACAATGGAAGTAAAGTCAATCATCTCGATGATATCGAATGAAAGTAAATACTCAACACACATAGGTATACAAATTTTGTAGACTGATAGAGATGATTAGATTTAGTCACCAGTTCATCTAAGCTGTCAGACCCACATAGGATACAGGACCATTGAAGTTGTTGTACCCACACAGGATATAGGATCAGCTATTCTGTCAGACCCACACAAGATCCAGGAACAGAAGTCAGAAATGTCGGACCCATGGAGGATCCGGGTACAGTAGTCATCGCTCTCAAACCCAGGGAGGTTTCTAGTAGAGAAGTCATCACTGTCAAACCCACATATGATTCCGGTACAGAAGTAATCACTGTAGAACCCACAGAGGATTCCGGTATAGAATTCATCACTATCGAACCCACGGAGGATCCTGGTACAGTATCGTCGAAACCAGCCTTGGGGTTCCCGCACACAACACGCTCAATTCCGGGAGGGTCCGATCTTCGAGCCAAGTGTCGATACATCAAATTTCATTAAGTCATGATTTTATGTATCCCGTAGTTCCGTATCATCATTAGAAACCCAATACGATAAACGGTGCGTCAGTCGGACGCCCGGTCTGTTAGTTATTAGAATTTCCATACTAGGGGCCCGATTAGTTTTTAGGCTCAAACCAACTCGACCGTACCCCAACTTCATCCAAACCACATGTGGAGTATGCCAAAAGAATCGTCTCTCCCCATGAATTCCATCGCCATACACTACTAGAATTTAGGTTTTTCCCAACGGTAGTATACCAACGGTTTACTTAAACCGTTGGTATAGGGAGCCTTTGCCAACGGTTTAACAAAACCGTTGGCAAAGGGAATTTTGGTGGAACCTTTCCCAATGGTTCACTGGAACCGTTGGGAAAGGGGTGCTATACTCACACCTTTCCCAACGGTACAGTGGAAACGTTGGGAAAACTCACCCCTTTCCCAACGGTTCCAGTGAACCGTTGGGAAAGGGGTAGTGAACCGTTGGGAAATGTGTGCCTTTGCCAACGGTTTTTATGAACTGTTGGAAATGGTTTCCCCCAAATTCCAGAACGGGATCTCCTCTCCCCCATTTGAACAGAGCCCTAATCAGCTCCGCTGCTCTCCCGAACCCCATCCGACTCCACTTCTCTCGCGAATCTGAACACCAGCACCCCCATCCCAATAGGTACACCCCCATATGAATAGGTAAAATTTGATCTCAACCATATTGTTGTAGTTGTTTTAATGAATAGATTTTTTCCAGGTGTTAGTGGTTTAATTGATTATTGAAATTAATATCTAAATAGGATATTGTTTGTGTTCGTGAAGACTTATTTAATGTTTTTGTATTCTATGTTTGGAAGGAGAGTGTTCAAAACATGTAAATCAGAGTTGGGGGAGGATATCGTGAACGTTTACATGTTTTGGATAATGGATTGTGGGAATTACGGATTGTGTTCAAACCAATTTTATATGTTTTGGATAATGGATTGTGGGGGTAGGGGGTGTCCACGGGGTGGGTGGGTTGTCCACGGGGGTGGGCGGGGGTGTTCACGGGGGTGGGAAAGGCTGTCCATGGGGGTGGGCGGGGCTGTCGAGGGGGTGGGAGGGGCTGTCGAGGGGGTGTGGGCTGTCCTGGGGGTCTGGGTGGGGTGTCCTGGTGGGGGAGGGGTGTGTGGGGTGTCCAGGGGGGGTGGTATGTCTAGGTGGTGGTGGTGGGGTTGTAGGGGAGGGGGTGTGGGCTGTTTGGGAGGGTGGGCGGGGCTATCCAGGTGGGTACGGGGTGCCCAGGGAGGTACGGGGGTGGGCGGGTTGTCCACAAGGGTGGACGGGCTGTCCCACGGGGGTGGTCGGGCTGTCAAGGAGGGGTGGGCGGGCTGTCCAGGGGGTGGGTGGTCTGGGCACAGGGGGTAGGGGTGTTCAGGGGGTGGGCGGGGCTATCCAAGTGGGTGGGGGGCTCTCCATAGGGAGAAGGGGTGTCGAGGGGGGTGGGTGGGCTGTCCACGGGGGTGGTTGGGCTGTCTAGGGGGTAGGGGGGCGTCCACGGGGGTGGGTGGGTTGTCCACGAGGGTGGGCAGTGCTGTCCACGGGGGTGGGAAAGGCTGTCCATGGGGGTGGGTGGGGCTGTCCAGGGGGTGTGGGCTGTCCTGGGGGTCTGGGTGGGGTGTCCTGGTGGGGGAGGGGTGTGTGGGGTGTCCAGGGGGTTGGTATGTCTAGGTGGTGGTGGTGGGGTTGCAGGGGAGGGGGTGTGGGCTATTTGGGAGGGTGGACAGGGCTATCCCGGGGGGGAACGGGGTGTCCAGGGGGGTACGGGGGTGGGCGGGTTGTCCACAAGGGTGGACGGGCTGTCCACGGGCGTGGTCGGGCTGTCAAGGAGGGGTGGGCGGGCTGTCCAGGGGGGGTGGGTGGGCTGGCCATAGGGGGCGGTCGTGCTCTCGCGAACCCCCCGTCTGAACATCATCGACCCCCGTGGACAACACACCTTTTATCCCAAATTCCATATATTTATACATTATTTTATTATATTATGTCTCAAATTATCTAAAATATATGTTTGATGTTCTTCACGTGACCTATCATAATTCCTTCTCATAATCTATAGAGATCATGGGAAGATCCCATGCATGATTCATGATCACTCAAATTATTCTGCAGATCATACATAATGGAAGCCTTACAGGATGTGAGATGATTATATCTATGAAATCTACTCAGGTACCTGGTGAGGAACTGCATATTAATTCAAAAAGGTAAATCGCATATGAGGATACCCTACTAATATGGTTATGGGATGAGGCATGCTCTGATGTGATAACACATTAAGTTCTTGTTGGTTTTACATTTTTTCAATAACAAATTAGTATGCTTTTTTTCACATGTGTAGTTGATACCATGATTATTTTCTTCCTTTATCGTTTACTTAAATGTATTTTCTATTAAAGTTCAATCATATTGAATTGTTTATGACAAAATAAATTATATGAATTTTTTTACAGAATGGTCAGAAGTTGGATGTATGAAACCGATCGTATCTCAAGCGATTTTCAAAACAATTTGGAGAGCTTTATAGATTTTTCATTTCACAATGCTTCAGATAGTGGTCGCATACACTGCCCATGTTCCAATTGTGTTTGTAGACCTTGGTTGAGTCATGAAGAAGTCAGCTACCACATAACCAAAAATGGTTTTCAAGCAAACTACTTTGTGTGGTATCACAATGGGGAGAAAATGAAATCTCAAATTGGTGATGATCGAAATGAAAGGACTGGAATGGAGAATTTGTTAGATGATCGGTTTCCGTTTATTCGCCATCATGAAAAAGAAAGGATTTCGACTCAAGAAGACGTCGATATGAGGACAACTGATGCATCTAGTGAAAATGATGATATTGATAGGGTGAAAAAATTGAATGATGCTGCCACGACTCCAGTATATCGACAATGAGATAAAATGAAAAAGCTGGAATTTTTAATCCGATTGTTTCATGGAAAAACTATGTATGGGATTTCTAATACAGCAATCGATTACATTCTTACCCTCTTGAAGTATTTTCTTTCAGATGATGCAGATATTCCCTCAAACCAATATATGGCATGGAAGTTAGTTGAAGAACTTGGATTTTCCAGAAACAAAATTCATGCTTGCCCGAAAGATTACAGTTTATTCTGGGAAGAAACTGCTGAACGAAATGAATGTATAAAATGTGGCACATTCCGCTGGAAGTCAAAATCTGATGGAACACCATCCTGTGTTCCACAGAAAGTAATGTGGCACTTCCCATTGATCCCCAGAATCCAGAATCTTTTTATGTCTGATGACATATCAATAAAAATGAGATGGCATATACCGAGAGAAAGAAGACTAATGGTGAGTTGGTTCATCCTGCAGATGGATTTTCATGGCAGAGATTTGATGCTCAACATCCTGTTTTTGCAGCTGACGTGCGTAATGTGAGGCTGGGTCTTTCATACGACAGTTTTAATCCGTTTTGGCATATGCTTACTTCGCACAACACATGGCCAGTTTTTATACACATTTATAATCTTCCCTCATGGTTGTGTATGAAAAAATCTTTCACTTTCATGAGTATACTCATATCTGGTCCTTCTGATCCCAGCATTGATATTGATGTATACATGTAACCTTTAATAAAAGAGTTGAAACTTATTTGGGATGTGGGTGTGCCCACATACGATGCATGTTCGAAAGACATATTTCAGATGCGTGCTGCGCTTATGTGGACGATCAATGATTTTCCGACTTATGCAATGATGTCTGGATGGAGAACGAAGGGAAAACTATCATGTCCAGTTTGTATGAAGAATACACGATCCAGAAGACTGAAACATCGTTGTAGTTTCAGTTTTATGGGACATCGACGATTTCTTCCAAAGGATCATCCATATAGAATGAATCGTCGAAGATTTGATAATACTATAGAGACTGATGATCCACCTCAGCGTATGTCTGGAACTGATGTGCTTAATGAATTGAAAGATTTCAGTTTTTCGTTCGGGAAGGGTCAAATGAAATCTGGAAAGAGTAAGAATGTTTCCACAGAAACCTGTTACAATTGGAGGAAGAGGAGTATCTTTTTTGATTTGGCTTATTGGTCAACCAATTTGCTACGTCATTGCTTAGACGTAATGCATATTGAAATGAATATATGTGAAATGTTTCTTTCAGTTCTTCTAAATGTCAAGGGGAAGGCAAAAGATGATTTACGATCTCGACGTGACTTGGTGGATTGGGGAATCAGACCAGAATTGCATCCTGTGCGTATTAGTGAAAATAAATGGAAACATCCATGTGCTTCTTATGTGATGACACCTACTGAAAAAAAAAACAATATTTGGAAGTATTAGAGACTATTAGAGTTCCTGATGGCTATTCAAGCAACATATCTAAACGGGTCAACAGAAGAGAGTTGAAGCTAAAATCCTTGAAGACTCATGATTATCACGTTCTACTGCATGAGTTGCTTCCAATAGCAATCCGTCATCTTTTTTCCAATAATGTAAGGGTGGGTGTTATTCGGTTGTGCCATTTGTTTAGAGATCTTTGTGCTAAGAAGTTGTCCAAGTCTTTCTTGCACAAAATGTTGACAGATGCCCCAGTAATTTTGTGTGAGTTGGAGAAAATATTTCCCCTGTCATTTTTCACATGCATGCTGCATCTGACTGTCCATATGCCAACTGAAATACTTCTCGGAGGACCTTTTTCTTTTCGTTGGATGTATCCAACTGAAAGAAATATGTTCACATTAAAGTCTTATTTTCGAAACAAGAATCATCCCGAAGGTTCTATCGTGAACGGTTACTTAGCTCAAGAATGTATGGATTTCTGTTCAATGTATTTGTCTGATCTTACTACAAGAATGAACAGAACAATGAGAAATGAAGAAGAACAATATGAGCAAATTGAACCCAGTTTTCCATAACTTCCTCAAACAGGAGGAATTCCTGGATCATATACATTGAAGACATTAAGCCTTGAAGAGCGGGAGATGGCACATCGCACAGTTTTGTTCAACTGTGATTTGTTCGATGACTATATCAGGTAACAAAATTGAATATGTATATCTTACATATATATCTATTAAACTATTCATATTTTTTTATCTACAGGGAACATAAAACAATGATAAATAGGAATCGTCATTCTTTATCTTTGAGAAGTAGAGAGACTTTTCATAGAAAAGAGTTTTCTGCTTGGTTAAAATTGAAGGTAAAAATATTACTGTTTAAATTAATTATTTCAATATTTACTTAAGTTTAACTGTCATTTATATTGCAGGTATTGAGTTTGTCTGCTGACTCTGTCTCTGAGGAAATAAGAGCCTTGGCTTTTGGTCCTAATACCGTGGTTCGTGACTGTAAATCAATTGTTATCAATGATTACATATTTATTGTCACTGAACGAGCCAAAAACATGAGAACAAAACATGATGGTATTATGGTTACTGCCACAACAGATTGTTATGCCAGTGCATCAGATAGTAGACCGCGACTTAAAAATGTGGGTTATTATGGAGTCATTGAGAAAATAATAATATTGGATTATTAGTCTCATGGACGAGTCACAATGATGAAATGCCATTGGTTTGATTCGATGACGAGACATGGCACATTTATTGATGATTGTGGATTTCAAGTAATTAATATGACCCGCACTCTTGCAACCGAAGAACCATATGTGTTGGCATCAATGGATAAACAAGTTTTTTATGTCAAAGATCAACTTCAACCTGAATTTGGTGTCATAGTTGAAGTAATTCCAAGACATATTTTTTATGATGCTGATGATGGAATTGACACTGTCCCTATTGCCATTGGAACCAATCCATTTATTTCTTTTGATGACTCCAATAGCTCAATTGTCAGAGTTGATTGTGAACCTGATGTTGTGGTTGGAAATATATAGAATCATTCATCCATGTTCTCAATTCTTTTGGTTTACCTCGAGTTGGGTTGTTAAGGTTGGTAATATTCATACTTATTTAGTATTGATCACAAATATGTTTTAGCTGACTTGACCGTTATGTGAATTTTCAATGTTTATTGGTTGCTGTTTTATTTGAATTGCATTTTCTAATTTGGAATTGAACTGTATTCAAACAAAATCAAACAATATTTCTAACTTGGTGAACATTACAACTTGTATGTTTTATTAAATTCATTCAAGCTCTTCTAAAACAATTGATAGCTAAATTACCAATAAATCCCCTCATTCCCTCATACATTTAGTTTTTGGTTTACACATTAATTTTCTTTTTCTAAATAATTACATATTTGTTTTCAAATGCAGGAAATTCAGCCAATTGAAGAGAGACGGAGAAAAAAAATGGCGGAGAACAATCGTCGGATGGAGGAGATGGGCATTCCACCATTAGTGCCTACAGTGAGTACTTTATTTCAAATATATATATATATATATATATATTTATAGAATATATAATGTCATGTGATTAATTTTTTTGTAAACTTTTTTGTAGGATCCACCATTACGTCGACAGTTATTTGACGAGGATCCTAGTACTGGTCCTAGTACTCAGGCCGGTGGTACGAGGAGGGTTCGTACCAGAGGTGGACGTAGAGCTGCGCGTGCCCGACTAGACCCTGCCCCTCCCACTGACATTTCAGCCTTCCCACATTCTGATCCCGGTGTGTCGTTAGGGACACACGGGGTATTTAGGCCTCCCATGTTTTCACTACCTTCTGCATCTTCTACCCCATCATTTTTACATCCCATGATGATTCCCACTCCCCAGCCAGCATCAGGTCATACAGCTGTTCCATCTTCTTTTCCTTCTACTTCTGTCTCACCGAGCTTTTATATTCCATCGTCTTCGACTCCTGTTCCACCAGAGGGTGTTCCATCAGGTTCTGTGGATCCAGCGCCACTCATTGATCAGACTAGCGCATGTATATTTATAAAACCCTAACAAATTATTATAGAAATATTTATTTTCATTATAACATGTTTTGATAAAATATTTGTTTTTTATTCATGACAAATACATCTACTGACAGGAGGTGGGGGCGGGGCCGTACACGCATGCGTTCGGTGTGGAACCGTCGCACACAGGTTATGGTGGAATATAATGAAGACAATCAGATGGTTGAGAAAATAGGGCAGCAATGTCGGAGTTTTCTGGCGACGCTTGCCAAATACTCCGACATCATTCCCGTCAGCCCGCTGTCGTGGAGACATTTGCCACATGAGGTCAAAGATAGAGCTTGGGCAGAGATATGGGTAAAAAAATCTGTTGTATTTAATGCCATGAATTATTTTTGTATTTATATGAATTAATATTTTGATTTCAGCTTCGATTTAATTTTCCTGATGGTGAGGGTGCACGACTGGAACGTCTAAAGGATTTAGTCGAGCTTTGGAGAGCCTACAAGCATGAGCTGTATATTGGCTGGCGTGCTAGAGTTGGCACTGAGTTAGAGGCGGTACCAGTCGTGGATGATTGTCCTATAGAGCAGTATCGTCAGATGATTACCCATTGGACGAGTACCCAGTTTAAGGTATGAATTACATTTGAGGTATTTAAATAATAACTTTCAGGTTTTTCATTAATATTATCCTTTGCATTATCGAATTTTATTTAGGAATCATCTGGAAAAAATAAAAAAAAACATTGATGCAAAAAAATACCTCCATACACTAGGACGCACGATGATGCCAGATCATGAGAGGCAGCAGGTATGACAATTGTTTATAAGTTTTCTTTACGACTTACATTTTCTTTTGTTTCCTCAATTATTTAATCATTTGATAAAGTTTTTATATAACTTTTGTTTTCAATGTCATTGTAGTGGTATGTACAAAATATTGAAGGACGTGTGCCTCGAGCAAAACTGTTTTGCTCGAGTAGATGAAAGAAGGATGGAAGTGCTGTCAATGAAGCGACTCAGCAGCAGATTGTAAGTTTTAATCTGTTGATTTTATATTTTAATATCTATTTCGTGACTTAATAATATATTTCTATTTGTAACAGGATGCTTTACAGGCCCTCGATGCCCAAGAAGCAGACAATTTTGGGCCATCTGATCACTTACATCAGGTGTTGGGAGAGGATCATTCTGGCAGAGTACGTTGCCGACCTAGGATAGCCCCGACGAGGTATTGGCCTACCTCAGGTACGAGTTGTAGTGCCATCGAGCTGCACCAAGTTAGGGAACAGGCAGAACAGGCTGAGAAAAGGGCCACAGAGACGGAAGAACAGTCTGCTAGGGCAAACAGTGCATTTATGAAATTTATTGAAGTTCTACGTCCAACACTTCCAGCAGAGGCCAGCCCAGCGATTGATGAATACATGTCGTCGATACAGTCTATATATGGTGCACCAGGTGGCAGTTCCAGTGGTGGTCAAGCCGATGTCCAGCTTGAAGATGATGATGGCGAGGAGTCTGATGCGGAAGAGGAGGGAGATGAGGAGGGCGAGGAGGAGGGCGAAGGCGAGGAGGAAGGCACTGTGGAGGGTGAGGACGATGACGAGGACGATGACGAGGGTGATGATGATGATGATGGTGGTGATGCTGATGTGGGACATATTGATCCGTTACATTTTTGACTTATATTACTGAGATTTGATGTTTAATATATTCTAGTTGTTGGTTTTATCTAGACTCGTAATATAGTATTGGAGTTGAGTTATTTTTATATATTGTCTGTTTTTATGGATGTTGTTGTCTTTTAGTGGTTGTGTGTTTGTGAACTCCCTAGACAACCCCCCTCATTCTTGGACCCTGGACAACCCCCCCCCCTCCCCCTTGGACCCCAAACACCCCCCAAACACCCCCCGGACAGCCCCGCGGACAGCCCCCGGACAGCCCCCCATACAGCCCCCAACCCTCCACCCTGGACCCCGGATAGCCCCCCGGACAGCCCCCCGGACAACCCCCCACCCTCCCCCTTGGACCCCGGACAACCCCCCCAAACACCCCCCGGACAGCCCCCTGAACAACCCCGGACAACCCCCTGAACAACCCCTGAACAACCCCTGAACAACCCCTGAACAACCCCCTGAACAACCCCCGGACAACCCCCTGAACAACCCCTGAACAACCCCTGAACAACCCCTGAACAACCCCTGAACAACCCCCTGAACAACCCCCGGACAGCCCCCTGAACAACCCCGGACAACCCCCTGAAGAATCCCCAAACACCCCTCGGACAGACCCCGCACAGCCCCCCCACCCTCCTCCTTGGTCCCCGGACAGCCCCCCGGACACCCACCGGACAACCCCCCCCCCCCCCCCCCCCCCGGCAGCCCCCGCGGACAGCCCCCTGGACAGCCCCCCGTACAGCCCCCAACTCTCCACCCTGGACCCCGGATAGCCCCCCGGACAGCCCCCCGGACAGCCACCTGGACAACCCCCCCACCCTCCCCCTTGGACCCCGGAAAACCCCCCAAACACCCCCCAGACAGCCCCCTGAACAACCCCGGACAACCCCATGAACAACCCCTGAACAACCCCTGAACAACCCCTGAACAACCCCCTGAACAACCCCCGGACAACCCCCTGAACAACCCCGGACAACCCCCTGAACAACCTCCAAACACCCCCCAGACAGACCCCGCACAGCCCCCCCACCCTCTTCCTTGGTCCCCGGACAGCCCCCCTGACACCCACCGGACAGCCCCCCCGGACAGCCCCCCGGACAGCCCCTCCACCTTCCTTAATTTCATTAGCTCGGAAATGTTTCATAGCACGATCAACTAAAATCTAATCCATACTAAATATGATATAAAAATATTCTATATGAATTTACATAAGATTTTAAGTGAAAACAAAAAGTGAAATATGAAAAACTGACCAAACGCATTCGAAATGTGTTGGACGCCCGTTTTGGCCGTTTATGACACCAGAAATGTGTTGTCAGTCACCGCGGGCACACGACACGTCTGATTGACGTGCCGTCTTCTCGACCACTTCATAAATCACTCACCCGTATTTTTCGTCTGATTTCAGGCCATTCCGAAATTGTTCGGCCCGTTTGGACCCCCCTCACGCGCGTTTACGAAGCGCGCACATCACTTAAAACACGAATATTGAGCCGTACCGCGCAAACCACACATCCGATTGACGTTCCGTCTACGCGCACACGTCACGAAGAATAATTAGAATGTTTCACGGTGGTTTCAGCTAAATCTGAGGTCGTCCGCTATAAATTTGACCGTTGGACGCCTGTTTTGGCCGTTTATGACACCAGAACTGCGTTGTCGGTCACCGCGGGCACATGGCACATCCGATTGAAGTGACGTCTACTCTACCACTTCAGAAATCACTATCCTGTATTTTTCGTCTGATTTCAGTCCATTCCGAAATCGTTCGGCCCGTTTGGACCCACCTCGCACGCTTTTACGAAGCACGCGCATCACTTAAAACACGAATATTGAGCCGTACTGCACAAACCGCACGTCCGATTGACGTGACGTCTGCGTGTAGATGTCAAGAATAATAATTAGAATGTTGCACGGTGGTTTCAGCTCTATCTGAGGTCGTCCGCTATGAATTTGACCGTTTGACGCCCGTTTTGGCCGTTTATGACACCAGAACTGTGTTGTCGGTCACCGCGGGCACACAGCACGTCCGATTGACGTGCCGTCAGCTCGACCACTTCAGAAATCACTGTCCCGTATTTTTCGTCTGATTTCAGTCCATTCCGACTTCGTTCAGCCCGTTTGGACCCCCCTCACACGCGTTTACGAAGCGCGCGCATCACTTAAAACACGAATATTGAGCCGTACCGCGCAAACCGCACGTCCGATTGACGTGCTGTCTACGCGTACATGTCACGAATAATAATTAGAATGTTTCACGGTGGTTTCAGCTCAATCTGAGGTCGTCCGCTATGAATTTGACCGTTGGACGCCCGTTTTGGCCGTTTTTGACACCAGAACTGCGTTGTCGGTCACCGCGGGCACACGGCACGTCCGATTGATGTGTCGTCTACTCGACCACTTCAGAAATCATTGTCCCGTATTTGTCGTCTGATTTCAGTCCATTCCAACTTCGTTCGGCCCATTTGGACCCCCTCACGCGCGTTTACGAAGCGTGCACATCACTTAAAACACGAATATTGAGTCGTACCGCGCAAACCGCACGTCCGATTGACGTGCCGTCTGCGCGTACACGTTACGAATAATAATTAGAATGTTGCACGGTGGTTTCAGCTCAATCTGAGGTCGTCCGCTATGAATTTGACCGTTGGACGCCCGTTTAGGCCGTTTATGACACCAGAACTGCGTTGTCAGTCACCGCGGGCACACGGCACGTCCGATTGACGTGCCGTCTGCTCGAACACTTCATAAATCACTCTCCCGTATTTTTCGTCTGATTTCAGGCCATTTCGACTTCGTTCGGCTCATTTGGACCCCCCTCACGCGCGTTTACGAAGCTCGCACATCACTTAAAACACGAATATTGAGCCGTACCACGCAAACCGCATGTCCGATTGACGTGTCGTCTGCGCGTACACATCACGAATAATAATTAGAATGTTTCACGGTGGTTTCAGCTCAATCTGAGGTCGTCCGCTATGAATTTGACCGTTTGACGCCCGTTTTGGCCGTTTATGACACCAGAACTGCGTTGTCGGTCACCGCGGGCACACGGCACGTCCGATTGACGTGCCGTCTACTCGACCACTTCATAAATCACTCACCCGTATTTTTCGTCTGATTTCAGGAAATTTCCAAAATCGTTCGGCCCATTTGGACCCCCCTCACGCGCGTTTACGAAGCGCGCACATCACTTAAAACACGAATATTGAGCCGTACCGCGCAAACCGCACGTCCGATTGACGTGCCGTCTATGCGTACACGTCACGAACAATAATTAGAATGTTGCACGGTGGTTTCAGCTCAATCTGAGGTCGTCCGCTATGAATTTGACCGTTAGACGCCCGTTTTGGCCGTTTATGACACTAGAACTGCGCTGTCGGTCACCGCGGGCACACGGCACGTCTGATTGATGTGCCGTCTGCTCGACCACTTCAGAAATCACTTTCCCGTATTTTTCGTCTGATTTCAGTCCATTCTGACTTCGTTCGGCCTATTTGGACCCCCCTCACGCGCGTTTACGAAGCGCGCGCATCACTTAAAACACGAATATTGAGCCGTACCGCGCACACCGCACGTCCGATTGACGTGCCGTCTGCGCGTACACGTCACGAATAATAATTAGAATGTTTCACGGTGGTTTCAGCTCAATATGAGGTCGTCCGCTATGAATTTGACCGTTTGACGCCCGTTTTGGCCGTTTATGACACCAGAACTGCGTTGTCGGTCACCGCGGGCACACGGCACGTCCGATTGACATTCCGTCTACTCGACCACTTCAAAAATCACTCACCCGTATTTGTCGTCTGATTTCAGGCCATTCCGACTTCGTTCGGCCCATTTGGACCCCCCTCACGCGCGTTTACGAAGCGCGCACATCACTTAAAACACGAATATTGAGCCGTACCGCGCAAACCGCACGTACGATTGACGTTCTGTCTGCGCGTACACGTCACAAATAATAATTAGAATGTTGCACGGTGGTTTCCGCTCAATCTGAAGTCGTCCGCTATGTATATGACCGTTGGACGCCCGTTTTGGCCGTTTATGACACCAGAACTGCGTTGTCGGTCACCGCGGGCACACGGCCCGTCCGATTGACATGTCGTCTGGTCGACCACTTCATCAATCACTCTCCCGTATTTGTCGTCTGATTTCAGCCCATTCCGACTTCGTTCGGACCGTTTGGACCCCCCTCACGCGCGTTTACGAAGCGCGCGTATCACTAAAAACACGAATATTGAGCCGTACCGCGCAAACCGCACGTCCGATTGATGTGCCGTCTACGCGTACACGTCACGAATAATAATTAGAATGTTGAACGGTGGTTTCAGATCAATCTGAGGTCGTCCGCTATGAATTTGACCGTTTGACGCCCGTTTTTGCCGTTTATGACACCAGAACTGCGTTGTCGGTCACCGCGGGCACACGGCACGTCCGATTGACGTACCATCTGCTCGAACACTTCATAAATCACTCTCCCATATTTGTCGTCTGATTTCAGGTCATTCCGACTTCGTTTGGCTTATTTGGACCCCCCTCACGCGCGTTTACGAAGCGCGCACATCACTTAAAACACGAATATTGAGTCGTACCGTGGAAACCGCACGTCCGATTGACGTGCCGTCTATGCGTACACATCAAGAATAACAATTAGAATGTTGAACGGTGGTTTCAGCTCAATCTGAGGTCGTCCGCTATGAATTTGACCGTTTGACGCCCGTTTTGGCCGTTTATGACACCAGAACTGCGTTGTCGGTCACCGCGGGCACACGCAACGTCCGATTGACGTGCCGTCTACTCGACCACTTCAGAAATCACTGTTCCGTATTTGTCGTCTGATTTTAGTGCAGTCCGAATTCGTTCGGCCCGTTTGGACCCCCCTCACGCGCGTTTACGAAGCGCGCACATCACTTAAAACACGAATATTGAGCCGTACCGCGCAAACTGCACGTCTGATTGACATGCTGTCTGCGTGTACACGTCACGAATAATAATTAGAATGTTGAACGGTGGTTTCAGCTCAATCTGTGGTCGTCCGCTATGAATTTGACCATTGGACGCCCGTTTTGGCCATTTATGACACCAGAACTGCGTTGTCGATCACAGCGGGCACACGGCACGTCCGATTGACGTGCTGTCTGCTCGAACACATCATAAATCACTCTCCCGTATTTGTCGTCCGATTTCAGGCCATTCCGACTTCATTCGGCCCGTTTGAACCCCCCTCACGCGCGTTTACGAAGCGCACACATCACTTAAAACACGAATATTGAGTCGTACCGCGCAAACCGCACGTCCGATTGACGTGCCGTCTGCGCGTACATGTCACGAATAATAATTAGAATGTTGCACGGTGGTTTCAGCTCAATCTGAGATAGTCCTCTATGAATTTGACCGTTTGACGCCCGTTTTGGCCGTTTATGACACCAGAACTGCGTTGTCGGTCACCACGGGCACACGGCCCATCCGATTGATGTGCCGTCTGGTCTACCACTTTATAAATCCCTCTCCCGTATTTGTCGTCTGATTTCAGGCCATTCCGACTTCGTTCGTCCCGTTTGGACCCCCCTCACGCGCGTTTACGAAGCGCGCGCATCACTTAAAACACGAATATTGAGCCATACCGCGCAAACCGCACGTCCGATTGAAATACCGTCTACGCGTACACGTCACGAATAATAATTAGAATGTTGCATGGTGGTTTCAGCTCAATATGAGGTCGTCTGCTATGAATTTGACCGTTTGACGCCCGTTTTGGCCGTTTATGACACCAGAACTGCGTTGTCGGTCACCGCGGGCACACGGCACATCCGATTGACATGCCGTCTGCTCGACCAATTCATAAATCACTCTCCCGTATTCATCGTCCTATTTCAGGCCATTCCGACTTCGTTCGGCCCATTTGGACCCCCCTCACGCGCGTTTACGAAGCGCGCGCATCTCTTAAAACAAGAATATTGACTCGTACCGCGCAAACCGCATGTCCGATTGATGTGTCGTCTGCGCGTACACATCACGAATAATAATTAGAATGTTACACGGTGGTTTCAGCTCAATATGAGGTCGTCCGCTATGAATTTGACCATTTGACGTCCGTTATGGCCGTTTATGACACCAGATCTGCGTTGTCGGTCACCGCGGGCACACGGCACGTCCGATTGATGTGATGTCTGCTCGACCACTTCATAAATCACTCTACCGTATTTGTCGTCTGATTTCAGGCCATTCCGACTTCGTTCGGCCCATTTGGACCCCCCTCACGCGCGTTTAGGAAGCGCGCGCATCACTTAAAACACGAATATTGAGCCGTACCACGCAAACCGCACGTCCGATTGACGAGTCGTCTGCGCGTACACATCAAGAATAATAATTAGAATGTTTCACGGTGGTTTCAGCTCAATCTGAGGTCGTCCTCTATGAATTTGACCGTTTGACGCCCGTTTTGGCCGTTTGTGACACCAGAACTGCGTTGTCGGTCACCGCGGGCACACGGCACATCCGATTGATGTGTTGTCTGCTCGACCACTTCAGAAATCACTGTCCCATATTTGTCGTCTGATTTCAGTCCAGTCCGACTTCGTTCGGCCCGTTTGGACCCCCCTCACGTGCGTTTACGAAGCGCGGACCTCACTTAAAACACGAATATTGAGCCGTACCGTGCAAACCGCACGTCCGATTGACGTTCCGTCTGCACGTACACGTCAAGAATAATAATTAGAATGTTTCACGGTGGTTTCAGCTCAATCTGAGGTCGTTCGCTATGAATTTCACCGTTTGACGCCCGTTTTGGCCGTTTATGACACCAGAACTGCGTTGTCGGTCACCGCGGGCACACGGCACGTCCGATTGACGTGCCGTCTACTCGGTCACTTCAGAAATCATTGTCCCGTATTTGTCGTCTGATTTCAGTCCATTATTGACTTCGTTCGGCCCGTTTGGACCCCCCTCACGCGCGTTTACGAAGCGCGCACATCACTTAAAACACGAATATTGAGCCGTACCGCGCAAACCGCACGTCCGATTGACATTCCGTCTATGCGTACACGTCACGAATAAAAATTAGAATTTTTCATGGTGGTTTCAGATCAATCTGAGGTCGTCCGCTATGAATTTGACCGTTTGACGCCCGTTTTGGCCGTTTATGACACCAGAACTGCGTTGTCGGTCACCGCGGGCACACGGCACGTCCGATTGACGTGTTGTCTGCTCGAACACTTCAAAAATCACTGTCCCGTATTTGTCGTATGATTTCAGTCCATTCCGACTTTGTTCGGCCCATTTGGACCCCCCTCACGCGCGTTTACGAAGCGCACGCATCACTTAAAACACGAATATTGAGCCGTACCGCGCAAACCGCACATCCGATTGACATGCCGTTTGCGCGTACACATCACGAATAATAATTAGAATGTTTCACGGTGGTTTCAGCTCAATATGAGGTCGTCCGCTATGAATTTGACCGTTGGACGCCCGTTTTGGCCGTTTTTGACACCAGAACTGCGTTGTCGGTCACCGCGGGCACACGGCACGTCCGATTGACGTGCTGTCTGCTCGACCACTTCAGAAATCACTCTCCCGTATTTCTTGTCTGATTTTAGTCCAGTCTGACTTCGTTCGGCCCGTTTGGACCCCCCTCACGCGCGTTTACGAACCGCGCATCTCTTAAAACACGAATATTGAGTCGTAACGAGCAATCCGAACATCCGATTGACGTGCCATCTGCGTGTACACGTCACGAATAATAATTAGAATTTTTCATGGTGGTTTCAGCTCAATCTGAGGTCTTCCTCTATGAATTTGACCGTTGGACGCCCGTTTTGGCCGTTTATGACACCAGAATTGCGTTGTCGATCACCGCGGGCACACGGCACGTCCGATTGACGTGCCGTCTTCTTGACCACTTCATAAATCACTGTCCCGTATTTTTCGTCTGATTTCAGTCCATTCCGACTTCGTTCGGTCCGTTTGGACCCCCCTCACGTGCGTTTACGAAGCGCGCACATCACTTAAAACACGAATATTGAGCCGTACCGCGCAAACCGCACGTCCGATTGATGTGCCGTCTGCTCGTACACATCACGAATAATAATTAGAATGTTTCACAGTAGTTTCAGCTCAATCTGAGGTCGTCCTCTATGAATTTGGCCGTTGGACACCCGTTTTGGCCGTTTATGACACCAGAACTGCGTTGTCGGTCACTGCGGGCATACGACACGTCCGATTGACGTGTCGTCTGCTCGACCACTTCATAAATCACTCTCCCGTATTTTTCGTCTGATTTCATGCCATTCCGACTTCGTTCGGCCCATTTGGACCCCCCTCACGCGCGTTTACGAAGCGCGCACATCACTTAAAACACGAATATTGAGTCGTACCGCGCAAACCGCATGTCCGATTGACGTTCCGTCTGCGCATACACGTCACGAATAATAATTATAAATTTTCACGGTGGTTTCAGCTCAATACGAAGACGTGGATAGGCCGGCACCACTCAAAGTGTCCGTCTTTTGTTTCAAAAGGACGCCATTTTAAGTGAAAAGCATCAACTGACATACGGAAAACCGACCAAACGCATTCCGAATCTGTTGATAATTTATCCCAACAATCCATGGGTCATATGTGACGTGTACGAGCCACCCCGGGATGAATCTGAGTCGCGGTGTGGCCAGGATAAGTCTAAGTGACTCTCTTTTGTTTAAAATGGACACCATATTAAGTACATACGGAAAAATGACCAAACGGATTCGGTTTCTGTTGAAACTTTAGGAGAACGATCCATGGGTCTTATGTGACGTGTACGAATCTTCCCTGCTTCAATCCAACATGCGGTGCGGCTGACACCACTCAAAGTGTCCGTCTTTTGTTTTAAAAGGATGTCATTTTAAGTAAAAGGCATCAACTGACATACGGAAGAACGACCAAACGCATCCGGATTCTATCGATACTTTAGCACAACGATCCATGAGTCATATGTGACGTGTAAAAGTCAACCCCATCTTAATCCGAGACGCGGTGTGGCCGACACCGCTCTAACTCTGTCTCGTTTGTTTAAAATGGACATGATTATAAATGAAAAGAACAACTGGCATACGCAATATCGACCAAACGCATTCGTAATCTTTTGATAATTTATCACAAAGATCCATGGGTCATATGTGACATGTACGAGCCAACCCGGGATGAATCTGAGTCGCGGTGTGGTCAGTATTAGTCTAAGTGTCACTCTTTTGTTTAAAATGGACAACATTTTAAGTACATACGGAAAACCGACCAAACGCATTCGGTTTCCATTTAAACTTTAGGAGAACGATCCATGGGTCATATGTGACGTGTACGAATCAACCCCGCCTCAATTGGAGACGTGGTGTGGTCGGCACCACTCATAGTGTCTGTCTTTTGTTTCAAAAAGAAGGTCATTTTAAGTGAAAAACATCAACTGGAATACGGAAAACCGACCAAACGTATTCGGATTGTGTCGATACTTTAGCACAACGATCCATGGGTCAAATGTGACGTGTTCGAGTCAACCCCACCTCAATCTAAGGTGCGGTGTGGCCGGTATCACTTTAGGTGTATGTATTTTGTTTAAAATGGACATCATTTGAGGTAAAAATATATGGTATAGAAAAAACCGATCAAATTATGAATTGAATTTCGGATTCCACATATAATTGTCATCTAAATTTTAAAATGAATTCTAAATGAATTATGTATGTTTATAATTATGTTATGAATTCTACTTTAATTATGGATGTGTATATTTTCAAGAAGCATTATATGTGTTGGTTGGTTGGTTTTCATTATTTGTATGTGTTGGTTTGTTCTCTATATGTATGCATTATATGTGTTACAGGTACAATAATTGGATTGAAAAATGAATTGAAAACGAGGGAATAATTGGATTGAAAATTGAATTGTAAATGCCCAAAAACCAGACCTGCTGTGCAAATTGCAGGCTGCTGTGCAATTTGCACAGCAAAGCCTATGCCAACGGTTTTCAAACCATTGGAATAGGCTCTATGGAGCTATTTTTACCAACGATTCAAGGAACCGTTGGTAAAAACACCCTATCCCAACGGTTTCAAACCATTGGGATATCCTATTGTAAGGTTTTTTTTACCAACGGTTCATAGAACCGTTGGTAAAACCTTTCCCAACGGTTTTTAAACCGTTGGGAAAGAAAATTCTCTGATGATTTCCCAACGGGCCAAACCGTTGGGATAGGTTGATTTTTTCTAACCTATCCCAACGGTTCTCTGTAAACCGTTGGGAAAAGCCTTTCCCAACGACTTACTTCCCTATAGTTTGCAGAACCGTTGGTATAACATATACCAACGGTTCTGCAGCCTTTCCCAATGGTTCTAAACTGTTGGGAAATGCTGGATTTCCAGTAGTGATAGGCGGTATCTCAATCAGACACCCATTTCATTAGATGCGGGCTAAAAGGTGTAAACGACCATAGCAGCTCAGGGTCCTGTCCTACCCAATCAGACTGACCCGGCCCCACCCGGTCTGAACCAGGGTCTGACCTGGTCTGCGGGTCTTAACCGGTCTGAGGAAGCGAACCGATCCAAGGGGATGGCCCGACCAGACGGGCGGCCCGACCCAAGGGGGCCCGGCCCGAGGGCAACCCAGCAAAGGGGCGGCCCGGCCTGGGGCGGCCCGGCCGAGGGCGGCCCGACCGAAGGTAGCCCATCCATGCACGACCCGAACAAGGGAGGACCAACCTATGGAGGCCCGGCTGGCCACACGAGGGAGGGGGTTCCGCACCCCTCCTCAGTTTGTCGAACATAAACGATGCGTTGCTCCGGTTCAGGGGCTGCGGGACATGGCTGGTCCCGCTTGTCCGGCACCAAGGCACCCGGCCCGACCAGCCTCCACCGTGGTGCGACAGCGCCGCAGTCCTCCTTCTCTCTGCGCTGTGCGACGGCACCGTGCCTCCACCGTCGCAGCTCAACCTGGCAGCGGCCTTCAGCTCCACTGCGCGGGGCGGTGGCGCCGCGCCTGCTCTGTCGCGGCCCGCTTCTCCTCTGCATGGCATGATGGTGGAATTTTTCTAAAAAAACAAGGGGGATTTGGCTTTAAAAACTCAGGGAAAGTTTAAGAGACATCCCACAATTTAATGAGAGATACATGGGGGTTAAAATGGGTTTATACTCGTTTGGGTCCCACCTAGTTATATCCTCCCAAGGGAGGTTTTGCGCGGGTGGGACCCACCTCCAACCTCCACTTGGAGGATTAAAACACCACAAATAAAATTATTTTTTAGATATTTTTATTTAATTTATTTAGAAATCCCCAAAAAATTAACTTCCAACCTCGATAAAACGCAACTGTGGTAAAGGTCCCATTAAGAGAATACCGGCACTGCGAGTTCAACAGTGTCCTCAAATTTCAATTCTGAGCAACGGTTAAAATGATATAAAATCATGCACGTACGTTTACTGAACGTACTTGAACAAAACTTCAGAAATTGATTCTGAGGAAACCGGGCCTCAGAATCAGGTGTCGTCTGAAAATGCGGACTCGTAAAATTCGCATGTATTTAAAAAACAAATTCATGTAATTTACGAGTCTTTATATTCTCCCCACCTTAGGTATTTACATCCCAGTAAGCTACAACTCACTCTAAAGAAACCAATGGGGGTACTGAGCATGCATCTGATCCTCTCGCTCTCATGTGCTCTTCTGGAGGTTCCCATGCTTCCAGCGAACACACACTTGAGGAATGGACCATCCACGTAGGACCCACAACTTTCGATCCTCAATCTCCATTGGAAACTCCTTGAATGTCGCCCTATCATCGATGTCCAGCTCCCCATGGTCGATGATGTGGGTCGGGTCGTGCATGTATATCCTCAGATAAGATACGAGGAAGACGTCGTGCACCCGGTGCAACTAAGGTGGAAGAGCCAAGCTGTACGAAACCTCGCCTACCCTACTGAGGAATTTAAATGGTCCAATAAATCGTTGAGATAACTTGTCGCATCATCCAAATCTCTGTAGACCTCGTCAGGGTGAGACCCATAGAAAGACGTTGTTTCCATCCTCGAACTCTAGTGGTCTCTGTCTCCTATTAGCATAGGACTTATGCTTGCTCTGTGCAGTCTTCATTCACTCATAGATGATCTCCACCTTCTCCGTCGTAGCTTGTGACATCTACGATCCCATATGTGCTGACTCCCCTGGGTCAATCCAGCACAGAGGTGATCTAAAAGGTAGGCCATACAGTGCCTCATAAGGCGCCATCCCGATGGTGTAGTGATAGCTGTTGTTATACGTAAACTCTATCAAGGGTTAGTGATCCCCCCACCTGTGGCAAAAGTCCAGGACGTGTGCACGTAGCATGTCCTCGAGTGCATGAATGGTTCTCTCAGTCTGACCATTCGTTTGAGGATGGAATGCGGTGCTCAAGCGAAGCTGTGTTCCAAAAGTCTCCAGCAACCCCTTCCAAATCTGGGATGTGAAACGATCATCTCGATCAGATACGACCGTCTATGGAACACCATGAAGTTGTACAATCTCCCGTACGTAGAGCTGTCCCAGGCTCTCTATGGAACCTTTCTTTCTAATTGGTAGGAAGTGGGTCGATATGGTGATTCGGTCAACAATAACCCAGATAGAGTCATGTCTTCTAGATGTATGTGGGTGTCCCATCACGAAATGCATGGATATCTCATCGCACTTCCACTCTGGGACCTCTAAGGGATGAATCAAGCATGTTGGAACCTGGTGCTTCACCTTCACTTTCTGAAAAGTGAGGGATCGAGAGAAAAAATATGTTACTACCTTTTTCATACCTTCCCACTAGTGCTATCATTGGAGGTCCTGATACATCTTTTAAACTCCTAGATGTACCTCTGAAGGAGATGGGTGGAACTCCCTCAACACTTCCTCCTAAAGGGAAACCAGTACCATGGTATGTCCTCAGAATAGAATGACATGCTCTCCACCTTCAAAAAATCCATCAGGTGCCTGCCCTATGGATATTTGAGTACATCGTGTCTCATAGTCAACGTCCCCACAATGTGCCTCCATTACTCAATGATGAAGTGGAGCAGTGAATGTGAGGGACTGTAGAAAGGATTCTCCATCTCTATCAACAAAGGATATTTGCAACACGGCTAGATTCTCTATCGCCTCTCCTAGCAGCTGAATGCATGATCTCCTGCTGAGAGTATCTGTTACAATGTCCCCCTTCCTACGAGTATAGACTATCTCAAAGTCATAGTCCTAGAGGAATTAAAGACAACGTCGTTGTCTCAAGTTCAGGTCCATTTGCGAGAAGATATACCTGAGACTCTGGTGGTCAGATTAGACTGTAAAACACTTGCCCATAATATAGTGTCACCACATCTTCAAGGAAAGGACCACTACTTCTAACTCCAGGTCATGGGTAGCATTGTTCTTCTTGTGCTGTCTCAACTTCCGAAAACCATAAGTGATCACTTCTCACTCCTGCATCTAGACACACGTGAGTCTGGTCCCTGATGCGTCGCAGCAAACTACGTTCCCAACTCCCTCCTCTGGTTTCCTCATGATGGGAGCAGTAGTCAACCTCTGCCTCAGCTCCTGAAAGCTCTTCTGGCATATCTCTAACCACATGAAGGGTTTCCCCTTCTTCGTCGATGCTGAAAGCGGTGCTGCAACTCTGGATAAGTCCATCACAAATATCTGATAGTACCCATCCAGTCCCATAAAACTCCATACCTCCATCACACATCTGGGTGGCTCCCAAGCAAGCACTGCCTCAATATTCGCTGGATACAATGCAACTCTAGCCTCCGAGATGACATGTCCCAAGAAGTGTACCTCTCAGATCCAGAACTTGCACTTCGAGAGCTTACCATAAAGATGGTTTTCTCGGAGTGTGTCCAGTAATACACATAAATGGTAGGCGTACTCCCCATTAGTTGTCGAGTATATTGGTATTTCTTCAATGAAGACTACGACAAAGCGATCAAGGTAAGGCTGGAAGATCCTATTCATGAGACTCATGAACACTGCGGGAGTGTTGGTCACACAGAAGGGCCTAACCAAGAACTCATAGTGGCCATACCAACACCTAAAGGCTGTCTTATGCACATCCTCATCTCGAACCCTGAGCTGGTGATAGCCTGCCTTAAGTTCTATCTTTGAGAACCATCGTGCTCCCTTGAACTGATCAAATAGGTCATCAATCCTAGAAAGTGGGTACTTGTTCTTCACAGTCACCTAATTAAGGCAATGGTAGTCAACACACAGTCGCGATATCCCATCTGCCTTCATGGCGAACAAAATCAGGGATGCCTAGGGTGAAACACTGTGTTGGATAAATCACATCCCCTACAAATACTCCAGTTGTACCCGCAACTCACGAAGCTCGGCGAGAGACATCCGATATGCCGGAGTAGATTTCGGTGTCGTCTCAGGGTACGGGTCAATTTATATGTATACCTATCAATGAGGAGGTAGTCATGGAACATCATCAGGGAAAACATCTGTGTACTGATCCACCACTACAGGAAAACTCGGACTCCACACATCAACCGCTCCGAGGATGAGACTAGCCAAATGATGTTTTATTAGGTACCCCATCCTCTGTGTAAGTCCATCCTGCACAGAAAAGGCTCCATTTTCACCAGTGAAGGTGAAACTGATCCCATCAGTGCTGATACACCGCACATTAGGCCTAATACAGTCAATCTGAGCATGAACTGTGGATAACCAGTCCATACCCAAGATGAAGTGGTAAGGCCTCGACGCCTCTACGAGGAGATCTCAGCCAATTATCTCACCTCCTAGAGTAAGCTCACATTTCCAACACTAGTGCGTAATCTTCGAGTTTTCTCCCATAGGATTCTCTAGTCATAAGGATCGAGCCAACGGATCCGTCAGAATCTCCGAGCTCCAAATCAGGGAAGTGGAAATAAATTAATGACTCGCACCTGTGTCTATATGTACTGAAGAAAGGGTGGAGTAGAAACAGATAATACCTTGAATCATATCAGCTGCGTCGTGGTCATAGGCCTTGACTTCCTAGAGCTGAGCCCGCCTCTATCCACCAGCTCCCTGTGGTCGGGGTGGACCTCCTAGTGGGGGTGGTGGTGGTAGGGCCTCAAAACATCGTCCACCACTCGCTGCTCGGCCAGCTCCTCTACTATATCTTCCTACTCCTGGTGGACCACCATGGTTGAAACTATGCCTCTTCCAGGGAGGTCCTTCTACTGTTTGATTCTCATCTTCAAGGCGGGTTGGGCAGTCATGAGCCATGTGACCCTACCCAACGCATTGATAGCACTTCATGTTCCTCGTATGTCAAGTTTTGTCTCGTGTTCCCCACACAACCGAACCTGTATCCTGAGGTCACCCACCTGAAGGCCTGGTCCACTTGGACCAATGCAACATCTATCTACTGCCGGCTGCAGAATTCTTCATTATGTGTCTCCTGGTTGTGGGTCTCGCTTCTAGTGACTGTTCGGCTAGAAAACTATCAACTAGAAGGGCTTGATCCAGCACCCCTCCTGGTGTCCAGATGTTGAGGGAGATCATTGAAGTCGTGATCTCGTGACTGAGTTCCTGTTTGAAGGTCTGGGCCCTACAGAATGGGTCCCGCACCAAATCCATGGAGTAGTGCGAGAGATTGGTGAACCTAAATGAGTGATGAGCTATTTTCATGCTTCCTTACTGTAGATGAATTAACTCCTCTATCCACACCGCACGAAGGGTGGCTAGAACAAACTCTGAGTAGAAGAGACTCCCAAAATCTATCGAGAGTAATGATGCCTCATCATGAACCTAGAGCTTCTGGCTCCACCATCAGCCTACTGCTGCATGTAGAAGACTCACAGAAAGGACCAACATGAGGTCGGTTGGTGTCCCTAACAATATGAAAACTCTCACGACAGCCTCTAGCCAATACTCATATGCCTGTGGGTCCGTCTCACCACATAACATGGGCAGCCTCTGGCGCTGGAACTCGTGCAACACACTCAGACAACGTGAACTCTCTATTGCTAGAGATGGTGGTATTGGTGGCCCAGCGGGTAGTTGTACTACTGGTACCTCCACTGTGATGGGGCCCTACACCGAGGCCTCATCGCTCAGTGAGTAACCATCTCAAACGTAACTCAGAACTCCAGATGGCTGCCTTCATGGGGACATCCTGAAAAGGAAAAGGTGCTCCATGGATAAAATAGTATACATGGAGAGCTGACACAATGTATTCAGGAAGAAAACTTTTCAAAGGAAAACAAACACGCAATCCGTGTTTTCGTGCACTAAGTCAAAAATCAGAAGTCAGATTCCTAGTGTATGGATACGTCGGACACCGCACCAACAACGGTTTCCCTAAACTGATAACCACTCCCAATACACGTTACACTATTTCCACTTAAAAGAATCAACGTCTAAGTTCTGTGGTATAACTGACCCTTCTGATACCAATTTGTCACGACCCGTCCTTAGGGCCCGTGCCGTGATTACCCCAAGCCCGCCTTCCATAGGCCATGGGATAGAGACGAGCACCAAAGGTGAATACCTGATAAAAAGGGAAGGCATTTCCTTTTAACCTGTAACTTACGTAGTCTGAACAGAAGAAGTAGAATCAACAAGTACTAAAATAGAAAAACCAAAGTGTGCTGAAAGAAACTGGGCTAGTATACAAACCCAACTAAAGAATAAGTACAAGTACAAGTAATAAAGGGAAAACATCTATTGGATTGTCCACCGATGAATCCTACCTAAAGGGTAGTTACAGAACTCGAACACTCACCCCTGAGGTATGTCCCATCTAGTCCAGCTCTGAGTAGCCTCCCGTCTGTCACCCTCAGCCTCGATCACTGCTGACCGTTGTCTGCACAAAACACAACAAGGTGTGGGCGAACCCCATGTAGGGGTGAGTAGAACAATACTCAGTAGGGGACCCCGAGACACCTGAAGGTCTCCCTGAATCCACTAAGGATAAACCATATAAGAAAGATACAATCAAAAAGTATCATCCAACCCTACTTAGGTATATGACCATACATATACTTAAGTTACCAATCACAGTCCGTCTCCAACTATCATTCCCAAGCACAACCCATTCCACAAAGGAAGTAAAGTCAATCATCTCGATAATATCGACAAAAAGTCAAGACTCATCTCACACAGGTATAAAAATTTTATAGAGTGATAGAGATGATCAGATGCAGTCACTGATTCATCTATGTTGTCAGACCCACACAGGATAAAAGACCAGCTAAGCTGTCAGACCCACACTGGATATAGGATCAACTATTTTTTCTGACCCACACAGGATCCAGGAACAGAAGTCTTGACTATCGGACCCACGGAGGATCCCGGTACATTAGTCATCATTTTAGAACCCGCAAAATATTCCAGTATAGAAGTCATCCCTGTCGAACCCATGGAGGATTCCTATACAGAATTTATCATTGTCGAACCCATAGAGGATTTTGGTAAAGTAGTCATCACTGTCGAACCCACAGAGGATCCTGGTACAGTATCGTCACAACAAACCCTAGGGTTCCCGCACACAACACGCTTGATTCTTGGAGGGTCCACTACTCAATCCAAGTGTTGATACATCAACATTCATTAAGTCCTGAGTTGATGTATCATGTAGTTCCATCTCATCATAAGAAACCCAACGTGACATATGGTGCATCAATCGGACGCCCGATCTGTGAGTTATTGGCATTTCCGTCATAGGGGCCCGATTGGTTTTTAGGCTCAAACCAACCCGACCGTACCCCAACTGTGTCCGAGCCACATGTGGAGTTTTAAAAAAAAATTGTCTCTATCCACGAATTCCATCGTTGTAGGCTATAAGTTAATCGGACACATGTAGCCCTAGATGTAGGCTAAAAGGTGTAAAAAGCCATGGAGGGTCCGGGTCCGCTCCGACCCAGCCAGATTGACCCAGCCCAACCCGGTCTGAACCGAGGTCCGACCCAGTTGGCAGGTCTGACCCAGTATGAGGAAGCGACTCGAGCTGAGGGGACTTCCCGGCCCGATGGTCCACCTGACCCGAGGTCCAAGGGGCGGCCCGGTCGTGGGCGGCCCGACCGAGGGGCGGCCCGGTCGATGGAGTCCCAGCTGAGGGCGGCCCGACCAAGGGAGGCCTGGCCTATGGTGGCCCATCCGGTCACGCGATGGAGGGGGTGTCACACCCCTCCCTGGTTTGTCGAATAGAACCGGCGTGCTGTGCTGGTTCAGGGGCTACAGGACCCGGCTGGTCCCGCTCGTCCGGATCCACAGCTACCGGCCCGGCCAGCCGCCACCGCTCCTCCACCGTGGCGATACGGCGCATCGGTCCTCCTTCTCTCCACACGGCGCGACGGCGCCGTGCCTCCATCGCCACCACCTGACCTGGATGCGGCCTTCAGCTCCACCGCGTTGCTCGACGGCGCCGTGCCTCCTCTGGCACGACACGATTTTGCTGCGGCCCATGGCTCCTCCGCGCGACACGACAGTGCCATGCCTTTTTCCAGTAGCCTTGCACTGCCGGTTTCCTCGTGGTCGGCCCATCTCCAGCCATCGATGGTCTGTCGCGGTTCTCTCTTCCGGTGGCGCCGTTGGGCCACCGCCATCGTCAACCAATCAAGAACCAACGGAGGGACGTCATTCCGTGTTTGTTTAGCCTACGCCCTCCATGTTAGGTGATAACAATTGGCCAACAAATAAACCGAGGTTGAATGATAAAGAACAAGAAAATAATTCAACTCAAACCCCTGCCACTTATTTTTCGTTGAACATTGACGAGTCGTGAAAGAGGCGGCGTCAATTCATTGACGTTGGGGAGCATACGAGGAAGAAGCGTTGTCGGCGTTCTTTGCGGGAAGCTTCTTCTCTTATAGCTTGGTCAAATATCGAGGATGGTGTTCATCATTCTTCGGATATGCGGAGAATTATTCGGATATGCGGAGCAATCTTCATTGGTGAGGATGCCATTCTTCATTGGAAGAAGTCGTTTTTCAAAGAACTCCAAAGCTCGACCAAAGAGAATCACCAACCCCAAAATAAAATACTAGCTCCCTATTATTTTATTGTTTCCATGAATTCCAAACAGAATTCAATAGTTTTTGAAAAGATAATTAAAATAATCTACCTCGCATAATTAGTGGGTGAATTGGCACCATTATGGGTAAAGTGGAATGTTTTTAAAAAAATAAGGGAGAGTTGGATTTAATAAACTCAAGGGAAGTTTAAGATACTTCCCCTAATTTAATGAGAGTTACATGGGGGTTAATACCTGTGTGGGTCCCACCTAGTTATATCCTTTCAAGGGAGGTGATGCATGTGTGGGACCCACATCCAACCTACCCTTGGAGGATTAAATAGCCACAAATAAAAATATTTTGTACATAATTTTATTTAATTTACTTAGAAAACCTCCAAAAATTAACTTCCAACCTCGATAAAACAAAAATATGGTAAAGGTACCCTTAACCGAATACCAGCACTATGAGTTCAATGGTGTCCTCAGATTTCAATTCCTAGCACCAGTTCAAAAGATATAAATTCCAGTACGTATGATTACTTAACGTACCCAAAAAAAACATCATAAATGGATTCTGAGAACAACGAGCCTCGAAATCAGGTGTCGTCTGAAACTGCAGACTCGTAAGATTCCCATGTATTTAAAAAAAAACTCACAGAATTTTTGGGTCTTTACAGAACTGTTTTCCAATTTTTTTATTCTAATTTTCCTTATTATATCTAAACTTTTTTTGTGGTTTTCTTAGAGCTTGCGGCCATGAACACATCCCTAGAATTAGATGTAGAAAGACTATTATTAGATGAGAATGTGTTCACATTCCCATATAATGGAGTTGTAAGAATACATCCTTTCTATGTATGTGTATGAAAATCTAAATTGGGGAACTTTTTTGGCTGGTCTATAATAGAAATATCTGGATTCATAGCATCCTTTCTTCTATCCATGATCGTATAATGTTTTTGAGTGGCTACGACAATGTCATATTGAATCATGTTGATTAACAAGTACATAGATTACAATGAGATCCCAAGGTTTGTGACATCACCAAAAAAATTAGGCCAGTGTCAGAATTTTCCTTTAAATAGTTGGGAACCTTACTAATATCATGGTGGGTACCTTTATATTCTGGGTCTATAGTAATGGTATGGGTATTATGACGGTTCTCTTTTTCCTTAATAACGATTGCCCATGGGGATATATGACTAGGCTTAGATTTGACCAATTTATCATCAAAACTATGTTTTGTTTATTTATCCATTTTAGTATCCATAAAATTTTTTTTCTACTATTTTTAAACAATCATCCATTGTTTAGAATCATGATTGGGATTCATCTACTTATGAACATCTATACAGTGGAAAATTTCTTGCCCCACCATCATGAGAACGTCACAACAATGTCATCCATGATTATATTCTACATTGAAATGGAATTATTGATCATTTTCAATTAAATAATTCAAATTATGTGGATTTAATTAATGTTTTACATCAATGATTATTCCTGTAGAAATGGACATATATCCATTGAGTTTGGGAGGCACAAACTTCAGAGGGTAAAAATTCAAGATTCAAGATCATTGATAATCCTAGGATTCCAAAAGGACCAAAAGAGTCTATTAATCCTAGACAAAACACATGGATTAGAGTTCCTCTATTTAAAGGGATCGAAGTAGAAATAATATTCAAAGATACAAAATTTTACTTGATTCAGATTTTAGTTTCCAATCTTCCAAATAACCTTTAAATCATCCCAAACCTACAAGATAATATGAGAAATCATTTTCTAATTAGAATCATACTACATTTTGGAGTATTACCACAATGATAAACTATGGATTTGAGATATGTGTTGGACCATGTCTTATCCCATTTCACATAAGAGACAAGTATGTGAATAGAGAACATAAAAAAGTTCATGTCATTATTGGGGTACATCTAGATTAACAACAATAGGAAGGGCACCATCCTTCTATTTTTTAATGATGGGAAGATTGAAAAGACAATCCATAGAGGGTTCTAACCAATCAAGTGTTTTTTCAAATGAAATACCCTTTTGGGTCAGAAGAGAGAAATATTTCATGACATCCTTTGAGTTCAAGTTTCCTAAAGTTGATCCTCCTCTTATAATAGAATTTTTCACCACATCGTTGAATGATAATTCCCATTTAGGCTGGAACAAAGCTTCTAATTGAAAAAGAACATTGAATATTAATGATTAATCAACCAGAATTAAAAAAATTCATTCTCAGGATTTACATCTTCCTATATTCCTAGATATTATTATATCATGGTCTGTAGAATATTTTTGATGAGTAAATAACTACTCATATAATCATAATACAATAAAGAATACATTTAAAAAATTTAGGTGGACTTTATTCATTTAATATATTTTAAAAATTAATTCTTTTATTTTATTTATATTATTATTATTTTTATGATAGTTACTGTCTGAAATCATATAATACCTCTTTGTAAATGGGATGAGATCATGGTGATCTAATTATAAACAGTGAAAATGTAATGACTATGGTATCCTATATCACAATATTTTGTACATTGGGTCTAGCCTACCCACATAGATTTGTTTTTCTTAATCCCCATCATGAATAGTAATTGTTCTTTATTCTCTTCCCAATCGATGGGGAATCTAATAACCATCATAACATAAGGTTTATCACCCTCATTGACACATTGACCTTGGTATTAAGTCTAATATCATCTATAATAGTCAAGGATACCTAAGATCATAGTGTTGTATGTTGTGGTCCCTTCTATCACTCAAAAATTAGTAGTTAATTAATAATTCTTGAAAAAGAATTGTGATGGGGGAGGCTTTCAAAAACAATTATACAATGAACTTCATTATCCCTTCTAATATATGACATATATACTATCAAAAAACTCACAAATCAGAATATCTCGAGTGGAATTATAATATTGTGTTAATAAAATAGTGTGAACTTTTATTTAGATTATAATTATAATTTTATATTTTAATATTGTTACATTATTATTTTGGATGTGTTAATGGTTCATGTAATACAATGGAGTTGATGGAACCACTTACAAGGTTTAGATGGTGTCATCTAGTACCCAATATAGGTTCATCGAGTACAAAGTGCTGACTTTTAGGATCATCAGTTTTATATTGATACCACAAGGAACATAGTGGTAGGGTACAAGGTACCTAGTTGGGTTCCCAGAAGAATGGAAATTCATTCAGGTCCATTGTTTTCCTAGGGATAGTTTACCAGGTAATTAGTAGTCATCAAACCCATTTTTAAAATTTTTGGTACTAACTATTTTTTAACTATTATCCCCCTCATGGTTTTAAATTATGGGGATTATGAAGGTGGCATATTTTCTATAATAATTATTCTTGAATCCTTCATTTTCATCCCCACTTAATCATTTTATGGAATGTTGAATCATTGTTGTTTATGTGAAATATTGAGTGGAATTCATTCCTTATTTACCTATGAATATATCTACAACCTTATCCTATTATTAAATATTCTAGATTATAGATTCCACAAAAATTCAACGATAGGATGATGTTATAATATCAAAAGAAAAAGGATCTCATGTATTTTTAAATAGGATCCTAGTGGTGAAAAACACATGGTTGTATGTGGTTCTTCCATAGGTAGGACACCAATTTTATTTATACTTTTAGTTTCATAAAATGTTATGTTAATCAATTGATTATTTAGTATCAAATTCTAGTAATTTTATCATCAGTTGACATTAGGATACATCAGCTGTGGACAATACCAGTATTGTTAATATTTTTGTGTCATTATATCTAATAGTATATTTTATTATGTTATTGTAAATTAATTTAGTTATTGATAAAATATAATAAATTAGTTATATATTCTTTATAATGTATCGAAAATATTTTCAATGATTTAATGTATATTTTATTCTTACAGTAACAGTAGAATATGGTTAAAAATTATAAAAATAGTGATAAATATTAGATAAGGTTGGTGGTCCCGAATACCACTAGTTTATATTTAATTGTTCCATATTATGTGACTCTTATGTAGGTATTACCTCGGTGTGAGTGAACAATGTTATAAACAAAGTGGTTTATCTAGTGTGTGTGGAGGACAGTTAGTTCCCATAGGTTTATATCATCCCATCAAGGTTTTTTTGATGATTTATTTCCTTTGAGTGCTATGAACCAAATGTAGATGTCTTGGATATAATGTGGCTAGAACCACAACATGTTTTTGGCCTAATGTTATGATTCTAGGGATCTTGTGTGGCCTTATAGGTTGGTGTGTGATGCTCACATTGATGAGACAAAAGTGGTGAAGAAAGATAATGTATTTTAGGGTAACCATATGGTTTTTGGTTTATAGAAGTTGAAATAACCTCATTTTTTGGTAATTTTTGTTTATAGTTGTAGATGTACAATAATAATGTAAAGGGAGTTCCATCAATGGAATCCAAACAAGAAATAATCCCTAAGAGGTATTTTTTAGGGTATAAAATATAGGGTATTTTGGTGATGGGATTTATTGACTCATTTTTATGTGAGAGGTTACAATTTAATTGGATTGTTGCACAACAAATTATGTTCATAGTATAATTTGAGAGATTACCTACTGTGGGAAAGGAATAATTTATTGAGATATGATGACATTGGTTTCTAATTCAAGTGATATGTATAATTTTAAATTCTTCTCCTGAAATAAAAATTTGGTGGCTATCTAGAGGGGTGATTTTACTTGATATGTCTATGAGACCTATGTATAATGGTTCCAAAGAAAAATGTGATTAAGTGGTGATTTTATAGGTATAGAACCCTTTATTATTTTTTCCTATTAATGATAGGGTATCTTTTGGGGAAATATGGGACTACATTATGATCTAATTATATAAATGTGATCATCTTTGGCTATAAACTATTAGTATTTATTCTTATTATACCATCCTATGTTTTTGGACCGGATGAAATCCCAATGTAATTTTAATTATACCATTTGGTGGCCTTACTATTCATTAAACCCATATTAGGAATCTAAACATAAGAGTTTGGACACACAAATTTGTGTTTTCCAATAATAGGTGATGTCCAGAGAGGTCCCTTGGGTGTTATTTTGAGTTTTGGGAGCATTGGGTTATGATAACTCAAAACAGGGAGGAACTGGTCATGTTCCATGTAATTTATAAAGTCGTTTCACCCACCAGGTGTAACTGTATGACCCATCTGGTGGTGTTGTAGGTCCTTGATGGTTTGTTCTACCCTTTTAAGATGAGAAGCATGGCCATGTGTCCTTCAACGGGTCCTTCAATTGGGGAAAATTTATAGTTTATTCTTAGTTTCCCAGAACTTGTGCATCAACCATGTATCCCACCTCCTTAAGATATAGGGTATCATGGATGGAATAGGGTCTATCCAACTATGATAAAAAATCATGTTCATCATTAAAAAAATTGGAAATTAATTTCATTCCCCTCTGACCTTTTTTCTTCATTCCCGTATCTTTTCACCTCCTCATCCTCTACATGTGGCAGCCC
The DNA here is from genome assembly GCA_963277665.1 of Viscum album. Lineage (NCBI taxonomy): Eukaryota > Viridiplantae > Streptophyta > Magnoliopsida > Santalales > Viscaceae > Viscum > Viscum album. The sequence continues at coordinate 1,894,534,992 of OY728151.1, forward strand.
AACATGGGAACTCCTCCTCTATTCTCCTTCTATATAGAGATATCGTCCATCTTGTGTCTATTTATAGTTACATAAGGGGATTTTTTTATATCTTAGTGACTCTAATACTCATCTTAATTTATTTCTTAATTTATCTTGTCACCACCTATGATATTTTTGTGTTCCCTAATTCACCATATTTTCAAGGAGTTCATCCATTTCGTCAATTTCCCTCAAATAAAACTGAACAGAGCATTGATATTGGATGTCTGGATTTTCCTTGGTATATGTTAGTCGGTCTATATATTTTCTATATTCTTGTAAGTGTTTTATGAATTTTCCCATTGTGTCACATGCTAGTGTCTCCACAGGGCACCTATAGAATATAATGTTTGAATTATTTTTCATTGTACCTTATGTTTTTTAGGCATTTTATATTTATTTTTCCATGTTAAATGAAATTAAACTTAAATTTAATCATCCCTTAAGGGTTTGAACCTTTTCCTCCTTTAATTAATTAAAGGATTCCGAATGAAAACACTTTTGAGGCATGTTGTCTTCTAAAATATAACGTGTTGTTAGAATGGAATGTGAGGGGATGTGGAACCCTCCATGTTTTGCATTATCCACCAAATATTATAATTGGTGATGGAAATACTCTTTTATTGTGTTCATGATTACTTTGGAATGTCATTCTTTTTAGGATGTCCTTTTTATGCTTGTCCTTGTATAGAGTCATCTTCCTTGGTGATACCATAAGTTAATATTACATATATTTTATTCTTATAATTCAATGGTAATTGGGCTAAATACCTAATTAAATAAATCACATGTTTAATGTGAATAACCTTATTTTAGTTTTTTTATATTGAGTTATGGCCTTCTTAGTAAACACCATTTGTTATCTTTAATAATTTCAATGAATAATGGGAAAGTCCTTTTTTTGTATGATATTTTATGATGTGTAATGATTGTGAACTTGGCCTTATCCTTTATTAATTTACACCAACCAATGAATAGTAAAATCCTTGGCCGATACTCAGGTTCATATTTACAAAATTACAAGAATGTGAACATTGGAAGTTTAGATTTTATGTACCATGAGTGATAAATGGATATCCTATTATGTTAATTCAAAATAATATTATAGGTTTCTTTATGTTGCGATATGATTTGAGATAAACCTGATATTCCTTTAACAAGATCACCATGAATCTTCTGTCCTCCTTGAGGGATACAAGTTCTCCATGGGAGATCTCGTGGATGGGAACTGTGGAAAGATGGTTACACTCTTCGACGAGTGATACTCGGACCCATACATGAGATACCTTAGATGCACTAATAGTTTCATATCCTAACACTATGCTTAGAGTGATACTTGGGATTCCATTAATGGATCTCCTTTCATGGACTCATAAAGTGATGGGTATTATTAGTGACACTAGGAAGATACTTTGTATTCCTTTTATGATTGTATTGGATGGGATCAGGGTGACTTTAACTAAATTAAAATGATGAAATAAATGTCACATATGAATACTGAATACCTATTGTCCAGGTATGTATCCGCCAAGGAAAATAAAATACCTTGGATAGGTCCATTTTTAAACTTTATTATGAGAAACCATTACTATATCATATCACACTAGTATAGATTGAACCTATATTTAAGACCTTCCAGCTTAGGCCGAAGAAGGTATGGTCGGCTAGGTGTCCCATGAGAACATGATCCTACCTAATAATTATTTTATTTATTTATTATTTTAACTTCCATACTTACAGACTGGAATAATTTATATACATAGACTATATTATTCTTAAGATAATGTTGGTTGTGTGCAACTATGTTTTTCTCTCACCGTGGTCATGCCACCATTGAATCAGGGTACCCCAGAAGATCTTCATAATCAATGGTTTATAGATAATTTCTTATTCCATTCATTGTACAAGGGATCTTAGTAGAAAAGGATTGAGCTACTACTTATGATTCTCTATAAGATATACTTTGTTTTTTTTGTTTCATTTTCTTATTTATATATATTATTTCTACCCCTAGTGTATTTTTAAAACATTAGATTATATATAATCTCTTGGAAATGCATGTATTCATAGATGGATATTTGGAATTATCTAGTTATTATCTTTATTAGTTATCATATTTATCTTCTACTACTTTTTATCCATTTATACTACTTTCTCTACTATATGATTGATCTATCTACACTTATACAGATCCACTACTTTGATAATATTTTTACTGTATCCTAACCATACAACCATCAGTCCCTCATTTCTAGATATAAGCCTCTAGAATATGAGGAGCCATGTTTGATTCCTTGTGGTGACTAGTCCAACTAGTCATTTCATAAACAGTCGGCCCAGGATGATAAAAATTTGTATCCAAGGATTTCTTTTCTGTTGTCATTATATTTGAGGATTGTATAGGGGAGACTAGGAATATGTCAACACTTGTCAAATAAATATGTCTGGGATTCTTCAACCCATTCACATGTAAAAGTCAAAATGGACTGGGATGTGATTTTTGTTCGAGAAGTTTGTTATTAATTTTTATTATGATTTCCAATTGATTGATTGAATTACTCTCTATTGATTATATATTTATATAATTTATAGTAGTTTACCATTGTCATAACATGTAAAAGATGCATGATTTTATAAACCATTATAGGAAAATATGGATTCACATTCCAAGTTTATATTCATACCATATATACTGCATTTCTTGGTTATTTGAGAATAATTAATGTTCCTGGTTTGTAATTTCCCTATATGTTTTTATGTCATGTTATGTATTTCAGTAGAATTTTTAGTTTTATGAAAGCATATATATTTATTATACTTCATTGTTTATATAAATTGATGTGTCTTTTATTTAGTTTATTTTCTATAAAACATGGTCTTATAATTTTAGTGTATAATTATCAAGTTAATTTGTTATCCTTTCCTTGGTTTTTCCCTTCTTACATAGATGGATACCATCATTATTTTTTTTTCATATCAAGATCTTTTGTTTGTTTTCACGTATTTTTCTTCTTGTGATTGAATACATAGTTTTAATTTTAGTAAATAATTATTTATCAATGTTTTGGCATCAATCTATATAGTGTTTTCCAACATATATATGGTGGTACCATAACTAACAAATAATGATATGTTTTATCCCTAGTCCATTGGTTTAATGTACTGATAAATTAACAGATGAGACTAGATGGGAACCTAATTTTTATTTATAATCTATATAAGAGAATTTTAAATTGTGATTTAGGGAAGCATATAATTGAACAATAATATGAATTGAATGATATAGATTGGCCTCTCGTATAAATAAGAACACTGTTAAATTTTTACATTTAAAGGAATTGGTTAGTTCTATAAGGTATTGTACCAATATGACATAGGTATGAGGATCTGTATGAACACCTTCATAAATGAAAAATTGTACCTAAGTAGGTCTTTTGGGGAATGTTTTTAGGATATATATTTGACTTGATGCTAGTAGGTCGATCGTGGTAAATTTTATCATGAATTAAACACAATAAGGTTTTTTAAAATCTGAATTTATAATATAAAATGGGGTTTCTTTTTGTTAAACACATAATTGATTGATAGTGTCATTGTAGGAGGAATTTTTTATTCCTTAGTACTTAAATCTATGGGGTTATACTTATTTTATATTGAGATGATCATTTAAATTGTTTTCAACAATTTATATAGTGTTTCATATAGATGTGTGGTGGGATATTTATTGATAATTACAATTTTAGTAATAAAATACCATCATTTTCATTTTAGTTTTATTACCTAAGAGTATTCCATTAATTAATAGGAAACTGTTAATCTAAAGGGTGTATTACTCTATAGATTTTAATTTAATTTTTATTTAATTAATCCTAATTTTGAGAACCTTATAGATAAATAAAGAAGTTAAAATGAAATATATGTGATAAATTTCTAGATATGATAGGATATCAGTAAAAATATTTCTCCCAAATTGATATATGTTAAAAAATGCAGTGTTCTTTGTGTGTGTTACTATGTAATGTATCATGTAAAAATGTTTTTTCTAATAGGCCCGTAATTTTAATTTGATCCTTTGAAATTATAAAATAATTATATAAGAGAATTTTCAATTCCATAAAATAGAACATTAGGTGATGACTCATTCTTATCCCTCTTGTAATGGTAGTGCAATTTTTTAATGTAGTAGTTACCTTGAAATGGGAAAATGAGTGTTACCCATAGGACCCTTATTCTATTTCATGAACAAAATTATTAGATATTTAAGAATGGTGACCTTTTCAGCATGAACTCTTGGATGGATCGATGCTTTATGTTTTAGAAAAGGGTTTTCCAGATGTGGGTAGAACCCTTATAATTTGTAAAACTTTTTTAAATGTGTTTTAACCTTTTTAGGAAGGTGGAAATTCTTGGGATCCATGGTCACATATAGGAATCTTAGTTTTCAAAATGAATTTTTTTATTGAATGATAGTCTTGAAATGGTTTAACCCATTATTTGGGAGAATAAATTTTGTAATTATCAATTTCATTTGGATAAAATTTCATTTGGCATGGTCGACCACTTAGTACATCGTGTGACCCTGTTCTTTCCCATTTTGGTGAAAAATTACTCGGGAGTTCATTAGCCTTATTGACAGTTTTATGCTGTAATGATACATTGGGCTAGATATTTTAATGCTCCATCGATACATGAATGCATAATTCCGATAGGACTACCAATATTATCAAGAATGAACCATTTTTCTTGTAGAACCTCAAAGTGGTGTTAATTACTACATGCTTTACCCTTCATGTTTCTAATGGGTACCATGAACCTTTTATGTTAAGTGCAGATAGTTCAAGATGTGAAATTTTCAAATTTCATTATCAGTTATCTCTAAGGTAGAGTGATAAAGGAGTTAATGGAAATCAGGTTGTACCGCTTATTGTCGTTAAGAGGATTAAGTGTTGTGACATACTGGTTTTTTGGTTTTTTCTTGTATTCCAAATGATCTGGAGATTATGGAAATAACCCAGGAGGACTATCATATATATGTCTAAAAGTGAATCTAATCTAGTATATCTTCAAGATCTTTGTCAATAAGTGTTTTTAGTATTTTTTTTCAATGGTATGTCAGCCCCTTCACAAACTAGAAATCAATGGTATGTGGAGCATATTAATTTGGATTGTCTTGATTTTTTAGTAAATACAATGACTAGGACACTTTTAAGGTGGTTATAATCACTTCAATTCATGATAAATTCATCCATTCATGTAGGAGGATCAAAACCAATATGTCCTTTTGCTAATGGGAAGTGTTGTTTTTAAATTCATTAGGGATCATATGTCTTTTAATGATTCGCTACTTTCACAGTGGCATAATAATGATTTGGTTGGATGTGTATGAAATACATAAAAACTCATTATCCATGGTTGGAATATAATGGATTTGATAGAGTAATCACGGGATGCCTCATTAGTGAGTGAATCATGGTATGACTATGATGATATATCAGGAGGTGTAGCCAAGAATCTTCAGTAAAGTCAGGTCGAGGAGGTTTAACTATGATTTACATTCATAGTTGGTTATGCATTGTTTAGAGCCATAATAATCACTTTTTCTTGAAGTAGACAGAGTGTGATAGGTACTTTTACAAAAAATTCAACTCTAAATATTGTACTCGCTTCTTAACATTGATCACGTCTCTAATCATAAAATCTTTCAAGTTTCCTATGAGTTTTTCCGTTAAAACCTAGCTAAAATTATAAATTAATATATTTATTATTATATAGGATCTATCAGAGTTGAATTCTAGAAGAATTGTTATTATTAAGGTATGGTTAATCTTGAGTGGTACGTGGATACCCATATATAAATTCCTTTGATATACTCACATCAACTAGCCATGTTTTGTTTTAACTGATTGTAATATTACATAGTGTCATTAAGCATAGAAATTTATGGATGTACTGACATCTCACTTGTTAAAATTAGAGTATGTCCTACATATGATGAGCTCATAGGACCCGATTACAAGATTACTAATTTATCCTAGACTTCATTTAGGATCTAATGATAACCTTTGAGGGTGGTGATCCAAGTTTGTGCGATTGGGCATGCACCCATGATTGTGCTATGGTGTGAAACATTAAATAGTTTTTTTTCGAAAAATGTCACTAGATGACAATTATAATATTAGATATATGTAACTGATGTAAACTAAATGTTACTTTAATGATGGAATTGTAATTTAGGTTTTGTTTCACTGACAATATGAGTAGTTCTTTTTTAAGAATAGTTGATCAGATGTGGCTGAACGAGTTCCCTCTTTCTCAATTGAAAATGGATAGAGAGGAAAATATATTTTAACATTGTTAGGATGACGAGAGTATAGTGTCGGTCAAACATGATTATCTTGGAAAAGAGATCTAAAATTGGATAAATGAGGTAGATTAATACTGAATAATTATTTCTAGATAGGATTCACGACAATATCATCATTATAATGATAATGGAATGTTTAAATTGAAAATCCAATTGGTATATATACCATGATTCGTAAATTATCTTTCAAATGGTAGAACATATTGTGGGAAGTTCCTTAGGATGGATTTTTTAATAGATAATGACATGAACATGTTACTATATTTTAGGGCTCAAATAAGATCCTTCATGATGCCCTTGTTCAATGTATGAGTATTGGATTTAGTTTCTATGAATTATGTAAAATATGACTAAGTGATTATTAGGTGTGTTTTGGGAAATAAAAATGAAATTAACCCACTTTTATTTAACCTCATGACCCAAGTTGTGTTGTTTGTTTTCTTGTATCTGTATAGCTTCGTGGGGATGAGAAGACCAAATGTGAGGAGATTGTATCTTACTATGATTTGGAAATGGTTGAAATTCCTAGGTAATTTGAATTTTATTATTTGGTGGGTCTTCAATTCTTTATTAAATATTCATATTATAAAACTAGTGTTGGGAACCTCAAATATATATTTTTAGATTTGGTTAAAGGGCAGATTACCCTTGAGTGTTCCACCGAGTTTCAGGAACACCAGGATACAAAAACGTAAAATTAAGAGGAACTAGATAGGGTGAACAGTTTGTATAAAAACATGTAGCCGACCATGTGAAACAATGTGTTCCTCCCAGTGGATCAAGTGGTATCACTAGGTTTTTTATAACCATGATAGACGATCTACTATGCGACCTTCTATAGGTCCCTTAATAGAGGAAAATGGTTGGTTTGCACACAATTTCTTATAACATTGACATAAACCACGGAACACACCTACTTAAGTAGTGGAATTATTATGGTTCGTCCCAGAGTTTTTCAATAGTGTTGCCAATCCATGGACCTATTTAAATAGGCCAAAAATTATCATTTTTCCCTCATATATTTCTTCTATCTCCCTGCATTTCTTCTCCCCCTCCATGTCCAACAACCCACTAATATAGATCCCACTCTCCTCTCCTTTAGGGGAGATATATCCTTCATCTAATGATTGTTTCAAGTGTTGTTATGTGAAATTGATAGTCATCAATTAGTTTATAACTCTCCATTCTTCCATTATTCATTAATATTATCACTACCTACACTATTTTTGGGCAACCTAATTTATCAAATGTTTAGGGTGTTTTTGAATTTCATTGTTTTACCCAAACCAGAATGATTCAAGCATCAGTATTATTTTTTATACTGTACTTTTTTATTTTAGATGGTCTATATATTCTACCTCAATGTCTTAGTGTTTTATAAATTTTTCCATTAAGCCGTATGCTGATATCTTTGTGTGAAACCTTCTGAATTTTTTGTATGTATTAATGAGATTAACACCTTATGTTTAGTATCCCTGATATATTAATATATCATCATTAACGTCATTGAACCTCACATTTGAGCTACGCTTCTGACCCTTAATTTCTTCAATTAATTTATTTTTTCCAAATAAATATGCATATTGAGGTGAACGTTCATAAAAAATGTGACAAGTTAAATTCACATTGGGAGGATGTGGCATGTATGTTAGCATGGATTTTTTTTCATTTTCATGTATGTGGTTTTCTATCATGGTAAAACCACATTTTTATATTACTTATATTAAATAATTATAATTCCATGGAAATGGAGAGAAGTACCTAATTAATTAAAGCAGATGTTCAAGGGGCATTCACCTCATTTAGTTTCCATGTAATGGGAAATAGTCTTCTTAGTACATGTCCTTTATTTCCTATAATTATTTTAATAAATGATGGGTGATGACCTCATTTGTAAGATATTTTATGTTGTGGTGGGTTTATGCACTTGTAATTCTCCTTTATTAAGTTAAATAAAAAAATAAACTATGAACACCTAGAGAAATAATTCGGTTACTCTATACATACCAATGAGGATGGGCTCAAATGTAGATGAGATTATATATACCTTGGGTGATAAATGGGTCTCCTTTGACATAATTCGAAGATCATGCTCAAATGTCTCATTGTGTTATCATACACTAGGAGTGATATGTGGTATGCCTTTAATGGGCTCACAACGTTGATTCATACCTACATGAGGGGTACTGGTTCACTAGGGGAGATCATATGGATGCGTTTGGTGGATTGATTGTTACACTACTCCATGAGGGATACTCAATCCCCAACATGAGATACCTTGGACAGACCCAGAGGTTGAGGACTTTACACCATGGCTACAGTGATACATGGGATTCCATTCCTGGATCACCTTAGACAGAATCCGATAGTGGTGGGAATAATTAGTTCCCCTATAAGGACACTTGGGATTGATTTTCGGATATCCTTGGATGAGATTAAGTTTTCTCTTACTAAATTTAGATGGGGGATTAAATCTTAATTAGGAATAATGAATCACTTTTATCAACAAACATGTCCTATAGGAAAAAACTCTTTCCTAGACTCAAACAGTTCATACTAATTTATTATGATGACTTGTTACTACATCATACCACACTTGTACAGGTTGATCCTAGTTCAAAAATGTTCAGTGTTTGGTCGATGTATGTATAGTATGCTAGGTGTCCCTTATTAACCTATACAATCATAATTATTTTGGGATTTATTTATTATTTTACATATTATACATTCATAAGGAATTACATTATATATATTGAATTTATTATTCATTAGAGACCATTTGTGGTGGCCTACTTAGTATAACTCACACCCTATTTTGGTTGTCATTATACTGGGGAACCTGAGATGATGTTATCATTTTTAGATTCATCTGATTTTGATTGTTCTGTGCATTATACATGTGAGCTTATGAGAACAAGATTGTTCTCGTACCCATGATTCGGTGAGGGTTCACCTTCAAGTATTATGTTTCATTTTATTATTTATATACTATATTGAATCCCCTAATATATTTTTTGCACTTTGGATTATTTATCATCTCATCGAAATTCATGCATTCATAGATAGATATTTGGCATGGTACACTTTTTATATTTACCAGCTATAAAATTTATCTTCTACTGATAATTATAAATTTATAATTCTTTCACTATGGTATAACATATCTATCATTTGAAAGAATTATTTGATACTCTGATAATAATGGTGCAGTCTCCCCACCATACCACTATTATACCCTCACTACTATTTTGTAGCCTATAGAATATGAGGTGGTACGCTTTAGCCCATGTGGTGAATGGTCCAACTACCCATTTCACATTCATTCCGGCTAGGACATTACACTTATTATTATAATGGTTCCTTTAGGAATATATGTTACCAATGTTTGAGAATTATATCAAGTTGGGATCCCTGAGGGTTAATCAAAGTTTGTTTTTAAGACTTTTATAATTAAGGTATTGTCAGGAGCTACATGGGATTAATGTCCTGGACTACTCTCTAGATGTAATTTTATAAGTTTATTCAACATTAAATCTAGGTTAGATGAGGGCATCAGTTCACAACAAAATATTTATGATGATCGATAAACTATGCCGAACACTAAGGAAAATATTTCCTCTACCTAGATTTTTGAAGATAAATATACTACATTAATTATTGTGGGAACTATTCCACGATAATATATTTACAATGGTAGATAAACCATGATAAATATTATATACTCTTGTTAGAGTGTCTAGATTTGTGATAATAGACATACTATTCTTGTAATCAACCAGGAATTCCTCACGTAAAATATAGAAATAATATACAAAAATAGTAATTAGTGGTGTTTCTCATGGATATATATTTTTATAGGATATCAGGGGAGGGTGATGTCATGTCCTATGGAAGATAATAATTTCATTAAGACCCAATCATTTTCTTGTGGTCCAACATATATTCTTGTGATTTGATAATAAGTTCACTCATCCTATTTCTAATAGTAGATAATATTTTATGAGTCATATTACAACGATATACATCATATAACCTATGGTTTTATGGGTTTACACATAGTGTTTTATGGATTTTATTTCCTTTAGAACAAGAACTTACATTTATTTATTATAGATGGAATTTGTATTGGCTTACTGATTTTTGTAATAATTCCTTTCACTTGAAACATGGTAGTTTTGAAAAATAAATAGTGGGGAAAATATTTGTGAGATAAACCTACTATAAATTAACAATCAAGAAATAAATGGATAAAGATGTGGAGATAGGTCCTTGAAAACAATAAGGATAGGTAGTTTGGTCACCCTGTTCATTTTTAGCATTCCTTTTATACTATATTTTATTTTCCCCAAAATAGGATTTTATATTTATAAAGGACTATATGACATGCATGGATAATATATTTTTGTATAATGGTATATTTTTTTATGGTCTTCTTTCAAGTATTATTCCATGTGTACTTTAATTTCTATCAACTTTATGGATTTTTATTTTATTGGTAAATTATTTCATACTACCATACATAGGATACAATCCCCTTTTGTGGTTTTAGTTCACCCACCTCAATAGAGAAAGAACATTATCTTACATAAAGGGACATCTATGGTCAGGTGGAACTCTCAAAATTGATTACTTTTTTTGGTGAACCAATCCATGGATGTTATAGAAAATAAAGAAATGTAAACTATTTTTTGGGGTAATTTTGGATGAATGAGTGTTGGTGGCCTATTTTATATATTTTTTTGTTGGTTTGAGTAAGTTTTAAAAACTATTTGGCTTCATCCAATTTAAATATGATTTATCAAGGGATTTCTATCACATTTTAGTTTCAATAGCAATACATTTCATGGTTCAAATTAGGGATTAATAGGGTTTGGATTTTTAATACGATATCAATATTATAATAGGTGATTTAAAGTGGTTGTTTTGAAATAGTATTTAAAAATAGGATAAATTAACTTTATAAATATGTTTTGAATGGTATATAGGATTCTATGTTTAAATTGTACAAGAGTATTAAATTCTATTTAAAATGACATATAAAATGGTGTTTGGGAGTTTATGTAAAAGAAAAGTGATAAGGCCTTATTTTTTGTAGATTGTTTTGACTAATTTTTCCCTTATGGTATTGACTATATTTTTATAAACCTGTATCCCTATGTGAACAATCTTAATTTATGGTGTTCATGCATGTTATATCTTATTTCATGATGATTCATGAAAAAATATGAATTATGTGTAAAACATTCTATGAATTTTTTTATTATACTAGGCTTAATGGTCACATTGGAATATTGATTATTGTTTATTAAAGGGACCTTGGGTGGGGACTTGTTGGAATCGAGCTTTATTGAAGTGATACTCTTGTAACCTTGAATTCATGGAATGAGTTTAGGAGACATGTGAGACATAGATTAAGGGAATGAAAGTGGGTTATAAATAGGTCATGGGATAATCTTGTGATGGTATGTGGTTTCATAAAATTGATTGAGTAATGGTTGAATTAATTAACCATAAACCATTGTGTTGTGTTTTATATTGTTTATGTGTAAGTAGATTCCATAGTTCTTTGTGGGAGTAAAACTTGATTGACATCAATGTATTATGTGAGATATATTAATTACGATGTTTTATATAATGATTATGGAAAGATTCATGAGAAGTAATCCTAGTTTTTAAAAAATCGTTTAAATGAATCAAGATATGAGAGTAGGTGATTCTCCCCTTACAATTGTAGATATTTTTTGTGATTATATGGTTGAAGCCTATCTTTATTAATAAACAAAGGAACAAATTTCTTTCTGGGTAGGGGAAATTAATTATGTATACTATTATATAGTGAGAAATTTGTAAAGGACCTCTGGGTTTTGATATGGCCCATATTGGATGTGATTTATAATAATACATTAGGGTTCATGATATTGTTCAAGTATAATAAATAATTTTACTTATGAGTCCACGTTAATTGATTATTTTTCATTAGAGAATTAGAATATATCTAAACTATCCCTCTCAATTGATGGATTTAATGTGTTGTTTCAGTAGATTATGATATTGAAAATACCGGGGAGGGATCTCAAGTGGATTTTATGGCTACATGTGATCATGTAGGAAAAAAAATAGAGAGGATCACCCATTGATAAAACAATGTCTAGGGGGAAAACATTTTTATGATGGAATTGATTCGTGATCTGGGGGTCCGATGTGATGATAAATGGGATATATGATATGATGGATTATTATATAGTTTTCTTAGTATTATTATGAAATGGATCCATACTGTCATGACCCGTCCTCGAGGCCCGTGCCGTGACTACCCCAAGCCCTCCTTCTATAGGCCAAGGGCTGGAGACTAGCACCAAAGACGTAATTCTCGATAACTAGGAAGGAATTTCCTTTATAAAAGTAGACAAAACACCACATAGTACAAGCGGAAGTAATACACTATGTATAAAAGGAAGTGCTGAAAAGTAAATGGTCCAGAATACAAACCCAATCGAAAGTACAGCTACAAATGAAAAAAAGTACAACAGAAAAAGACAAACAGCTGGAAAAATGGAAGAAGCTCATGGGTCATCCTCCTCGGATCCTACCTGAAGGGTAGGTATAGATAGCGCAGCTCCTGAATCGTCCACCACGGATCCTACCTGAAGGGTAGGTACATATAGTCTCCACAACGCTATCACCCGTCAACCTCCTTCATGTGTCATCTCGTCATGAAATCCACCTCTGGATACTGACTCGTAGTGAGGTCCACCTTCGGGTACGGTCCAGTCCATGAACACCCGGCCTCTGATAGCGCTGCCCATCGTCTGCAACCAACACAATGAAGTGCGGGCATAGCCCATGCAGGGGTGAGTATATGATACTCAGTAGGGACCCTGAGACCCTCAAGGTATCACTAAATCCAACAAGGATAACCACAAAGTAGGATCTCAACAGATGACCCTTACATAGGTATAATACCATACATATATCTAAGTTATCAAGTAACCCATCTCAATCATGAGGAAACACAAAGGTTATGAAATCAATGGATAACCACTACCTAGGTATATTCCCACACATATACCTAAGTTATCAGGTGACCCATCCCAATAATGAGGTAAACACAAAGGTCACAGAGTCACCTCAAACCAGGATTTTCATTATCGAAACTGTAACTGATGATAAGCCCCATCTCTGGAGTGTACAGTGAACCTGTCACGACTCCGAGGTACTGGTCACAACCGTAACTGCCGAAGAGCCCTATCTCTGGAGTGTAAAGTGATCTTGTCATGACTCCGAGGTACTGCTCACAAACCAATGACTGCTAAGGTACTCCTCCTGTTGAGTACTGCGGGTCAGCCACCCAAAAACAGTAGTGCATCCCCCCTGATAGCCTACATAGGTACTCTCCGGATGAGTACCGCAAGTCTACACCCAATGTCAGTAGTGCTCCTTCCTCCATGGGTCTTCAGCCAAACAATATAGTGCTCCGTCCACTGGGCTAGTCGACTCACTCCAAGTTGAGTCGGTCAAGCAGTCGTCAGGTCTCAGCCGGCTTCACGGTCTCCGTACTCTGTACGCTCGTCTCTGGGAGGGTCCGCACCACGAGCTACTGATCGATACTCCAAGTATCAAAAAGTCTAAAGAAGAAGTGTCTAAAAGGACCGCATCGTCATAGGGGTCTCAACGCAACAGAAGGCGCATCATCGGATGCCCGGTTTGTGAGTTACTAGCCTTTTCGTCCCAGGGGCCTGGTTAGTTTCGTGTGCGAACCAACTTGGCCATATCTCAACTGTACCCCGAACTCACATAGGGTATACTCATAGGGACTGTTTGTCAATGTGATCACCAACGCCGCTGACAGTTCGTCAAACGGACGTCCGGTCTGAAAGTTATCAGCTTTTCCGTTCTAGGGGCCCGGTTGGATTTCGGGTACAATCCAACCCGGACACTATCCAACTGCATCCAAAACTTAGGAGAAGCATTCCAAATGTTTCGTATCATCAAGAGGATTCTAAAAAAGTAAACGGCACGTCAATCAGATGCCCAGAGCTCAAGATATAAGCGTTTCTGCTCTGAGGGCCCGCTTGGTTTCGTGTTCGAACCAACCCAGACGTACCCAAAGTTCTCCGAAACTCTGAGTGTAATATAACGAGACGACCTTATCGATCCAAGGATCGCATCGCAACTGAAGGTTCATCTATTGGAGGTCCATAGTCCAAGATTCGGGCGTTTGAATGAAACTGTCCGAAATTAGGGGGTTCGGGCCCCGTCCGACCCAGCCCGATACCCCCCCCCCCCCCCCGGGTCGGTCCGAACCAGTTCTGGGTCCAGCCCACTTGAGCGCGGCCCGTCCTGGGTGCGGCCCGTCCCGACCTGGGTGGCCCGACACACTGGCGTGGCCAGTGCGGTCCGCTGGCCAGATGGCTCGACCGAAACGGCCGAGCGGTTTTCGGGTGCGGGGGGAAGCGCTGCCCACCGCCAGTTCGTAACCGCGACCCCCATGTGGGGGGGGGGGGGGCGCTCTTGTCCGGCCAGCAGGGGTTCGTAACCCCAGACTCCTCCTCTGACCGGCCGGTCCGCTCCGGCCGGCCGGCTGCTGCCGCCACGGGACCGGCGTGGGCCGGAACCCCTACTTCGACACCGGCGGCTCAGAACCGGCCGCTAGTCCATGTTCCGTCGCAGCCTAAGTCACAGCCTTGGTCCGTCCGGCACGGCGCGACGACAACACACCCCTCCTTCGCAACCCCGATCCGGCCGTTGTGACTTCGTGGTTCCTTCGATGTTCTCAGGCGCGGCGCTATGGCGCCACGCCATTGTTCGACTTCAACGGCGCGGCGCGACGACGCCGCACACCCTTGCCGTACGATCCTGCACGGTTCTATTGCACCGCTCCGCTTTCCTTCGAACCGCATCAACACAACTCAAAAGGGAGGAGGTTCGGCCGTGTTTGTGCGGTCCGACCCCCTCCCATTAATTGATAACAAGCGGAAAAGTTTCATGAATAACTGCAACGGAATTATTCACGAACAATAAACAAAATCCCCCACCTCATCGAATTCGTTGAGCGAGGGTTCATCGCCAAATTTATCATCATAGAAGAAGGCGTCGCGGAAGGAGAGGGTCGTTGGCGTCGCGGTACATGGCGTCGCATTGTCGATCTATGAGGATTCGGCGTTCTTCGTCGGAGATCGGTGCGTTCTTCGCGTTCTTCGCGTTCTTCGATAAAGAAGATGAAGATCTTCAAGCCTCCCCTTTTTCACCCAATCCCCTCTCAACACAACAAGTCCAACCAAAAATAAAATAAGTGCTTCACTTATTTTATTATCATGACTTAGGTTTTAAAATTCAAAAAATTGAATTTAAACCACTTAATTAAAAGTTGTTATTAAAAGGGAGGTTAGGGAAAATGAAGGGGTGGGGTTCGTGTGGGCCCCACCGCCCTCATATCCTCTCTTGGGTGGTTACCCAACTTCCACCCCAAGGTTAACCACTTATTAAAAAATAAAAAATTTAGCTCAATTTGTATTTTTAAATTCCAAAATTTTTTAACAACTCCTCCCGTGCAAATGCATCTCCGGAAAAGGTATTCCTAAGCAATTACCGGCGCTGCGAATTCATCGGTGCCCTCAGAATTGGATTCCAAGCACCAGTTCAAAATTTAGGAAAACCAGCTCATTCGTTCACTTAACGTACCCAAGCTAAACTTTGGATACAAATTTCGGGCACACCGGGCCTCGGAATCAAGCGCCGTCAGAAACTGCGTTATTGTAAAATTCCAAAGAAAAATAAAAAAAGGTTTTACTTGAAATTTCCGAGTCTTTACACATACCCTTGGGTTACATTTAAAATGGGAAACATTTGGGGTGTTATATGTGTATTCGAGTGAATATAACTAAATTGAATTATTGAGATTACATGGAGAAGAGCATGAGAGTTAGAATTATAATTTCATTGATTTTGGATCCTATCTTTTTTAACAAATTATTTTGATAAGGGATCATGATTCACATTATTTTTTATTATTTGGTCCATCTTTGGACACCCATTTAGTTTTTGGATAGTAATTATTGATTAGTAGCTGAACGATGATTCTCATAAATTTATTTCTAATTATATATATCACCTCTCATGTTATTTTAACTTTGGTAACATGATCGGAATAAGATGATTGATAGCTCATGTGGGACATTGATAAGAACAAATTTTTGTATATAGTAAACCCCATTTCATGATATTATTTAATGAAGCGGGATAAATTGTGTTGTATACCTCATTAGTTCATATGAGTACATGAGTCATTGGTTATAGGTTGGTTTGACCTGTCTTGAGTTAGAAAATTATTTTATTCATTGAGGTGTGATTGTATTTTGCAAAATATGGATTATATATTTGGTTATATATGACCATTCATGGGTTGTGATTTTTTGAGGTTTCTATTATATTAATTACATACTTGGATGTACCAAAAACTTGTAAATGCAACCACTTGACTCCATTCACTGTGTGTGTTAAATAATTTTGTGTAATCCTATATAGACATTAAACAAGTACCTTGCCAATATAAATGGAATGTATTTGCATGTAAGTGGGTAGAACAACATATTTTTCTAGGAATAGGAATAAGCTCAGATTGGGGAACACGTTGCTTGAGATGATTAGTGTAGTAGAGGATAAGGGTTTTGTAAGAGAAGACTTGTGAGTTTTGATAATGGCCATTGAATTATTTTTAATTATTTTTAGTTATACTTCATATTTATCAACCTAGTACAAACAATATTTATGGTTTATTATGAAATCTTATGTATATTGATAATACATATCAAATTTATATTAGTGAATATTATATTGACTATTTTAATTTGACATTATATACAACTACATTCCATCACGAATCTATATTATAGATCAATAGGTTTTTGGTATTTTTTACTTGTATGGTTCACATTAAATTTATGGATGAATTGTTCTTGGCCCTTGGTGATAATGATATAGAGAAAAGTCTCCCCATTAATAATTTAGGAGCTCACTATTATTTAACATATTATAACATATTGGATACACGACTATGATTATATAGTTAACTTTTTTGTTACAACTTGGGTATATTGGGAAAATGAATTACACATGATCCCTAAATAGTTATTTTATTATGATATTTACAATAAATCTTTTATGATAAAAACCATGGTGTTTTTTTCTAAACATTGTATTGTGGTTTGTGTTTCCTTGGATGTCCTTTATTATTTTGTGGCCACTCCATCTCTAATTAATCTCTCACAATTACCTATGGATATAGAGAAAAATGCAAAATGAAATCATCAAAAAAAACTCAATAATGATCTTACCTTGAAATTATTCATAGAAATATACAGATACTTGAGTTATTTAAAGACAAAAATACCACAAATAGTGATATTTATAGGTTTTATATAACCCAAACATTAGTTTGGAATAATTTATTGACCATGAATCAATTGAGGTCTTCATAACCCCTTAGAAACTCACATAATCAAGTTCATATCAATTGAGGTCTTCATAACCCCTTAACTAATTTTCATACATCTCTATTTTAAAACATGATATATTAATTGGTAAAAACATTCAGAATAGAATATATGATATCATATAAATTAAAATTATAAGTTTTTTTTATAAAAAAATATTTCATCCAGATTATAGACTACAACCACCTACCTCCCAGAAAAAATCACATAAATTAATCTCCTAAAAATTCTAGATAATATATATAAAAAAGAGTGAAAATACACCGATGGACATATCGGTGTGATATATAGTAATTAGTATGACATTCCATGGAAATTATTCAACCAATATTAAATAATTTTAATTAAGTTCACGATAAATGTATTATAAACAAGACATGGGGATAAATTATTTCATGAAAATATTAGATATTCATTATTTATTCATATTTATGAAACTCATAGATTTACATAATTACATTCACCAGTGAATATATATAAATATAATTACTCATAATAGAAAAATAATAAACTCCCATCAATGTACATCATGCTGGAGGCCACCAAAAATCTAGAAACATACTGCAATTCCTCTATGTGGAATGTAGTCACCCATGTTTGATTTGTATTAATTAATCTATATACATTAAAATATAGCATAAAATATATATTTAATGAATATTATAACTCACCCACTGTATATGTGTGTGGTTATCCTTTAATTTGTCATTTCCCCCTTGATATGCCCCAAAAACCCAATTATGTAATCAAAAGTACCACAACATAAAAATTAGTATATAGTAATTATATATAACACCATAACTCTCTTATTTTCCATGTATAACAAATTTCACTAAAATATAAATCATTAGTCTCATGTTGGGGAAACAGATTTATGACCATCCTACCTAAAAAACGAGAGAAATAGGTGTCAAACAATAATATGCACTTAAATATAAATCATTAAAAGGATTTTGTCTTTCCAAAAATTTACAAAGAATATATTATATATAAATAGTCAGAGAAAAAAAGACGAACACTATATGGACATGAACACTATATTTGGAATATCAAGATGATAAAAAAACTTACCCTAAAATTTCCATTTAAATTAAAATTTTACCATGCATATAAAATCCAAAAAATGGATTTAAAAATAAAAAAAATTCAACATTAACAAAAGTCGTGAAACAATAACACATATTTATTTCATTACGTGGTTACTTATTAACCATTTTACGTCCAAATCATATCCACTACTATAATAAAACATGGATTACACATGTCAATGTTCGATACCTTTTTTATCCAATGAAATGTTATTGAATTTATATGTGACCTAAAATAAGGAAAAATTGCATTTTAGGGAATAAAATATAAATTTCTTTTATAATTTCTCAATTTAGAATTATTATTTATTTCATTATTCAAGTATTTAAAAAAACTTTAAAAACCCTTAAATTTTGTAAAAAGTAATTTATGTTTTCACCATCAAACACACTTTAGGAATGTGTAAAATTATAGACATATAAATTACAAAAAAAATAGAAACTTATTTATTACATATGATTTTGAGAATGAAAATATAAATACGAACACAAATACACACAAACACTCACATTAAATATTAATAATAAATCTTGTTCGGGATGGGGAATAAACAAAATTCCATATTTTTTTAATCAGACAATCTATTTATCACTATATCTCAATATATATAGATAACCATACACAAAAAACTAGTAATTCATGAATGTATCACCCAGAGTGCCCCCATGAACATCAACCCTTTGAAATGGAGTCCCTTTACCACATTCATGTTTCTCTAATTCCAATAATACATTTACCCAATTAGTTATATATATATATATGAGTATGTTTTTAGAGGGGTTGTATGAATATATTTTATAATGTATATATTAAATAAATAAAAAGTGAATCTTCTTCCCCCATTAAAAACCTAAGGGACCATCAAAACAGTGGGATGATCGAATCATTGGGGATTTTTTTAAACAATGTTACTTTCCTATAAGTAGATATAAATTTCCACCATATTTTCATATATAAATGTTTATTCTAAAAATATTTGTTATTTAGAATGAACCAAATGTTAATTCCTCAAATATATACAATGAATATAGAATTTATAAGAAGTCATGCATAATATTTCTTTCAATATGTTTGTTTGATTGTTGTATTCTTGGTGTCATTGGTTTTTTATTATCAATACTATGTATTTAATATATAAAAAACATCATGATTCAATATAATAATATATTTTTTCAATATATAAAAATATTACATAAAAATTATCACTAAATTTTTTGAATCTAAAGTTATAGTTTCAAAATTTTATTACATACTAGATTGTATCATTTGTTTCTTCATTTTTACATTGAGTAAGAGAAATTGTTCATAGATTATTTGAGTTTTTCTAATATATGACATGAATAAAAAATTTATTCTTATAAATTGAGGGGAAATTCTGGAAAATAAAATAACAACAACTTACGGTGAGTTCTTAATGTGCTCCAACTTGATCCTTGATGATAATTTATGTAATGATGGTTATATTAATGGTTGAGATAATGCATTTGGGATTGGTGTCAAAATTTATTTAACATAGGAAATTTATTGACATATTATTTCTTAAATTCCAATCCAATTTGATATTTTACCATGTTATAATTATACTCAAAATCCACCATAAAAAACTCACAATTTATATTTAAATGGAATAATTTAGATTGCAATGTTATATTTATTTCCAAGAATGTAAAATTCTTATCACTATAGGGATTAATATTCTTATAGTATTCATTATTAATAAATTATTTCTTGGTAGTCAATTAATCTTAAAATGTAAACAAATTAATAAAAAAATAGTCAAAGAATCCAATAGAATAAAAAATAATGTCAAATCAAATGCAAAAAAAATTTATTTGAATAAATAACATTAAACCTATAATAATAAAACCATTTTTAACTATCTAATATTAGAGTTAACTTTGTAAACACGGTTATATTTCTATATAGACTCAATAAATTCCCCTTAAATAATGATATGTTCATGAAAATAATGAATAGAAATTACCCAATATTAGGGAATTAATTTCCCACAAAAAAAACATGTTACCCTTATAACAAAATCTATCCAAAATATTAGATGATATGATCATACATTTAAATATACAAAAAATAACATTTCAATAAACTAAATACCCAAAATAATGGGATTGATAATATCATTATATTATATAAACTAGAATGAAATAGAAAATACTATATAAAATGTATATCATTAAAAGTATCCATATCATCCCAAAATAACTATTTGATTACATTGATATGTGTAAAAATAAATATGAAAATAAATCCTATGATGGGATTAATTTTCCTTACCTCATATTAGTTATCAAAATATTAACTATTCACATACAATAAATATACCAAGGTCTTGTACCCTTCATATTCGGAATAATGTAGAAACATAAAATCCATATTAGATAATTAAATATATTAATTTATTGAGAACCAAAATTGAAAACATGTATGGAGTGAGTATATTAACTTATATGGATTCCTAAAATTTCATGTCAACAAGTCATGATTATAAATAATTTTAATTGAAATATTAATTTACATGTGTTACATGTACCAATACCGAAATCATAATAAGAAATAAACATGAATAAAATTATGAATCCAATATTAAAAAATCATATTTTAAAGATTCATACAATCAATCCCGAAAAAAAGACACAATCTGTTTGAAAATATTGTCTTGGAAATTTATACCCCAGAAAAACTAATCATAAATTAATTACCCTTTTATTGAAATAAAGAAATATCCAAAACAAGATTATTTTATGGATTAACCTAATATAACACAACAATTCAACTCATTGTGTATTTATTTTATACCTCTTAGTGATAATACATGAGGAAAATTACCCATAAAACACAACATCGAACACTTGAGAACATTCCCATGTTTCTATACATGAACATTCTTCAACAGAATCACATTCCATGTTAATGAAATTATAGAAATATGATAATACAAAAGTCAAAATGCTCATGGTGTTTGGAAGTAATCACAAAAATGTAATATTTTATGTGTCCCACTAGCAAATTACCAAAGGTCTTTAGTAATAATTTTTGTATTTCTCTACCATAAGAACATACTTAAAGGAAATATTGACTATGTAACCCATGACTCCAAGATAAATTAGAATTTTTAACCTATAATTAATTATAAAAAAAACTACACTGACAATCCAATATTTTATACACCTATTTAATACTCAAATACAATTTTATACTATTATACCATATAAAATCATTCTTGAATATATCACGGAATATCCTCCCATGGGCCTCTTGTAGAAAGTTAATACCAACTATGTGTATTATGAATTATATATCAAAATTAAATTATATGAACTTGTATCTCGTAATCCCATGTTTTAAGAAATATTAACGAACACCCTTTAGAAACTTCCTAGAGTTAATTATCTATCTATTATCATTTATGGTGTCTTTATGAATAGAGATGTGGAGTATTCCTCTAATAGTCCCATTGAAAATGGAAAACCATAAATTAATCTCCAAAAATATAATTCATGGAGTGAAATAAGGAAATAATATATTATATATTAGACAATTCTCAAATAGAAAACACTGAAAATATAAAGTCATTTCGTACAAGACCATACTCATAGTTCTGTAATATCATATTTGTCTCACCACCCGAAAAATGACGGAGAATAATTTTCCCCAATAATTTAAAATCACATTCCACTAAAATGTGGTCTCAAATAATATAGACAATTTCAAATATGCTAATTTCATTCCCATAATTTTATGATTTTAGAGAACTTATTTTTCTGTATCAATTCGGTAATCAAGATCCAAGATATTATATTTCTTATATCATTTAAATTATTTGATTAATCTCTCCTTGATTACTCAAAACCATTATCTTAGTAATTATTATATGCTTTCTGACACATTGAATTAATTTTTTTTAATATATGGTATATAATGTAGGTCCTGCTCTAATTCATCTATAAAGTATATTTAATAGAATAGTTTATGAATTTTAGGTAATCGTAAATAAATCTTAACTAGAAAGAGGGGGTGTTATGAATATGAATGAAAAAAAGAAATAAAGTGACATTAATTGATACTATGAAATATTAAAAATTAATCCAGTTTCAAAAGAGTTGAAATAATTGGATATTTTGAAATTTAAATATTATTTTTATTTTTATTGGAGTAATAATATGGTAGAGGTTATTGGAAATTACAATTATACCCATATCCTTTGTAATGATTCATATGTAACCATGAAATGATATAATAATTATTTATTGAAGTGAATACCCTTAATCATGGTATAAGTGATTAGAAATTAAATTTATTTCAATTTTGTTTTTGGAATTAAAGGATTTTCATTTTTTATAATAGAAATATTATAATTCACTAAATACCATTATCAAAATTATTGTTTAAACATAAATTGAGTTTCACTTATTATAAAAAGACATCCAAATTTGAATAAAATTGAGATAAAAGATGATAAAATGATTTTGTGTCTAAATTATGTCAAACAGATTTTTAATTGGTTTTATTGTACTCCCATATGAATTATGTAACTCCCTCACTACAAGTTCCCATTATTTATCTCACTATAAAGAGGATTCAAATTCACAAGTGGATTTCTATTTTCATTTATTATGTAATTATGAGAATGAGAAACTCCACTGATAATTGAAATATAATAAGAGTCCTTTGAGTATATAAAATGGAAGATATTAAATCATGTGGAAATATTTTTAAATGAGGTCCCCAAGAAACCAATTTATAAAAATGTGGACGATAATTTCGATATATAAGATTTATAAAAAAATTAGATTGATATTTTTAGAACGGAAACAACATTATCTTGAATTTAAAAATATTAGAATGTTGTGACCATGTATTTTTTATATTTCTATCATATAATTTTTTATAAAGTTAAGGTCATTGTAATATTGTTTTAGGAAATAATATAAACGAAAAATTGATAATGAACAGTAAATAATCTGTCTATTGATTCATCCATTTCGGTATTTTAGTGGAAAAATTTGTATTACTGATATTATATTGATTTATATCATATATATTATGTGAACCACCTAAAAAACATCATCCACATTGAATATAAATAACTCTTGATATAGTAATTCTAGTCCTCTTAATTATTTTAGATTTGTTTGGACTGTTTTATATTAATTTCTCTATGGAATCTCAATATCACACAATACTATAATAAAAACATTATGACAATTATTTTTTAAATTTTCAAACAATAGTTAACATTAATCATATGAATTATATTATTTGTGTGATTTAAAAAAATTTATGAATACTGAACCCCATATGCAGAAAAATATATCAGTATAATGTAGAAATAGAAATGTAAATCAATTTGATTCTCCACCACCCACATAAACATTATCACTCAGAAATTTACTATCTATTTGAAAATAAAAAATGCATCAAAGAGGTATTAAGTAAGGTTACACATAACAATTATCACTATAATTCAAATTTTAATTGAATTTATTTTATGAAATTATTATGATATTTTCATGATGATAGTTTTGAGTCTATGAATATTCAACAACTATGGTATTTTAATACACCATAGAAATATAAGAAAAATAAAAATTCCATCAAGGATCCAATCTCAATACGAATGGAAACAAGTGTCTCATAAATCTCTTATGACTAATAATTTAGGTAGATTTATGATAATAATCCTAGTAAGGAAATCACTAAGCCATCCATTCCACAAGATCCCCATATGTGTGTGTCCCAATAATATGATGATTATTTATTTAATATTAATTCACCAAGTTTTTTATATTGTTTTTAGCTTACTTGGTTATATACGACAAAATATATTCTTAACTTATTTAATTGAATTTTTATAACATAATAAAAAAAATCCTTCCTAGAAAAATTACAATTCTAGTTTTTACTAAAATGTTTCTTTATATTTTATTTTTTATTTTTTGTATATTTTAGAGATTTTTTATCAAAAAACATTAAGTATCAATCATATGTTAATCTTCTAAAAATATGGAATTCAACATATAAAAAATTAATGTACCGAAAAATATCTAAAGAATTGTATAAAAAATTAAAATGCATAGAATTTTCCTTTAATTAAGTAATAAATATTCACCATTGATTATTTCACAGATTTTTTTTTTGGAAATATGAAATGATATAATTTTACAATCAGTACATCACATAAATAATTTCTACATTACAGTTTTTTTAAAACATTTAACTGTTCGTATGATAAAAAAAATTATTTTTACAAAAATTACTCATCAATAACTAAATAATTTTTTTACATATATTACATCATAGATTTTATAAAATAATTTATAGTATGAAATGAATATGATAAATTTAACCTTTTTTCAATAAATTCCCTGAAAAAAATCACTTTTGATAAGTATTTTTGTTAACTTTTTTTTATCAAAAATTGTTAAAATTGATAAAAAAATACATAGAAAAAGGGAAAAAAATTTTGTCATTTTATAAATTTTTTCACATATGTTTCATATTTAGAAAATTAATCTAATACGCTCTACAATTTTTATTTTTAGATTCCAAACTAAAATTGAAATAATGAAATCATATTAGAAGAGAAGGTACTACCTGGTGTTTTCTTCGATATATGGATTCTTAAAGGTGGGTCTCCTCCACATGGCGATCCCGAAGGCTTTTAAGGATGTCATTTAGATTCTACACATTAAACAAGATATTGGGTTTTATTTATTCATTTTTATCGCACAAAACTAAAAAATAATAGACACTACATACAACTTTTTAGATAAATCAATTACAATAAATCGTATGGTGGTATGATATCAACATAACATTGTCAAAAAGGACCTTATCACCCATATGGAACTGCTAGTGATAGATGAGGAGGAAATTTTTTTCTTTGGTTCATTCCATATATATTAAATAGAGAAATTCCAAGGTGTATGGAAAATGGGTATGTTTTCACTATTTCAAAATATAATAAGAAATAAAATTCATTGTATCTATGTGTACACTATGATTGTTGATAGATCAGGGAAATGGATAAATGGAAAAAATTTAAGTAGTATTAAGGAATACTAGTAATGTTTCTTGAAGGATTTTTAGGGATTCGTTAAACTACATTTGGAAATACAATTATACATACAAATTGTGGTTATTATTGAACTGATCCTATTTACATAGACATGTGATGATTATAATTTGAAGGAATGACATTGTTCATAAACATGGATAATGGGAAATGCCATTGAGTGAATTAGAATAAAATTTCGATAATTTTATAATGAGTTTTAAGTTGAGAATCTGATAATTTTGTTTCAATTAAATACAATGAAATCCTATTTTTCTTGAGAAAAATAATTTATAATGATATGGGAATCAAATATTTGGTAATGGAAATTTTTATTTGAGGTGTTATTGTGTAATTTCGTAATTAGTTGTTGACTATGTGATAATTTTGTCTAATAATAAATTTGCTAGACACCCATAAGAAAATAAGACTAGCTGAATCCCAACATTCATGGGATAAATACTCAACCACATAAGGAAGACATATCAAAGATATTTTTGGTGGTATAAGAGCTTGATATCATTCAGTTTTTAAATAGTATGCTATAGAAAGAGCACATTACACCCCCAATGTGTGTACTATGGTACACAAGGTAGATAGTGGGTGCAGCCTACAACATATATTTTTGTGATATTATATCATGGTGTTGAGTACCACATCATCTTTAGTGGGTAGTAAAGTGGTAATTATTATTAATTGGCTCTTAACATAATGTACAACCAATGAGGGATTAATTCCATTTTGATACATTAGGTATTTCATAAAAATATATGAATTATTTATTGGTAATTTGTTCCACAACATAATTGTCATTTGATTAACCCCAGTATGTAATGGAGAATTTATCTTCCACTATTCGACTCTATTGTTTTTCTATGAGATAGAACGGAAAATCAATTGTAAGTCTTTTTACATGATCATTAATCAATCATGATCTCATAAATTATGAGAAGAATACACTCTCTATTGTCTTAAATCTAGGCATGAAATCATCATCTTACCTGGATGGAATATTTAAAAGAATATAATATGTGCATCAAATAAATAAACATAATTATATATGATGTGATCATTTTTTTACATAATAAAAATATGATCATCAATATAAGAGTTCACCTTTCAAAAAATAAATCTGTAGAGAACCCATGTTTGAAGAATATAAAAAAACCTAGATCATAAACAGTTTTAAAAATAATATCGGATCAATTTTAAACTAGATATTAGATGTAGTATTATAAATATGAGGTATTAAAATACTTTAATATGGATTACCTTTCAAAGGGTATGGTTGTAAAAGGAAATGTGACCTAATATATACAAATAAATCATTTGAGGAGAAGAGAGTTAGTGCCGTTTTTCTATGCGAGTACTCTCATTTTATAGAGATAATCAAACCATCTTAAGATTCCATTTTTCAAAAGGGAAGAGTATTAAGTAAAGATATCTTATTGAGTGATACACCTTAACATTCCACATACTCACACAATTATGTAAATCTTGAGACAATTCATGACCCTCCTAAACAATTCGATGAAATAAATGTCATCCCAAGAGAATTTATTGAATACATGAATGAGGGAAGGTTCCAGGAAGTTGTTTATCCTTTTGTGAATTATTTTAAATAACACAAAGATGGCATTATATGTTACTCATTAGTTACATAGTTCACCATTTATTGAAATAATCCTGGTTTTCACTGAGTATTAGGATTTTATACACTCCATTTTGTGAATAGGAAGATAAGAACATTGTAGATCTATGAACCATTTTTTTTCACAATAGATATTAGGCAATACAGATCATTAAATACCACTCACACATGAATATAATATTGTTTGATAAAATAATGTGTATTCATGGAATCCTTGTGCATATATAAGACCATGTATGAAAAAAAATATGAATGAATAATATATGGAAGGTTGTGTATGATTATGTTCATACACTATCAATACTGATCACATTAAATAATAAGAGTATTATATGGGATCGGGTTTTTATGATAATTCCATGAAATTCATGTTGGATATAACATTGAGGTAATCCTATGAAATAAAACTGAAAATTCAAGAAGATTGGGCTGAGGTTATGAATATTATTTCTCACATTAAATACTATTTAATAAATCGTGCGCACATCTTAAAAAAAAATAAAGATGAGAACATAATTAATATAAAGATTATCTACCTGAGAATTATAAAATAATTTAAGATGAAATTGTGGAGTATTCTCCATTCAAAAATATTTAATTATTATGATAGTGAGAAGATATAGAAGGAAAAAAACCAAGAAACACAATTTAAATTACTCTGGTTGTAAAAGATATGTTGGTTTTGGTAGAATATCTTTTTCAAATTTTGTTGTGAAATCCTGTTTTTAACTTGAAGATATTATTTATAGGTTTATTCTCAAAAAAATTGTTAACCAGTGATTCCTGTATGATCAATTCCATTGAATAACCTACATAACTTGTATAAAAACGAAATATATATGTACTAGGTGATACATTTCCAACACTTGTGTGTGAGTTAAACAACACTTTTAGTCACTATAATTTATAGTAATACAAATAACCATGACACAAAAACATGTTGATCACAATAAGGTTGGGGTTCTCACATTAAAACAAAACATTCTAAAAATCTCAATGTACTACTGTTTATTTTATAATCTACATTAAATGGGTATGTTAATTTTGATAGTGCATATAAATCCATTCATCCCAAATAGGGTAGAAATTTTAGAGTAAGAGGGGAAAATTGAAATGAATTTTTATCATGGTAATTATGGGAATACAGATTCACCACCCCTCTCATTATCCCTATAGGATCCATCTAGGCTCTAAAAGTTATACGAGAGTGATTTTATACACTTGATTTGGTTTAGTTTTTTTAAATATGATTAATAATGTTTTTATATTGTGTATATATCAAGTGAATATTTAGACACCTCAGGTGGATGTATAGTTTCTAATTATATTAATGATGTCATGGTAGTCTTTTCTAAGGCTCTAAAAAACATAAATAATAGAAAATTAAATAGATTAGGGAAATTATCATATAAACAAGTGAAGGATTAGTGCTCTTTTATTAAAGTAGCTGGAAAGGTTACTTTTGATGAAACTAGCTCAGTAGTTTGAGATTATTATGTATATGATTCTGTCCAAATAATTGAATATTTATAATCTGAATTTAAATGATACATGGATCATATTATTAGTGGGTTGGTTTCATATCTAATTCCTTTGAATATTCTTCTCAATGAAAAAGATCATATTGAATAGGAAATTGGTAAAATCGGGGATGAAAAAGGAAATAAATTCAAATGGTGAAATTATCTCACAATCCACATTGAAGGAAAAGAATAATATGGACAATTTGTAATGATGAGTTATAATTAATTAATGAAAAATTTTTAAGGCATGAATATGAGAGAATCATAAAGAGAAGTTTTTTTGTGAAGTATTCTACGCACATGAGACATGTTTTAATGTCTCCATGAATATCAAATATGCTCACCTTGATTTGTTTAATTTATTTATTTTTTCATTTTAGTGGAAGAAAAAAAGGTGTTTTATGAGTTTTATATTCAAATGATTATTGATATAAAAAATCACATAAATCTACCATGTGTGACAATATAACCCAATTATAAGAATTTGGTATCCAAAATGAAAATAAGATAAATAAAATTAAAATTAAAATTGGGTGGAAGTATTATATCCATTTAAAATGAAATTCATTCCCTATAAATTAAATATATTTAACTAGTTGTTATATAGAGAAAATTAAAGGATAAACATGTTGAAAATTCCCAAACTGTTGATAAAATTTCCACCACCCAAATATATGAAGACAATCACACCCAAAATGGAATGTTTTAAAAATAATTGAAGATTAGTGTCAAGATATACCTATTTTTGGGAAGAAGTTATTATATTAATCTCTTTATTATCCTTCTAAAATCGTATGAATGATGTTATCTTATAAACCAGTTAATTATATTTTTACTAATGCATGCTCATCTAATAACGTTGGTTCAATGATATAATCTAGTATGACAGAGAGGATAAAAAATCTATTAAATCCACAAAAATAATAATTGTGAATAATATAAAGATCAAGAAACATAACTTCCATAATGTATTTACCAAGAATGAATGCCAAATCATGAAATAAAAAGGTACAAAATATAGTTAGATAAGTAAAATATGAAAAACTAAGAGATTCATTGGAAACTATTGGTGTTGATAGATGTTTAAATACCTAGATATTTTATGTTGTGAAAATATATAAATGTATTAAAACTAATAAATTACTATATTATGGAGTATTTTATGTGAAAAAATAATGAAACCAACTTAAAATAGGTAGATTCCAAATATTGAAACAAATATACATACCAAAAATAGATTCATATTCCATCAATTTTTATGTGGTTACTATATCATATGTTGACACATGGAAGAATATTGATGGTATTAAACATCCATGTAAAAATATGATGATAATATTAATATATTACCACAACCTAAATATACTTAGTTCATAAAGAATGAAGAAAAGACTTTTTTGGAGATAATAATTGTGAGTATTGTTTCAAAATATAACGAGTCCAGAATAAAAAAGCTTATGATGATTGTGAATATGGATTCTAAGAATATCATGTTATCCAATAAAACATTCATCTAATATGGTAAGAGGGTTCATAACCAGGAAATATATTTATATTATAAGTAAATTTAAATTAGAATAATTAATCTAAAATCAAGAAAAGAATCCATATTGGAGAGATAAAAGAATATAATATTGATTAGGTGAAATATTAAATATTATGTTAATACTTTACGAATGATAGGTAACTCAAAAACATTAAACAACTCGGTGGAATATCTAAAGAAAAATAAGAGAAAAAGGGCTGCCTAATTAGTTTTTTTAACGAAGTGAAATAAGTAAGGGAAATGAAAAAAATATGATGATTAATCACTAGTTAGAGAAAATGTAAAAAAAATATTTTACCTCTTTATGAAAATATAAATTTCTTTGAGATATTTTCAACAAATAAAAAAATTTGTGTTATATAAATCTTTTGTATAAGGTGAAATTATAATGGAAATATTGAGGTAAATTTTATAACACTTCTACCTACACACGAATAGATACAAAATTTAGAAAACTAGGACTGAGGTAAGCTATTTTAGTACTGATATATGTGAAGAAAAAAAACACAAGATGATAATTAATGCATGTATATATTTCATTATGATTATTAAATATTAGTATATGAATTTTATGGGAAAAAAAGCATGAATAGTTCCATACACATTAGATAATTAAGTAATAGTGTCACTAGGTATAGATAAAATTTCAAGACCTAATTCACTTATTAAGAGTCCCATAAGTGTTCTAACTTATTCAATCATTTCATGTTTAGTATTTCTGTACATAAATTTTAGGAAATTATAGTTAAATCTCAATCAGAAGAGGAAAAATGAATGAATAATTTTGAAGAAAAAAAGTTGGAATGTTTTGTCAAGAATTGATAAAAATGATAATGTTTTCACAATGGGTGATCATCAACATGAACTTATTGATGTCTATCTAATGAAATTATCCATAGGTTAAATGAATTATGTGAACCCCTAGGGGGGAAAAATGATCATCTATCAAGATTTATTCATGGAATTCTATATATTGGTATCATATTTACAGAATTTAAAAATGTAGGTAACTGAATTACACGTATAATTTTTCCCCTGAGCATGTCAAATATGTTCATAAAGGGGGAGAGTTGGTGGATGGGTAGGATCATAAAAATGGGCAGTTAGTTATCACTTCACATGAAATTTATGATGTATTTTTTAGTGATGTTCAGGGTATATATTTCTTTACGATTTTTTTTATACATCCCTAAGGATGGAAAATGATGAAATTTAACCACATGTAGAAGTAGTTAATAGAAAAAATTTATGTCTTGGTAAAATCACAAATATTTTATACATTGTTTCTTCCATAATAGATTTATAGATAACTAGATAAAGTATCATCTTAATGGAAACATGTGATGAAATCATTCTTATTACAGGTTGGTCTATGAATCATTTACCTTTATTATCCATAAGGAAGTAAAGCAACAATGATATTATTTAAGGAATTTGTATTTAAATCAAATAAAAAGTAAGAGATAAAAAGACCACGTATATGGTTTGAGAGTAATGTTGTATTTATTGTCAGTATAAAATAAGGAATCAAAGTCTGTGTATGGTTAGGTCGTCTATGATTAGAGATTAATCGTGGAATTGGAAAGATGCATAGAATTTGATAAATATCGAAGAATGCTAATGATGACGCTTAGAGGATTGTAATTGATTCATTACTTTTCATTTCCAAAAACTAATACCCTTGTTAACAGTGATACTTATTTTTCTAATTATAGTTCATTTTATATATACTAATGACAATTTTAAGATAAAAAATTGTTCCTCATCTTTAACAATTTTACATGTAATTAATTGAATTAGAATAACGTTTGGATAATGTTATTAAGTGTTTGAAGTTGAGAATATGTGAAATTTGATTTTATTAACAACTATGGAAAAATATTTTTCATGAGAATAAGAATGAATAAGGTTAGGGGAAACATCTCTTGGGAAATGGATATTTTTATTTGAGGTGGTGTGGTGGAATTTCATACATAATCTTTCAACATTATTTGAATTTGTATTATTTATTTTTCTCCTACAAAAAAAAGTAAAGGGACCATCTCCAACACTACATGTGTGGGGAAATGCCTCATGTATTATGGGTATATAGCTCATAGAGATAAAAAGTGGTGAAAAATCATGATAATGATGGATTCACCCCATTGGTAGGCCTAGTGGGATCCCATAGTTCCCATTGTGTTCACATTGTTTTATGAAAGTGGGAAACAATGTGTATCCCACCCCATAAGCATGTGTGATAGTAAATTTATATTCTAAACCATGTTCTCGCAATATTTTATTGTGAATTCAGAATTATTATTTTGTTTCTACTAGGATAATTAATAACTAATATGGTACAAATGTCATGCACAATCTTTTTCCCCATAAAAATACAAGGAGATGCCATCAATTATCCGATTTGGTGAATCTCTTCTATACAATTTATATATTAATTTGAAGGAGTCTTTATATTTAACCTTCTTCCATTGAACAATTTATGTTTGGGAGCTTGAAATATCTTCTCTCTGGACATTTCCATGATCATTCCAAAATAATGAGATAAAAAAATTGTGAGAATGATAATCACTAAATTTTCTCAAATCCTTGAGTGAAATATTCATCCAACATGAATGAGTTTATTTTAAGGACATTATATGGACATTCATGAAGAAAATGAATAAAATTATCTCTAATATGAATATTTTTATTACAATAAAAAAGACAATTGGGAAGTGGGATACCAACTTTACAAAAATCAAATAATAATCATCACATGTTGGAAGAATCCAAAAAACAAGATATGATTTGATGTTTTCAAAATAGTATTGTCGTGGGATTTAACATAGGTATTTGATGAACAAAGATTAATAATAGATATGAGACATAATTGGAATGACTTATTTATTAAATGTGATGAATGTGCACGGTATTGGAATCTGATCAATAAATATTTATCAGTTGGGGCCATGATAGACAATTCCATTCGTAATTGTTAGTGGCCTTGTTTTAAATAGTGAAATAGATCACCTAGGTGTTCTATTTTTTTTAAATGACTGGGGATATATGAATCTATAATCTTGGGTGAAGAATCCTTAAAATTCCATGTACCCACCGAGTAACATGAATCTTGACATAATCAGTGAGTATTTTTGGTCACATACAGAAGAGAATATACTTCCATGATCCTATCTTTTCTATTTGAAGGATATGATGTTTCTTTATGAAATATTTCATAATTAAATCTTAGTTTTGAAAGTGTATTGAGATATCATAGGCTTGATTTTGAAAAGGGGAATACATGAATAATTTTGATCTGTATATCATCTTGTTTCACAATGGAGTTCATGGAATACATTTCATTGAATAACAATAATGTATAAATATTTTACTGTTTTTTAAAGAGATGTATTACCTCTAAAACCTTGTGTTCATATATTTTTTTCTTGAAGAAACAAAGAATAATGAAGAATGAATGGAAGAAAATACATGTTTATGTAAGTGAATGATGAATAATTTGAAGACACAAACACATGAAGATAAATAAGGGAGGTTTGAGAACCCAAGATAATCAAATAAAAAATGATGAATGGATAATTAAAATGTAATATAATAATAATATTGTGTTTTATATGATTTTGGATGACAATTAAATGAAATTCATGGGTGAAATACCATTGATGTAATCATATGAAATTAAAGAAAAAATTCTAGATTATTGTCTTGAGGTAATGAAACTAGTTTTTGGAATAATATATTATTGAATAAGTTGAGTTATTCTATTTCACATACTAAATTGAAAAAGGTAACATCATTAATATTGTGATTTTTGACTATAGAATTTGAAAATCAATATAGAAGGAAAAATTGAGTATTCAAAAATAAAGAAACACATATCATATTAACAGTGATCTGATATAGTTTTTTAGAAACGTAGAAAATACATTTGTCATAAATTTGAATATTTATGGTCATTTGATTGTGGAATAATACCTAATTCAATTTCATGTAGACAAATTATTGATCTAGCTAGAAGATTTTATTCATAATCTTGTTTAAATATCATTTGAATAAAACGTGTTTCTGATATAGACAACATTATTGACGAACTCGTGGTACTAGTATAAACAATGAGAAATCTTAGTAGTGGATGATTTTTTTTCGACACTGGAGTGTGGATTGAACTAAAATTGTAACAAATATAATTTCTAGTAACAATATAATCCATGGAACAACCATATGTAGATCACATTAATGATTAGGTTTTGACGTGAAGATTAAACCTTTTAAAAATCTATGTGTGTTATATAATCATTTATTAACTATGTTATGTGTGAATGTGATTATTGAGAGTTCATACCTCATCTATTCCTCTTAATCGAGGAATAAGAACCAGAGTAAGAGGGGCCAATTAAAAAGAAAATAATACTTTTCAAATTATGATTACATTGATTCACCCCAAATACCAGTGTATGTACATAATCTATCTGAGCTCTATAAAAGGTTCTCATATGCATCTCACCATATTTCCTCCAACTATTGAATATATAATTTCCTTCAAGAAATTACACATGAAATTTTATTATTTCATTTCATTATAAATATATGACCAGTTCTCCGAAAACTATTTTGGTGAATGTTATTCCAAAAAATTAGGAGACGTGTTGACATTCCAACATGATTATCAAACGTAGTTTTGTATGTTCAAAAAGCATCATAGAGTCTTAGAATCCAATATTTTCATTTAGGATAAATTGTCTTTTACAATATTTTTTAATTAACTTTTAAACACCTAAATTTTTCTATTTTTAATTGGTGATAAGTTGTGGAAACACATTTTTGTCCACATAAAAATGAATATGTGCAGTCATTAATTTTTTTATTAAAATATGAATTCCATAGTAACTAATACTGAACCTAGGAATTCAAAACCTACAAAAGATATTAGTTCTCAAAAATTCCACAACTACCTTAGAGTCATATATCCTTTAAGATTGTGATTATACCCATCGATACACATAATACAATTTGAGAAGATGATATATGTTTGCATATATTTTTCAAGAAAATATTGTCCGGTCATTTACAAAAATAAAAAAATTCCATGGATCAATAAGATTAATTATATATTTATTCTTCATGTGGAAACATTCTATGTCATTTACTTGAATAAAATATCCAAAAAAATCACGTTCAAATGAAAAAATGTTTAAAAAATATAATATAGAATCAAGATCCATTTGTGCATTCGATTGTAGAACAAATTGTCCAACACATTCATGATAATAATGAAAACATAATATAGACTAAAACACATTATCAGGACTAGAACAAATAAAGACTTAATCACTATAAGTTCCCAATAAGTTATTTTTATCCCAATTAAAGTAATGTTACTTATATTTTAGAAGATTATCAGTCTTTTTCATAGAATCTTATGAAGATTAGGATGCTACAAAATAATTTAAAATGTCTATATATCATGTAATATTAGCTTACACTAGATACAATTGATCATTTAGAAATAAAATATTTATAGGAATACATGGGGATAATCAATTTCCAAGGAATAAATAATTGTTCTAATATAGTAAAACATCAAAGTCATAGATACTATATTATGTATACTTTCGTAATTAAATTCTTGAAGGATGATAATCCATTTAATAGGAAATATAATGGTTTCTAGTTATTAAAGAGATATTATCTTGGTATATGGTCAGATTATATAATAAATTTATTCCCTCAAAGGTAAGACCTATATTCATCTAAAAAAAAAATAATTGAAATAAATTACATATCATTTTTATTGTATTTTTATTAAGAAGGGTTCAGTGTACATCTATAAAATTCAGTGATATATAAAAATCAACCAATGTATTATGATAATATTTCCCAACTATATAGTTATAAGGATCACATATGAGGTTATATTGAATTTAACAATAATGCAGATTGATTACTAAGGGTGAAGTGATATTACATTATAATTTATTAAAATAATTCTCATTTTTGATTTTCAAAAAAATCTTAAACTTTTCAATTAATCATGAGAGGGGATATGAAGTCATATTGAATTAATGTATGAAATGGTGTCGAGATCGAACATAAAACCAGACATACACCAAATCCCATAATTTTATAAAGAAATTAAAGAAAATTTCCTTGTAACATTAATTTATATACTTATATACATTCTCTAGAAATGAAATCTATAAAAACTATCCTTTATTATATAATAAAATAGTAGTTTGAAAAATGTAATACAAGATAATTTTCAAAAAAATAGTAATAGAAAAATAATCATACTGCTAAAACATGCAGAAAAAATATATACAAAAAGAGTTCAATCAATATTTTTAAATTTGTACCACTCTGTTGGAAAATTGAAAAAATACTTATGGATAATCAAAAGAATCTATAGAGAGAATTACACAGACTGAGTATCTTCATCTTATACGAAAATACACTAAATGGGTAAGTGAGTTATTCCATTTCTTTTTTATCTTAGAAAATATTTATATATATATATAATAACCATCATGGAAATTGTTTTGATAAATTAATTAAAAATATCTATAATTTAGTAAATTAATAATAATAGTAAATGGTAATTCCTAGTGTGTGGAATTAGACTGTGATTATATATGCAGACACACTGAATATTATGCACATGACTTAGTGAAAATTCATTTTTTTTAATTTTATGGACCATTAAAATAGTTTTATTTGAATCTAAATATATTATAATTATTATTTTCATATTATATATATAATTAATGAATTTATAGACAATAATTTGGTTACCTATTTTTTAATGACATTAAGGTGATCTGGGGAATCCTTCTATTATTCTTACCTCTCTATTTTATCCTCATTGTTCAATAATTTTATTATATATTTGGATAATATATTAATGATAATTTTTTTTCATCCTTTTCCAAATAATATTCTTATTATCTAAAAATATTATGTAACTATATTTCACTCTCTAATAATAGTTTAATCTCAAAAAAAGATGTTTAACTTATTGTCATTATTAAGAGAAGAATATTGTAGACTTCAAGGAAGTGATTTTAATTATAAATTATTGTAATTTTGGATTTAAGGTAATAAAGGTCAGAGAGAGGCCTATGATTACATTTATCTTCTCATTAGTAACATACCTAGATGAAGAATAATAATTTATGTTTTGAGGGAAATAATTATTGGTCATTTATACTACAGTATAAAACAAATCCTAAATTAATTAACATTCATAAAAATTTCAAATTCTATTACTAAATTTAACACATGAATAATTATCATGAATGTTTATAAATGATGGAGAATCATAAGGATTATTCATTTAATGAAGATAAGTTACTATGGGAATATAGGGACCACTAATATAATTTAGTAACGACATGGAATGTCCGTCTGAAGGTGATTCAAATAATCTTGGATGTTAAAGAGTATTATATCATGCAAAACATTTTAGATAATATATAATTATTTATATTAATTTTTTATTGTAAAATTTAATAATGGTTTCAATAATATCATTAGAAAATTTAGATTTATCCAATTATATAAAATATTTAACATATAAAAAATTTATAGAAAAATTTATTTCTTCAATAGAATATAATTATAAACTTCAAAAAACATATGGGGGTGTGGAGTGATTTAAATTTTTAATTAAATGTAAATATCTATAGGCTTATAATTCAAGTATAATAATGGAGTGAGGTATCAACTTTATAGAGGAACCTAAATCATGTATAGAATAAAAAATTGTACCTTGTTTCATATTATATTGATAATATTCTAAGATACTTGTATTTGGTTAAGAGTGATGGTTTTATCAATGATGATATTTTCATCCATCAGATAACCTTTTATTCCCCAAAAATTATTCAACATATGGTACACATATACTTTAGGATCTTTTCATATTGAGTAATTTTTATCATGTAATTAGTCAGTCGAATGTTAGAAAATATTTTTTAAATTTTTTCAAGATTTATTAACAATTAGAAGTTTATTATTTCTTTAATAATTTTTTGTCCCTTTTGGTAAATGGTGGAGTAATTATTGAACTATGTATACATTCAAAATAAATTCCAAATCCAATAGTTTGAATCCTATATTGATAATATTTTTTTCCTTTTGGAATTAAAGAGATGGTAAAAATTGAGGTTAACTCACCAGCGAATGATTATAATGAAGCGGTCAATTTGTATTTAAATTATTTACAATTATGAGTGGTTATGATACTAATATATCTCTTATTCATTGTGTTAACTAATGGTTGGGATGTAAGCTTCCCAAACCCTTGAATTTTGATTCACTCTATGAGTTATGTATTTTTATAGATAGAGTGTCTGGGTTTGTTTGGAATCAATGTTTATTTGTTTTAATTATAGATTATTTGCTACCATTTTTTTAATTCAGAGTTTGAAAATTGTCTGAAGAATTAGATTATATGTTTGAAATGAAAATTGTATTGGGTTTATATTTTTGAGGGGTGGGGTGGAAGAAAACCCTACATTAATTAATTCCATGAATGTTATTGATGGATAGAATTACCACCTAGATTAAATGATTGATTATACAAAATAATTCTATTTTTTTAATATCAAAAATCATCTTATAACTTTTTTATTTTCATTTTGTCGATCCAAGTTTATTTCTGGTTGTTTTTATTTTTTATGAGAGTTTAGAGTTGTGGTTCATGGGTGTTTTTAACTATATTATTGAACTAGTATTTATTAATGCTATAGGTGGCCCACCGACAAGCTAGTGAGAGCTACCCATTAGATAGCGGGATTTTCAAGGATAACCTAGGCCACTAAAAGTGCTATAGACAACTAAATACTATCAAATAGATATCTAGTGGAAGATGCGGAATGATGGAACTCTATTTATGACTATCATCTATTACATTGGTCACCACTGACTAGTTAGTATCTCATATTCCAGTTGGAGGATAGCCAGTAGTAATCCAATGACACCACTATAGATCAAAAAATCATGTCCCATATTATATTTTTCTCCAATGTATTTATTCATTTCTTTTTCATCATTACTCTTCCTAAACACGACCTATTAAACCCTAGGAGTTATTTTGGGATGATTTTCGAACTGTGAAACCGAATACTTAGAAAATCAAGATGTTGGTGGAATACATGACCCAATTTGTCTGGGTATAGCTCAAATATTTTCTTAGTTACTATAATTTCTTATTCTAAACTTGTTTCTAATTGCGGATCATCACTTAAAAACATATAAATTTAATGGACCTAGAATTTCTGAATAGAAATTATAAGCCTTTGGATCTTCCTATATATTCTACAATCTTTATCACTATCAAATGGTGGATTCCATCTGGTAGTGTAATTAAATGATTTTTTAGTGAATTAGTATCATAAAATAGATTCATTATAAAATAATTTCTAACTATGTTAATGAAATTTGTTAATGGTATGTTCAATGTTTTGGTCAAATAAATTGGTTTTAGGTATGCTTATCATATAGATTCTACCAATCTATTTTTTAATGAAAATAGTATAAATGTATTTTTTTTTAAAAAAATTCATATGATAATATTTATATATATAAGTATATTGCTTCAAAAAATTTAATGATGAAAATTGGTAACCAAAACCATGATCACTATTCTGGGTTGGAGCCATCCTCATAGATGAACTCTTAGCCACATGGCCAATTATTCTAGGGTCACATTCACATTATGTTTCCTTGTTTGTGGTAGTGATATACTCTTATGAGTGAACTCAAATACCCAATGTCTATTTTTATTATGTAATATTCTCATCTGATGTCTTATAGATCATTGAAATTTTACAAGGATTTTCCTCAACCCTATCTCTCTGTTACCCCTAGGGATAATTATAATTATAACTATCCATTTAAGTGTATATTGACTGTTCATGGAGATTATTTCAAAACATAATTACTGGTAAACTTTTACATGTTCTTATATGGTGGATTCCAATGTTATATACTAATTTATGTATGTTATATCTCGTGGAATGTCATTTTTTAAATGAATATAATAGGTTTATATTATAAAGTCTTCTTTTGAAACAATTGGTGGGATCCTACTATCCTTGATTTCACACGCAGTATATACCCAAATTTCTGCACGTAGATCTTATTTTTTCGAACATAGTTATTGTCAAGGCACTAAATGTGGAGATGGTATTCTTTATTTCCACGAATTGAGTGTTTAACAATGACTACTTGTCTTGTGGAGGTGGGTCATTATTGTTTTTATGTTCCTTGTTTGGTTTGTAGTGTGGGAACCTAGTTTTTTCTTAATAATGACACTTTTATACCATTTTATTTTATTTATATGCATACATTTAATATTTCTATTTTATTTTATTTTTTGAGAATATCAATCCCAAAGGTAGTTTTTTATACCTAAATACTTGTTTCGTTCCCTATGGGGTTGGAACACTCATTAGGCCATGACAATACTAGATAGGTTTCGGTAATGTTGGTTAATATATATTAGTTCACGTGAAATATTCATGAACGTTTTGTTGGTCTATTTTATTTTCTGGTATGCATCTTGGGATGTATGGGTTGATTAGAGATATAAATGTTCTAACTAATGGTTTTGGTTTCATGAATGTTCTTCGGTAGTTATTCTCAATAAGAGAATTTCATTTTCACTAGTGGTAAGAAAATATATATTTTAGGATTCTTACAATATTAATCACATTATATCATTATTCCATATATGCTTATAATTCATGTTAAATTCATCTATTTAATGTTGAAATTAATTCTTAGGTATTTTTTTCTTGTGCATATTTTTCAGATAATGTTTTAGACTTGTCCCCAAAAGATTCCTAGGAAGACGAAAGTGTGTTCTATAAATGATCATTATTAGGAAACCTTTATTTTGATCAAAATACCTTTGAAGAAATTGTGTGTATATTCTAATATGTGTACAATGGGGTGACACATGCACATATATAGGATAGAGAGGAATAACCTCTATGGCATGAGGATAAAAAGAGTCCAAAATGATTTATTTTGAATACCACCATAGTTAAAAGGGCATAAAAACATTCAAGTGGTGTAATATTTTTTATTAATGATTGAAAAACTATTTGATTTATTGGATAAGACTCATTTGGTCAAGGTGAGGTATTTTATCCTCATGCTTGAGGACCTAAGAAGGGGGTGGTGGGATCTGTTATTTTTTATTATCAAACAATGGGGATATAGAGAAAATAATCCAAGGCTATCATTATTTTTCAATTATACACTGTGTTTATGACATTAGTGAAATCTATGGAGTTCCTCACCCATGAGGATAAGAAATAGATACTGATAGAATAAAATAATCGCTTCACCAATTTTTCAATGTTTTTAACTAAGGCTATTTTAAATGAGATGATAATGGATTTGATATTTAATATGGTCAATCATATTGATATATATTTGAAATTCATTAGGATAATTATTTTACATATTTTTTCTTGTGGAAATGGTGATGAATTTCGATATTGAATGGATTGTAATGTCTTGGTCGACTAATGTTCTTACTGAAATTGTGTTATATATTGTAAAATTTCTTTATTCAAAACAAAATTCCTTTAATGAACCATCATCATATTTTGTGGTTTAACTTGTTACTATTGTGGATAGATAGGGAAGAAAAAAAGTGTTCTCACAATGCATCCAATTTTTTTTAACTCATGTGTATATTGGGATAATTTACATATTTTTTGTTATGAACAATCTTCTCCTCAACATCAAAAAATATTTTTATAACCAATAGGTTCCAAAAAAATGTAACTCCTTCTAGAAAAATGTGTTTCTATCCACATGCTTCTACAATGTTGTAGTTACACAAAGTGGGATTGTCTGCAATGTAATTTGATGTCGGTAATCAAACTGTTAGAGAGAAAAAATTGTTCCTCATGTTTAAATATTTTACATGTGATTAATTGAATTAAAAAACATTTGGATAATGTTATGAAGTGTTTGAAGTTGAGAATATGTTAAATTTCATTTTATTAAAAACTATGGAAAAATATTTTTCATGAGAATAAGAATGAATAAGGTTATGGGAAACATCTATTGGGAAATGGATATTTTTATTTGAGCTGGTGGGCTAGAATTTCATACATAATCTTTCAACATTATTTTAATTTTTATTATTTATTTTTCTCCTACAAAAAACAAGTAAAGGGACCATCTCCAACACTACATGTGTGGGGAAATTCCTCATGTATGATGGGGATATAGCTCATAGAGATAAAAATTGGTGAATGATCATGATAATTATGGATTCACCCCATTGGTAGGCCTAGTTGGATCCCATAGTCCCCATTGTGTTCACATGGTTTTATGAAAGTGGGAAAAAATGTGTATCCCACCCCATAAGCATGTGTGATAGTAAATATATATTCTAAACCATGTTCTTCCAATATGGTATTGTGATTTAAGAATTATCCTTTTGTATCTACTAGGATAATTTATAACTAATATGGTATTAATGTCATGCACAAACTTTTTCCCCATAAAAATACAGAGAGATGCCATCAGTTATCTGATTTGGTGAATCTCTTCCATACAATTTATATATTAATGTGAATGAGTCTTTATATTTAACCTTCTTCCATTGAACAGTTTATGTTTGTGAGCTTACAACATCTTCTCTCTGGAAATTTCCATGATCAAGCCAAAATAATGAGATAAAAAAATTGTGAGAATGATACTCACTAAATTTTCTCAAATCCATGACTTAAATATTCATCCCACATGAATGAGTTTATTTTAATAACATTATATGGACATTAATGAAGAAAATGAATAAAATTATCTATAATATGAATATTTTTTTCACAATAAAAAAGAAAATTGGGAAGTGGGATACCAACTTTACAGAAATCAAATAATAATAAGCACGTGTTGGAAGAATCCAAAAAACAAGATATGATTTGATGTTTTAAAAATAGTATTGTCTTGGGATTTAACATAGGTATTTGATGAATGAAGATTAATAAGAGATATTTAACATAATTGGAATGAATTATTTATTAAATGTGACGAATGTGCACGTTAGTGGAATCTGACCAATAAATATTTATCAGTTGGGGCCATGACAGAAAATTCAATTCATCTTTGTTAGTGGCCTTGTTTTTAAATAGTGAAATAGATCACCTATGTGTCCTATTTTTTTTAAATGACTTGGGATATATTAATATATATTCTATGGTGAATAATCCTTCAAATTCCATGTACCCACCAAGTAACATGAATCTTGATATAATCAGTGAGTATTTTTGGTCACATGCAGAAGGGAAAATACTTCCATGATCCTATCTTTTCTATTTGAAGGATATGATGTTTCATTAAGAAATATTTCATAATGTATTCTTAGTTTAGAAAGTGTATTGAGATATCATAGGCTTGATTTTGAAAAGGGGAATACATGAATAATTTGGA
The DNA here is from genome assembly GCA_963277665.1 of Viscum album. Classification (NCBI taxonomy): domain Eukaryota; kingdom Viridiplantae; phylum Streptophyta; class Magnoliopsida; order Santalales; family Viscaceae; genus Viscum; species Viscum album. The sequence continues at coordinate 1,894,579,202 of OY728151.1, forward strand.
TCTATGTAGCATCTAGTTTCACAATGGAGTTCATGGAAGACATTTCATTGAATAACAATAATGTATAAATATTTAAGTGTTTGTTAAATAGATGTATTATCTCTAAAACCTTGCATTCATATATTTTTTTCTTGAAGAAACAAAGAATAATGGAGAAGTAATGGAAGAAAATACATGTTTATGTAAGTGAATGATGAATAATTTGAGCACATAAACACATGAAATTAAATAATGAAGGTTTGAGAACCCAAGATAATCAAATAAAAAATTATGAATTGATAATTTAAATGTAATATAATAATAATATTGTGTTTTATATGATTTTGTATGACAATTAAATGAAATTCATGGATGAAATACCATTAATTTATTCATATGAAATTAAAGAAAACATTCTAGATTATTGTCTTGAGGTAATGAATGTGATTTTTGGAATAATATATTATTAAATAAGTTGAGTTAATCTATTTCAAATACTAAATTGAGGAAGGTAAATTCATTAATATTGTGATTTTTGACCACAGCATTTGAAAATCAATATAGAATGAAATGTTGATTATTCAACATTTAACAAAACACATATCATTTTAACAATGATGTAATATAGTTTTTTAGAAACGTAGAAAATATATTTGTCAAAATTTTGGATATTTATGATCATTTTATTGTGGAATAATACCTAATTCAATTTCATGTAGCAAAATTCTTGATCTAGCTAGAAGATTTTATTCATAATCATGTTTAAGTGTCATTTGAATAAATAGTGTTTCTGATATAGAAAACATTATTGACGAACTGGTGGTACTAGTATAAACAATGCAAAATCTTAGTAGTGGATGATTTTTTTTCAACATTGGAGTATGGATTGAACTAAAATTGTAACAAATATAATTTCTAGTAACAATATAATCCATGGAACAACCATATGTAGATCACATTAATGATTAGGTTTTGACGTTAAGATTAAACCTTTTAAAAATCTATGTGTGTTATTGAATCATTTATTAACTATGTTATCTGTGTATGTGATTATTGAGAGATCATACCTCATCTATTCCTCTCAGTCAAGGCATAAGATCCAGAGTAAGAGGGGCCAATTAAAAAGAAAATAATACTTGTAAAATTATGATTACATTGATTCTCCCCACATATCAGTGTATCTACATAATCTATCTGAGCACTATAAAAGGTTATCATATGCATCTCATAATATTTCCTCCAACTATTGAATATATAATTTCCTTCAATAAATTACACATGAAATATTATTATTTCATTTCATTATAAATATATGACCAATTCTCCAAAAATTATTTTGGTGAATGTTATTCCAAAAAATTAAGAGATGTGTTGACATTCCAACATGATTATCGAACGTAGTTTTGTAAGTCCAAAAAGCAAGATAGAGTCTTAGAATCCAATATTTTCATTTAGGATAAATTTTCTTTTTTAATATTTTTTAATTAACTTTTAAACACCTTAATTTTTCAATTTTTAATGGGTGATAAGTTGTGGAAAAACATTTTTGTCCACATAAAAATGAATATGTGCAATCATTCTTTTTTTATTAAAATATGGATTCTGTAGTAACTAATAATGAACCTAGGAATTCAAAACCTACAAAAGATATGAGTTCTCAAAAATTCCACAACTACCTTAGAGTCATATATCCTTTAAGATTGTGATTATACCCATCAATACATATAATAAAATTTGAGAAGATGGTATAATTTTTCATATGTTTTGCAAGAAAATATTTTCAGGTCATTTACTGAAATAAAAAATTCTATGGATCAATAAGATTAATTATATATTTATTCTTCCTGTGGAAACATTCTATGTCATTTACTTGAATAAAATATCCAAAAAAATCACTATCAAATGAAAAAATGTGTAAAAATATAATATAGAATCAAGATCCATGTGTGCATTCGATTGTAGAAAAAAATGTCCAACACATTCATGATAATAATGAAACCTTAATATAGACTAAAACACATTATCAAGACTAGAAAAAATTAGGACTTCATCACTATAAGTTCCCAATAAGTTATTTTTATCCTAATAAAAGTAATGTAACTTATATTTTAGAAGATTATCAGTCTTTTTCATAGAATCTTATGAAAAGTAGGATGCCACAAAATAATTTAAAATCTCTATATATCATGTAATATTAGCTTAAACTAGATACAATTGATCATTTAGAAATAAAATATTTATAGGAATACATGGGGATAATCAATTTCCATGGAATAAATAATTCTTCTAATATAGTAAAACATCATAGTCATATATACTATTTTATGTATACTTTCGTATTTGAATTCTTGAAGGATGATAATCCATTTAATAGGAAATATAATGGTTTCTAGTTATTAAAGAGATATTATCATGGTATATGGTCAGATCATATAATAAATTTATTCCCTCAAAGGTAAGACCTATATTTATCTAATAAGAAAATAATTGAAATAAATTACATATCGTTTTTATTGTATTTGTAATAACAAGGGTTCAGTGTACATCTATGAAATTGAATGATATATAAAAATCAACCAATGTATTATGATAATATTCCCCAACTATATGGTTAGAAGGATCACATATGAGGTCATATTGAATTGAACACTAATGCAGATTGATTACTAAGGGTGAAGTGATATTCCATTATAATTTATTAAAATAATTCCCATTTTTTATTTTCAAAAATTTCTTAAACATTTCAATTAATCATGAGAGGGGATATGGAGTCATATTGAATTAATGTATGAAATGCTGTCGAGATCGAACATAAAACAAGACATACACCACATCCCATAATTTTATAAAGAAATTAAGGGAAGTTCCCTTATAATTTTAATTTATATACTTATATACATTCTCTATAAATGAAATCTATAAAAACTATCCTTTTTATATAATATAATAGTATTTTGAGAAATCTAATACAAGATAATTTTCAAAAAAATAGTAATAGAAAAATAATCATACTACTGAAAGTTGCAGCAAAAATATATACAAAAAGAGTTCAATCAATATTTTTAAATTTGTACCATTCTATTGTAAAATTGAAAAAATACTTATGGATAATAAAAATAATATATAGAAAGCATTACACAGATTGGGTATCATTATCTTATACGAAAATACACTAAATGGGTATGTGAGTTATTCCAATTCTCATTTATCTTAAAATATATATATATATATATATAATACCCATCTTGGAAATTTTAGGGGTAAATTAATTAAAAATATCTATAATTCAGTTAATTAATAATAATAGTAAATGGTAATTCCTAGTGTGTGGAATTATTATGGGATTATATATGCAGACACATTGAATATTAGGCACATGACAGGGTGAAAATTAATTTTTTTAATTTTATGGACCATTAAAATAGTTTTATTTGAATCTAAATATAGTAGAATTATTATTTTAATATTATATATATATTTAATGATTTTATAGACAATAATTTGGTTACCTATTTTTTAATGACATTAAGGTGATATTGGGAATCCTTATATTATTCCTACCTCACCATTTTATCCTCATTGTTCAATATTTTTTATATATATTTGGATAATATATTAATGAGAATTTTTTTACATCCTTTTTAAAATAATGTTCTCATTATCTAAAAATATTATGTAACTATATTTCACTATCTAATAATAGTTTACTCTCAAAAAAAGATGTTTAACTTATTTTCATTATTAAGATAAGAATATTATAGACTTCAAGGAAGCGATTTTAATTATAAATTAGTGTAATTATGGATTTAAGGGAATAAAGGTTAGAGAGAGGCCTATGATTACATTTATGTTCTCATTAGTAACATACCTAGATGAAGAATAATAATTTATGTTCTGAGGGAAATATTTATTGGTCATTTATTCTACAGTATAAAACAAATCCTAAATTAATTAACATTCATAAAAATTTAAAATTCTATTACTAAATATAACACATGAATCATTACCAGGAATGTTTATAAATGATGGAGAATCATAAGTATTATTCATCTGATGAAGATAAGTTACTATGAGAATATAGGGACCACTAATATAATTTAGTAACCGCATGGAATTTCCTTCTGAAGGTGATTTAAATAATCTTGGATGTTAAAGTGTATAATATCATGCAAAACATTTTAGATAATATATAATTATTTATATTAATTTTTTCATTGTAAAATTTAATAATCATTTCAATAATATCATTGGAAAATGTAGATTTATCCCATTACGTCATATATTTAACATATAAACAATTTATAGAAAAAATTATTTTTCTATAGAATATAATTATAAACTTTAAAAAAAATATGGGGGTGTGGGGTGATTTATATTTTTAATTAAATGTAAATATCTATAGGCTTATAATTCATGTATAATAACGGAGTGAGGAATCAGCTTTATAGAGGAACCTAAATAATGTATAAAATAAAAAATTGTACCTTGTTTTATATTATAATGATAATATCCTAGGATACTTGTATTTGGTTAAGAGTGACGGTTTTATCAATGATGATATTTTATTCCATAAGACCACTGTTTCTTCCCCAAAATTCTTCAACATATGGTACACATATACTTTAGGAACTTTTCATATTGAGTAATTTGTTTCATGTAATTAGTCAGTGGAATGTTTGAAAATATTTTTTAAAATTTTTCATGATTTATTTATAATTAGAAGATTATTATTTCTTTAATAATTTTTTGTCCCTTTTGGTAAATGGTTGAGTAATTATTGAACTTTGTATACTTTCAAAATAAATTCCAAATCCAATAGTTTGAATCCTATATTGATAAGAAGTTTTTCCATTTGGAATTAAAGAGATGGTAAAAATTGAGGTTAACTCACCAACGAATGATTATAATGAAGCGGTCAATTTGTATTTAAATTATTTACAATTATGAGTGGTTATGATACTAATATTTCTCTTATTCATTATGTTAACTAATGGTTGGGAAGTAAGCTTCCCTAACCCTTGAATTTGGATTCCCTCTATGAGTTATGTATTTTTCTAGATAGTGTGTCAGGTTTTGTTTGGAATCAAAGTATATTTGTTTTAATTTTAGATTATTTGCTACCATTTTATTAATTCAGAGTTTGAAAATTATCATAAGTTTTAGATGATATGTTTGAAATGAAATTTTTATTGGGTTTATATTTTTGAGGGGTGGGGTGGAAGAAAACTTTACATTAATTAATTCCATGAATGTTATTAATGGATAGAATTACCACCAAGATTAAACGATTTATTATACGAAATCATTCTATTTTTTTAATATAAAAAATCATCTTTTAAGTTTTTTATTTTCATTTTGTCGATCCACGTTTATTCCTGGTTGTTTTTATTTTTTATGAGAGTTTAGAGTTGTGGTTCATGGGTATTTTTAACTATATTATTGAACTAGTGTTTATTAATGCTATAGGTGGCCCACCGACAAGATAGTGAGAGCTAACCATTAGATAGCGGGCTATTCAAGGATAACCTAGGCCACTAAAGGTGTTATAGACAGCTGAATCCTATTAAATAGATATTTAGTGGAAGATGTGTAAAGATGGAATTCTATTTATAACTATCATCTATTACATTGGCCACCACTGACTAGTTAGTATCTCATATTCCTGTTGGAGGATAGCCAGTAGTTATCCAATGACACCACTATAGATCTAAAAATTAATTCCCATATTATATTTTTTCCAATGTATTTATTCATATATTTTTCATCATTACTCTTCCTAAACACTACCTATTAAACCCTAGGAGTTTTTTTGGGATGATTTTCGAACTCTGAAACTGAATCGTTGGAAAATCAAGATCTTGGTGGAATCTATGACCCAATTTGTCTGAGTATAGCTCTAATATTTTCTTAGAGACTATAATTCCTTATTCTAAACTTGTTTATAATTGTGGATCATCCATTAAAAACATGTAAATTTAATGGACCCAGAATTTCTAAATAGAAATTATAAGCCTCTGGATATTCCTATTTATTCTATAATCCTTATCACTATCAAATGGTGGATTCCATTGGGTAGTGTAATTAAATGATTTTTTACAAAATTAGTATCATAAAATAGATTCATTCTAAAATAATTTCTAACTATGTTAATGAAATTGCTTAATGGTGTGTTCAATGTTTTGGTCAAATACATTGGTTTTAGGTATTCTTATGAAATAGATTATACCAATCTATTTTGTTAATGAAAATAGTATATATATTTTTTTTAAATTTTCATATGATAATATATATATATATATAAGTATTTTTCTTCAAAAATTTTAATGATGAAAATTGGTAACCAAAACCATGATCACTATTCTGGGTTGGAGCATCCTCATATATGAACTCTTACCCACTTGGCCAATTATTCTAGGGTAACATTCACACTATGTTTCCTTGTTTGTGGTAGTGATATACTCGTAGGAGTGAACTCAAATACCCAATGTCTATTTTTATTATGTAATATTTGCATCTGATGGCCTATAGATCATTGAAATTTTACAAGGATTTTCCTCAACCCTCCCTCTGTGTTACCCCTAGGGATAATTATCCTTAGAACTATCCTTTTAAGTGTATATTGACTGTTCATGAAAATTATTTCAAAACATAATTACTGGTAAACTTTTAGATGTTCTAGTATGGTGGTTTACAATGTTCTATACTAATTTATGTATGTTACATCTCATGGAATGTCATTTGTTACATAAATATAATAGGTTTATATTATAAAGTCTTCTTATGAAAAAATTGGTGGGATCCTACTATCCTTGATTTCACACACACTATATACCCAATTTTTTGCACATAGATCTTATTTTATCTAACATAATTATTTTCAAGGCACTACAAGGTGAAGATGGTATTTTTTATTTCCCCGAAGTGAGTGTTTACAGTGACTACTTATCATGTGGAGATGGTTCATTATTGTATTTGTGTTCCTTGTTTGGTTTGTAGTGTGGGAACCTATTTTTTTCTTAATAATGACAATTTTATACCATTTTATTTTATTTATATGCATACATTTTGTATTTCTATTTTATTTTATTTTTTGACTATATCAATCCCAAAGGTAGTTTTTGATGCCTGAATACTTGTTTCGTTCCCTATGGGTTTGGAACACCCATTAGGCCATGTTAATACTAGATAGGTTTTGGAAATGTTGGTTAATATATATTAGTTCATGTGAAATATTCATGAATGTTTTTTTGGTATATTTTATTTTCTGGTATGCACCTTGGGATGTATGGGTTGATTAGAGATATAAATGTTCTAACTAAAGGTTTTGGTTTCAAAAATGTTCTTGGTTAGTTATTATCAAAAATATAATTTCATTTTCACTAGTGGTAAGTAAATATTTATTTTAGGATTCGTACAATATTAATCATATTATAGAATTATTCCATATATACTTATAATTCATGTTAAATTCATCTATTTAATGTTGAAATTAATTCTTAGGTCTTTTTTCTTGTGCATATTTATCAGATAATGTTTTTTATTGTTCCCCCAAAAGATTCCAAGGAAGATGTAAGAGTGTTCTATAAATGATCATTATTAGGAAAATATTATTTTGATCAAAATACCTTTGAAGAAATTGTGTGTATAGTCTAATATGTGGACAATGGGGTGACACATGAACCTATATAGGATAGAGAGGAATAACCTCTATGGCATGAGGATAAAAATGAGTCCAAAATGATTAAGTTTGAATACCACCATAGTTAAAAGGGCATAAAAACTTTCAAGTGGTGTAATATTTTTTATTAATGATTGAAAAACTATTTGATTTATTGGATAACACTCATTTGGTCAAGGTGAGGTATTATATCCTCAAACATGAGGACCTAAGAAGGGGGTGGTTGGATCTGGTATTTTTTATTATCAAACAATGGGTATATAGAGAAAAAATCCAAGGCTATCATTATTTTTCAATTATACACTGTGTTTATGACATTAGTGAAATATATGGAGTTCCTCACCCACGAGGATGAGAAATAGATATTGATAGAATAAACTAACCACTTCACCAATTTTTCAATGTTTTTAAATGATGATATTTTAAATCAGAAGATAATGGATTTGATATTTAATATGGTAAATAATATTGATATATATTTTAAATTCATGAGGATAATTATTTTACATATTTTTTCTTGTGGAAATGGTGATGAATTTAGATATTGAATGGATTGTAATGTCTTGGTCGACTAATGTTCTTACTCATATTTTGTTATATATTGTAAAATTTATTCATTCATAACAAAATTCCTTTAATGAACCATCATCATATTTTGTGGTTTATCTTGTTACTAGTGTGGATAGATAGGGAATAAAAAAATAATTTTCACAATGCATCCAATTTTTTTTAACTCATGTGGATATTGGGATCATTTACATATTTTTTGTTATGAACAATCTTCTCCTCAACATCAAAAAATATTTTTAGAACCAACAGGTTCCAAAAAAAAATTATCTCCAAGAAAAATGGGGTTATATCCACATTATTCTAGAATGATGTAGTTACACAAAGTGGGAGTGTCTGCAATGGAATTTCATGTCGGTAATCAAACTGTTAGAGGGAAAAAATCTATCTGTTTGAATTTTTTGAATCCTTTGTCATATATATTCTCATCTCACTCCTTTATGTGATAATGTACTGTATATCATCAATATATTAAATAGAACATATTCCATTCATTATGGAGTTGGTTTCAACTCTATAAAAGAATAATAAGCACGTTTTTTATGCCCCTCATGTAATTTTTTTTGTGTGATATGGAGCTGGTTTGGGATTTTGTTATACTCAAAATGGACCAATTCAGTTTAAATATCCAGATGGGGTAGTTGATATCATATGATAATCAAATCAATTATTATTATTTATATGTGTCCATTATTTCAACCAATGAGAACTACCATGGGTTTTAAAGAGAATTTGACCAAAGGTAAAATTTCATGGGACCTCATCTTCTTGATCATGGTATGTTGATGTCACTATTTCTGGATAAAATAGGAAATGTATTATTATTTGGTGACATTACCTTGGTTGAAAATGAATAATATTATTTATTTCAATGTGAGATTTTCTGTTTTCCTTTAGATATGAAATTAAATTTCTCAATTTACTTAGTTCTAAGAACTAAAAAAACATCAACCACATCATACTACATTGATCAAACTGAGTTTAATGGGGTGAAATTTTAGTTTGATTATTTAAGGGCCAAGGTATTTGTTTGCCCATGATTTCCACCATGAGACACTATTATTTTCATTGATGGCTAATAGAACTCTCTATAAAATAATTTATTATCGGTTACAGAATCAAGTAACGATCAATAATAAATATCCTTTACAATACATTGATGATCTATTTGATCACCTGAAATGGGAAATGTGGTTACTCGGGATTGATCACTTTTATAGTAATCACATATCCTAAATAAGGGGGTTAGACGTTCCAATGACCTCCTAGTAGTGTAGGTATGACCATTTTAGTACCTCATGATTCCATTTTTCCAAAATAATGCTCCTAATGTATCCGTGGAACTTTTGAACAAGCATTTCTATTAGTATATTTGTAATTTTTTCATAGTGTTCATGGATGATATTATAGTGTACCAAATGATCAAATATGATCAGGTCCATTAATTGATATACATTTTTTGAGTCCTCTGGGATCAACATAAATTTGAAAATATATAAAAATTTCAATTATAGAAAAGATAAGTTTAGATTAGGGGATGGTTGATCTTGTAATATAGTATATCATTTTATTCTAAATATGAGATTATTTTCATGGGACTGGATGAACCAAAAAATGTATTCTAGATTAAACTATTCCTGGGTTTGGAATTATATTATCATTGATTTGTAATTGATTTTTCGTCACATTAACTACTGTTTAATTCTCTCATCAGAAAGGGTAAAGTTCTAGTGGGATTCGTAGTGTGAGAAATCATTTGTTGAAGTAATGTGGTGCTTGTCCACAATAAATATTATGACTATACAACAGACAAGATATGGTTTTATTATTTAGTTTTATTCTTAGGGTGTAGGTTTGAGATGAGTCGTTAGGCAATGAGATCTCATGGTTTATTATAGATCATTTCATCTTCAACCTTGTGAGTTGAATTATGCTAGTCATGATTTAGAACTCACAGTTGTTATACATTACCTTAAAATTAGATGGCCATATTGTTTTGAGGAGAAATACATATTTTACTATAAACATTAGTGTTTTGGGTCCATAATTTTTCAAAACAATTTGAATTGTTATTAGATATTATGGGTAAAATACATGTTTTCATTCACCTTTGATGATACCAATACTGTGGGAAAATGATATTGTGGTTTTTAATCTCTTATTAAAATGTTTTATTATTTGGTTATAGAGGAATAAAAGGAATAATGTATCATGATATGACTATTTTAACATATTAGAATGGGATTTTTGGAGAATTATTTTGGTAATTTAATGAGAAGTGGTCATTTGACATCTTCTTTCTATGAGATGATTCTCTAGGAGTAGGGTCCAGAAAACGAATTTCAAATTGTCAAATATTTTCTATATGTCTTATAGACAATCTGTGGGTAGTATATATAATTTGAAGTTATTATTTATTTAAGAAGATATTATGTTATCCCATATCCTATGATTAATGTTATATTGGATGATAATAATCATTATTTTTGGATTTTCCACCTTATCAACAAAAATATTATTTATGACATGAACCATTTATTCTGTTAGCCTTGTATGAAAAATAAAATAGTTGAATTCATATATCGATGGTATACAAAAAAAAGATAAAGGATATGTATCAATACACATATAGTTTTCCCAGTCATGTCACTATTCCAAAATTAAAATTGAATTATATAAAAATTTATTTCATTGTTGGATTACCATGGAAACTATAGTAGTAAGAACACTATTTAAGTGGTGATTGACTAGTTGACCAGGAAATCTTATTTTATATATTTTAATGTGGCCAATAAGGTGTAGGAATTTCAAAAGTTTTATGTAAAAAGATATTTGATTTAATGTTACTCTAACAACTAGTGTCTTAGATTGAGTTCTTTGTCTTACCACATGGTTTTGTATTGGCTTCTGAAAGTTAATGGGAATCTAGGTGAGTCTATGAAAATCATATCATCCTTAGAGGGTTCGATTGAAAAAATGAGTTATTCAAATTTTTTAGGATATTATATATTCATGTGACTTAGACTTAAATGTTTCTTTTTATATCCATTCGGGGATCATTGAGTTTTTTAGAACAATGTTACTAGTCATCCATAATGATGGAAACAACTGAATCTTTGTATGAGTGACCATGAAACTCACATCACTATTATTATGAGATTGGTAAAAAATCTATGACATGATCTATATTTTTTTTTACGAAATAATGATAATTATTTGGATGATTCCTCAATTCTTAGTGAATTCAAAAATATGGTATAAATATAATGGGTATCTCTATAATTATACTATTGTGTTTTTGGTTAGTGATCATGTGTCCTTAAAACATAAATCCAGTTTGGGTCCCTGATGGATCGTAAATCAACAAAAGATAACTCCTATATTTTTGGGATATTTTAATATTATTTAATACATTGGAATCATGGAATAAAGCATGCATTTACCATAGAAAAATATTTTATCCAAAATATTTTTCTTGTGTTGAAACTCAAAATGTGACTTCTTGACCCGTCACATTTTTTTGAATTTTGGAAGACTAAAAAAAAATATTATAAGATATAATTGACTAAGAAACAATTTATAATAATTATTTCTGAATTGAATGTCCTATGAGGGATGTTGATCCGATTTTTCATAGTTTTTTGATTTCATAGATCAAATATAAATGAGATATGGGAGATAGACTCTCTAATGAGGTAGAAATAGACTCATATATTTAAGGATAATTTTTTTAAAATATTTATATATTTTGTAAGACATAAATATTAAAGAAATAAATTAATATCCTAATACTATAATCAAGTATTTCAATATTCTTTTTTCATTTTTTTATATTTTTGTAAAAAACCTGTATTTTCAATATTTTATTAGTTTTCTAATGTTATTAAAGGAGTGGTTCACATAGTTTTTTATGAGTTTACCAATACCAATTTATAGAAACATTGTAGGTAGTCCACTAAGCATCTATTTAGATATATAATTCAACAGTTGGGAAGATCTAGGCTAATCTAGTCTATAAGAGTTCTACTGAATCACTAGTGACTAGCTAACTTGCAAAAAGTTGATGGCGAAAAGTATTAGAATTCCATATACATCCACTAGATAGTTGGATGTCAACAAATTACCAACATATACCCTTTTAGATCAAGGAAGGATATTAACCAGTGTGACGGTTATGCTTCTTTTTCTTATAAAAGTATGGGAATTATCACATTTCCCATATGAATTAACTATTTTATTTATTTTTCTTCCTTCCTCAACTTGATCCCAACTTATTCAATCTTAGGGGATATCTAGGGATGATTTTTCTACCCCAACATTAATCCTTGGTGGATTGTGGTGTCGATTGAATAATTGATTATCTTTAAAAGACACTAACCCAAATATTTTCATAGATCCCCTTCATCCTTGTTCTTATCTTAGTTCTTAAGCTACATAACCCCTAAAACTATAGAAATACATTGAATTTGGGTTTTATATTTGGAAATTATAAATGCAGGGATCTTATTATTCCATTTTATGAGCCTTCTATCTCAGGATTATGAATTCCATCTAGTATTTCAATTCAAATTTTTTCAATATAGGTTGTTTCATGAAATTACATTCCTCGCCGCTAATTTTTATTTTTTTAAAAGAAATTATGTTCTAAAATTATTTTAAATCATGGTCAATTTGATGATGAAATATGTTGATTTTTGTAATGTTTATGATGTATATTCCCCCAATTGGTGTCATTAATGAAAAAAATTTAAATCATTCATTATATTTTTTCACATCTTGAATAATAACATATATACGTAATTCAATTTGATTTATTTTTATTAGGAAAAAATATAATATCTATTGTGATCATATATGGGGAAAGGATACATCCTCTAGTATAAAATCCAACACTATAAGCTTATTATTCTAGTGAGATATTTTCCCCAAGTCACCTAATGTGTGGTAGGGAGACACTCTAAAGAGTGAATTATTACCCCATAGGCCTATTGTTCTTGGGTAATGTGGGAAGAAGGTGGCCTATCAATCATGAAAAATATTAGAAGACACTCACTAACAAGGAATTAATGTTACACCACTGTTTTTTTATTTTTATTGAAATTATATTAAATATATATTTCAATGTCTATGGAAATTCATTATAACCCACCTTATTTGTAATGTTTTAAACATTGTGAAATGGATGGTTTTCAGTGATTTATATAAAATAATATATGATTTTGTATATTTCCATGTTTGTATTTACTTAATCATAATTTTATTATATTATAAAATATTTTTAGGAAATACATGGTGGCATACTAATGTTCTTGTTATCTCACACCCTACATTCATCATTGAGCATATTTACATCCTGATTTTTCATAAATTGGAAATTTTAAGGTGGAACCTAGTGGAAGAGAGTTTATTAATTAGAAGGGTGAGGGTTTCCATTAGGTTCTACAGGAAATGTGGTTAAAGTTATATAGTATAGTAATGTTGTTGATTTTTTTAATGTTTTTCAGCCCATATTTTATTCCCAACTATTGAAAATTTTCATTTGTTGTCATGCATTGGAATATATAGAATATATTTTTTTGGTGAACCTTCATTATTATCTTTGTTGGAAGTATCATTCCCAAATTCACTTCATAATGCCTAAACTCTTGTTATTATCGTGTTGGTATTTGGAACAACCTTCTAGCAATTCTAGGACTAGATTGAGTTATCAATTAATTGGAAATTTGTGTTGGTTCAAGAGATTTATTATTTTATATTAAATATAAATCGTGTTATATTTCCTCCTTAAAGGTTTATTAGCTTGGTTTACTTTGAAATATTTACTCACAACTCTAAGAAGGGTCTCTAAGTTTTGGGTATTTATTAAATTAGTGAGTATCGATGTTAGAGACACCTCAATTTATTTGTGATGGAAGTTGTTATATCTAATTTGAAAGTGAAATTTATAAAATAAGGGAAATTAACACTTCAATCACTATATGAACCATATTCTCAAATATAAAAAACTATACACCCCATTGAACCCAATTATGGGAACACTATAACATGATGTGAAATATTGGTTAGGGTTTATCAAATTTTAAATGAGGGTCCTTAAAAATAAAATAGTATTTTATATTATGGAATATCCAATAACTAGATCATTCATACATTGCACCATTATAATAATTTATTCATATAAATATTGGATAAATATATGAAGACTTATTTTGTTATGATGTATTTTTACACATAATATTTTAATGAATTCCCTATATCAAGGAAGTGATTCGCTTCATGATTTTATAAATTCAAATAGTAATTAAATTTTATTATATAATTGGTGGCTAGGAAATATTTTTATAAATTGATTAACATCATATATATCAAATATTCATTTTGGGTGTTTGCATAGTAACTATTTTACATTACATAATATTTTTTTGTAAATGGAAAAAACACATCATATAACAACATCATTTTCCATTCCTATAAGTTTAAATGTCAAACAAACACTTTAAAATTAATTTAATTTTTTATCTCAGTCCTCTCCAGCATGTCCATTGAATTTTCGTAATGGGTGAATTGAACCATAATTATATAAAAATTTGGTGGTTACCAAATAATTTAGATTTTGTGTGATTACAATCAATATTTGTAGAAGAAAATTCCTTTAGTATATTTTTATATTTTCAATGTTATACAAAAAAATTGTATTCTAGTTTTAATTCATAAAATTGAATGGTTTATTAAAATGTTAATGGTTTTTTCATCCTCAATCATATGATTGATTGACGTTTCTCGATATTATTGAAAATAAACCATTTGTAAATTGGGTTCATATGTATGTTTTTTCCCCAATGTAGAATGTTCCATAAAAAATCTATAATGAAAATAAATTTCTTAAAAAATAAGATAAAATATAAAAATAGAATATAAATAGTCTAATGTTTAATTAATTATTAGATAAGTTATTTACACACAAACAAATACCTTAAATACATATGATCTATAATAATGATTCAATAATTTGGAGGGGTTTAAATTTTTTTATATCAAATTAGTTATGTTTTGAATTATGTGATATATTTTTAGAAAGGAAACATTTCATATCTCAAATAGAGTTGAAGGAAAATTATATCAATTTAAAATATTTTTAAATAAAATGAATATACAAATTTTGAGATTTTGATATTGATTAAAAAATAGAGAAACAAAAAATGTGAATTTGATTTATAATTTTCGTAAAATGAATTTTGTTTGAAGAGAGCTTAAAGAAGGTGTTAATTGAATATTCACTACAAAAAAATATCAATTAAATTTTACTTATATGAAAAAATAGGTTTATAGTAATTATCTTATTGAGGTCTACCCAATTTTGGTTGGGAGTGATTCTCTTATTAAGGTTTACCCAAATACCAATTATCATAAAAGACATTATTGAAATACTCATAGAAAAAACAACTATATAAAATAATTGTTGTAAGTATCCATACCTATTAGGGTTTAATATATTCCAAAGTGCAATGATATCAAAAAAATTTTGGAATGAGAAATATTCTTAAATTATTTAACTATAAAGAAAATATTGTACATGGTTAATTTATCAAATTGATTATTTATGAAAAAAATTTAATTATATTCTATAACGATTAAAAAAATAAAAACTAATCAAAATAATAATATTATTGAAATGAATTAAATTTTTTAATTCTATAATATAAAAAACTATTATCTAATTCATGTACCATATGTATCTAAATAATTGTGTATATCCCTGAAGGGGATCACCCATCCTTTTTCTCTTCACCAAGAGGACCAAACTTGAATGCGTAAACATTTCAATCCATTATATAACTATAAAAATATGAACTATTAGAATATCTATAACATTTATAAGAACCAATCATGGTAATAAAATTATATATTTTCACTCCCCTATTTAAATTTAGAAATTAGGTACCCAAGGTTTTAATTTATATTAAATGCAAAACAACGATTTGGAAGATAATTTTTCTAAAAAATAGATTGGTTTGATAGAAATATAGACATATTTGTCATGGTTTTAATAAAAATAAATATTCTTATCCATAAATAATAACTATCAGCACATAAAAATATGTATAAATTTAAGGATTATTGTTGGAAATAAGGTCAAACTATAGAAGTCGCATTTAACTTTGCACTATCAAGATTTACTCCAATTACTCATCTATTAGGGGTCTTTATTAGTCGAATTAGGTTAAAAGATATTATATTAATTTTTTTCCTATATAATCATCAATCCACACATTAAATTTTAGCACCACCAGATGGATAGAAATTCCAAATTTCTAATTCGTTTCTACTAACATGTTTTTCATTTTTTACTATTTAACAAATTTTACACCAATTTATCTATGGGTTATCCAAATAATCCACATCTAAAATGGGAAATAATTAAAATATAAATGTTTTGAAATTATTTGGTATAATGATTCACTATGCGGTCAAATTATTTTCTACCAGATTATATCTTCATAAAATCATTTATCAAAGCATAAACCATTCCCTGAAATAGATTAACGAGTCCCATGAACCATAATCCATTTTATATGAATTATTTAATTTAAATTAACAGAGAGATATTTTTAGTCAATTTTATCTATATAATGATTAATATATCATTTTACCAAAAATGGTTTTTGGAAATCATTTGTTCTAATCACTAAAAATTTATCTCTAACATGAGATCACATTATTATTCCACATATGTGATCTGAAATGATCCATATTCTAAAATATCATGTATCGAAAAAAGATTCTAGAAATTCTAAAACTCACGATGCATTGAAGAAGTGAAATTAGATATGAGATCACATGCACCCAAAAAACCCAAATTTTTTAGAATAAAATTAAATTAGGATATATATAAAAAATTGGATCCCTGAAAATAAAGAGATATCACTTAAAAAAGATAAAGTTATATATTGTTCAGAACAAATCCAACTCGTCGATAATCATTTAATTTTAATAAATTAGGAACATGAGATTACCTATGGTTATTTAATAAATATCTATTGTAGATAAAAATAAAATAGGAGATTAAATTATGTAATTTTAGGTTCTATTAAGTGAACACACACTTTCTATATATAGACGAGGACCATAACTATCTTTTTTTTATTCCACCACATTTTGACATTTTTTTTGGAGAACCACACATTGATCATGGATACTGCCAATAACATTGATAACGCATATAATTCATCATCATATTCATGTAACATTGAAAAAATTTAAAACAAAATATTCATATTTCTTTTATGAAACCCTTTGAATAATCTTTTATACAATTTTAGAACATAACATTACATGGATTTATCACAATAGCTTTTGTTAAAAAAATTCCCTCCAAAGTACTCACTTTTGGATATTATGTCTTCCTCTAATTCTGTATAGTTTTTATAAATTTTTATCCTCCTTCTTTATTCTAAATCATGTTTTGGAATCTTCTCCATTCTAGAAACAAAAATTTTTTTGCTGATAAATATATTCTCACCATGTATGATAATATCCCACATGAGAATAATTTTATAAATCTTTACCTTTTGACCTCTAGGTCACATGTCATTTGGATTTGAAAACATCCATTTTAGTTTAACACATCCAATTTTTTGTATCTTCCATGTTCTACATATAACAATTTCATCCAATACCCTTTTTTATAGAACCACTCCAATATTTCCTTAAGAATAACTTATGTCTTCATATCTACCATATTTTAAATCCCACTAACCTTACCTAATACAATAATTCTATTATCCAAAATATTTTGGATAAAGTAATAAAACAACTAAATGTGGTTCTTCCATGAGTGAGACACCATATTATTTTCTAGATGAATCACACTTTGGTTATCAATGAATATTGTGAAAATTTATACCCTCTTTATTATTTACTTCAATAAACCTTTCATCCACATGTACCTCCTCCGTCCATTTTTAATAAAAATACACTCAGCTTTTGTGTTAGAAATTTACACTAATCGATGAAGTCACACAATATTTTTGAAAAAAAAATTTATAAATGGGAACAAGAAACCATTGGTGTTCTTTCATGACTATATATCTTCCCCAAAGTCAAAAACCATAAATACGTATATTGGATCATCGATTTCAATATATAGTTATAAATTCATCAAAAAATGAGATACCAAAAGATATATTTAGAAACATCCTATATTTTTTATATATACACTAGATACACCAACCACGTGAGTTATGTTTGGCCTTAAACAAAACATGGAATACCAGAAAATTGCCATAGTTGATGAATATAGAACAATCACTACATACATAGTTTCATTTTATATTTTGAGTTCCTTCTCCTTGGGTGGTTTAATGCTTCCATCTAGGAGGTTTTCACATGTTTGGAATTGATAATATATCTACATCATTTAATAAATATTACCAATGATAAAGGAATAATGATTTAGAGGTCTTGTACCATCTGATCCTTATCACCAATATTCTTTTTGTGAAATCCTTACCCATAATATGAAACATCCAATTAAAATAAATATATAAATCAACCTAAATTTGATTTACTAATTCATATAAGAGAATTTAATCATCATAAAATATAGAAATGATGAATCTTATATCATTATATTTCTTCTAGTATCAACAATGATATATGTTTCACCTAAAAATAATTAATTCAACCACAATGGAATCTCAAATTCTAGTGGATTAACATGGTGTCTATTTAAGACCATACAAATTTCATTTGATTATTCAAAAAAGAGTTTTCCTCACATTTAATATGATGATTTGTCTCATCTATTTAGATATATTGTCGTAAATATTTATGAAGGAATACCACATTGACATCAAGTTATTTATGAAATATATCATTTATGGAAATTAGGTTCAGTATAGTCCAAATCATTGTTTTTATCATAATAGGATTGTAAATATAAAACTCCTTTTTATTGTTGGAACCACTTAAAACCCATTTATTTATTATATCATTTTCTACTATACACTTACACTTTTAGAAGATAAACTAATTTAATCTACTTCTTCCATTATCTAGGTGGAATTTTTCTTGGGTTCCATGAATCATATCATGGAAAGATTCTTACTCTCCCATAATTATTGAATCCCACTACAAATATTCACATATAATTATGTCATTTTCAATGATTATAGGTTATGCCCTTCTCAAAAATAAAAGAATTATAAATATATCATCTGGAACAATGTTGTACACACTGGTGACCCAAGTCAGTTGGTCACATCGCATCATGCATGCCTCCAAATATACCATAGACAACCGACTATCAACGAGGCCCTAATATAAATCATGGGAAGACTATACTATCCATATAAGAGTAATACTATAATAGAAATAAATAGTAAATAACAGAATCACATATTACAATAATAAAGAAATACTAGAATCACAAGATGGCCTAACCTGGAAGTACAATATCAAAAAGAAACATTAGATATTCCTTGAAAGAATTTGTGACAAGTTTCAGAATGGAACCAAAAATTAAATACCCTAATAACTCCCAAGAAGATATCAAAATAATAGTAGGCCTTGTAGTTTATCATGTCATACAGACACAAATTCTATTCAGGTACTGATCAAGTAGCTCGAGTAATGTGTTAGTACAACTCAGTAGGAAACTACCAACGATATCTAAAAAGGATTCTTTCAATATAAATTTTATGGAGATGTATAGAAAATACAAAAAATAAATAATGTATTCAATTTACATTTATTTTATTACTCTTTATTTTACCACATAACCCTTGGGTTCCTGAGGACACCTGAACTCTCAGTACCTGCTTTAGACTATACTGGAGTTTGAACTATCCCCATGGAATATCATATATCAGAATCTCATTATTACCATTTTTGTCTCAATTAACAGATGAATTTTATTGTTACCATTAATCATTTGAATTCACTCTATGGGTTTTTGATGCAACAAACCATGTCCCACATGTTATTATCATATATTAATTCCACTGTTTCTGTTCGTCATTTCTAATCGCACTCTGGGATTTTGATATAGCAAACCATGTCCCACATATAATTATCACATGTGAATAACATTGTTATCATTAAAAATTTATTATCAAACTATTGGATAGTGATGTATCACACCATTTCCCACAGATTATTATCATATTAATAAATTCTCCAATTAATTAATGAAACCTAAAAATTTCATATACCCATCATTTCAATAATTAATTCATCAATTAATTAACAACATATTCTATTAAAAAATTCAAAAAATAAATTATAATCATTATCCAATTAATTAATTCAAAAAATAAATTATTAACTAAATCAATTTCATAATCATGACAACCTCCAATGATGAATTCAACATTTATTTATTATTATTCAACAATTTACTCATAATAGTCATTAGTCCAAAAAATAAATTATTAAATTTCAATAATCGCAATCTCTAAATAGTTAATTAAAAAATTGATTATTTCGATACAATAAATTTCAAAATAGCATCCATTATAATCAATAAATTAAATAATTATTTATTCAGGTTCAAAAATCTCAACAAATCCATAATTAATTCAACAATTAATTATTTTAATTCACAATACCAATACTTCCATTTTCAGGGTTCCATCAATTAATTAATTCTCTCAATTAATTAATTTGATCATGAACAAAAATTTATAATCATTTTATAGAAATTATACTATTGAATTCCCATAATTGATATCAAGGCTTTGGGATTTTAAATATATAACACCTACCTAAAATTGATGAAAAATATTAGACAAAAGAAATTCCCAAATTTAATCAGATCAATCGATAACATGATGAAGAACATGATATAGATAATAACCCTATGTCAATAAATAAATGTCTCAAGGTCCTAAAACATGAATCTAGATATATAACTAATAGTGTATAAATACCCTTCTTTTTTGGGAAGATTAGGAGAGAGAGATTAATAGACATAAAAGAGAATAATACGTGTACTCTGGATGGGAAAATATTTAATTTGTCCTTCGATTTTACAAAAACTGAGGTTGAGAAGTTTTGGAATCTATCCAAGAGAATTGAAAATAGTGAATGTGAGATTAGGATTCAATTAGGGAGGATTAGTTTTTAATATGAAGGTTTCATGAATTTTGAAAACAAATATTCAGCTCAATTAAAAATCTGCCCACGATTTACTGGGTAGAGGATCATATTTTTCCAATACATGACCCTTATCCTTGTGCATTTTTTAGGGGTGATCCACAATTTATATATTTAAGGAAGAAAGTTTAAAAACTCATGTTATAGCTATGGGAACCCTCTTTATCTATGGATGTACAGTTTGCTGGTTTAGGGTGCGCAGTTATGGAAACCCATTTACCAACCATAAATTGACCCCATTCTTCCATTTCTGTCAATTGTATAGACAAAACACCCCAAGATAAAATTCAAATGAAATTTACTCAAAACTATGAAATATACTACCTATAAATGAGGCTGAGACATTTCTAGAAAAGGGTGGGGTTTTATAATCTCTCCAATTGATCACTACACGTCATCGGGGAGTACTCCCAAGATTCTATAGGATTCTGAGTCAAAACGATCTAGCCACTAATCCCTCATATATTCTCCTATGTTTTATGATTCCTCCTAAACGTGACCATGATTCCACAAAACATGATATATTAACTTGTTCATTCCTGAAATAATTTATTACTCTCATCCAACACATGTATCAGATGCTCCTCAAAGGGAACATCTATCTCAAGCTTGACGTCATTCACATCGATTACTTGAGAATGGTCGGTGTAAAGACCCAAAGCTTGATGTACATAGAAATTAAATTAATCTTTCGAAATATCTAATACATAAAAAAAATAGACACCAAAGCACTGTAATAGTTTAGTGTCTTTGGAAACATGGAATATAAACTTCTAATCATGTTGAAAGATCTTCAACATCTCCCATAATGATCTTCCCCTTTTTGTTTCCTTACCTAAAACCTTTCTTTTAATCCTGGGGGAAAATAAAACATAAAAAGGGTGAGCTCAAATGCTCAGTAAGGGAAAGCATTGATAAAATAAAACAAACCATTTATATTTGAACACAAAAACATGAACATAATGTTTAAACCTCACGATCTTGAGAAATGACATAAAACATGGCAGTACGTAAGGCATAGATCATAATGGAACATAAATCATAATAAAAGAACATGGTAATAGAACTTTTAATTATGGAAAAACATTAAGCACATGATATGATTTCCATAGTAGCCAAGACACTGCTACCAAGACCATCTTAGTGGACAAAGTCCCTTACTGAACCGGGTTTACTTGCCATTCCAACCCTGTATTACTGAACCAGATTTACTTGTCATTCCAACCATGTCTATCTCATGAGATATAAATCATTACCCAATTCACTGGAGGTAGATATAGGTCCCACCCATCTCATAATGAAATCCTTCTTACTTGTTCCACAACATTAACATAAATCATTCATCATAAACCAATGAATAAAAATGGGTATCAAAAACATCATCCCATCATAACATAATTTATATAAAACAAATGGATATCGTTTCATCATAAGAAAAGTGAAACCATGTAAATCATAGATATATTATACTTGAAACATACACATATGAAATAATGTCATCTTATATGGAAAATGATTTTGATAAAACACTTGAAAAAAATTCTTGAGGAAAATATCCTTTCTTCTAAAAAATAATATTCTTTCCAAAAAATGCCACGGAAATTTAAAAGAAAGTGATTTTGATGAGAATAGTCATGAAATATTGTAGAGTAATCTTCATAAAAATAAGGCGTTATAATACCGTAAAAAACTGTTCATGCCGTATAAGTAAAAAAAAAATTCTTCTCGTACTTTTGCCGGAAAAGTCAAAAAAGTACCTCGTATGGTAAAGAAAAGAAAGGTTCATTACATAACATGCAGTAAAAGTCAAAAATGGGTAAAAATGACTATAAACATACATGAAACCATTTTCAGAAAACATGGACATGGATGACAACAATAACCCCGGTAAATACTTACAAATAAACAATCTCAGATAAGAACGAGATTAGAATAATTATCCCTTACCTTAGGTCTGATATGCATCGTACGTATCCGAAACTCCTGTATAATGATTTAAATAATGTAATTGACTTATTAAAAAGTCATATTCATTGTTATGATATCATATATGGTTCACTTATGACTTTATATTACCCGTTCTTATGTAAATCCATGTTAAAGCACATTTTGGGTAAAATCGATTCATTTATCGTACGTGTTTAGACTTGTTGTTCTTGATAGTATTACTTATATCCTGATTTCCATAATTTCAGAATGTAAAAAATGATTAATATATAATAAATATTCAGCATATACATATATATGATAGATTGATAAATGGTATGAAATACACCGTTCATGGAGACGGTAGGCCGTATGTTCGCATGAACGCATTTTTTGTTTCCTTATTGAATAGAATGGAATTAAATAGATGAAATACACACACATATATATATATTGTAGCATTATAATTTCATATATTTCATTATTATTCATTATATATACTTTATAATCATTAATTAATGGTTAACATGAAGAATGAATCTTATCACATTTGTGGAGACGGTAGTCCGTACGTACGCACGAGCGATGATATCATTCCATGATCGTGGAATTGTATTTAAGTGTATGTATACTGTTTCAGAATCAATATCACTTTAAAATAATCACATATAGTTATTCTTTACACCATTATAACCATCCGAGTAAGGTGGTGGTGGAAAACAGATTACACCAGGGTGTGGAGACGGTATTCCGTAAGTACGCATGCGCGGTGATTTTGTTTTCCGTAGGATGGATAGATGGTGGAATAAGGTTGATTCATATTTATAATAACATATTAGTATGCAAGTGATACTTATGTTATTACTTCATAATTAAAAAACTAAAGAAGAGGAATTAGAAGAAGAAATAAATTTGAAAGAATCGGTAACGGATATTACCTCTTCTTCGACACGCCACTTTGAAACCTCCTCTTAGGGCACTAAAATTGGTCTTTGAAGAAGACTCGGACCACTAGAATATTTATAGGGAAGTTGATAAGGGAAATGGGTATGTGTTATCTGAGCTTGAAGGCTCAATGTTAGGTAAATATGAGAGGGAGGAGGTGCCCTTTTATAAGGGAGGAGAGGGGAACCTTTGGAATCCTCAAAAATATTAGTTTAATATGAATTCAAACCCCACATAAAAACCTCCAAAAATCACTCAGTTAAAATATTAGATGATATGGGGTTGTAATATCATCAACCAATCAAATTTAGACATGTTTTGTGCTTATTTTAAACCTTATAATTTTGATTTATCCTTATTTAATCTATTTAATTTTATTTGTGGTAATAAAATTCTAAATTTTAAATGGTTATAAATAATCACTTATGTGTGGTTAATTTTCTATAATTGGATAATTTATGACATTTTCGACTATATAAATTTCAATTTATAATATTTAAATAATTTTATGATTTTTAAACAATTTAATAATATGTTATTTTTATAAAATATCAATAGTGTCAATTTTGGCACTATTAATTTATTTGAATTTAAATAAAATCCACACAGAGGATATATTCTAAATAAAACATTTAATAGGTTCCTAACATGTCATATTATTCTATAAAATTAGTGGAGAACATTAAATAGTTCATATAATAATTATTTT
This sequence comes from Viscum album, assembly GCA_963277665.1. Classification (NCBI taxonomy): domain Eukaryota; kingdom Viridiplantae; phylum Streptophyta; class Magnoliopsida; order Santalales; family Viscaceae; genus Viscum; species Viscum album. The sequence goes on from OY728151.1 coordinate 1,894,604,161, forward strand.
ACTATTTGTAAAACCATTTATTTGATACTTCTCTTAATAAAATAATTTCTACAACATTTTTGTATAATTATTTAATATACTTATTTGTTGCATAAAAATTAAAAATAAAATACAAGGATGAAGATAAATCTTATAGATTTCATAGTAATACATTTAGTCGAATAGGTTGAATAATCTGATTTTTCTTTGGTCTAGTAGTAGGATTTCCAATGTGGGAAAGCATGTTCTCGTGAAGTCAGTGGCCCAAGAAATCCCTTCTTATGCCATGTCGGTATTCAAATTCCCCGAAACTCTCATTGATCAAATCCACTCCCGGTTGGCCAATTTTTTGTGGGGCTCCCATGAGGGTAGACATAACGCCCATTGGATGTCTTGGGAGAAGCTGTGTGTTTCAAAATTCAGTGGTGGCCTAGGTTTCTGAAATCTCAAATGGTTTAACGAGGATCTTTTGGAAAAACAAGGATGGCGCCTTATTTCCCACCCAAATACCCTATTTTAAAAGGTGATACAAGCTAATTACTTCCCTCATTCTGATTTCTTGCATGCCCAGCTGGGGCCACGACCGAGTTTTATGTGGAGTAGAAATTGGGGAGAAGAATCTCTCATTGACTTGGGTTGCATGTTAAGAATTGATGAAGGGAATAATGTTAAAATTTGGAAGGATCCATGGCTGGAAGAGGGCATAAATCTTAAGGTTTCCTCATCGGTTTTCCCTGGATTCGAATATGCAAGGGTACGTGATCTACTCGATGACTCACTAGAGGAGTGGGATCAAGAGAAGATTTGGTGCTGGTTTAATGAGGTGAATCATCATCTCTTCCTGAGTATCCCTCTCACACCAGGAATGGGTAATGACCAGATTTGCTAAACGGGGGAACCTCATGGGTGATATTCTGTTCGTTCAGGTTACAAAATTAGGGTTCAAGGTTTTTTCTAGGGTTTTACCAATAATAGATGGAAGTGCCTCTGGTCCCTCACCACTTTCCCTAAGGTGAAATTTTTTTAGTGGTAGTACTGTGCTGTGGTTCTTCCAAACCGTGACTTTCTGGTGTAATAACATATAATGAAGGATGAAATTTTTCCTTTGTGCTTCCATGAAGTGGAGTCTCCTTTTCATGCAATTCTTTCCTGTAAGAGGGTGGAAGGGGTGTGGAAGGTTTGGAGACCAGATTTTTGGTATTTTCATTGATACTTCAATTGGGTTGGTCCCAAACCTTACTAAATGTGTGTCTTCTATGGACCCGAGCATGGTCGGGATGATATGCACAATTTCTTGGTTGGTTTGGACTCCCCGTAATGAATTCATTTTCCAAAGGAAGGTGACTTATGATCATATATGGGTGGATAGAGCTATGGAGTGGATGAATGGCTGGAAGAAAAGTGAATCGGTGCATTCTTCGGGCCACACCTGATGGGCGGCTCCCCTTTGGTCTCCCCCCCATGAGGGTTTCATCAAGATTAATACAGATGTTGTTGTCTCTGATAACTCAAGGGTCGGCATTGGGCTCATTTCTCAGAACAAACTTTTCCATATTGTGGAAGCTCAGTGTAGGGTGGCGCCTAACTCATGGTGCCCTGTGGTGGCTGAGGCCTCGACCATCCTCCAGGGGATTCTTTTTGCCCGTTCAAAATGTTAGCCCATGATCCTGGTGGAGTCTGATTTCCTTGAAGTGGTGAATGCTATGTCAACAAAAGATGAGGATTCCCAACCTTTTGGCCTCATCTTGAGGAAGATTTGGTCCCTGACCGATGGTTTCGGTGCATGAAAAAAAAATTTATCAGAAGAGAGGGTAATTCGAGAGCCCATCGTTTGGATCACTTTGAGAAATGTTGGGGTGATCATTCTTGGGTGAACTTGTTCCCTGATTGGCTTTGTAATCCTGGTTTCCTTGATCAGTAATTTATCTGTTCCATTAAAAAAAATACACTACCAATATGTTTTTTTTCAGGTTTGTGAGCCTTTTAATTTTTATTATTATTTCAATAAAAACTATATTACTTATTTTTCACTAAATAAATAATTTCTACATCATTAATGTATAAGCTATTAAGGTAATTAAATATCTCTTAGAAATTATAAATAAATTACCATGATAAATAAAAACATTTTATCTTTCAAATGACTATTTATAACCGAATTTATATTCTGTGTAAACTTATATTAAAAATACTTTAATTATTGAAGTTGAGTGAGACATATTTCACTTTCCTTGTAATAAAATAACCTAAAGGACTTAATCACCTCCAAGTGGGTTCCAATGGTTTCCATTTCGACCTAAATATTACTTAGGAAGAAATATAAGCATCCAATTATATTAAGAAAAGTGTTAGTGTAATTTTATAACATTATATTTACCCTTAATTACCCAATTTACCTTTTACTATGGTAAATAAAATTTACCGTAGTTACTATTCATAATGCCCAAAAAATAAAAAGTATCCTATTAACGTAATTTGGACCCAATGATTCCAAATATGGAATCCATTTTTCTAAATTCAATACACAAAAGGTGCAGAAATTAATTTCAAATTAATCTTGCTGTTAAGAAAACGAGTTTTAAAAGTTTAATCATTGCAAAAGATTGAAATGATTTTACCTATGAATTCCATGTAAAATCAATGATATTGACATAAATTATATTAAATGGTAAAAATATATTATATTTTACTTTAAAACCATTCAATATTATAATTTAACCATATAAGTTATTACGATGAAAAAAGTTGTTTTTAATTAAATATATAGCGTGTTTTTACTATTCATTAAAATATGAAACTTATCAGAAAAATATCAATACTTTATCCAATGTAAATTTTTAAATCCTGATTCAAAATAAGAAGTTTATTTTTTAAAATATAACTTATAAACTTTTCAAAAATTATATTTAAAATGGGTGCGCCATCAAATAGTGGCAAAACTGCATTTTTTTAAAAATACTTATTTTACCCGAAAAAATTATTTTGTTCTAATATCATGTTCTATAAAATGTGTATGATGAATTATAATGTCATAAAATTAAAAATGTATTTAAAAATATTCATAAAACTAGTTTATAATAATATTATAACCATATATCGTTGTTTAGTGAAACCTGGTGTTGCCTACAACACACAATATTGAGGAAGGTTGTGACTGTGTGTAATGCAAGCCAAGTCTAGGATGCGTGTAGTGCAAGACTCCTTTGTTGTTGTATATAACAAAATCCAACCATATTTTATTTATTCATTGAATATATATATATAGACACAAAATGTTGCATAAAATAACTACTATCAAACAAATATGAAATTGTGTGGAAAAAGTTCCATGATTAGTGTTGCGTATACTGCAAGCTAATATGGTGTTGCATATTGCGCAAGATAATATTGGTGTAGAGTACAACAGAAGATTTGAAGGAAATTAAAAATAATATATCTTATAAAATCTCGAGTCATTACATTCTACCCCCTTAAAATGAATTTCTCCCTCGAAATTCGACGGGGTTATAAATCGTTTACTATTCATAGAAACCCACATCGTATAAAGGAATACTAAAACATAATTTTAAAAACTAAAGTATAATATGTAACGATTACCCAAAGTAACTCATCACTGGGTTTCTGTATAGGAGAACGTAGGTGAAAATATGGATATGGAAGAAAAATATAACCATCACGTTCTGATGGTGAGTGGTAGGGAACATGGCTATGAAAAATCCAAGAATCACAAAGCCATAAATTTGTGATGTTCTAAGTTATCATCTAATTCATCAGATATGAGGGCACCATGACAACATTTTTGGTTTTCAATATCATTTCCTTAATGTTGAAGAATTTTTGAATCAAAAGAAATACTTACTTGATTTTGGTACAATCTCACTATTGTTTTTGCCTTGAACAATTTCCATTTCATCTCATAAAGAAATGAAGTTGAATTTTTCATTCGTGAAGTGTTAGAAGATCATTTGATAAAATGATGAGTCATTCCATCTGTTTGAAACAAAAGGATAATTTTTTTTATCAAATATACATAAGTCCATCTTTGGTGTGGTTAGTCACATATGATTCCAAAAATGGACTTATACTTCATCCATCATACCACTTAATAAAATAAAACTAGTTTTTACTAACAAGGGACTTCCTGTAGGCCAGTGGTAGGCAATATAGGCTTGTCGCACTTCAGTTGTGGGTTCGATTCATGCAACCTTGTCCGAAACGACAGGTTCTCTCCCATTTTGTAGGTTGTCCTTTTTCTAAAACTACATTATTATAACATCCCATCAATAATATTGAAAAAAAGTTCTATCCTTAGACAATACTAATTTATGTCCAACATAATCCATTCCAATCTTTAGGATTATCCAAAATTCTTATGTCCAAGCTCATAGTATAAAGAAAACAATTACTATAAATTCCATCTACCGAGTATGTGAATACCATCATTTATCCCCCATATATCATACAATATATCTTGTTGGTCACATTCCAAACATAAAAATACCTTAATCATGTATTCTATTTAAAAATTAATACCCATTGAAGCTTAGTGAAAACATGACTACTATCAAAAGTTAACTCTTTCCACATACCAAAATCCAAAAATTTCGATATACTCAAACCATGATATCACTTTGTCCTTATATTAGTCATGAGCTCATGAATATTGTCTTACATATTATTTTCTCCTTATCCTTTCATTATGGGCATATCATCTACATTCCAAAAATATTCGAATAACCATTCATGTTTACTGGTACCATTCAAAATTTACTAAAATACTTTGGAAAAACAATAGTGTAACAATCCTTAGATGTGTCTTTATTCCAAAGTACCATTACCTATACAACATAACTCTTGATAAACATAAATCATTACACTTCATTCTTAACCCATTAACCGATCTTTATCATTGTATTCCTCAACACCTCTTCCATCTCATATAATATTTGTAGTCTCTTCATCATAAAAAACATAAATACTACCCATACGACCATGATGGTTCTCTTCATGAGATTTTCCCTTAGGAAATTGGTTTACATAATGCCCGTACATTCCACATTTAAAACATTTAACCATTTTTTATGTCCTAGGAATACCATTATCCTTGTCCATGGTGTTAACTGAACATTTCCCATTGCAATTACTGGATTTGTGTCCTTCTTTTACACACCAAAAGCATCTTCTAGTTCCTTTGAAACAATCCCCTGGATGCTTCTTCCCACATGACTTACATGATGAAAATTAAACTTTCTTTCCTCTATGATCATCATGAAACTCAATCTTTCTCTTATTAGCAGAGTCAGGAATCTTAATAATGTTGAGATTATTGATCATATTATGAGATTGCGGATTAGTCATAATAACTATGTTTCACCTTTCAAATTCCTTTTCATTTGGTAGCTCATGAAAAATATCATTCCATTGTCCATCATATCCTCCATTATCGTGAAGCCTCCTATTTCCATCCATTTTCTAAAAACCAAATAGAATAATTTGAGAGGAAAAATTCATGCTAGGAAAACAGCATAATAAAGAGGGATTACCTTCAATATCTAACATCATAGGTTTAATTATAATATGGTTTCCTTAATTCTTCGATTATAACCTATACTTATACTTAACCCTAGGTACGTCCCTAGACATACATTAGAAATATCTCTAGGGATCTCACTAAAGTTTTCGCATCCTAGTTTCCAAAGGTTAACTAAACCTTTACTCTGATACCAACTGTAGAGACCCAAATCTTGATTTACATAGATATGACATTAATCTTGTGGAATATCTAATTAATAACAAAAATAGACACCAAAGGACCATAATAGTTTAGTTTCTTTGGAAACATGGAATATAAACTTCTAATCAGGTTGAAAGATCGTCAACATCTCCCATAACGATCTTCCACTTTTTGTTTCCTTACCTAAAACTATTCCTTTAATCCTGGGGGAAAAGAAAACAGAAAAAGGGTGATCTCAAATGCTTAGTAAGCTTAATCATGGAGAAAAGAAAACAAACCATATATATTTGAACTTAAAAACATAAACATAATTTTTAAACATCAAGATATTGAGTAATGACATAAAACGTGGCAGTATGTAAGGCATAGATCATAATGGAACATAAATCATAATAAAATAGCATTGGAATATAACTTTTAATTGTGGAAAAAGATTAATCACATGATATTATTTCCATAGTAGCCAAGACATTGCTGCCAATACCATCTTAGTGGACAAAGTCCCTTTCTGAACCGGGTTTACTTTCCATTCCATCCTTGTATTACTGAACCAGATTTACTTGCCGTTCCAGCCATGTCTATCTCATGAGATATAAATCTTTACCCAATACATTGAAGGGAGATATAGGTCCCACCCATATCATAATGAAATCCTTCTTACTTGTGTCGTAATATAAACATAAATCATTCATCATAACCCAATGAATAAAAATGGGTTTCACAGACATCATCCCATCATAACATAATCCATATAAAACCAATGGATATAATTTCATCATAAGAAAAGTGAAACCATGTAAATCAAAGATTTATTATTCTTGAAACATACACATATGAAATAATTTCATCTTAGATGGAAAATGGTTTTGATAAAACACTTAAAAGGAATTCTTGAGGAAAATATCCTTTCTTGTTAACAATAATTTTCATTACAAAATATTCCACGCAATTTAAAAAAAGGTTTTTTTGAAAATAGTCATGAAATATTATAGAGTAAGCTTCATAAAAATAAGGGGTTATAAAACCGTAAAAATTCGTTCATGCCATATATGTTGAAAAAACATTCTTCCTGTACTTCTGCCGGAAAAGTCAAAAAAGTACCTCGTATGGTAAAAAAAAGAAAGCTTCTTTACATACCATGAAGTAAAAGTCAAAAATGGGTAAAAAGGACTTTAAACATACATGAAACCATTTTTAGAAAACACGGACATGGATGACAACAATAACCCTAGTAAATACTTACGAATAAACAATCTCGGATAAGAACAAGATTGGAATAATTATCTCTTAACATAGGTCCGATATGCTTCGTACGTATCCGAACCTCCTGAATAATGATTTAAATAATGTCATTGACTTATTATAGAATCATATTCATTGTTATTATATCATATATGGTTCACTTATAACTTTATATTACCCATTCTTTTGTAAATCAATGTTAAAACAGCGTTTGGGGTAAAATTGTTTCATTTATCGTAAGTGTTTTGACTTGTAGTTCTTGATATTATTACATATATCATGATTTACATAATTTAATAATGTAAAACATGATTTATGTATAATTAATATTCAGCATATACATATATATGATAGATTTATAAATGGAATGAAATACACCGTTCATGGAGACGGTAGGCCGTACGTATGCATGAATGTTGTTTTCGTTTCATTATTGAATTGAATGGAATTAAATAGATTAAATACATATATATATATATACATAAATACAGTAGCATTATTATTTCACATATTTCATTATTATACATTATATATACTTTATAATCATTCATGAATGGTTAACATGAAGAATGAATCTTATCGTGTTCGTGGAAATGGTAGTCCGTACATACGCACGAGCGATGATATCGTTCCCATGATTGTGGAATTGTATTTAAGTGTATATATACTATTTCAGAATAAATATAATTTTACAATAATTACATATAGTTATTCTGTACACCATTATACCCATCCAAGTAAGGTGGTGGTGGAAAACAGATTACACCACGGCGTGGAGACGGTATTTCGTACGTACGCACACGTGGTGATTTCATTTTCCGTAGAATGGAAAGAAGGTAGAATAGGGTTGTTTCATATTTATAATAACATATAATTATATGATTGATACTGATGTTATTACTTCATAATGAAAAAACTAAATAAGAGGAAGTACAAGAAGAAATTAATTTGAAAGAATCGGTAACATATAATACCTCTTCTTCGACACGCCTCTTTGAAACCTCCTCTAAGGGCACTAGGATTCGTCTTTGAAGAAAACAAGGACCTCTAGAGTATTTATAGGAATGTTGATAAGGGAAATGGGTAGGGTTTGGCCGAGCTTAAAGGCTCAAATATGGGTAAAGATGAGAGGCAGGAGGTGCCCTTTTATAAGGCAGGAGAGGGGTACCTTTGGAATCCTCAAAAATATTAGTTTAATATAAATTCACACCCCACATAAAAACCTCAAAAAATGACTCAATTATAATATTAGATGATATAGGGTTGTAATAAAATCATAGAATCAAATTTATACATGTTTGGATCTTATTTTAAACCTTATAATTTTGATGTATCCTTATTTAATCTATATAATTTTATTTGTGGTAATAAAATTCTAAATTTGTAATGGTTATAAATATTCACGTATGTGTTGTTATTTTTCCATAATTTGATACTTTATGAAATTTTAGAATATATAATTTTCAATTTATAATTTTTAAATATTTTTGTAATTTTTAAACAATTTAATAATATGTTATTTTTATAAAATAACAATAGTGTCAATTTTGACACTATTCATTTATTTGAATTTAAATAAAATCCACACAGAGGATATATTCAAACTAAAAAATTAAATAGGTTCCTAAAATTTCATATTAATCTATAAAATTAGTGGAGCACATTAAATAGTTCATATAATATTTATTTTACTATTTGTATAACCATTTATTTGATACTTCTCTTAATAAAATAATTTCTACAACATTTTTTGTATAATTATTAAATATACTTATTTGTTGAATAAAAATAAATAATAAAATAATAGGATGAATAGAAATCTTATATATTTCATTTTAATACTTTTAATAGGATTTATATTTAAAAACAACCAACTTTTAAAATGATATATATATTAAATTATGAAGGTGACAACATTGACATCATTTAAAATAAAAAAATATAAGTGTCATAATCACTTTTATAAGACTCCAAACGGTCATATATTCTGTCATTGGATTCTTATAGTGTATATATACACTACCAATATGTGTTTTTCTGGTTTTAAGCCTTTTAATGGGCATTACGATTTCAATAAAAACTATATTACTTATTTTTCACTAAATAAATAATTTCTGCATTATTAATGTATAAGATTTTAAGGTAATTAAAGATCTCTAAAAAATTATAAATAAATTACCATGATAAATGAAAACATTTTATCATTAAAATTATTATTTATAACCGAACTTATATTCTTTATAAACTTATATTAAAAATACTTTAATTATTAAAGTTCTGTGAGACATATTTCAATTTCCTTTAAATAAAATAAACTAAAGGTCTTAATCTCCTCCAAGTGGGTTCCAATGGATTCCATTTAGACCCCAATATTCCTTATAACGAAATATAAGCATACAATTATATTATGGCATGTGTTAGGGTAATATTATAATATTATATTTACCCTTAATTACCCGATTTACATTTTACTGTGGTAAATAAAATTTACTGTAGTTACTATTCATAATGCCCAAAAATAAAAAGTATCCTATTAAAGTAATTTGGACCCACTTATTCCAAATATGGAATAAATTTCTCTAAATTCAATACACAAAAGATTTAGAAATTAATTTAAAATTATTCTCATTGTTAGAAAATGAGTTTTAAAAGTTAAAACATTGCAAAAGATTGAAATGATTTTACCTATGAATTCAATGTAAAATTAATGATAATGACATACATTATATTAAATGGTAGAAATATATTCTATTTATACTTTAAAAACATAAAATATTATAATTTAACCATATAAATTATTACGATGGAAAAGGTTGTTTTTAATTAAAATATAGTGTGTGTTTACTATTCATTAAAATATGAAAGTTATCAGAAAAATATAAAAACATTATCCAATGTAAATTATTATATCATGATTCAAAGTAAGAAGTTTATTTTGTAAAGTTTAACTTATGAACTTGTCAAAATATATATTTAAAATTGGTGTGCCATCAAAAGGTGGAAAAACTGCATTTTTGGAAAAATACTTATTTTACCCGAAAATTTGATTTTATTCACATACCATGTTCTATAAAATGTGTAAGATGAATTATAATGTCATAAAATTAAAAATGTATTTACGAATACTCATAAAGGATTGTTTATAATAATATTATAACCATATATTGTTGTTTAGTGAAACCCGATATTGCTTACAACACACGCTATCGAGGAAGGTTGCGATTGCGTGTAATGCAAGACAAGTCAGAGTTACGTATAGTACAAGACTCATTTGTTGTTTCATATAACAAAATCCAACCATATTTAATTTATATGTTGGATATATATATATAAACAATAAATGTTGCGTAGAATAACTACTATCAAACAAACTTGAAATTTTCTATAACACGATCCAAGATTAGTGTTGCGTATACTACAAGCTAATACGGTGTTGCTTATAGCGCAAGATAATCTTGGTGTAGCGTACACCAAAACATATTAAATAAATTAAAAATAATATATCTTATAAAATCTCGGGTCGTTACATTCGGGGTGATGTCAACAGAGTTGTGAAACATTGAAATCATCATGTATAACATTTTATCTCTATGAAGATAAAATTGGTATGAAACTAGAAATACTCTTTCTATAACCTAAAATGGTCCATAAAACTAGGGAAAAAACTTTCCATGTCTTTATATCCTATGTTGACCAAACCTTGGAGACACCCAAAGGAATACTTGATCATCATCTGTAAAATCAGGGGGTTGTTGAAGTGTATTTTCATAAAACTCATATATACTATGATCCATAGCCATATGACTCTTAAATAGCTATACTTCCTCTGACATCTCCTACACAAGGATTGATCCCGACAACTCTTACACACCTATCACCATCCAGCATAAGGGTGTTATGAAAGGCCTAACATAAGGTGCCCCATTAAGTTCCAATTAAATAGTTCCCAAATAACCATTGTTATTGGAAAACAACAATAAATCTAGGTTCTTCTTGTAAGACCCACTAAATTCTATAAGACACAGTCACAACATATCTTTAAGCATCTGTATTGTACACTCCAACTTCTCATCAATCTATAGTTGTAAATTTATAATAAAAAAATAGTGTACCAGGTTACTTTTATATTCCAGTACACAAGCATGAAGTATAACATGAGTGCTGGTATTAAATAATAGTTTGTGGAACCCATGTAGATGGAATATCTCTAAAACATTTAACTATCCCAAGTGATACCATGGAAAAGTCTACAACATTGGTATGAAATATGAAACCATTGTCAAAGATTCCACAACAATCCAAATACCATCACTATTCCAAGGTGTCCTTAGGATAACCACAAAAAATTCCATAGTAACGTCATACCAATTCTATTTCAGAATGGGAAAGAGTTTTAGAAATCAACCAGATCATTAATTCTCTGACATCACCTACTGATAGGTGTATCATTTTGTCATGAACCCTAATATCTCATTTTTTATCCTTTGTCCCCAAAACTGTCGACATAAGTCACAATACATTTTCTTCACACCAAGATGCACTAGCCACATTAATGTATGAAATTATCACATATAAACTACCAGCATGTTAATCGAAATAGAAACAAAATATCTAACATAAATGATCTCATCCTTATCTATGCTCTAATTATAAGGTGAATCAACACCGTTAAGGATTTCCCTCTTGGTCAAACACTGAATATCGTCATATTTTATTTCTCTGATCCATATCAAAAGTGAATACTATACTAAAATTGTTACCATAGACATATTCTCAAGGCTCTACTAAACAAAAACCTGAATTTCATCCAAAAATGTCAACATATTTCACTCAAATATAGAATCTGGAATATCTTGTGCTTGATTTTTCCTTCTCAATGTGTCAGCAACACAATTTCTCTTCCCAAGCATATATCATAGCTCAAAACAAAATGAATTCATATACTCAAACCATATATACTAAAAAATATTCAAATATCATTAGGGAATGATATTACATATGATATTTTAATCATTATACACTGTAAACATCTCAACTAATAGATAATGACTCCAACACTTTAATTCAAAAACAACTACAACCAACTTGTGGTCATGCATAGGACAATTCCACTAATTTGTCCTCAACTACTGAGACCCATATTCTACAACTTCATATTCCAGTATATAAACTACTTGTTTTTCAATCCCATAATCATCACAAAACAATATATAATCCTCACATAGATTGATTAGGATCATAATTTTTACCAATGTCAAATACCTCTTCAACTCCTGGAAGGAATTCTCAATTAATTATGATCGTTAAAAGGTTTCACCATCCATGGTCAATCCCAAAATTTGTTCTGTAAAATGGTAAATGTTCTAAATGAACATCCAACAATATCTATCGATCCCCATTAATCTATTTATGTCAAAAATATTCTTGGCCTTTGACCAAGAAGAAATGACACAAACCTTCTATTGGTCCACTAAAACACTTTCCTTCGAGTTGATGTGACACAAGAAGTGTGCCTGATTAAGAAAAAACTAACAAGTAGATTTCATTAAAATATATTCAATGCCTTCTCAGTATACTAATGATGATTTAATGATGTTGGAAATGATCGTCATGAGTCATATAGTACACCGAGATATCATCCCTGAGCATGAACAAAAACTTATCCCTGAATGGATGGAAGATTCAGTTCATCAAGTCCATAAACAATGTTAGTGCATTCTACCACCCAAACAAAATTATGATGAAGTCATATTGGCTATACCTACTTAAAAAAATAGTATATGGTATATCAGAAGTCAATACACTCTAATGATGATACCCTTATCACAATTTAATCTTTGGGAAAACATAGGATCCTATCAACTGGTCAAATAAACTATTGATATGTTGTAGAGGAAACATGTTCTTTATAATGATCCTGTTGATCTTCCTGTAATCAACACACAAGCATAGTGTCCTTCTATCCTTATTATAAAACTACACTAGAGAACCCCAAGGGGATGTAGTAAAAATGATAAACCCTATATCCATAAACTCTTCCAGCTGATTCATGATCTCTTGAAGCTCAATCGGTACCTTTCTATATAGTGAAATTGATATCGGCTTTATACCTAGCTTGAGCTCTATAGTAACTTCCACATCTCTCATTGGTGTAATCCCTGAGAATTATTTAGGAATCACATCATGAAACCTATTCACTACTAGTGGAAAGACATCATAATTCAAACCTTCATCAACCAATAATAAACTAGAAACATGGGATGTGATATCCCCCTAATGCACATGAACTAGGAATAAAAAACGTTTTCATATCCCACCCCCCCTAGTGAGTATAGTTTTAACCCTTAGGATATGTAAATTTCCATATACTATGGTAAAAATACATGTAGGATTTGTATGCTACTATCCAGACAATAATCACAATTAGGTCAAATCCAAACATCTCGAGATTATAGATATCCCAAATGAAACGATACTCCACAACCTCAAGATAACATCCCTTACATAAGTGGATGTCTATAGAACATATTCCAAACAATGTATTTATCATCAAAAAACTAGTCACAAACTATAACACCATGCTCAAACCATTCACGTGTTTGTCCGAAATAAATGAATGAGAGGAACTAGTATCAAATATGGAATTAGCTAATGAATAAAGTACAAGAATAAAACCTCTCACTATCAATGGTCCTACCACTTTATCAACAAATGTAGGAGAAAAACCTTGTAACATTGATGTCCCTGCTTCCATTGTTGTAGTATGAGTCATCCAAGATACACCAATCTAATAATATGGGTTCCCATGCATATAAAATATACTCCCAATACCTCTACTTCCAGATCTCATAAAACTCCAGCTACTAGACTGATATGGTGAAAAGACCACCTTCCAGTACTTTGGCCCTCTCCACATCCTCCATTCATACTCAACTATCACGAGTTCAAATTGAACCTCTATGGATGACCCATATTTCCCCAAGACCATCACTCTAGTTGTTGTCGGGGGGCACTATCTCCGGATGTGTCCCAACCCACCACATTGGTGAATATAAACTCTAGTATTATCCTATCAAATTGATCCCTTTTTCTAAGTATGAGGCTTCCCATGGGCCTAGATAATATTATTATTACATTTCTTCATATCTTTGGATGTCGAACCTCTTGACCATCTAGCTAGAACCACCTATCATGCATTGGAAGCCTACCTCAATTTCACCTCAGCGAGGAGAGCCTGATCCACCACATTAATAAACTTTTTAAAATGAATGAGGTTAGACTAGGGAAGAATCACAGTTAATCCCATCCTGGAAACTCCTCATCGTAGATGTCTCATTCCCATCCAATACTAGAGAAAAGTACTATATGTCTGTAATGAATAAAATATAGGAAATGACATACATACTTCCCTAAGTCAACCTCATGTACTCAAATGCTCTCTCTTTCTATAGTGTCTCTAGATATAAATGAACCAAGAACATTTCTAAGACGTCCTTTCATAATACACTATCATATACTCTGGTATAAGACAAGACGTCCCACAAGTGCTTCAGTAATCCCTATATAATATTAAAATCCAAATTGACCCACATCTCAATAGGAGAATAAAAATAGTCAAGTATAGTCTGGATAGAATAAATCTAGAACTCAGCTCCCCTGGTCCTCTCTCTCCACTAAAATTTTGAGTGTGCTGAAACTAAAAGACATATGTCAACTCAGACATTCTCTTTGCAACCCGCCTAGGGTATCTAAAACTATACTAAATGAAGATAACTTTGTTATCATACAACTTCCCTCATTCTTCCTCACTTTTCACTATCATTACCTTAGGTTCCAATACTGGTTTTACATCCACTTAAATGTCCACATATCTATCTTTCAACAAGCCTAATCCCGGAGGAATATATCTATAATTACAAAATGAAATCTCATGACACAGAACAACACATTTTCAGGTCTATGTAAGAAGAATACATAATAATGCAAAAAAAATCACTTCCCCAAACCCCTTCACACAGACCAAACCAATGCGCTATCACTTAACATAACCATACCATGCATAGGTCATGGTTTCCAAGGGTGAACACATTTGGTTTATTCATGTTTTGAATTTGTACACCCACTTATTTTCATTTTGAATCATTTTATCACTTATAATTTCATATTTGGCACTATTTTCATCTTCATGCCTATGATACTTCATGTCACAAAATAATCCCGAGTTCTTAGAATGATGAATGAATATCTATCTTATATTCCGTATGAGGACATGAGTCAAATATCATAAAATATCAACAAAAATTATGGTATAACCCATTAAGTGAATAATACAAGGTGAAATAACATCCAATTGTAACAACATACACTAATAACAATAATCCCACACTTGGTACTTATGGATTCACCCATACATGGGTTTCCAAATCCCATTCACAAGCTCATTGATGTGTTCTGACTCTTCGTAGTCTTCAATATAAATTTTCTACATAGTAAGAAAAAATAAATAATCAAGGCCCCTCTGATAAAACTTTATAATACCCCGACCTATGTGCTACATACTTGTGCCCTAGGATGACCAGTCACATGACCTCAAGCATGCCTCCCCATACACGAATGAATGATGACTCGTAGTGAGGGTTTCATTTCAATCATTGTGAGATTGTACCCTCCTAATCATAGAAATACCAAAGTGTATATAAATAAGTTATAACCAAATGACACATAACCATAATAAGAACAATACCAATATGAAATTTTGACCAAAATAAGAAGTACTATATCAAAACAGAATAGTAGATATACCATGCTAGAATACATGCCAAGTATTAAAATGAAGACCCAATAGTACAGTCACTAACAACACCTATAAAGGTCCCAAACCACCTTTTTTCCCTCATCGATGCTTTATCCCAAGTCATCCATCTAATTCAAGTCTATTTCATTTATCATGTCCTACAAACATTAATTCTATTTTGGTATTGACCATGCATCCGGAGGTGGATATTAGTACAACTATGTAGGAAACCACCAACATCGCCTACAAGAATAACCATCGAGGGAAAGGTTTATGTAGTCATATAAGGAATACATAAAAAATAAAGTAAATATTTTACAAATATACATTCACCCTTTATTTAATCACATAACACCCAGGTTTCTAGGTATACCCAAACTCTCAATACATGCTTCAGACTGTACTAAGGTCTGATCTATCCCGAAGGAGTTTCATATCTGATTATGCAATTTAAACCATTCTTTGTACCTATTAACATATGAAATACCTTTTAACATTCAACTTTTAAATTCACATTGTGGGATTTTGATGTAGCATACCATGACAGATACAAAATTATCATATATGAATTCTATTGTTCCCATTCATTATTTATTATCAAACTATGGGATTTTAATATTGTGGACTATTTCCCACACATGATAATCAAATGTGAATTATACTTTCACCATTAATCACATCTTATCACACTATAGTATTTTTAAGAAAGAAACCATGTCCCACTGTCGTTTATCACATTAATTGATTTTATAACTAAATATTCGAACATAACAATTACATATAACAATCAATCCAGTAATTAAATAAATAAATAATTAATCCAAAAGGTATTAATTAATTTAGTAATTAATTAATAATCCCAATAAATTTCATAATAAAAATTATCCAGTTAATAATTTTCTAAAATAACTATTTCCATTCAAAACATTTTTCAAACTATAATTAATCAAATAATTAATTTCACAATTTCCATAATCAAAATGTCTCCATAATTAATTCTTCAATTAAATATTTCAATAAAATTAATTTTATAATCCCATCCATTATCATTAATTAATTCACCAATTAAATAACCAAGTTCAAAAATCTCAATAACTCCTTAACTAACTCAAAAATGTATTAATTCAATTCATAATACCCATATTCCTAATTTCACAATTACCTAAATTATTTCACCAAATTAATTAATTCAATGATGAACTAAAATTGATAACAATAAAAAAATAAATTATAAAATTACATACACATAATTGATATAAAGCCTTTTATAATTGAATTATCGACCACCTTCCTCAAATTGGAGAAGAATGCTCACAAAATAATATTCCCAAATAAAAGCAGATCGATCAAGAATTTTTTGAAGAACACTATTTATATTAAAAAATAATATCCAAAATTAAACAGATCAAAATACAAAAAATATAACTAGATCAAGATATAATAGGGGAAAAATATCTATTTTATCTTTTAATAGGATAAGTATATACAGGGAAATCTATATGAGAATAAATCACATACCCAGGTGGTGCTAATCTTTAATCAGCTCTTAAATTAGACAAGAAAGGAGGCTAAGAAGGATTGAAATCTATTTGAGAGCCTCAAAAATTATGAAATTTATATTAGGGTTGAACTTTGACTAGTTATGGGTTAGGATGCTAGTGTTCAAGAATTAATAAACTATTTTTTGGGTTAATTTAAAAGTTGTTCATGGTTTTCCAATCTGTGCGCCTTAACCATGTTTCTCTTCCTGGGATGGGGAATGGTTTCTCATTTTAGTGTTCAGGTTTGAAAAACTATGATCCAACCAAGAAACCCCAATATTTTGAGGATTGTAGTGTTTGCTGGGAAAGGCCGCATGATTATGGAAAACAGTGCGCCAACCATGCACTACCCTCTTTCTTTTATCTTTCCAAAATTATCACATAAACACTACCCAAGGTGAAACCCAAATAAAAAGTACCCAACACAAAGGAAAAAGAGTAAGTATAAATAATGATGTTATATCTCCAAAATAGTTTGGGGTCTAACCTGAAATCTAAAATAGTAAATCTATACTGTATTTATAAACCTAATTGACCACCTCAATACCTATGGATTAAATCCATCTAGGTTTGTTTTGTTATAAAAATAAACCCCATGATCCAATAGTCATTGATAATTCTAATATACTAGAGACTAAAATATCCTTAAATTTTTCAGAGTCTCCAATTCCATTGCGTGATTGTATCTCATGATATTTTATTATCTATGAGGAATCACCAACCACCCAAACGATATTTAATTAATCATCAACTTTCAAAAGTTCCTTTATACCAATTATATATTATACCTAATTCAAATTAAACCATAAGATAATATAATTAAATTGGAAATTTTAAACATTGATTACATTTCAATGATTTCTATTCCAATTCCATAATCTAATGTTTTCATCTCCCTGCCCAATTGTGGAACATGTAAAGAATGTATAATTAAAGGTTTCCCTTTCCTTTTCATCGACATGGGCTCACATAAATGATACCAAAATAATTATTTCTGTTAAAACAAATTACCTTTCATTATATATATCTTTTTTACCCCAATGGTTAGAAGGACTATGATAAATGAGATATTTCAAATAGTTAGTTTATTTATATGAAAACTCATTGGGAAATATAGGACATAACCTAAACATCTTGGATCTTAGATTAATCACGTACTTGAGATATTATAGTACACCATATTTATAAGAGGTTCTAGGCACAAAATAATCCCTCATAGTCAGATACATCCAATAGATGAACTGAAACTCTCTTCTCAAATACTCACCACCATTATAATAGAAAATTGTTTAAATTTTAATTATTATGTCAACAAGCACCATAGATCTATATTTGATATAATATTTTAAAATCTTAGAATTGTTTTCAATAAAATTATCCACACATTTAATGAGTCATTATAGATAAAGGTAATGATGTAAATCATTCCTTCTAGATATTTAACCAACATAGGTTCTCATATATCCACAAAAAAATGTGTGGGATTTTAATAAATTTGATTAATGTTCAACAACACAAAGGAATCCTTATGAATCTTCCCATTATTGTATGTTTTCTACATTTTATTTTTGAAATTTTAATCTTGAACATCCCCTTATTTTTACAATAAATTAAATGTAGGTGGATCTGAATATGTTCTTTTTCTATATCCCCTCATTTTGTATCAAATCTGTAATTACCTCAATTAGAAATTCATTATTACAATTATACTTTCTCATAGTAAATAACATTATATCCTATGATTTTTTAATTGATGATAAAAGTGTTAGTTCCCAAAATTTTGATCAAACATCACTATAATGAACTCTATTTGAATCTAGATCAAAACTATTTACATTATAAAACCGAACCTCCCTTCTGACATATTTAAATTTAATAATCATCCAATTAGAAACACCCAAATAATTTCTAACGGATTCTTCAACATTTTTTAAAAATTGATATAAATTTAAATTTTTTTTCTCCATATCAATTGTGTCGAAGGCCATGTCATAATGATACATCTTAAAATATTACACCCGATTACATTTTTTCAAGACATTCTCATTCTTCCTTTGAAAATAGATTTGGATTTACACCAGAATCTGTGACATCAATATATATATAGAATGAGTAATATTTAATTTTCTTCCAATAGAATTTGAAATATGATCCATTGAACTTGTAACTTCATACCTTTTCAACGTCCAATAATTCTATTTCAAAAAAAAATAGCCACCAAAATTTTTCAACCTAAATGAAAGGAGACTACGAATTTCTAGAGGTAGATACCTGAGTTAAAAACAATTGAACATCTAGATTCGATACCGATTTTTGTGAGAATTTTGAGATCATTAGTAGAATAAAGATTCCTTATTACCCATAAGTATATTAAAATACATACTATGATCCATGAGTCACTATTATGGATACTAAATTTATTCCTAAAGAATCAAAAATTCATGATGTTTTCACTACCTCAATTTTGTAAAAGTGATAGCAATTCTACAGCTTCAATATTTGTTTCATAACATGTATCAAACTTCAACCCTTTACATAAAAAATAATTTTAAATAAAAAATTATTGTATTAGAAATAGAAATAGAATTACATACTCTTATTGACATATCATTGATTCTTCATTAAATTTCCAAGGCTACATTCCAATTAAACTTGTCTTTATAAATTTATTTTTTCTTTTCATTGAAAATCTATAGAGTAGGATTTTCCCACATTCATATTTTAACATTTTCATTCTCTCTTTAAACCATTATAAAAAATATAATAGAAACCATAAATTAGTCCAAAAATATTTATTTTATATAAAAATTAGAAGCATACTTATATGAAATTCAAAAATCATTACAATTAATTTTTTTTACATAATTTCATATATTTTGGGAATAAAACCCTTAGGGAAATGTCACATCTAATTCAAAAAAATCAAAATTAATTTTACGAACATGATACCTAACTAGGTAAATAATGAGAAACTAATTCCCTAAAATCCTATGAAAATATTTCTCAAAATGATGAAAAAATTACCAAAATCCTATTATCTTTATAGATCCCATATGTTTAACTCCAAAAATCAATTAGAATAATAATTAATCCTTCAAAATCTGAATAAAAACTAAACATAATAAGAACAATGGATATTAACCAATATTTCAAAATATTTACCTTATAAATTTCATGTAAACTAAAGGGAGGTCAGATGAGAAATATTTTATTTAAAACGTATATAGAGAAAAATATAAAGTGATTATAAGAAAGGGGACTCATTATCAGTTTGGGAAGAATGAAATATGTTGTTAGGAATAATAATAAAGGGATTCAAATTTGAGTAAGGGAGAGATACAAAATGAAAATAGTAACTCTTTAAAAAAATATGATTTTCCAATATAGTTTTAGTATATATATTTTTACCCATCAAATTATAGTTTTCTATTTTGAAAATATTTCCAATAAATGTTCAACCTGGATGGTTCATTATTTAATAAGTAAATTTTTTATTTTTCATAAAATATAATTCATTAATAGTAAAAATAATATAATCTATTATAATAGGAAATTATTAAATGAGATACAACTCTAATAATAAAACATTCGTATCCAATGTCTCCAATATAATTTTGGTCACCCCCTCAACGTGAACCCACACTCTCTATAGAACCTTGTATGCCATATGGACTATTTCCAATATATTGTCCCAAATTGACCTGTTATATTTATGAAGAATTTTCTTATGTATTCATTAAGGGATCTAATATAATTCTATTTGTAACATTATAAGAAGTACTCAAATATTATACCCAAAACTATTTAGCAAAATCAATCACTTTTAACCTAGTCCTATCAATTGATGAATGTTTTCTAATTCTTCATTATAATACACTGTTTTCTTTTCTATGTCCTAAAGATAGAAAATTATTAAAATACCCATTATCATAATATATGGATATTTTCCATACTTTATTAATTCACCCCCATGGTCACTTAAAATCGTTTTAATTATCTGTCCCTCCTCATTTTTTACAAATTCAAAAAAGTGAAAAACATAGATAATGATTAATATTTATGTTTATAATATTAAACTATTGTGTATATATTAAAATAATTAATAATAGAAAATAATATGCTACCACTATCACTAGTATAATTAGTTATACCAAACATATCTTTATGAATAAGCTCATTTGGCCATATAGTTTTTACTTATTTGATTATCATGATTCAATTTGTATATTTTTTACTATTCAAGTAACATTCACAAAAGTGATGATGTCCTATTTCATTTTTGGCAATTGTAGAATGATTTGGAATGTGGAAGGATTATTCCTCAGTCTAAAATTCGAGCATCACATCCAATTACTTCACTAAATTATTTTATATCGTACAACATCACAATATTTAATGTTTAGATAAAATAATTTAGAAAAAATAACTTTGTTAATGTTTCGATTTATATTTTCATAATACAAAAAAATTATCCATGATGAAATTGTTTTTTTCATTTTGAAATTTAACAAAAATAACTTCATAAAATAGTTTTTAAATGAAATTTTAAATTATATTTCAATCTTTTTTCATATAAAATAGTATAAAGAAAAACATAATTTTCAATTCCTACCTCACTAAAACCTTTAACCATTCCTTATGAATTCTCCCAAATTGTGTCGTTACTCAATCACATTGATTTGGTGATAAAAAAATTTATTTTTCACCTTTCATATGTCTTGATGATAGATTATCCTTGTACCCTAAAACCATTTTTATTTTCCCATGACACACTTTCGATAAAAATAACTTTACAATTTTTGGTTGCCTATAAAAATTTGCATTGAATGAGTTTATAATATGAATATTTAGGAACCAAAATAGATTTAAAGATATTATTTATGGTAAATTTAGAATGGGATGATTTAGAAATTAATTCCTTGCAATTTCAAATTGATCAGAGAAATATCAACAAACAACCGAATTTTTAATGACATTTAATATGAAATCTATAATAAGTAGTAGTAGATATTCTACCATTAGGGACCTTATTATAGAATATCACATATATTTTTTGTAAATTATTATAATAACCAAGAATAGATATCATTTTATTCAATTAATTAAAAATCATATGTTTATGAATCTTTAATATACCTTTAAAAAAATTGACATATTCGATGTCAATGTTTCAAATTTAACTTTCAGGAGTTAATTCCTCTTAATAAGATTATAAAATTCCATATTTCAGAATAATAAAACGTAAAAAAATAATATATTTTTATAATTTTTCATTTTTAGAAAGAATATTTTTCATATTTTCTAAAAAATTTAATGATATCAATTAAAATTATTTTTTCATCCTACATAGATTTATTCAAATTTTTACTAATAGGAACATCCTTATGTTATCTCTTGAGGTTATTATAAAAACAAGTTAATTTATCAAAATTATATTCATGTTTTTCAAATTCATTATTAAATTACTCAATGATGAGTTTTTCTATATGATATTAAGAAAATGAATGATAATTAGATTCATTTACATTAATTGATGCATAAATGAAGAATAATATTGTAAAATCCTTTTCAAATCAAGATTATTCCTTAGTACATAAATCATATGTTCAACTATATATAGCTCTTGTTTCCTTCATTTTAGTCTTATATTTAATTCTATGATTATGTTCTTTATTTCATCCTGGTCAATTGGACCTGATGTGTTCCCATTTCCTAAGATAATAACAAATTACATCTTGAGTATAAATTAAAATGAAGTTAGTATCATTCTTATCTTTTTAGTCATCCTTTGGAAAATATTTTTGTGATCTCCTTGAGTATACATTCCCATTTATATGTCCGTATTTTGTAACATAGGATGTTTTTATTCTTTTCACTAATTTGTATCTTATAATTACAAGAGTGAGTAGAAATATTTTATTTAAAAACAATTCCCTTATTTTTAGAAAGACCATCTGGAGCATTATTTTTATGTTGTAACTCATATTGTAATTGTGAACTAATAAGATTATAATGAGGGTGTTCCATGAAGTTTTTAAATTTATCTATAGAAACCTTTTATCATGTCACTTATTTAAATGTTATCTATGTACTCTGTTAAAAAGAATATGATTTTTAAGAGTCTCTCACAACTAATTCATACCATATAAATAATGGTAAATCTATAAAACACTAGAGTTATTGTTTTTTATTCACCCATATTGGATTCATGACATTTTTCTCTTAACATAGCCAACATAGTTCTAATAGGATTATAAAACCAGGATGTGTAAATTATAGAAATTTTTAAATTTCATATGTAGTCTTGCAAGAACATATGTAACTATATAAATTTTTTATTTGTCACACAATATAATATTTTGACCAATGTGAAATTCAAAACACACTTTTCACCATCATTACAAGATAATGTTTCCAGTTCATATTCATTTAAAATTTATTGGTTTTCTATAATTTCCCAATGATCAATGATATGGTTTATTATGATTTTTTCTAGAAAATATCTCAAATATTGAAAATTGGTACCATCAAGATGTGGAGGGTTTTTTTGGAATTTATCCATCATTTTAGATTTTTTCATTCCTTATTAAATCAAATATATTATACATGACTATTATGTTTTGAAGGGGTTGGATAAAATAAATAATATATTTATGGATCATGGGTTCTACCATTGTTACCAATTGTTGTTCTGATGTTATGATAACAATTTGTAAGGAGGTTAGTAAATTATCCATTTAAAAAACCGAATTAATGAATTTAAAATTATAATACAGTTATTAAATTATGTTTATGAATTGAAAATAAAATAAATTAACACATTAGATATTTCATTATGTTAGGGCCTAAATGATTATAGTATACTATTCACTACTATGATGAATTGAGAGTGTTGGAATCGACTAAAACCAATATAATGGAATCTTACAATGACATTTTCCAACTAGAATAATAACCCAATTTCAAATCCCTTTTACCATGGAGGCCTAAACCCAAACAAATCCTATAGCATTATATCCAGAGGAAAACCAATATTGTCTACCTTTTTCAATTAGAGGAAAAACCCAAGGCCTTACTTTTTTATTAGAGTCAAAACCTACAAGCATACATTTTATTGGGTGGTATTACACTTTAATCTTATTCACCCATATGAATAATAAGAATAAGTAAAAAATCATATAACTATATGAATGATTCAAAGCTTAATAGTCAGGGAAACAATCAGTTCTATAGTATATAAGGCTTGAACAATTTTATTATGGTAGGGAGTAGTATTTAACGACCAATAAAATCAAATAAATTTATAGTATAATAATTTCGTCAACCTCATATTTATTTAACTAGTTATATCCGCTCTATGATTTTATAGATCATTTTTCACAAAAAATAATTCAAACATGAAATCTTTATCTAACTTCCTATAATAATGAATGAATTTTTTAGTAATACGTGTTCATTTCCCTGGTAAAAATCCTTATTTTAAAAATTAAAAACAGAAATGTAGATTTCCTATAAATGTTGATTGATATCCAATAAAAAAATAAAACAATATATTAAAAATTATGCGAAAAATTTATACAATTAAAAATAACAAGAATTATATTTCTCAGAATACTCCCAAAAAATAATCATGAATGACCCTTTTTCTTTCAGCCAATTTGATTTGGATATTTCCATTCCCAAAATTTTATCCTAAAAATAAGCCCAAACTTAATCCCATGTGAATCATATTCAAATTATCATTAAAAATTATGGAATTTACATAGGTGAATCTATTATGAAATCCACAATCTAATTGAATTCATCATGTATCCAATATTTGAGATATCGTAATTATAAAATTTGTAAACAGTTAAACATACCAAATTTTAGACTCACTAGCCCTATAAATAACACAATTAACAATATATCTTGTTGAAAAATATTTATGAAATTTATTTTATATTGAAATATTCACGAATCAACTAAATAACGTTTTATATCTCAGGTTATCATCAAAATATAGTAGAAACCCATTTCTGAAAAATTATAGAATTTAGACACAAAATATGTAGTGGAATATAACCTAATTTAGTAAATGATATATATAATTTTATATTTACAACTATATTTATGTTAATTAAATATATATAGTTTTTTTATATTTTAAACAAAATAAGTATCATTAAATTTTTACTTTTATATCCGATGTTATTGTAAAAATATAGAATGTTACTAATTCTAGAAAATGAGTTACATGGTGAACTATAAATTCACTATGTGGGAGATTAGGATATGAAAATTGGCTAAATTTGAGAAAGGGATATGAGAATTAGCTCTATGGGAATATTAAAAAAACTATATAAATGGTATTTAAGTATTAAAATTATTGATCTAGTCTTGCAAATGAATATAATTATTGGAGATTAGTAAATGGCCAGTCATATCAAGAATTTTAATAATATTTTATGAAAGGAAACATTATAATCTAATCATGAAAAAGAATAGTTTAACAAATAAATAAGGAATAGTATTAAAATATTAAGAGGAAATAAAAAATTCGTAATTTGTAATTATCATATCATAAAGTTGTTCAAGGATATAGTCCACATTATCCTACATTTTGTTAATTACAAACCGAAGTCTAAATTCAAAAACAAATCCCATGTTTTGAAATTATAATAATTAAAAACATTCCAAAAAATCACATATATTGTAAAAAAATAATATGTATAAAATTAATATATGTAGTGAATAAAATGTTTTTAAACATTTATAAATACATATGTTAGGTTACAACTATAAAGGTTTTCAATTTTCAAAACAGGTGACATTGATCCTTGAAACATATCATTACCTATTACATGTATCCTTCTTTCTCATATATTGTATTCCACTTTAATTAGGTGCATCTTTGGACTATTCAGGTTCAAGGGAATTTATTTATGAAAATAAATTCATGTTTTTTTATTGAAGTTTGATTTAATTAGTGGAGTCCATGTATAAAAATGTTAATTATTTTTGGGGTCCATCTCAAGTTTGGAGAATTTTAGAGGTGTTTATGAGTTTTTGTGTAAATCCTGGAGATTTTTACCATGTGTTTGTAAATTACATGGCATGTAAAGGGGTTGCCTAATGTTTACGTGGTTTCTATACATATTTCATGAACTATCTAGATAGTGTGAATGTGGTACACACCATATAATGGTTAAATGGCATGTAATATCAGATGGGCTATTTTTTTGTAAAAAGAAAATAGGGTTTTATTGCACATAATAATTGTGTATTATAGGATGTGTAAATCAGTTCCTTGTCATGTAACTAAATGGGTGTCATATTTTAGGGTGATTCATGGATGAAATAACATTTTATTATTTTATAACTATCTTTGAACATGAAAAAGAACCATTCACAAATGATTTTTAGAGTCTCCCATTGATGTAGAATGATCCATTCAGTGATTGATGACTATAGTTTGGGTTCACATCTGTCCATGTAATTGAGCCTTTTTTTATTATTCATTTCATTAATTATAGAAATTATGTGGCAATTAATTATTGGATTTTTAGACACATACTGATATATTTCCTAGTTTATTTTAGATCTCTGGGTTGATCTTGTTCTAGAGGCCATTCCCCTGTGTCGAGTGTGGTGCAGTTTGTGAGTTCATTTATGTTATAATGTAATATAACTTCTTGACCGGCCATTTTTAGAATTTGATAAATTCTAATATATGTAGATTAATTTAAGGGCCACTATTTTGGTTTGGGTATTCAATTTTTTTTGTGGATCCATTGTGGGCATGTGTGACCCCAATATTGAGGTAGGTGGTTTTGTCTCTATCCTGTGTCGGTGGATTGGATTGATATTGTATTGTTACAAAAATTTATTAAATGAAATGTTATAATATGAATGATAGTTTTGTGTGTGTGGAAATGATTTTTTATAAAATATGTGTTTCCCAATGTTTGGGGTAAAATAAAGGGTTTTCAAATAATTAAGAAATGGTTTTATGAAAAGGGTTTCATTTCCTGACGTCATGAAATGTTTTCAATAATCGGTTTGGAAAATATAGCACATGGGGTGCCTTTGGTACTTATTGAGATGATTTAGTTATGTTTCTCACCAAATTTTGTGAGTTTTGTTATGTATATTATCTATAATCTCTAGTCCTATTGTTATAGGGGCTTGTTAGACCTATATGGGGGTTCACATTCTATGGTGTTCATCGACACTCAAAAAAAGATTCATATGTATGGTGTCTTGTTGCGTACGTGATTTTATTTGTTAGGAATGATTTTACATGTGATGTTGATGTAGTGTGATCCTTGTAATGATGTAGCATGTGATTTAGCATTTGGTTTTTGATCCATTTTTGTACTTCAATAGACTTTATATGATAATTAAATCCATCTTATTTATTTTAACATAATATATCTCTTATGATATATAGATATGAAATTCATTAATGTTTATTTACCTTCTTTATTTATAAATTTGGAAAAGGGGAAGCTAAACTAATTATCCCATGTTTTTTATATAAAAACTGTTAAACTGTTATCTTGAATTAATTTCTTTTATGTCAAGAATTTATTTATTATTAATCAGATAATGGATATAGAACACCATGTTGAGACCCTAATATATCTATTAGGTCACACCCTATATACATCATCATTAGTGCATAGAAATGGTGTTTTCATTTTATGCATGGAAAGGAAATTCACCGTAGTGATGTGGTGAGGTTTTATATCAGTTGGGATGCATAATTTGTGGTCATATGGTGGGATTATACCCATTCTATTATATGGAGTAGTTTTTTTTCTGATTTAACTGTCCTTTTTGGTTAGACTAGTATTTTTTGTTTTTTTATTCCCTTTAGGTTTTTGGTTTCAATTGTTTTTTCCAATTATGGAATATATTAGTTTTTCCACTATGTTCTCTTTTGTCTATATATGTTCAATGTTGTTGTTCCATGATTGGAGAAATCATTCCCTATATTGTTCAATTCATGGGTTCTAGTCATTAGTATGTGCGGATCAGGAAAACCCTTCTAGTATTTGTCCTATCTGGTCAGATATAAGTTGGATAGGGTAATTGGTGTTGAATTGTTACAATATGGTATCATAGGATGTTTGTCCTGAAGATTCCTTGTCTAGGGATATCTATTAGATAGATATAGGATTTTTTGGACTTTATAGGTAGTTTGCATGAAGTTCCGGGATAGCTCTTAAGATGATGAGATTCATGTTTCCATGGGTTTTTTGGATTTTTTTCTCATATTTAGAGTTCTTAATGTTAATATTAGTTTTATATTTTTACTTTCTAATTTTAACTAAGATTTTTCATTTTTAGGATCATTCTGTTTATTTCGGTTTGTAATGATTTTCCACCAAAATGTGCTATGTAAGTTCCTTAGGAAGTTGAATTTGGTGGTCCTCATGATAATCCTATTATTGTTCAATATTTTATTAAGGAAATAATGTAGGAGGTTCATACACTTGACCAATATATGTTACAGGATCAAAACATACTTTTGGAGGTACAACATTGATTTCGTGAAGATACAGATTGATCAAAAGTGCTATTGCATTAGAAACTATCATCATTTAATGTCACAAATGAATTCCAAAATATGAATAACTAGATTTAAAAGACTAATATGATAATTTAATTCTTATATATATATTTGAGTATCATGGTGATATAAAAATTGTATAGACTTGAGGATCCAAGAATTCATTTTTTGTATTATGTGGTACGGGCATATAGGCACATTTGATTTGACTAGAAGTGTTTCATGAATCTCTTACTCATCAATTTTTTTCCCAGGCCTCTTATAATGCTGGAATCTATGTATTTCCTATAGTTCAATAGGTAGTGAACTCAGTTTTGGAATAAAATAATTAGATTACTACGATGGTTCATTTTTCACCTGATGTTTTAAAGGTTGACTAGTTGATAGCTCAGAAGATCCTGTATAGTTTGTGACTAGATATCAGATCATAGGTATATATGCGGAATATTTTGGCCAATACATGGATTATTTATATGACTATAATGAAAGATATGAGTATTATAATAATTGTTGGATATTCCTATCATTTTCTTCCATGTAGTGGATGATTAAGTGACATGTAGTGGAAAAAGAGGAATTGGAAGGATCATTGGACGAGCAGTTGGGGGGGGGGGGTTCTCCATGAATCACTATTAGAAACTACTTTTTGTATATAGTGTTTTTAGTTTGACATAATATCAATGTGGAATGATTGGACATACACTACATTCTGGTCCTTCACATGATAATATGTGTAACAACTATGGATATTGTGGTCATCATCTGTGTTTTTATCAGGCTATGTTTAATACTTCATATTCTCAGGGATTTTACAATTCAAATGATACTCTAGAACAATTATAAGAATCTAGGAATATAGGGATCTTTCCACAAGCCTATGTAGTGAATCACCCTCTTTTAGTAGATTAGATTCCAATAGAGGTATACATCGGTCCAGAAATAGTTGGAGTTACCATCTTTATTGCATCTTCAATAGTGATTTCTTTATTTGAAACAAACAATTACCACTAATTTATATCTATCAATTTTTTTACATTCATAAACATACAAAGGAACTCATTCCATTTTTTGGAAATAGAGACAACTCTTGGGAAAATGAAATATGAGGGGTTTTGGTCTCCTTCTTGTGAGATATCAATAGCTGAAATGGAGTTAGTTTTGGATTATCTTTTTCTCAATATAGATCTATTTATTATCCTCAACAGGATTTATTTCCTTCTTCCTCATCATGATGAGGTCTATTTTTATCATTGTCATATATCGTTTAATTTTGGATGATTTGACCTACTTGGTGTTTTAGGGAGAGTGGGATTTGAGGTATGGTTGTGTAGGATATTAACTCCCAGAACTCATGAGATTGTTGTCTGTTGTTGCAGTTGAGCCCAATGATGTTTCTTTTTTTTATTTTCCCTTCATATTTTTGGATAATTATTATTATTTCCTAGATTATTTCATTAGGATCAGTCTAGAGAAAGAAGTTTGATTTTATAATTTACATGGTGCTTGGAACATATCACATACTGATTCCTTCCTATAATATGATTATAGTGAAGCTATAAGGGATCCATAATTAGTGGGATAACCTATTGAAGAAATATTTTTTCATCAGAGTGTTTGAACATGGGTAGCCCATGTTATATTTTCCTAGAGGATAAATGAATAAATATGGTTTTGTGTCAACTATCAGATTATGAATAATGTTACGTTTAAGAAAATTTATCCTTTTCCTAGAAAGGATGATTTTTTGATCATTTAAAAAGGTAAAATTGGTTTTCAAATATTGATCTTCAGTCAGGTTGTCATTAGCTCATTGTTCAGAAGTTTGATATTCCAAAGATTAATTTTAAGACCAGGAATAGTAATTATGAAAATCTTGTGATTCAATTTCATTAAATAGTGATCCACAAACGTTTATGTCATTGATGAATCAGATATTACATTAGTGTCTCAATATTTCTACTGTAGTGTTTGTGGATGATACTTTGGATTATTCATGTTCTGATTATGAGACTGAGAACCATCTATGTCTGGTTTTGAAAATTAAGGAAAATCAATATTTATATTGAATTCATTAAATATATTATTTTTTAATTCATGACTTAAAATTAATGGGGGACATAATTCTTACCATATCTTATTATTTGATCCAGAAAATGTACTATCATTTTCTCATGGGAAGATCCACATCATATCTGTGAAATATGGAGCTTCTGTGGTATTTCTGAAAACTATCGAAGGGTTTTAAAGAATTTTATCTAAAATATAATCCCATTTAAATGTTATTAATAGGAAATGGATGAAAAAAAATTGGGATGAACAATTTTAGTAATCTATTAATGAGTTGAAATGAATTCTAACATTAACCCCTATTCTGATCATTTCATAGCCGGGTAAGGGGTATGTGATTTTATGTGATTATTTTGGAATTGGTTTAGGTAGTGTGATAATGAAAGATTATTATGTTGTGTATTAAGTATCCCTTCCTATTATCCATCATTAGAGAAATTACCCAATGCATAATTTATATCTTTCTGCATTTATACATTCTCTAATGTTTTTGTGAGATTATCTTTTTGGGGAAAGGTTCCTAGTAATTTCAAACCATAAGAGTGTGAGTTATATATTATCTAAAAAGGAATATATTATTAGATAGAGGATATGGGTGGAATACCTCAATATGTTTAATTTATTATCACCTACACCATGGGGAAGGTTAATTTCATTAAAAACCCTGTTAAAAATAAACTATCATCGTAAGGTGGTCCAAAATCAAAGGCAGAGTGGAACCTTATACTATTTTTTTCTCAATTGGATCTAGATTCTCTTGGGGATGTTTTAGGTATGGTTCAAACCAATATTCAATTATAATTATCTAACCTTGATTGTATTCTGAATTATCAGTAGTATGATGAGGGGTTTATATGAATTTGAGAAACCTTGTATATAGGGTATAACATTTCTGGTCAGTCTTTTTTTTTCATATTGTATACTCCTTTTTAGGAATAAGTTTTTTGTACTGAGATCGATGATGAGATAAATTTTTTATTGATTTCAAATTTATTAGTGGCACAATCATCTAGGCACAGAAAATATGTATTATGGAATGAGGCAATGATTTTAGTTTCTTGGTAAAAAGTCTATTATTTATGGCTATGTGTCCCATTGTTACACCTACCACAAGAAAATGGGAGAGCATCTAACACCATATAGTTTTTTGCATCCAAATCCAATGCCAGTTTAGAATTGGTACAAGGTATCCTTGTAATTTTTTGATTACCATAGACACCCCCAGTGTGTAATTCACTCTGGGTGATGATTGATCAGTTGAAAATGTCATCTCATTTTATTATGATAAAAAACATGAAAAAAGTTAATGAACTATATAAGATGTATGTGTAGTAAGTTGTGTGGATAAATGGGTTTCCTTCAACTATTTTCTCATATAGGGATCCTTGGATTATGTTGAGGATATATAGAAATATCATAGAGGAATTGGGGGCTCAGGTCAGACAGAGAATAGATTAATATCCACAGACAAATGGGATTTTATACCTTGTATCTTATTCAATATAGGTAAATGTAAGATGCCAAAGTGAGGTGCAAAGGTTTTTGTTTGCTGGGATGGGTAGATGGTGATGAGATGGTGGGAGTCTTCCTAATATAATAGATGGAGTAGTTAAATTCTCATACTTTAGTGGTCATTTGGTGGTTGTAAATTTACTTATAGATATTTTGTTCTCTTAATTTTTTTGGTTTCCACTATATGTTTCTATTTATTACATATATTTATCTTTACATTACATTCTGTATTATATATATTTTTTCTATGTTGTTGCTTCAGGTTGAGAAAAATCATTTTCTTTATTTGTTGTTTGATTCCCTGGTGCTAGAAAAAATCCCATGGGGATCAGGAAGACATTTCAGAAATATGGTGTATTAGGTCATATACATGTTGGATAGGGTATTCGAGTTGGTTTGTTACAATCCACGATACATACAACATTTTTTTAAAAGTTTGGGAAAAAATGACGAACCCTTCATAAAATAATATTTTATGAAAAATAAATGTTCAAATAGTAGGTTGAGATCATTTATTATGAATGAAAAATCATAAAAACATAATATAATACCCAAATTTGTTCAAAAATTAAGAAATATTAATATGGAACATAGATTGATGATTTAAAAAATCCCATTTATATTTGAATATTTCAGCCTTTAAATACAAAAAAACACCACCTGAATTTATGAATGATATGAATATAAATTTAAATATCATTCATACCAAGGTAAAAAAACAATAATTGAAAAAATAATTAAATACCAGGGCTTCGATATGTTATCAAATGATTTTTATTATGTAAAAAAAATTCTAGAAATATATTTACATTTTATATGATCTATTTGAAAAATATTCATAATAGAAATGTACATTTCAACTAGTGTTTTAAGTTGTTTTAGAAATTAAAATTGTTAGATTATATTTATAGAAAGTAGGAATATTTTCAAAATCAATCAAAAAAATTAGAAAGAGGTTTCTTAGTCCATAAATGTTGAGAGTAATATGATTCTATAAATTTATATTTAGATTATATTGATAAAAGAGAAACCAATTTTTTTATTTGATTCATAAGAAACCAAAGAATTTTCCATGTAAATATGAGAAAAATAATGTTCTATTTCTATCTATATTACTTAAACCAAAAAATGAATCAGAATCGCCGATAAATCAAAGAGAGTTTTAGTATGATAAATTAAAAAATTATTTAAAGATCATTTAACATATATAACGACCCTTTAAAATATTTAATATTACATTCATTCAGGTAACATTGATATTCATCTACGCTGAAAACAAAAAATATTAAATTTTGCGTACATGTAGCTAAATATAACAAAAAATACAATCAAACCACTATAAGTTACAACATCAGAAGATTTACCTAATTTTAGAAAATTTGTATTTACAATAACTCATGGGAGTACATACTCTTTTAAAATAATATAAACCATGTATCGTAATTACCAATTTACAATTCATAGATTTATATTGAAAAAATGCAATGATTTCATTTAAAAATTTGACAACAAGGGGAGAATATTAATTCCCACCCAAAAATAAAAACAATTTTAGAAGAAATTAATACTGATAATTACTTAAAAATATTTTCATTTTTATAACCAAATATAATTTCATAAATATAAAATTTTACATTCAAAATATCATTATATTTTTTCTTTATAAACAAAAAATATCATCCTTTCCTTTCAATTGTTTTTCAAAATAGAACTTGTAAACATTTTATACCATTATTTAGAAGCTTGGTTTAAGTCATATAAATCCATAGATACTATTAAAAATAATAATGTGATGTTTTTAATTTTATAAATTAAGAGTTTTTCTAACATATACTTCTTTAAAAATTCATCCTTTTCGAAAAGTGGTTTTCATATCCATTCAAAATAATTTTAATCAATAAGATGAAAAATAAGAAAATAATAACCCAATTTAATTGAATGTAGAAATATGTAAAAATGATTTCCAAAAATTAATTCCTTTCACATTATAATAACCTTGAGTGACTAATCTATATTTATATGTAACTATATTTCTAGATTCATTAAGATTATTTGTAAAGGACATGATCATCCAGTAATATGATAATCATTTGGTTGAAAAATGATGTTCAAACATTTTTCCAAGTATAATGATTTAATTTATCGCTTATATCTTTGAAAAAATTAGGATCAACCAAATACTCATTAAATATTCTAATGTAATAAAATTTAAATAAAATCATGAGATGAATAAATATTTGTAACATATTTTTTAGTTTGATGATATGATTCAATACTACCAATTTAATTATCTGGTGGATTATCCTTATAAGTCATCCATGAACATTATTTAAGAGGATAAAATTTAGAATAATTATTATCCCCGTAGATATATGATTTTTTCTCTTGTGGTATATCCACATAAAAATTAAAATATGTAAATAAATTCTCAATTTGTTCAATATTTTCATTATATAAATTCAAATAATTTTATCAAACATAACCTGAATTGATTCATTAAATCCCAATGATAATTTATTATATAATATATGTGCATTAATACTATTTTAATTGTAAAAATCCATGCTTCCACGATATTTTTCCCTTTGAATAATGCAGTAGCTTGTGTTGTACGTGACTTGGTGTTTTAACACACCACGACCAATCAAACTAGCCATTATGAATAGTAATACCCAATTTATGAAATTTTATAAATTTTATTTCACAAAATTGACTTCATTTTTGGATTCATAATATCAAAATTATCTTAGGGTGAATTTTTGGTATTTTTCTGAAAACTTTCAATTTTTGATGAATAGTGAAAAACAATGCGTTAATGTTTAAAACCAACTTTTTATTTAAATAACTAGTTATTTTATTTTAATTTATTTTAGTTCAAAATAGATACATAAAACAAATATATGTTCAATGTAATTAATTGGGGTCATTTTGTAATTTGCTTAGATATATAAAAATTTATTGAACTTTTTTCTGTCTTTTACCCACCTTCTAGGATAATTTGAAAATTTTAATAAAACATAACATTACCACTTTTTTTAGTTGAATTTAAAAAATCCTAGAGACATAGATGACATAAGTAAGTAAAATATGGTTAAATAAGATGAAAATTATTTTTGGTGAATAATAACTTTTGACATTAATTTACCACGGTTAAAAGTAATGGGGTAATTAATCGTAAAAATGATATTATAAATATCCTAAACCATGTATTAATTCTATTGGATAAGTGTAATTTGACTATAAAAAACTTAGGAATAAAATATTATCTGCATTGGTCTACTTGTATTAGATTTTTACATTTATTATTATTTTATTTAAAGAAGAGTTAAAAGAGTTAAATTCAATGTTTAGTAACTAAACCATTTTTAATATAGTGTTGCGCAAATTATATATTCTAATATAAATATTCATTAGAAACCTAAAAATATTTCATACATAATGGTATTTTACTTATAATTTTTAGACATTAAATAATTTAATTTATTTATGACACAATGTTGATATAGTAATTACCTTAAAAATGAAATATTAAAATAATTGTTATTATATATATCTCAATTAATTTAAATTGAGATTTATGATGAATTATAATAATTAAATATATTAATATGACATGTTATGGTTGATTAAATAAATTTTATTTGAAGTGATAAAGTTATTATTGCTTAAAAAAAATCAAATACTAAATAGTGTCAAAATTGACATAATTGAGTTTTTAAACAAAATACTATATTATTAATTGATATAATATTTCTAAAAATATAATGTTTTGCAAAAGGACATAGATAAGGATATAAATATTAATAATGAACAATTTGGGGTTCTCTCGTATTATTATAGTATGTTTATTAACCATATAATTTAAAAATACAAAGTGACATGGTAAATGTCAAACTATTTAACTAAGAGTTAAATTTAAAAGATAAGTTTAATATGGTGACCCAAACCAATATAAAACGTATTGGATGAGAGTTTTGCGACCCATGTCCACTTTATAATCGAAATAAAGCATTTTTGTGTCATTAAAGACTTAATATTATTTTATTATAAAATAACATTTCATGTTTTTTCTAAAGTGACCCTCACCTCTCTTATAAAAGTGTATTTATTCTTCTCTTAATTTCACACCTCCAATGCCATTTGGACCGGCCAACCCCTACCCAAATATACTCTCAACTATCCTAATTTAAATCTATAGGCCTTCCATTGATCATAAATTCAACGTAAGGAGACCTTTTGATCAACTCAAAAGGAAACACCCGAAGAGGAGGTAATAATTCCACCACCCTCGTTCAAGATTACTTCTTCTTCCACTTACTATTTATTTCATGTTTCCATACCAAAATAATAACTCCAGTACCTTCTACACACTGTGATGTTATTATAAATATGGTACAACCATATTCGTTATTCTATCCATCCTATAAATGACAATGTCACCATACATGTGTACATACAGCGTACTGTCTCCACGTCGTGGTGTAGTTTGTTATTCCAACACATCATTATTTGAATGGGTATAATAATGAGTATAACTAATGTAAATAATAAATATAAAATATTAATGATTCTTTATATATGATATATCATCCAATTATTTACGATATCACTATCAATAAAACAATATTGTCGCTCGTGCATACGTACGAATTACCGTCTCCACGAACCCGATGATATTCATTCACCATAGTAATCATTCAAGAATAATTTTCATTTTATGACTAAAAATAATATTTATGAACATATAATAATTCCTTATATGAATAAAATACATAATATCCATAACATAAATGGGTTACATAACCAATCAAATAAAGGAAAATGAATCAGTAACACCCGAAACGATGATACTACTAAAATATTATTAACAATGAAATATTATAGGATCATATGTGATATCATATATATGTATATAGTTATTGTATAATTTCATATCAATATTTTAACTATTATACATTAGGTTAACATACCATTAACTAAGTAAAAGAACAAGGTAAGTGTTAATTCTACAATCTCATTACATATCTGAAGTTGTTAATACGTAAGTATCTTCTGGGATCTCTTTATCATCCCAATATTAGTTTTCATAAAAATTTAATTCAATTTTTTTATTAATTACTAGACTTTGTTTTAATTTCATTTATACCCTTATTTGACCACATATTTTTTGAATGGAATTTTTTCATCATTTTCTAAACATGGTACTTTATGACCTTCTCGATAAAATTATGTTATGAATGACTTTCTTATCTTATACGACGGATGCGACTATTTTCTGCCGTTATAACATCATCAAAGCATCCCATACAAGGTAATAATAATGTTTTAAAAATAAATTTTTTCTTTTATAATTATATGACTTTTAAATTATTTCAAAAAAGAAAGAGATATTTCTCTACAATTTTTTTTGATTTCATCTATGTCAACATCCTATGATGGATTTTAATCTTGATTAAAGTTGACATATTATGATAAAAATCTTCCATATTGTATTGAAGGTTTTGTGATACATTTGACTGTGGATGTTTTATTTTTACACTATTCATGGATTATGGATAAAGTATTGAAATTTCATATAGTGGTTTTAAAACAAATTTTTATGTTATGTTTAAACCGTTTCAAATGAGGAATGTATTGGACTAAGTAAGTGATGGGTGGATCCTGCTATTTCTCATCGATACATCAGTGTGTCTCATGATACAAACTACTTTCTTGGCACAGGGCCTTGAAAAAATCTTATTTTTAGTCTTGGAAGAAGGCCTTGACTATGTGGTTTTGATGTCTAGCATTATGCATTCCATCATTATGAAATTTTCTATTGATATTGCATGTTAGTATTTGACTAGTAAGATAGTAATGTGAATAAGTAAATGTAATTACTTGATTTATTTTTTCCATAGTATTTTGATGTTTAATTTTAAAAGTCTTTTGATTCAGTCTTATACTTTTCTTTTAATATTAATCCATATTTATAAAAGTTTCCACTATATTGTTTTATTTACTATGCATCTTAGTTCACCCCTTTATATGTTTTATTTTTACCAGGATGTGAAGAAGTATATTTTAGCTGACCTCTAGGGATAGTCTAAGGGATATGAATGTGGACAATGGAGACAATTTTGTTGTTGTTTTCATTTTATAATGTAATTTAAAACTTATGAATGTATCTAGTAAATGATATGTTATTAAACTGATCGGTTTATCCGGATTGGATCCCTTGTGATTATTCCAATGTTATATAATAACGCACAGACTCTGGGTAACTGGGGTTGGGGCATTATAGTTGGCATCAAAGGTTATTTTTTAAAAAACGTGGAAACTATATTTACATAAACCTTAATTACAACACATTACCCTAGGATAGACATTGAGGATTGGTATAGAAGAACTTCCTAAAATTTTGGTAATGTAGATATTTGGTGTATTTTCCAAGAAATAAATCCATGTTTGGATAAGAGTAGGTAGAGGTAGCTCTGGCACAGATATACCTAGGGGTGAAAACTTCGACATTGAGTTTCAGGCTTGACCCGGGCTATCCTAGTACACGACAATGGGCCTTTCTGTACTATTGGTTCTGAAACTTCTGGGCGATGTGCTTAGTATAATTCACATTTAAATTACAAACCATTATTAAGGATGTATGAGTATATACCTCCTCATGGAAAACATTTTTTATGATTAAAAAATTTATGTAAAGTGTTTTAAAAGTTTGGAATTATGTATTGTGAATCATAAAATAATCTAGTGTATGCCATTGTTTAGAAATGGCACTAGTAGAAGGAATGGAACCCGTATCAACGCATATAATACATATAGGGATTTCCGCCCCAACTCAAGATAATTACAGTGGAGCTGGTGATGCATCAAGTGCAGATTAGTTTATCACCATACTGGGAAAACTCACCCGGGTTGTGAATAATAACCATACCCATATAGAGCACTCTGATCCACAACGTGGAGGATCAAAATTGGACCGCTTCAGGAGGAAACAACCACCAACATTAAATGGGAGTAAAAAATCAGTAGTAGTTGAGCAATGGATAAGTTCCTTAGAGAAAATATTTTATTATGTAGTGAGTAGCGAAAGGGAAAATGTTTTCTAGATAGTTTATCACCTCACGGGAGATGAAGATAAATGGTGAACATTAATCCAAAACACAAAATAAGATGGAGAAGTATCGAACATGTAATGGAAGTAGTTTAAATAGATTTTCATAGAAAAAACATTCCTCAAGACAATTATACAGATATGGAAAGACAATTTCTGAGTCTGAGGAAAAAGGAGGATTAAAATGTCTCCAAGTATGAGGATAACTTTACAAGGTTAACAAGGCATGAAGCTAATTATATACATAACCTGAGGAGTAAGATTGATCGATTATATGATTGGTTTAAACCGTTTTTTCATCAATAATTAATCTCAAAATCCTTCTCATTGTACGAAGATATTGTGTCATGCGCTATCAAGACAGAAAAGGAATTATCTATGTCTTATGAAATCAATTAAAATCAAGATAAGAAGAGATCTACGAATCACTCTATAAATGAAATAATGGGGAAGACGGGAAAAGATAAATATCTATCTTGAGGTAAATGTGGGATGAAACACACCAGTAATTTCCTGAAGGGAATGGGAGTCTTTTACCAGTGTAGTGAAAAAGGCCCCCAAGCTCGTGATTTCAAGGGGAAGAAAGTGACTGTCAATGTTGAATGCTATAATTGTATAGAAAAGGGGCATTATGAAAATGAATTTCCTAATCACCAAGGTAACATACCTCAAAAAAGGCCACGGGAGTTAGGCCATGTTTATGTGATCACTTTTGTTCAGGATGAATCTCCGAACGATGTAGTGGAGAACGATGTGGTGGCAGGTAATTTAATGGTTTCCTCAATTTTACCAATGCATTATATGAATCTAGATCATCACATTGTTTCATATCTTCCCAGTTTTCTATGAAAAGTAGATATTTTCAATTTGACATAACAAGGTAGTT
Source organism: Viscum album (assembly GCA_963277665.1). Taxonomy (NCBI): domain Eukaryota; kingdom Viridiplantae; phylum Streptophyta; class Magnoliopsida; order Santalales; family Viscaceae; genus Viscum; species Viscum album. Next base: position 1,894,644,581 of record OY728151.1, read on the forward strand.
GTTAGTTAAAACTACTAAGGGAAGTATCATAGCAACAATGTTTGGTGAATCAGTTCCCATTATGGAATATTAATGTTCTTTATCTTCTAATATCATCATCATACCCATGATTTAATTTGATATAATCCTCAAAATTTATTGGCTTTTAGACCATGACAAAAAAAAATTATTGTAAAAAGGAGGTTACAATTTTCTATGATGATAAGGAGTACCATATCTTTAGAGAAGAAACGTCACCGCCTGATTCTTATCTAGATCCACCTATATTAGCTCTACTAAATTCAATTATTGGGAAGGAAGAGAATAAAATAATTATGGGTGAGAAAAAGAATGTTCGAAAATGGGACATAACTATTGTGAAAGAATATGTAGATGTGTTTAAAGAGGATTTACATGGACATCCTCCAGACTGAGAAATTGAGTTTTCCATTTATTTAATTCATGGTTCAAGTAACATATTGAAGACCCCTTATAGAATAGCCATTGTGAAATCAGTGGATCTAAAGAAACTACTAGAGAAATTGAGTAATAAGTGATTTATTCACCCTACTGTTTCTCCAGGGGGAGCCCCTGTTCTTTTTGTTATGAAGAAAGACAGATCTATGAGATTGTGCATTGACTACAAGGAGATCAATGATATAACAATAATGAACAAGTATCCCCTACCATGCATTGATTATTTATTCATCCATCTTCATAAAGCTCAATATTTTTCAAAGATTGAACTTCTATCGAGATATCTTCAGTTCTGTGTGAAGAAGGAAGAAATTTCGAATACAACATTTCGAACCAGGTACGGGCATTATTAGTATACAGAAATGCCTTTTGTATTGACTAATTCACCCTCTATCTTCATGGATTTAATGAATAGTGTTTTTAAGGAATATCATGACGGATTTTAGTGGTATTTATTGATGATATCATGGTATTCTCAAAATGCTAAAAAGATCATGAAAATCACAGGTGCACTATTGAAAAACCCTCATAAGAAATGAAATATATGGAGAGTTTAGAAAGTGTGAATTCTGGCTTCAAGAGATTTCTTTTCATGGCCATATTTTCTCAATGTATGGAATTTATGTTGATCCATCAAAGACCAAGGCAATACAATAATGTCCATCACCAATAATTATAACAGGGGTATGCAGTTTTATTGGTTTAGCCGGTTATTATCGACGTTTCATCCAGAATTTCGCCCGGTTCGCTAACCCATTAACCAAGCTCACATGTAAAGGGGTTAAATTTGTTTTGACAAAAGAGTGTGATGAATTTTTTGAAGAAATTAAGAGAAGATTATTCAAAACTACTATCTTGACCTTCCATTAGGTAACGATGGGTTTATTATTTATAGAGATGCTTCAATGAAAGGACCTGGTTGTGTCCTTACGCAGAATGACTGAGTTATTACCTATGAATAATGACAGCTAAAAATTCATGATGAAAACAATCCCACTCATTATCATGAGTTAGTAGCTGTAATATTTGCTCTGAAGATATGGAGACACTATATCCATGGTAAAAAATTCGAGATTTCTAATGAGCACAAGATTCTGAAGTATATTTTCTCATAAAATAACTCAACATGCGGCAAAGTAGATGGCTTGAAATACATAAGGATTATGATTTCACAATACAGTACCCCTCAGGGAAGGAAAATAAGGTGGAAGATGCTTTGAGCTAAAAGGATGATGGTGTTTTGAATTAGATGAGAGTTGAAAGGGATCATATTTTCATGTATATAGTAAATATTGATATGGGAATAACCATGTAAGGTTAAACATCAATAATTTTTCAAATGGTTTCCAAAACATATTTACTAGAAATGATAACAAAATTTTTTTCTTAATAATGAGGAGTTTAAAAAAAAGAATAAAGTTGAAAATGATGGTAGATTGAGTGACTTCGAATATGAAGACGTAATTATGAAATTTTGGAAGAGAGTTTGTGTTCTCGATATACATGATCTAGAAAGGGAATTTCTGGATGATGCTCACAGCTCCAATTTCTCTATACACCATGGGAAAACCATGGTGTATAGAGATTTGAAGGAACATTTTTGTTGGGACAACATGAAGAGTGAGATTGCAAATTTTTTATCAAGATGTATGGTTTTTCACCAAGTGAAAGCTAGAAGGCAACTATCTGGAGGTGGCACAAAACCACTTCCAATACCTATGTGGAAATGGGATAATATTACGACGGACATTTTCATGGGGTTACCAAAGATTTCTAGAAGGAATGTGGTAATATGGGTCATTTTTTATCATCTTACCAAGACAACACATTTTCTAGATATTACTACTTTAACGTCTAATAAGACTATATATTAATGAAGTTTTAATACTCCATGATGTACCCCTATCGATTGTTTTGGATCGTGATCCCCATTTTACATCAAGATTTTGGAAAATATTTTAGAAGGCCTTGGACACTGAACATTTTCTTAGCACTTCCTACCACCCTCAAACTGATGGACAATCAAAATAGACAATTCAAACCTTTTAATACATGTTGAGATCATTATCACTTTACTTTGAAGGTATGTGTGATCAATATTTACCTATGGTAGAATTTTCCTATAGAAATAGCTTCTATTCAAGTATTTAGATGGAATCATATGAAGCGTTATATGGAAATAGATGTCGCACACCAACTTGTTGGGATGATGTTGGTGAAAGAAAACTTGTAGGCCTAGAACTAGTTGAGGAAACAATCGAAAATGTGAATATTATCCAAACCCACATCAAAGCAGCTCAATGTAGGTAAAAGAGCTAGGCCGATTATCGGAGAAAGGATTCAGAATTTCATTTAGGAGATCATGTTTTCTTGAAGGTATCTCCATGGAAGGGTGTTATATGATTTGGTAAGAATGGTAAATTGAGTCTCATGGACATCACGCCATTCGAAATTCTAGAACGAATTGGAGTTGTAGCTTATCATTTAAAAATGCATCCAAATCTATCCAAAGTTCATGATGTGTTCCATGTATCATTGTTGAGAAAATACATGACTGACCCAATGCATGTACATACCTTTGACGAAATAGAACTGGAACCCGATATGTCTTATTGTGAAGATCCTGTCAAAATTCTTGATAGTATAAAACAAGTGCGGAGAAACCAGATGACTCATCTGGTAAAAGTTCTATGGAGAAACCATAAGATGGAAGAGGCAACATGGGAACTGGAGGAACTTATGATGAAGAACCACAAAAATCTTTTCATGCCCTAATATTCTATATGTTTTGAGAAGGAAATTATTTTAAGGAGGGGTGAATCTAACACCCCAATCTTCTATGGTACATTTCCATTTGAATAATGTAGTTGCTTGCATTGTACACAACATTGAGTTTTAACACACCACGACCAATCAAACTAGTTGTTAGGAATAGTAATACACACTTTTTAAAATTATATATATTTTATTTTCTAAAAGGGACTTCATTTTTGGATTTCAGAATATCAAAATTATCATAGGGTGAATTTTGGGATTTTTTTTAAAACATTCAATATTTGATGAATAGTGAAAAGCACTATGTATCTGTTTAAAACAAACATTTTATTTAAATAATTTGTTATTTTATTTTAATTTATTTTAGGTCAAAATATATAAATAATACCTATATATGGTCAATGTAATTCATTGGAGTCATTTTAGAATACATTCAGATATATAAAATCTTATTGACCATTCTACCGTCTTTTACCCACCTTATAGGAGCATTTGAGAGTTTGCATTAAACATATTATTACCACATCTGTAAGTTGAATTTCAATAATATAACAAACACAATTGACATTATTAAGTAAAATCGTGTTTAATAATATGAAAATAACGTTTGGTGAATAGTTACTTTTGAATTTTATTTACCATAATTAAAAGAAAATAGGGTAATTTAGGGTAAAATGTATATTATAATTACCCTAATTCAATTATTAAGTCTATTGGATAAGTTTAATTAGACCTAAAAAAATATTAGGAATAAAATATTATTCTCTTTGGTCCACGTGGATTAGATTAAGACATTATTATTATTTTATTTAAAGAAGATTTAAAAGAGTTAAATTCATAGTTTAAAAACTAAACCATGTTTAATATAGGGTTACAAACAATATAAATTCGACTATAATTATTAAATATAAATATATAAATATTTCCTAAATGGTGGTATTTTATTTATAATTATTAAATATTAAATAATTTCATTTATTTATGTCACAATGATGATGCAGTAATTACCTTAATAATGAAATATTAATATAATTAATATTATAAATATCTCAATGAAGGAAAATTGAGTCTTATAATGAATTAAACTAATTTCAAAGGTTAATATGACATATTAGTGTTCATTAATTAAATTTTTTTATATGTGATAATGTTTTTATGGATTTCAAAAAAAATACTAAATAGTGTCCAAATTGACATAATTGAGTTTATAAAACAAGTACTATATTATTAATTAATATATAATTCCTGAAAATAAATGGTTCAGACAAAGGACTTGGATAAGGTTATATATATTAATTATCAACCACATGGGGTTCTCTTGGCTTGTTATAGTATGTTTATTAACCATATAATATAAAATTACAAAGAGACATGGTAAATGTCAAACAATTTAAATAAGAGTAAAATCTAAAAGAAAAGGTTAATATGGTGAACTAAACCTATCTAAAACCTATTGTTTGAGAGTTTTTAGAACCATACCCACTTTATCCTCGAAATGAAACTTTTTTGAGACATTATAAACCGAAAATTATTTTATTATAAAATATTATTCCACGATTTTCCAAAAGTGACCCTCACCTCTCTTATAAAAGGGTACTTCCCCTTATCTTAATTTCACAACTCCAAAGACATTTGGCTCAGCCAAACCCTACCAAAATATCCTCTAAACTATACTAAATTCATCTTAGAGGCCTTAAATTGATCATAAATCCAACTTAAAGATCCCTTTTGTTCAACTCAAAAGGACACACCCGAAAAAGAGGTAATAATTTCACCACCCTCTTTCAAGTTCTTTTCTTCTTCCACTTCATCTTTCTTTGTCGTTTCCATACCAAAATATTATCTGAAGTACCATATAAAAAATATGATGTTATTATAAATATTATACAACTATATTCTTTATTCTATCCATCCTATAAATCACAAAGTCACCATACATGCGTATGTACGGCTTCCTGTCTCCACATCGTGGTGTAGTTTGTTATTCAAAAACTTTATTATTTGGATGGGTATAATAATGAGTATAAGTAATGTAAATAATAAATGTGAAATTTTAATGATTATGTATATATGATATACTAACCAATTACATATGATTTCACAATGAATAAATTGATATTGTTGCTCGTGCGTAAGTACAGACAACCATCTCCACGAACGCGATGAGATTCATTCCCCATCGTAATCATTCAAGAATAATTTTCATTTTTTGATTAAAAATAATGTTTATGAACATAATATAATTATTTATATGAATTAAATATATCATATCCCTATCAATCATAGATAAAATAACCATGAATATAATGGAAAACGAATCAATAACACCCGAAATGATTATACTACTGAAATATTATTAACAAATAAATATTATAGGATCATATATGATATAATATTTATGAATATAGTTCATGTATAGTTTAAAAAAATGTTCTGACTATTTTACTATAGTATAACATACCATCGACTGAGGAAAAGAAAAGATAAGGGTTAATTCTACAATCTCTTTACTTATCCGAGGGTGTAAATACGAAAGTATCTACTAGGACCTCTTTATCATCCTCATCCGTGTTTTCTTAAAAATGTAATTCAAAACATTTTTACTATTTAATATACTATGAGTTAAAGTCATTTGTAACCTTATTTGACAACATATTTTCTTAAAGTAATATTTCCTTCATTTTCCAAACAACGTACTTTATGACCATCTCGACAGAATTGAGGTAAGAATGTCTTTTTTAACTTATACGGCGGAGGTACTGTGCGGGTACTGTAGTAGCCAGGTTACTATTCACAAAATAGGAATTTGGCCAAAAATTTGGGCCTACGGGCTATATAATGGGCTACAAGCCCACTGAGCCTTTGGGCTATGTAATGGGTCTCCCTCCACCTAGTTAAAAGAGGACTTTTCTTTGATTTATTAATAAAAATGAGGCTTCGGCCCCAACCTTTAAAAAAAAGAGACATTTCTCTACAAAAAGTTTTGATTTCATCTATGTCAACATCCTTTTATGGATTTTAAGATTTTTTTTTATGTTTTTTTGTTATTATAAAAATCTTCCAAATTGTATTGACAGTTTTTCGAGATGTTGGACTATGGATATGTTATTTTTACACCATTCATGGTTTATGGATAAATTATTTACATTTCTAAATCTATTTTTAATATGAATGTTTTTGTTATGTTTAAACCCTTTCATACGAGGAATGCATTGGACTTAGTAAGTGACGGGTGGAGCCTACTATATCTCATAGATTCATCCGTAGCTATCATAAGATAAATAAGTGTCTTGGAACAAGTCCTTGAAAAAAATATTATTTTAGTCCTAGCATAAGGACTTGACTATGTGGTTGTGAAGTCTGGTATTATGCATGCCATCATTATGAAATTGGCTATTGATATTTCATGGGATTATTCTACTTGTAAAATATCCATGTGAATAAGTAAATTCCATTATTTTATTTATATTTTCCATATTAAGTTGAAGATTAATTTTCAAATTCTTTTGTTTTAGTATTATATATTTCCTTAAATTTTTATGCTTATTTATGAATGTTCTTGCTATATTTTTATCTATACTGAGCATCTGTGCTCACCCCTTTCTATGTTTTATTTTTCCTAGGATGCGAAGAAGTATATTATGACTGGCCTACAGGGATAGACTAATGAATATGAATGTTGAAAATGGAGACAATTTTGTTGTTGTTTTTTCATTTTATAATGTAACGTAAAACTTATGAATGTATCTTATACATCCAAGGCTACTAACCAGATCAAAACTTTAGGAATTGATCCCTTGTGATCATGCCAATGTTATATAATAATGCACTGACTCTGGGTAGCGATGGTCGGGAAATTACATGAATATACTAAAAAAATATCTTATTTAGATTTTTCATCAATCCTATATAATGTATCCTCTATATTACGAATGAAAAATATACAACCAAATGTGTTAAAATAACCAAATATAGGTTTTCTTTCTTTCGACAGATTATAAGATGTATTATTCAACAATGTTCTTAAAATAATTCTATTTATAACATAAAAATTTGTATTCATAGATTTTGAAAAAAAAATTAGGTATATAAAACTCCAATAACATGGTAATAATAATTCTTTGTAGTATTTTATTATTTAATTTCTATAAATCCATATTATTATGATGTCCTTTGAGACAATTTTTTAAAAAAGATTCAAATTCTATTAAAAAATATAATGTAAATATTCTAAAATTAACCACTAAGATCTATTCGAATTTATTTATTTATTTTTCCTTTATCATTTTTAATCAATTTAAAAATTTTGATAAACTTAGATAATGATTTAGATTTAAGAGTATAAATGAAAACCAATGTGTATCTACAAAAATCAAGAATAATAACAAAATAAAATCATTTTCAACTCAAACTAGTAGGATTAATAAATCAAAAAAACCTTAATAAATATTTTCTAGAACAAATATAGTTTGTACTTATTTAATTTACTTGAAACTACATCAATGTGGATTAACTTTAAAGAAAGACTCTCAAACAATAGTAATGTTCTATTTCAATTTAGTTAATTGCAGAACAATTTGGTTATTTTATATGTTGTGCATAAACCTAGAAATACCAAGTCCCATAATATTATTTAGAAAAATGGAATCATATTTTAAAATATTCAAACATTTGACATTTCCAACAATTAATTCTATAACATTAATTGTTTAATTTTTTAATTTAGTATTTTCATAAAACAAAATAGGTTGATCCTTGAAACAAAATTCATCTTTAAATTTGAAATTAAAAAAATCCATCATCAAATAGTATTGAAATTATAATTACATAATGATACAATCCTTTAACATTTAACAAATTAGAAATCGTAACATAATTTGAAATTCCATCCTTACCAAATCCATTTAACTTCCTATTATAATTCATACTAAATATAACATTAACTCTATCACATTGATTGAATTCTAGAAAATTTTATATTTCACCTGTCATGTTTCTTCAAAAGAATTATACATGTACTGATAAATCCCCTTCAATGGTCCAAAGAAACGTTTCCTATAAAAATATATTTCTGAATATTTTGGGACTGATGAAAATTTGTGTCTCATGGGATTATGATATGAATTTTGAGGAGAAAAAAATAATTTTAAACACTTATTTATAGTAAATATAGACAATAGTCATTTAGAAATTAAAGAATTAGTATGTCTATGTTATTGTGGATGTCTCCATGAACACACATTATCTTAATGACCTTTCATATAAAATATAAAAAAACTATAAGTATATTTGTTTCTATTAATGAACTTAACCAATAATGTCACATACATTTTCACTAAATTATTTTCATAACACGTACCAATTGTTATTTTTTTATATTTTGTTGAAACTCGTAATTTTATCAATTTTTTCTCTAACATAACAAAATAGAAAATTTTGACTTCAATAATTTAATGTCAATTTTTAACAATTCATTTTCTATGAGAAAATTATAATAAATCTTTTTTTCAACTTTATGACACTTACATATTAAATAAACCACCATGTTTCATTTTTCATTTCAACTAATGGACTTTTTTATATTTTTTTTATGTAATTTCAAGATCTGTATGATATGATATTTTTCTCATCTTAGATTGATTTATTTTGTTTTTCACTATTAATAATCCTTATATTTTCTCCTAAGGTTAATATATAAACTAAATAATTTTTCCACTTTAGGTTAATGTATATCAAATTCTTTATGAAATTTCCCAACATTATGTTTTCAGAATCACACATGGAATATGAATAATAAGTAGTGTTATTTAATTGATTAATTAAATCTATTAAAAACTAGATTAAAAAATAATTTTCAAGACAATAGTATATTAAATACATGAAATCCTTGAGTAAATCCAATATATCCTTGAGTAAATCCAAGAAATTCCTTTTATTCTTATCCATTTAGTCACCCATAGTATAGTAAATCCAAGAAATCCTTGAGTAAATCCAAGAAATCCTTGAGTAAATCCAAGAAATTTCTTTTATTATTATCCATTTAGTCACGCATAGTATAGTAAATCCAAGAAATCCTTGACGAACCTTTCTCATTTTAATATCCACATTTTTTAATAGAGGATGTATCATTCCGTTATCTTCTTTACAACACAAAATCAGAAAAGTTAGTAGAAAACTTTTACTTTAATTGAATTATACTAATTTTTTGGAATATCTTCTCTAGAATAATCTTTAATATATCATTAAAATTGTCATTGTGATCATAGAAGACCATCATAATTGTATTCCATAATGTTAAAATTCCATCTATATTTATCTTTTTAGAATTAAATTTTTTATCAGGTTCTCTAAGTACTAAATTGTAAAGCATTATATTTTCATGAGTCTCCAAAAAATAACTCAAAAAATTTTCATTTCTATTAAATATATGAATAATTTTATTAATTTTTTATTCTACAGGCCTCTTAAATTAATTATATTTAGCTTCTAACATTCCGAAAATTTTTATGATAAGTTTATATAAACCATGAAGTGTGTTTCATTAATATTTTCTAGATTTATAGTTATGTTTTCATGAAAATATATGAATATATAATTTTTTATTTACTTCAAAAAAGATATTGATCACATTTTAATTCCAAAAAATATGTTACCACTTCATTATTAGCTAATTATTTAGAATCACTTCTGAAAATATTGTATGAATTATACATAATATCTCAACGATCAATGCCATGTTTAATTAGGAATCCTTCTATGTTATATTTCTAAAAGCTATCATTAATACCATTAAGATGAGGTTTTTTTTATGCATCCATCCATCATTATATCATTCTAATTCCATATTAAATAACATATTCCCCTTGATTTATACTCAATGATGTAGTTATCATAAAAAATAATATTTATATCAATATTGGGGTATTACATTGATAATAATTTTTGGTCTTTAGTTATGTTGAAAAAATAAATGTGGGGGGGATTAACCTTTTTTAAAATTAAATTAATAAATTCAAAATTTTCTTATAGTCATAAAATTATGTTTTTTTGTAGATAACATAAAAGAAATGGATAGTGGTAATTTTTTTAGTGGTTCATATATAAATAAATTTATTCATATCCTCACACAACCCATGACTTGTGAGTGATTCAACCCATAAAAAATATATAATGGAATCTTAAAATATCATTTTCTATATGGAGTCACAACCCAATTACAATTCCTTATTAACTTGGTGGCCTAATACCTAACCAAATATTTTTTCTATTTGAGGACACAACCCAAATAACCAGTATTTTTGGCCTAGAGGTGCAACCTGATTGTTGAATATTGAATTGAGGTCATAACCCACAATCCAAAATTTTAATTGCTGGTATAACCCATTATAATTACACATGTAGAAGTTAAACATGGGGAAGTGAAAACCATAGAACAAGATGAACGATTCATATTTCTAGAGTCATGGAATTGATAAATTTTTCTATTGAAAAGGTTAACATAATTTTAGTTCATCTGGGAGTATTAATTGATCACAAAAAAATGTGTCCCATGTACTGTATAAGAATATCCTTAGCCATGTCATTTTGTTCACAAGTTCTCTCTACTTTATGTATATAGAGATCCCATTTTAACAATTTTTTCAAAAATTAAATCTTTTATTTCATACTTTTTAAAATGAAACTAATTATGGATTTTTACATTTTTATTTCCCATGTAATGATAGATATTTGAATCCTTACAAAATGAAAAGTAAATTTCTATTATGTTTCCCTCAATATCCTATAAGACAAATAAAAATATTGTTGAACTTATTGGAAAAATTAATATTTTAGTAAATACCAAGAATTAATATCCTTGGAAAACTAGTGGATAATAATCCTGAATAATCCATTGTATTTCATCCCATTAGAATTTGGATGTTTAAATTCCAAATATTTTTGGTTGAATATCAACACATGCTTAATCTCATGAGAATCATATTTAATTCCTCATTAAATAACTTGTATATTGTTTAAATTTATTCTAAATAATTAATATTTAATTATAGAAACAATAGTATATATATCTATAATAAATATTCAACAAATTTAAAATTGATATTTTTTATAAAACATTGGATATTTCCATGTTTTACAATATCATTCAGAAATTCAATGAACCACGTAGGAAAATCCTTATAGGTTAATCAACGAGGATAATTTTATATGAAAATTTTCATTTGGGATTAACATTGGGGATTAATGTAAATAACTAACATTGTAAAATCACATAGTTAATTCATCATGTCATCTAATTTATCACAGATCTAAAATTTGACTATTTTGAATTCTGAAATATGTAAATTATATGACTTATAAAATTTTCAACTAGAAACCCATCTAAATGGAAGTGTAATATTTACCTTTGGTTTATAAAAAATTATATAATATAAATATATTTTAAATTAGTCAATGATAAACATAATTGGTATCTATATCTCAACTTGTAATAAAAAATTAATAGGAAACCAGTTCTAGAAAACTGTAGAATTTATTCAGAAAACATATAGTGAATTATAACCTAATGTATTACTATATTCAGATCAATTTCAAACTTTCGGTCATCATATGAAATGAATATAATTATTTTATATTTCCAATTAAATAATAATCATAAACATTGGGTGTTTATAGCCATTGTTATGGTGGAAATATAGAAGTAAACTAATTTTGGAAAAACGGTTATGTGGTGAATAGTAAAATGGCTTTGTGTGACATTTGGGTATGTGAATTGGATACATGGGGGACATGGATAAATGATTTTCCAATATGGGAACAATAATTATTTATCCTAGGAACTCCATATAAGTCTTGATGAACAAGAAATGACTAATTGAAAAATGAATTAATATGATATTTTAAGCAAAGAAACAAAATGATTTAATCATGACTAAGAATACCATTATAAAAGGAAAATTGTTAAAACATTTAATGAAAAAAATTATATATTTATAATTATAAATACATAAAGTGGTTCATAGATACACTCAAAATATTTAAAAATTGACCAACAATAATAATAATAATAATAGTATTAAGATACAAACCTTTTCACGTATTATAGATACTTTAAATTTATATTTAATATTTTATTTTTATCCATATTCTAGTTATTATTTGTAAGTGGTGTACCTCTAGAGAATATAAGGCTTATTCAGAGCCCAGAGAAGTAGTTTTTGGAATGGAAGATGAAGATGCATGGTTATAAAAAATGTTAGTTATAACCATGAAACACAACTATTTGATTGATGTAGTAAATTGCATAGGGGTTCATGGTTAATTTTAACCATGATCCTTATATATCACGATCACATGGGGTGTAATATTGGGATGAAGGGGTCCACATGGTTTTTCCAAACCATGTTCCTAATGCCACAATATTTGTTCCAATTATATATTATAGTTACATGGTTATATACAAAGTCTTGAAAACCATGAGTAGATCCATGAACCACATTAAATCGAGGAAAATGAAAATTTGAAATTTTTTCCCTAAAAAACCCCTATTTTCTATTTTTCTCCAGGAGATGTTCATGTAGGAGGTCTCTCTTCCATTATTCATTAGGCTGTGACTCTTTTTCTTCATATGATCTCAATTTTTTTGTATTATTTATCATTGGATATAAAAATGAATGATATTCAATCCATTACCTTTTTTATTCATTTATCTCACAGTCATTGAAGTTATTTTATTTCCATCTAATATGCTTTATTTTCTGGTAATTTTCCCCTGATACTGATTTCCCCCATTCCAGCCATAATTAATGAATGAAACCGGATAAGGAGAGAAATATCATGATAAAGTAAGTTATATCAACCCAAGATTAACATTTATGGATATTTTATCTTTATAGATTAATATACTTTAAATTACAAAAATACTTGCATTTGGACTGTAATAGATTAGTTTATTCAGAATCATGGAAATAAAATCTTCTATCCTAGTGAAATATCATCATCATATCCCATAATGATCACCTCCTTCAGTACTTCTACCAAAAATGTTTCTTCAAAACCTATGGAATGTAAACATAAAAAGGGGTGAGATCATATGCTTGGTAAGGGTAATTAAAGAAAATTCATAATCATAACAAGAACAAAAGGGTATGAAGCTCGAGCATAAAAATTGATTATCAGACCCAACAAATCATAGAACATAACAAGTATTTATAGTTCATAAGACATGAATTATAAAGATGTAATAAACATAAGCCTTGAAAGCATAACCTAGTAACGAAACATGTAATTTTTTAAAACACATAATGATATAATACTTATTCTTATAGTAGTCAATGAACTACTACCAATGCAATCTTGGAGGAAAAGATCCTATTCTGGAAAGGGTTTACACCCTATTCTAGCCCTCTATTATGGAAAGGAGTTCACTCATCATTCTCACCCTTTAATACAGAAATATGTTTATTTCATATTCTCATCTGGTAATATTGAATCGAGTTCATTCCCCCTTCCAGACCAATAACACTGAACCAAGTTCATTTCTCCTTCCGAACCTGTAATACTTAATAAATTTTATTTCTCTTTCAATCCGTGTCTATCTCATGAGATATAAATCAATACCCAATGCATTAGAGGGAGATATAGGTCTTACCCATCCTAATGAAATCATACATTCATGTGCCACCAAAATCAAAAAAATTAATATAATAACCTAGTAAATGAAATGGATATCATAAATATGTAACCATTTCATTACCTATAGGAAGGTATATAGGTTTCATAATCAATTTATCATAATAATATCATATTCAATGAAGCGGGTTTTAAAAGAAAATATACCATTAAAGAGATACATGTGTCCTAAGAATCCTTCCACCTAAACAAAATCCATTTATGATAGAATATTAATGGAAATAATGGATTATTTCCACAAAATATAATAGTAATATCATCTGATGTCATCATAGAAGGAAAACAACATTGAAGGATATTTTAAAAATATTTCCTGAGGAAAATATCCATTATTTTATTGAAAAATTTTCTTTTAAACATTAAACCCTTTGAAAACCATTTACATTGCAAATATATTGAAATATTTCATAGAAGGATTCAAATCATTTTGAAAACCCTTTTCCTTGAAAACATATATAAGGATGTTGAAAATGTTTCGAAAACAATTTCTTTGAAAAATAATTTGAAAATATAAAAACATGGAGAATAATAATTTCGAAAAGCTTTTTCCTTCAAAAAATATAAATTAATGTTGAAAGAAAATTTAAAATCATTATGAAAAAAAATTTCATGTAAATATAGAAAAAAAGCATGAAGAAATTTTAAAAATCATTTTCTTTGAAAATATATAAAATAATCTTCAAAACCGTTTGAAACCCATTACATTGATAATCTCTCTTAAAATTTGTTGTCTAAAAAATTAACCTTTATAATTAAAATAATGATTCAAAGTATTGAGAGTAGATAAATACATATATGTTGTACTAGGTAAAAAGATCATTAATATTGCATGATATAAATGTAAGAAAAGTGGATCATTTGAAAATTGATACAAAGATTCCTATTAAGGAATTCGAAAAATAAGAAATGGGTAAAAATATATTTTTATGAACCCAAGATAATAATAGAATATTCATTTAATAATTTTTTTTGGAAAACATGATTTTAAAGGAACATGGATTTCTTACTAAAGAGATGGTGAAGTAAGGTTTTTTTAAAAAACATTATTCGTTGCCTTATGTACCAAAGAGTGGAATAAATGGTACCAATATATTACTAAATCATTTATAAATAAAGGAGAATAAAAATAATTAATGTTATTTAGGTATGAATCATACGATTTCAACAATTAATCACAAACATATGAAATCTTGAAAAGTGAGGATATTATCTTAATTATCGTATAACATAGTAACATGAGATAATACTCTCTATAACTCCCTGACCCCAGAATCCCAGATTCGGTGCATTATTACATAACATTTGCATTATCACAAAAGATCAAGTCTCGAAAGACCGATTAGTTTAGTAGCCTTGGAATCACTAGATACATTCATAAAGATTACATTATATCATAAAATTAAAACTTCAACAACATAGTCTCCACAGTCCACACACGTATCCCCTCAGACTATCTCTATAGTTTAGTCATAAAATACATCTTCACATACTGGGAAAAATAAAACATAGAACGGGGTGAGCTAAGATGCTCAGTAAGGATAACAATATAGCATAGACATTCATAAATAAGCATAAGCATTTAAGTAAATGTATAACTAAAACAAAAGTCTTTAAAACATGAACATCAGCATAATATGGCAGAAATGAAATGAAATAATTCCATTTACTTATTCACATGTATATTCTATTAGTCGAAAAATCACATGCAATATCAATAACCACATTCATAATGATGGAATGCATAATGCCAGACTATCATAACCACATAGTGAAGGCCTTTTTCCAAGACTATAAATAAGATTTTATCAAGCACGTGTTCTATGACACTATTTTCTCTCATGAGACCTACCGATGCATCAAGGAGCTATAACGGGCTCTACCCGTCAATTATTAAGTCCAATTCATTCTTTATATGAACAGGTTTAAACATAACATAAACATTCTTATCAAAAATAGCATACGAAATGTCAATACATTATCCATAAACCATGAATGGTATAAAAGTAACACATCCATAGTAAAACATATCACAAAACATTAAATACAATATGAAAGTTTTTTATCATAATAAATCAACTTCAAATAAGCTTAAAATCCAACAATGGATGTTGGAATATATGAAATCAAAACTATTTGAGAGAAATTTATCTTTTTTTAAAATCATTTAAAAGTAACATAATTATAAAATAAAAAATTTACTTTGAAAATATCTTTATAAGATTGTAATGGAATCTACAAAGATTTTATAACTGTGGAAAATAGCTGCACCCGCCGTATAAGTTAAAAAATACATTCTTACCTTAATTCTGTCGAAATGGTTAAAATGGGCCTTGTTTGGAAAATGATAGAAAGATTCCTTTGTAAAATTATTATAAAAAGTAAATTGAGAGTATAAATGACTTTAACCCATAGTCTGCAAAATAGTATGAATGATTTGGAATACATTTTTAAGAATCATGGTTGTGGATGATAGAGGTCCATGTAGATAATTATGTATAAACAACCTAAGAAAATATAGAAATTGTGAAATAAACCCTTACCTAGTACTTTTCCTTGGTCGAGAGAAGGTTAAACTCCTGTATAATGGTGAAATATTTTTTATTAAATTATACAAGAGTTATATACATTAATATGATATCAAATAATAATTTTTAACATTGCTTTGTTAATAATATGTTAGTATTATCATCGTTTCGGGTGTTAACTTAGTTGTTTTATTTTATATGTTTTGTTACATAAGTCAATTATTTATAGATTTGTTGTATCTTATTCATATCCAGAATTATATCAAGTTCTTAAACATTATTTTTAATCATCAAATGAGAATTATACTTGAATGTATATGATGGGGAATGAATCTCATCACGTTCGTGGAGACAGTAATCTGTACGTATGCATGATCAACAATATCATTCTTTTGATATTAAGATAATATATAATTGGATGGTGTATCATATATACAGAATAATTATCATGTTATATTTATTATTTACATGAATTACACATCATTATTACGACCATCCAAATAATAATGTATTAGATAACAATTACACCCCGACGTGGAGACGGTAAGCTGTATGTACGCACGTAAGGTGACATCTCATTCAAAGGAATGATAGAATACTAAATATGGTTGTACCATATTTATAATAACATCATAGTATATAGAAGATACTGGAGTTATTATTTAATAATGGAAATAACAATGAAATAATAAGTGGAAGAAGAAAGGAACTTGAAAGAGGGTGGTGAAATCATTACCTCTTCTTCAGGTTATTCATTTTGATTTGATCGAAATGGCTCTTTAAGTTGGCTTTCAGACTAAAGGAAGGCCTCTAGGATGCATTTAGGGATGTTTAGAGGATATTTGGGTGGGGGTTGGCCGAACCTAAAGGCTATGAAGGTATGAATTTGAGAGAAGGGGGAGTGCCCTTTTAAAAGAGGGGTGAGGGGCACCATAGAAAAAACATAAAATATTATTTTATAATAAAATCATATTCAGTTTATAATAGATCCAAAGTGACTTATTTTGAGGATAAGGTGAGGATGGGTCGAAATCCTTTCAACCGATATATTTTAGCAAGGTTTGTGTCACTATATTAACCTTATCATTTATATTTTACTCTTAGTTAAATAGTTTAGCATTTACCATGTCTCTTTGTATTTTTGTAATATATGGTTAATAAACATACTAAAACAATTCATGCGAACCCCAAGAGGTTAATTATTAATATATATAACATTATATAAGTCATTTTTCCGATCATTAAATTTTTAAGAATAGAATATCATTTAATAATATAATATTTGTTTTAAATACTCCTTTTTGTCAATTTTGACACTATATAATAATTGATTTTTGTTAAAGTTCTAAAAAATTTATTAATTCGAACGAAATTAATTTAATCAATCCTAACATTTCATATAAACCTATAAAATTTGTGGAATTCATAAAAAGTTTCAAATTACATTTATTTGGATATTTATGATATGAATTAATTTAATATTTCATTAATTTTGTAATTACTGCATCACCATTGTGTCATAAATAAATTAAATTATTTAATGTCTAAAAATTATAAATAAAATACCATTATGTTGGAAATATATTTAGCTTCCTAATAAATATTTATAATCGAATTTATCTTTTGCATAACCCTATATTAAAAATGTTTTAGCTTTTAAACATTGATTTTAACTCTTTTAACTATTCTTTGAATTAAATAATAATAAATGTCCTAATATAATTCAAATGGACCAAAGAAATTCATATTTCATTCCTAAGGTTGTTTTTGGTCGAATTAAACTTACCCAATAGAATTAGGAGATGTGTTAGGGTAATAATAATATCATTTTATCCCTTAATTACCCTATTTACATTTAATAGTGGTAAATGAAAGTAAAAAAGTTACTATTCACCAAAAAAATTTTTTATCTTATGGAACCACATTATACTCCTTGATATTAATTGTGTCTCTTGGATATTCGATATTTCACTCACAGAAGACATAAAATTAAGTTTTATGTGAATTCACAAATTCTCATAGGAGATGGGTAAAAGGTGGTGAAAGTTCATTAAAAATTTTATATATCTAAAATTATTATAAAGTGACTCCAATGTATTACATTGAACTTATATAGGTGTTACGTATCTATTTTGACCAAAAATAAATTTAATTAAAATAAATAATTATTTAAATAAAAATTCTGTTTTAAACTATAACTCATTGTTTTTCACTATTCCTCAAAAATTGAATGTTTTCAGAAAAATACCAGAAATTCACCCTAAGCTAATTTTGATATTCCGAATCCAAAAATGAAGTCCATTTTGAACGGTAAAATTTATAAAATTTCAAAAAGTGGGTATTACAATTCATAACAACTATTTTGATTGGTTGTGGTGTGTTAGAACTCGAAGTTGCAGACAACACATGCTACTGTATTATTCAAAGAGAAACATACCGTGGAAGCTTGGGGTGTTACATTCTCCCCTCCTATAAATTATTTCATCCTCGAAATTTCTAGAATATTACTACATAAAATGACTCGGGTGGTTCTTCATTATAAGTTCATCGAGTTCCCACGTTGCCTCTTCCATCTTATGGTTTCTCCATAGAACTTGTACCAGAAGAGTCGTATGGTTTCTCAACACTTGTTCTCTGGTATCAAGATCCTGACGTGCTCTTCGCAATATGATAGATTGGGTTTCAGTTGTTCTTCCTCATAGGTGATTATATGCGTTGAGTTAGGCATGTATTTTCTCAATAGTGATACGTGGAACACATCGTGAACATTGGAAAGACGTGGCGGCATTGCCAAACGGTAAGCTGCAACCCCAATTAGTTCTAGAATTTCAAAAGGTCTGATGTACTTGGGACTTAATTTACATTTCTTACTGAAACTTATAACTCCATTCCATAGAGATACCTTCAAGAAAACATGATCTCCTACCTGAAATTCCTAATCCCTCCTTCAGTTATCGGCATATCTCTTCTGCCTACATTGAGTTTCATTGATGTGGTTTTGGATTACCTCCACCCTTTCAATCATTTCCTCCCATAGTTCTGGGCCTACAAGTTTTCTTTCACCAACATCATCGCAACAGGTTGGTGTGCGACATCTATTTCCATATAATGCTTCATTTGGTGCCATCCGAATACTTGAATGGAAGCTATTGTTATAAGAAAATTCTACCAGAGGTAAATATTGATCCCACATACATTGAAAGTCAGGTGAGCATGTTCTCAACATGTCTTTTTAGGTTTGAATATTCTCTTCTGATTTTCCATCAGTTTTAGGGTTGTAGGTAGTGCTCAAACAAAGTTCAGTATCCAAGGACTTTTGAAGACTCATCCTGAATCATGAAGTAAAACGGGGATCATGATCTGAAATAATCGATAGGGGTAATCCATGAAGTCTCAAAACTTCGTTAATATATATTCTTGCTGGACATTCAAGTGGCAGATCTTCTCTTATAGCAAGAAAATGTACTGACGTGGAAAGACAAACAATAATGGCCTATATTGCATCATTCCTTCTAGGAGTCTTTGTTATCCCCATGACCACGCCCATCGTGATATTATCCTATTTCCACTCAGGTATGGGAAGAGGTTGCATAAATCCTCCATGTTATTCCCTTCCAGAATTCACTTGTTGACAAACCATGCATCTTGACACCAAATCAGCAATCTCCCTCTTCATGTTGTACCACCAAAAATGCTTCTTCAAATCTCTATATATTTTGGTTCTCCCATAGTGTATAGAGAAATTGGAACTATGAGCATCTTCTAACAATTCTCTTTTTAGATCAAGTATAATGGGAACACAAAGTCTCTTCCCAAATTTCAAAATTCCATCTACATACACAAAGTCACTCAATATCTCATCATTCACAGCTTTAATCTTCTTTTTAAACTCTTCATCATTGGTCTAAGAACTCTTTATCCATTCTAGTAAAGATGGTTTGGCAACAATTTGAAAAAGTATTGAGGTTTCACCTTCCATGGGGATTCCCATATCCACCTTTAATAGATCCATGTATATAGGATCCTTTTCAACTCTCATCTTGTTAAAAACTACATGATCTTTTCTAGTAAAAGAATCTTACACCTTATTTTCCGTCCCCAGGTGGTAGTGTATCGTGCAATCATAATCCTTGAGTAGTCCAAGCCATCTCCTTTGCCTCATGTCGAGTTCCTCCTGTGAGAAAATATACTTCAAACTCACATGATCGGTATATATCTCACATTTTTCACCATAGAGATAATGTCTCCATATCTTCAAAGAAAATATTACAACAACTAACTCAAGATCATGAGTATGATAGTTTTGATCATGAATTTTCAGCTGTCTTGATTCATGGGAAATAACTCTATCATTCTGCATAAGGACACAACCAAGACCTTTCATTGATGCATCACTATAAATAACAAACCCATCATTCCCAGATGATAGATTAAATATAATAGCACTGACTAATATTCTATACAGTTCTTAAAAACATTCTTCACACTCTTTTGTCCAAATAAATTTAACCCCTTTACGTGTGAGCTTCGTTAATGGGTTAGTCAATTGGGAAAAATTCTGGACGAAATGCCGATAATAACCTGCTAAACCAATAAAACTGCATACCTCAGTTTTACTTGTCGGTGCTACCCATTCATGGATTGCCTTGGACTTTGATGTATCAACAGAGATTCTATCCTTAGAGACAATATGGCCAGGAAATGAGATCTCCTGAGGCCAGAATTCACACTTGCTAAACTTCCCATATAATTCATGTCTTCTAAGAGTCTTCAGTATAATGTGAAAGTGATTTTCATGATCTTCTCAGATTTTGGAGTATACCATTATATCATCAATAAATACCACCAAAAAATCATCGAGATATTCCTTAAAAACACTATTCATTAGATCCATGAATATAAAAGGTGCATTAGTCACCCCAAAAGGCATTACTATAAACTCGTAATGCCCGTACCTGGTTCAAAATACTGTCTCCTGAATTTCTTCTTTATTCACACACAACTGATGGTATCTAGATCAAAGTTCAATCTTTGAAAAGTATTGAGCTCCATGCTATTGGTCAAATAAATCATCAATGCGAGGTAGGTGATACTTGTTCTTTATTGTTATAGCATTTATTTCCCTTTAGTCGATACATAACCTCATAGATCCATCTTTCTTCTTAACAAAAAGGACAGGGGCTCCCCATGGAGAAACAGTAGGGAGAATATTTCCCTTATTACTCAATTACTATATTTTTTTCTTCAGTTCAACTAATTCTATAGTGGCCATTCTATAAGGGGTCTTCAATATAGGCCTTGAAATAGGAATTAAATCAATGGAAAATTCAATTTCTCATTCTGGAGTATGTTAAGGTAAATATTTTGGAAACACATCTACATATTCTTTCAGAATAGGTACATCCTCTATTTGAACATTCCTTTCCTCACCCACAATTATTTCATTCTCTTCCTCCCAGATAATTGAATTTATTTGAGCTAATGGGGGTTAATCTAGATAAGAATTGGGTGGTGATGATTCTGCTCTAAGGATAAGGTGTTCTTTATCATCATCATCAAAAATAGTAACCTCCTTATTATTACAATAAATCATCACATAATGGTACACAATCTGATCCATTCCGAAGATTATATCAAATTAAATCATGGGTATGATGATGAGATCAGAAGATAAAGAAAATTTATGTGCTCTAATGGGGACTAATTCAAATAAAATTGTTGTAATGATATTTCGCTTAGGATTTTTGAATAACAACTCCCTGGTTAAATCAAATTGCAAATATCTAAATTTATTAGAAAACTGGGAAGATATGAATCCATGGGATGATCAAGAATCAAATAAAGAATTTGTTAAACTTGAGGAAACCATTAAATTACCTGCCACCATGTTTTTCGGAGCTTCAACCTCAGTAGTAGTGATAACATAAGCTTGGCCTTGATCCATTTTCATTTTCTGATGTATGTTACCCTGATGCATAGGACATTCATTTTCATAATTTCCCATCTCCCTACAACAGTAGCATTGAACATCAGTAGCTTCTTTCTTCCCCTTAGAATCACGAGCTTGGTGGCCTTTTTCACCACACTTGTAACAGACTCTCATTCCCTTCAAGAAAATACCAGGGTGTTTGTTCCCACATTTAATACAGGATGGATATTCAAATTTTCCTTTCATCCACTTATTTCCATTCCCAAGGTGATCAGCAGATATCTTATTCTCTTTCGTTTCTTTAAAGTCATAAGACTTAGATAATTCCATTTCTGTCATGACAGCACATGAGACAATATCTTCGTACTAAGAGAAGTATTGTGAGACTAATTATTGGTGGAGAAATGGGTTTAAACAATCAAATAAATGATCAATCATACTCTTTGGGTTAGGTATATAATCTGTTAAATGCCTCACTAACCTTGTAAAGTTAGCCACATACTTTGCGATATTCTCATCCTACTTTTGTCTCAGACTCAGAAATTTCCTTTCCATATCTGCTTGATGATCATGAGGAAAGTATTTTTCTAAGAAAATCTCTTTGAACTCCCTCTATTCCATATTTGATACTTCATCCTCGGCCTTTTTGTTTTGAATCAATGACCACCATTGGTCAGCATCTCTAGTGAGGCGTTAATCTGCCATGATAACTTTTTCCCTTTCACTACTCCCCAAGGCATGGAGTATTTTCTCTAAGGAATTTATCCATTGATCATCTACTAATGGATTTTTACTCACATTGAATGTTTTTGGTTTTTTTCTCATGAAGCGATCTAACATTGATCCTCCATACTGTGGATCCGGGTGCTCCATACGGGTAAGGTTATTATTCATAACCTGAGTGAGTTGTCCCAATATGGTGATTAGCTGATCAGCACCAGTTGCATCACCAGTTCCACTATAATTATCTTGACCAGGAGCGAAATCTCTACATGGAGTGCATGCACTAGTACAGTTTCCATTCATTCCACTTGGAGCCATTTCAAAACAATGGCATAAACTAGATCCGTTTATGAATCGAAATAAGTAATTCCAAACATGTAAAACCCTTAACATAAATTGAACAGTTTATAGATATAATCCATAATCATAAAAATGTTTTATTTTAGGAATTATATATTCATAAACCTTTTATAATGGTTTGTAAAGAAAATGAGAATTATCTTATGCATATCCCTTGGGAGTGTCGTAACCAAGAGTGCAGCAAGGCCCTTTGTCGTGCACCCATTCCCATTCGAGTCTAGCTCAAAATGGTGTTTTCATGATTTACCCCTAGGAACATATGTGCCAGATATTTCTCTACCTGCTCGTATCTAGACAGGGATGTATTTATCAGAAAACTCGCAAAATCTCTACAATACAAAAATTCTAGGATGTTCTTCTATACTAATTCTAAAAGACTAACTTAGGTCTATGTGCTCTAATTAGAGTATATCTAAACCATCTTCCAAGGTTTGTACTAAACTTCCTATGATACCAATTGTAACATCCTGATCCCAGAAGCCCAGAGTCGGTTTATTATTACATAACATTGTCATGATCACAAATGATCACATCTCGAAAGACCGATTACTTTAGTAGCCTTGGAATAACTAGATACATTCATAAAGTTTACATTACATCATAAAATGAAAGCTACAACAACATAGTATCCATAGTCTACACTCATATCCCCTTATACTATCCCTATAGGTCAGTCATAAAATACTTCTTCACATCCTGGGGAAAATAAGACATAGAAAGTGGTGAGCTCAGATGCTCAGTAAGGATAACAATATAGCAGAAAGGTTCATAAATAAGTATAAACATTTAAGTCAATGTATAACTAAATCAAAAGACTTTTAAACATGAAAATCAGCAAAAAATGGCATAAATAAAATGAAATAATTCCATTTACTTATTCACATGGATATTCTACTAATCGAATAATCACATGAAATATCAATAACCACTTTCAAAATGATGAAATGCATAATGTCAGACTATCATAACCACATAGTCAAGGCCTTGATCCAAGACTACAAATATGATTTTTTCAAGGCCTTGTTCCAAGACACTAGTTTGTCTCATGAGACAAACCGATTTATCTAAGAGCTATAGCGGGCTCCACCCGTCACTTATTAAGTCCAATGCATTCCTCATATGAACAGGTTTAAACATAACATAAACATTCGTATTAAAACTAGCAAATGAAATGTCAATACTTTCTCCATAAACCATGAATGATATAAAAATAACACATCCACAGTCAAAAATATCACAAAACCTTCAATACAATATGGATGTTTTGTATCATAATATATCAACTTCAAATACACTTAAAATCTATCAAAGGATGCTGACATAGAATAAATCAAAATTATTTGAGAGAAATTTATCTTTTATTGAAATCATTTAAAAGTCACATAATTATAAAATAAAACATTTACTTTGAAAATATCTTTATAATCTTTTAAGGGAATCTTTTATGATTTTATAATGGAACAAAACAGACGCACCCACCGTATAAGTTAAAAAATAAATTCTTACCTTAATTCTGTCGAAAAGGTTAATGAGGACCTTGTTTGGAAAATGACAGAAAGATTCCTTTATAAAATTCATATAAAAAGTAAAACAATGGTATAAATGACTTTAACCCATAGTATGGAAAATAGTAAGAAACATTTTAAATACATTTTTAGGAAACATGGATTTGGATGATAAATAGGTCCTAGTAGATAATTATGTATAAACAACCTCGGATAATGAAGAGATTGTGAAATAAACCCTTACCTTGTACTTTTCCTTGGTCGAGGGAAGTTTAAACTCCTATATAATGGTGAAATAATTGTTATTAAATTATAAAAGAGTCATATACATTAATATGATATCACATATGATCTTTTAACATTTCTTTGTTGATAATATCCTAGTATTATCGTCGTTTCAGGTGTTAACTTACTCATTTTCTTTTATTTGATTTGTTACATAAGTCTTGTTTGTAATGGATATGTTGTATCTTATTCATATCAAAAATGATATAAAGTCCTTAAAAATTATTTTTAATCATCAAATGAGAATTATACTTGAATGTAAATGATGGGGAATGAATCTCATCACGTTCGTGGAAATGGTAATCCGTACGTACGCACGAGCGACGATGTCATTATTTTGATATTAAAATAATATATAATTAGATGGTGTAGCATATATAAATAATAATTATCATGTTGTATTTATTATTTACATGAATTACACATCATTATTATAACCATCCAAATAATAATGTATTGAATAACAATTTCAGCATGACGTGGAGACGGTAAGTCGTACATACACACGTATGGTGACATGTCATTCAAAGGATGGATAGAATACTAGATATGGTTGTACCATATTTATAATAACATCACATTATATAGAAGATACTAGAGATATTAATTTATAATGGAAATAACAATGAAAGAAGAAGTGGAAGAAGACATGAACTTGAAAGAGGGTGGTGAAATCATTGCCTCTTCTTCGTGTTCTTCCTTTTGATTTGATCAAAAGGGCTTCTTAAAATGACTTTCTGACTAAAGGAAGGCCTCTAGGATGAATTGAGGGAAGTTGATAGGATATTTAGGTAGGGGTTGGCTGAACGAAAAGGCATTGAAAGTATGAATTTTAGAGGAAGGGGAGTGCCCTTTTATAAGATGGGTGAGGGGAACCATAGGAAAAACTTAAAATATAATTTTATAATAAATTCATATTCAGTTTATAATCACCTTAAAGTGACTTATTTCTATGCTAATGTAGGGATGGGTCGAAATCCATTCAACAGATAGATTTTAGATGGATTTGGGTCACTATATTAACCTTATCATTTATATTTAACTCTTAGTTAAATTGTTTAACATTTACCATGTCTCTTTGAATTTTTATATTATATTGTTAATAAAAATACTATAACAAGACAAGAGAACCCCAAGTGGTTCATTAGTAATATATATAACCTTATTTATGTCATTTGGTCGATCCTTATATTTTTATGAATAGAATATCAATTAATAATGTAATATTTGTTTTAAATACTCCTTTATGTCAAATTTGACTCTATTTAATAATTTTTTTTTTAAAGTTATGAAAACTTTATTAATTCGAACTAAATTAATTTAATCAATCCTAAAATGTCATATTAACCTATAAAATTAGTGGAATTCATAAAAAGTCTCAAATTACATTTATTTGGATATTTAAAATATCAATTATTTTAATATTTCATTAATTAGGTAATTTCTGCATCACCATTGTATCATAAATAAATTAAATTCTTTAATGTCTAAAAATTATAAATAAAATACCATTATGTAGGAAATCTATATTTCTTACTAATTAATATTTATAATCGAATTTATATTTTGTATATACCTATATAAAAAATGTTTTAGTTATTAAACATTGATTTTAACTCTTTTAACTCTTCTTAGAATTAAATAATAATAAATTTCTTAATCCAATACATGTGGACCAAAGAGGTTCATATTTTATTCCTAAGGTTGTTTTTGTTCTAGTTATACTTATCCAACGAATTAGGACATGTCTTAAGGTAATAATAATATAATATTTACCCTTAATTACCCTATTTCCTTTTAACCGTGGTAAATGAAAGTAAAAAATTACTATTCACAAAAAAATATTTTTTTCTCATTGATCAAAATTTTACTCCTTGATATTAACCGTGTCTCTCGGGTTATCAAAATTCCACTCACAAAAGTGGTAAAATTATGTTTTATGTGAATTTGCAAATTCTCTTAAGAGATGAGTAAAAGACGGTGAAAGTTCCATAATTTTTTTATATATCTAAAATTATTATAAAATGAATACAATGAATTACATTTAACTTATATAGATATTATGTATCTATTTTGACCTGAAATAAATTTAAACAAAAATAAATAATTATTTAAATAAAAATTCTATTCTAAACCATAACTGTGTGTTTTTCACTATTAATCAAAAATTTAATGTTTTCAGAAAAATACCAAAAATTAATACTAAGCTAAATTCGATATTCTGAATCCAAAAATGATATCTATTTTAAAATATGAAATTAATAAAATTTAAAAAAGTAGGTATTACTATTCATAACGTCTAGTTTGATTAGTTGTGGTGTGTTAGAACTCGAAGTTGCGTACAACACAGGCTACTGTATTATTAAAAGGGAAACGTACTGTGGAAGTGTGGGGTGTTACACTCTCCCTCTAATGAAAAGAAATTAAATTAAGCTTAAATAACACGAAAATATGTAAATTATTGATAAAACATAAAAAATTAAAGCGTATAAACCTCGAAGTAGATATTAGGTTTATAAAAAAAATGATTCTCCAAGAAGATAAATTGAGACAAACTTATTTCACTGATTTCATATCTTTTGAAACATAACCCATAAGAAAGAAGGATTATAAAAATAATATTTGACAACAAAAAAAATTAATTATAATTTACATATAATATGATAATGGGCAGTACATACACCTCATAAAATGAATGAGTGGCGAACATATCATATATCTCACGAATAGAAAAAGTGAGATGAAATCCTCTAACCTTTTGTATTGACAGTCTTCATGATCATTTAAACCACCTTTATATTAAATATAAATTTATTATAAATGTTTTTGATAACCATATTTTTATATATTATACAATATATTATTTTATTATGACCTTATATTACCCACTTGTTAACCATCTTATGTTATGGTTTAACTTCAGGAAATATTCCCTTTATTCTTCACACATGCCTCAATTTGTTATTTTTGTGGTCCTTATTCTGATATCATAATTCTAGAAAGTAATAGATGATATAAATATCATTTATATCCCATATAATTGTATTTTAATAATATAAGGAATATATAAATATGTGATAGAATGCGCTATTCAAGGATATGGTAGTCTATACATACATATAATCATTTTTCCCGTTTAATTATTGTGTTTAAGGAATGAAATTAAAATACCTAAATGAATGAATATATCATTACTAATATAGATTTATTACAACATATATTTTGTATACGATCACTATAAACATCATTAATACCATCCATGTAGTTTATGAATGAAACAAATTACATTTAGGGGCGGTAGTCCACACTTCCTCAAAAAAAATTATTATCACCAAATGAAATATAAATAGATATGTGGTGTAAAAGGAATAAAAAATATTAAATTAATAATAAATATAATATATGAAATATTTAAAATAATTCCATCCTAATTTGTACTATGATAGGTGGAAATTAAAATTGAACTATCGCGCTTTAATGAGGCGGTAGTTCACAGTACCCGAAAATAATATGTTCGGTATACGTTAGACAGAGGTGTGTGTAAGTTTTGGTCAAACCATTAATATTAGAAAATATTAGTGTATTGAGGAAAATTTTGGTGTTATAAAATAATGTAATAATGAATGTTGAAGGGGTGGAGAAATAAAAATAAAATAAAGGACTTGAGAAAATATGTTACCTCTTAATCAGGAAACTCCTTTTTGTTTTTCCAAAGGGATTCCTTGGATTTCCTTCTACCCAAGGGAAGTATAATAGGAGGAGGGGTTGGAGGTTGGGAAGTATATTGGGAAGTTATTGGCTGAAACTAAGAGGTTTTAGAGGATTGAGGATGTTGGAGAGGTGGTGGACATTTATAGGTAAGCAAAGGGACCCACAGAGAATTTTTGAAACCAAGTTAGGTGTACCCATTCTCTTACCTAATTTAGCTTATTTTAACCCCAATCACTATGAATAATTTTAATAAAATTTAGTAATATTTTTTTGCCAAAAATTGAGTTGATATTTTTAGACTCTAAATTTTATATAAATTACAATTTCATATGTGTTTTTTTAAAAATTAAATTCACAAAAGCATCAAAATTAAGATTAATTATAGTCTCATATACATGATGAAATTACGGGATTTTAAAAAAGAAAGTAGGTCAAATATTGATTAATATTTTATATTCAATTTGAATTTGAAATTTATTTTAGTGATCTATATTTTAAAAAACATGTATAATTTGTCTACGGCGTCCTTGAAAATTTAAAATATAATTTATAATTAATAATTATTAAAATGAAACGGAAATTTCTAACTAAAAAGAAGTATTTTCACTATTAATATTCATATAACTATGTTAACATGGTATGTTATAATTATATCATTTAAAAATATATAATAAAATTATTCTTCATAGATACTTGGTGTATCATGTAACATACACCATGTTGGTGTTGTGGGTTGCCCAAGCCATGTTAGTGCCATCTGAAAGAAATTTTTGTAAGAAGTATTTTAATATATATTTATATATATCTATTAGCTATTTTTAATGAAATGTGAGATGATATTTACCAAAAATATAAGTTCATTTGAAAAAAATAACAAAACCTCGGGGTGCTAAATTCAACCCACCATGTAATGAATTTATCCCACGTAATTCTTCTAAGTTATAAAAGGATTAATAATTGCATTTTTCATTTATATAATCCCACCCCGTAAAAAGGAATGATAAAACTTCCCTTAAAATGGAACATTTAGACCACAATGGTTTCCCAAATTAATATATAAATGGTTTTCCACATAAGAGAACATTGGTTGCAAGTGATGATTGGTCATGGAGGGAATGTGTAAATATTTATAGGGATTGATTGAGGTTATCAATCACAAACATGAGAATGATCAATGAAAAGATGAGGGTCTCAATGTCATAAATATGGGATGATATAAAGTCCCATAGATTCGAAAAAATAATAGTAATAGGAAAACATGTTCTCTTTTGATCATTATCCAGATGTCTAGTAATTATTTTTTTTTGACCTAGAATATGAGGAAATACAATTACATGAAATATATCTATTTGAAAAATTCATTATTTAATTGTGATTTTTTCAATATCTATTTCATCTGTTAATTCATGTAATGGACATCCATAAATTAGCTTTTATACCTCGAGTAGTAAAATACCCTTTTAATAGATATTCAGGCCCATAAAATAATGAAATTCACAACTATTTATATAAAACTATTCTTAAAAATTAATTTGGTTAAAACATTAATCACTAAACATAAAAAGTAACAACACTATTTCTTCATAAATAATTTTTCCTAAAAATTATTATACATTAACCCGGACATCATGTACGCCAGTGGTAGGTGTGAAACTCTTATCATCATTCGTTCATGGGTTCAAGACCGATGGAATTTTTTAACTTCAATGGTTTTCACCTGACATACATGACTTCATTTTCTAAATCCACACTAATATAATTTGAAAAATATGATTGAAGTCCATGAAATAATTTTTATCCTTATGTATATTTTTAACTATCATATTCAATAAAAACATTTTTCATAAATACTTCCCTCTAATTTTATCTTAAGATTTATGTGAGTGGATAACCTTATAACCCTTATGAATGATGACAATACCATATTTTAGAAATAATGTCACAAAACCACCTTAACATTAACCCCAAAAATATCACAAAGTTACTGTTGGTTGTAAAATTCAAAAAATGAGAATACACTCATGGTAAATTCTCCTGTAACATGGTATTAACAATAAAAAATGTAAATCCTTTTGTTGGAAAACATAAATTCTTAATTATTCCATATATTACAGGATATATCCATAAATACATTAATTTGTAAACATCATCCATCATAACATGAACTACTTCTCAACATATCCTTAATTATTTTCAAGGTAATTAGTACCATCCAATTTACATATTCATAACAACATTATCTTAATAAAAGTAACATATTAGCAATTTCCATCATCAGTCAAAATTTCCCCTTGTGAATAAATTACATCACCTATCCATTGGGAACATTTAACATGAACATGTAAATACTTAGAAAGAAACAAAGGTAGAATAGTAATTGTATATTTGTTCATTCAATAACATTATCTTTTATTCCAAACACATTAAAACAATTATTATTTTAATTCATCCTTATACCATTAACAAGGCTACCTCATCCTATTACACATTACCTCATTCATTTAAAATTTCATATATAGTTTATTCATAATCTAAAATGTGACTATTACTTACACCACCTTTACGGTTCCCTTCAAGGGCATTTATCTTGGGATATTGAGTTTTATAATGGTCATCTACTACACACTTAAAACACATAACCTTTAGTGATTTATTAGAGAGTCCAACATTCTCATTCATTCTGTTAACCAAACTCTTCATTTTTCCCTTCTAGTAACCTACTTTTTTCCTTCTTTCCCACATTCAAAACATCTTATTGTTCCTCTAATACCTTCATTATGGTGATTCTTTCCACATTATCAACAGAAATGAAACCGAATCATTTTTATTATGTGGTTTTTATTTAACAAAAATATCATCAAACTCCTTATTTATCTTATTTTGGGAGTCCAAGAGTTGGTTAAGGTATACATTATCAATCATGTTCTGTGAAAATTGATTAGTAATAATCAGAACATCATTAACTCTAGTGATCATCCCACTTGACAGCTCATCATCAAATCATCTGACACATTCAACATCCTTCTAGTTTCTTCTAGTTCCAACTATTTACTAAAACCAAAAGCATAGGGTGAGATTTACTTATCATAGTAGAAAACCACATAGTCATGAAAATAATTTCTTATAATATGTATAAATCTTGAAACCATCCATAATCTAGGATAACTTTTCTATATCCTTGGTTATGCATATACAATATATTTTTGAATCCATCATGATGGTTCGGGAAGAGAATATGAATTCTTGAGGTATATTCCCTTAGAGTGTCAACCAAGGTGTTTAGAAAAACACATTTGCATATGCAAAATTACCCCATATCAGGCAAGGAACAAGTTTTCAGAGTTTCTATCCTCATATACATATACACTAGAGCCACATCCAATTGTAGTATTCATAAATAGATGTATTTCATGTAATCCAGTCACTCTATCCTTTACCAAAATTCTATGAAATAATCCTAAAATATATTTTTTTACAATTAATAATCCTTAGATTCAACCATATACATATCCTTAGAAATATACATAGGGATATCACTATGGTTTTCTATTCACAGTTTCTAATGTTTTACTAAACATTTTTTTTATTCCATCTAAAGAGAACTATTCTTAACAGACATGTACAATACATTATTTTAGAAGAATATATAATACATTAAAAAAATACACTACCAAGGATCTTAATGGTTTAGTGTCGTTGGAAACCAAGAAATGAAATATTCTATCTTGGTGAAAGATCTTCAACATCTCCCATAATGATATTCACCTATATCACTTCAACATAAATCTTTTCTTTATATATTGGGGACAGTAATCATAAGAAAGGGGTGACCTTAAATGCTCAGTATGGGAAAATAAATGAAATGTGTAATCATGACGTGAAAAATGTGTATGGAACTTGTCCATAACATTTGAAAACCATACCAATCATATTAATGATCACAATAAATATTTTTAGTCCATAATAAATGAATCAAATGGAAATAATGAACATGATCAATGAAATAATAACAATGGAATAAAACGTGTAATTATAGAAAAAATGATATTAAATAATGATGATTTCTATAGTAGTAAAGACATTACTGCCAAGGACATCATGGTGGACTATGTACATTAATGAACTAGATTCACAACCCATTCAACACCTGTATTACTTAACCGAGTTCACTCATAGCTCAAGAACTATAATACTAAAAAAATTTCATTTTCTATTATATCTCTGTAATATTGAACCAAGTTCATTTCCCATTCCAACCCTATAATACTTAACTAAGTTCATTTCTTGTTCCTTCCCAAAAACACTGAAATTGGTTATTTTCTCACTCCAACCATGTCAATCACCTGAGATTTAAATTATTAACTGCTACATTGAAGGGAGATATAGGTCCCACCTATCTCACGGTGAAATGATATGTACATGTTACACCAAATCTTAAACAATAATATCATAACTCATGAAATTAAATAGGTATCTGGAACCCCTAATCATATCATAACCTCTAGAAAATATACACGTTTAATAATCATTTCATCATAATCATTACCCATTTAAAGAAGTGGGTTTCAAAGTAATATAACTCATTAATGATAAATAAGTTTCAAAAGAATCATTCCATCAAAACACTAACCATTCATGAAAAAATAAGAATTGAAAATATGGATTTTTTTCTAGAACGGCTTGAGTAAAATAAATGGATGTGATATTTCAAGGAAAACAACTTTGAAGGATATTTTGAAAATATTTCTTAAAAAAATGTACTTTCTTCATGGAAAAAATTTCTGTAAAACATAATTCATTTTCAAAACCATTTCCATTGAAAAAAATTTGAAGGCTTATAAAAAAGGATTGAAAACATTTTTCCTTGGAAACTTATAAAAGGATCATGAGAACATTTTGAAAACCAATTCTTAGAAAAATACTTTGTAAACAAAAAAATAAGGCTTCAAATCATTTCAAAAAACCTTTTCCTTGAAGCCTTATAAAACAACATTGATAAAATTTTGAAAATATTTTTTTATGAAAACATATAAAAGAATCTTGAGAACATTTTGAAATAAATTTCCTTGAAAACGTATAAATGAAGCTTGATAACATTTTGAAAATCATTTTACATTTAAAATTATAAAATAATCATAAGAACCTTTAAAAAACCATTTCATCGAAAATATATTTTAAAAAGAAATTTCTTATATATTAACCATTAAACATGAATAGAATTTTTCAAAGGATTTATGAAGGATAATTCCATAATGTTTTACGGGGTAAAACCCATTCATTTTCTATGGTAAAAATTATATAAAATCTCCACATTCTAATAGAGAAAAAAAATATTTTTAATTGATAAAACTATAAATATATGAAAAGTAAAATTTATTTTAATTATCATTTGAGAATTGTATAATATTATTAGAAACCCTTTTTTAATGTGATTTTTAAGGAACACATATTTCTAACTGAGAGAGGGTAAAGTTGGGATTTCATAAAATCATTTTTGTAACTATATTATGTACCAAAGAGTCGAATATATGGTACCAATATGTGAATAAATCATTAATTACCATATGAGAAGAATGTTCAATAATTTTCTTGAGATATGGATCATAATATTTTCTTTAGGGAATCATTAACATAATTATTCTTGAAAAGTGATGAGATTTTCTATATAAACACTTTTTAGTTGGAACCTAGAATCATAATATCCATGAAATAAAATAAATTAAATGATTCTTAAAATAACAGGAAAATAATTAAATTCGTGATATAACATGTAAAATATAAGTATATACATCTCTAAAGAGAGATTAGGTGTATAACGATACATGAGTCTCAAAAAAGGGAAGTTGAGGAAAAACTAGCTCATTGATTTGATATATTTTGAAAGATAAACCCCATGAAATAAATAAAACAAAATTAATATGTGAATATACATAATTTTCAGTATAGTATACATACAATATAATCATTGGATTTAAATAAAACAAACAAAAGGAAAGAGGGGCGAACAAAGAATATATCTCACAGAAATAAAATGTAAGATGAAATCCCCTTAACATGTGTTTTAACACTTATTGTACTCATTCATACTACATGTATAATAAATAAAAATTTGTTAGAAATAATTTAGAGAACAATATTCTTATTTCTAATACATTATATTGTTGTATTACGACCTTATATTACCCTCTTTTCAATTGTACTACGTTAAAGATTGACATTAGGTAATATTCAGTTGGTCCTTTATATGTGTCTTAATTTGTTATATCGTAGGTTCTTATACTTATATCATGATTATAGAATGTGAAATATGACATAAATATCATTTATATCCACTATTTTTGTACTGTAAAAATCTATAGATTATATAAGTATGAATAACAATACACGGTTCTTGGATATGGTTGGCTGTACTAATTCATGAATGTTATTTTCTTTTTTAATGTCCTGTTGAAAAAAATAAATTAAAATACAAATATGTATATATATTTATAGTTGTGTATAATTATTATTTTAATGACCTGAAAATTCGATGTATAGTTTTTTTTATTATATGGAATTTTACGAGTCCGTGAAAATAGATGGTGCATGATTCTGAGGCCCAATGTGCCTGGAATGAATTTCAAAACTTTTTTAGGTACGTTTAATAAACGTGCTAGTGGGTTTTTGTAACTTTTGAACCAAGGCTCGAAATTGAAATATGAGGCCACCGTTGAACTCTTAGTGCCTGTATTCGCTTATGGAGACCTTCACCCAGACTGCACTAGGTTGAGGGTGAAAGATAGTTTTTGGGGTTTTTATTGGAATGAAAAATAAAATAAAATAAACTTTTATTTTATTTCTCATAAAACTCCCATGTGAAGTCTATAGTGGTGGGGACCACAATGGGTTAAAACCTCCCAACATGAATGCTCAGTGGTGGGCACAACCCGAGATAGTAAAAACCCCCAATTCAATACTTGGTGGTGGGGAATACCCGAACTCCTCATTATGGGAGAAAAAAACCTCTCAACTCCTTACTTTCATTATACCAAATCTCCATTAATTAAATAAGTTAACCTCTTTAGTGCTAATATTAAATTAAACTAAATATTTTATTATGTTGGCTAAATTCCTTTTTGGTGGATTTGGGAGAGGATAACCTTTGGGAGGATTAATCTCTCCAACAAAGAACAGATTCTCCAACGAAGAATGGGATCCCCAACGAAGAATGCCCACACCGACGAGGAACATCTTCAAAGACAACAAACCGACGATTGGGGAAATGCTGACGTCACTGAATTCACCCCTTACAACGGCAATGAGCAATCAATATAGGGGTTCAGTGGTGTATGATTATATATTCTCATGTTCTTCCCTTCTAAAACAAAGAACATAGATCAACTCTCTAACTAGTTGTTTTGAGGATAACTTCTTTTACTGGTTTGGGAATAATAATTGCGGGAGGTTAGGGATTTACATTGTGTTGTGGTCCCTGGCTAGGATTGTTAGCCCGCTGCCCGACTGAACCAATCCCACATCGGTTGTGGAAGGAGATTGGTGGGTGTTTAAAATCTCGTGCCTACCTTCCCCTCATCGACGCGTTTTAAAGCCGTGAGGCCCAGGGGAGAAACTGGGCCAGAGCGGACAATATCGATGGAACGGGATTAACCGATCCCACAATTGGTATCAGAGGGTGGTTTCGGGACCGCTGTGGGATTGGGGGGGGGGGATTGTTGTGGTCCCTGGCTAGGATTGTTAGCCCGCTGCCCGACTGAACCAATCCCACATCGGTTGTGGAAGGAGATTGGTGGGTGTTTAAAATCCCGTGCCTACCTTCCCCTCATCGACGCGTTTTAAAGCCGTGAGGCCCAGGGGAGAAACTGGGCCAGAGCGGACAATATCGATGGGCCGGGATTAACCGATCCCACACATTGTTCATTGAAGTTCTTGTTGAGACGCTTGCTACAGCTCTAACGTGGAGGAAACGGGGCAAACAAACATGGCCCGACCCCTCGGTCGTTTTTCAAGAATGGTGTATCTTTCCCGATGGATGAAGTCAACTTTGTTCCATGCTGAGGAATGGACGCGACGACTGTCACATCACCGACCATGATGAAGGAGATGGTGCAACAGCGCAATGGCACCGCCCCACGAGCTTTCACCCTCTGAGGCCCCCGTCGCCTGCGGCCACCGCCATCCTGCTGCCTCGCGTCGTCCCTGACCCTGCACCCTCACGCCGCCCTAGAGGCCCAGAGGCCACCCCCCCCCCCCCCCCCCCCGCAGCCTCACCGCCTCGTGCCGCCTGCGCGCCCCACGGACCCCGCCTCCCTATGGCCTCACACCATCCACGACCATCGCCTCCCCACGACCTCGCGCCCTCCGCGGCCCAGCGGCATCGCGTCGCCCTCGCGGCCCCCCACGGACACGCACTGGCCTCAAGGCCCCCCATGGTCTCGCACCTCCCTCGTGGCTCCCATGGCTTCACATTGCTCCGTGGCCCCTCATGGCCTCCGGTCCGCACAACACGGGATAGGCCGCCCAGTGGACCGGGTCGATCCGACCGGACCCAGACCCACTTTAACCCATTTATGCTCTATTGGCCATAACATTGGCACCAGAGGTCTTTTTGAAAAACCGCCAGTGGTGTAATAATCCTTTGAGTGAGACGGTACCTTTGAGTATACCCTAGTAGGAATTTGGATAAATATGGAGTATGGTTGGGTCAGATCGAGCACAAACCCAACTGGGCCCTCGGGATTAAAAAGCTAATAACTCACAGACTGGGCGTCTGATTGACGCACCGTCTGTTGTGTTGAGACCCCTATGATGTGGAGGTTACACCATAGAACATTGGACTCTGATATTTTTTATCATAAATAGTATTATGTGTAGTGAGTGTGGTTATCAGTTTTGGGAATGCAGTGTTGGTGCGACGACCGACATATCCATACACTAGGACCCAGACTTCTGATTTCCATCTCAGTGCAAAAAAATAATGATTGCATGTGTTTTTTGAAGAGTTTTTTTTGTGATATATTTATATCAGATCACCAGGTATAATTTATTGACTGTGGCGCACTTGTTCCTTTTCAGGATGCCTCCACGCAGATAGCCAGCTAGGGTTCCGAGAGTAGTACACACTGATAGACCATCGAGCGAGGAGGCCTCGGTGCAGGGCCCTGTTCCAGTAGAGGCACCAGTAGAGGAACCAGTGGTACCATTATCCATTGGGCCACCGATTCCATTAGCCCCAATAGTAGAGGGTGCAAAACGATTGAGCGGGTTGCATGAGTTCCAATGCCAGAGGCCACCTAGGATCAGGGGAGAGATGAACCCGCAGGGATCTGAGGATTTTCTAGAGGTTATAGTGAGAGTCTTCCAACTGGAAGGGACACCATATGATCTCATGGTGATCTTTTCTACCAGCCTTTTATAGGTAGTAGAAGGGAGATGGTGGAGCTTGATGCTCTAGGTTCATGAAAAGGTGACGCTTCTCTCGGTAGACATCTAGAGCCTGTTTCGGGCAAAGTTTGTCCCAGCGACTCTTCACACAGTGCGCATACATGAGCTTGTTCATCTCTTGTAGGGCATCATGACTATGGAACAATACTCATAAAGGTTCATTTAACTATCATGCTACTAAACAGATATGGTTTGGGACCCATTCATCAAGGCCCGGACCTTCGAGTAGGGGCTTAGGCAAGAGATCAGGGCTTCGATGATTTCTCTTATCATCCCGATGCAGGCGGGGGTGTTATAGAGAGCCCTATTTGTGAAGAGTTTCCTTGCTGAGCCGTCACCAGCAGCGAGACCCACCACCATTCACCATGTAGTGGATACTTTTTTAGCTGGTTGTAGGCAGATGACACAGAGGTCTAAAAGGACCAGACCTATAGGTGGACGATTGCAGGATTCAGGGTCTGTTGTGCAGGGCACGCGGGGAAGATCTAGTCATGCCAGGAGCGGGTAGTGTTATGCATGCGGCGGGAAGGTTCACATAGCTCGTGACTGTCTAACCCTCTATACAGATGATCAGCATATGGTCGAAGGAACACCTAAGTAGAGACATATGCTTGATCGAGGATGACCTCAGGGAGTAGGCGGACGTGGCAGAGGAGTTGGCCGTGCAGGTGGCAGTGGGTCATGATTTGAGATGTTACCACCACCACCACCAGCTGCTCCACCCTGACCACAAGAAGCTGGTAGATAGGGCCGAGCTCATCTCTAGGTTGTTGGGGCCTATGAAAACCGTGCTCTGGAGATGATATGAGATACGATCTGTTTCTACTCAACCTTAGCTATTGTACTTATAGACATAGGTTCTAGTCATTATTTTATTACCACCGCCATCATTCAGAGCTATGAGATTCTAATGGAGTCGTTGGCTCCATATTTACATCTAGAGACTCCTAAGGGAGAATATTCGATGATTACACACTAGTGTTGGAAGTGCAAGCTTACTCTAGGAGGCGATAGATTCAGCTGGGATATACTAGTAGCAGCGTCGAGGCCTTATGATGTCATCTTGGATATAGACTGGTTATCTATAGTCCATGCTCAGATTGACTATATTAGGCGCAAAGTGTGGTGTGTTTGCATGGATGGTACCAAGTTTACCTTCACCATCTAGAAGGGAGCTTATATAACATAGGATGGACTTACCCATTGAGAGTACAACTGATCACTCATCAGTTGGCTAGCCTTACCCTCAGAGAAGTTGATGTGGAGAGTCCGAGCTATCCTATAGATTTGGTGTAGTATGAGGATGTTTTCCCTAATGATGTTCCAAGTTTACCTCCTCATAGAGAGGTGGACTTTTAAATTGACTTGTACCCTAGGATGGCACCCATATCTGTACCAGCATATTGGATGGCTCCCGCAGAGCTTCGTGAACTGCAAGTACTTTTAGAGAACTTGTAGGAGAAGGGATTCATTCGGCCCAGTGTTTCTCCATGGGAAGCCCCAATTTTTTTCGCCAAGAAGGCTGATGAGAGCTTGAGAATATGTGTTGACTATCAATGCCTAAATTAGGTGGCCATGAAGAACAAGTACCTACTCCCGTGAATTGACGACATCTTTGATAAGCTAAAGGGAGCACAGTGGTTCTCAAAGATAGACCTCGAATAATGTTATACCCAGCAGAGTGTGTGAGATTAGGATATGCAGAAGAAAAATTTCAGATGTCAGTACAACCATTATGTGTTCTTGGTTATGCCATTCGGAATGACCAATACTCTATTAGTGATAATGGGACTCATGAATAGGTTATTATATCCATACCTTGATCTCTTCGTAGTACTCATCATCAAAGTCATTCTAAACTACTTGACTACTGAGGAGTAGCATTACTATCATTTGCAGATAGTTCTGGACACACTTCGAGAGCCAGATCATTAAGGTAAGCTATCAAAGTCCCAGTTCTGGATCTGAGAGGTTCACTTTCTGGGACGTGTCATATCAGAGGCTGGAGTTGTAGAGGATCTAGATAAGATTACGGTGATAATTTCTTGGGAGCCGCCCAGGAGTGTGATAGAGATACAGAGTTTCAGGGTTTTCTCGAATACTACAAGAGATTGTGCCAGATTTTTCCTGAGATGTTGCACCTTTATCAGCATTGATGAAGAAGGGGAAAGCCTTCATGTGGTCAGAAATATGACAAAAGAGATTCAATAGCTAAGGTAGAGTCTGACTAGTTCCCCCATCTTAAGGCTTCTATAGGAGGGCGTAGGGTACATATTCTAATGCGATGCATCAGGGACCGGGCTCAGATGTCTCCTATTGCAGGAGAAAGCAGTGATCTCATATGTTTCTCAACAGCTGATATAACATGATCTGAACAACACTACCCATGAATTGGAGTTAGCATCGGTGGTCTTCTCCATGAATATATTGAGACACTATCTAATGGGTGAACATTTTATAGTCTATATAGATCACAAGAGTCTGAGGTATATATTCTTTTAGAAGGAACAGAACCTAAGACAATGATGTTGGCTTGAGTTATTCCAGGACTATGACTTCAAGATAGTCTATACTCTTGGGAAGGGAAACATTGTAGGGGATGCACTCAGTAGGAGGTTTGGTTTACAGCTGCTAGCCGAGGTGACATAGAAGCTAGCCACTTTACAGATATCATTTGGGGATCAGGATGAAACAGTCTTTCTTCAATCTCTTACATTCACTCCTCCACATCTTTAGCTACTCTGGGAGGTGCAATGGGGGGATGATGACTGCGAGGCTAGACATGCTCAGATATCCACAAGGCAGACACCTTATGGATTTTTTGAGGGTGGGAAGCATGTCATCCTATTCGGAGGACGTACCATGGTACCAGTGTCACTTTGGGAGGATGTGATGAGGGAGTTCCACATATCCTCTCTATCAGTACATCTAGGAGTGGCACAAATGTACCATGATCTCCAATGACAGCACTGGGTTCCGTTAATGAAGAAAGCAGTAGGCGAATTTTTCTCTCAGTCCCTTACTTATCATCATTTGAAGGAAGAGAATTTGGTACCCGTAGGCTTGTTTATGCATTTGGAGGTCCTAGAGTGGAAGTGGGATGGGATATGCCTAGACATCGTGAAAGGACATCCACATACATCCAGGGGACATGACTCAATTTCAGTGATCGTCGACCAACTCACCAAGTCGGCCTACTTCCTATCGATGAGAGAGTAGTGTTCACTAGAGATCATGTGATGCCTCTATGTGTAGAATATTTTGTGGCTACATGGAGTACCCTCAAAGATTTTATCTGATTGTGACACACATTTTACTTCCTGACTATGGAAGGGGTTCCACGAGGCTTTCGGGATGCAACTTCGTTTGAGCACCCCCTTCCATCCTCAGACGGATTGCCAGACTGAGCAGACCATTCAAACCCTTGAGGACATGCTACATGTTTTAATCCTCAACTTCAGTAACAAACTGGTAGGATCACATTACTTTAGTGGAGTTCTCATACAATAACAGCTATCACTCAACCATTGGGATGAAGCCTTTTGAGGCGTTGTATGGGCGACCTTACAGATCACCTTTGTGTTGGACTGACCCTGGGGAGTCAGCACTCGTGGGACCATAGAAGGTTCGGGCTACCATAGAGAAGGTGTAGATCATCTAGGTGTGGACGAAGAATGCACATTGTAGGAAGAAGTCATATTCCGATAGGAGACGGAGACCTCTGTAGTTCGAGTATGGAGACCACATCTTTCTACGTGTCTCAACCCGATGAGGTTTACAATGATTTGGTCGAGGTGAAAAGTTATCTCCAATGTTCATCAATCATTTTTAGGGCCTTAGCAGGGTTGGCGAGGTGGATTACCGCATAGTTCTACCACCTCAGTTGTACCGTGTGCATGACGTCTTCTATGTATCCCAGCTATGGAGTTACATGTAGGACACTTCTCACATCATCGACCACATCGAGCCGGACGTCGGCGATAGGGTGAATTTTATGGACATTCCTGTATAGATTGAGGATTGACAGAAGCGGGACCTTCATATGTAGTCGATACCTCTGGGCATGTTCGTTGGCAGCACGAAAACCTCCAGGAGAGCACATTGGAGTGGGAGGCTGAGATATGTGCTCAGTACCCCCACTTGTTCCCTTAGATCGATTTTTATTCTTTTGGGATGAAAATCCCTGAGGCAGGGAGAATTTAAAGACCCAAAAATTCAATGTATTGTTTTTTAATATATGATAATTTTATGAGTCTGGGAAAACTGACGGTAGGTGATTCCGAGGCCTAGTGTTCCTGGAATGAATTTCTGAACTTTTTTTCAGGTACGTTCAGTAAACGTGCGAGCGGGGTTTTCTAACTTTTGAACTGGTGCTCAGAATTGAAATCTGAGGGCACCGTTGAACTCGCAGCACCTGTATTCACTTAAGGTGACCTACAACTTTTCCACAGTATTTCGAGGTTGAAAGATAGTTTATGGTTTTTTTGTGGGAATGAAAAATAAAATAAAATAAACTTTTATTTTATTTCTAATAAACCCCCATGTGAAGGCTATGGAGGTAGCGACCACGAATGGTTAAAAACTCACAAATTGAATGATCGGTGGTGGGGACACCCCAAGCTAGTAAAACCCACAATTCAAAGCTTGGTGGTGGGGACCACGTGAACCCCTCATTATTGGAGAAAAAATACTCTTACCTCCCTACATTAATTATACCAACTATGCTTTAATTAATTAAGCCAACCTATTTTGTGCCAATAGTAAATTATAAAACATATTCTATAATGTTGGATACATTTATTTTT
This sequence comes from Viscum album, assembly GCA_963277665.1. Classification (NCBI taxonomy): domain Eukaryota; kingdom Viridiplantae; phylum Streptophyta; class Magnoliopsida; order Santalales; family Viscaceae; genus Viscum; species Viscum album. The sequence goes on from OY728151.1 coordinate 1,894,687,785, forward strand.
GGTTGATTTCAGATATGAGAACCTTTGGGATGATTACTCTCTCCAACTAGGAATGAATTATCCAACGAAGAACGTGCACCCCAACGAAGAAATCCCACACCGATGAGGAACATATTCGACGACAACGAACCGATGATCGGGGAAACACCGACATCACAAACTTCACCCCTTACAGCGTCAACAAGTAATAAAGGTAGGGGTTTAGTTGTGTATGATTATATATTCTCATGTTCTTCTCTTCTAAAACAAAGAATGTAGACCAACTATCTAACTAGTTGATCTGTGGATGATTTCTTTTACAGGTTTGGGAATAATAAATGAAGGAGTTTAGGGTTTGACATTCTTCATTCAAGTTCTTGTTGAGCTGCTTGCTACCGCTCTAACACGGAGGGTGCGCACCCAAAAAAAATTTCCCGACTGCTCTGTGGTTCTTCATGAATGATGTATGCTTTGCGATGGAAGAAGGTGACTTTGTACCACGGCGACGAACGGATGCGGCGGTCATCCCATCGCAAGCCGCGATGACGGTGAAAAAGCAACGGTGTCACCCCGCGACCCCCACCACCCTACAGTCGTCATCACCCCATGGCCTCGTGATGTCCACGACCACCACCGCCCATTGCATTGCACCATCAGCGGCCATACGGCCTCATTCCGTCTGTGGCCTCACTGCCTCACGCCGCCCCTGTGGCCTCGCAGCCCGCACCGCCACGCATCCTCGCCACGTCACGCCGCCCTCACGTCCTTGTGGCCCCCAGCGCCCTGCGGCCTCATTTCTTCCTTGGCCGCTGCCACCCGCGGCCCCACGGCCTCACACTGTTCGCGGCCCCTGCCTCCCATAGCCACTGCCACCGTGTGGCCTCACATCGTAAATGCCCCCCCCCCCTACGGCCTCGGGCTGCCCTCGTGGCCCCTGTGGACTTCACACTACCTCGCGTCCCCCGTGGCCCCTCACATCCCCTGCATCCTCCGTTCCACCCAGGTCGGACCGCCCAGTGCTGGATGAACTGGACCCAAACCCACTTCGACCCATTTACGCTCTTTTGGCCATAACATTGGCACTGGATATCTGTTTAAAAAACCTTTAGTGGCACAGGAAACCCTGGAGCGAGACAGCCCCTTTGAGTATACCCCAATGGGGATGGATAATGTTGGAGTACGGTCGGGTTGGATCAGGCACTAATCCATCCAGGCCCTCGGGATTAAAAGGCTAATAACTCACAGACTGGGCATCTGATTGACGCACCGTCTATTGCATTGAGACCTTAATGACATGGTGGTCCTTTGAGATACTTTTTCATGAGAATTCGGGGAATATTGAGTATATACTATTGCGTTGAGGCGCGGACCCTCTCGGAGATGAGCAAGACTAGTGCGGGAAAAAAGTAGCTGGCTGTAATGTGAAGAATGAAGAGCGATCTTGTGTGGGCCAGCACCGAGCGATCGTGTATGGGTCAGCACTGAGAAAACCTATTTGGGTCAGCCCCAGGCTTTCCTGTGTGGGTCAGCACCTAGAGATATTGTGTGGGTGAGCACCAAGTGATCCTGCGTGGGTCAGCACCGAGCGATCCTATGTGGGTCGGAACTTAGGAATCTTTCGTGGATTTGCCTCTTAACAGAGTAAGACGATTTAGTTGTTACATCTAATCATGTCTAATACTATACCTAAGAAATACCTGGTGTGAGATGAGTCTATACATTATGGTACTTTTTTTAAGGTAATACCTTTGCGGTATTATTCTGTGTGGCGTAACTGTGTGGTACTTGCCTTCGCGGTACTCCTACCGTTGTGGAACAGTTGATCTTTGGGAATTGAGTGGGACTCTTTTTTTTCATCATGATTGAGATGGGTTTTCATGATAACTTACGTATACATATGGGAATATACCTATGTAGGGTTTTCATTTGATATCAAGCCTTGTACATTATCCTTGGTGGATTTTGTGAGACCTTGAAGATCCTGGGGTCCCTACTGAGTATCATTATACTCACCCCTTCATGGGCTATGCCCAAACCCTATTGTGTTTGGAGCAGATGAAGGACACCACTTATCAAGGCTTAGGTTACCAGGGCTAGATGAGGCCTAGAGGTTGACCATACGACGTGATGGTACATAGAGGAGATGGGAAGATGTGGAGTGCAGAGGAGGTGATCTGTACCTACACTTCAGGTAGGAACCTCGGAGGAAGACCCAGTAGCTGCATTTATTTTTCTTTGTTGTATTGTATTTCAGTTGTACTTGTACTGTTACTATTTGGATTTTATTCCCACCCCTTTTTACTTTCAGAATCATTTTCTATAGAGTTGACTTGTGTTCTTATCTTGATGTGTGCTTGGTTGCGTGTGTTTACATGTTATAAAGGAAATTCCTTCCTGGTTATAGGGAATACGCCTTTCGGTGCTAGTCACTAGCCCATGGCCTATGGAAGGTGGGCTTGGCGTAGTCACAACACGAGCCTCGAGGAATGGGTAATGACCAATTGTTATCAGAGGAGTCGGTTCTACCGTAGAACATAGGACTCTGATCTATTTTTAATGACAATAGTGTTATGTGTTGTGATTGTGGTTATCAGTATAGGTAATCCAGTGTTGGTGAGGCGGCCGATGTATCCATACACCATGACCATGGATTTTGATTTCTGACTCAGTGCATGAAAACACTAATTGCGTGTGTGTTTTGAAGATTTTTCTTTGTGATCTCTTTGATTCATCTCACCAGGTATAAATTATTGACCGTGGTGCATCTGTTCCTTTTCAGGATGCCTCCACGCAGATTCCCAGCTAGGGTTCCGTGAGTAGAACGCATTGATAGCTCGTCAAGCAATGAGACCTCAGTGAAGGTTCCTCTTCTAGTATAGGCACCAATGGAGGTACCAGCGTTACCATTACCCATTGGCCCACCAATGCCACCAGCCCCAGCAGTAGAGGGTGCATGCTTCTTGAGCGCATTTCACTAGTTCCAATGCTATAGGTCACCCAGGTTCAGGGGAGAGATGGACCCACAGGCAGCTGAGGATTGTCCTGAGGCCGTAGTGAGAGTCATCTGACTGGAAGGGACACCAGCTGATCTCATGGTGATCCATTCCACTAGCCTTATATAGGTAGTAATATAATGATGGTGGATCTTGATGCTCTAGATTTACGACGAGGTGATGCTTCTCTGGGAAGACTTCGAGAGACTTTTTTAGGCTAAGTTTGTACCAATGAGTCATCACACAATGCACATAGATGAGCTTATTCATTTGTAGTAGGGAAGCATGAATGTGGCTCAGTACTCAGCAAGGTTCACTGACCTCTCACGCTACTCCAATGATATGGTACGTGACCCATTCTTCAGGTACCCAAACATTTGAGCAGGGGATCAGGTGGGATATTAGAGATTTGATGATTTCTCTTAGCATCCCGACGTAGGTGGGGGTGTTAGAGAGAGCCTTCTTAGTAGAGAGTTTCCTTGCTGAGGAGTCCCCAGCAGCGAGACCCACCACCAGTCATCTCGTAGCTGAGTCTTATGTAGCTGGCATCAGACATATGACAATGTGGTCCAAAAGGACCAGAACTATAGGTGGACGACCGTAGGATTCAGGGAGGGTTGTGTGGGGTACCTGAGGAAGAGCCAGTCATGCCAGAATCAGGAGGAGTTACACATGTGGCAGGCAGGATCCCATGGCTATTTACATTCTGACCTATAGTACGGATGATCCATAAATGGTCGAAGGACTGCCTAGGAAAAGACAGAGGTTCGACCGAGGAGTTCTGCATGGAGCAGGCAGACATGGCAGTGGAGAAGGGCTTGTAGCTGGTGGTGGGTGATGATTTGAGATGTTATTGCCACCACCACCAGGTGGTCCACCCTGACTATAGGGAGTAGGAGGATATGGGAATTCTCAGCTCAAGGTAGCCGAGGCCTATGATCACGATGCTTCCGAGGTGATATGAGATACAATATGGGTCTACTCCACCTTAGCTTCAGTACTTATAGACATAGGTTCTAGTCATTTTTCTATTGACACTACCCTCATTCAGAGTTTTGTGATTCTGATGGTGTTTTTGCCTCGATCATTACTAATATAGACTCCTACAGGAGTATGTTCGATGATTATGCATTGCTTCTGGCAGTGTGAGCATACTCTAGTAGGCGAGAGCTTCATTTGGGATCTCCTAGTATCAGTGTGGACGCCTTAAGACATCATCATGGGTATGGACATGTTATCTACAGTCCATGATCAGATTGACTGTATTAGGTGAAAAGTGTGGTTTTTCCTCATGGATGGGACCAGGTTTACCTTCACCGGAGAGAAGGGAGCCTATACAACATAGGATGGACTTACATGAAGAAGATTACATCTGATCACTCATTAGTTGGCTAGCCTTACCCTCAGAGTAGCTGATGTGGAGAGTCTGATCTATCCTGTAGTGGTGGACCAGTACGCGGATTTTTTCCCTGATGATGTTCCGGGTCTACCTCCTTGTAGAGAGGTAGAATTTTACATTGACTTGTACCCCAGGACGTCATCAATATCTATAAAAGTGTATCAGATGGCTCCCGTGGAGCTTTGTGAGCTGTGGGTACAGCTAGAGGAATAACAGGGGAAGGGATTCATTTGGCCCAGTGTTTCTCTTTCGGTGTCCCAGATTTTTATTCACCAAGAAGGCCGATCGGAGATTGAGAATTTTTGCTAACTATCGACACCTATATTAGGTGACCGTGAAGAACAAGTACCCACTCTCGAGGATTAAAGTCCTCTTTGATCTGCTGAAGGGAGAACGGTGGTTCTCTAAGATAGACGTCAAACCAGGCTAGCACCAGCTCTGACTACGAGACGAGGATGTGCATAAGATGTCATTCAGATGTCAGTACGACCAATATGAGTTATTTGATATGCCATTCGCCATGAAAAATGCTCCAGAAGTGTTCATGGGACTCATGAACAAGATCTTCGAGCCAGACCTTGATCGCTTTGTAGTAGTCTTCATCGACGACATTCTGACCTACATGACTACTAAGGAGGAGCATGCCTATCATTTGTAGATATTTTTGGACACACTCCGAGAGCCCCAGCATTATGATAAGCTCTCGTAGTGCTAGCTCTAGATCCGAGTGGTTCACATTATAGGACATGTCATATCAAAGGCTGGAGTTGTAGTGGATCCAATGAACATTGATGCAGAACCTGCTTGGGTGCCACCCATGAGTGTGATAGAGATATGAAGTTTCCTAGGTTTGGTTGGACACTACCTGAGATCTGTTCCAGATTTCTCCAGATTTGCAGCACCATTATCTACATTGATGAAGAAGGGGAAAACCTTTGTGTGGTAGGAAAGATACTAGTGGATATTTCTGGAGCTGAGGTAGGGGAGGACTAGAGCCCCCATCTTGAGGCTTCTAGATGAGGGTTTAGGGTACGTAGTCTTCTACGACGCATCAGGGACCAAGCTCGGGTGTTTCCTGATGTAGGAGAAAGTAGTTATCACATATGGTTCTCGATATTTGAGACCGCATGAGCAGAACAACGCTACCAATGACCTGTAGTAAGAAGCAGTGTTCTTCGCCTTGAAGATGTGGTGACACAATCTGATAAGTGAACGTTTTACAGTCTACTCGGATCACAAGAGTTTCTAGTATATATTCTTTTAGAAGGTCTTGAACCAAAGACATCGACATTGGCTTTAGTTCCTCTATGATTATGACTTCGAGATAGACTGTACTCCTAGGAAGGGGAACGTTGTAAAAGATGCACTCTACAGGAGGTCATGTATACAAATTCTAGGAAAGTTGATAGAGAAGTTCACCGCTTGGCAGATATCCTTTATGGATCGGGATGGAGAAATCATTCTTTAGTCTTTTACAATCACTCCCCCACTTCTTCAGTGAGTCAGGGAGGCGAAGTGTGGGGACACTGATAGTGAGGCTCTTCATGCTCAGACATCAATAGGGTAGGCACCTGATAGATTTTCTGAAGTTAGATAGCACGTCATCATCTTTAGAGGGCGTACCATGGTACCTGTGTCACTTCGGGAGGAAGTGATGAGGGATTTTCACACATCCCCTCTAGCGGTACATCAAGGAGTGTCGAAAATGTACTAGGATCTTCGACGACAGCACTGGAGGCCGAGAATGAAGAAAGCAGTAGCAGAGTTTGTCTCTCAGTGCCTCACTTATTAGAAATTGATGGTGGTGCATTAGGTACCAGCAGGCTTGGCTTAGCCTTTGGAGGTCCCGGAGTGGAAGTGGGGATGGGATATCCGTGGACTTCGTGATAGGACATCCACGTACATCCAGGGTACATGACTCGATTTGGGTGATCGTTGATCAACTAACCATGCCGACCCACTTCCTACCGATCAGAGAGCAGGGTTCAGTAGAGAGCATGGGATGCCTCTATGTGCAAAAGATTGTGCGGCTACAAGGATTACCCTCAACGATTGTCTCTGATCGTGACACACATTTAACATTCCGGATATTGAAGGGGTTGCAGTAGGATTTTGGGACATAGATTCGTTTGAGAACTTCCATCCATCCTCAGATGGATGGCCAGACTAAGCGGACCATTCAGACCCTCGAGGACCTGCTACATCCCTGCGTCCAAAATTTCAGTCATAGTTTAGAGGATCACTTTCCTTTGGTGGAGTTTTCATACAATAACAGTTATCACTCCACCATTGGGATGACACCTCTTGAGGCATTGTACGGGCGACCTTGCAGATCACCTTTGTGCTAGATTGACCCAGGGGAGTCAGAACTCATGGAACCAATGATGGTACAGGCTACCACAGAGAAGGTGCAGATCATCCAATAGTAGATGAAGACTGCACAGAGTAGGCAGAAGTCATATACCGACAGGAAACATAGACCTCTGATGACCTCTGATGTTTGAGGATGGAGACCAATTGTTTCTATGGGTCTCACCTTGAGGAGGTTTATGGATATTTTTCTACGGCAGAAAGTTATCTATGAGGTTCATCGGACCTTTTCAAGTCCTCAGTAGGGTTGGCGAGGTGGCTTACTACATATATTTTCCACCTCAGTTGCACTAGGTGCACGACGTCTTCTATGTATCGCAGCTGAGGAGATATGTGCATGACCCTTCTCACATCATCGACCATGGAGAGCTGGATGTCGATGATGGGGAAACATTTATGGAGGTTCTAGTAGAGATTGAGGATTGATAGGAGTGGGTCCTTCGTGGGAGGTCGATACCTCTACTACACATTCGTTGGCAGCATGAGAACTTCTAGGAGAGCACATGTGAGTGGGAGGCTCTGATACGTGCTCAATACCCCCACTTGTTTCCTTTAGTTTGAGTTGTGGCTTCTAGGGATGCAAATATCTAAGGTGGGGAGAATATAAAGACCCAAAAATTCCATGTAATATTTTTTAATATATGGGAATTTTATGAGTCTGTAAAAACTGACGGCCTATGATTCCGAGGCCTGGTGTGCCTAGAATGAATTTATGAACTTTTTTTTGGGTATATTCAGTAAATGTGTGAGAGGGTTTTTTTAACTTTAGAACTGGTGCTCGAAATTGAATTATGTGGGCACCATTGAACTTTCAACGATGATATTGGCATAAGGATACCTACCCCTCGACCATGGTAGGTCGAGGTTGAAAGATTGTTTTTGGGGTTTTCGTGGGAATGAAAAAAAATATAATAAACTTTTATTTTATTTCTAATAAACCTCCCATGTGAATGCTAAAGAGGTGGGGACCATGGGGGGTTAAAACCTCCCTACTTGAATGCTCGGTGGTGGGGACCACCCGAGCTAGTAAAAATCCCAATTCAATGCATGGTGGTGGGGACCACCCGAACCCCTCATTATGGGAGAAAAAACCACTCAACTCTCTACTTTAATTATGCCAACTCTCCTTTAATTTATTATGCCAAACTATTTTGTTCCATTATTAAATTAAACAACATATTCTGTTATGTTGGCTACTTTTATTTTTGCTGGATTTGGAAGAGTTGAACTATTGGGAGGGTTACTCTCTCCAACGAAGAACATTTTCTCCAACGAAGAACGCGCTCTCCAACAAAGGAAAACCATGCCGACGAGGAACATCTTTGACGACAATGAACCGATGATCGGGGAAACCCTGACGTCACCGACTTCACCCATTCCAACGTGAATGACCAATCAAGGCATGGGTTTAGTTTTGTATGAATATATATTTCCATGTTCTTCCCTACTAAAATAATGAAAGAGGATCAACTCTCAAACTAGTTACTCCAGGGATGATTTCTTTTGCAGGTTTGGGAATAATCTTTACGGGATGTTAGAGTTTGACATTATTCATTCATGTTCTTGTTGAGACGCTTTCTACCACTCTAACGTGGAGGGTGGGGCAAAACAAACATGGCCCGACCCCTCCCCCAATATTCTTGAATTGTGTGTCCTTCATGATGGAAGAAGGAGACATTGTGCCATGGTGATGAATGGATGCGACAACCGACATATCGCAAACCGCAATGAACATGATGTCCAAATGGTGCAGCCCCGCCTCGCAGCCCTGTGGCCATCAGAGCCCTGTGGCCTTGCACCGTATGCGGCCTCGTTGCCTCGTGCCGCCCTCATGGCCTCATGGGCCCCTCCGCGTCGCGGCTTCGCGCAGTACGCAGCCCCCATGCCCCACGACCACTATTGCCCCACAGCCACGTGCCATCCATGGCCTCGTGGCCTCATGCCATCCTCGTGGCCCCCGCTGCCTCACGCCATCCTCATGGACCCCGTGGACCCCCACAGCCCTTGCGACCTCTGCGCCACCGAGGCGGGGCCGCCGTATGCGGTCTGGGCCGCCCAACGCGGGCTGGGCCACCCGGCAGGCCAGGCCACACCACGATCCTAGATGACACAAACCGGGTCAGCCCAGGCCAGGTCGGACTAAACTCAGTCCCACATCAACCCATTTACGCTATTTTGGCCATAAAATTTGCACCAGATATCCGTTTGACAAACCGTCAGCATCGCTGGAAACCTTGGAGTGAGACGGTCCCTTTGAGTATACCCCGATAGGGATTTAAATAATGTTTGATTACGGTCGGGTTGGATCGATCATGGATCCAACCGGGCCCTCAGGACTAAAAGGGTAATGACTCACAGATCGGTCATCCGATTGACGCACAATATTTTTTTTTGAGACCCCTCTGTCAAGGCAGTCCTTTGAGATACTTTTTTCGTGATACTTTGTTGTAGTTGGAGTATGGACCAATGGATTGAGGAGAGGACCCTCCCTGAAATGAGAAAGGCTACTGTGGGATCCCAGTAGCTTGCTTTAACGTGATGAATGAAGAGCGATCCTATGTGGGTCAGCACCGAGTGATCCTCTGTGGGTCACCACCGAGTGATCCTGTGTGGGTCAGCACCGAGCGATCCTGTGTTGGTCATCACCTAGCGATCATGTGTGGGTCAGCACTTAGCAATCCTATGTGGGTCATCAACGACAGATCATGTGTGGGACAACACGTAGGGTTCCTTCATGGGTCTGCCTCTTAACAGAGTAAGGTGATTTAGTAGTTACATCTAATCATCACTACTACTGTACCTAAGAAATACCTGTTGTGAGATGAGTTTATGCCTTGTGGTACTTTCTTTCATGGTAATAACATGGTGGTATTCTTCTCTGTGGCATACCTTTGTGGTAATTTCCTTCATGGTATTCCTTCATTTTTGGAAAAGTTGAGCTTTGGGCTTTGACATGGACCCTATGTTTTCCTCATGATTGAGTTGATTATTCGTGATAATTTAAGTATATGTATGGGAATAATCCTAAGTAGGGTTGTGAGTTGATTTAATGCCTTATTTTTTATCCTTGGTTGATTTTTGTGAGACATTGAGGGTCTCAGGGTCCCTAATGAGTATCGTTATACTCACCCCTGCACGAGCTATGGCTGCACCTGTTGTGTTTGGTGCAGATGACGGACAACGCTGATCAAGGCTAAGGGTACCAGGGATAGTTGGGGCCCGGATGTGGACCATATGGCGTGATGGTACGTAGCAGAGACGGGTGGATGTAGATTGCTGAGGAGGCGATCTGTACCTACCCTTCAGGTTGGAACCTCGGAGGACGACCTAGTAGCTACCTTTTTTAGTTGTATTGTATTTCAGTTGTAATTTTACTATTACTGTTGGGATTGTATACCAACCCCTTTTTTACATTCAGCATTCTTTTGCTATATAGTTGACTTTTGTTTGTATCTTGTTGTGTGCTTGATTGCATGTGATTATAGGTTATAAAGGCAATGCCTTCCCGGAGGACAACCCAACAACTATTTTCCCTTTTTTCAGTTGTACTTTTACTTCCAATTTCTTGTACTTTACATTTGTGATTCTATTTCCATCACCTTTTACTTTACAACACACTTTTTTTATAAAATTTAATTTGTGTTTTGTATCCAGATGTGTTATCTATTTTGTGCTTTTATAGGTTATTAAGGAAATTCCTACCAATTTTTAGGTAATTACAGATTTGGTGCTAGTCGCCAGCCCCTGGCCTATGGGAGGTGGGCTTGGGAAAGTCATGGCACGGGCCCCGAGGGATGTGTCGTGAAAATTATAATATATTTATGATATCATATATATCTTATATACTAACTAAAACCATCCTTAATACCATCCATGTAGTTTAGGAATGAATCATAACACTTTAATGGGGAAGTATTCAACACTTCCTCAAATGAAATTATCTTATTAACATAAAATGGCATGTAAAAAGATATGTTTTTTTTAAAAGAATAAATAATAATAAAGAAAAAATAAATATAATATATAACATATATAAAAGTTTCTTCTATTATAATTTCTACCATGAGAGGCGGGAAATAAAATTGAACAACCATTGTTCAGTGAGGAGTTAGTTCACCGTACACATAAATAGTTTGTTTGTTACCAATTAGATGGAGGTGTGTCTATGTGTAGGTGAAAAAAAATTGCATAATAATTACAAGTGTATTTTTGGTACATTTATTTATACAATAAAGTAATAAAGAGATTGTAGGGGGTGGAGGAGGAAAATAAATGGAAGGACATGAGAGAAGATGTTACCTCTCAATCAGGTAACACATGTTGGTTTGTGAAAAAAGTATTCCTTGGATTTTATTATACCCAAGGGAATGATTCTAGGTGGAATATAAAAATATTAGGAAATTTATTTGATACATCGTGGAAAAACCTATGACTTTTATATCTGTGAAGATGTGGGAGAGGTGGTGGCTTTTTATAGGGAAGAAAAATGACACACTTTGAATGTTGGAAAACAAGTAAGGTTTACAAATGATATTACCTAAAAAATATCCATACCAAAAAAATGTAATTATAAAAGGAAATTTTATGCTCAAATATTTCCAAAAAATTTGTTTTATACAATTATATAGGTCATTAGGACCCCGAAGAGTACAGTTTATCCCCTAATTTTTTTAATCCTACCTTAATCACTATGATTTATTCTAATACATTTTAGTAAATTTTTTGGTCAAAAATTAAATATATCTTATTAAAGTATAAATATTATAATTATTAAAATATTTTATATTTTTTTTAAAATTCAATTCATATAAGTGGAAAATTTAAGAGTAATTATAATCCCGCAGACCGGACGAAATTACTGGTTTTTATTGATGATATAATTTCAAAATATTATTAAGAATTTATATTCTATTTCAAAGAGAAAATATTAATATGACCTAAATTTTATTAATAGACGTATTCGCTATCTCATTTTACCTTAAAATAAATTTAAATGATAATTTATCATTAATACTTATTTAATCTAAAATGTAGTTTTTAACTAAAAAACATTATTTTCATTATTTATAAAAAACTCATAGAAAAATACCACAAATTTACCCAATAATAATTTCTGAACAATATATTAAAAAATGTAGTTTATTTTAACACATTAAATTTAGATATTTTATAAAGTTTATTTTATATAATTTCTCATAGAAGGACGTAATGTGTAGTTTATATTATTTTAATACATATTAAGACTCTAACAAAAATAATATCATTCGATATCGATAAAATTTATTTCTATAAAACCATTATATAAATTATTTGAATAAGTAGTTTTTAATTTTCATATCACTATTTTTAAAAACTAGGTTATAATTATATCATATATAAAATTATAATAAAATGATGCTTCATAGAGACTTGGTGTTGCCTATAATACACACCATGTTGGTGTTGCTGGTTGAACAAGCCAAGTTGGTTTTGCGTGTAGTGAAATCCGATTCTGTTCCATGTAAGATAAATGTTTTAATTAGTCTTATATATATATATATATTACTATTTCTAGTTCTAATTGAAATGAAAAATATTTAAAAATTAAATTTATTCAAAAAATAATAAATAAAAAAATCTCATGGTGTTACATAGGGGCAAATTTCTATTAACCTAAAACTGAGTCATTATATATCTTACACCATTATGAAAAAATAATTGAGGTGATAACCTTAATTTACCATGAATTACATCAGGATTATATTTCCAAACATCCTTTGAAGTTGTATTTTATTGATGACAAATTGCATAGACTACCTTTAATTACATCTGTGTGAGTGTTTTAACCACATAATGAGACAATTATTTTAATAAGGGATATCACCCATATTAAAATGTTATGTTAAATGTGTTTTAACTCATCCTTTGGCCTGTATAAAATAATGAAATTTTTTTTATATAAATGTTATTTACGGGCATGTGGTCTCATATTTTTGGGATATCTTGGTTTTCATTCCCACCTATTTGTGGAACCGAGCATAGAGTCTCATATATTTTTTATAATCGGACATGTAGTCTCACTTACTTTATATAACTGGAATTGGAATCCCTAATGAAATTTAATATACCTACATGATATCCCAAAGTAAAAGTGATAAATGTGGATGGTGTCCCATGTAATTGTGATTCTCGGGAATGGTGTCCCCTATATATGTGACACATTTGAAAGGTGTCCCAAGTACATATGATTATCAATAATTCCATCCAATACATATTTGGTACTCAAACATAGTGTCAAATACACTATTGATACTCAGAAATAGAGACCCGCATGAAATATGATAGATTAGAAAGGCACCACATATCATTCGATTATACTCTTACAAGTGCCCATGGATTCCCGAGTCACACCTTAGGTCCTGAAAAGTAGGGGTATTTATAAATATGGATATAATAATTATAATTTATATAGACCATATATATATAAACAAACACACACACAAACACACAGACATATATATATATATATTAAAATTGTTCGGAGATCTGCAGGAACAGACTGATATAGGTAGCTTCATCCTGGTATCCATTTGGAACTGGAGATGATCTGTTTATAGTTTTTATTTCTACCTAAATTTTATAAATTAAAACTCCTCATTTTATATTCACTAGATTTATTATACATGAAACCATTTTTTGGCCTACTATGTATATCTCACACCATGTTCTTGTCAATGGTTGGTACCCAAAAAGATCTTATATATCCTTTTTTGAATATCTCATTATATGAACATCATTTTGGATTTGAGATTCATTTGGCCTTTCACATTTTTTTTATTTCTAGATTATTTATGCTTCCATAATCCTTTTTTATATAGTTTCTTATACTCATTATTATCTCAGGCCACTATGATTCACTCTAACCAGGACGATATTGTCTCCCCACAAATAAATTATAGACTCTCATATATAGTTGATATCCTATAATGTACAAGAAGGAATTCTTGAGGTAATATATCACCCTAGGTTTTGTTACATATGATTTATTGGGGTTTAGGATGTCAAAAAGTGATATTAGAGGATTTTCCATTTTTTATTCCAATTTGGGAATTACATTAGAGATTAGAAACTTATCATAATATTTTAATGAGACTATTATTGGGTGTAGCTAACCCATATATAGTGGAAATCCATATTACCTAGGATGGGATATTACAGTATTGGTTTGTTTCAATTCATAATTGAATGGATTTCACCACTGGGTGTCGAACATGAGTTGCAACATTTTATATTATTTCAATATGTTCTCACACTTATCCCAACGAGGCAACAAGGTATGATTTATTACATCATAATATGAAATATGGGTTCACATGTCATGCATTATTTCATTCCATATAGGTTTATCTTGTTGATTTTATTACTTTTATTCATTTTTATTGATGTATGTGCCCTGATCATTATATTTGGAATTGTGAAAATGTATCATGATGTGATAGAATAATGGTAATATATCATTTTTTTGAATCAAACTTCACGGTGCGAACATAGTTAAACAATTATTCCATGTTCGATCCAGGTTCCATTGTTTCCATGGGATGAAACATTTGAACTTTTTTTGGTACATTATTTCAAAATATAATTTTATAATCATGAAATTCTACCAATTGGGAATGTTATTTTATTTAATAAAATAATTTTGTATCACCTTTTACATCCTGATACCAAATGTAAGGGTCACGTAATAGATACAGGACATTTAATTTAATGTGATAATGAATATACATTTATAATGTGGGAATGATGGCATATATAATGAAACTATGTTATCAAGATAATTATAAATGCATATGAAGATAAATAAATTTTTATTATTAAATAAAATTAGTTAACATTATATTGGGATTCCCACTGTAAGGTAAATGGTGATTCCATATATACATTGCTATCAATACTCCATATACTAGGACCACTTCTATGTGAGGTGAGTCCTTAACCCAAATACAACCATAGTTGTTAGTATTAGGGAGTGCCTATTATGATCTTTTTCTATCTTCGTTATGACATAGACCTGGATTTTGAAGAAGCAAGAGTGGTGTGATCGTTTTATAGAAACTATTATACCCATTATACCCTGATATTTAGGATCATGTCGATTGATGAATATTATCAGATACAAATAATAATAAATTTAAAACAAAGTCTCCCTAATGTATTCTAGTCTAGTGTTAGGAAGGTGGAAACAATCATTCAATAGAGGATATGGTCCTTGATCCATTCGAATTAACTCAAATAGTATCACTTGGGGAACCTCCAATAATTTACAATATGGTTGCCAATCCGTCATTATAAGGGGTTTTACAAGATTATTATAGTATATACAAGGACCATCGTGACCTCCCTCTACATTGGAAAAGAGGGTGTGAGAATTTCAGTAGCTGCATTTACAATGTTTTCATGGGATGGTGTCCCCCAAGCTACCGAATCATGGATAAAAACCATGTTATCTGTTTTCAATCATATTGAGACATCCATAGAGTATAGGGTTAATATCATGAACTATATTTTTCATGATTCTTCCTATAATTTGGGAGGGCATGATTAACTAGGCTAGTCTCCATACATTTATGGTCTTGTAAGACATCCCAACAGCCTTGTATGACTACATCATTCCAAAAATGTTGAGAGCAGACCGAACATTAGAATTTTTTTACCTAAAATAGGAAAATTTGTATGTCGTGGAATATTTGACTCATTCCACCAAAAATCAGTGCTTTACAATGACTTTTTCTGGTGAAAAGTTCATGAACATGAGACTTTTTTTAGGATGGTCTCATATATTCCAATTGATATCAGGTAAATCCTTTTCAGTTGAACACCATTTCTGGGATAATAGATTATGACCTCATCAATGAGAAGAACCTAATGGAATATAATAATGTGGTCTATAGTGGTTGATTGATAATAAAGCTAAGTGGTTATTTTAGTTGAAGAAAGAATCTTTTCAAGAATTCATGTGGGGGTAATAGTAGTTAGATGACACATAATGATAGTTTCATGTGGTGTAATTGGTGTAGAAAACCTAGTTAAAAGTACCCCATTGTCCCTTGTATCCCATTTAATACCATGGTTGTGGTAGGTTGGGGTGACGTTAGTGCTTCTATAGGACTTTTTCCTCTATCTCCAGTGGGATAGGATTTGTATCATCTCGACCTCTTACATCATTATCAGTAGCTCCTCTCTATGAACATTTTTGGTGTACTACAAGCTGATTAAGATGAGTTGGTGTCTATGGATGATTTAGAGAAGCTATAACTATATAATTCTAGTTAAGAATATTTTCACATTGTAGTTATGTAATATCACAAGGCCGTGGGTCTAGCCACTTCTATGTAGTGCAGAAAACTATTGAGAAGTAGTGAACCAGAACATATAGAGTTAAATATAGTAATCATGTATACTCCACTTTACTATCTACATTATTAGAGTTAAAATTTTATCACTCTTTAATATCTACATCAATAATTGATGTCATGTGCCTTGATATGGGGTACTTTTTTGGTATAATGACTCTCAATAAATCATTTGGAACCAGATATGAGGGCATATTATATCTTAAGGAATGAAATTTGATATATGTGCATGTCTTTTTTTAAGAAACCACTATGTTATTGAGTTTATGAGTTTAAACCTCATACTATAAATGGAATTTTTGAAATATTACCATTCCCTCTCTGATTTTAATCATCAGAGGCTGCACATCGAATCACCCAATTGTGGTACCTATATTCACAAGGGAGAATGGTATTTCTAGGGGAGTTGTGTTTCATCAGAGAATCATGGGATGGGTGATGTGAGATCCCAAATAATATGTCTCTTTATGAGTGATCCAAAAAATGTGATGAATGGAACTACATCATATTGTTGAACATTTCTGAGACATCTTCCCTAATGAGTTTTCTAGATTACCTCCTATAATATAGGTGGAGTTTACAATTGAACTAGTTCTAGGAGAATCACCAGTGTTTGTTCCTTTTTACAGGATAGAACCAATATAGTTTTAGGATCTCAATAAGAGAATAGATGATTTATAATATATGGGTTTACATGACCTACCACTTCTCCATGTGGTTAACCTGTTATTTTCTCTAAAAAGAAGGATAATTCCATTAATTTTTTATGGATTACTAGAAGATTAATTATCTTATGGTAAGTAAATGGTGTCCACTACCTCACATAGATGACCTCTTTGACCTACTCTGTGGAGTGAGGGTTTTCTGCAAAAGTGAATTAAGGATATGATAAAATCTGCTATGATTTATAACAAAGAATGTATGACATATATAGTTTCATAAAAGGTGAAATTTTGTTTATAATATGGTTGTTCTATTTTTATTAATGAGAAAACTTATAGTTTTCGTAGAACTAATGAATTGGGTTTCCCCAATATTTGGAATTATATAAATTAGTTTTAATGGATGATATTTTTGAGGATTATCATACATAACCAAATCATTCTTAGAATATTTAGATCTTTTGGAATATACTATGAGTGAACCAGATATATGTTACTATCCTAAAATTCAACTTTTGGATAAAAATGATACACTTAATGGGGCACGTCATCTCAGATGAAGATATATATATTGACCAAGAGAATGTGAAAATTTTAAATTCAAAGGAGTATCCCAATAATTTATTTTACATAGAAAGTTTCTTAGGCTTGGAAATATATTACATATATTTCAATCTAGACACCCACACCATGTGGTGCATCTAAATGCATTGAAAAAGAAGGTTGTGATGTTCATATGGTTGGATGCATATGTGCTTCATTTATTGAGCTGAAATGGAGAATGAATTGAGCACCGACCCTCATTCATTTAGTTTCAGCATAAAGATATAATATGTTCTAGGATGCATTAGGAACCTGGTTTGGAGATATTCTAATCTAGGATGGCTAATTCATGTCATATAAGTCTTGATAAATGAGGAATCTTGAGTGTAATTAAATTATTTCAAATCTCAAGATACAATCAATGGGTTAGTCCATTCTTTTTTCGATTCACTATCTTCTTGGATGATGTTTTATTCTACATATAGACCACCAAATTCTCAAAATTATATTTTCCTAGCATGAAATAAATATTAGGCAGTAAATGTGGGTTGAAGATTTATATTCCACTGATTTCAAGCATGAATATATTTATAAGAAGTGCAATTATATTTATAATGCATCGAGTCAGGAGGCTCCGACAGGGGTGGTGTATAAGGCCTATAGTGAGGGGAATTTGATGAATATATATTCTATTATTCACTTAGAGGTTCATAAAAATAATAGTAATCTTATACTTACAAATTTAGAAGGGGCATATTTTACACTATAGAAATAAATTATGATAAAAGTTTTTGATATGAAGGTCTTACTCTAATGGGAGACTGATTCATGCGAGGCCCTACTACCTGGATGAGTTGTTGATAGGAATGTGGTCTTGTATATTGATGAAAAGATCTATATTTATATAGATATATGTTTATTGTTTGTGTGAGGGTCTCATATCAGTACTTGAATATCATATTTTTCCAACGAGCTATTTGGGATGAGATCCCCATCAAAAACACTCTTTTGAGACGGGGTCCCATCGCAAATAGCTATTTGTAGAAAATGGCGTCAGAACTAGTATTTTCAGCGATGGTCATATCACAAAAATTACTATTTTCAAAAGGACTACTTCCCATCAAAAATAGATCTCCGATTAAATACATTATATATTCAAGAGCCTGTTGCGAGGGTCATGTCCCAACTAGTACTTGCAACGGGCCCGTCATCTCTTCGCAAGTAGTTCCTTGTTTATATATGTTATATATAGCTAATCCTTTTTACGACAGGCCCATTTCAAAAAATTATTTTCGACGAAAAAGTAAACCATCACAAATAAGCTTTAAAATATACGTATATATATAATATATTTGCGATGAAACCCCATCACAAAAGTCTCCATTGGAAATACTAAACAAAATAAGAAAAAATAATAAAGTTATGACTAATGAAAACATAATATTACTATTATTAAAATAAAAAAGTATTAAAATTCTAAAAATTTGAAAATATCATAATATATTATTAATTTTATAAAAAAACATTAAAAAATATAATACTAATAGTAAATAATAAATTATTAAAAATTAGAAATAATAAAAAATTAAATAATGAATTATTCTCACTAATATAAAAAACTATTAATAGTTCATTATATAACACATGTTGAATTGAAATGATTTTAACAGAATAAAAAAATCACTGGGGGATAGTATTCCAGAGGAGCTGGAGGAGATGGAGGAGATGGTTGAGGAAACTACATCTCTAAACTACGAGTCAAATGGCACATGTACTCTATTTGCTGGTGCTACTACTGCTTCCATCGATGCATGTTGTCCTTCTGCTGCTGCTCTCCTGGTGATTCTAATACTGAATCATCTCTTCATGGTGCTTTTGCAAACTCTCTATAAGCTCAGTTTGAGCTCACAACTACTCCTGATACTGTGAGCCAGGAGATGATGCCTCTCCACAAGAACCTCTCAAGCTAGACGCTGACATTTTAGTAGTGCCCTAATAAGTCCCAGAATTCCAATGAGAGTTGATACCAACTACTTGGACCATCTCTAAGGCATACTAGGTTGCTTACATTCATGCCACCTCGTCAAAATGGTAGGCACTAGTCTTATTAGCTGTCTCTTTTTGACTTTCAGCCCGTGTTTGAGAGGTTACGACCTCATATGACTCCTTCAGTTCCAATTTGAAATTAAAATTGTTAAAATATTTCTATTTTTTCCTATTTATTCCAATTTATTACTATTTATTACTATTTATTGTTATTTGTTTCTATTAATTGCTAATTATTGCTAATTATTACTAATTATTTCTAATTATTACTAATTATCACTAATTATTACTAATTAATACTAATTATTACTAATTAGTTCTTATTATTACAAATTATTACAAATTATTACAAATTATTACAAATTATTTCTAATTATTTCTAACTATTTCTAATTGTTTCTAATTATTACTAATTATTACTAATTATAATATTTATTTCTAATTATTACTAATTATTACTAATTACTATAATTTATTAATGTTTACTACTATTTATTACTATTAGTTACTATGAATTACTATTAATTACAATTAATTACTAATAATTACTGTTAATTACTATTTATTACAATTTATTAATATTTATTACTAATTATTACTAATTATTAATAATTTTTATTAATTATTACTAATTATTACTAATTATTACTAATTATTACTAATTATTACTAATTAATACTAATTATTACTAATTATTACTAATTATTAAAATTTATTGCCATTCATTACTATTTATTACTATTTTTTAGTATTTATTATTACTTATTAGTATTTATTAAAAATTATTAGTATTTATTACTAATTATTATTAATTATTAGTATTTATTACTAATTATTTGTATTTATTACTAATAATTACAAATTATTTCTAATTATAACTATTTATTACTAATTATCAGTATTTACTACTAATTGTTAGTATTTATTACTAATTCTTAGTTTTATTAATTGTAAATATTAATTACTAATTTTTTGCTAATTATTAGAATTTTTTAAATTATTACTAATTAGTGTCAATTACTATTAATTACTACAAAATAAAATTACTAATTACTAATTACCACAAATTTTTTATATACATTACTAATTATAATTAATAATTATTAATTACTACTAATTACTAAGAATCGGTACTGATAATTTAATTTTATTATTACAAATAAATATTGATGACAATATAATTTAAATCTAACTTATCAACAACTAATCAACAATAATTTATATTAATATAATGAAATAAAATAAGTACTAAATTAAATAAAACATATATACATTTAAACAAGATATCTTATAATTGTTTACGGCTTCGCAACTCATTCGTAATAAAACTGACTCTGAAAAATGTTCACTCTAAAATTAGTGTTTAGGGAAGGAGAGAAAGAAGGAATTGAGGAGGAAAGAAACACGGATGGGGGGATATATTGGTTAGATTGATTTCACCATGAGTATTTGTGATGGGCTTCCCGTCACAAATATTATTTTTTCTGACAGGACCCTTCGTAAATACCTTCGGCCACATTAATTACTGTTGGTGGTTAAAAGGATATTTGTGACAGGTCTTGTTGCAAAAGGTAACATGCCGACATAGTATCTTCACAGGGACAACGTCCCATCGCAAACAAGTTTTTACCGCCGCTAGTTATTTGTGTTGGGGCCCATTGAAAATAACCTCCATGAGTTGAACTAGTTGCGACGAGGGATCCCGTGTCACAACTACTGCTTACCACATCCCGGTATTTGCGATGGTCAATGCCAACCCATCTCAAATACCCTTTCGCGAAGTTTGTCGCACAAACCGCATGACAGTTTTTTCAACCGGTTGATTTTCCCATCAAAATTATCCTCTTCGATAGATTATTTGTGACAATATTTTTTCTCATCGCAAATAACATGTCGCAATAACCGCTTTTTTCATAGTATATGTTCATTGGGGACGTACATCTCATTTTAACCAAGATGTGTCAAGACTATCATCTCCAGTGTTAGTGACTGGAGATGAAGAGGTAGATAGTGGGTTATATCACTTGATATTCCACCACATAGTAGGTGATGGTGGAACACCAGTAGCTAGGGATATTTTACCACCAATGGATAATCTGGAGTGGAAATTAGACTACATCACCATGAACATCATGATATGTTTACCCAGGTCCCCTCGATGTACTAAGATTGTATGGGATATCATTGATCGCCTAACCATGGTCACCCAAATTTTCCCTATAACAGATTCCTTTTCCATTTATGATATTTAGAGGATTTACATTTAGAGGATACTATTCCCTTATTCTTTTCCCCACTATAACATATCAGATAGTGAGACATTGGTTACATTGTGGTTCTATTAGGGGTTTCATAATTATCTCTGCACACTCGTTCTTTTGAGAACATCCTTCCACCCATAGAGAATCAATTTTTCATAAAATATAGGATCTCTATGGAATAGAATGTATTTAAGAGAAACATACCCTAAAATATTTGGGGTGTTATATTATTTCCACCTTCAAAAATATCGTCCTCAAAATTTTACATGTATATAGCTCCTGAATAAAAAGTGGGTGGTTCTTCTTCATAACATCCTCAAGTTCCCTTATTTCTTCTCAATTTTAAGGTTTCTCCATAGAACCATCACAATATGAGTCATCTAAATTCTCAATAATTTATCCCTTGTGTAAATGATATTTATAGGCACTTCAATGTAAGAAAGATCAGGTTCTAGCTTGATTTCTTCATAGTTGAGTACATGCATTGGGTCTGATATGTATTACATTAACAATAACATGTGGAAAACATTATGAACTCTGGAGATACATTGTAAAATTTCTAATTGGTAAGCTATAAATCCAATTCATTCCATAATTTCAAATGCTTCCATGTACCTGGGCCTCAGTTTCCCATTCTTACCGAACCTTAAGACACCCTTCCACAGAGATACTTTTAGAAAGACAAGATCACAAACTTGAAATTCCAAATCCATTATTCGGTTGTCCGCATAACTTCTTTTTACTATTTGGGGATGCTTTAATATGGGCCTGAATTTTATTTTCCTTTGTATTTGTCTCTTTGATATTTTCTAGGACTATATGTTTCCTCTCACCAACCTCGTCCCCACAAGTTGGATTTTGAAACCCCTTACCATATATTGGTTCATATAGCGCCATTGGAATACTAGAATGGAATATATTATTATTGGAAATTTCCACCATAAGAAATTATTGATCCCACATACCATGAATGCCAAGAGAGCATGATCTCAAAATATCTTCATGTGTTTCAACAATCCTTTCAGACAGTCCGTCTGTTTGTGTGTGATAGGCAGTACTCATATAATGCTTAGTATCCAAAGCATTCTGGAGAATTATCCATAATTTTGAGGTAAACAGGGTATCTTGATCTGAAACAATCAATATAGTTGCACTATAAAGTCATAAAACATCATTAATACGAAGTCTTTCCAGGCACCCAATTGGTAAATCCTCTCTTATAGAAATGAAATGTGCTTATTTTGTGATATGATCAACCATTACCCATATTGCATCATTCCTTTTAGCTGTACTTGGTAGTCCGATGAAAATAACCATCATAATTTCATCCCACTACCACATAGGAATAGGTTGAGGTTGCATGAACCCTCTACAATGTTGTCTCTCTACCTTCACTTGTTGAAAAAATACACACCTTGACACATAGTCATAAATATCTTGCTTCATGTTTTCCCACCAAAAATGTTCATTTAGATCTCAATAAATCCTAATTCTATGTGGGTGAATATATAAATTTGAGCTATGAGCATAGTCTGCTAGTTCACTTTTTAGATCAGGTTCTGATGGAATGCCTAAACTCTTACCAAATTTTAGAACTCCATCCACATAGAAAACGTCTTCTGATCCTCAACTTTTAAAAGCTTAAATTTTATTTTTTAGATTCTCATAATTAGATGGAGAGATTTTTATATTCTCTTGTACTAATGTTTTAGAAATCTTTTGAAATAGGAGATAATTTTTCCCTTCCATAACAATTTCCATATCTATCAGTAGTAGATTCATGAATATTGTATATATCCCAACACTCATTTGAATTAGGAGTCCATGATTATTCATTTTTAATGTGTCTTTAACCTAATTTTCTTTTCCTAGGTGGTAGTGTATTGAACAATAATAATATTTGTGTAACTCAAACCATATTATTTTTCCCATGTTGATTTCTTTCTGTGTAAAAATGTTTATCAAACTCTTATGATTTGTATATATCGCACACCATTCACTAGAAAAATAATTTATCCTTATTTTTACAGGAAAGAATAATACTAAAAACTCAATAACATGTGTTGGGTAATTTTTATCACGAGTATTCAAATGGCTTGATTCATAAGCAATAACATTATCATTTGGAATATGGACGCAACCCAATCTATTTGATACATTACTATATATCCATAATCCATCATTTCTAGGAGGAAGAGTCAAAATTAGAGAATTTAACAATCTCCACATAAATTATTTAACACATTTTATACATTCTTTAATTCATATGAACATAACCCATTTACGTGTGAGTTTTGTAAGCAGGTTATCCAGTCAGGTGAAATTCTGAACGAAACACTGATAGTAACACGCTAAGCCAATAAAACTACATACCTCAGTTATGTTCATTGGTGTTCACCATTCATGGATGGACTTTTTCTTTACAGGATCATCTAAGATTCCATCCATAGTAACAATATGGCCAATAAAATAAACAGAATGAAGCCAAAAGTCCCACTTTCTAAACATCCCATATAATTCATTTCTTTTAAGAGTTTTCAGAGTAGTCCACAATTTATTCTCCTGATCTTCGTAGCTTATAGAGTATACCGGGATATCATTAATAAATAAGAAAATAAATTTTCTATATATTACTTGAAATAAATATTCATTATATCCATTAAAATAGAGGGTGTATTAGTCAGACCAAAATGATTTATAATAAACTTGTAATACCCATACCAAGTTCAAAATTCTGTCTTCGAAATATCTTCATTCCTCAGACACATCTAACAATATTCTGATGAAAGGTCAATATTCAAACAATATTTGGATTTATAATATTGGTCAAATAAATAATTAATGTGTGGAAGAGGATACATTTTATTTAGTGTAATAGAATTTATTTCCCTATAATCAATTCATAGCATTAGGGATCCATCGTTCTTCTCGAAAACAAAGATATGGGCTCCCCATTGAGAATCACTTGGTCGAACAAATCCTTCAAAATATATTTTAAAGAGTATTTTAATTATCCTAAAAATATCCCTATTGAGTTTCACACCAAGAGTAAAACAATGCCTATTTTGGTGCACCCATTCTCATTTGATTCTATCTCAATGTCATGTTTTCATGTTTTACCCCAAGATATATCTGTGCTTGAGCCACCTATTCATGTGGGTAACCAGACAGGGATTTATGTTCTAGAAATATAAAAATAATATATTCCTTACTAAAATTTCATGATGTTATTTTTTTTCCTCAAAGACTATATTTGGATTTTGTTCCCAAATTTACATTTTCTACTATAGTATACATGTTTCCTACTAAACTTCTTCTTTCATAAAATGTAATTCCCTGACACTAGATGCCCAGATCTGGTGCATTAGATTATATATTTTAATGATTATGAAGAAGAATATACTGAAAAATTATTAGTTTATTAGTCTTGATGAAACTTTATACATACATGTAACACACATTATGTTGAGAAAGGTGAAATAAACAATACATAAAAAACACTAAAAACTGCACTCAAGAAAACTCAATAAATGATATCCTCTCCAAAAAATAAATAAATAAAACAAATAAAATGTGTGAGGTCAAATTATTTGTATGGGTTACAAATAGTATAAGAAAAAAATCAAAAATAATTCAATCATAATCAAATTGGTATAGTAAATATGGCCTGATGAATAAAAGAAAAACATGTACCATTAATAAAATTAGCATGAACTGATTCCATTGATTTTTTCATAGTGAAACCCTAAAAAATAGTAATAAATAAAAATGAATAAAGGGAATTCTTATTAATTTAATTTTATGTATCTAGAACATGATAAGACTATACCGTCGAAATGGATTATTTCTGTGGGTAGATATGAGTTTGATTCTGTTTTGGAAACAAACTCGAAGTGTTTGTCGCCAACTAATTTGTCTCATGAGACCTATCGATGTATTGAGGGGATATAAGGGGATCCAACCATCAATTAATGTCTAAATAATTATTTATACATAGAATAAATACAAGTACAATATTCCTTATCAATATCTGTATCGGGAAGAAGACACACATTCATCTATATTTCAAAAATTTAAACAACATTCCAAATAAATATTATACGTAAAAGGGTATACAGGTTAAGACAATAATCATACCCATGAAACCAGACTATGGTTATATAATATATTTTCAATTTAAAGTGAGAAATGATCTGAAATGGGAAGTGGATACATATCATAAAAATGATTTGTAGCACAATACCAAGTAAATCTCAATGAAATGGAAATTGAGACAATGTCCCTTACTGCGTTCTATTAAATTGAGTCATATGATGAAAATTTAATAACCACCAAATAAATTAAATAAAACCATGAGTATAAAAATAATCATGATAATATATATCTTATATAAGTACACAACAAACCACAGACAAGAAATAACTGGAAAACAATGGAAATCTAATGGAATTGAAAGAGAGATAAGAAACCCCTTACCTTATTCCCAAATGTGTTATTCGTTTTATTTAATGACATGAATAATAAAAATTAACTTAATTAATTCATAATTATAGAACATACTCTACATTGAGTTGACTAGTTTAAACTTATTTGGTTTATTCATAGACTCTTATATGGGTTTAAGAAGTTCAATTTTATTTTATTGGAAGCATTTTTTTCCTTGGTTTCCATGATCGGTTTACTTGAATTCATGAATAGATGATCTTCTGAAGTGTGGTTAAACATCCAAAATTGTTAACATATATTATTATTGAAAATAAAGTGATTTAAATGATATTATAATGATTTACATCATATACGATGAGGATGACTCATTAGATAAATGTTAATGATAAACGCTCGGATTAACTTGGTGGTATTGTACACAATGAACATGTTTTGTATTATTATTTTTTATTATGAGTGTGTAATTATTACAGAAAATTGCATAAGTTAATGGAAATATATTATGATCTAGTCAACCATTAAAATGTTTTCAAGACCAGTATTGAATATAGTAATAGAAATTGAAAACACATTGTCCCTGAATGTGATAAATTAATACATCTCAGACTGTATTTTCTTTTTTAGTGTAAGAGAAGGGGAAAAGAGAGATGATAATGAAATATTCCACTAGAATAATTAAATTAAATTACATTTAAGGTATTAGAATTATCATAGCATTTAGATGAGGTGAGGTTAGGAGAGGGAAACAAATGAATGGAACTTATAAAACAAGCTGAATGAAAAAGGAAGAGAGGTTCACCTCTTGAGTACTTCTCTTTGAGAATCTCCTTAAGGGCTTTGTTTTTGGATTTTTGGTGCGACTCATAGCACATAGAAGTGTGGGGAGGACTTGGAAAGTATATTTGGTATAAGGAAGGTATGTCTCATAGCTTGAGTTGGGTTGGAGGAAGAGGGGGGTGATGGGTGGTTTATATAGTTGAGGGGATGAGGGTTTTAATAATATTATATTCATTAATTTGTTATTTATCCACAAGATAAGAAATGTGTGGATTCCATGAGAAGGAATAGTAATATGTTCATGTGAGTTAGGGATTTGGGTACATACATCAGTCATGATTCTAGGAATGGTGGATTTAAATTATAATGTATTTATAAAGTAAATTAATGTATTTTACTTTTCAACAAATAATCAAGTATTTCTGAAAAATATAAAAAATTCACCCTAACCATTTTTGGATGTGTAGAATCACAAAATGAAATCCTTTTTTCCAAAAAAATTCTAAATAATAGAAATATAATTTTTAATTAAAATCGTCATCTTATTAAAAAATACCCATAATTAAAACATTCATCTTCATTTTATGGTGCCTAAATTCCATTTAAACTTTCACAGGTAAGATTACAATTCATAAGTGTAATATTACTATTCATAAGGTTATGTTACAATTCATAAGGGTATGTTACTATTGATAAGGATATGTTACTATTCAATAAAAATTTACTTGATTCTATCAGACTCTAAAAATCACATA
The DNA here is from genome assembly GCA_963277665.1 of Viscum album. Lineage (NCBI taxonomy): Eukaryota > Viridiplantae > Streptophyta > Magnoliopsida > Santalales > Viscaceae > Viscum > Viscum album. The sequence goes on from OY728151.1 coordinate 1,894,715,408, forward strand.
GATCACAACCATGTATGAACGTTTTCGGAAATTCATAACAAAAAAGATAAAAATTGAGTTTAATGGACGGGTTATGACTTTATCCTATAAATAACCAGGTTTTGATTCATAGAGACTTAGTTTTTAATGAAATGTAAGCTATCCATTGAATAGAATTTATTAAAGAGAAATATTCCCTAAAATTTCATGGGTGTTATACAAATACTACACCATGAATATCAATCACCAAATCAAATGATTTGATGAAATATGATATTATAGAAAATATTTGGGAGGGATCATATTTATTAGAGATGGAATCCTATACGTCAAATAAAATTAAAATCAAATGTGTATTATGGTTAAATATACAGTCTCAAACCATTCATGACATAAAACCCTTTCATGATGTCAATTTCAGGATTTACAGGATACAATGAAAAAGGAATCACCTAAGATTAAACATAATTCAAATGAAACATTTCATGACATGAATCATCTTGATGGATTTCACACTTTTCATGTTTTAAACCAATTCATGTTATCTGATCTAAAACATATTTATGTCATGACCCATCCTCGAGGCTCGTGTCGTGACTACCCCATGACCTCCTTCCATAGGTCAGGGGCTGGCGACTAAAACCAAAGGCGTAAATCCCAATAAAAAGGGAAGGAATTGCCTTTATAAAAGTAACCAACACAACAGAGTACAAGCGGAAGAAAACACTAAGAAAAAAATAAATTTCTGAAAAGTAATGACCAAAAATACAAAACCCAACTTAAAAGTATAACTACAACTGAAAAGGAAAGCACCTGGAAGTATAGAAGTGGCTTCTGGGTCATCCTCCTCGAATCATACTTGAAGGGTAGATACAGATAGTGCAGCTCCTGGATCGTCCACCATGGATCCTACCTGAATGGTAGGTACAGATAGCCTCCTCAACACTCTCACTCGTCAACCTCCTCCAAGTACTGTCTCATCCTGAATTCCACCTCCGAAGACTAACTCATCATGAGGTCCACCTCCGGACACTAACTCGCCGTGAGGTCCACCTCGGGGTACCATCCAGTCCTCAAACACTCGACCTCCGTCTGTGTTGTCCGTCATCTGCATCCAACACAACGAGGTAAGGGCATAGCCCGTGCAGGGCTGAGTATAATGATACTCAGTAGGGACCCCGAGATCCTCATGGTCTCACTAAATCCAACAAGGATAGCCACAAAGCAGGATCTAAACAGATAACCCTTACTTAGGTATAATCCCATAGTTATACCTAAGTTATCAAGTAACCCATCTCAATCAAGAGGTACCACACAGATATGAAATCAATGGATAACCAATAATTAGGTATTTGCCCATACATTTACCTAAGTTATCAAGTAACCCATATCAATCACGAGGAAATCACAATGGTCGACGACTCAGCTCAAACCAGGATTTTCATTATCAAAACAGCAACTGCTGAAGAGCTCCTCCTCCCTCGAGTACACTGATCCTGTCACGACTCCGAGGCATAGCTCACTAACCTTAGACTGCTGAGGTACTCCTCCTGTCAGGTACCATGGGTCAGTCACCTAAACACAATAATGCGCCCTGCCGGGGTCTGCCACCCAAACACAGTAGTGCACCCCCCCTAATAGCCTACATAGGTACTCCTTCTGTCGAGTACCGTGGGTCTCCCACCCAAACATAGTAGAGCTCCCCACCGTGGTTCAGCCACCCAAACATAGTAGTGCTCCCCACAGGACTATACAAGTATCTCCGAATCAAATCGGACATGTAGTCATCAGGTCTCAGCTAGCTACACGGTCTCCGTACTCCGTATGCTCATCACCGGGAGGGTCCGCTCCATGAGCTACTGGTCGATACACCAATTAAAACAAAGTCCCACGAAGAAGTATCTCAAAGGATCGCCTTATCATAGGGGTCTCAATGCAATAGACAATACGTCAATTGGACGCCCGGTCTGTGAGTTATGAGCCTTTTAGTCTTGGGGGCCCGGTTGGTTTCGTGTACGAACCAACCCGGCCCTATCTCAACTGTACCCCGAACTCACATAGGGTATACTCAAATGGACCGTTTCTCAACATGATTACCAACACCGCTGATGGTTCACCAAACGGTTTTCTGGTCTAAAAGTTATCAGCTTTTCTGTTCCAGGGGCCCGGTTGGATTTTAGGTACATTCCAACCCAGCCATACTCCAGCTATGTCCAAACCTTAGGTGAAGTATACCAAAAGATCCGTCTCACCAAAAGGAATCCAAAAAAGTCTATGTCACGTCAATCAGACATTCATAACTCAAGTTATAAGCATTTCCGCTTTGAGGGCCCGGTTGGTTTCGTGTTCAGACAAACCTGGCCATACCCAAAGTTCACCAAAACATTGAGTGTAATATACAGAAATTACCATATCGATCCATGTATCAAAACGCAACTAAAGGTGCGTCAATCAGAGGTCTGTAACCCATGTTATGGGCATTTAAACGGATCTGTCCGGAAATTGGGGGTCCGGGCCCGGTCCGACCCGGCCCGATACCCCTGGGTCGGCCCGAACCGGGCGACCCGACCCTGGACCAGGTCCGGCTCAGTTGGGCGCGGCCAGGCCCGGCAGGCGCGGCCAGGCCCGGAAGGCGCGGCCAGGCCCGGCATGCACGGCCCGGCCCAGCCGGCGCGACCCAGGCCGACGCTGGTGGCCCGGCCCGAAACGAGCGGTCCGGCCTGGCCCGGGCAGTCCGGCCTCGCGCGGCCTGCTCGGCGCTGGCTGAGCGGGGCAGAAGGGGGGGTCACCGCCCCTTACGCCAGCTGGGGGTTTCAACCCCCGACTTTTCTGGAACGGCCGGCCATTAAGGTCGGCCGGTTGATCCCCGCGAGACCCGCAGGGGGTCTCGCATCTAGGGTGTTCCAGCGGCCGGCTTGACCAGCCACCACCCGCTGTCCCGCTGCAGCTCTTCCCTAATCGACGTGGCGCGACGGTGTTGTGCCCTCCGCCACGGCCCGCTCTAGCCGCGACCTCCCTCGGGTCCTCCTACGCCACGCGACGACGTCGTGCGACCCCGCTGCAGCCCGCTCCGGCCACAGTTCCTTCGGCTTCACTGGAGCTGCGCATTGGTGCCGCACACCTACACTGCGGCCCACTCCGGCCGCGGTTCTCTCGTACCCGCGTGGTGTAACGATACCGCGCCGTCTTCGCCACAACGATCCACAAAGACCAAGAAAAGGGGGGGGGATCGGCCGTGTTATTGCGGTCCGACCTCCTCACGTTATTATGATAACAATCCGTCATATCTTAATTCATGAAGATAATGATCAAAACATGATCGAATAAAATCCCCTACATCGACACAAGTAGTCGAACGATGATCGTTGCAGAAAACGGCATCACGGGGTGAAGCTCTGTATACCTCGATGGAGAACGACCGAGGAGGAAGTGGCGTCTCCATTCCTTTGTCACAGAGAGAAGATTTCATGGAGACGTCGATGGCGAGTTTCCAAGTCGGTGCCTCCTCCTTGGTCATGGAGGAAGAATATAGTGGAAGAAATCGAGTCGCCGATTCGATGCTCTCCCTCGGAGAGATTGCATTCTTTGTTGAAGTGGGAACATTCATCACCGAAGAAGATGAAGCTCTTCCATGGGAAAAGAGCTCTCCCTCACCCAATATCCTCACACAACTAGCCAACCTAATAAAATAAGGCCTCCCCCTTATTTTATTATGTATTCCATGCCTTTTCAAAAACTCCAAATTCAAAAACTAAACCATTTAATTAAATGAGCTTATGTTGTCAAATTAAATGGGGTGTTATGTTGGAAAGATTAATGAGGGTGAGATGGAGGTGTTACTTACATAAAGGGGGAGTTTGGAAGTTTAAGGAATGTGAAAGGGTGGGGCTCGTGTGGGCCCCACCACACATTTATTCTCTCAAGGGTTGTTACTAACCAGTGGGTCCCACCCCAACTCCTACACATAGGATTAAACCACCTAGAATAAGGAAATAAAATTGTAACACAATTTTATTTTACATTACATTTAGTCCACAATTTTAAACAACTCCTCCCAAGAAAACACACCTCCGATAAAGGTCCTCTTAAGCAAAAACTGCCGATGTAGTTTCATCGGTACCTTCAGATTTCAATTCTAAGCACCGGTTCAAAAGATAGAAAAACCCGCTCATTCGTTCCCGGAACATACCCAGGACAATCTTAGGAAATTGATTCCGAGCACACCAGGCCTCAGAATCAAGTTCCGTCAGAAACCTCGTACTCGAAAAATTCCAAAGAATTTAAGAAAAAAATTTCCCTTAAATTTTCAGGTCTTTACATTACTCCCACCTTAGGGCTTTACGTCCCCGTAAAGCTTCAACAGAAACTAAGGAAAACACAGTGGTAAACCACCTCTCCTACCCTGCTGAGGTCCTAGAATGGTCCATTGAACCTCGGAGATAACTTGCTGCCTCGGCCACATCTCCGTAAACCTCGTCGAGGTGAGACCCGTATAAGGACATGATAGCCATCCTTGAACTAAAGAGGCCTCCATTTCTTGATTAGAACTGAAACTCAAAACTCATGTCACCATGAGGGTAAGGTTGACCGACTCAAGAGTGATCGACCACACCCTCCTGTGCATAAGTTTATCTTGTGCTGCCTGGGGTTTCCTTTTTGCCGACATAGGAAAACCCATCCCAATGTTGTAGATAAACCACAACCTTTTTTCCTAATATAGTCAATTTGGGTATGATTTGTGAATCTAATCCATACCCAGACCAATATCGTAAGGCCTAGATCCTGCCACCAAGAGATTCCAACAGAAACTCTCGCCTCAAGGGTCAGATCACACTGTCGTCGTAAGTGTGATTATTGAGTTTCCTCCTAAAGGTATCTCCATACGTGAGGGTCAAGTCAACATTTTACCAAGAACTCTAGGTCTGGGACAAGATTCATGGATGAATGGAATGATTCATATCAACGTCTGTTGTAATGGAAGCTAGAAGTTGACACAGTCTGTCCCTCAGATCATTCTTAGAGCCATTGGGTCAAACTCCTTGACCGCATGCAGCCGCTATCTTCCCCTGCCCTCCAGCTCCCTGAGCCTGGCAGGGACAAAAAAGGCGGGTGGTTGTAACATTTCTAAATTTACACCACCTCATGCTACTCTCCTATCTTTGCCTCTACATATGCTGCTCTGCATACTCATCTGTCCTTAACACTTATTCTTCTTGAAACATTTTACACACTCGAGTCTCTGAGACTGGTGCCACTTTCCTGTTTCTTACTACACTGTGCAATCTTCATCCGCTCCTATATGATCTGCACCTTCTCCGTCGTAGCTCGTACCATCTCTTGTCGGTAGGAAGTTTTCCGACGTGGTATGTCGGTCAATGACCACCCATCTTCACCTATGATCTGTATGAGATTCTAAGATTTCTCCTTTTCCAAAAGGAGAAACTTTCTCTCATCCCCTAGATGGACCACGCCCATTACCTAATACATTCAATCCTAACATGAATGATGCTTTCATGCCATGGACGACGTGGTAAGGCCTCGACGTTACTACCAAGAGATCCAACCGTCACTCTCGCCTCCAAGGGACGAGTTACACTGTCGGCATCAGTGTGTGGTCATTGGGTCTCCTACAGTATAAATCTCAAAAGTGAGGGTCAAGTCAATAGTTTAACCAGGACATCTCAGTCTCAACCAAACAAAAGGACAGAAAAGTAAACATCACAAAGATAAGTGTCTTTTATTATTGAAACTCATAGTACAAAGACACAAATACAACAGAAAAATAGAACTAGAAGTACCAAGAACAAAAGGAATCCACTAGTTCCGCTCCTGTCCACATGCTTCTGGATCTCCACTGCCTTGTCCACCGCTCGGTTGTTGCTCAAGCTCCTGCCGCTGCTTCCGTCTCGGTGGCTCCTCCAATGCCTGCGGATCAACAGTACGGGGAGTCAGACAGTCACTTGCCATGTGACCCTTCCTGCTTCATGCATAACACTGTCCGTTTCTGGCACGCCTAGCTCTGACTCCACCCCGGGTGCCCGAAACTACCGATCCTATAACCCGAGATCTCCCACCTACTGGTCTGGTCCTCTTGGACCTATGCATCATCTTTTTACTACCTACAGATGATTCATCTACTGATGGAAAATCACACGGTAAAGGAAGAAGCTCCTAAGCACGCTCAGTGTGTAGAGTCACTCGTATAAACTCCACCCTAAAGAAGGGCACGAAGTCTTCCCAGGTGAAGGTCATCTAATCGCAAAAATGGAACATGTGGTTCCACCACCTCACATCTAATCCCTGTAAGAGGCTAACAGCTAGGTACAAAATCAAGTCTGCGGGTGTCCCAGCTGTGTGGAAAGCTCATGCTACAAACTCCAGCCAGTGTCCAGCCGTCTGAAAATCTGACTCGCCTAGAAACCTCGGAGGCCTCTAACGCTGGAACTCGTGCATCGCGTTCAAGCGGCTTGCACTCTCTACTGGTGTCTCAACAAGTGGAGGGCCATGTACTGAGGCCTTGCTTCTCAGTGGGCTATCATCACACTCCACACTTGGTAACCACGCTGTCTGACTAGGTGAAGTCTTCCAAAAAGAAACATACATGACATGGTCTAACGATTATACCTGCTAAGCTGACCTTGTTTGAGTTGTTTTAAGGGAAAAACCTTGAAAACACACACGCAATTAGTTTTTTCGTGCACTGAGTCGGAAATTAGATTCAGGGTCCTGGTGTATTGATACTTTGGCCGCCCATAGCAACACTAGACTCCCTGAACTAAAAACCACAATTGGTACCCTTAACACTATTTCTTCACAGAAAAGAAATATCAGAGTTATAAGTTCTGCGGTAGAACCGACTAATCTGATACCAATTTTTCACGACCCGTCCTCGGGGCCCGTTCCATGTCTACCCCGTGCCTGCCTTCCACAGGCCAGGGGCTGGAGACTAGAACCAAAGGCGTAAATCAATGTAAAAAGGGAAGGAATTTACTTTATAAAAGTAAACAACACAACAGAGTACAAGAGGAAGAAAACACTAAGTACAAATGAAATTTCGGAAACTTAATGGGCCATAATACAAACCCAACTAAAAAATACAGCTAAAACTGAAAAGACAAGCAGCTCGAAGAATAAAAGTAGCTCCTGGGTCGTCCACCCCGAATCCTACCTGAAGGGTAAGTACAGATAGCGCAGCTCCTGGATCGTCCACCACGGATCCTACCTAAAGGGTGGGTATAGATAGCCTCCTCAACGCTCTCGCCTGTCAACCTCATCCGATTACTATCTCGTCGTGAATTCCACCTCCTAATACTGACTCGTCGTGAGATCCACCTCCGGATACTGACTCGTTGTGAGGTCCACCTCCGGGTACCATCTAGTCCTCGAACACTCGGCCTCCGTCTGTTTTGTCTGTCATCTGCATCCAACACAACGAGGTGCTGGCATAGCCTATGTAGGGGTGAGTATAACGATACCCAGTAGGGACCCCGAGACCCTCAATGTCTCACTAAATCCAACAAGGATAACCACAAATAAAGATCTAAACAGATAACCCTTACTTTGGTATAAGCCCATAGTTATACCTAAGTTATCAAGTAACCCATCTCAATCAAGAGGTATCACACAGATATGAAATCAATGGATAACCACTACTTATGTTTATGCCCATATACATACCTAATTTATCAAGTAACCCATCTCCATCATGAGGAAATCACAATGGTCAACGACTCAGCTCCAAACCAAGATTTTCATTATCAAAACTGCAACTGGTGAAGAACTCATCCTATGTCGAGTACACTGATCCTGTCACGACTCCGAGGAGATTTTTACTATCCTTAGACTGCTGAGGTACTCCTCCTATCGAGTACCGCGGGTCACCCACCCAATCATAGTCGTGCTCCCCGCAGGGGTCTGCCACCCAAACATAGTAGTGCCCCCCCCCCAATAGCCTGCAGAGGTACTCCTTCTGTCGAGTACCGCATGACTTCCACCCAAACATAGTAGTGCTCCCCACCATGGGTTCGCCACCCAAACATAATAGTTCTCCCCACTGGACTATACAATTCTCTCCGACTCGAATCAGACAAGCAGTCATCAGGTCTCAACCAGCTACACGGTCTTTGTACTCCGTACACTTGTATCCGGGAGGGTCCACTCCACGAGCTATTGGTTGATACACCAAGAATCATTAAGTCCCAGGAATATGTATCTCAAAGGGCCGCCTCGTCATATGGGTCTCAATGCAACAGACAGCGCGTCAATCGGACTCCTGGTCTATGAGTTATTAGCCTTTTATTCCCAAGGGACAAGTTGGTTTCATGTACGAACCAACCCGGCCATATCTAAACTATACCGCGAACTCACATAGGGTATACTCAAAGGGACCAATTCTCAACATGATTACCAATGCTGCTGACGGTTCGCCAAACGGTCGTCCGGTCTGAAAGTTATCAGCTTTTCCGTTCCAGGGGTCCGGTTGGATTTCGGGACCATTCCAACCCGGACATACTCCAAATGCATCCAAACCTTAGGTGAAGTAAAACAAAAGATCCTTATCACCAAAAGGAATCCAACAAAGTCGACGGCACGTCAATCGGACATCCGGAACTCATGTATAAGTGTTTCTTCTTCGAGGGCCCGGTTGGTTTCATGTTCAGACCAACCCATCCATATCCAAAGTTCGACAAAACCTTGAGTGTAATATACCGAAATGACCATCTTGATCCAAGGATCCCAATGCAACTGATGGTGAGTCGATCGGAGGTCCGTAACCCATTTTATGGCCATTTAAACAGATCTGTCCAGAAGTAGGGGGTCCGGGCCTAGTCCGACGTGGCCCGATACCACTTGGGTCGGCACGAACTGGGGCGACCCAACCTAGGTCCGGGTCCAGCCCATTTGGGCGTGGCTCGGTCAGGATGGCGTGGACTGCCCCACCAGCGCGGCTCGGCCCGGCGCTGGTGCCCCGGCACGGCGCGGGCGGTCTGGCCCGGCGCGGGCGGTCCGGCCAAGCGTAGGCCGTTCGGCGCTGGCCGAGCGGGGCGGCTCGGTGCTGGCCGGGCGGGACAGCTCGGCACTGGCCGAGCGGGGCGCAAAGGGGGGCCACCACCCCTTGCGCCGGCTAGGGGTTTGAACCCCTGGGTTTTCTGGAATGGCCGGCCATTATGGCCGGCCGGTTGATCTACGCGGGACCCGTGGGGGGTCCCGCCTCCAGGGTATGTCGGCGGTCGGCTTAACCGGACGAATCCCGCTGTCCTTCCATGGCCAAAGGTCACGGTTCTTCCCCGATCGGCGTGGCGTAATGGAACCACGCCCTCTGTCGCGGCCCGCTTCGGTTGCGGCCTCCCTCGGGTCCTCCGGCGCGGCACGGCCGCTCCGCGCACCGCCGCCGCGGCCCACTCCGGCCGCGGTTCCTTCGGCTTCACCAGCGTGGCGTGTCGGCATCGCGAACCTCTTCCGCGGCCTGATCTGGCCGCAGTTCTCTCGTACCCGTGCGGTGCAACGACACCACGCCGTCTTCGCCACAACGATCCACGAAGACCAAGAAAAAAGGGGAGGGGGATCAGCCGTGTTTGTGTAGTCCGACCTCCTCCCATTATTACGATAACAAGTGGTCATATCTTAATTCACGAAGATAATGAACAAAACTTGTTTGAAGAAAAACCCTTACCTCGAAACAAGTTTTCGAACGATGATCGTCGTGGGAAACAACGTCGCGGGGTGAAGCTCCGTATACATCGACAGAGAACATCCGAGGAGGAAGCGGCGTCTCCCTTCCTTTGTCGCAGAGAAAATATTTTATGGCGAGGTCAATGGAAAGTTTCCACGTCAGTGCCTCCTCCTTGTTCGTGGAGGAAGAAGATGAAGGAAGGAACCGAGTCCCCGAGTCGATGCTCTCCCTCGAAGAAATAGCGTTCTTCGTTGAAGTGGGAACGCTCTTCACCAAAGAAGATGAAGTTCTTCTAAGGGACCCGAGCTCTCCCTCACCCAATATCCTCACACAACTAGACAACCTAATAAAATAAGGCCTCCCCATTATTTTATTATGTTTTCCATGCCTTTTGAAAAACTCAAAATTCAAAAACAAAACCATTTAATTAAATGAGCATGAGTTGTCAAATTAAATGGGGTGTTAAGTTGTCAAGATTAATGAGGGTGAGAGGGAGGTGTTACTCATATAAAGGGGGTGTTAGGAAGTTTAAGGAATGTGAAGGGGTGGTGCTCATGTGGGACCCACCTCACCTTTATCCTCTCAATGGTTGTTAATTACCAGTGGGTCCCACCCCAACTCCCACACATAGTATTAAACCACTTAGAATACGGAAATAAAATTATAACATAATTTTATTTTACATTACATTTAATCTACAATTTTAAAAAACTCCTCCTGAGAAAAAGCACCTCCGAGAAAGGTCCTCTTAAGCAAAAACCGCCACTGCGGCTTCATCGGTGCCTTCGGATATCAATTCCGAGCACCGGTTCAAATGATAGAAAAACTCGCTCATTCGTTCACTAAACGTACCTGAGCCAAACTTTGGAAATTGATTCCGGGCACCCCGGGCCTCGTAATCGAGTGCCGTCAGAAACCGCACACTCACAAAATTCCAAATAATTTATGAAAAAATTTTCCTTGAAATTTTCGTGTGTTAACAAATTATGTCATGTAACAAATTAATTATTGAAAGGTATCCAACTAATAGATTAATGCCAATATTCTGCATAAAAACCCAAAAAACCTTGAAATATTTCCAAACACATATAGAACCATTGAATTCCATTAACACAGTAACACCTACACTTTATTACTCCAACATATATAAATCCCTGAAATTAATGTTTTTTTCAACAAACAATTCCCTCCATCATTGAATGATTGAAAACAACCACAGACAAAAAAGGAAAAACAAGAGGGATGAGGGAAACAAGAATGAATGCTACATGATGTTACAAACACTATACCATAATAATTTATCTCCTCAAGAAGTCATGTTGTATAATTGAGATCCATAAAGTGGTGACATTACTAATCCATAACTGACACTTCACACTCCCATGTGTCAAAAGAATATGATATCTATCACCATAGCACTCTGGCTAATGAAACTGAATTCCCACGCATGACTTTCACATATGATACAATGATCACCTATGGTTAGTGTATAGCTAAAACATCCAACTCTAAGCCATGATCTAAACATCCAAGAACAATAGAGGTACTATTATGGAATTTCCTGTGTTGAGATATATGGAAAAAATCACAAATACCTATCAACTCAAATAGAAATCCCATGGAATAATAAAATTTCACCAGAAACTCAGTGACCCCAAATGGTCCAAAATATCATAGAGTGAAATTACCTTATTTCATTAGATGGTAGCTCCCCATCCAAGAAATTGCATCTATGGAAAAACGCAATCCAATGGAAGAATACTAAGGATAAAATAGATTATCTTCATTTTATTTCTATGAAATCTATTTTGAAACCAGACAATGATGAATATCCCAAATCCTAAATGATTTGTCCTCAATAAGACTGGATTATTGTAAAGTGGACACCCCCTCTTCCCCAAAAATTTGTGACCTCTATGGGTGGCCATTAAAATCATCCATGTGATCCATCGTGATATATGACTGATAATTTATGTCAAAAAAAAACAATACCATTCCTAGAAGACCATCCAAAAAAAGAACAAATCCAAGACTCATGCATGGAGCATGTCCCCATTATCTTAATTTATGTTATGCAAGACCATCTATTTGTAGAAAGTACGATATACTCAACCATAACTAATTCCCAATCACCTCATGGAGAATATATAGTACCATAAGTTAAACCTATGATCTCTATCTAAAACAATTTCTTAGGGAACCCTTTGTATCCTCAATATTTCTAAAAAATATAGCTTACCCATGTCATCTAATTTTGTTGTGACCATGATTAGTATTTAATATGATGAATTTATTGAATAATAAACCACCAATGAGAAATAATTATTCCCATTGAGAATCCATTGTTATCCAAAAACAATTTCCATGAAAACATCATCCCGTTTCGAAACCATCATCACAAGAGGGTATAGAAAACCAAGTGGTTTCAAATAATCTTACCTTATCTATTGGTAGGTGTAACAATGTGACACATAATCCATGAAGTCACACTTCATACCTGACCATTAAAATTAACGTATCATGTCATAATACATCTTCATTGTACTCAAATGAAATTCCCCTAAATAACTATGATTTTATAAAGAAACTGATCTCCTCACTTTTTTTTGATGGAAAAATGTTTCCAAAGATGGAGAATACCATATGATGGGAGATACCTAACAAAAAAAATTACCCCACTAAAAACTATTTCTCAAAATTATCTAATCTCTTACTCCTTATCCCGAACCTATAAAATAAAAACAAAGAGAGATGATTATGTTATAAAACTGGTTGGAGAAATACCCAGAACATCCAATCAAGTATCTATTTATAACTGAGTGAAGAGTACCATAAGGTTCTAGTCCTAATTTGATTCCATAATAGCTTGTGATGGTATATTTTTATAATATATTATTATGAAAAAATTCTCCTTCAATGGGGAGTAGATGATGATGAAGACAATATTCTGAAGTTATTCCACCCGCAATCACTATCTGAGATTTAAATTTGTTTGAGAAAATATATTTCTTAAACAATTATGATAAGAGAAGAATATGAAACTCTGCCCAATGAGATAGTGTCAGAAATAATTATGTGAATGAATTAACACTGAAACTATTAACCATGATTGGGGTATATTTTTCATGAGTCTCTAACTTAAAATATCCATAATCCACAATATGATCGTACTTCATAATCATGAATCATAGACTGACACCAAAAACATCAAATTACAACATATTCCTCTTATTGATATCATATAAGATTATAATCAGATCCAATGTTAGAATATGTTTCAAATCATCGAATAATATTTGAAATTTTACATCGTATATAAATTTTATCCCTTTCCTAGTAATATCAATAAATAGTGATGATTTTTTTTGAAATTCTTGACTAAATGTCGATATTATCTAGTAAGGCCATGGAATATACAAATATTAAATATTTTATGTGGATCCTCCCATGAAAATACATCATTTACCTTCTCGGTATCAACTGTTAATCCATGATTAGAAATCACATCTTCAAATAACTTCACTTCTTCGATCAGTTTTTTTTATATTTCTTAATACATATTGAGACTCCTCCAGATTAGAAGTACCAATCATAAATGACTCTTACACTCACACTCATATATTGAATAATCAAAAATATAATCCAAAAACCCTAAAAAAGGCCTTAATTTAATCATGAAATATTTGGTTCATAAATGTAAAAAAAATTCAAGAGAAATAGTCAAGACAAAAGGCATCATAATATATTATTAATAGACATACCTATTTTTCGAATGTTATAATCACTATATCGTAATCGTGGTCTTTGAAAAGATGATAACTCAATTGAATATCGATCATCAAGAACCACCTTTACCCTTCAAATAGTAAAAACAGTCCTCCACATCGAGCAAGTTATACTTGTTCTTAATCATCATCCAATTCAACATCTAATAGTACACACATTATTGGTATGAAACATATTCCATAATAGAAATGACTGCAGAGATTACTCGTGGAGAAATATTACTGTTAATGATGCCTTAAACCATCAAATCATGAATCTAAATATTGTGTTATTTAAGCTCTGTTGGTGGTATACGACATGGGGGTATTGAATTTGGATGTGTAAAGAGAACCTATTTAATAATGTAGTCTACCTCTTCTCTAGAGATATAACGGAAAATAAATAGTGTAAAATTTAAATAATATACCAAAAAATAGTGTGAAGATAAAAAATAGAAGAAAAATCATCGTGTACAACTACTACAAGAGATGAAAAACTCATGAGATCTGGCTGGGAAGGTCCTATTTAACCAAAACATATATATGAATCTCCATGAAGCAAATATGAACTGACATTAGGAGAAAATAAATTGATGACAATAGTCAATCTCTGAACTATGATAAATAATCTTGTATATCCTAATGAACATATTGAATAGATCTACAACTAGAAATTTGAAATCCCAATCTAACTCCACATTAAATATCAATATCAAACAAGGACACTGAATCCACTTCTATTTACTCTTACATAGAGGTGTTTCTAACTCCCTAATAAAGGACATGATCTCAGATATATTACTTATCATATAAAAAACATATAGAGATAAAAAGTGTGGGAGTAATAAAAATCATATTATGAAGATACATTAAAATATTTAATATAGAAGGTATATATCACATTCTCAATGAATTTGTTATCCTCTAGAAAATATTCTATTTTATAAAGGTTCATCACTCATAAGGCCTATGGAAAGAACCCTATAGTCATTAAATAATATAATATCACCATAATAGCTTTGGAAGTTGATGATATATGACTGTAAGGAGGCATAAATATTGATTAAAAGATTCACTATATATTCCCATAGTGTATATAACCATCACAAGTATTTATAATAACACGATAAGGACTATGGGTTGGATCAAGAATATATCATTGATTTTAAGCCACCAGAACACTAATGGGTGTTGTCGATGCTGAAAAGGATGTATGTTGCTAAGGACTACCTATAACACCCCCTAATGCTAATGTCACTTCCTCTTCCATCCATGTGTTTCCCTTATGCTCCTACAAGGTGGAAGAAAATGAGAGGAATGTTAATCCATTCCAGTCATATCCATATCTACCATTATATATGATTATATCATCTCCACATAGGTATAAAGAATCAACATGAATAAATTCGAAATGAAATCATGTTTCAATCCCTAAAATAATTTTTGATCCTTCAGAAAATAATTTCTTAATTTCTATAAAAAAATATTTCCCCATGAACTTATTGGTGTAAAAATTAAATGAAAAATCTCCCTACATATACGACAGAAAATAAAGATAATTTTATTTAATCAGAGAATTTGGACGAGACAACAAATAGAAGATATTCTTGAAACCCTTCCAGTCTATATCCAGATGTCAATCAACTAGTAACATGGAATCCAACCATGACATGAGGGACCCTCATGTCGAAACACCTTACACTTTACCTTGGAATAATATGGTGTATCCATGAAGTTGTATAACTAATCGATCTTATCTTGGAATTCCTCCACATATTACGGTTCATTCATTCCCCAAAATTGTGGTGTATTCTGACAAAACAACTCCCATGAAAAATCCATTTATAATAAATCTCGTCTATTTTCCATAATAACAATAACCGGGACTTATAGTATATTTTGGTCTATAATGAGAATTGCTCACATGATAGCCTATATAAGATTCTAATCTAATGGAATATTTTATTTTTGAGCATTCACTACACACCCATTATGGAACATATGGAAGACATCACATATGCATATATATACACACTGAAAAAAAGTGATTAAATGATTGTAAAATCCCAGTAAAAACTAGAAAACAATAACAATAAAATGAGATTAAGAACATGATATCACATAAAGATACACACACACCATCATCCCCTAGAAACATGAGCCTTTTTAGATTTCGTAATCGCTTTTAACTCACCTTAATCATACCATTATGTCCCCAAAATATTATACATAGTCTATCGATGTCCCTAAACTAAGAACCAAAAAACCATTGATACGAAACATTAATTAATAAACTAGTGTACCCACCGAAACGGGCACCTGAAATGATTTTTCACATACCTAATGGGAATTTTGGACCCCCATGGGTTGGCTTCTAGAACCTAGGAATCAACAAAAAATATTCAGAATAACTTCTCCCAACTTGAAGTGGATGTCATGGTAAATATATACACACACAAAGTAAGAATATGATTCTGAAGGGAAAAATAAGAGATATGTGGCCTTTAAATAGAAGAAAATAAAGATATATTACCAAAATGTAGCTAAAAATCCATGGTAAAATTAAAACAAAAATGGAAAAAACAATGATAGGAAACTATAAATGAACTTGGTAAGAGAAAAATGTTCCTTTATATGACCACAAATTACACAACTCACATAACAGAAACACCATCTCCTCACTATGGAACCATGACTTTTCAAACATTGAAATATATGAAATGATCTATGAAACATGAATGGTTTGAATTAGGTGTGAGCTAAAAGGTTCAATAGGATCCCAACAAGGTGTTCTATAATAGGTCTATGTAAAACATCTCAAACAGACACAACATAAATCAAAATAATGATTGATAATTAGTTTAACAATTTCCATATCAATGCATCAGGAAATATTTCACTTTTTGATAGTTTCCAATAATCGAGGCAATATTTTTTCAAATAATATCATAAATATCAATATACAAAATAAAATCAATGTTTTTTAAATCAACTGCATATGTTACATCATTCCAATCCTCGCTACATGTCATGTTATCTAGAACACTAATTTCCAAGTAAAATACAATCACACACATTAAGTGTATATGCATATGTATAAATTCAAGAGATCAAGGGAACAACCCAAAAAGTAAAACTCCCAACATAGTCTAAATAATTTTTAGAACAATGAGAATAAGGAAATTAGGAACACTGCATGTGTGAACCCCCTGATGATATAAAAAAATTAGTTCTATTAACACACCCTCCGTATATGTACTAATGGATTCCATTTGGTATATTTTGTAATTTATTTCATTAAAAAACTACTTGAAATCCATATGGGAAACCTACATAAAAATACCAAGAAAATGCACGTTTCTCTGTCCCCAAAATAAGGGGGAATGCTTTATTTTAAACAAAAATATTTTTCAGAGACTCAAAAATCAATCAATAAGTCACTCCATTTTATTTATATTTTTTTAAATTAGACTAATCCTATTTTGTTAAACACACCCCAGAGGCCGAACCTCCTACCTTAAACTCAGGTCGTGCATGCCCACAAGAAGATAGATAACTATTGGAAGGAGTGAAAAAGAGAAAATGAGGGACTTAAATATTATTTACAAACATTGGATTCATATTTCACATAATAATAGTTTGGAAGAGAGGTTAGGTCACACATATCTTGTTTAAAACGGATCCACCAATGTGAAAAAAAGTACCAACCCATAGAAAAAGATCACATAATATATAAATAAAGGATGATGAAGAATTTAATCAAAAGATCAAAAAATTTGAAAATGTACCACAAAGGAATTACAATGACCAATGAATGAAAAGAAAAAAAATTGACATACCCAAATACATTTAGTGCATCAACCTTGAGGATCAATACCCAAATGAAATTATATGAAAGGGGTAGGTGACCCCCAATATGGAATTGTAGGGATCCTAGGTTTCAAGAGAGAAGACTACACATAAAATGAAAAGAAAATAATTCATGCAACATGGTGAAAATCATTGGCGTAAATCCATTCATGAAGTGAAATGTAAAACCCCAAAATATAACTCTATTTCTTTCTCATTTTGAAAACTAAATTTAATCTCTTTGATATCATATATTGAAAAAAACAATGAGATTAAAAAAATATAAATTATTATTAATTTAACACAAGAACTACCACCTACACATTGGAATAACAAGAATTAATGATATTAAAAAAATTATGAAAATATAGTCTTCAGGTTCTTATAAAATCAAATCATTGTTTAAATATTTATTAGAAATGAAAATAAAATCCAATTTATCCTAAAGAAGTTTTTTTATAAAAAATGTTTTTATTTATGTGACGGAATTTTATATATAAAAATTTAATTAATAACCATTAGTAAAATATAATTAGATTTTTATATATTCAAATTAAAATTAATTCTTCCAATAATATTTATAGCCTTAAGATAATAAATAAGTTTGATTTTGAGCATAAAAACTATACTTTTATAAAAGAAAATTCTGTTGCCTTTTGATGGTGTACCTAACCTAAATTTATTTTTTTAAATTTAATAATTTTATTTTAAAAAAATAAACTACATTTTTTAATTATAATGTGAAAATTATCTTACATTGATTTATTATATTTTTCTGATAAGTTACATTTTTATTTAATAGTGACAAATACTAAATTGTATTTGAAGACAACATTATAATTAAATTAATTTATATAGTTATATTACATTTTAAATTGGTTTTATAGTAATATTAGAAAAATAATACATAAATAAATAAAATTTAGACCATTATAATCATTTACATATTGAAATTGAATTTATTTTTTTCCTAATTTATTAATATTCACATTAAAACCACACCTTTTCATTGTTTCTATGGGATTAATTTTAAATAGAATTTTTCTAATTATGGGAATTCCATTTCAGAAGAATTTATTAAATATTTTGAATCATTAGGTCCAAATTATGGTTTAATGTCAATTTAATTTTTAGATATAAATAATTATCATGGTAAAAAAATATTCAGCACTGTATATGTATAATAGTGATAACTGTTAATGTTAAATGGGAAAATCATAACATAACTTAATATTAAAAGTTTTTATGGTTTCACGAGGTATTTTCAGACCCAAAAAAACTCCCCAATATTACCTTTCATACAAATCCATGTTATTTAATTCCACCTCAATGTTTTTGGATTTAAGCATAAAATAATTAATTTTTAATCACTTCATGAAACCTCTCCTCATGTATAAATACCACACCTCACCAACCCATTTCAAATCACAATATTTAAACCTCCCCAAATATATTCCCAAACCTCTCATCCTCAATCTACCCATGATAATGTGTTTATGGTATCACCAAAACAACAAAACCAAGGACCTCAAGGGTCTCTTAAAGAGGTTACAATGAAGAGGTGGTAGAAGTACAGAAAACTAAAGGGAAGCATAAGGTAAGGTTTTTTCATCTCACATATTAATATCTATGATATGTGAGTTATTCACCACATTGAAAGGTGCAATGGTGGGCACCCTCAAATGATTAGTGGTTTTGGGGTTTTTGGTGCATCAGAGTGCCTGACAAAAGTCATTTCTCAAAGGAACAAGTAAATTAAAACAACTTATTAAATGTAATATAAAAAATAGTATAGAATTATAAAACTACTATAAATGATTAAGGTCTTTTATAGTTTATAAATTTAGAAGATGTTTTCAGGAAAAAGATTGTATTTTTTTGAAATGAAGTTCGATTAAAATGTCACAATAAGAAGATGTTTTTTAGAAAATATTTAAAAGGAGTAATCAATATAACTCTACATCTTAATTTAATTATTAATAATTATCATTTAAATCAATATCCATGTAATTATGATCCCATAATTTTTGAACCCTCAAACCCTACAAGAGTTAACATAACCACAATGATGAAATTACTCAAACCCTATGCTAGCTTTGGAAGACAAAATCGCAACACCCTGCTTTGATTGGTGTTCTAAGGTTAGCATATGATCAATGATTAATTAGAGAACATATCAATTCGGTAATTTAGGATTAATTGTTTTTTTGAATTATTATTGAAATCTACAAATTTATCCTATGTGGTCTTAAATTACTGATTGAAATCACGCTCTCAAAATTTACACAAAATATCAACCTCGTGTGTTTTTTGTTAATTGTTCAATTGATTTATTAGATTCATAGAATTTAAAAAAACAATTAATCAATCATTTTAGGTGAATTACAGTATCATAATGATTCAAAATAATTAAATTAAGAGGGTAGAAGATAGAATTATCACTAAGAAAACTAAACTTCCATCGGCGGTGTGGTCATTGTGTAGACGTTTTGCATGAGAAAACAATTGAAATGATAGAACCCAATATCGTCTCCACTCTTGATTGAAACCCAATTAGTAATATTATGTGAATATGAAAAGGGAATAACACAGAAGATTAATTGAATAAATATTCAAGATACAAACATGAATGAAAATAAATACAAAGAGGGGGTGGGAGAGGAGAGCCTTTTTGGAAGAGATGTTTGCACAAAGATTTACTTCTTACAAGATTTGAGAGGGGCTACCAAGAGACACCATTTCTGAAACACCTTCCCAATGCCTCTACCATACTTTCCAAATATTAAAAATCCCCTTTAAAAAGAGTTTGTGAGGGCTTGGGTAACATAACTTTTTTATGTGTGAAATGAAAACCCATCCAAATATTTTATTCGAAGTTTCACTGAATTTCTGACCACCACAATGAGTGAATTGTCTTGATTTCTAGATGGAATAGTTTTTCCTAATTGTCGCACCGATCTTCTCTCAAAAATTGGGATCAATCCAAGCTTAGATGAAGACGATACGTCCCAAATGGTGAAGTATTCTCTAATTTGGATCATTCTATCCAGCATTGTCTTCATGGCCCATTTACACCACCCAATGCATGATCCAGCTCCCATGTCCTAAATATAATTTGTATCCCATTTCGTCAGGAACACAATTACAAATTTTTAAGTCAAAATAATTTACATACAAATATTTATGCCTGAAATACTATAGTTAATTTTAAAAGGGTAAAACTGGATTTTTCATCAAATTTGAAAATGAATGATCTAATCCCAAATATTTCCTTATTGACCATATTTAGTATAATGTGAAGAAGTTATATCATTTATTATAAATAAAATATTAATTACAATTATGTTATATCAACTCCCATGCACTTACCCTTTTGCAAACCTGGGAAAAACCTCATTTCAAGTAAACATCAATATCAAATTCCAACAAATTTTAAGACACATACCCTTGAGATATAAAAATTCCACACCAAGTAACAAAATATATCATGCCTTATAAAAAACATTATTTAATGTTTTCCATTTATATTATTGAACATATTTCCACTTTATTTATCCTCTCATTGACAAAACACTTACCTTAATAGAATTTTATCTTATCACAAAAATATCAAATTTTAGCAATGTCTTTCTCATGCAAACATATACCGGGGTCACCACAGGCTTGATAAATTCCTTCATCCCCACCAGATATGAGTCAAGGAAATATGTTTATCATGAGGACTTTTTAGGGTTGTTCTGTATCATTAGGTTGGTAGTATTTAGATGTGAAAAAATTTAGAGGCTGAAAAAGGAGGGCTTAACTCATTTTGAAGAAAAATTGCATTAATCTAATTTTCACATAAATATGGTCTCATCCTCATTCCCCATAGTATCAATTCACATCCAATATCATGAAAATTAATGGAAGGTTTAAACCATTAATAATTACATCATTAAAAATGTCAATATTCTCAAACATGATTTCGTTGAAAGATCCAGATAGGAACAACTTTCTTCCTCCATTAGAAGCTCCAGAAAAGGTACAACTTTCAACATAATGATTTTATTTAGTCGAAAACACATCTCATCAGAATTTAATTTTCCACCCAAATTATCACAGAATGTGGTAACATGAGACAAGATAGCTTCCCCCACACTTACGTTCAACTAGATTATGAAATTTCATTTCAAGAGTTGGTTGGATTGGGAAAATTGTCTCCTAATGTTGGTAACCTAACAGATTGTTCGTGGATTCTAAAGGCTACAAGTAATAAATTTTCAAGGTATCCCATTATTTAAATAAGATTATTTGAAATATAGGCTTTAATACCAAACAAATGCCTCAATCATTTAAACATAAGTACCTCAAACCCTCGCGTTTTGACAGGAATAAATCAAATTCTGGTTAAATCAATCATGGTTTGGTTCTCTCAAGAAGTGAGGTAAAAGTAAATAATATAAAAATAAGGGTTTAGAATCCTCACAGGAAAGTGATTTGAAATATAAAGATAGTGATATCTGTCATGGGATTACAAATTCAGTATACTTTTCATAAAATTACTAAATATATGAACATGAAACAAAGACATTTTCAGCATTCATTTAAGCTCAATTTCAATGGATAAATTGTTTCACTTATTGAAATGGATTTAAAATAATGATTCGAATCATTTCAGATCAAAAGTTTAAAAAGCACACACAAAATTTGAGAAGCACATAACTTTTTTTTTTGTTTTTTTGGGTTTTTTAAATCATTGAAAAAAAACAACTAAATTACTATCATAAAAGTTTCCCTCCCCCACACATAAAATATTGAATTGTCCCCAATGAGAACCCTTGAGATTATATATGCACGTGAAATGTATAATTTTTAATAGGACAATCAATATAAAAGTGAAAGGGTTAGGAAGAACCTACTATATTTCTTCCAACATTGCCCCTTAACTATAAAGATCTTTCCAGTGTCCTCTTGTGTGATCTCTATTGCACCATAAAGAAAAACATTTGTCACAACATAAGGACATATCCATCTGGAATACAACTTACCAGACATCAGCTTCAGTCGTGAACTGTAGAGAAGGACTTTCTATTGAAAATGAAACTCCATTTATTGGATCATTTTATCATGAGATTATTTTTATCTTTCCTTGTAGAGTCTTGAGTTCTCATATGAAGATAATAAAATCTCCTCAAGCTCTTAAATTTGCAGATTTCAGTGGATTCTATCTTAAGGAAAATCCATGTTGCATTTTTTTATATCCCAATAAGCCGGAGGCTCATCATCCACAGGGAGATGGCTCGCTTCCCCAAAAAATTTGAAATGGGGACATAACCATGGGAGTTTTGTATGCTATCCTATAAGCCCACAATGAATCATCCAAGAACTTGCTCCAATCTTTCCTATTTGGCTGCACAATTTATTCGAAAATTTGTTTCAACTCCCGATTTGAAACCTTAGCCTGCCCATTTTTTTGGGGATGGTATGGTGCTGATTATTTTTGTGTCACCCCATACTTTCGAAGGAGGAAATCCAAATTCCAATTGCAGAAGTGTGTCCCTTGGTCACTGATGATGGCCTTTGGTACTTCAAACATATAAAAAATCTTTTCCTTGAAAAATTACACTACATCATGAGAATCACAAGTCCTGGTGGCCTTAACCTCCACCCATTTACTCACATAATCAACAACAACCAAAATATACAAAAACCCAAATGAACTAGGAAAATGACCCATAAAATCGATTCCCCATACAACAAAAATCTCACAGAATTGTATGGGTTGTTGGGGCATCTCATGTCTCCTAGAAATGTTCCCAGTGTGTTGGCAATTAACCATTCCATTACGGTCCATGAAAAAAATAGATGGGTAGTGAGAATAACTTTTACAATTTATCTCATATCTTCCCACATATTAATTCTCTTTCTGTTTCTGATATAGAAATTCCATCTCCTTTTTCATTCTCATCAAATAGGGGAAATATTTTTTGAAAAAGGGTCCTCTTAGTGTTTCAAAGTCCATATCATGAATTTCAATTTTTGGCATCATGTTTTTAACTAGTTACCAAAATTGATAAGCTCATCCCTTTTACCGATAAATAGCCAAGGCAATGTTCTCTTGTTCCAAACTATGATGTACAAATAATATATTTCTTATTGGTCTTATCGATTGTTTATATATCAAGGGGTTGGTACATCCGTTGAAAGATTATGATTTTTAAGGTATGTGGGACTCAATAGAATTTTGTTTCCTTCAATGTGCATCTAGTCTATTAGCTTTATTAATGTTATTGGTCATAACTTGAGTCATTTGATTTATCATTCTAATGATTTGTTAAATTAAGGATCCCATTATAGAGAAATATGTTCTAGGTCTATTGTGTTCATATTTTTCTTGTTTCCAAATATTTCCATCCATTTTTGAAATGAAGAAAACATTAGTGAGAAACCTGTTTAATTTTAGAATATTATAACTCTAAAAGAATTTTATGTGTTCAATCATCATGATTAAATTTTTTATTCATTAACAAAAAATACATTTTCAATTAATATTTACTAATGGAAAATAAAAAGATATTGAGTAACCAATCATATCCCTCAAGAGTGTCAAAATAGGTGTGCGGTATAGACCATTGTCTTATAACTGGTTATACCAAGCCAGGACCAATGACCATGTACGAGTTATTACCCCTAGGTACATCTGTTAAAGAACAACATAAACATGTTCCTATCTAAAAAAATATTTATTTTCTGGGAAATAACATACTTAATACATTACCAAAATTCTATTATGTTTTCCTACATTTTGAATTTTCAATAAGGTTATTCATAGTGTATTCAAATTTAAATTTCCCTAAATAACTAATGTTTCATTTTATTCCAACTATGGAATCCTACCTTTTCATTTTATAATGTTTTCATTACATTTTAATTTTTTTTGGATATTTTAATCATTAGCTTCTTTTAGACTAGGAACATAATATAATAAAACATGAATAAAATATTTCAAAAAACATGAAAGGATTTTTAATGGTTAATCTTAATAACTTTTAAAATATCTAATAACATAGGGACATACATCAATGGAATGAGTTATAATAAGGCTCAATAAGTGAAAACAATGGTAATAATGTACATTTGATCTTGAAAAATATTGATAAGAACTTGAGAAATATCATGAAGACATGAGAAATGGAAAAATAGGGAAATAATAATAAAAAGAACTTGAATCATTAAATTTAAATGTAGATACATCATTTGAATGATACCTTCATATGAATATCACCATAGTTTTTCACTAAGATGTCACAAAAATTACAAAGGTTATTTACCAATGTTTAACAAAACATTGCATCTATAGGGATTAATTTTTTTACCCAATATATTGATTCACTATCAAGATGAACCATTAATATGCCTTAAATAATTTGGTCCACATAAATCATAATAAAAAACTTCAATAATAAAAAATATATAGTAGAATAAATATGTTTCATATATAAATCATTCCTTTTTTTAAAAAGTACTTAATGTTTGGAACTTTATTTAATTTATAACCCATAGAAAGGTAATGAGGGTTTTATTGAAAAATATATAATACAATAAATAATTTCTATAACTTAGTGATTTAACATTGAAAATAACAATGTTTTTCTATTCAGATAATGAAAATAAAAGGAAATCTCTTGAAGAGAAGATAGAAATTATTATATGTAAAATCAGAAACATTACAAGAATAAAACAAGGTTTTAGAAAAGTCTAAAAAGAGAAGGGACAAGGGACTCGAGTTAATTAAAGATAAATATTTAAAAAAAGTTATAATATAAATTCGACAGGAGAACTTACTTTTGATATTTGAATGACATAACACATAAACAAGGGAACTTTAATGGAAAAGCGTATTTGATATTTCCCTTACCTTGAATTGTTGATCCTAAACCTTGAGGATCAGTGCATAGGGGGCTAGAGGAAACCTTAGTAGGGATCCATGGTAGTTAAAAAAAATTTAAAATCATTGAATATGAATTAGGAGTGAAGTGAAATGTAGAAATTGGTGGGTATTTATATCAAAAGATAAGGATTCTTTTATTAATTTCCATAGACATCAAGGAAGTGTTAAATGGAGGACCATGGTCTTTCCCAAGGTATTTGAAATTTGGGACACCTATTATGTTATTTTAATCCACAAAAGTGGATAATAAATTTATATTACTTATTATATCATTATAACATAGTAATAAATTCAGTAATCTTAACCAAAAAACCAAACTATATTATTATTATTCAGTAAAAACTAATAAATTTTAGAAAATTCTCATAAATTCACCCTAACATAATTTAAGTGCTCTATGTTCAAAAATAAATTTTAGTATATCATAATAAATATCTAAATATGATAATTTTATCTTTTAAATATTATAATCCTGAATTAAAATAATAATATCATATTGAAAATTCATATTGAAATTTATAACACTTGAAAAAAATCAATCATTTATATTTAAATAGTATTATTTTAATAATTTTATTTAATTAAAATAAATATTATAAATAATACCATAATATTATAATAATTATAAACCTTCTGAAAATTACAATTTCTTTCAAAAAATCCATTTATCAAATTTGTATATTTTTGTAGAAAAATTAATCTCCAAATGAAATTGATAGAAAAAACACTTATTTATACAAAATTATTACAATTTAAGTTACTAATGTCTTGAAAATAATCCTATTATTACACCCACATATGAACTGTGGGTGTAGTTTATGATGCAGATAAATCTATGGGGTGATTCCACTCACATCACCCAATTAGCAATTTTAACAAATATAAATTTATCCCAATGGAAAAAATTTTCATGCTTCACTTTTTATAGATCGACATGACATTAGTCAAGACCGAA
Source organism: Viscum album (assembly GCA_963277665.1). NCBI lineage: Eukaryota > Viridiplantae > Streptophyta > Magnoliopsida > Santalales > Viscaceae > Viscum > Viscum album. The sequence continues at coordinate 1,894,741,558 of OY728151.1, forward strand.
TCCTAGTGACACTACCATTATTACATGAATGAAAAAAAAGTTTTGTATGACAATTATATAATAGTTTAGGAAATCATTCCTCCATTTTTAATTAAGAATCATTTCACAAAATTTTACTTATAAACTATAATGACAACATTAAAATTATTATCAAGAGTACATTGTCAAAAAATCATATTGTTGAATGCTCATAATTAACCAATGGTCATTTAATGTTATAATAGAGATGTCAAATTTTAGTTTATATTCAATTCATAAAAATTAATGGTTTGGTGTTGAATTAAATAACAGACCATTCTAGAAAACAATTATCATTCAAATTGAATATTTCAATACAATGGAAGATATTATAGAAGATTACACCATGTGAAACATAGATGGATAGCTGACTCAATTTAATATTAATATACATTGGGTATTAATCATCCTATTATTTGGTAAAAATAACTCATTTTACTCTCATTTAGGAGGGATCAAGAGAATGCATCTAACAGCTACATGTCTAGACTGAATATAATATGGGCCTTGACTTACCCTAGAATAAGTACATGATATTAAACATGACTACCTGAAATTTATGGGCTAGTTTTGGTATGATTAAGTCCAATGGTCTTATACAATGTAAATTAGCTTATTCCCATGTACTCAGCTAGTTATTGTGTAATCAAGCCATTCTCGAGCTTTATAGACATGTCTGGGTAATCATGCTATATACTTTCAAATTTATACATGTTGTGTCTCTACCAATGTTCCCTTAGAGAACATGTAGAGTAACCAACCTCTAGTCACATGATATGTGATCTTTCCATATCGAGTGTGATATTTAGAACTATGTGAAATCCTAGATTCTAAAAAGAGGGGTCAGAATGGAATTTTTTCTTCTAAACTACATGTCGTGTAAGATGGAAACATCATAAATTTCATGTTGATATTCACATATAACACATTAATACACATATTATGGATATAAAACTATTGAAACCCATAAAACAAGATTATATAGATGGAGAAGCCTGTACTACTACTTTTAGAAGGATTTAGACCAATTATCTTCTTGATAAACTCTTCTAGTAGAACCACATCACTCGATTTCCAAACCAAATTATGAAAGAAAAATGATATAAATTATTTATCTTTAATTTTCAACATAATATATCCTTTATATCATTTCTCATTAAATAAAACCCATGAAAAATTTTTGTGCAAATATTTTACAATTAAACTATCAATTTCAAGATATTCAATAATCTCAGGTCAATGGAACACCGATGATGAAATCATAAAGGTTGATAATGGAAAATCACAAAGAAAAATTGTGATAAATTTTCATTATAGATTGTTTGATTTATCTTTAAAATATTTTTGGAAGATATTTTGAACAAGTGTATTTCCACTCGTATTACTAAAAAATGATCAATTATTAAGTCGAGGAACATAAAAATCAATCTAAAATTAAATATTGACCCATAAATTAATATGATAAATTTATTAATTCACATTTTATAGAGGATAATCTAAACGTGGATTAAATTCAATTGCAAAAAAAATCATTCCTTGAGTTAGTAGGGATTACTGATAAAGAATGTGTTTTTTCTATTGTCATTAGTGAGTTCCAAGAACTCATTAGTTAAAGACTATGTCCATGGCACACTAATCATCAAACCATGATCTCGACGTTCATGAAGGTTTTCATCCATGATTTCCCCTAAAAATTAGAGTTATCTAGTTAAGACTACGGTATGGATATAATGTTGGTTCTATATAAGAGAAATTAATTCTATCTATTAAATAAAAAATTATTTAAACAATGAAACAATTGATTATTTAATCTTCCCATTATTCTATATAAGTCAAAATACAAATACACACAACCGTTATGCCATGCCTAGAGTAGCACAAAAAATTTTATATTTAAGGATGGTTATGTTTTTTGCAACTGGAACTAAAATAAGGAGTTATTCCATTATTTTAAAAAATCAATAACACGATATAATATATCAAAAAAATTTATTTTATTTACCCCAAGGGTCCATAGGCCATATAATCCCATCATAACTATAAAACTGAATTCAAATATAAACGTTGAAATATTATAATGTTTTAAAATGTGGAAAAGATCATGATAAATAATATATGGTACTAACAATGGATTCAAAAATCTTAATTGGATGTTTTTATTTTTCTATATGTGCAATAATAAAATTGTTAAATTGGAAGAGGTAAAACTTTGAAGAAATTATGTGATTGTTTTAAGAGAATTGAAAATGAAAAAATTTTAATTAGTTAATATTTTGATGAAACTAATCTAGTTGAAATGATGTTATGGTCACTACTGAGGGTGTTTTATTTAATTAATGGCGAAATCCATGAATGTAATAACAGTAAACAGTGTAGTTTGGACAAACACATTAGTTAAATACTACAGTATGAACTCATGAAAAACAACATTATCGATGAGGGGTCTTCAAAGAAGAACTACATTACATATAAATTAAATTAAATGTTTTTTCAAAATCTGATGACTCTTATAATTAAGGAAGATAGAATTACTATATAGATAGCACCACTTAATAGTTTTTTTAAATTATTAAAAGAATTAAAGAATTCATTATGTGATCTAGAAATGACTACCTAATGGATTTATAATATAATAATGGTATTTTTGTAAATAAAATGGTTATTTAGAATTAATATTCTATGATTTAAGAAAAAAGGAACAAGTAATTTTATCTTCTCTCAAGATAAAGTACTCGAGTAGAGATTGAAATTATAGAAACAGGGAGAAGTAAGAAATAAGGGATGGATGGATACTCACAGGATAATCTGACTCTAGTTGTGATTTTAATGGTGGTAAATGATCATATTACTTGTTTAAGAAAACATTAAATATAAATGAATTTAATATTAATTAAAATTACAATTCCAATAATGATTCAGATTCAAAATGTGATATTAAATAATTTTCTTAACAAAAAGATAAATAAAATAAATATATAATGAGAATAACTAAATAATATAGAGTTAGAAGGTGAAAATTATTTTTTAAATGAACAATGAATCTCTCTACCTGTGGAAAAATATCTACTATTGAGATTAGATAAAAAATTTAAATTCTACAAATTCTATTATAAAATAAGACAATGAAATTTTTTGTTTAGTAATTGGGAAACTTAAAAATATAAATGATAGAATAAATGAATATTTTTAGAATAACAAATCAGAATTGAGGAAATTTTGTAACTTTTTAGGTTACATGGCTCATGTAAATAAACAATGATAAAAATCATGGGGAAAATACTATATTATGATAAACATTCTATGTAAATTATAAAAGTTTCTAATAAATGAAAATATAAAAATGTAGTGAATGAAAAACTTATGAAGGAATGATTAGGAATAAAATAGTATTTATCTTATGTTGATTAATGGAAAGGGAATGTATATAATATTATATCAATGTACAAAAAAAATAATTATAAAATTAGTATTCTTTTTAATAAGGAAATACCAAAATTTTAGATAACCTTGATGAGTAAATTCTCTAAAGGAAATGTATCTAAAATGAGTTATTTGATAATGTAATAAACAGAATTATACTAATGAATTTTAATTTTAATTTAATCAATATTTGGATCACACTATTGATTTAATTTCATTGAAATTATATTATATATTACTAGGAAACATATGTTTAGAATCTAGCTGGGCACCTAGGAACTTTATAACATACACACTAGATAGCATAATTTCCAAAATAATTATCTGATTGACTGATTTTATAAAAACAACATTAAAATTATCAAGGGTATATGGTATATAGAAAATAGTTTTACTAGACATATTAGTGATTTTTAGCAAATAATTATATCTTATAATCAATGTAATAGAGGATCTATTGAATCCATTAATAAATAAAAAATATTTATTAGAGGAATCAGTAAAGTATGTTTTTTTAATAAAATTATAATTTCTGAAGCTCTATATGTAGAAGGATTAAATAATAATTGAATAATATTTTTAGAGCTTTACAACATTGGAAGGAATGTTTATTTTAGGTAACTAGTTCTCGGTTTTTAAGAATGATTTTTTAATTTTATCTTAATAGACTTTTTTTAAAATTAATAATGAAAATGGTGTGTTTTTTTATTCTATAGAAACATATGATATGTTATGGAATATTATTATTAAAAATGAAATTTTTTCTATAATATATTTTTTTGAGGTAAGGATTGGATTTTTATATTCTTAAACAAAAAAAAATTATTTTAATTTTGGTTTTTGTTTTAATGGAAACCAATATAAAAAAACATTCATATTCATTAGTGATGTGTATATTGAAATTCCACTAGAACATAAATATATATATATTTAATTGGAAAAAATAAAATTACTAAAATAGGAGGTAATTAGTTTTTATGTAATTTTTTATGATTGGAGTAGGTTTATATGGGAATAATTTATGTATCCGAAACATGAATCCATAAATAACATTAAAGAATTTTTTGAAATTTATGTAAATTAATAATAGTTAATTATTTAAAATTGAAGTGGAATAATAATTAAATTTATCACTGTAGAAATTGATAATTAATATAAATGAGATAGATTTTATCCCTATTTGTCTTCTGCTAGAACACTATAAGAAATTGTGTCATATAACTAATAAATGGTGCTATTTTAGATATATCTCAAAACAAATAAAAATTAATTAATTTAACAAAATTGTTTGAAGCCAAATTGGGGAAAAAATTACATATATTTTAATTAGAAATATTATTATACTGCTTTATGTAAAAAAAATTGAATTATTTAATGTGAATCAACCAATGATTGGATAATTTAGTTTTTTTGAGTGAAAAGTATCAATTTTAAATAATAATGTTTATTTTGATATATTCGATACTAAAGGTGATAAAATTAATTATTCTATTATTTTATAAATGAAAGAAATATTTTTTATTTCATAATAAGAGAACTATGAAATAAAATGAAATTTGGAATCTTAATGTTGATGAGTCATATTTTAACTCAATAATACAAAAATAGAAAAATATGAAGATAATTTAAAAGTGTTTAATTTTAATGAATAAGAACCCTAGAATAAAAATATACCTACTAATGGGGAGGATATTACATCTCAAATTATCCATATTGTTTGGAGGTATCAAAATGCTCACCGATTAAAAAAATTAACTTGAAATGTATAATCTTTATTAAATAATTGGAATTCCTATTTGAATGTTTTTGTGTAAATTTACAATTTTCCCGAATTTATATATGATTATATTTATTAATACTTAATGAAAAATAATTATATAGTGTTCATGCATGGTAAAATTAGTGAATTTTAATTAAATAATAATTTTTTTTTTGTTAAAACAAAGAAAAATAATATTTTTAGGGGAACTAATTGGATTTTACCAAATATCATGTGGGAATCTAGATAAATAGTTAAAAAATAATTATATAAATTTTGTTGAATTATTTTTTAAAGTAGTAATAACTAATTATTTTGAATAATTCCACCTAATTGGAAGGATTATAATAATTCAGATTTTTTTTTGTTCTGGATTATTTTGTAGTTTGAAATTATTTAAAAAAGGTGTTAAATTATTTTTTATCAAATGCTGTAGTCGTAGATGAAATGTATTTCATTAAAACACATGAAATTGAAAATGAAATGTTTCCAAATAATTTCATCAATCGAAAAAAATATTTATATTGTCTCCTGAAATATTTATGAACTTGGTTTCATTGGACTTTTTATGTATAATAATGTGGTTCATAATGGAAAAATTTATAGAACATTTTTCAATAATAAAAATTCACGCGAAATAATAATTTTGTAAATAAATGTTTATGAAATTATTTTTGAATAGGTATGTGATATGATATATAATGAAGTTTCTAATAAGATGAAATCATTATTTAATACATTCATAATTGGAAAATAAGTTTTTATCCTTGTAATATATTAAATTGAAATTCTTAAGCTAATATCATTGAATGAAAGTAATTATTCTAAATATATATTTAAGAGGTACCAAAATGATTCTTTTAAAAATTTTAGAACACAAATGATTAATATTTATAAATTTAATTTAGAATAATATGTAAAACCTGTAGTAAATAAAAAATTTATATTTGGGTTAGAATCTTTTCCTTTTTTATGGAATCTTGAAGTTATAATGGGTATTTACTATGTCTATATGATAACATTAAATGTAATGAAAAAGAATTTTTTAAATGATATAAAAACAATCATACTTTATATAAATTAATGTACTAATTCTTGTTTATTTTATTCAAGATGAAACACTTGTGATTTATTTTCATACCTTTTGTCTTATTTTAGTTTATAAACTATTGAATTGAAGAATGCATTAGATATATGTAATTTACATGGTAAAAGTGTAATTTCATCAATCTCTATACATAAATTATCTATTTATTTATGTATAGTGAATGTTGAATAAATTGTTTCTGCTAATTTATGACCTCAATATATTTATATAGAAAAAAATATGTAATTATTTTTATTTTTAGAAATTTTAAATTTAAATTGAAAATTCTGTTTTTATTTCTATATTTCATAATATATTTGAATATTAAATAAGAAAACATTTATATTTGATATATTTTATTTTTTAATAAATCATTTTAATATAGAAACCATTTTTTGGAATTTTTTCCAAATAAAAATCATTTTCTAATTATATTTCTTAAATAAGATTCAATGATTTTTGACAAAACTAAATTTAAATATTTTATGTGGGATATTTAGTTTTAACTATTGGTTTTTTAATTTATTTTTAATTTTTAGATATTTATGTATATGAACTAATTTTGAATTTTTTTTCAATTATATTATTTCTAAATTTTAATGTTTTTATATTGATGTTAATAAGTTTACTAATTTATTTCAATTGTTATAATTTTCTGTTGATATTATTATATTTTGTTAAATAATCTAATAATTATGGGAAGCACTAAATGTTTTTATGTCTATAATAGTACTATATTAATTATTACCTATTTAAAAAAATGTATACCTGTTTCTACAAGATGACTATTTATGTTACAGTAAAAACCATTATCAATTTGATTATTTTAAATTTTCTAATTTTTTACGAGTGGTTATTATATAATTAAATGTAATTATATTAAAATGGGTGAGATTTTTTGAACAAAATATTTTGTTTTAATTTTGGATAAATATAAAAATCGAGATAATTGTATAAAATCTTGATTCGTTTTTTAATTATTAAAAAGGGGAAGACCGGTAGTTCTAGGATTGAGATTGTCATATTGATAATGGGATGGATTTTTTAATTCATACTATGATATTATAATCCACGAATCATTACATTATTACCATTTATTTATTTAATTATATTGTAACATTATCGTTCATTTTTATTCAGTTTTTATTTAAATATTCATTATTATTTATAATTTTTTTCATCCCATTGCTAATTTTTTAATATTCTATCTAGTAAAATATTTTTGAAGTTTTTGTTTTTATGGAACAATTGTTTTTTATTTATTCGTTCAATTTTTAAAAAATAAAATAAAAAATTACTCTTATGAACTTAAGATCATTAGTCCAAACATAAAAATTATTATTCAAAATTATATGTTCACCAATTCAAATTTTATATTTACACTTATGAAATTCATAGTTATTTTGTTTTTTTACTATGTATACGACACGTCTGAGTTGGGTAATTACTCATCCAAATAGGGTAATGTCTCATACATATTATGATAAGACTCATCCCATCATCAAATGGATTTTTAAAAATATTCAAAATCATTATATGAAAACCTTAAAGAATCTATTGAGGTAATTTGACTTCAAGAGTTATTATTTTTTCTGTTAACAATTATGTCTATTTTTATTTATATGTTATATATGTTTCTAACTGGGTCTTAGTTTTCTCACAGTGGCTTAAAATTTTAAAGTGTGTTTTTGAAACCATCATAATGATTTCAATGTATAAAATAAAATATATAAACATATGAATATAAGAGTTATTGAGATGGATATTGGTTATTTTAAAATAAAATTAGATAGAGTGAGAATGAAAATTATAGATATATGAGTTTTAAGGAATATCATACCACGATTCAACATTTATGATTAAAAAGTTAGTATTGAAACTAAATTATTTTGGGATCATTAAGGGATATACTCTATTATAAATTATTTATAATGTGATTTAGATGAAACAAAATTCTATTATTCGTCCTTTTAATTGTACCTTTAATTTTGGGCATGATATTTTATTTTTTGTTTCCATACAATTAGAGTTTATGTTTTTTATTTTAAATGGAATTTATATTCATTATTATACAACCAACATGTCAAATCGATTTTTGAAACTTATTAAATTTAATTCTTGAGTTCTTAGTTTTTAATTGGCTAATATAAACAGAAGTATATATTTGTTTTGGATGTGCCCCTAGGGAACAAAATAGTGTCCTAATATAAAATATTATAACCACGTTTGAAATTTTGGTTCTTAGCGAGTTCCATTTATTTTGTATAAAAGACATTATTATATAGTATATTTATAATAACATTAATATAAACCACTCTAAAAATATTTTTTCCCTTTTTCACTATTTTTTATAATTCACATGCGCACAAACATGCACTTATATTTTTTTATACTTATGCCTTATTTAATTAAATTTTATATGGAAAATTATTATTTTAGTCAATTTAGTTTTCTGAATTTTCGTTGACCTCTCCTCAAGTCATATTTATCATCTTTTATTGGTCTGAAAAAATAGGTATGAGATTTAATTTTCCACTATCATAGTCACCTTGTATTTTAAATGCTTCATTGGTCATCCTTCCTAATTTTTTTAACAATTTAAAAATAATTCCTAATCAACTAGTTCCAATAATCAATCTTTATAGAGTCATTAGATGAATTGATAATTTAAATGTCTATAGTTAAAATTCTAATGATATGTGAGATTAAATTTAACAATTATATTAACATTAAAAGAATTATAGATAATATTATTCTTATATAGAACTTATATATCATTTACTATATTCATGATATTAAAAAAAATTCATATTTTGATCATAATGTCCAAACTATAATTAAAATATATTACTCAATTTACAATTTGAAAAAAAAAATCCCATAATCAATTCCCTCTTATCTCTTATTATATTATTATCAACCACAATTTGGGACTCACACTCGATATCTAATACCTAAATGTCAATGTTGGAATGGTTGATTTCTTTATAATTCGTATTTAGAGGCTTTGAATGCATCCCACTTCAAAAATGTATCTTCCCCAGATAAAAATATCTAATCATATAAGGGTAATACCAATAAGGGATCTCAATATTTTTATATTAATGCAATATATAACTTAAAATAGTGATATTTTCGGGGGTGAGTGTCATATTTTATTTTGTTCTCATCACAAAATATTAGTGATTCTTTTCCCACTAAAAATTATGGACCTAAACATTAAATCTATTTTGATACAAAAAATATTTAATTTAATAAGTATTTACTCTATGTTTGTGCTCATATCACCACATAATTATTTATTCAAGGAACAATTCTTATCATACCATTCATGATTTATTGATAGTTGTTTGGACAAAAATTTATCCAATTAAATAATATGGATTTACTCAACTCTATTCTACTAGTGTCATAACTATTAGGGTTTTATAACTATGTGTTTCCCAAATAATTCCATCAAAAAAACCTGAAACATTAGAGTGTACTGAATACATTTTTTTACATATATAATAAAAACTATAGGAACTAATCATTGGAATTAATCTACATATCTGGATGATCACAATCTTGAAATGTTCTTCTTTGGAAGGATTATTACACATAGTATATTAAAGGATATCATTTTAATATCATCAAAAACATAATATAGATTTTTTTTAATTTTTCACTAGTTAATTTCATGAAATATTTATCTTATATGATATTATTTATGGTTTTATTGATGATTTTAATGATTTCATTTCGTAATCCCTATTTCAATTAAATAGTTAATGTGTTCTGAAAACAATAATTTGTAAATCTTTACACAACCGAAATATTTATATTTCTTTCTATAAAATTGAATCCATTTATATTCATTATTTTTAAATCCATCTAATGAATATGATATAAATACATTCCTTGTAAAATCATGGAGGTCCATGATATTTAAAATCTCTACATGATTGATCCTAGGGTGTCAGATAACAATCCAATAACTATTATATCACATGGAAAAAAGAACATATAATTTTATATAGATTGACCCCATATCACTCCCCCGATGAAACATTACTATAGAGTGAATAAGATTCATGATATCTCTTACACCTATTATAAAAAACCATATCCATTAACTATTATCTAGATTATAACCTTAAATTAAAACCATGTTTATTGTATGTGGAAACTAAATCTTATACACTCTTTTCTAGAATGGAGTACAATACTATCTAACATATATCCAATTTATCAGATATATATATATAGGATACACATTTGCCAAAATTTATAATCAATTTATAATCATGAAAATATAAAGGAATAGAAATTAATTAAACATATTTTATAATATGAGAAATAAATATAAACTTTTCATATTAAAATTTACACTAATAGAATAAAAAATTATTAATTAAAACACATAACATTTAACAATGTTTTAAATCCATTTGGAAAAATGATGAAATATAATTTTTTTATAGCATCACTAAATATTATGTTGACCTTTAATGTTTCGTTTCAATTAAAAGGAGATGTTTGGTTCAACACTCGAAATAAAAGTATAAGGTGGTGTAAGGAGACAACACCAAATTGTTTGGAGGCATGAGAACATTGTATTTGTAGTGGGAGTGGGGGGGGGGGGTATATGGGAATTTAATTTCACCTAAAATTCCAACAAGTTAACAATGTGGAGAAGTACCAAGTTTTATTCATATGTAATACTCCCTTAGTAAAGAGAAATGATTATCATCCAAATCAACAAAATGCATGTTGTTCATGAAATTATTTTTTATCAAAATGTAATCTTAATACCAACGTAAACATTATGTTGACAGTCAATGCAACATTATGAATAGGGAAAAAATATATGGTTTATAGTGATGTGACACATGACACATTAATTAATTAATGTATGTTTTTCATATAATTTTATATTACATTAAAGGATTAAATTGGTGTTTCATCAAACTACACATTACGTTTACCACTTCACATAATTTCATGTGGTGCACCAAATATTATGTTTGTTTAAAACATGATTTAATTTGGGGAAAATGAATTTATACAGAGAAAATATTTTCTTTTCTAAACAGATAATGAGACACACTGATTCATTAAAGGAGGCTCTCACAACATTGATGGGTTTTTTGTTTTCATATAATGAATAGTGGTAGTGGATGAATACCCATAAATACTATATCAATCCTAATATAATAAAATTTTATGAAATAATGAGAAGTAAATAACCCATAAAATAATGAAATATCCCCAATAATGATAGTGTTTTCATGATGATGATCATTATGGATGGGATTGTGGGCTTCATATATCCTTTGGTAATGTACTGACATTTTGATCATTGTTCACAACATAAAGATTACCAAACACCTAGTGAGGTTCTAGTGACTTCATGTTCATGGAAAATGATGTTATCAGAATACAGATATTTCTATAATGATTTGAATGAAATTTATTATCACCCTTCACCAACAAGTGAAAACCTTCCCTTTTATATGAAATTTCTATTTTCCTCTATTTGTCAAAAATACAATGTCCATATGAAACATATCAGGTGTTATAATATAATGTGACACCCCTACAAACCTCTCAATGGATTCCTAGACTGGTTTTGGGATGCTAATACCAAGGTATTCCTTCGCATGATAAATTTCTGTTTACAATCAATGATAATTTTTTATATCATATTGGAACGTATAGACCCTATAAAATGGTAATAAACATAATATTATTGTATAGGAATGATCAAATAATTGTGTATGAAATAGATCAAAAGAATTTATATTAAAGACTAAAAATTAGACATGATAATACAACTAATATTTACATGCTATCATAATTATACAATATTTAGTAGAGTCACTTATGGGACAGTCACATGTCTATATGAACAATAAAAAAATGATTACCATACTAATAATAAGGAACCACCCAAACCATATTCAATAATCAATTTTTTTATCCCATGAACCGTATGTACATCCCATTACAATAAGATCCTAATTTTTAGAATTTTCCCATACCTAAAAAAGTCCATAAAATATATAGATCTCATTGAGGGCCCGTGAAGGGTGTATGTGTGAACTCAATAAAAACCACCAATAGTGTCTCAATCTTATATTCATATATATATTTATATATATATATTAGTGTATGAAAAATTGAAAATAAAAATCAATAAAAAAATTAAATAAAAATCTTCCCTTATTCTCTTTAGCCATAAGTGTGGTGTTACCTTCCTTAGATGATTCTAGAATAAAAAGACACATTATTGTGATATGATAGTAAAAGAATAATTTTCATTCTAACCATTAACATACCGCACCATATGAAATTCCAACCATAATAAAAAATCCATAAAAAATATCTTCATTCACTAAAGGCACATCCAAAAGATTTATAATAGGTTCCATAAAATTTCTTTTACTTTACCACCACTGTATCAAAAACAAAATATCATGTTTGAGAGTGATACACATCTATCCATGTCCATTCACATAAACCCCACATGGTAAGTGATCCTAGGGCCCCAAATAGAGGTCTCCAGTACCGCGACCATGGCCCTATTTTTCAACACATCCTATGTATTGATAGTCAACGACATCCCCTATACTGTGTATTCTATGGAGGCCTCCACGCACAACAAGTGGTAAAAAACCATATATTCCTTATCATATGGACACATGACGTCAATGACCATATAATCCACACATGATCAGTGGAATCACGAATATCAATGGATACACCATTTCCAAAACCTAAAAACCTTATCACCCAACAACTGTAATGCTCAAAATTATCAGAATTACATTGGGGATCCTTGAGGCCTAAAAATGGATTCAAATAAACCCCATCGATACATTACCATGCTCAACCACATGATTTGACACATGAGACTATCAACTTATATCTCCATGGAAAAAATAAAACTAGCGAATTATCATAAATACTATTTCTCAAAACACAATTCAAACACATACTTACCACACACCACATAAAAAATTTAATATTGTAATAATTTTGGAGCCATCTACTTAAAACTTTTAGTATTACACTAATTAAGAATCTCATTCCCACATGGACTTATTCATATGATTTCTAAAAAATAGTCAATAGATCTTAATTAATGGTTTTTGTGCGAGGACAAATAATTTTTTTGATATATAACAATTAATCACATGCAAACCATTTTAATTATCAATATTAGTCTCATGCCTTAAATAGCATAAGATTCTGACAAGAAACTTGCTATTTCTCCCTTAGAGAAGAATAGAAAAATTTGAGGGTGTGTATATATGATTTCCCTTATTTATTTAACAATAGGAGGAATCCATAAATACATATTAAAATTATTTTAAAAATAATTTTATTATTAGAAAGGAATTATAAACACATTTTATATTGTATTTTTTTCAAAAAATCATACAGAATGGTCATATTTAGAATTAATAGTATGATATCAAACATAATAAAAATAATACATTGAAGTCATATTATGAAGTCATTGTATGTCACAGAGATTCTTCAATTTTATACTATATGAATTAATTTTTTCTATATTTCATATTAAAAAATTTAAAACTTTCCTAATGTATAACTAAATATAATATTACATTCTATAAGTCTTACTAAATTAAGTCATAATTTTTATAAATCTATGTAAAATAATTAATTCTAAATGAAATCATACTCAATGAAGACATACTATAAACTAAAATTCAATTAAAAATCTATACTAAATCCCTTAAATTAATACCAAATATTATAATTTCTTAAAAAATTACAATGGTCATATTATTCATACTTCAAAAAAAATCAATATAATGGATTGAAAATCTAATTTGGGAACATTGTATTTGATGGATTTTATGACACACAACACCAAGCACATAAGGGAATATAATATCTTGATAATGATTAAAATATTTACTATTTTAAATAAAAAGAATATATTTTATAGCTTTTATTGCACGTGATACTTATTTAGAGTAAGTCACATGAAATAATGATATTCTTTGATGGCTTCCACTTAACTAAAAGTAGATTTCTTCAAATAAAACAATGCATTATAAAAATATTATTATTTAATATAATAAGATATAACTAAGATATTAAATTAGTGGTTGCTAATATGATTAACTAACTTATGAGAAAACGTGTTTTACATAGAATATAAATTCAATTCATTAGGTTCAAATTAATTATAAATTTATATACGATACAATTGAGTATAAAAAGTGTTTTTTATAGAAAACTAATTTTATGCTCACAATGTCGTTTTTCCCAAAAAATGGAATTAAATAAAATTAGTTTGTGATATTAATGCAAGATATATAAATTATATATTAAATAATTTGTTTGATATTCATACAATATATTTGAAAGGAATAAGTTATAAACACACCCAAAATTAGGCATAAATTACTATATTTTTATTAAGGAACTTTCTAAGTATTTTAATTGAAAAATTATTTTAAATAATTTTTTTTGAATATTTTAGGAATTTTATATGTATAAAAATAATTAATATTTTTAATAGAAATATCAATGTAATATTATGGTTATTTTTTTGGTTTTTTATGGGAATATTCATTTTTTAATTAATAACAAAAAACACTGAATTGTTTTTCAAAAAATATTATTCATCTAATTTATTTATAAGGTTAAAATGAACATTTAATTATTCTCAATGTTTAATTTTAATAAATTCTTATTAATTAACATAATTTGGGTCATTGTAATTAATTACACTTTGAAATTGAAAATAAAAACGTAATAAACATTTGAGTCTTTTTAAGTTAAAACTCACATTGTCGTATCATCTATAAGATTATATTTAAATTAATATCTGCCACAACAATGATTGGAATTTGTAAAAATTTATTCCATATTTGGAATATGAATAATCTCTAATCTCTAATATTTTCATAATATTATTTACCCAAATATTAATGAAAGTAATTAAAATGAATTACAATGATTTAGGTGAAATTAATCACTATAGTCAAATTAGCCTCAAACATAATGTCACAATTAACCAAGTCACTTGTCCAAAATCCAATGGATGGACATATTTCTACCTTATAATCCCTTAGATATAATGTTTATTATTATTTGTTACACTATCAATGTTAAAAATATGTTTTTAATTCCCTTTTACAAAATTTACAACAGTGTCTCTCCTCCAACACTATAAAAAGGACTCCTCTCCTCCCACTACCTCACACAACTAAAGATGCTTTAGTTCGACCAATATATGTCATGAAAAGATCCTAAAATTATATTTCCTCACTATATTAGCATCATATTGGCATAATTCCATCAAAGAAATATCTTTGGATAAAAACAAAATGAGTTACCCAAAGTGAGGTAACATCTATCCCCAAGCTCTATAGTTTTATTTCAATTATCCACCCCCTAACCTCTCATAATTCCTTGATTTTATATCAAAACCAGTATCATAAAGATGTTTTTATTCTATGTTTTAAACCTGAAATTAATCATCTTCCATTTAATTGGTAATGATCATATTGTTTATGTGTTTGGAGAACTACTACCTCAAGAAATAATGATTCACTAGTGCAAAAAATGTTTTTTACGTCGGTTATTTTTAATTTTTTACGTCGGTTTCTAGCTGACGTTAATACGTGCGACGTTATAAATAAGGTTTTTGACTTCGGTTATTTAAAAACCGACGTCAAAAACATAAAATCGCGATGTTTATCACGTCGGTTATTTTAGAACCGACGTGATAAAGGGCCTGGAGAATGGTTTATCACGTCGGTTATTAAAGAACCGATGTGATAAACGGCCTGGACAATGGTTTATCACGTCTGTTCTTAAACAACCGACGTGATAAACAGGGGAGAGGGGGTATATCACGTCGGCTCATATAGAACTGACGTGATAAAGTGGGGTGAGGGCGGTTTATCACGTCCGTTCTATAAGAACCGATGTGATAAACCGGGCTGAGCGTGGTTTATCACGTCAGTTCATATAAAACCGACGTGAAAACCGTGGGAGGGGGGTTTATCACGTCGATTATTGTATAACCGCCGTGGTAAACCGGAGGGATGCGGTTTATCACGTCGGTTATTGAATAACCGACGTGATAAACCATTGTCCAGGCCGTTTAGCACGTCGGTTATTCAATAACCGACCTGCTAAACCATTCTCCAGGCACTTTATCACGTCGGTTATTAAATAACCGACGTGATGAACCATTCTCCAGGCCTTTTATCACGTCGGTTATTAAATAACCGACATGATAAACCATTCTGCAGAACTTTTATCACGTTGGTTATTAAATAACCGACGTGATAAACTATTTTCCAGGAATTTTATCACGTCGGTTATTAAATAACCGACGTGATAAACCCAATTTTTTTTAAACAGAATGCAGTGATCTTCTCTCCACCAGAATCAACCAGAAAACAAATCAAGAAATCGTACCAAAAAAATAGAAGTACATCGAAATTAATCATGTACATAGATAACATATAAAAC
Source organism: Viscum album (assembly GCA_963277665.1). Taxonomy (NCBI): domain Eukaryota; kingdom Viridiplantae; phylum Streptophyta; class Magnoliopsida; order Santalales; family Viscaceae; genus Viscum; species Viscum album. The sequence goes on from OY728151.1 coordinate 1,894,758,348, forward strand.
TTACCCACTAGACAGCATCCACCCTCATTTATACCCCATGGACAGCACTCCCCCACCCCGTTGGAGCCCTCACCCTCATGTATACCCCCTGGACAGCCCTCCCCCACCCCATTGGAGCTCCCACCCTCATGTATTCCCCTTGGACAACCCTCCCCCACCCCATTGGAGCCCCCACCACACTCCTGGACTGCCCCCCGACCCCCGGACACCCCCAAACACCCCTCGACAACCCCCCACCCGCCTGAACAACACCTCCTCATCCCCTCACTCCACTTGACAGCCCCCACCACACCCATGGACAACCCCCCCCCCCCCCCACCCCTGGACAGCACTCCCACAGCCCTGGACCGGCTTCCCACACCCCTGGACATCCTTGCAACCCCCCAGGACTGTCCCCCCACCCCACCGGACAGCCCTCCCAGACCGCTGGACACCCCCAACCCCACTGAACACACCCCCACACCCTTGGAACCCCTCCCCCACAGACCCATATCCATACTAGAAGAACGATCAAAAGTATACCAAAACAAGAAGTAGAGCAAAATTAAACATTCACTTATATAACATTCCAAACTTACACTGTCAACTTCAAAAAAAACTAAATCAAACCTAATCAACTACCAAATACACAATTAAAACGACAATATTAAAAATTACATTTTACATTAAAAACAACTAAAATTCAATCAAACCTGTAAAATAATTTGACCACTCCACTTGTACGTGTTTGATGTCTTCAGCAGTATAGGGTTGAGGGTCATCAAAAACCTACAAATGAAAAATAAGATAGTTAACATGTATAATGAATAAATCAAATTGAAATATTATGGAAAAGTTTAAGAGGAAATCGTACCAGGTCAAAATTCACAACTGTCCTATTTGTTATTATTTCATACATAAATCTTAACATATAATATCCGAATTCAATGAGGCCTTGTTGTTCCTGACAATTCTGTTTTGAATGAGTGTAAATTCAATATATTATTTTTATGTAATAAATCAAAAAGTACAAATTATAAATGGAAATTTACCTTCGCATTTACATATTTTATCTTTGCATTTCTTTTCTTTCTGTTTTTTCGAAAGTAGACCCATGCACTGTTAGAAAATAATACGAATGAGGTAAATTTAAAATTCATTATAATATATAAAACTATTGAGAAATTAAAACTTACTTTTCCAATATATTCTTAAAACTTGCCCGCACATCACCATGAATAGAGCATATCCAATAAAGAGTTTTCTCCCTTGGGAAAAAAATCCCTAACATCCAATGATTACTGATAAAAGGAAATTTAATGTTTGTGGGTTTTTATGTTAAATGATAATTAACTCTTTGAGAGAAATGTGTTTCATACATCTCACAAAAAGGAATCATCCAACATTGTTGGATTATATTCTTTTCAAATATTTCAGCAATATAAACCATTCTTTGTTCCTCAGTCAATGCACATGCTTCATGGGAAATCAATTGCGGGTCCCTGAATCCATATAATTCTGTCAGTTCATTCCTCTCACAAATTTTATAAATATACCTAATACAAAACATATATAAGTATACATTTTTAATAAATATAACGCAGGGAAAAGGTGTTAAGAATTACATGGAAAAAATTTTCACCACGTTGATGCCCAACTTATCTCCAGTAACAAGCTCCATGATATCAGATTTTGTAATCCCCACACTTATTTCACGTCCACAAACATGAGATTCCATTGGAAACTCATAAAAACCCAACAACAAATGTGAATATCTTGACAATCTACCAAGACCACTGGAATCTGTATCTGATGTCATAGCCTGTTGTCTTTGTTGTTGTCTATACAGTATTTCTTTACCATTAAAGTATTCCTGTGAAAAAAAATTGAGAATTATAGTAGTTTTCAAATGATAAAACAAATTTAATAAAAAAATAAAATAAAAGATATAATATTCATACCTCTATGGTAATGAGTCGAAGAAGTCTGGATGGCCAAACTAAAAAATGGTCGATACTCTGTCCAACTGTCGCCACCTCATCTGTAGGTATTGGTACCCTAGCTGATCTATCTATAATATCCTGTACAGTGACCCTCTGATTATCTACCTCTAATTGTTGATGATGAACTGTATCTCCTATACAATATACCAACCCGTATGCTACTATATGATGTTGAGAATTATCAACATACAACTCGCAATATGTAGGAAGCTGCGGCGGAGGCGTAGGATAAATAATGGGGTCTGCAGGCTGAGGTGGGGGAGTGGGAGCTACTGGCGGAGGTGGAGGATAAATAATGGGGTCTACAGGGGGAGGTGGAGGAGTGGGAGCTGCAGTCTGAAATTGTCTGTGCATTTATGCAAACATAGACTGCACCGAATCTCTAATCTTGTCTTCCATCGTCGCATTAATATTTTGAACTTCAGCCTCAAAGGATTCTATTTTTTTTATAAACCCCCTCAATGTTAGATGTTGAAGAACGTGGAAACAATTTTCTTACCGATACACCTGTTGGATATCCTCTTACACGACCAGGATGTTCGGGCCTTCCCAATGCTGCAAATAAAATATCTTCCCTCCCAGTAGCTGTAAATGTCCCCTCTGAACTTTTCTCCTCAAGAGAGTCCTGTATTAATTAATTGAACATTTTTGTAATGATTGAAACTTATATGAAGAAAAAAGTTAACATAAATAAATTAAATAGATATCATACAATCCTCTTAGCTACGATTCTCGATTCTTCCGAAAGATATTGCCCTTTTTTCCCTTCTGATCTCTCTTCCATTTTTCATGTCTAGATGGAGGGGGTGGAGGGGCCACCTCTCCAGAGCTTGAAGACTCAGCTCTTAGTTGTTGAAATTTTTCCGCTATCATTTTTTATTCCAATAATGTATACCCTCCCCGAGATAAACTATGAGGGTATACATTTTTAGATTGGATCTCCTGATGAGATTTCCTTGTTTGCTGTAATTTAAGAATAAGAAATCATTAACAAAACATTAATAAAATCATTTATATAAGAAAGTATATAAAAGTTTACGTTGCCCTTACCAGAAATGACTCTTTTTTTCTACTTTCAAAAAACTTTCTCCATGTGTCTTCATCTATAAAAGGATATATACGACATGGATTGTCATGACTCCTATGACCATAAATGAAATCAGATGTGAGGGTTGATTTGAAATCCCTCCATCTCCTAGCAGCCAACGATAAGCATTTCTTCCTGACTCCTCCAGTGTCAGGAATATCAAATGTCATCTGATAAAGAGGTTAAACATATTATATATACCAGAAACATTAAAAGAATGCTCAAACAATGACAAAATATCTTACCAAAATCGTCTCCCCCAATTGAGAGATAATCGCTTTATCCACACCTCTCCATTCATCATACAGAATGCTTACTTTGGTCTTAGCCTGAGTTGCAACAAAACTCTTAAAATCTTTGGCATTCGGACCTCTAGGAATATCATAATCATCAAACTCAACTACTATCCTCTGATCCTGCATACGGGCAAGTGATAATTTTGGTAAACGTGTGAAACCACGTTTACCATCCTTTGAACTCTTTGTCGTAATAGGAGCATGTGAATGTTCATCCCCAGAGGTATGACCAGCAATATGCTCCTCCCCAGAATCATGTGGTTGATCATCTGAATGATCTGTCATTATCCTTCAAATCAAAAAAAACAAACGTCAGTTCACAAATATACAAATTCAAATATTTTAATACTAATGTAATCAGAAAATAGAAAAGTGTACTAGGTTACATAATAGTAAACATTGGTAATATGGTAAGCATGTTAAACAATGGTAAAGATGGAAAAGATGGTCAAGATGGTCTAGATGGTAAAAAAAGGAAAAAATGGTAAACCTGGGTCCTCCGGCTGGCCGGTGGGTAAGAACCGGTTGGCCGGTGCCAATACCGGCTGGCCGGTGCACTAACACCGGCGGACCGGTGGCTCTGGCAGAAAGCAATGCTTCTGCCAGAGACCACCGGTCGGCCGGTGGGAATCCACCGGTTGGCCGGTAGACTCAGAGAGTCCACTATCAGCCTTCTTGGGCCAACTCCTGGGAAACCTTTTTCCTAGCATCAAAACACTTGAAAACATGTTAGATCACGATGAGAGTGATTGTGATCATTAAAATCCAAGAGAGAGGGGTACAACAATAAACATGATAAAGTAAACTAAACAAACATAAAACAAACAATAACATATACTTTTTTTATTTTAAAACATGTTTTAATAAATAAAAAACTTACAATATCTAACATTTATGGAAAAAAAATATAAACAAGAAATAAACATATGTTACCTGTAATTTTAGGAATGTATAGATGGATTGTTTTCCCAAATTCCTTCGTCGTGATCGTTCCTTATGACACAAACTATGTCTTCAACATGATTGTCATTATGTTCTGTTAATATTTCCATTGAAGTAGGGATCTCACATAAATCTGCATATTCATCAAGTTTATCCTCACCAACATATTGTTTTTTCCCTTGTAAAACAACAGCCCACTGCATATCTGATTGATCTACTACATAAATTTTTTTTTTGCATGTGTTGCCATTATAAAAGAATCAGTTGTGTCTTCCAATCTATTCAGATTAACAAGTGTCATTCCAAATTCATCGTGTCTGACACTGTTGTTACCGTTAAACCATTTACAATTAAAAACGGGAACTTTAATTTTAAAGTAATCAACCTCCCATATGTCTTCAATCACTCCATAATATGCATTTGATGCAGAAATTGGGTTTTTGTCCTTAGCACTCGAAAAATGCATTGCTTCTGCAAACACCAATACACCACTATTCTGAACTGCACTTCTGTTGTCCTGAGCTTTTGTATTAAATGTATAACCATTAATGTCATAACCAGACCATGTTATCACATTTAAACATGGACCACCCACTCTCCATTTTAATGTCTCTGATACATCTGATCTACCAAGCAAAGTCTTTTTAATCCATGACAAAAAAGTTTTGTTGTGCTCATTCAAAATCCACATTTCTTTCTTCTTTGGATGACATTGTTTCAACTCATTAATGTGCAATGTGATATATGGTTGAGAATCATCTATGTTCTTCAAGATGTATGATTCTAATTTCTTCATCTGTTCAGCTGACAATGATTTGACTTTCACGCCACGAATCCCCTTTCCCTCATTATTAACTCATTCATGGTGAGATGGAGGCAAACCTATGTGTTGCGCCGCAGCCAAGTAGCTCGTAAAAAACTCTGATACCTCCTCAGAAATATACATTTCAATAATCGAGGCTTCAGGTCGATATATATTTTTAACATACCCCTTTAATATTTTCATATACCTTTCAAAAGGATACATCCAACGAAGATATACAGGTCCACAAAGCTTTATTTCTCGAACCAGATGAATCATTAAATGCACCATTATATCAAAAAAAGTTGGAGGAAAATACATTTACAATTGACAAAGTATTAAAATTGCATCCTTTTCCAAAATGTTCAAATCATTCACATCAATCGCCTTATTGCAAATTGAATTGAAAAAATAACACAACTTCATTATAGTCTTTCTAACACGAATGGGAAATATTCCACGCAATGCAACTGGTAGAATTTGTTGCACCATGATGTGACAATCATGTGATTTCATACCTATCAACTTCAAGTCCTTCATTAAGACAAAAATTTTTACATTAGAAGAATAACCTTGAGGCACTTTGGTATCATGAAGACACTGACAGAAGCTAATTTTCTCCCTCTTCGATAATGTATGACAAGTCGGGGGAAGAAATGTTTGTCTTCCTTTAGGAGTGGGAGCTAACTCCAAACGTATTCCCATTGATATTAAGTCTAATCTTGCATTCAACCCATCTTTAGTCTTTCCTTTAATTTCTAACAATGTTCCAATCAAAGAATCACAAATATTCTTCTCCACGTGCATGACATCAATATTATGTTTAACATCATGATACCTCCAATATGGTAGCTCAAAAAATATTGACCTTTTCTTCCAAATATGTCTATCATTACCAGATTTCTGTGTCTTTTCCAATGTCACGTCAAGGTTTTCACCCTTTCAAAATACAGATCATGGGATAATGGTTTTGGAGCAGTATAAAATTCTTGTGATCCATTAAATGCCTTTTTTAGTCTTCTATAAGGGTGTTCCATAGGCAAAAACTTTCGATGACCCATGTACACTGTTTTCCTCCCATGATGCAATTGACAATAGGACGTCTGTTGTTCGCAAATTGGACATGCTTTATGCCCTTTAACACTGTATCCAGACAAATTTCCATACGCTCGGAAGTCATTTATAGTGAACAGAAGCACTACATGCAGTTGAAAATATTCCATTTTATAAGAATCATACACCCTAATACCATCAGCCCATAACAGTTTCAAATCATCAATCAACGGTGACAAGTAAACATCAATATCATTACCGGGTTGCTTTGTACTAGAGATCATTGTACTCAACATGTCATATTTGCGCTTCATAAAAACTTCAGGAGAGAGGTTGTAAATTACCAATAAAACAGGCCATGAACTATGTGTGCTACTGAGTGTTCGGTATGGATTCATTCCATCTGTGCACAACCCTAGTCTGAGATTTCTTATTTCATTTCCAAATGTAGAATACTGCGCATCAATTTTCTTCCATTGTGGACAATCAGCTGGATGACGTATTTTTCCATCACATACCCGCTCTTCATCATGCCATCTTAACCTTTTTGCATCATGTGAATTAGAAAATAAACGTTTGAAACGATTAATTATAGGAAGATACCAAAATACCTTTGAAGGGAGCTTTGTAATCTCTACATCACCCTGTGATATTTCTTTCACCTTATACCGTGATGTCCCACATTTTGGACACTCTGACAGAAATTCATATTCCTTCCTATATATAATGCAGTCATTCGGACAGGCATGTATTTTCTTGTATCCCAATCCCATCGTGCATAATATTTTCTTGGCTTTGTAATGTGAATCTGGAAGATCGTTATCTTTTGGAAGAATGTCTTTCATCAATTGTAGCAGCTCTGTAAAACTTATGTCACTCCATCCATGCTTCGCCTTTAGGTTAATCAATCTTAACACCGCCGATAGAACCGTAAAATCTGTACAACTGGGATATAATGGTTTTTCAGCATCACCATATAGATGTGAAACTGTCGGTTCTATCTCAATTTGTTCTGCTACAATATCGCGAATCATTTCTTCAATTACATCGGAGTTACCATCTTGCGAATCATCATCATCAGTGACATTCCGTCCAGTTTCACCATGCCAAATCCAAGGGCTGTAACTCAGATTAAAACCATGACATATCAGATGATCTTTTATCTCTCTACTTTTCAACTTCTTCATATTCAAACATTTCAGGCATGGACAGAAAAAATGTCACTACTTGGAACATTTCATTTTGCAAATTCCAGCATCAACACCTTCCTCAAATTCATTGCTCATTCGATGTGCCGTAATCCAACTTCGACTCATTATTACCTATACTAAATATCAACAAAAAATATATATTTTTAAGATAAGACAAAAAATGTTTATATGAAAAAAATCATAATTTGAATGTAAAACAATTTAAAATATAAAACAAATCTTGAAAGTAGTAGTAGTTTTCATAAGTACCCAACACCAAATAGCTATACATCGTAAGTGTCATGTTAAAAATATTAATATAGACCATTTGTTTTATGTTTAATAATATTTTCATATTATCTGATCATTCTGATTATATATTAGAATTACTATATCCTTTTGATCTGATATATAATCTAAGGACATTAATATTTCTTTAGAAAAAGTAAAGTTAATATCATGGTAATGTAAAAAAAAGTATATGTAGAACTATATATAGGTAATACCAATAAAAAAATACATATGTGTTTGGCCTGGGTTTCACACATAAATCAACTCATCTCACAGATTAAATTTTTGAATCATCCTACATAATACTTATTTTTATAACTTAGGGAATGAAAATAATAAAAGTTTTGATTTATGATACTCATTATGGGTAAACATGATATATATAAATATAATATCTAATCTCATAAAAAGATATCCATGGGGGTATAAGAGCATACACAAAGCACATGATCAAAAAGATAAGTGAAACAGTTCTATATAATCATAGATCATAAAACCTGAGTCCAAGTATAAAAATTTTAGCATAACATAAGACATGATTTATATGATAGTGGGAACATGATTTAAAAAACCTTATTCACAAGATCACAACATTGGTATGTGGAATAACATAAGAGTGTGGCACAAACATAATCATATAAGTCATAACATATGTCAAGGGAAAACATAGTTTCATTCACCTCATATTGGGATATGTTAATCAGCTTTCCTATAATTTATTATAATATTTCTTACCAGGCACATCACATAACACATTGGACATGGTATAACCATCTGTATCCCATATTGATCTATGATATATAATGCATTGTCGAATGCATTAGAAGGATATTATGGACCCAAATGTCACATAATGACTAACCATATATATGGGTGAATCGTGATCATCAAATCATTTATAACACTTTCGTAGATCAATTAACTAACAAAAATGAAATGGGGGTCATAATTGTTTTTACAAAACATAATAATTATTAATACATAAAAATGTGTTTGGATGGTAAGATAAGATAATATACCTAATTCAATCTAATTATCATTAAATTATTTCTACCTAGATAGAGAAGACCTTTATAAAAAATATAATTTAACTTGAGAATGAAAAGAAAGTACCATTTACCTTTTTTATATTGAAAAATCTGAAAAGGATGATAATAATATTTAGGTATTATAATTTTTTTATGAATTATTAATAATAAAAGAAATCACCTCACTCTGTTTTATTGAAAATCGGACATACCATCGTATTCAAGAAATCAGATACACTTTGCATGAAAAGGTCCATCATTTTTAAGAAATGACTGAAAGAATAAATGTATTATCAGACTCACCATGAGTCCAGAATGAAATATTTGATTGTAATGGGTATGAATTGATATTTTTATAAATGCAGATGAAAACAGATGATGGTTTTCTAATCTAGGAGTTCTAAAAATCATAATTTTTTGAAAAAATATTATGATGTAACAATGTTGAATGAAATTTTAAGGATAGGTATTACCGATTGTACCTGGTCCAATTTCATTCAGGAAAATAATTTTCTGGACAATCATATTGAAAATATGATTTTAAGAAAATAAGTACTAACAATCTTCATCCAGAAAGGCACATTCCAGCTAAGTAGGAAATAATAATGTTGCTGGAAGAATGGAACGTTACAGTACCACCCATTATTTTTCAGATTTTGCTGAATCTAATCCACAATGTTTTAATAATCATTTGCGAGTTGAATGTTGCGAGTTGAATGAACATAATAACCATTTGCAATAAAAAAAATTCCATGAGATTCAAAAAACGAACGAAAAGCACATCAAGAATCGAAACAAAAACGAACGAAATAAATTCGTGGAAGACTTACTTGAATGTCGCAAGTTGAGATGATAGATCCGAGAGCAGTGAAGAAGATAAACAATGAAGCGAAAATGAGTGTAATGCAGGCGATCGACGAGACGATTACGGTTTACCGCGCGAGAGAGAGACGAGCCGGCGACTGTCAATCGAAAAAATCGTAAATGACAGAACACGGGCTTTAATTTTTTTAAATGCTTTATAAGGTCGGTTATATAATAACCAACGTTATAAACTATTTTTTAGCTTTTTTACGTCGGTTATTTGGAAACCGATGTAAAAAATCCCCCTGGGGCTTTGGTTTTTTACGTTGGTTTCAAAATAACCGACGTAAAAAAACCCGATATCTACGCGTTTTTTACGTCGGTTATAAAATAACCGACAGAAAACACACCGCACTTTGTTTTTTTACCTCGGTTATTTGATAACCGACGTAAAAAACGCGTCGATATCGAATTTTTTACGTCGGTTACAAAATAACCGACGTAAAAAAACCCACGCGCATTGGTTTTTTACGTCGGTTATTTGATAACCGACGTAAAAACCCAACAGGCGCGATTTTTAACGTCGGTTATTAAAATAGCCGACGTAAAAAATCTACTCGCCGCATTGTTACGTCGGTTATATATAACCGACGTAAAAAATGGTGACGTAAAAAACGATTTCTGCAGTAGTGATTGATCATTTTTCCTTTTCTACCAATATGTTTTTGAAATTATTATTGAAACTATATCTTCATATGTTATATATAATAATTATTATTCCTTTATGATTTATTAATTATTTAAAAACACATACCATTACACATTCAATTTTTTGTAAAAATGATAACATTATCTATGGATGTGTGGACGACCGCCTCCACAAAGCGATGTGATTCACTCAAACTATAATATGAATGTATAAAATATGGTTTTAATATAAAATATGTACCATAAATGATATATATATGATATTTATGATATAATTTAACTTATGTAAATATAATATGTCATTTTCATTATTACCCTTTTCGTACAATAAAATGATAACAACAGTCATGGATGTGTAGACTACTCCCTCCTTGACATGATGTGATTTGGTTTACATATTATGATTCATATATATAAGTATATATATATAAATAATTTGGTTTTTATGATATAACTACTATTATTGAATGATATAGTGTCAGTAACTTTTTTTCCATAATTATTAATAATAAATGGGATCATTAATCATCCATACGTATGACTTATCATCACCATGATTGAAACATAGGTTAATTTTTCATAACCACTTTTAGTGGATTATTTTGAATGTATAACTTTTGTATAAATATAACAATTAGGTAATGAATATTATTATTGAGATTTTATATAGTTACCCCTTGACCATATTTAACAAAAAAAAAATTTGACACACAAACAAAATTATGTAAAAACACCATATGTAAATTTGTCATGACCCATCCCTCGGGGCATGTGCTATGACTACCGCATGCCCACCTTACATAGGCCAGGGGCTAGTGACTAGTGCTGGAAAGGTGTATCCCTAAAATGGGAAGGCATTGCCTTAAATCCTATATAAACGCATAGAGAAGAACACAACAAAAAGCCACAATGAAGTAAAATACTATAGAAAAAGGGGTGTTGGATGTAAAATGGGCCGGAATACAATCCCAACTGAATATACAAGTACAACTAAAAAGTAAAAAAACTGAGAAAGGGAAAATAGCTACTATGTCATCCTCTGGGGATCCCACCTGAAGGGTAGGTACATATCACCTACTCAACACTCCATGCCCACCTGTCTCCTCCACATACTGCCTAGTCCTAGATCCCTCAAACCATTTCCCAACTTCCTTTCATATGCAGAAGAAACAACATGGTGCAGGCATAGCCCGTGTAGGGGTGCGTATAATGATACTCAATAAGGACCCCGAGACCCAAAAAGGTCTCTACGAATTCCACAAGGAAAACCATAAATCATGATCTCAATCAGAAAGACAAAGAAATAGAGACAACTCATTTATAGTGTCATCTCAAACCAAAGATAAAACTCAGATAAATTGGATTAAGATGATCTCCCACATAGGATCACTATGAATGCTAATAGCAAGTCAAAAAATCTCTAGGCCTAGGAACAAGTAACATTCCCAGTCACAACATTGAACACCTCAGCTGCTAGAGAACTCCTCCTCTAAGGAGTACAATGGGCATGATGGATTACACAATGGTGCTTCCCATGAACCTTGGACTGCTGAGGTACTCCTCCTTTAGACTATTTTTGGTCTGCTGTGTCACACAGAAGTTCCCCCCACCATGGGTCTGTCGTGTCACCGAGAGGCGCTCCCCCTTGTGACATACTATTGTACTCTTCCTGTCATGTACCATGGGTACGATGCATCACATAGAGGTGCTCCCCACCATGGTTATCTCACGTCACACAGAGGTTCTCCCCACTGGGGTGTCGAGTCACTATGAGTTGAAAGATCAACAATCATCAAGTCTAAGCTAGTCAGAGGGTTTCGTACATAGTGCTCTTAGGAGAACCGCTCCCCATGCCATCAGTCGTATTTCATCCAGAAATATGTCTCCAAAGAAAATTAATTTGATGATTTATCGTGTCATAAGGGTTCCAACTCAACACACTACGCTTCAATCGAACGCTCGGTATGTGCGTTATTGGCATTTCAGTGCCGAGGGCCCAGTTGGATTCCGGGGTGATCCAACCCGGTCATACTCCACGTTTCTCCAAAACTCTAATGGAGTAATTTAAAAGGACTGTATCGCTCCAAGTATCCCCAATCCATATTTATATATCCATTATTGACGTACATGGAAATTACATTACTTTTGTGTAATACTCAATACATAACAAAAAAACACTCAAGGAAGATAATAGTTTACTATCTTTGGAAACTCAGAACATAATCTTCTAATCATGGTGAAATATCTTCAACATCTTCCATAAAGATCTTCCCCTTTTGTTTTATTACCTAAAACCTTCCTTTAAATCCTAGGGAAACGAAAACATATAAATGGTGAGCTCAAATTCTCAGTAAGGGTAAGCATAGAGAAAATAGAACAAATCATATATATTTGAACTTAAAAAAAACAATAACATAATGATTAAACATCAAAATCTTGAGAAATAACATAAAACGTGGTAGTATGTAAGGAATAGATCATTAAGAAACATTAATCATGATAAAATATCATGGAAATAAAACATGTAATTGTGGAAACCACTAAGCATATGTTATGATTTCCATAGTAGCTAAGGCATTAATGCTAAGACCATCTTAGTGGACAAAGTCACTTTCTGAATCAAGTTCACTCCTCGTTCCAGTCCTGTATCACAGAACTAGATTATCATGCCATTCCAGCCATGTCTATCTCATGAGATAGAAATCTTTACCCAATGCATTGGATGGAGATATAGGTCCCACCCATCTCATAATGAAATCATTCATTTGTGTGCCACAAAATAAACATAAAACCTTCATTCTGACCCAATAAATAAAATGTGTTTCATAATCATCATCCCATCATAACATCATCCTTATAAAACAATGGATATCATTTAATCATAACCAAAATAAAACCATGTAAATAATCAGAACATTATACTTGATACATGACCATATTAAAGAATGTAATCTTAGATAGAAAATAGTATTGAATAAATACTTGAAATTAATTCTTGAGGAAAATATCCTTTCTTCTTCAAAATAATTTTATTTTCACAAAATGAATCCCAATTTTAAAATAAAAGGATTTTATTGAAAATAAACATGAAAAATTGTAGGGGAAGCTTCATGAAAATTAGGCGTTAGGAAACCGTAAATACCCTTTCATACCATATAAATTAAAAAAACATTCTTCTCGTACTTTTTCCGGAAAACTAAAAAAGTACCTCATATGTTGAAAAAAAGAAAGTTTCCTTACACAAAATGTAGTAAAAGTAAAAAATGGGTAAAAAGGACTTTAAACATAGATGAACCATTTTTAGAAAATAGGGACATGGATGATAAATATAACCCCAGTAAATACTTACGAATAAACAATCTCGGATAAAACGAGATTAGAAATGTTATCCCTTACCTTAGGTCGGATATGATTCGTACATATCCGAACCTCCTATATATTGATTTAAATAATTTCATTGACTTATTACAGAATCATATTCATTATTATGATATCATATATGTTTCACTTATGACTTTATATTACCCATTTGTTTGTAAATTCCATGTTAAAGCAGTATTTTGGGTAAAATCGTTTTATTTATCATATGTGTTTGGACTTGTTGTTATTGATATTATTATTACTGATATAATGATTTACTTACTTCCAAAATGTAAATCATGATTTATGTTTCACATATATTCATTATATATATAAAAATAATAGATAGATAAATGAAATTAAATACACCGTTCATGGAGACAGTAGGTTGTACATACGTATGAACGCTATTTTCCTTTCCTTATTGACTTGAATGGAAGTAATTAGATGAAATATATATATAAATAAATCCAGTATCTTTATAATGTCATATTTTTCATTATTATTCATTATATATACTTTATAATCATTCTTTAATGGTTAAATGGATAATGAATCTCATCACGTCGTGGAGAGGGTAATCTATACGTACGCACGAGCGATGATATCGTTCCCATAATTAATGAATAGAATTGGAGTGAATGATATAATATATCAGAATAAGTATGATTTTATAAAAACCATATATAGTTATTATTTACACCATTATACCTATCCATGTAAGGTGGTGGTGGAAAAACTAATTACACCACAACGTGGAGACGGTATTACGTACGTACGCACGCGCGGTGATTTCGTTTTCTGTAGGATGGATAGAAGGTGAAATTTTGTTGTTTCATATTTATAAAAACATTTCAGTATATAAATAATACTGATTTTATTACTTTATAATGAAACAACTAAAGAAGAGGAAGTAGAAGAAGAAAGAAACTTGAAAGAGTCGGTAGAAGAGATTACCTCTTCCTCGATACACCTCCTTTAAACTTCTTCTTAGGGCATTATAGATGGTCTTTTGAGAAGACCAAAACCTCCAGGATGTTTATATGGAAGTTTATAAGAGAAATGGGCAGGGTTTTTCTGAGCTTCATGGATTAAAATTGTGTAAAGAGAAGAGGGAGGAGGTTCCCTTTTAAAAGGGAGGAGAGGGGGACTTTATAAAAAACTTTAAATATTATTTTATAATAAAGTCATATTCGGTTTATAATGGCACCAAAGTGACTTATTTAGAAGATAAAGTAGGTATGGGTCTAAATACTCTCAACAAATAGGTTTTAGACAAGTTTAGGTTAATATTATAACCTTATCATTTAGATTTAACTCTAAGTTAAATTATTTAACTTTTACCGTGTCTTCTTGTTTTCTTACACTATATGGTTAATAAACTTACTATAACAAGACAAACTAACCCTAAGTGGTTAATTATTAATATATATGACCATATCTAAGTCATTTGGCCGAACCATAGTTTTTTTGGAATATAATAACAATTAATAATATAATATTTGTTTTAAAAACTATTTTATGTCAATTTTGAAACTATTTGGTAATTTATTTTTGTGAAAATAATAACAACATGGTTAGTTCGAAAAAAGATAATTTAATCAATACTAACATGTCATATTAACCTATAAAATTATTATAATTTATAAAAATCCTAAAATTACATTTATTCAGGTATTTATATCATTAATTATGTTAATTTTTCATTAATAAGGTAATTACTACATCATCATTTTGTCATAAATAAATTAAATTATTTAATGTCTAAAAATTATAAATAAAATACCATTATGTAGAAAATATTTTTTCATTTCTAATGAATATTTATGGTCTAATTTATCTTATGTATAACTATATATTAAAAATGTTTTAGTTATTAATCATTGATTTTAACTATTTTAACTATTCATTAAATAAAATAATAATAAGTGTCCTAATCAAATCCAAGTGGACCTAAAGGGTAATAGTTTATACCTAAGGTTGTTTTTTTTCAAATTACACTTATCCAATAGAATTATAACATTTTTTAGGGTAATAATAATATCATTTTTACCCTTAATTACCCTATTTACTTTTAACTGTGGTAAATAAAAGTAAAAAGTTACTATTCAAAAAAATTATTTTTATCTTATTAAACCACATTTTACTCATTGATATTAACCGTGTCTCTCGGATTTTCAAAATTCCACTCACAGAAGCAGTAAAATTAATTTTTATGTAAATTTTCAAATTCTCCTAGTAGGTGGGTAAAAGACGCTGAAAAGTTCAATAAAATTTTTATATATCTAAAATTAATATAAAATGACTCAAATGAATTAAATTGAACTTATATAGGTATTATGTATCAATTTTGACCTAAAATAAATTTAAATAAAATAATTAATTATTTAAATAAAAATTTGGTTTTAAAATAGTAACCCAGTGTTTCACTATTAATCAAAAATTGAAGGTATTCAAAAAATACCAAAAATTCCCCCAAGGCGAATTTATATATTCCAAATCCAAAAATTAGGACCATTTTGAATGATAAAATTCATAAAATTTCAAAAAGTGGGTATTACAATTCAAAAGAGCTAGTTTATCTAATATTTTATTAACATTTCTTTGTTTAGTGAAACTCGGTATTGCGTACAACACACGCTATCATGGAAGGTCGGGATTGCGTGTAATTCAAGCCAAGTCAGTGTAGCATGTAGTGAAAGATTATTTTGTTGTTGCGTATAATAGAATCCAAGCATATTTCATTTATACATTGAATATATAGATATATACACTAAATGTTGCGTAAAATAAATTTTATCAAATGAACATGAAATTGGGTGAAACACGATCCAAGATTAGTGTTGTGTATACTGTAAGCTAATACGGTGTTGCGTATAGCACAAGATAATCTTGGTGTATCATACAATAGAAGATATGAAAGAAATTAAAAAAATATATCTTATAAAATCGTAGGGTGTTACATTCTACCACCCTTAAAATGAATTTCAACCTCGAAATTCATCGGGGTTAAAAATCATTTACTACTTGAAATTTTTTTAATAGAAACCCATATAGTAAAAAGGAATACTAAATATTAATTTTTAAAACTAATGTATGAAACTTAACGGTTATAGAAATTAACTTATCTCTGGGTTTCCACATAGGAGAACACAGATGAAAATATTGATATGGAAGGGAAATATAACCATCAAGATCTGATGAAGAGTGGTAGAGAACATGGCTATGAAAAAGCCAATAATCCCAAAGCCATAAATTTCTGATGATATAAGGTACCATATGATTCATCAGATATGAGAGTACTAGGACAACATTTTTCATTTTCATGATCATTTCCCTAAAGTTGATGAATTTTTACATAAGGAGAAATACATACATGATTTCATTGTAATATCATCATTGGTCATTCCATGAACAATTACCACTTCATCTATATTTAAAGAAATGATGTTGAATTTGACATTCATGAAGTGTTAGCATATCATGCGATAGAATGATAAGTCATCCCATTTGTTTCTATCACAAAAAGGTTAGTATAAGTTATTAAATATACATAAGACCATCTATGGTGAGATTAATTGTATATTGTCCTTAAAATGAACTTATACGTCATATATTATACCAAATAATATAATAAAACTATTTTCTACTAACATGAGACTTTTTGTAGGTAAGTGGTAGGTGATGAAGGCCTATTGCACTTCGATTGTGGGTTCGATTCCCACAGCTCTGTCCGACGTGACGTTTTGTCTCCCGTCCTTCAGGTTGTCCCTTTTCAAAAATTAAATTATTATAACATCCCATCAATAATATAAAAACAGTTATATCCTTAAATAATACTAACTGATGTCCAACATAATCCATTCCAATATTTAGTCTTATATAAAATACTTATATCCAATCATATAGTATAATGAAAACGATTACTAGAAATGTCATCAAACAAGCATGTGAATACCATTATTTATCCCCCATATATGATAAGATATATCCTATTGGTCACATTCCAAATAGTTGAATAACTTAATCATGTATTCTCTTGAAAAATTAATACCCATTGAACCTTTGTGAAAACATGAATGCTGTCAAAAGTTAACTCTTTCCATATACCAAAATCCCAAATTTCTATATACTCAAACCATGATATAATTTTTTCCATATATCAGTCATGAGATCATTTAATTATCTATTTATCCCTTAATTATGCATATATCATCTTCATTCCAAAAATATTTGAATAACCTTTCATGGTTACCGATACCATTCGTCATATACTTTCAAAAACTCAAGGAAAGACAACAGTGTAACAATCCTTAGATTTTTCTTTATTCCATAGTAGAATACATTATTCTTGATAAACATACAAACATTCCACTACCTTCTTAAACCACAGACTGAGCTTCATCATTTATTCAATCTCATATATCATTTGTAGTCTCTTCATCATCATCCACATAAATACTACCTATATGACCATGTTGATTCTCTTCATGAGATTTTCCATTAGGGAATTGGTTTGCATAATGCCCATACATTCCACATTTAAAACATTTAATCGTTGTTGACGTCATAGCAATACCATTATCCTTGTCCATGATGCTAACTGAACCTTCTCCTTTGTACTTACTGGCTGTGTGTCCTTCATTTCCACACCCAAAGAATCTTCTACTTTGAAAAATTCTCCTGGATGCCTCTTCCCACATGATTTATTTGAGGGAAATTGAACTTTCTTTCCTCTATGATCATCATGAAACTTCATCATTCTCTTATTATATGAGTCAGGATACTTACCAAAGTTTAGATTATTGATCATATTTTGAGATTTCTGATTAGGCATAATAATGATGTTTTGACTTCCAAATCCATTTTCATTTGGTTTCTCCTAAAGAATATAATTCCATTGTCCATCATATCCTCCATTATCGTGAATTTTCTTATTTCCAGCCATTTTTTAAAACCCAAAAAAAATACTATGTGGGGAAAAAATAATTCTAAGAAAAAACATAATAAAGGGGGAGTACCTTCAATATCTAACATCTTATGTTTAATTATCAGAGTGTTACCATAATTCTAGGACTATAACTTATACTTATACATAACCTTAGGGACATCATTAGACATACATTAGAAATATCTCTAGGGATCTCGCTAAAGTTCTCACATCCTAGTTTCCAAAGGTTAACTAAGCCTTTCGTCTGATACCAACTGTAGAGACCCAATCTTGAAGTACATGGAAATTACATTACTTTTGCGGAATACATAATACATTACAAATACCAACACTCAAGAACCTTAATAGTTTAGTGTCTCTGGAAACTCGGAACAAAATATTCTCATCATGGTGAAAGAACTTCAACATCTCCCATAAAGATCTTCCCCTTTTGTTTTCTTACCTAAAACCTTTCTTTAAATCATGGGGAAAAGAAAACATATAAAGGGTGAGCTCAAATGCGCAATAAGGGTAAGCATGGAGAAAATAGAACAAATCATATGCATTTGAACTTAAAAAACATGAACATAATATTTGAACATCAAAATCTTGAGAAATGACATAAAACATGGTAGTATGTAAGGAATAGATCTTAAAGAAACCTTAATCATGATAAAAATAACATGGAAATAAAACATGTAATTGTTGAAACCATTAATCACATGTTATGATTTCCATATTAGCCAAGGAATTACTGCCAATACTATCTTAGTGGACAATGTCCCTTTCTGAATCGAGTTCACTCCTCGTTCCAGTCCTATATCAGTGAACCAGATTAACTTGATGTTCCAGCGATGTCTATCTCATTAAATATAAATATTTAACCATTTCATTGGAGGGAGATATAGGTCCCACCTAGCTCATAATTAAATCATTCATTCGTATGCCACAAAATAAACATAAATCATTCATTCTAACCCAATAAATAAAATGGGTTTCATAAACATTATCCCATCATAACATCATCCATATAAAACAATGGATATCATTTAATCATAAAAAAATAAAACCATGTAAATTATCAGAACATTATACTTCAAACATTACCATATTAAAGAATGTAATCTTAGATAGAAAATAGTTTTGAAAAAATTATTGGAATGAATTCTTGAGGAAAATATCCTTTCTTCTTCAAAATAATTTTCTTTTAACAAAATACCTCACAATTTTAAAAGAAAATGATTTTATTAAAAATATCCATGAAAATTTGTAGATGAAGCTTCATGAAAATTAGGCATTAAGAAACAATAAAAACATGTTCATTCAGTATAAATTAAAAAACCATTCTTCTCGTACTTTTCCCAGAAAAGTCAAAAAGTACCTCGTATGGTGAAAAAAAGACATATTCCATACACACCATGTAGTAAACGAAAAAAATGGGTAAAATGGACTATAAAAATTCTGGAAAACATTTTTAGAAAACAAGGACATGGATGATAAATATGACCCCAGTAAATACTTACGAATAAACAATCTCGGATAAAAACGAGATTGGAAAAGTTATCCCTTACCTTAGGTCTGATATGCTTCGTACATATCTGAACCTCCTGTATAATGATTTAAATAATATCATTGACTTATTAAATAATCATATTCTTTTTTATGACATCATATATGTTTCAGTTATGACTTTATATTACCTGTTCTATTGTAAATTCCATGTTAAAGCAACATTCTGGGTAAAATAATTTTATTTATCATACGTGTTTGGACTTGTTGTTCTTGTTATTATTATTAATTATATCATGATTTACTTACTTCCAGAATTTAAATCATGATTTATATATCATATATATTCAGTATATATATATATATATATAATATAGATAAATGAAATGAAATACACCGTTCCTGGAGACGGTAGGCCGTAAGTACGCATGAACGCTGTTTTCCTTTCCTTATTGACTTGAATGGAAGTAAATAGATGAAATATATATATACATAAATCCAGTAGCTTTATAATGTCATATTTTCATTATTATTCATTATATATACTTTATAATCATTCTTGAATGGTTAAATGGAGAATGAATCTCATCGCGTCGTGGAAACGGTAATCTGTACGTACGCATGAGCGATGATATCATTCCCATAATTATTCAATAGAATTGGAGTCAATGATATAATATATCAGAATAAGTATGATGTTATAATAACCATATATAGTTAATATTTACACCATTATACCTATCCAAGTAAGGTGGTGGTGGAAAAACTAATTACACCGCGCCGTGCAGACGGTATTCCGTACCTACGCACGCGCGGTGATTTCATTTTCCGTAGGATGGATAGAAGGTGAAATGGGGTTGTTTAATATTTATAATAACATATCAGTATATAAATAATACATATGTTATTTATTTATAATTAAACAACTAAATAAGAGGAAGTAGAAGAAGAAAAAAACATGAAAGAGTTGGTAGAAGAGATTACTTCTTCCTAGACACACCTCCTTTATACTTCTCCATAGGGCACTAGAGAAGGTCTTTTGAGAAGAAAAAAACCTCCAAGATTTTTCTAAGGTATTTTAGAAGAGAAATGGGTAGGGGTTGGCTGAGACTCTAGGCTAAAAATTTTGTAAAGAGAAGAGGGAGGAGGTGACCTTTTATAAGGGAGGAGAGGGGCACTTTAGGAAAAACATTAAATATTATTTTATAATATAGTCATATTCGGTTTATAATGGCTCCAAAGTAACTTATTTCGAACATAAAGTGGATATGGGTCCTAATCCTCTCAACCAATTGGTTTTAGACAAGTTTAGGTTACTATTTTAACCTTGTCATTTAGATTTAACTCTAAGTTAAATAACATTATATGGTTAATAAACATACTATATCAATCCAAAAGAACCCCAAGTGGTTCATTATTAATATATATAACTTTATCTAAGTCATTTTTCTGAACCTTATATTTTTAGGAATATAATAACAATTAATAATATAATATTTGTTTTTAAAACAATTTTATGTCAATTTTGAAACTATTTGGTAATTGATTTTTCTGAAAATCAGAACAACATGATTAGTTCGAAAAAAGTTAATTTAAAAAATACTAACATGTCATATTAACCTATAAAATAAGTTTAATTTATAAAAAGTCTAAAATTACATTTATTTGGGTATTTATAACATCAATTATGTTAATATTTCATTAATAAGGTAATTACTGCATCATCATTGTGTCATAAATAAATTAAATTATTTAATGTCTAAAAAATATAAATAAAATACCATTAAGTAGGAAATATTTTTATATTTCTAATGAATATTTATGGTCGAATTTTTTTATGTATAACCCAATATTAAAATTTTTACTTATTAAACTTTGATTTTTACTATTTTAACTCTTCTTTAAATAAATTAATAATAAGTGTCCTAATTTAATACAAGTGGACCTATAGGGTAATATTCTATTCCTATGGTTGTTTTGGGTCGAATTACACTTATCAAATAGAATTAAGACATGTGTTAGGGTAATAATAATATCATTTTTACCCTTAATTACCCTATTTACTTTTAACCGTGGTAATTAAAAGTAAAAAACTCTTCACCAAAAATAATTTTTATCTTATTAAACCAAATTTTAATCCTTCATATTAACCATGTATCTTGGATTTTTTAAATTTCACTCACAGAAGCGGTAAAATTATGTTTTATGTAAATTTTTAAATTCTCCTAGGAGGTGGGTAAAAGACAGTGGAAAGTTCAATAAAATTTTTATATATCTAAAATTATTATAAAATGACTCAAATGAATTACATTGAACATATATAGGTATTATGTATCAATTATGACCTAAAATAAATTTAATTAAATAAATAATTATTTAAATAAAAATTTGGTTTTTAAATAGTAACCTAGTGTTTTCACTATTCATCAAAAATTGAATGTTTTCAGAAAAATACAAAAATTTTACCCTAGGATAATTTAGATATTCCGAATCCAAAAATGAAGTACATTTTGAAAGATAAAAGTCATAAAATTTCAAAAATTTGGCATTACTATTCATAACGGCTAGTTTATCTAATTATTTATTAACATATCTTTGTTTAGTGAAACTCTGTATTGCGTACAACACATGCTATCATGGAAGGTCGCGATTGCATGTAATGCAAGCCAAGTCAGGGTTGCATGTAGTGAACAAATATTTTGTTGTTGCGTATAATAGAATACAATGATATTTCATTTATACATTGAATATATATATATATACACTCAATGTTGCGTAAAATAACTTTTATCAAACGAACATGAAATTTTGTGTAACATGATCCAAGATTAGTGTTGTGTATACTATAAACTAATACATTGTTGTGTATAGTGAAAAATAATCTTGTTGTAGCATAAAACAGAAGATATGAAAGAAATTAAAAAGAATATATCTTATAAAATCTCGAGGTGTTACACCATAGATGGTTAAAAAATAGATGTCCGGTTTAGAAGAGTGGGAATGTTTTGTGTAACTAGTCATTACTGGGTCCTGGTCCAGTCTAGATCGATCGGACCAGCCCGACCAGGTTTGTCATGAGCCGACCGAGATCGACCTAGTTCGATTCAGCCTGATTCGAGTTTGACCTGATCTAGGTCATCCCGGCCCGCTGGGCTAGCCTCACCCGGCTGGCCCGCGGGTCAGGCCGTAGGTTAGGCCACTGGACTAAGGTTGGGCCCACTGGGTGGCGTGTCAGTCCGCTTGACCGACTCGGTGGTGCCACCTGCATGGAACCACATGCCTCTTGGGATAATCGGACGCGACACGTTCGTGTAGGGCTGACGTGACACGGATCAACGTCAAAGGGTCAAACCACGGGGGTTGACCCAAAGTGGCACCACGTCTTGTCGCAGGTCCTCTGTGTTGCAGCCGAATAGCCGCAGCTTTGTTTCCAAACACGCGCTATGTCCCCCAGCCACCAGTCGATATAGTGGCCCCAGGTCCTTCCACGAACAACACATGTCATGACACTGTTGCCCCATGGGCGCGCCACCGGGGGTGCACCCCACCCCTACCCATTTTGTTGCTCCTGGCCGGCGTACCGACCAATCTATCCAACAACAAGAGATGGTGTGTCACACTACCACCCATCACCGACTAGTGTGTCAGCCGTCTTCAACCAGTCAGTGCTGCTAAGGAGCCACGACCAGCTTTTTTCATCAACAGTGCGCGACTGCGCGTCGTGCCTCCTCTACTTCCAGCCGGTGCCGGATGCTGAGATAACCATCACAGATTTCGGCTGAGGCCTACTCTTGCAGAGTTCATCGATTTTATATCTCCAACATAGTGGGTTGGTATCACCTCGCTATTGGTCTTCCATGGAAGTGAAAATTTTGAAAAATAGTGGAGGGTTCGGGTTGGTTTGTTTAGTCCCACGCCCTCTACAATCGCTTGAAAAAATGAGCGGTGTTAAAGGGTTTAACAAACTCTTGGAATTTAAATCAATTTAAACCCCACAAAGATACCCTATGATAATCTCCAACAGATAATGAATTAATCTTTAGTCTACCCGTTAGCTAGTTGACCCACCTTCTTTGTATTATTTCGGAATGGGGAAGAGGAGAATCATTTAAAATGCCTAAATGAATAAATTCCTAGTTTTTAAACACATTGGAGAGTGTCTAAACGTGGTGTTGGATCATTTCCATCATTACCGCAACCAGTTCCCAAAGACGCCACACATACATCGTCCTTCAGTTCGATGTTCGGTGTCTCTTGTCACCTCCCTCTCGGATCGGCTCAATCCTCTAATATTCTAGCATTGCGGCATTCCTTTAGCACTCCGTTTCTTAGTGAAGCTATGTTGATACCCCTCCCCAAGCTACATATATATAAGAGATTGGTATGGTATGTAAATACAATGATGTTTAATGGAGGCCATCAATTAGGAAGCTTTTTAATTCCCCAATGATGTTATTACAAAGGGTCGGCAGGTTAAGCCATTTATTAGCTTGAAAAATCGCTGGCCCTACCCATTTTCTAGTCCGTTGGAGGATATGAAATAAAATAATAAAATTATATTATTTCATTTCTTTTGAAAATTCCCAAAACATAACCTTTTCCTCGGACCTACTGTGGTCAAAATAATGCCTCCCTTAATAGAATCCTAGTGCTACGGATTCAACAGTTCCCTCGGATTTTTAATTCGAGCAATGGATCAAAAGTTAGAAAATGTTGCTCATGTGTTTACTGAACGTACTCAAAATAATGTTTATAAATTCATTACAAGCACTTCGAGCCTGTAAATCATGTATTGCCAATTTTCACAGACTTGTAATAATTCCATGAAGAAAAAAAATTACCCAGAAAGTCCGGGTCTTTACATTCTGCCCACCTTAGTTATTTTCATCCCCGAAAGCCGCAAGATAGATTAAGAAAACAAATAAGGGCACTGAGCACGATTTTGAGCCTCCTGCTCCCATGTTCTCTCCTGGTGGTTCATGTGTATCCGTCGAACATGAACAAGAGGTATCGACTATCCAAGAAGGACATGTTCCTATCAATCCTCAATATCTACTCGAACATCCGTAAACATCACCCCATCATCTAAGTCCAACTCTCCATGGTCGAAAACTTGAGATGGGTCTTGAACGTATCTCCTCAACAAGGATACATAGAAGATGTCGTGCACCATCTCAAACTATGGTGGAAGTGTCAAGATGTTTTTCACCTCTCATATCCTCTAATGTATCAGAAATGGACTAATAATCCTCAGTGATTACTTGCCTCCTCGGCCAAATCTCTATTTTCCCCATTGAGGAGAGACTCATAAGAAAACATGGCCTCCATCCGGGAACTCTAGAGGTCTCCATCTTATATCAGCATATGAATTCTGTCTGCTCTATGTGGTCTTCATCTGCTCTGGGACGGTCTTCACCTTCTCAGTGGTGGCTCGTACCAACTCCAGACCCATAAGTGATGACTCTCCAAGGTCTCTTCGGCATAGAGGTGATCTAAAAGGTCAACCATAAAGGGACTATAATGGTTTCATACCAATGGTGGAGTCATAACTATTGTTGTATGCGAACTCCACCAAGTGCAAGTGATCCTACCAATTGCGGCCAATATCTAGGACGCATGCTCGAAGCATGTCCTCTAGCGTCTAAATGGTATTCTCTGTCTGACCATCTATCTTAGGATGAAAGGTGGTGCTCAAACATAGATGTGTCCCAAACACCTCATGTAATCCCTTCCAAAACCAGGATGCAAAACATGTGTCATGGTCAGAGATGATCGTCAATGGAACCCCATGGAGTCGCACAATCTCTTGAACATAGAGGCATCTCAATCCCTTTAATTATCCATGCTCCCTGATAGGTAGGATGTTGGATGACTTGGTGAGTCAGTCAACAATCACCCAAATGGAGTCATGTCCGTTGGACGTATGTGGAATCCATGTAACAAATTTCCCCGTGATCCCATCCCACTTCCACTCTAGAACCTCTAGTGGTTGTGCTATGCCTACTAGAACCTGATGTTAGACCATCACTTCATGAAAAGTGATTAATCATGAAACAAACTATGCAACTGCCTTCTTTATCCCTGGCCACTAGTGATGACGCTAGAGGTCGTTGTATGTCTTTACCACACTAGGATATACCCCCAGAAGGGATGTATATAACACCCTTAACACCTCCTCTCGTAGTGACACAAATGCCATGGTACATACTCTAAAGATGATAACAAGCTCCATACCATTCGAAAACCCATCAGCATTGTGCATGAGGATATCTGAGCACGTCGAGCTTTACAGTCAATGTCCTCAAGATACACCTCCCTAACTCGCTGAAGGAGTAGGGTGTTACTGTCTAGACTGAAGGTATGCTACTCCATCTCTATCCATGAAGGATATCAAAAAGGTGACTAGCTGCTATGTCGCCTCGGTCAGTATCTGTAGACCAGACATTTTGCTGAGTACATATGCTATCACTTTCTCATTCCTAGGAGTAAAGACTAACTCCAAGTCATAGTCCTAGAGGAACTCTAGAAATATTCATTGTCTCCTGTTTTGGTCCCTTTGAAATAAGATATTTCTGATAATCTTGTGATCATAATAGATTGTAAAACATTCACCCATAAAGTACTGTCACCACATTGTTAAGGATAAGAACACTACTTCTATCTCCAGTTCATGGGTACCTTAGTTATTATCATGTTTTCTCAAATGCCATGAGCCATAAGCGATCACAGCCCACCCCTACATTAGGAAACACCCATATCCGGTCCATGATGTGTCGCTGTAGAATACACACCCAACTCCATCTTCTGGTTGCATCATGATTGGGGCACTCGACAGTCTTTTCTTTAGCTCCTGGAAAATCTTATGGAATCACTCCATCCATATGAAGGGATAACCTTTCGTCTTTAATGCTGACAAGGGTGCTACAACTCTGGAATATTCATGCATGAATCTCCAGTATTATACAGCCAACCCCAGGAAGCTTCGTACCTCCATCACACTTATGGGTGGATCCCAAGAAAGTGTAGCCTCTATCATTGATGGAACCACTGCAACAAAAGTCTCCAAGAAAAGATGTCCCAAAAAGTGGACCTCTCATATCCATAACTGGCACATTGAGAGCTTATCATAATTCTAGTTCTCTCACAGTGTATCCAGAACTATCTACAGATGATAGGCAAGATTCTCCTCTATCACAGAGTAAATCAAGATTTCATCTTGGAAAACCACCACAAAGTGATCAAGGTATAGCTGAAAGATGTTGTTCATGTGTCCCATGAACACTACTGGGGAGTTGATCATGCCAAAAGGCATATCCTAAACTCATAATGTACATACCAAAATCTGAAGGTTGTCTTCAGCACATCCTCTTCTCTTATAATGAGCTATTGATAGTCTGATATGAGGTCTATCATTAATAACCAACAAGATCACATCAGCTGATCGAAAAGATCATCAATCCTTGGAAGTGGGTACATGCTCTTATAGGTCACATGGTTCAGGTGCCGATAGTCTACACAGAGTCTCAAACACCCATCTTCCTTCTCGGTGAACCAAATCTGGGCTGCCCATGGAGAAACACTAGGTCTTATGAACCCCTTTTCATGCAATTCCTCCAAATGTACCTATAAGTCACAATGCTCTGTGGGAGACATCCGAAATTCTGGTGTAGATATATGTGCCTTCTTGGGGTATAGGTCCATGTAAAAGTCTACCTCTCTACATGGAGGTAGCCCTGGAACATCATTAGGATAGACAACGGTATACTGGTCCACCACAAAAGGATATCTCGGACCCTCAACACCAGCTACTCTGAGGGTATGGATAGCCAAATGATGAGTAATCAGCTGCACCGTCCTCTAGGTAAGTCCATTCTATGCTGTAAACGTTCCCTTCTCAATGGTGAAGTAAAACCTTGTCCCATATGTGTAGAAACACTGCACATTGCGCCTAATACAATCAATATGAGAATGACCGGTAGATAACCAGTCTATACCAAGATAATTCCATAAGGCCTCGATGAAACTACTAGGATATCAATGATGAAGCTATAGCCTCTTAGAGTAAGCTCACACTACCAGAACTAGTGTGTAATCACTGAATCTGCTCCCGTAGGAGTCTCTAGAAATATGGATCGATCCAATGGCTCCACCAAAATCTTTGAGCTCCGAACGAGGGATGTGGAACTAAAAGTGTGACTGGAACCTGTGTCTATAAGTACTACTACTAATGTGGAGTAGCCACATATCATTCCACTAATCACCTCCGGAGCACTATAGTCATAGGCCTCAGCTACTTGGAGCTGAGCTCATCTCTGTCCTCCTACTCCTGGTGGTTGGGTGGACCACCTGGTAGTGGTGGCGGTAAAACATCGAAACATTGTCCACCACCTACTACTTGGCAAGATCCACTTCCACGTATACGTGCTTCCTGTAGATCTCTTCTCTAGAACCGCTCCCTCTGCCTTAGCATTCCGTCGATTGTCTATTGGTCATCCGTATAATGGGTTGGGAAATTGTGAGCCATGTGACCCTGACCACCACTTGTGTAGCACTGCTTGTCCCTCGCCTAACCTCCTCTGCGTCGCAAGCTCCACACCTCTGACCCTACATCCCGAGGCCATCCACCAGAAGGTCTGGAATTCTTGGACCTTTGTGTCATCTTCCTACTACCAGCCGCAGATAACTCTACCACGTGTCGCCCGGTGGTGAGTCTCACTGTAGGTGCCTACTCAGCTAGGAAGCTCTCCACATAAATCACCCTCTCTAGCACCCTATCCTAAGTCAGTATGCTGAGTGATACCATCAATGATCTGATATCACTTTTGGAGACCCTAATCAAATGTCTAGGCCTTGAAGAAAGGGTCACATACCCTATCAGTGGAGTAGCGGGTGAGATTAGTGAACCTCCCTATGTTCTGGTCCTCTGTCATGCTACCATACTGTAAGTGCGATTGTTCCTATATACACATAGAGCGTAAGGTTGTAGGGATGAAATATTCCCTGAAATGGTCATCGATGTCCACCCAGATGAGGGTCTCCTAGTCGTGTATCTGGACCATCAGACTCCACCCTCTCCCTACTATTTCATGAAAATGACAGGTATCTAGGATTACCATAAAATCAGCTGGTTCCCCAACTAAGCGAAACACACTGGCCACAGCCTCTAGCCAGTCTTCAGCCACCTGCGAGTCCATCTCAACTTGGAACCTCAGAGGACCCTATCACTAGAACTCACGCAACACGCTCAGTTGGCATGAATCCTCTACTAGTAGGGCTGGTGGAATTGGATACCCAATGAGTAGTGGTGCTGTCGGTACACCACCTGAAGGTGCTAACGCCGTAAGAGGGCCCTACATCGAGGCCTCATCACTAAGTGATCCGTTATCACGTAATCTCTCAGGAATCCGGGATGGATGTCTGTGTGGCGGTATCCTGAGAGAATAAAGGTGTGCCACCGTCAATATGTTATACATGGTAAGCTAACTAAAAGAAATCACAAGAAGAACTCATCAAAACACATGAAATCGGTGTGTCCATGTACTAAGATAGAAATATGAATTTGGGGTCCTGGTGTATGGATACGCAAGCCTCCACCCCAACACTTGACTCCCCAAACTGAAAACCACACTCATAACACCTAACACTATTTCTTCACAGAAATGATCAGAGTCCTCGTTCTTTAGTAGAACCGATCTCTTCTAATACCAATTTATCACGACCGGTTCCTTGTGGCCTATGCAGTGACTACCCAAGGCCCACCTTCTATAGGCCAGGTGCTAGTGATTAGTGCTGGAGAGGCATATCCCGAAAATGAGAAATAATTTCTTTTAAACCTATACAAACACACTAAGAAGGACACTACAAGAATCCATTGTGATGTAAACTTCTGTAGAAAAAGGAGTGAAGGAAGTAAAAGGTGACAGAATACAAGCCCAACTAAAAGTACGAGCACTAATCAATAGTACAAATACAACTAAAAATAAAAATACAATTGAAAAAGGGAAAAAATCTACTAAGTCATCCTTTGGGGATCCTACCAGAAGGGTAGGTACAAATCACCTCATCCGCACTCTACACCTTCTTGTCTACTCCGTGTAGTGACTAGTCGTGGCACCCTCAATCTTTAGCCTAGCTTCTCATCGTCTGCACAAGACACAACATGGTTCCAGCATAGCCCATGTAGTGGTGAGTATAACGATACTCATTAGGTATCCCGGGACCCCCGAAGGTCTCTTGAGAATCTAAAAGGAAAACCACAAAGCATGATCTCAATCAAAATGCACAGAGAAATAGACACACCTCAATTTAAGTCTCAACTCAAACCAGGTATACAACTTAGAGAAACAAGATTATGATGCTGACCCACACAAGATCTCTATAAATTTTGATAGCCATCCACATATTCTCTAGTCTTAGGAACAAGTAACATTCCCATTCACAATGTCGAACACATAGGCCACTAGAGAACTTCGAATCTAACGAGTATAGTGGTCATGCTATATAACACAGAGGTTATACCCAGAAACCTTGGACTACTAAGGTACTCCTCTAATCGAATACCATGGGTCTGATGCGTCACACAGAGGCACTCCCCACCATGGTTTTCCGCATCACACACATGAGATCCCCCACATGGCTGGCTGAGGTACTCCTCTTTTTGAGTACCATGGGTCTACCACATCACATAGAGACACTCTCCACTGAGGGTATGCCATGTCACATAGAGGATCTCCCCACTAGGCTGTCGAGACACTTCGAGTTGAAAGATCAGCAGTGGTCATGTGTCATCCAATTATAGGGTTCCATATGTCTTGTGCTTGGGAGAATAGAACCCCAAGCCATCAGACATATTTCAACCAACATGAAGTTCCCAATAGAAATAACCAGATGATCCATCTTTTCATAAGGGTACCGAAGCAACAGATGGTTATTCAATTGGATGACCGGTCTCTGCGTTGTTGGCATTTCAGTGCCAAGGGCCCAGTTGGATTTGGGGGTGATCCAACCCGGTAGTACTAGATTATTATCCAAAACACTCATAGAGTAACTCAAATATACCATCTCGCTCAATGGATCCTGATACCGTAGATGGTTCATCAAACAAATGCCTTGTTTAGAGGCTAGTTCCTATTTTTTTAACTAGTCAGAACCGATTTTGGGTCCACTATGCCTTATTCGGACCCGCCTGACCCGGTTCATCATGGGTCAACCTGGCTTAACCTGTGTCGACTCGGCCCAACCCAGCTAGACAGCGGGTCAGCCCGTAGGTCGGCTCGCTGGGAGGTTACTAGGCATCCATGTTCTCTACCACTCTCCAAGATGTGGTGCGTCTAGGTAGGGCTGACATGGCACCGAGCCACATCAGCGGGTCCACCTGTGGAGTTTGACCAAACACGATGCCATGTGGCACTGCAAGTCCTCTGTGTCGCGGTCGACGGGCCGCTACTTTTCCGTCGGTCACGCCATTGGCTTGCACCATGTCCATTGGTCGTCGGTCGATCCAGCTGCCCCTGCTCTCGCCATGGCCAAATCTGGCCGCAACCCTACTACTGTGTCGGTACGCCACCGGGGGGTGCGCCACACCCCTACTGTTTCCATCATGGCTAGCTGATGTACTGGCCGACCTCTCCTACGGCTCACGACAACGCACCACACCATCACCCGCGGTCATCCAGGGTATCGTCCGCCTTACACCGGTCGCTGTGGCTAATGAGCTATGTCCTCCTTTGTTCATCAGTGGCACGTGATGGCATGCCACACCTCCTTTGTGGAAGGCTGGTGTCGGTCACTCCAATGACATCCACTGATTTGAGCCGCTGCCTCCTCTTGTGTCATGCATCGATGCGCTATCCCCAACATAGCCGATTGGTATCGTCACACCATCGGTGTTCCACGGAGGTGAAAAATTGAAAAGTATCATAGGGTTCAGGCTGGGTTCATTAGGCCCAAACCCTCCACATTATCTCAAAAACATGAGGGGGTTAAGGGGTTAAAAAAAAATTGGAATCTAAATCAATATAAAACCCACAAAGATACCCTGCAATAATATTCTACAAAATGAATGAATCGTGGGTCAAACAGTTAGTCTGTTGAGCCACGTTCTTCCTATTATTCAAGAACGGGAAGATGAAAATCTTTTAAAATTCCCAAATGAATAAACCCCCTACCTAGTTAACCCATTGGAGAGTGTATGTGCTTGAAGGTGGAGTTTAATGGGTCACATCAATTAAGAATCATCTTAATTCCCCAATGACGTCGTTACTTTAGGTTGGATGGTTAGAACATTTATTGGTTGGACAGATTGCTAGCCCATCCCATTTTCTAGTCCATTAGAATATATGAAATAAAATTAAAAAAAATAATTTATATCTTTTAAAAAAGTCTCAAAACATAGCTTTTTCCTCGAACATTCTACGGTCAATGTAAAGCCTCCCTTAAGTGAATCTCGGTGCTACAGATTCAATGGTGCCCTCAGATATTTAATCCGAGAAACAATTCAAAAGTTAGAAAAAACTCTCACACGTTTATATAACATATATAAAAAATGTTTATAAAATCATTTCGGGCACTCCGGGCCTTAGAATCACACACCTTTAATTTTTTCAGACTCATAATAATTCCTTAAAGAAAACAAATTACATGGAAAATACTTGTCTTTACAAAATTGGTTTTATACAACATTAAAATAATAAAAATAGAAGTTATTATAAAAATGAAAAAGGTTATCAAGATATTATATATTTATTATATGCGTTTTATTCATGAATTTAAGGTCACACAAGACAAATCTGATGCAATTTAACGGTTTCAATATCACTTTTTTCCTCATTGAGATAATTGTCTTATTCACCGATTAGTTTTTTTGGTTGGTGTATGTACTCCCCCATTTGATATATAATACCATTAATACTTTTATCTAAATGGTTTTTAAAAATTTAATTTAATTTTATTCCATTATGATGTTTATGATTTAATTTTTTTCAAAGAGGTATGTTACACTTTGTATTGATTAATTATTATTTTCATCAAGAATAGTTCTAATGATCATTCATTTACACTCATGAAAATTATATGACCATTGTTCTAGAATCCATTTAATTTTCCTCTCCAATGCTTATTGATGAAATTTTTCAAGTATTAGCATCATTTTCCACTCTTTTTTAACCCTTATGATTTATAAGATGTTGTTATGTGAACCTGACTTCATTTTTCTCTTTAGTTAGAGAAAATTTTTTCTATCCAAAGCCATGTTTTATTAAAATTTATTCAAAAATTCTGTTTTTATTTTCAGAATTATTTAGTGTAGATATTTTTACCCTTTTTTCTTTTACCAGTGATTTCAAAAGAATATTCTTCTGACATTTCAAACAAGTTACTTTTCTAACCATTTTACCATGTAAATGGAATGTTCTTTTTACATCATATGGCATGTATGGATTTACCCACTATTATTTCAGTGAAGAATTATTATTTTTGTTTAAAATGATACATTTTAAGGAAATTGTTTTCAAATGATATTTTTAAATCAAAGGGTATTCAAACATTCTTTCAAAATAGGATGTTATTTTTCTTAATAATTTTTTTATAATATTTTATACTATTTTATATTTATCAATGATAGTATCCAATTTTTTTACACCACATGGGATATGTTTTGTTAAAACCATCCATATTCTTCAACTAGATTGGTTTTGATTGGTTTTAGGTAATGATAGTATTGAAATTAAGTTTCTTATTTCCGTTTGGTCCCCTAGAAATATTCAATATTGTATAATCATTTGAAATTTAATTCCCCCAAAATTTACATATCATTTTATTGTACATGATTTTTTTTTGAACCATATACCATTTTTTCATAAGTCTTTACATAAAATGTTATTTGATTGTCTTTAAATATATTGATAAATTCATATCCTTTATTCAGTAAGGATGTTTCCTAAGCCTTATTTTTTGTGGGAATGCTGAGGAAATGAATGACACTGATCAGTTTCCATTTTAGTAATTCCATATGGGTTGGAGACCAATTATTGCATTCTCCTCTAGGCATTGATAGTATCATTATATGAAAATAGATGGGGGGAAAACCTTAATGTTTGTTTCCAAGAAGATTAGATGAGTTTTTACACATAAAATAGTCTAAACTTTCATGAAATTATGTCATCACAGTAATGGTCCCATGTTCCTAAGAAACATGTTGTCCCATAAGTTATTTTTTTGTCATTATATTTATTTATTATTTATCAATGTTATTTTCCATCAAAAAACCTATGGATGTATTTTATTCTCATCTCACTGATGAAATGGAATTTGTTTTAGTTTTCTAAAATATGATAATTCTTTTTCTTTATCTTGTAATTTTAATGGAATATGATTCAATTTATTTACATTTCCATTTTATTATTCAATTTGATTCATTTATTCATCCGTTGTATATTAAATTTACTAAGAATTTGAGTTGAAGATTATTTTTCTCTTCCCCAAGAAGACAATATGTATACTAAGAATGTTATGAATGGATATGCTATAGGTAATAAAGTGATTATCCTCAAAAGACGAAAATTATGATTTAGTTAGTGTATTATTTTGTAATACAAGACTCATGTATGTATCTGTTTTACCAGGAATATGGAAATCCTTGATCCATTAGGATATGAATCCTTTTAATCATGAAAATGTACTTGATAGAAAACACTAGCTACATGCCTCATGGGTTGGCTCACTATAGATTGTATCAAAGAATATTTAGTAGTAACCTTGAGAACTAGAATTAGGAAAACATAGATTATAGAAAGTGAACCTTTGGTAGAATTTAAGGATAAGTATTGAAGAAAATCCTAGAATTTGGTAAGGAAGAGATTAATAAGTTATTCCTAAAATTACATGCATATTTAGATTTTACCAGTGGATTTGATTTTGGAACAAATATAACGTGGAGTAACAAATCTAACACGATGTTTTGATTCTGACTCAAAAAAACATAGTACACAACAACGGGCCTTACTACACACCTAGTTTGACACTCTAGGGGATATGATTATGATAATTAAAATTTTAATTACATACCAGTATGATTAATTTTAAAATAACATTGAAATTAGAAACCAAGGACAATACTTTGACCGTAGAAGGACTTATGATTAAATAAAAAATATGAATTATTTTTCTAATGTTGTATTGAAAACATTTGGTAAAAGGAAATTTAGTGAATAACCATATTTCAAGGATAAACATCATATTTATTTTAGAAGAAATATCAACAAGGTTTTATAATAGGAAAACATGTACATCATGTTACCACACATCATATAATGTTTTTCCTCATGACATGAACCAATGACTGAATGATGATGAGGTTTTAATGCCAAACACCGACCTACGAAACACACATGTTAAAATATAAATGTTCTTAGTTAACAAATTTCCTGAATAAATTTTAATTTTGAACCATTAGTGTTACATTTTATTTTTAGGGTGTAGTTTATTAACCATTTTGTATTTAAGGAATTGTTAAAGTTAAATATTTTCACCTGTAAATCTTTTATGGGACAAATGATCCACTAATAGTTTATATTATTACTGCAGGGATCGATGTTAATATTTTGATACCCATTTAATGAAGTAAGGTATGATTTGGGATTTGATCGAAAGATATCTAGAAGATTGAATTTTTCATATGAAATTATATTAGATCATGTAATTATATTTCTTTATATTCATATGAAGTAAAACAATTTCTCATCATGAGGAAAAGGATCATAAAAATATTTTTGTGATAATAGATTGATTTTTATTGAACTTATTGTCTTCTAAATCATCATATATTTATATATTTGAGGCCCTCAACTTTTTATTGATCATTATATTGTTTCTATTGATATACTTAAACAATAACTATAAATATTTATGTTTTTATTCAAAATATGTATCTCTACATACCACTATAGATCGCATACATATATACATAACTATATCTGAGTTCATATTTCCTTTGTGGTTCTATTTAGCTCTTATTAAGAGGATATTTAATTAACCCTTCAAAGGATGAGGTATTTAAAACGTATGAAATATCCAACCATCAATCACCAAGATCGGTTCTAAATTATGAGGAAGAATTTTGATTAAGTGGGGAGAATGCAACACCCTAGAAATCTAAAGTAGGAACATTGTATTCGATAACATGTATGAAACTCAACACCAAGGGCACAAGGTAATATAATTTCCTAAGAATTTATAATATATTTTCTATTTTAAATAAACTAAATATATTTTATATAATGCAGTGAACTCCATACCGATTTAGCATATGTTGCATGCAACAACGAGTTTCTTTGATAGTTTTTATTATAAAGAAGACTTTGTTTTACTAAACAGTAAAATATTATTAGAATATAATAAATTTTTATACAAATATATAAACTAACCATTAAATATGATGTTGTTAAAAGGATTAAATAATATACAAAAAAAATATGATATAAAAAAATAAAAAAATTCATTAATTGATTTCAAATTAATAAGAAATTAATATAGGAACCAATTGAATAAAAAAGAGTATTTTTATTGAAATATAATTTATTATCAAAGAGATGAATTATCCTAATAAAAAAAATTAATTAAATTTTTTGAATGGTGGTAATTTAATATATATATATATATATTAAATTATATATTTTTATGTTAATCCAATCGATTAGATATGAACAAACTCAATTTTAGACATAAATTATTATATTATTATTACGAAACTTTTACTAACTTTTAATGAGGAATTGATTTAAAATAAAATTTCTGTATCTTTTATAAATATTAAACGTTAAAAAAATTATTAAAGGACAAATAATGCAAAAAAAAATAGTTAGATTTGATTTTTTTATATTTCTTTGAATTTTCATTTTTTACTTAATAATGAAAATTACTGAATATTAATTCATAACTTATTTTTCATATCATTTATTTATAATGGAAAATTATATGTTTTAATTTGTTTTCATAGATAATTAGAATAAATTTTTATCATTTAACACAATTTCAATAATTGGATTCAATTTCAGTTTGATATTGAATATAAAAACATAGAAAAATATGAACGTTTTTACTTTAAAACCATTATTTTTCATCTTGTATGTAGGATTAAATTTAAATTAATTTCAAAGAATTATGTTGTTGGAATTTGAAAAAATGGATTCCATGTTTGGATTCAAAAAAAAATTAATTTCTTAAAATCCCAACTTAGTTTTTCACAAAAAGTGTAATTATTTATAATTAATTACAATGATTAGGGTGAAATTGAGCTTAATAAGAGACTAAACATTAATCTATAGGTCCCAAATGACCTATACACGAGTCCAGAATGAATTGAATGGATCTATTCTTACTCATTCACCCATTGGATATAATATTTACCATTATTGGATCCTCCATCATTGGAAAATATGGTTGTAATTCTAGTTTCCAATATTTACAAGAGTGCCATCCTCATCCACTATAAAAAGGCTAACTCTCCCCCCACTTCCTCACACGACTCAAGAAACATTGGATCGACCAATATCTTCTTATATATATCTGATAAACCCATAAAATATTCCAATATTTTCCCCTTGGGTATAAATCTATTCAATGATTCCCTTTGGATCAATATGAATTTTTTCACCTAAATAAGAGGTAACATCTTTCCTCAAGATGCATATTTTTATTTCTATTCTCCACCACCATAGAATATCATAATTATTGGACTCTAAAATAATATAACTATCCTCAATATATTAATATATAGTTATGATATGGTCCTGATGTAAAATTACACCCACATTCATCTAACAGGTTACAAACATATTGTTTATGTGTACGATGAACTACCGCTTTACGAAACGATGACTGATTATTTTTTTATTAAAACCCATTCATCGTTGGTAATTAGAATTGAAACTGTATTTAAATATTATATGTGAAATTTTTTATGTATTTTTTAATATTTAATTATTTTATATCACATACCCTTATACATTGCATTTTTTTGTAAATATGATAACATGGTTTGTGGATTGTGGATTGCTGCCTCTTCATAACAATTTGATTTGTTCACACTATACGTGCAACATATAAAAGGTTGTTTTAATTAAAAAAAATTAACATAATTTTTATATATATATAGTATATTTATAATAGAAATACATTTTGGTAGATAGAATATATAATTTTCTTTATTAAACATTACACACACTAAAAAGGTATAATGTCGGTTGTGGAATTGTTGACTACCATCTCCTTGACCTAATGTGATTATTTTTAAATCACCATATATATATATATGTATATATGATTGAATCAAATTATATATATGATATAATAATAATTATTTAATGATATAGTCTTACTTACCTTGTTTGTATAACGATCATTGAAAAATGGGAATGTTACTCATTTAAACGTACAACCTACCATCATCAAGATTGTAACATTTGTTCATTTTTCATAAACATATATAATGATTAGTTTCAATTTTAAAAATGAAATATATGAATAATTATTATTTCATGATTATTACTCTATAGATATTATGTGATGACCCCTCTAACCATTGTAATCCTAAAAAATTTGATTTTCACACCTAAATTAAATTTAGTCAAAACACCTAACCTAAAGTAGTTATACACAACATGGTAACAAGTGAAATAAATGATATAAGAAACATGGAAATGTTTCTCAATAAAGTAATTAATTAACATAGTTATGTTATTAAAAACATAAATATTCATGGAAAAATTGGATACAAGGTAATGGATTTAATTTTCACTTTTTATAATTGTGATATAATTATCATGTTCACCACTTACTTAATTTTTGTGGTGTACCTAATACTATTTCTGATATATCATATCATTACTCCTTTTGTCTTTATGGTATTTAAAACATTCATTTATTTTTATTCCTTCATTAGGTTTATTATTTTGAATGTTTCAAAGTGGTTTGAGACACTTTGGAATGTTTAATTAATATTACCCTAAAGAATACATTTAATGATCTATCATTTCCATTTTAGGAAATAATATGACCATTTTTCTAGAATCCATTTAATTTTCCTATAATATGGGTATTTATTTACTATTTCATGTATTACTTCAATTTTTGTACTCTATAGTAATCAAATAATTTTAGATAATTTTTTTTATGAAAACCCGAATTCATTCCCCAATATAAATGTAGAAAAAAAAATTTCAAAAAAAACATGTTTTTTTTAAAATATTTTCAAATTTTTTAACCTTCTGAAAAACATATTATGAAGATATCTTACCATTTGTATATTCTAGAATTTTTTTAAAGTGTCTTCTTGTCACTTTCTCAACAGTGATATTTTCAAAAAAAATTACATTGTAAAAAGAATTTTATTTTTTTACTTCAAGTGACATGTATATAATTACACCCAGTTATTTCATTGAAGATTCAATTATATTTTTAAATGGTTAATTTTTAAATAAAATGGTTTTAACATTATTTTCAATGAAATTGTTTTTTTCAAAAAAAAATTATACTTTCATGAATATTTTTTTAAAATATCTATTTATAGTATTTTTTATCAATGAAGAAAACCTTTCTTTTTACAACACCTATGATATGTTATAATGATACCATCATTGTTCTTCCTCTGGATGGGTTATTATTGTTTTGTAAAAGTATACTATTGAAATTAAATCCGCGGTTTCTTTTAGTTCCCTTGAAATATTCAATTTCTTATGATAATTTGAATTTGAAAATCCCCAAAATGTCCCTATCATTATTCATGGATATGATTATTTCCAGCACTATATACCAATTTTTTCTATGATTTCTACATTGAATTTTATTTTATTATCTGTGGAAATATTGATAAATATATATCCAATTTTTAATAACTATATTTTATAAGTAATATATTTTTAATGAATTATTAGGACATGAAATACACATGTTGGGGACGATTTATGGAATTCTTAATTGATTGAGGACCAGTTAAGGTATCCACATCGATGCATCCATAGTCTCATGAGATAAAATAAGTTTGATATATACCCTTTTAGTTTGTTTCAAAGTAGAATGTATGGGTTTATACCAAAATAATACTTTAAAATATCTTGAGATTAGGGCTTGGAGATAATGTTTTCATGTACCTAGGAAGCATGCTGTCAAATAATTATGCATTTCCATCATTTATAATCATTTATAATTTATCCATAATATTTTTTGTGAAAAAAATGTATGGATGAATTTCATTCTCAACTCATTGATTAAATGATTTTTTTAGTTTTATGCTTTTATATTTTTTTATTTAGTTATTTGAATGGAATGTGTCTATATTTATTAACATTTCCATTTTATTATTATAACTTATTCATTATTTTTTTCCATTGTTATTTTTCCTTACGAATCATCTAAGCTAACCATTATATTGGTTTCCTTTCCCAGGAACTCATGAAGTACAATGAGAATGATATTCAAGGATATTCAAGATGAAATAATTTTGTTATGCTTAACATATGAATAGTAATATATAATTATTATATTCCTCAATAATACAAGACTGAAGTATATATTTGGTTTTCCAAGACTACTAATCTCTTATATAGTTCATGAAATGAATCCCTATAATCATGAAAATGTAAATGTTATGAGACAATGGATTTGAGGGTACATGGTTCAGATCTCTTTATTAATGTCTTTTCAAAACAAAAAAACTCTAAAAATTAATTTTTTTGGACATATAATTAATTTAAACTCTAAAATAACCAAATATTCTATTTAGACAATTTCTAAAAACTTTTATAAAAAATTAACTGATGATCCTAGTAAAATACATTGGATCATTCCTCGGGGCATATTGACACTTCCAACACCTACCCATATTCCCAAAACACTTTCTATAGAGATTAACCAACATAAATTTATCATCCAAATACTTATGTCCTTACACCATCACCACTATGTGACAGTTCATCCCTACGATATCCCAAACACATACCGACCAAGTCTTACCAACGCTAAAGTATCACATTCTACCAATTATCTCAACAATGTGTTGGTACGGAAGACATAAATCTATTTCAAATATATGAATATTTCCTCAGCTACCTAGAATAGTAATATTATTCCTCTCATGGGTATTCCCCACCATTTGAATCACATAATTGAACTCATATTGACCAAAAATTATGGCATGAAGAAAATATTAGACTAGTCTATATCCCATACACTGGGAAACTACTTATCCCTTCACAATCTTCAATCATCACCCCACGTAATTGTTTTCCCTCATATATTCTTGCGTCATATCAACTTTACACTTTTATACATGATTCCAGTAAATAAGACATTATCTACCGATCATATTTGAATATACCAATCAATAAGAACCTGGTTAAATTACATTTCATTTATTCATTTCATTCCCATGAGTCTTTTATAAAAGTGAAAAAACCATTGTTTTACCCAAAAAATATATATCTCACTTATCATTTCATTCTATCATAGTTTTAATATGTTGGATCAAACTCATCTAGGTTGGCTAAAGCCCGACTACTCCATGCATGTCCTTCTAATTTTGTTATACTCTCTCTTAACAATTGTCCACTCCATTTGGTGTCCCATCCAATTCTATGTTCTCCATGCACATTGTTATTTTATCTAAATTATATCAGTACTTATCCAAGTCATACCTAAGATACCTCTGTCTATATTAATCCTTAACTCTAAATTTCCTATGAAGACATCAGTCAAAACATCCATATAAGCTCCATTTTTCAAAATTCACAACAATCCATAAGTGGATGATCACATTTATCTCAATCATTTCCAACATACCCACATTCAAAATAAATCATCTAAGATCCACTCCATAGTGGAATTATTGATCCATTTCTATAATTAAACTTTTATGTATCCTCACTGCCTCAATCCCTATTACCAAAAGATCCATTACACGTCTCACCTAACAAAATTGTCTAGATTAGCACAGTCTCATCAACTAGGTTATTCTCAGCCATATGTTCTTGATTCATCACTTTGGATAATGCATTATACTTGATGATCTAAATTTGAGCCTAATGTCATGATAT
The DNA here is from genome assembly GCA_963277665.1 of Viscum album. NCBI lineage: Eukaryota > Viridiplantae > Streptophyta > Magnoliopsida > Santalales > Viscaceae > Viscum > Viscum album. Next base: position 1,894,800,415 of record OY728151.1, read on the forward strand.
AACCCATCCCCAAATCACCGTACCTTGAGAACCTCATATCCCACTTGAATCAGTGTGAACTGAAACATGTTTATAAGCATTTAATAATATCCCTAATTAATGTATCGCCTATTCCATGTATATATATTCATGGTCCCAACTTTAAAATTATTTTTTCCAGAACATACTACAAGGATAACCTAAAATCAAATTCCTTCCGTTGAATCCCATCATGTTTTTATTATTCACTTGAACATCACAACAACATTTTTTCAATGGGAATATATGTTTCCAACTTCACCATCTTCCCCAATGGTGTATTAGTATGATTAATAATATTCTATATTTAATTAATCCAATATTCTATTCCCTTGGGTCCACACTCTCTCTAAAAATAATAGGATTTTGGGACGAGAACTCCTATGTTTGATAACTTATTGTCGATTCTGTTCCTGGAGATCCTAAATAAATACTACGAATAACTCATAATAAGGTCACCCTTCTATTCTAATCTAATAACTTCTCTAATTTCCATATCGACTGTGGATATCCTATATACCTCGAAGACTCTTCATATGGCTCTGGCCTCATCTTCCATTGGTGGGTTCATCCCTTAAAAACATTGGTGGCAACACATATCCTCCCTCCTAAGAAAGAGGCAAAGGTTATCCTGGTGAAATATTTGTGATAACCAAATACCACATTCAACACATATATAATAATATAGATATCATATATTGGGAAATATGTGTCATAAATAGTGAACCACCTGGCCTTATACTCCCTTTCCAAAATCATGTGACATATCATCTAGGATTGTGGTCCCTAACGAACCATACTAGGCTCATGATGCATATCCATCATATCCATTTAGGATCTATATATCTATCACACAATGAATCAAATAATAAGACTAACTGAGTATAATGAAACAATGTTTCTATATAATTATAAAAGCATATTAGTTTTTTCTTAAAAATTAAAAACCCAACAACATTTAATTTAATTTTTTATTTTATAGAACTGTCATATGAAACATTAATACTCTATGTGGTTCCTATGTTCCTATTATGACTAATGGGAACCACAATGTTTATATTAGGGACAAGAGTCCTAAACAAATTCAATAACCAGATGTATAATTTAATTCATATCAAATAAATGAATGGAAAACAATAAATGAAATAAAAAATATGATTTTTTCATGTATAATTGTCATTGGACCTTGTTGGTACTTTCATAGAACACAAAATAACATCTATCCCATGCTATAACACATTACTTGACATCAGTTATACCAAAAACCATATAAAGATCACACATTAATATCATTAATTTTATAAAACACCAAAATAATAGTATATTGTTTGAAATTTGTATCCAACAAACAAAGGCACTACATTAAAATACCTAACACATCATATCACATCATAATGAAACAATTTCATGATAAATCTATCAGTTTCATATTTATGAACACCTCACATTATTCTAAATGAAATATACTAGTAGTGGGGTCTATTAGTTGATAGTGGGGTGACAATTCCTTATAATAATAATAATAATAGCATACTGAAAGAAATAATTTAGAAACAAAATACATAATTGGACAAAATGAAAGGAAATAATAATCCAAAATTCATTAAATATAATCCAACTGACATCAACATAACCATGTGTGGGCCTGTAATATTTATATTTGTAGAAAAAATAACCAAAATGATAATCATCTCAACACTGTGGAATCATCTACCTTGTATTCTAAAAACCACATAATGTGGCCTATACCCCATCAACACCCCCATTTCCATTATCCTCCATACATCAAAATTTTTCTCTTACATGTTCCAAAATTCATAATTTCTACATGTATCCCAAAGGGACCAGGATGGGTTTGAGTTCGAACTGATTAAAACACCACCAATAGTGTCCCTAGATTACATCTATATATAAACCATTGTTTTAAAGAAACTAAATTAATATAAAGTAACCATGTATTAGAAACAATTCATATTGTGAACAACATCCACAAGTGAGGCTTTTCCTATATAGACCAATGTTGGAGAGTAACTGTTCTTCCATAGTCTTTTATAACTATAGAATTATTTATCTTTTGTCCAATCAAATCACTCATGACATCCTAGACTACCCATAGCTGCATATGCTTCCAAGCTATCTTGATTCCCCAAAGGCACATCCACAAAAAATATCAAAATTTATATAGACATACCCAATCCTTTCATACAAAGAAACAAAAAATTTAAATCCAAAATCATGAAGATACCCATACTTCTATGTCATGTCCCATTAACCCCACATGAGTAGAGGAAATCAACTCTGTATTGGTGGTATAAACTACCAATATCCACAAACTTCTACAGTGACTGCCTCCTCTATGCCGATGGTCTACTACATCCCATATGACTCTTAATTTATGGGGGATTCAACCCACAATGAGTGTTCAACACCGTCGCATGTGTCCTAACATTTGTGAACATAAACCCATTGCCCACCTATGATGACTGACATCACCAATACCCTAGGACTGACCATTGGTGAACCTCTATCCCCATCTGTAAACAATGTCACCCCACCATTATAATGATCAATCTCATTTTATTTATCCTATAGATTCATTCCAACTCACTTTTTTTGATCAAAATCACAAACAATTACATGATCCAATCCCACCACAGGTCTATAAAATCTTCTATGTAATTTAGTGATGAAAATAACTTCTATAATCATAATTATCATGCTTATATAATAATGAATACCATATCAAGCATACCACACCTTAAAATGATCAGCCACATATTTTCATATAAACGAATACACTCTAGAATCTCCAAGGAATACTAAAAGCAGTAATGAATTCATAAAAGGTCATACCTGAACAAACCCACACAGTACCTCTTACCACATATAACATAACGCATTAATAATTTAGTTATAATATAGAAATAACATAAAAAATATTTTATTTACTTTTTTAATTAAGAATCTCTGACTGGTACTACATTAATTTGATTATTTAACAAAATCTAACAAAATCCCCAAAATCGGTTATTTTTGGGGTGGTAAAAATAAAGAAAAATGAAATATAAATATTATTTTTGTTCAATATCTTAGTAATTCCCATATATGCCTTTTTCATTATAAGACACATGATCTCAATAATAAATGTGTGAGATAACCATTTATCAAGAAGTGGAAATATAGAGGGGAGATTGTAATATTATTCTTGCTAAGTACTATACATCAGGAATCTATAAATCCAAATAAAAATGATTTTAATCAATTAATTATTATTTATAATTTACTAGAAACACAATTTATCTATGTCTATTTTTGAAAACATCTAGGAGAAGTCTAGAATTAATGTCATAATATGTAGTCATACTAAGTCATTGTTATACTATGAAGCCCTAATAAATAAAAGTAATACATTGAATCCAAACCAAATGAATCCATAATTTCATAAACTCATAGTAATAAAAATACAACATTCCATAATTTATACTTACTGAATTAATACTTTTGAGAAATCATAATAAACAATGATAGTATTCCTTAATTAAAACTTGATGAAGCTATAATAAATAAAATCATATTTAGTAAATTTATTAAAGGAACTGCAATTCCAAAAGAAATTCCTAATAAATCAAAAAATTCAAAAAAAATCCATGAATGTCCTACTAAATAAATAATTCTATACTATCTAGAGATATAATTTTATTCATAAATTTTCTAAATGTCCAAAAAACACTATAAACTAATTCTAAGAACTCCAAACATCATTAAACCCTTATATAGTCACGTATTAATTATATAACATCCATAATGACATTAAACAATAATTTTCATTTTATCTCAAGCTAAATTTTAAGGATTGTTTCTTGGACTACACTAATTCTCCCAACACCACCACCGAGTCCCAACATACTTTTCATATTTTATATCTCAAATTAGTATCTATTGCATATATAGAAGACTTTACATATATGATATATTACATACCATATGTAGATATATTTTACCCATTAAATAGTATTGTAAGACTTATTAAATACATCCTTATTGGATTAGAAACTGATGGAAGTAGTTTGGGATCAAGGTGGATGGTGAATTCACTCAGCTTGTCTTGTGTTGGGTGCAATGTAGTCTCATGTTTCAAAGAATGAAACTATATTGTTTTATATCCAAAATAATGTAGTTCTATTTTTTGAAGATATATTGGAAGCCACATGTCATTATATTATATATATGTATATATTATTGACACATGTTTTTATGCATAACTAAAAAACCATATAATTTTCCAGTTCATAGAATATATTGTTATGAATGATCCTCACACACCAATACCCAAATAAAAAAACTAAACTACCTACCATATCATATTTTTTAAAATTCTTAAATGAACTCTCACAATATAAAATTTATGAACATTAATGTTTTTAATCTCATACACTCTAATATTGCGATAACTCAGATGTTTCCTCCCAAGGGATCATTCTGGGAATAAAATTTCAAGAATAGTTCCCATGTTCAAATTCATGTATTAAAAGTACCAAATCACCTATGATTAAATTCATTTAGAATATTTTTTCTATGTCCCATAGACCAATAATATAATTTTTTTATGAAAATTCCTCCTATAATCCTGTTTATATAGAATGATATTTTCAAATTAATATTTTAAACAAATATGAAAAATTTATTTTTTAAAAGTATGTTATCTTTGATATGTGTTATTACATTGGTACGAAATATTTCCAAGTCTAAATCCCCTAAAATATGGGATACATATTCAAGTTGATTTCTTTATACACAATGATAAGTTTTTCTTTAAAATAAATCATATTACATAATAACTGTGAAATTTTATCTATAACACTAAAAAATAAAATATTCATCAAACTTGAGATTTATATTATTCATTAATGTTAGGAATAAACAAAACATTATATAATATGTAAAACTAGAGAAATAGTAATTTCAATGTATGACCATTATTAAATATTATATAAAACATATTAACAGTGATAATGTTTTATCAAATATATTCCATAAATGGTTACCACCGTGTATCAAATGTATCCATGTGAACCCATGTAGAACCAACTAGCCTACATGGACATTAGAGAAAAGATACCTTGTGTTCATGTAAGGGTAATAAATATTACATAGTATTGTAATCTAAGGAAATATGATATCACCTATATCAATATTTTTACTATAGACACGATTAATATAAAATTTAAGTGACAAACCCAAAACATAAACCTATCAATTGATACCTTTATCTTTTGTAGTTCATCTCTTATTGATGCTACAAAGAAAAAAATATACTGAGAATATATAAATAATAAAATAGAAATATATAATACACAACACATAATAATTGTTAAATAAATCCCATTATATAATATGAAAATCTATAGGAAACATCTAAACCCATACTACTCCAAATCATCTCATGGATACCCAAGTACGGGTACAAGGTTATAACACTCCAACTGTCAAAATTCCCCCATAAGATAATAATACTCACCGACTATATGTATATATTTCTATTAGAAAATATTACACGACCATGTGGTATTATATCAATCATTATCCCTATAAATGAGAGTGATGATCCAATGTCAAATAAGATAATATTATAATATAGCAGTTTAGAGACCCATTTTCTATATTTTTATAATAACTTAAATAGAACACAACTTGTCTCATACAGAAAAAAACTACCATGGGTGGTGAAACTCTAAATTATTTCATTGAAAGAGTAATAAAAGATTTGAAAAATGATGGAAATAATTTTAAATGGGTTTCTTACTTAAAATAATCCACAAATGTGTAAATATGAATCTTTTAAAAGAAATCAGAGCCTACCATTGGTATGAACACCCTATAAGATAAGAAGTAACAATAAATCCACTATGGTATTCCAAACTGAGGAATGAAAAATTAATTAGTCCAGCCCTTTTTTAGTTATTTCATATGAATAGATATTTATATGCCCCCATGAAAAAACCCACTACGAAGACAAATTTTGTCATATAATATTGTTTAATTTCTATAACATGACTAAAAATCATTGAGAAATACGTATCATCATTACATGTTAACAATATAATTATAATAAATATATATATATATATATATATATCTTTAATAGTATATTCACATCTTCATCTCGTGAATTCCATATCATCGCTAAAAGAATTCCACTTCATTGAAATGATAAAAAATATATTTTTTGAGTTAACTATAAAATCCCACATATTAATAGGATAAAATTATCAAATAAATCCTTTTTATTATAAATGATTTAATTGAGTCCACCAAACATTACTAAAATTTGTATAAAATTATTCAATTATTTCTTGATTGTAAAAATGATTATAACAAAACTTTTTATATAATATTTAGATTAACTACACAATTCAACAAGCCACAATGCACCACCCTTATCTGAGAAAATTAATAGAGGCATATAAAACCCTCATGAACAACACATCAACAACATATAGGATTATTATAACCATATGATTCACACAGACAGAGGATTAGGGAATTATTGGATTAATGAATCAATTTTGTATAGTCACCTTACAATTCTCATTGATATCATTTGATATTAATTTCTGATAAAGAGGTGGGGGACACAGCATTGTAATTAATGGAATCTTATTTGTATCCCCTTTATGAACTTCGAACATAAACATTATAACCCATACATTATTGTAACATGTCTATCAGGAAATCATCAAAGTCTCACTAATATATATTCCAAAAACATATATTATCATTGATTACCACCTAATTTCAATAGAATCCTGGTTTTTGAACATATTTCACAAAATAAAGTGAGCAATGATTCATTATTGAAATTTTATGTCCTATAAAATATAATATATGTTAGAATTTACCAAAACATATGTTTATGATAACAAATAATTATTAACATGGATTATCATTATCTTTATTCTATAAAATTTCTATTACTATTATATTTAAATTTAATCATGAGATAAAACATGATTTGATCTATATATTAATTAGTATAACATATTAAATAATTATTTTGATGAAAAATTCCAATAATATATCTCAAAAAAAAAATTCTATCATTTTAAAATATTTCATCTGTGAGTTCCTCTCATTGATTTGTTAGTATTAATAATCAACAGTTTTTTATTAAATTAATTTTAAATGATGATGAATTCATGTAAAAGTAGAATAATATTGATTAAAAATAAACCAAACTACGTAATGAATTCTATGGGTGCTCCTTGATCATTGGGTATTTCCACTTCTAATGGTGGTTTACTCCATTACAAGGAAAACAAGGTACTAATATTTACTGTGTTGAAAAAATAAAATAAAATTATTATTTATAAAAATAATATATCATTTTATTTTATCTATATAAAAAATGATACAAAAATATTAACTATATAATATTAACATGGAATTTGGTCCATAATATAAACTATCCAATATGATTTTAGATGGAAAAGACCACTTCCTAATACTATAAATTGGAAAATATAAATTTACATTGTTATCCTTAGTGGGACTAAATAAATAAAAAAATACTTTTATACTTCCCATGTTAGTCAATTAAACCATTATACAATACAATTATATAATTTTGTTCATCAACTAATCAAATAGAATTAAAATAGATTCTCTAAATGAGAATAACTAAATACATTATTATAATTAAACTTGGATACGACATCCCATCACATTTAATTTTTATTTAACTCAAAATGAAATTAACCATAATTGATACATTTTTAGTTCAAAACATCATATCCATAATTAAATATTTTTATCCTTGTAATGAACTAAAATTTAATCTATAGTTCCACATCCACCAAAATTTTTAATCTTTTAATCCTGTAAAGGAAAAAAATAACTTTTTAAATTTGCTGGAGGTATTTGAATGTACATATCCCAAAATGAAAGGGGAACTCCAAGCATGTATTTTAATTTCCATTTTACCCACTATTATATTATTTAAATGTTACTATAGAGTATTGCAGTCCCACTAAATTTGAAAGATATTATCTTGAAAAATTGTCATCTAAGAACTATCACACTCTTAAGAGTAAAAAATAAGAAATAATATAAATAATTACTAAAATCATCACACAATTTTTTACTCCGAGATATCCATCCATTGAAAATTGTGACATAATATTTTCCATTTGTAGAATACAATTGTACTGGAAAGGTTATTTTTAATATGTAATCCTTTGAAAAAAAACTATCATAATGAGTGGCATCAAGTGATCTTTCCAACCTTACATTATATATAAGATAGAAAACCAAAATCTAGAAATTTCTTGGAATCATATAAATTTTATTAACCCATGACATAAACGATCTCAAATTTAGCTCAATTCCAATAATATGTATCTATGATCTATAATTGTATTATTGGTTTCTATATTTTATCACTAACATATATTAAAAAACATGGTAAAATATAAGAAATATTCCTAGAACCCATAGAGAACTACTAATTCTAAAATGTTTAATATATATCTCATCCTGAAGTGAACATCAATATTCATCCATTCTAAAATATGATCAGAACTACATACAGTCATATGATTCTTTCCAATGTGAACAATTACCTATTATTCCATAATAAGTTGGTTATAGAAAAAAATCAATAACTACTTTAACATAATGTACACTTATAAAATTATTTCCCTTTTATGAAAAAATAATTTTATTATAATAAATATATATAATAAATTTAAGGCTATAAATTTTCATTACTCATCATTCACTAGATAATAAGTAATGAGTTTAATTTACACATATTTAACACTTTGTGAGACTATTCAACTATATTATCATCAAAATCCACAATATAATATTTCACATAAAAATTATAACTACCAATCATAAATTATAAAACCCACATAACATTTTGACACAATTGTTTTAAAACATTAGTTCATCATTTTAATGGATTAATTCCAAACATTCCTTATTTTAAATACATTTTCATATAGTATCACATGATAATATATATTCATATAAATCTTTATATATGTTATATTTATCTTATTCTACCATTATTGAGAAATAGTAAAAAATATTTTTATAATATAGTTGAAATAAAAGATATTTCTCGTATAGAAAAAACATGTATTTAGATAAGAAAAATTAATTATTCACAATTTGTTTAAAAAACATTCCACTAAAAAATATTTTTTTCTCTTCATTCACATAATATTTTTTTCTCCTCATACAAATCCATCTAAATGATTTAAAACAAGTATAAAAGTGAAACATGGCCCATCACTAACATATTAAAAGTTCATGATCTACAATCAATAAATTGTGATTCTATATCAATAAAACCTTGATATCCAGTAATAAAATCTAATTTACATCACTATAATTATAATAAATTATTATAATTATCTAATTTTTTTATCAAACTCACTAATATTATCCTATGAGAAGAATCCACAATCAACTTTTTAAAGAAACCATCCCCTAATTTCTGATGATAAAACAATTCATCTCCACTACACCATTTACAATAACTTTTTTGATGATATAAATTCTCAAACAATTAACAATACTAAAGGTTTCTTTCATAAATGGTTCAATATGAATATTAGTAACGTCATTATGTAACTATTATAAAGGAAATAATTTAGGTTGGATTATAACTGGTAAAAATATTTTTTCACAATCATTTCCCATTTAAGATTACCCAATACATTCTGCGAAAATAAGAAAAATTATCTTTGATACTGATAATACCATGTCTAAATTGATAAACTCTAGTAATATTTAGGTGGACTAAAATAATTATCAAATAAATTAAAATAAATCTTATCATATCAATTGAATCTGAAGATAATCATATCAATTCACCATTTCATAAACATATTTAATAAATAACCCAAATAAATTGAAATTATAGTGTCTATAAAATGACTTGATTATAATTTATTATCAAAAGATTTTGTCAAAATATTTATAAAATTATCATAAACCTAACCCATCTCATATTGCTGACACCTATAGTTTTAGAGTCCCACACCTACAAAATTGAGTTGTAAACTATCAAAATACCTACAGAGGTCATCAGTTGAACACTCAACTTGATACATACACCGTATAAATATTTACAAAAAACTAAATATAACATAATTAGTTTAGTTGATAATTCCCTATTATGGATTCATACTTCCATGGGATGAAAATCATCCCCTGTAAACAATACATTCATCCCATATATGATTATACACATGATCATTTAGCAAAAAAAAATAGTTCAGAAACCGATTGTATCAATTTTGTGAAGAAGATACCATTATATGGAACTATATATGATAATATTAAATCCAAAAACATAATGGAATTTATAAGAACTAATATATTTCCAACGAGCTTCTAAAAACAGACATCTCTAACTACAGGGGTGTCGAAAATTCAAGTGGTATCTCTGTCATCCCCATAATATATTTAACACTAGAAAACTAATTGTGGGAATTTACAAGTGAAATTATTTAATATATATCTTAATAAATTGTAATCATATATATTATAACCTTAGGTAAAATTATATCATCTTCCCTAGACAACTCTTATGGAATTATGTCCACCCATCATAAAAATCTACCTACCTATATGGAATAATGACCATGAGGTCAAACATTACCTTTAAAATGATGATAGAAACCATATTACTCTATATTATGATATTATAAAAAACATTTGTATATTATTGGAAACATGGCATATTTATATCCCTAGTCACCATAATCATTTCATAGTGTACAATCTCATGATAGAATATGATAAAATTATGTTTGAGATTGTGGGTCATATATGTCGTTGTTTCATATTGGTATTGAAGAAAATAATCTATGACTCCACCAAATAATGAAGAACCTTGGAATAATTTTTAAATTCCTATATTTCATCATATATTTCAACATTTCCATGATGTAAAAATATATTTCCAATATAAAAAATAATACCTAATATGAATTCCTAGAAATCCATAAATCCACATTCAAATTAGTCATTTTTTCAAAAAGTGTTTAGTTCTATAAATGCCATAACATTTTCACTTTAGTCAATGTCTAGAAATCCATTTTTTACCTGAAACTTTTCTCACTATACCTAAATTTATAATACATGATATAAAGAGTAGACCTATTCAGGTATCATCTATTGAAATTCTGATAGAAATACTATATCTTGAAAAGAATAACTTTTTGAAAACATTTTGTCTCATTGTAATGGTATATGTTATCAAAATCCACACACACACACTCAAAAAATAAAACACACACACAAACACAAATAAACACATAGACACACACATATATATGTACGAATCCATGAAATTATTTATGTATATTTTCCATAGTTTTCCACATGTAAATTATTAATATAACAAAAATTTATGAAAATTAGTTACATGAATATGCAAGATGTAGTCGTATCTCTAATATACCAATTTATTGTCATATCAAGGCTTCAAAGTAAAAGAAATATAATTTAAATTCACTCATTGGAATGAGGTATTCATTCATATCCTTTTAAATGTTCCATATGAAGTAAAAATAAATCTCTATTCAATATATAAAATAAACCAAAATTATCCCAACAAAAGATAAACATGTGACACCTCCAATCTGTAACCTAATTCTATGATATTAATCTATCATATTTCAACACATTGGAAAGTGGTTCAGATAATCTATTTAACAATAGGATTGGAATTAATGATGAGGGATAATATATCCCCACATAATAGGATACATCAACCTCGAAGAAAACATGTATCCCATTTACCATGATATCATATCTATAACAATAATTATAAAACATATGTATAAAATTAATTATAAATTAATCCTAAATTCCATAAATTAATATTTCATACTATTCTATTTATTGTGGGAACATATTTTTTTCTCTCTTGTGATTCCATCCATTCAAAAGGTTGATTACCAGACAATCAATTGGGGTTTTGATGATCACACATTTTTTCATATGAGAGGATGGGAATTTTACTAATTCCATGACTGGCTATAATTTCCTAGTGTGAGACTATATTTTATATTTATCACATGTTCAAGGAATCCTTCATCTTAAAAATACAAAATATCATTTTTTTGGAAATTGATCGGCCTAACAAAATCCATTTAAGGAGATTTTATAAATGAGAGTTATAATTTCTCTAATTTGATATATTTAGATTTTTATTATATTTTTAGAGCCATGTTGGTAGAAAATATGGGAAACATTTCCATCTAGGGAGGTGTAGGACAAGTGTAAAATAATAAAGGAGTTTTTTTAGATTTGGGATCTAACACAGGAATCGAGATTCCTATTTATTCAAATTAATGTATTTGGAACCCACATAGTTTAGTTCTATTTTATTTGAAATTTCCAACACATTATGGTCATGTAGAAAAGGCCAAAATGGTTATTATCATGTTTACGCATCCATGAATTCTTACAGGTTATTTAAATTCCTTTTTAGAATACTACTTGATAAAAAAACCTAGAAATGACCTATTGCGGTGTTTATATAATATATTTCCTATATTAATTATAATATAAGATGAGAAAGGTGTAAGGTTTTTTGTGTATGAATAGGGTTATCTTCACTGAAGTAAACATGGGAAGAAAAAATTAGAATATTGACTCTAGGTATATTTGGGATACTAAGATAGGGATATTGAATCAATGTATTTAAGGAATCCAATAAGATGATTTTCACTCAAAATATTTTAGGTAACCAAGAGGATAATCTTGATTAATATTATTTGATTAAATAATTAGTATAATTTAGATTAATAATATATGATTAAATGAAGTGGTATATCAGGACTCATGGTATGTAAGGGATTATGGTAGTGGTGGTGTACGTATCGTGACCCAGATCTAGACCGATATGGACTAAAAATGTCATCGTCCAAATCTAAATTTTATATTGTGTGTTAATGATGTATGTGGATTGATCTTGTCCAAAATATGACATCGTCTCTCATTATTTATCTAAACTGAGGGTATAGAGGTGGATCCCATGATTTTTTTAAAATAGCTTCCCATGTAGCTAACATAGATAAATAGTAAGTTATGTGATCCCTTGGGGGCTAGACACAACATTGAATGGGGATATTGGGCATCTATCAGCTTAGGATTGAGAATAGGCGATCTGGGAGACTAGTTCCAAGGTACGTAAATTCCCAAGAGCTCTAGAACCAAGGGTCATTAGTTACATGGTTTTATGACCAAAGTACATTGACTCTTATGTGGTGACTCATATTATATGGGGAAGATAATAGGACTTTATACCCCTATCTATAGTATTTAATTTAAAAAACACATAATTTTGGGTTTTATTCCCTCAAGTGCTTCCACACAATAGTCTTCCTAGAAAATTATTTCAAGTTCATAATTTCCATGAAAAGGGGTGGAAAAGTAGTTATTTTTTAATCAATCCCCATCCTTAGGGCATATTAATTGGTGTAAATCACTCATAATTACCTATGGTCCATTTTATATATCTTGGATCTTAAGAATCTTCATTTTAGAACACATGTGAGATTTATATTGGTGCATGTAATTGGTTTTATTCAGACACATAGGGTTTTAATTTAGTTTGTGACACTATGAAAAGGAGACATTATCTGGGGATATGAAAATGATGCACACAAATATTATAGTCAAAAAACATTGTGCACATGAAAAGGTAAGAAATATGGCATGTGTGTAGTTGGGAATAAATTTGGGTCTGTGCATGGAATTTTTCTCAACATGGGTGTGGACTTTTAGATAAATACTCTATTGATATACAATATGAAATTTCCATAATGTTAGATTCGGGTATCAGTATTGATTCCTAGACCTATCAAATTGAATCTTGAGAAATAGATTGTTCCCCAAATATATAAATTAACAAAAAATATATGTTTTCTAAGGCTAAGAGTCCTCTATAGGTTTTGAAAATTTATAAAAATACTAGAAAAACCCTTTATCCAAAAAATGAAACCCATTGCTTAATATTAATAAGAGGATATTACTACAATGTAAATGGTTACAGAAAAATATTTAATGTCGCTCCACTCCTCAGTACGTGTGAATTCATTTATCACATGGTTATAAAACTAGAAGATTATTTGTAGAGTGTGATTGTCCATCTTTAACTCATCATTTATCATCTAAGTGGGGTTTACAGTATAGCCATCTCATAAAAGTGAAAGACACATATTTTTGTGAAAATAACAAAAAATAATTATAATATAAGTAAACACAAAAAATATCCAATGAAAATATCATATATTTAAAATTCCTAAAATAAAAATCATCTTGAGTTATTTGGGATGTTTTATTGAATTTATGTTAGAAACTACAACCCCCGCTTTTTATGTACTCTAATACACATCATTATTACACCTACATATCTACATGACCAAAATAATGAATAAATATACATTCATGGTTATGGATGAAAAAATACTCAATATGACTGTCCTAGGAAATGGGTTTATTCTCATATAAAACAAAAAAGAATACAAATGATGTATAAAATATGTATTATCCAAACCAAAAATCCATACACATAAAAATAAAATTCTTCCTTGATAGTTAGTTTTGTATACAAGATACTCATAACTCCCCCAAATCTCATTTTACAAAAAAGGAATAAAAAATTTATAATTTATAGCTGCTAATAAAAAAATATAAGGGCCCCATACACTCTATCCTAGTAAAGGACACATTAAAACCTATATTGATCCAACTAGGACTATCATTATGTGATTATAGGTTATAGGTCACACAAATATATCCATTTGGAGACCCCTTAATGAATATTGGAAATTACCTTTCACATGTATAGATTGTAGTGATATATTATGATATGAATAAATATATTTCCTTATGGATTCATCCGTTGAAAGAGAACTAATACTATAACATCATTTAAAATAAAAATATGTAATGAAATTATAAATTACACAAATTTCATATTGGATAGATGAATGTTAATAGAATATCCCTACTCTCAAATCTAAGTAACACATATATAGTTGGTTTACATTGAACACAAAAGTACAAGTTAGAATGAATGATATTTACTAAGATGAATACAATAAAATAATCATATCACTTGAACTAAATCCAAAAAATATCAACATATACATAATTAATGTAATAATACATATCCAATTTCATAAACACCTCATCAAATTTAATTTATATTTTTCAATCAACATAGATAAGAAAACTATTCACTAACACCCCATATTGGTCATGAATTCATGAAAAAGGTCTTCTGAATATATTATGTTATGTTCCCAACCCTATATAGTATAAACCACCAAAAATTTTCCGATTAAGTCTATTTTTATTACAGGTTATTATAATGTGACATTATGAAATACAATATTTATTCTATGTAGTATATCAACAATTATTGAAGGCCATATTAGCAATATAGAATGTCCACACTATTTATAAAAAATGTATAGAATGAAACTACAATATATCTATAGTATCATAAATTAATGTTTGTATCATTTCTATGATAATCCATGTTTATCCAATTTTAATAACATGTTATAACTATAATCTAACCATTATAATAAATAAGTTAGTATTTCAATTTGAGTATTTGAATCTTATCTAAATTAAAAACTTCCACTTAAAACATCATAGATTATCAAAATTTGAAAATACATATTTTATAATGATTTATATGTCCAATGGGAAATAACAAAGCATTAATTTTCAATATTTATTTCTACATACTCTGCACAAATGATACATGGCTTGATCAATTTCCATTCAATATATACAGATCAATGATTAGATAGTTTCCACAATCATAGACTAAATTAAATTTTAAACATCGCATTGATATCAATCGAGTGTGAAAAATACACATAATATGGAAGAAAAATACATGACATAACATGAAATAGAGAGGTTTAGGAAATACTTTTGAATCTATAAACACATATATTGTATTTCCTCGACATCATCGCTACACCCCCATCGTTTCATAACACTAATCACCACAATCAATGTTCAAGGCCTAAATCATCGATTTTTTTATCTTGTAAAAAATAATAGATTAAAGAATTATCATGTTTACCTAGTAAAAAAACATTTATTTATTCCTAATGAATCAAATTTTAAACCCTCCCAAATCTATAGGGAATGAAAAATTTAAATGAATAACCATCGAATATTTCATTTAATTTGAATATTTGATAATTGTGATTATGTTTTCATAGAAATTATCTCATCAATATATTCAACCTTATATATGGTAGACCTCATGATATTATATATACTGATTATTATATCACTTTTTTAATATATTACATAAATAGTTCTTAAAATATCAATTGAGCATTATGTGAAATCTTTGAATTTCTTATATCATCAGGTTCATATCACTCTATACCATGATTTTATAAATAGATGAATTCATATATCATTTAATTTTAATTATAAATATTAAATATAAATTGGTATATATTGTAATATTATCAAATTACACTATATTTTTCTGAATTATTATCACCATCCTTAATACCTGCTGATCTTGTATAATAATTTTCATAACTTCCCTTGAGAAAAATTGAATGTACAAATTTTTTGGGAATTAATTCTATAATATTAGATGTATTCATAATAATTACACCAATATTTTTATAAGAACTTTTAATTTATATAGAAATTTTAATTATTTAACATTCACAGGTAAATTTTACTCTAAAAGAAACAATGCTTCTAATTTCAGAATGAAAGTTATATTTCACAAGATGAAAAGTTATTTATGAGATTTTTTTAGACTTTTTGGTCCACAAATCCAAATAAGAATAAAGTTTCACTAGAATATCATATAACTACATTAATTTAGCAACCTCGGCCAGAAAATCCCCCAGAACAATGGTATCTAGCTTGGTGCCACATGCCTTAGGTGCGCCTCCCAAATGCCAAACACTAGAGACTAGAAGTTAGTGTGTAATTTAATATGTTTGGGAGACTATACCCAATAGAAATTGATAATACACTGTTCCAAGTATAATAATGTAATATGTAGTAGAAATAAGACCCAGAAGACTCGACACAGACCCTCCATTGGTGGAAGCACACATAATATCAAATAAATAATGGAAGAAATAATTAAACAAATGCTACGAAAGTTAAATAAATAGATCAGAATTCTAGAAAACCATTTGTAGCATCTAGAAAAAACAAAGATGCATTCATTAATAGGTCACACTATTCAATATACAAGTGGTACTAATAGATTAAAAATAGTATCTCAAGATATAATTATCATGCTAATATAGGAATGAAATGTAAAAAAATTAAAACCCCAACTAGGCACAAAATCATGGTCGATGACAATCTACATCATAACTACAACTATCATCCAGCTTCTGAAGTTTATCCTTTACTTGAATGTAAATTCATAATGTCTACACACATCCCAATGTATCCATGTAGGATGTGAGATAAAATTTATTAGGATTCCACCAACTCTTTTTTACCAAAAATATGTGTTTAAACAGACATGAAACATAACTAATGATGTAGTAAAACAAGTTGAAAATAAACAAAAAAACCCCTTTGCTGCTCAACAACCACCAAGAAGTTCCATCTTCTTTAGCCAACCCCAGAATATCATAATTATAGTGGGCCCTCACCCCATTTCCCACAGAACCTGTGATGCTGCACAGACAACGTGAACCCTCAGGTTCCCTAAAAAATCATATAACCTGACACCACTTGTCTCCTAACACCATGTGTCTCACTTCATCATGATGTCCTAAAGGAACACCCATGTAATATTATTATGGTCCCATCAGACCCAGATCAAAATCGAACGTTGTCCCGTGGCACAAAATCTGGTGGAACATCGATGTATATCCTCAATAAAAATATGATGTCCCACGGCCTCACATACGGTGAGCCTCATCCCCCAACCTAATATCCCCACTACTATCAACTGTAGACTCCTCAGATTCCACATGGCTCTCTATATTATGTCCACTAAACCAATAATACCTAAGAGTCAACTATAGGGGGACTCAACCCACAATAGTGGTTAAACCCCCCTCATCAATGGATTCCTCCCTTGTGCACATGACTCAATATTTTATTTCAATCACGATTTGAGGCGACGAGGATATGTACATGATAAATATTTGGTAAGTTTTCTTTTTCCCCTTAATGTTATTTTTAACCACTCCATCCTCCCTAATCTAAATTCTAGTGGGATTAGCCATCATTTATTTCATTATCGTGCATTATGAAGGCATACTATAGGTATTGAAATATCTCCTTCATCTTGGATCTGGATTACCTTTTGCTCATCATGTTGGATGTGCAATGGAAAGTACTCGAGTCAGTTTAAGCCTTTATTCTTCACTATTTCTCATGACCTAGTTATCGAGCAGTGTGTGTTTTTTACATTTTTCATAGATATAATCCATTATGTACCAAATTAGAGGTCGATATCTGAGGAGGAGAGTCATATGACCCAAAGGTTTGTGGTCTATAACTCATCCATCATGTTAATTGATTTTTGAATATGTCTCGTGGGGCCCACCGATTTCATCATGTTCTATTTATAGAATTTATATTCCTTGAATATTCTCAATAGAACCATATGGTTATGATATATCAATAATTTTATTACTTATTGATGGTTACACCCACAATTCCCAACGTCCCATCTAGGATGTTATTCCATAAATGAGTTTTTAGTGTTATGACACTTTTGAGCCTATGTTTGGATGTGCTTGATCATCACCACACTAATCGTAGGTATCCAAATAAAAAATTCTTATTATATCATGTAATGGGGAACAGAATGTAAAATTTCACTTCCACAGGACCCACCTAAGGTAACTTCTTAAAATTTGATAATTAAATGTTAAAGGGAAATTTGAAACTTTAATAAATATATGAAATGAACATATTAAATGTTAATGAATAATTGGTAGCATTTATGTAGAACCCCTTACGATGTTGATGGATGGTTGTGGAGTGAACATTAATTATTGAAGCTGAATTAAATGTATTTAATAAAGGTAGAAGGCTACTAGGCCTTATCACACAAATGAAAGGTATGACTTGAACAAAATAGACATTTTGATAAATTATGAATTTATTAAAGGGTTGCATGCTACATAGCCTCTTAAAAATTATGAAAGGATAGGATTAAACCAATTAAAATAATACATGACATCATTATGAAATTGGAGTGGCATAAATTGATCTGGCCTTGGATTTTTATCCAGGAATGCTTTGAGAACCCACGGACCCCGTTATGTTTCAAAGATGTGGCTTGCTTATGTTGAGACCAAAATAGATCTCGATCATTGACTATTAATGGATTCTTGGTATGACACCATATGGTCCCTAACATAGTATTAAAGGATTCCTTGGATACACTATGTAGATCCATCATTGACATGTTGGTTCCATTGATATGGAACATAGAGCACAATCACGGCTTTTCCCCATCTTACCATTGATGATCACCTTGGATTTTTAGGCATATTATTATTGAATTCCTTGTGATATTATATTTGGATAACACTATTTATCTTAGACAAGCTATAGTTATTACTGATTTAGTGACACGTGATGTCTTCATTGCCTTGGTTATTACCTTGGAACTTTATTATTAAATTTTATTGCAGGCTACCTTATCATAACATGGAACCTAAACTATTTTTAACATGTGACTATTTTATAAACTTGTTATAATCAATTAATAGAATAGTTGTTATCAGAGGTCAGCCATAGGCTGAAGCAGATACTTGGGTATTTTGTTATATTTTACTTCTTTACTTATTTTATAAATATATCCATGTTTACTGACTATTACATTTCCATTACAAGGGAAAGATGTTATAAACAAATTTAGTGGTGGCCCACAGAGATTTATCTAACCACCCTTATTGGTTCTATTTGGTACTTGGAGTATATTACATGAATGCAGGTGTGTATAAAGGGAGGTGAATGGACTGAAAGACTTGATTCATTACTGTTTAGGATGGGCCTTTAAAATAGATGACTGAGCAATAGCACAGGATGCTTAGGATAGTCTATTGATTTATATTATACAATGGCATAACATGTTATTATTTTTATTTTGTATCCATGTTTCCCAATTTTCCAATCACATGACATATCATCATCAACTGTTGTAAGATTGTATGTTATTCCAATAATTTCATTTTTTGTTGTTATTGTCTCCATTTTTCGATGTTCCTTCTGTTAACAAATATTGAATCTACTTTTTATATGTGTTTATATTTATACTCTTTTATATACTCTGGTAATGAGGGAATATTCTCCCAATGGACACACCCAAGGCCCTTGATACTAGTTTCCCACCTCTGGAATTTGGGAGACGCGATTGGGGACATGTGTCCCACCAGGATCTGGACACCGATTAAGTTGTATCCGGGCGTGGGACATCATAAAGTTTCATTAGAGGAGTTATTTTCTTGGTTTTCAATTTTAGGAAATATATTAGCGATTAGGAAGTCTTGGGACTTGGTCATAAGTTACTCTTGGGCATCACAAATCTAGATTTGGTGTAAATGAAAATTTTCCAAAAATATAAATATTTTTCTCCATTCCTATTACAGTTCACATTATTTCACCATTGGGTGATGCACATGTTGTGTGGTGTTTTAAATTATTACTCTATTTCAGGATTTCCTTCATCCCTGGCCCGATGATTTGGGGGAAAGAAGAATTGTTACATGAATCATATTAGGAACCTATAATTCTCATTTTATGAATATTGTTGTTCCAAATAGGTTCATTTAATTACATTGAATCGCATGACGTTCTTGTGATTATTCAAGGATGTAGAGATTGATATCTTGAACAAGTATTACTCTTTCTTGTGATTGAGTGATTTCCAATCACAATCCATGAGTGGTATGTGCCATCATGGGTTAGAATAAGTAATTAATCGAGTTGATCCATCATACTAAAAATAAATGGGTTTTGTTTTCATTGATAAGGTCTATGGGATCTAATTAAATGGGAATGACTAACCATTATTAAGAAAAAAATGACATCTAATTTGAAATGGATCAATATAATAACACATTAATTAATGTTTATGAAAGGTAACGAGTGAACATGGTAATTAAATTTAAAATGAAATGAAACATATAATTGAGAACATACCAGTACATAGCCATCTAACTGGGTAGTTGGGGAAGTAGAGATTGGGTTGTTTTCCACTATTTATTTATTTTCCCTAATTTTTTCTATCTATCATCTTAATGTTTATTATGACGTATTTTCATGGAATTTGTAGAACAATTTCACAATTATTTCCTCATATAATATTCCATGGAATTGGTAATGACCATTCTCTAGATATGGTGCGACCTGAGCCACCTGTCTTACTTCCATGAGTGATACATGAAGCACTACATGTTGTACATGATTTGGACACAGATTCCAAATTATGATATAGTTTCCTGTGACTGATGCAGTCCATGAGTTCTGCTCCAAAGATTGCACCTATAATTACTAATCTGATGCATGATTTCCTGCAAGAGTATCCTCTTACTTTATTTGGGGATGTAGGTCAATATATTGTCGAGTCCTGGCTAGAGGTCACCTTGTGTGTCTCTAAACATTTAAATATGCCTCTTGAAGGGAGGGTCAATCATTCCACATACATGCTTCTGTATTTTTCCAAGTGTTGGTGGGATGTGATTACCTAGGTTGGTCATCATAATGGGATGTTATGGGTTGATTTGCATATTGCCTTCTATGGTCAGTTATTTCCTCAAACGCTGAGAGATGATAGTGATAGAGTGTTCCTAAATATCGAGTTGAGCTCTATGATAGTTATGGAATATTCAATTCATTTTGCAGAGATACAGCACTTTTCACTGCATAGAGCCTGTAATGTGATTTTTTTACAAGACATTTCTAGGATGGTCTCTAATACGCCATCCATAGATAAGTGAATTTCTTTCTCCAACCTATTTTTTGAATAGTAAATCATGCTCTTTTCACTGAGTGTAACCTGATGAACATCAATGGTATCAGGTATAGAGTATCAATGATTAAGTAGTCTAGTAGTTCTCATTGTGGCAAGAAATGTTCCTTCATGGTTTCTCATCATGGCATGGAAAACCAGAGTTTCAATTTTTACAGTTATGTATTGTTTTATTAGTGTGAATGATGGAGGAATATAAAGCCTTATTGTTATAGAGTACCAATGGAGTGTCATCCATGAATCCATATGAGGAATATTTACCATTTATACAAGACCATTCCACTAGCCTTAATTGGAAAAGGATTTGTTCCCACTCGTTCTTCAGGAGAGGGTTCTTTTTCAAAATATCTCGTGGTGAGTTGGAATAGCACTAGTAGTACTACATAAAGAAGAGGTCGTGGATGCGGTATCCAATACCCTAATCACAAGTAGCGCCAATAAAGAAGTTATGATCTTAGTAGTCTAGATATTTCATATGGTTGTGGATCGGGCCAGTTGCATGAATAATCATGTTATTGAGTGAGTCAAATCATATGTTGATTTTTAACTAGAATATCTATAGTACAACAGTATCCCTAGGTTATCTCTCGGCGTATCCTTAGACCATTAATTAAATAGAAGGTTCATATTATGAAAATAAATGAAAAATGGGAATTTATAAAACTTGAGTTTTTTTATTTTAAAACTTAAATTTAAACAATACTTATATGAGAGGGATCGTAATGGAGAAATCATGATCAACAAGGGTATGTGTCCCATGATGCTCAATCCATCATCAATCTTAGGGTAATGGGAAGGATAAATGATTCCTGATTTATAATCACTAAAAATATTGTGGAATGTGATTTCATACTACATCTCCACCAATTATTTGATCAAACAATGATACTTATTTTCGATGACCACCCAAAATCGACATACATGAATCAATGTAAAAAACATATCCCAATAAAGTCATCAAATCTACAACATGATGAGCTGTCTAGATTTGTGAAAATGATAAAAAAATTCACAATACGAGAATATGCATATTCATGGGTTCAAGATCCAAAAATCTATCAGCCGACCTAATGCACTCGCACACTCATGAATGAGAAGGGGTGAGATAAGAAGCAATTTAACTCAAATCATCACAAGATTTGGGGGTGTGTATGGAATTTTTCTCAACATGGGTGTGGACTTTTAGATAAATACTCTATTGATATACAATAGGAAAATTTCCATAATGTTAGATTCGGGTATCAGTATTGATTCCTTGACCTATCAAATTGAATCTTGAGAAATAGATTGTGCCACAAATATATAAATTGACAAAAAAAATACGTTTTCCAAGGCTAAGATTCCTCTATAGGTTTTGAAATTTTATAAAAGTACTAGATAAACCCCTTATCCAAAAATTGAAACCCATTGCTTAATCTTAATAAGAGGATATTACTATAAAGTAAATGGTTAGGGAAAAATATTTAATATCTCTCCACTCCTCAGTATGTGTGAATTCATTTATCACATGGTTATACAATTAGTAGATTATTTGTAGAGTGTGATTGTCCATCCTTAAATCATCATTTGTCATCTGAGTGGGGTTTACAGTATAGCCATCTCATAAATGTGAAAGACACATATTTTTGTGAAAATAATAAAAAATAAGTATAATATAAGTAAACACATAAAAGATCCATTGAAAATATCATATATTTAAAATTCCTAAAATAAGAATCATCTTGAGTAATTTGGGATGTTTTGTTGAATTTATGTTACAAACTGCAACCACCGCTTTTTATGCACTCTAATACACCTCATTATTAAACCTACTTATCTACATGATCAAAACAATGAAAATATACATTCATGGTTATGGATGAAAAAATACTCAATATGATTGTCCTAGGAAATGGGTTTATTCTCATATAAAAAAAAAGTATACAAATGATGTATAAAATATGTATTATCCAAACAAAAAATCCATACACATAAAAATAAAATTCTTCCTTGATAGTTAGTTTTGTATAAAAGATACCCATAACTCCCCCAAATCTCATTTTATAAAAAATGAATAAAAAATATATAATTTATAGCTTCTAATAAAAATATATAAGGGCCCCATATACTCTATCCTAGAAAAGGATACCTTAAAACCTATATTGATCCAACTAGGACCATCATTATGTGATTATAGGTTATAGGTCATACAAATATATCCATTTGGAGACCCCTTAATGAATATTGTAAATTACCTTTCACATGTATAGATTGTAGTGATATATTATGATATGAATAAAGATATTTCCTTATGGATTCTTCCATTGAAAGAGAAATAATACTATAACATCATTTAAAATAAAAATATGATATGAAACTATAAATTACACATATTTAATATTGGATAGATGAATGTTAATAGAATATCCCTACTCTCAAATCGAAGTAACACATATATAGTTGGTTTACATTGAACACAAAAGTACAAGTTATAATGAATGATATTTACTAAAATGAATACAATAAAATAATCATATCACTTGAAATAAGAAAAAAAGTATCAACATATACATAATTAATGTAATAATACATATCCTATTTCATAAACACTTCATCAAATATAATTTATATTTTTCAATCAACATAGATAAGAAAACTATTCACTAATAAACCATATTGGTCATGAATTCATGAAAAAGGTCTTCTGAATATATTATGTTATGTTCCCAACCCTATATAGGTTAAACCACCAAAAATTTACCGATTAAGTCTATTTTTATTACAGGTTATTATAATGTGACATTATTAAATACAATATTTATTCTATGTAGTATATCAACAATTATTGAAGGCCATATTAGCAATATTAAATGTCCACAATATTTATAAAAAATGTGTAGAATGAAAATACAATATATCTAGTGTATCATCAATTAATGTTTATATCATTTCTATGATAATCCATGTTTATACCATTTTAATAGCATGTTATAACTATATTCTAACCATTATAATAAATAAGATAGTATTTCAATTTGAGTATTTGAATCTTCTCTAAATTAAAAAATTCCACTTAAAACATCATAGATTATCAAAATTTGAAAACAATGATTTTATAATGATTTATATGTCCAATGGGAAGTAAAAAAACATTAATTTTCAATATTGATTTCTACATACTCTAAACAAATGATACTTGTTTTGATCAATTTCAACTCAATATATACAAATCATTGATTAGATAGTTTCCAAAAACATAGACTAAATTAAATTTGAAACATCACATTGATGTCAATCGAGTGTGAACAATAAACATAATATGGAAGAAAAATACAAGACATAACATGAAATAGAGAGGTTTAAAAAATACTTTTGAATCTATATAAACATATATTGTATTTCCTAGACATCATCGCTACACCCCCATCGTTTCATAAACCTAATCACCACAATCAATGTTCACGGCCTAAATCATTGATATTTTTATCTTGTAAAAAATAATAGATTAAAGACATATCATGTTTACCTAATAAACAAAACATTTATTTAATCCCAATGAATCAAATTTTAAACCCTCCCAAATCTATAGGGAATGAAAAATTCAAATGAATAACCATTGAATATTTCATTTAATTTGAATCTTTGATAATTGTGATCATGTTTTCATAGAAATTATCTCATCAATATATTCAACGTTATATAGGGTAGACCTCATGATATTATATATACTGATTATTATATCACTTTTTTAATATATTACATAAATAGTTCTTAAAATATCAATTGATCATTATGTGAAATCTTTGAATTTCTTATATCATCAGGTTCCTATCACTCTATATCATGATTTTATAAATAGATGAATTAATATATCATTTAAGTTTAATTATAAATATTAAATATAGATTGTTATATATTGTAATATTATCTAATTACACTATATTTTTCTGAATTATTATCACCATCCTTAATAACTGCTGATCTTGTCTAATAATTTTCATAACTTCCCTTGAGAAAAAATGAATGTACAATTTTTTTGGGAATAAATTCTATAATATTAGAGGTATTCATTATAATTATACAAATATTTTTATAAAAACTTTTAATTTATATAGAAATTTTAATTATTTAACATTGACATATAAATTTTACTCTAAAACAAACAACGCTTCTAATTTCAGAAAGAAAATTATATTTAAAAAGATAAAAATTTATTTATGAGAATTGTTTTTACACTTTGTGGTCCACAAATCCAAATAAGAATAAATTTTCACTATAATATCATATAACTACGTTAATGTAGCATCCTCGACCGGAAAATCCCCCAGAACAATGGTATCTAGCTTGGTTCCACTGGCCTTAGGTGCGCCTCCCAAATTCCAAACACTAGAGACTAACAGTTAGTGTGTAATTTAATATGTTTGGGAGACTATACCCAATTGAAATTGATAATACACTGGTCCAAGTATAATAATGTAATATATAGTAGAAATAAGACCCAAAAGACTCGACACAGACCCTCGATTGGTGGAAGCACACATAATATCAAATAAATAATGGAAGAAATAATTAAACAAATGCCAGGAAAGGTAAATAAATAGATCATCATTCTAGAAAACCATTTGTAGCATCTATAAAGAACAAAGATGCATTCATTAATAGGTCACACTTTTCAATATACAAGTGGTACTAATAGATTAAAAATAGTAGATAAAGATAAAATTATCATGCTAATATAGGAATGAAATGTAAAAAAATTAAAACCCCAACTAGGCACAAAATCATGGACGATGACAATCTACATCCTAAATACTACTATCATCCAGCTTTTGAAGTTTATCCTTTACTTGAATGTAAGTTCATAATGTCTACACGCATCCCAATGTATCCATGCAGGATATGAGATATAATTTTTTAGGATTCCACCAAATCTTTTGTACCAAAAATATGTGTTTAAACAGACATGAAACATAACTAAATAAGTAGTAACACAGGTTGAAAATAAAAAAAACCCCTTTGCTGCTCAATAACCACCAAGAAGGTCCATCTTCTTTTGCCAACCCCAGAATCTCAGAATTAGAGTGGGTACTCTGCCCATTTCCCATAGAATGCGTGATGCTGCACAGACAAGGTGAACCCTCAGGTTCCCTAAAAAATCATATAACCTGACATCACATGTCTCCTAACACCATGTGTCTCACATAATCATGATGTCCTAAAGGAACACCCATGTAATAGTATTATGGTCCCATCAAACCCAGATCAAAATCAAACGTTGTCCCATGGCACAAAATCTGGTGGAACATCGATGTATATCCTCAAAAAAATATGATGGCCCACGGCCTCACTTACGGTGAGCCTCATCCCCCGACCCAATATCCCCACTACTATCAACTGTAGAGTCCTCATATTCTACATGGTTCTCTATATTATATCCACCAAACCAATAATACCTAAGAGTCAACTCTAGGGGGCCTCAACCCACAATAGTGGTTAAACCCCCCTCATCAATGGTTTCCTCCTTTGTGCACATGACTCAATTTTTCATTTCCATCACGATTTGAGGCAGTGAGTCTATGCACATGATAAAGTTTGGGTATGTTTTCTTTTTCCCCATAATGGTCTTTTTAACCACTCCATCCTACCTAATCTAAATTCTAGTGGGATTAGCCGTCATTTATTTCATTACCGTGCTCTATGAAGGCATATTCTAGGTATTGAAATATCTCTTTCATCTTGGATCTGGTTGAGCTTTTGTTCATCATGTTGGATATGCAATGGAAATTACTCGAGTCAGTTTAAGCCTTTCTTCTTCTCTATTTATCTTGACCTAGTTATTGAGCAGTGTGTGTTTTTTACATTTTTCATAGATATAATCCATTATGTACCAAATTAGAGGCTGATATCTGAGGAGGATAGTCGTATGACCCAAAGGTGTGTTGTCTATAACTCATCCATCATGTTAATTGATTTTTGAATATGTCTCGTGGGGCCCACCGATTTCATCATGTTCTATTTATATAATGTATATTCCTTGAATATTCTCAATAGAACCATATGGTTATGATATTTCAATAATTTTATTACTTATTGGTGGTTACACCCACAATTCCCAACGTCCCATGTAGTATGTTATTCCATAAATGAGTTTTTAGTGTTATGACACTTTTGAGCCTATGTTTGGATGTGCCTGATCATCACCACACTAATCGTAGGAATCTAAGTAAAAAATTATTTTTGTATCATGTAATGGTGAACAGAATGTAAAATTTCACTTCCACAGGGCCCACCTAAGGTAAGTGATTCAAATTTGATAATTAAATGTTAATGGGAAATTGGAAACTTTACTAAATATATGACATGAACAGATTAAATGTTAATGAATAATTGGTATCATTTATGTAGAATCCCTTACGATGTTGATGGATGGTTGTGGAGTGAACATTAATTATTGAAGATGAATTAAATGGATTTAATAAAGGTAGAATGCTACTAGGCCTTGTCACACAAATGAAAGGTAAGACTTGACCCAATTAGACATATTGATAAATTATGAATTTATTAAAGGGTTTCATGCTACATAGCCTCTTAAAAATTATGAAAGGAAAGGATTAAACCAATTTAAATAATACATGACATCATTATCAAATTTTAGTGGCATGACTTGATCTGGCCTTCGATTCTTATCCAGGAATGCTTTGAGAACCCATGAACCCCGTTATGTATCAAAGATGTAGATTGCCTAGGTTGAGACCAAATCAGATCTTGATCATTGACTATTCATGGATTCTTGGTATGAGACCATATGGTCCCTAACATTGTATTAAAGGATTCCTGGGATACACTATGTAGATCCATCATTGACATGTAGGTTCCATTGATATGGAACATAGGGCACAATCACTGCTTTTCCCCATTTTACCATTGATGATCACCTTGGATTTGTTAGGAATATTATTATTGAATTACTTGTGATATTCTCTTTGGATAACACTATTTATCTTAGCCAAGATATAGTTATCACTGATTTAGTGACACTTGATGTCTACATTGCCTTGGTTATTACCTTGGAACTTCATTATTAAATGTCATTACAGGCTACCTTGTCATAACATGGAACCTCAACTATTTTTAACATGTGACAATTTTATAAACTAGTTATAATCAATTAATGTAATAGTTGTTATCAGACGTCAACCATAGGCTGATGCAGATACTTGGGTATTTTGTTACATTGTACTTCTTTACTTATTTTGTAAATATATCCATGTTTGCTGACTATTACATTTCCATTACAAGGGAAAGATATTATAAACACCTTTAGTGGTGGCCCAAAGAGACTTATCTAACCACCCCTATTGGTTCTATTTGGTACCCGGAGTAGATTACATGAATGCAGGTGTGTATAAAGGGAGACGTATGGACTAAAAGACTTGATTCATTGTTGTTTAGGATGTGCCTTGAAAATAGATGACTGAGCAATAGAACATGATTCTTGGGATAGTCTATTGATTTCTATTATACAATGTCATAACATGTTTTGATTTCTATATTGTATCCATGTTTTCCAATTTTCTAATCACATGACATATCATCATCAGTTGTTGTAAGATTGTATGTTATTCCAATTATTTCATGTTTTGTTGTTGTTGTCTCCATTTTTTGATGTGCCTTCTGTTAACAGATATTGAATCTACTATTTATATGTGTTTATATTTATGCTCTTTTATATACTCTGGTAATGAGGGAATATTCTCCCAATGAACACAACCAAGGCCCTCGATACTAGTCACCCGCCTCTGGTATTTGGGAGATGCGATTGGGGACATGTGTCCCACTAGGCTCCGGACACCGATTAAGTGGTAGCCGGGCCTGGGACATCATAATGTGTCATTAGAGGAGTTATTATATTGGTTTTCTATTTTTAGGAAATATATTATAGATTAGGAAGGCTTGGGACTTGGTCATAACTTACTCTTGGGCATCAAAAATCAAGTATTGGTGTAAAAGAAAATTTTCCAGAAATATAATTATTTTTCTCCTTTCCTATTACAGTTCACATTATTTCACCATTGGGTGATGTACATGTTGTGTGGTGTTGTAAATTAATACTCTATTTCGGGATTTTCTTTCATCCTTGGCCCGATGATTTGGGGGAAAGAAGAATTGTTACATGAATCATATTAGGAACCTATAATTCTCATTTTATGCATATTTTTGTTCCATATAGGTTCATTTCATTACATTGAATCACATGATGTTCTTGTGATTATTCAGTGATGTAGAGATTTATATCTTGAACAAGTGTTACTCTTTCTTGTGATTGAGTGATTTCCAATCGCATTCCATGAGGGGTATGTGCCATCATGGGTTGGGATGAGTAATTAATCTAGTTTATCTATCATACTATAAATAAATGGGGTTTGTTTTCATTGATAAGGTGTTTGTGAACTAATTCAATGGGAATGACTAACCATTATTAAGAAAATAATGACGTCTAATTTGAAATGGTTCAGTATAATTACAAATTTTTTAATGTTTATGAAAGGTAATGAGTGTACTTGGTAATTAAATTTAAAATGAAATTAAACATATAATTGTGAACATACCAGTACATAGTTATCTATCTGGGTAGTTGGGGTAGTATAGCATGGGTAGTTTTCCATTATTTATTTAGTTTCCCTAATTTTTTATATCTATCATCTTAATGTTTATTATGACGTATTTTCATGGAATTTGTAGAAAAATTTCACAATTATGTCGACATATAATATTCCATGGAATGGGTATTGACCATTCCCTACATGCGGTGCGACCTGAGCCACCAGTATTACTTCCATGAGTGATACATGAAGCACCACATGTTGTACATGATTTGGACATTGATTCCAAATTATGATATAGTTTCCTACATCTGATGCATTCTATGAGTTCTACTCCAAATATTGCACCTATAATGACTAATCTGATGCAGGAGTTCCTGCAAGAGTATCCTCCTACTTTATTTGGGGATGTAGGTCAACATACTGTCGAGTCCTGGCTAGAGGTCACCCTGTGTTTCTTTAAACATTTAAAGATTCCTTTTGGAGGGAGGGTCAATCTTTCCACATACATGCTTCTGGATTTTTCCAAGTGTTGGTGGGATGTGATTACCTCAGATGGTCATCATAATGGGATGTTATGGGTTGATTTCCATATTGCCTTCTATGGTCAGTTATTTCCTCAGATGCCGAGAGATGACAATGATAGAGTGTTCCTGAATATCGAGTTGAGCTCTATGGTAGTTATGGAATATTCGGTTCATTTTGTAGAGATACATCTCTTTTCACTGCATAGACCCAGTAATGTGATTTTTTTGCAAGACGTTTCTAGGATGGGCTCTAATACACCATCCATAGATAAGTGAATTTCTTTCTCCAACATATTCTTTGAATAGTAAATCATGCTCTTTTCACTGAGTGTTACATGATGAACATCAATGGTATCAGGTATAGAGTATCAATGCTGAAGTAGGCTAGTAGTTCTCCTTGTGGCATGAAATGTTCCCTCATGGTTTCTCATCTTGGCATGGAAAACCAGAGTTTCCATTTTTACAGTTATGTATTGTGTTATTAGTGTGGATGATGGAGGAATATAAAGCCTCATTGTTATAGTGTCCCAATGGAGTGTCATTCATGAATCCATATGAGGAATATTTATCATTTATACAAGACCATTCCACTAGCCTTAATTGGAAAAGGATATGTGCCCACTTGTTCTTCAGGAGAGGGTTCTTTTTCACAATATCTGGTGGTGAGTTGGAATAGCACTAGTAGGACTAGATAAAGAAGAGGCCATGGATGTGGTATCCAGTACCCTAATCACAAGTAGTTCCAATAAAGAATTTATGATCTTAGTAGTCTAGATATTTCATATGGTTGTGGATCGGGCAAGTTTCATGAATAATCGTGTTATTGAGTGAGTCCAATCATATGTTGATTTTTAACTAGAATATCTACAGTACAACAGTATCCCTAGGTTATCTCTCGATGTATCCTTAGACCATTAATTAAATAGAAGGTTCTTATTATGAATATAAATGAAAAATGTGAATTTATAAAACTTGAGTTTTTGTATTTTAAATCATAAATTTAAACAATACTTTTATGAGAGAGAACGTAATGGAGAAATCATGATCAACAAGGGAATGTGTCCCTTGATGCTCAATCCATCATCGCTCTCAGGGGAGTGGGTAGGATAAATGATTCCTTGATTTATAATCACTAAAAATATTGTGGAATGTGATTTCATACTACATCTCCACCAAGTATTTGATCAAACAATTATATTTATTTTCGATGACCACCCAAAATCGACAAACATGAATCAGTGTAAAAAACAGAACCCAATAAAGTCATCAAATCTACAACGTGATGAGTTTCCTAGATTTGTGTAATTGATAAAAAAGTTCACAATACAAGAATATGCATATTCATGGGTTCAAGATCCAAAAATATATCAGCCAACCTAATTCACTCGTACACTCATGAATGAGAAGGGGTGAGAAAAGAAGCAATTGCACTCAAATCATCACAAGATCTGGGTATTGAATGGAAGTATGGGGATTATTGTTCCTTTGATTTCTATTTGATCATTCCAGAATAAACAAAAATTAATATGGAATAAATGAATAAAAATTGAAAAAAAAGTGGAAATTCAAATTCCTTATAGAGATTACAAGAAAGGTTCTCAAGATTACAGCAAATGACACCCTGCAAATTGATCCCTAAGAGGTTTATAAGCACATTTGAAAAAAGGGAACTAAACTAGGTAAAGAGAGATCTCAAGTTCGAGTCACCCATACCCCTTGTTTGAAACATTATAGAATGAGGTGGAGGAGAAATTTTATTAAAAAAAACTTCACTCTTTCAAAAAAAAGAATTCAAGTTTATAAGGGACTTGGGTACTATTCAGGGAAGACTTTTTAATTCATTATTATCTAGTTTCTTGACTGAACAAAATGAATTAAATTGTCATGATATTTGGCGGAGAGGTGAGACATCGAGTTATCTGTCCTTTATAAGTGGAATAATCCCAATAAGATCTTCAAGGCCTGAGTTATGGTCCAAATCCAGAAGGGTGGTTCAATTAGGCCTGAGCAGAATTTTGTCACATTGTTGGCCTATTTTGGACCTCCAAATGAATGAATTTTGGCCACATGATCTTCTAGAGAAATATGGACCACGTTGGTTTGCATTAATAATAACAATTTTTTCCAAATGGATTCCCATATTATCAATAATACATATTAATTTTCACATGCATGATTGGGATCTCGCATAGTTTGGCACATTTTCCTTGATTTCCATCACAGGCTCCCCAAGTCACCTCCTCTTGCAATGTAAAAACAGAAACAGGTAAAATTTCCCTATTAAACAGTGATAAAAATTATTTCATTGAATCAATCATGAATTTAAATTTATTATTATATATGGATTATTCATTAAAAAATTGGTTTAAAACCGCTGTGTAAGAATGGAATTGAATAGTGAATTGCTATGATATCACACCCCCACAGCTAAACATTTGAACTCCTGAGAAAAGACAAATATACAAAAAAATGATGCATGTATACATTCCAAACATCATAGAGATTTAAAATTTGATTAAATTTTATTCATTAATGTTATTTGATCAATGAAAAAACCACACCAATGAGTTCTTCATAGTGAAAATTGAAAAAGTTGTCTCATAATTCATTTCGTAATGAAATTAAAAGAGATTCATGATACCAAATTTTTCAATGGATTCAAAAGCCATCCATGCCACTAAATCTCCATGTATTGGTGTAAAATCATATTATACAATTCTTTCCACTTTTTATTCAATAAATATAGGTTATTTTATCATTTTTCAACTTAAATGGTATTTTCCACCAAACCTGCCCTACATCCTTTACAATCACATTTCAAGACCCACTCATGTAAGAATTGAAAAAATTCAAACCAAATTATTAAAACCTAGATATCACCATATGATTCAAATTTCATCCCTCCATTCATTTATTATTTTGGTTTTTTTTCAGAAGTTGAATTTGGAAAAAATCTAACACACATATCTGAACACTTGTTTGATCTCCTCTAGACACTAATTCTAATAGTTATAATAAGATAAAAGTTTGAGGAGGAGTGTTTTTTGACATTACCAAGACACAACCAAATTATTTTTGATTTGTTTTCTATTTTCTAGGGTATACAACACTCAGATATCAAGTACACACACATAGGTCAATCCGGTACAGTAATAAAATAGATCAGATAAGAAACAAACATATGGAATTATCATTTTAAGCTGAAAAAATTAACCTAAAAAATATTTACATTATATTGAGTAAGAAACATTCACACTCAGAAGATAAATTTATAAAAATATTAATTCCATAATAAAGGATGGTTTTCATCAAATGTTAAAATATTAGAGAAAAAAAATTCAACATGCATTTTCATTAAGTTCCATGATATCATGTCCATAAGGTGGGGTTAGTAAATATACAATAAACGAGGAAAAAAGGAGACGAAATAAGAAAGATGATGAAAATCCAAATTAAATCAACAAGATGGGAAAAGTTAAAATACGATAAAGAAGGTGAAAAATAGAAGAAATTAGAAATACGATGAAAATACTAATGAACCTAGGAATGTATCCACCCCCTCCCGCTCCACACACACACACACCTAGAATGTGTAGTGTCCTCAAAATAATAATTGAAAATGTGATAAAGAAGGATAAAACGTTGTGTTTTTCACTGGTATGTTGCTTCTAGAAGGAATATTTACTCTACCAAATTCTCTTGAAAATCTAGAAAGATGTGTTTTCCCATTGACGGAAACACATCATCTTTAAGACCCCAATATTTCATAGTATGCAATCTTTTTTAAAGTAATTCAATAGCATGAATGACACGCAACACCGAGTTCGAGCGTACCCCAACTTACCAAACTAGCCGTTCAAAAAGTGTTTATGAATAGTATTAATTGAATTTAAAATATCATATACTACATATAATTTTAGGATCCATATTTTTTGTTTTTTAGACATAATATAAGAACAAATTCAATTTTCCAGATAAAAGAAGTATTTTTCAAAAATGATATTTTACCGCATTTTAATGGTGAACCCTTTTAAATCCAATATTTGACACTTTTATATATTCTATTTCACAAAAATAAACTACTTTTTTAGAATTCGGGCATAAATATTTATTTTTGATAAATGTTTGGTGCTTTTCTCATAACATTCATATTTGGGTGAACAGTGAATAATACTAAATTTTAATTGAAATCAAATTTTTTAATCAGAATAATTTAGTGTTAAATTATACATTTGAATGTTTTGGAAGTATAATTAGAGTATATTTTTACCGTTTAATCCAATGCTGGTCATTGGAATTAATTTCACTCTGAAATTATACATATACAAATGTCAATATTTTGATAGTTATTGTTTTATAAAAACACGCTATTTTTTTGACAACGAGAATTAATTTTAAATTAATTGTTACAAATTCTATTTTTTGAATTTGGTAAAATATACATCATTTTTTAATTTTTAATATCAAGTATATCTTTGGATGAATTTTTGGAATTTTTCTAAAAAATATCAATATTTGATGAATAGTAAAACCACTTAGTAGTAGTTAAAAAACTGACTTTTTCATTTAAATGAAATTTTACTGCTTTTGTGAATTTAAATTGGAAAATCCAACATATATGGTTGTTATTATTAATTAAAATTGGGATCAATAAGATGATAAGAATTTTTGGTGAATAGTAACTTTTAACTTTTATTTACCGTGGTTAAAGGTAAATAGGGTAATTTATGTTAATAAGAATATTATAAAAACAATTTCCTTTAAAAATTTTCCTAACCTTATTGGATGAGTCCTGGCTGACCATGGACATACTTGGGTGGATTTTTGGTCCCTATGTAGCCACATAAGAGTGATAATGACACTTTATTTTAAATAACTTAATGTAAAGACAAAAATGACATTAAGAAATATCTTTTAGTACATCAATTTTTACATGGGGTTATATAAGTAATATTTTTGACAATAAATATTCTTTATAAAGATAAAGATATTTCCTACATTATGGTATTTATTTTATAATTTTAGACATCAAATAAATTAAATTATTTTGACACCATAAGGATGAAGTCATCACCTCATTAAAAAATGATTTAAATAAATAAGATTATTAATATTAAAACAATTTCCAAAACCTGTCCAAATTTTATTGGCTGATTCTATTTCTAACACGAGTCATTGTATCATTTAATTTAATGGGTTTTGTACATTTTGAAATCGAAGATAAGTTTATAATAAAGTTACATTTTCAAACATTCCAATATAGCACCTCCTCTCCCTTTTAAAAGGACATCACTTCTAACTCATTCCTCACACCTCTCAAGTAACTTGTCTTGTCCAAACCCTACCCAAATAAGCTCTCAAGATCACTATCTTCCACCTCGAAGCCTTAACTTTGGAATAAGTCACATCAAGAAGTCCATTTCGTTCAAACCGAAGGGAGTTAACCAAATTAAATGTAATGGTTTCTCTTAACATTTTTTTCTATTTTTTTACATCTCAAATCCCTAAACTCTTTTTATTCCATTATTTTATGACAACAAGATTATAATATATATACTAGGATGTTTTTCT
The DNA here is from genome assembly GCA_963277665.1 of Viscum album. Taxonomy (NCBI): domain Eukaryota; kingdom Viridiplantae; phylum Streptophyta; class Magnoliopsida; order Santalales; family Viscaceae; genus Viscum; species Viscum album. Next base: position 1,894,837,155 of record OY728151.1, read on the forward strand.
GAGAATTATTTGAACAATAATTACACACACCTCCATCTAATGGGTAAAGAACATATTGTTTCTGTGGATGGAAAACTAACGCCTCACAAAACGACGATTCTTAAGTTATATCCTACCGCCTCTCATGGTGTCCATTAAGATTGAATTTTATTTATATATGATATATATTATGTTTATTTTTTATTTATGCTTCTGTATTTTATATTTATGTCATTTCTTTATGGTTTCCATGATGGGTAAAACACGATAATTTCATTTGAGAAAGTGTAGACAACCGCCCCTCAATGTGATATGACTCGTTAATGACTTATGTGGGACATATAAAAGATGGAGTTAATAATATAATATATGATATTATACTGAAATTATAGTTTAATTATGTATAATTCTGTTTTAATTCCATTAAAATACAAAATAGAATTGAAATTAGCATTCATGCGTACGTATGATCTACCATCTCCATAAATAGTTCATTTCATTTCTTATCCTCAAACATTATGTTCTGTTATAAATACATATATATAATGGATATATAATATATATATTAAATCTAAATGATGTATATAATTCTGGATATAATGTACTTTGGACCACATTAAATACATGTAATTATAAAAAGTTCATTTTTTACTCACGTTCTGACCATCGAAACAATATTCAATATGAACTGAAATAAATAACTAATTGTTATTTCAAGGTAATAAGTGATATAAAATGAATAATGAACTTGAAAAATGTTTTAAATCAAGCATAAATTTACTTATGTTTATTATTCAGGAAGGAAAAGTTACATAAAAGACAAGTCGGACTTGAGGTAAGGGATTTCTTATCTCACTTTTAATTCCATGAGATTTCCATTATTTTCCACATATTTATTAAATGTGGTGTATTGTGTACTTCCATTTGATATATATTATCATTATTAACTTTATATTTATGTAATTATGTGATTCATTTTGTGGTTATTAACTTCTGGTCATATGACTAAATTGATTACAATGAAGTATTGGTTTTTCATCTCACTTTTAATTTCTGTGAGATTCATGTTACATTAGACACAATTTCCTTTTGTGTGGAATATGTACTGATCATTATTGTATTATTGGTGTAATATAATTTAATTTATGGGTATTTACGTCTTTATTGTATGATCCTTCTTTCATGGGGTGTATGTATCCTACGATACAAAATTGGTAAGAGATGTTCAAAGTTAAATTTCCACTCATTGGGCTTTATGCATACTTCATTGATTATTTTACTCCAAAATTATGTATGGAATCACTATTTATTATTTATGTAGTAACTTCCACTCCCCTTTTGGTGGATATACTTTTGATAAAAATAATAAACAAATTTAATATTTCTCCAGTCATTGATATGAACTTGATAAGAGAAATCTTAACACAATTTCCATTCATTGAGTTAATCATCCAAGTCATTGGTGTTGTTTTATCAAGAATATGGGTGAATGTCCTATGATTTATTTACACTAAATATCCAATCATATTGAGTGTATTTATATTTTTAACACATTATTATTTCATTGATTTATCCTTAACCTAAGGATACAGTCTTTATAAGAGATTTCATCTCAATTTGCAATCCATTGAGACTTTTTTTTGTTATACGCCAATTCACTTTTATATGGGGTATATAATGTACTTTGACATAATATATAATAAATACATTTATTATTAGGATATTATAATGTTTTTATTACCTCAATTATTTATATTCAAGTGTCTCAATTTTGGTTATGAACACTAACTAAAATATCATTTAAATGTTTTAAAATTTTATTCTTCTAAATCATTCTCATTAATGTCCATGTTTTGAAAAGGGTTATAAGGATTTATTGATATGGAAATTAATGTTTTCAATATAAAATTCATTTTAATAGTTTCAAAGTGGTATGGGAAGATTTTATTCAAAAATCTATTTTAAACGACATCTAGATAAATAGTGTGACTTTTAAATATTTTCAAGAAAAAGTGGGATATTTATCTCAAATAGTTTGGATGATTATTTTCATCATTGTCAATATCATTCATTACTCTCAATTGAGGTTAATGTTTTATAATACAATATAACATATTGTATTTAATGAGTTATGTTTTACTGGTTATATGCTATGTTTATACCATTCATGGTTTGTGGATAATGTATTGACATTTCATGTGCGAGTTTTAATACGAATGTTTGTGTTATGTTTCAACCTTTTCATATAATAAATAAATTGGACTTAGTAAGTGATGGGTGGAGCCTGCAATAGATCCTCAATGAATTGGCAGGTCTTATGAGGCTACTATACATTGAATTGGCTGAGGCTGTTCCCAATTTTTGATATATGGTTTTGGCTGAGGTCTTAATCATTTTTAGACATCTTGGCCGAGGGCTTGAAAAAATGTTTCTGAATGTCTGGCATTATGAATTCCATCATTATGAGATTAGATATTGATATTTCATATGGTTATTTGGCTACTAGAATACCCATGACTATGTTTTATTATGGCATTATTTACTCAGGTCATATTTCTTCCATAAAAGTGTTAATGATTATTATTTGTAAATGCATGTGTTTTCAATTATTCACCATGCTTAATATTTATGTTTTCTTCTACTGTATTTCTTACCCTTACTGAGCGTTTGACTTCACCTCTTTCTTATGTTTGGTTTTCCCAAGATTTGAAGGAGTTAGTTATGAGTGAATTTTAGGCACAATCTTAGAGTCTTGGTGGTTTCTAATGGAATAAATTAGTGTTGTAATTATTTTCGAGTTTTAATGTTGAAATTATGTATTTATATTGTTTCCAATACTACTAAATAGATCGGTCCTTCGGGACATGATTCCTTCTGATCATTTCAATTTATTAAAATAATGTACCAGCTCCTTGATTCTAGGGTCGGGGTGTTACAGTTGGTATCAGATGAAGTTTAGTACAAACCATGGAAACTAGATTTTGATAAACTCTGATTGGACCACATTACCCTAACATAGAAATTGAGGATTAGTATAGAAGAACTTACAAGAAATTTTTCAATGTAGAGATTTTGTGTATTTTCTATGAAATAGATCCCTGTATGGATACGAGTAGGTAGAGGTGGATCTGGAACAGATGTACCTAGGAGTGAAAATTCTGACATGTAGTTTCGGGCTTGACCTAGGGTATCCTGGTAGATGACAATAGACCTTGCTACACTCTTGGTTATGACACTCCTGGGGGATATGCTTAGGATAATTTAAATTTTCTTTACAAACCGATTTGATGGATTTTAATATATGATGATAATAAATGACCATGGTTATTATTAAGGTGTTTCAAATTGAAAATATGGTATCATGATATTCTATAAATTATTTTATGACTATTTTTACTCAAATAATGCTTCCTAGTTTTAGTCAATGGATGGATTCCAAGAAATTCATAGTAACATTAAGCCTGATGTACAAGGTGGTAACAGTGGTGGAAATGAGCTACAAAATGGAATATTTATAGGAGTAAAACATATCATGTTCATGTCGAATCAGTTTTCCAAAAATATGATCAAAAACATATATATATTAACGAACTCTAGGACTCAAAAAAAGAGAAAGGTGATGAATGATAAGAGCTCTAGAAATGGATACCACGGAGAAAAGAAACCTCAATTACCATCATGCAGGAAATATGGAAGGACACACCCAAGAAAGTGTCTCAATGGAACAAAAGAAATGCTTTAATTGTGGGTCAAAAGGACATAAAGTAAAGAATTTCTAAGGAAAAATGATGAGTTCTATGGAATAAAATAAAAATGGTCCCAATAATCCATTTACAATAATTTTCTATAAATGTAGGGGACCCGACCATTTCCTGAGTGAATTATATATTCTATAGGATATCCTCTTGGTCAAAGAAGAAGCTATGTGGAAATAAATGGTTGGAGAAATGTTTATAATTGTTAATGATCTTTGTTGATGGGATTAATTTGGAATAATTTTCTCTTGTATTTGTATCCCTTTTGTTTTTCAAGTGAAAATTATGTTTGAGGAAGAATTATTAGTTCACTTGTGGATATAGTTACAAATAACCATTTGGTTTTATTTGATCATTTATTTTGTGGCAATTTCAACTTATTAAATTTTGGGATGAAAATGCGAGGTATGGGACAAAATTTGTGTTTATATTATGTTATAGTTATTTTTGAATAATTTATCTCATTTTTGTAATGTTATAAAATAATGTTTTTGAAAAATGACAACACACAGACCATGTGACAATCCGTCAAGTCGGACAAAGCTGTTGGAATCGAACTCACAACCAGAGTGTGATTGGGATTTATGGACTACCACTAGACTACGTGAAGTCCCTGGTTAGTGTGACTAATTTTTTTTAGATAAATGATTTTATTGATAAAAAATAAGTTTATTTTGGATCTTATGTATTATCAAATGGATACCCTTAGTATAGGAAAATGATTTGGTGATTAAGTGATAGATTTTATTTTGGAAGATGTTCACTTTTTTGGAACACTATATGCCTAAGGAAAATAGAATCCTATGAGATTTTATTTGAGGAGTAATGGTGTATTGTTATATATGTTTTTATTGTGGATTTATAGTGATTTGGGCTATTTATTGAAATGATTAACCTATCATTGAGAATATGTGATTAGGATAATTACTTTTAAGTATGTGACTTTAAGAGTTGTCAGTGTCATTTAGAGATACAATTTAATGTGGAAGACTACAAAACCAAATTCTTCTATGTTTTTGGTTTCAATATTAGTCTGAATTATATTTAAGGATTTTATGGACAATTTTTTATTTAATGGTATTTATTTACCTTTCGGGTATTTTTGGTTTCATTTGAGAAATTAATATTAGTATTTCTTTCTCTAAAATATTTTCCTTTTGGGGATCATCAGATCTTTTACAAACCATTTTAGTTTTGGTTAATCTCTAAAGATAAGGTAAATATATAGTTTATCCTTTTTGTATCATGTGATTATCTAGAAGTAGATTCAAGATCGACCGATGTGACCAAGTCATATTTAATACTCATAATTTGATGAAAAATATGAGTTAGAGGTAGAAATTTATTAAAGAATGAAAATCTACTTAAGATGTAAGTATATATCTTTATGTTCTTATTCAATATCATAAATAAATACACCAACATTATAAAATGGAACTTAAAACAAAAAAAAAACCTTTCTCGTTTACATTTCCTACTTGGAAACTAATGACCCTTAATCCCATCACAAGTTTTTTATTTTCTTGTTTTTAACTTTCTTCTGATCATGTTTTCTATCCCTCTCAATCAGAACTTGACAATTAGTTTATCATCCATATCCATGTTTTCCTACATGGAATCCTAGTTTGGGTTATCTCGGGTGACCTTTGTACTTTAACTTATTTCTTTTAAGGTGATAGTTTTATTGACTCTTCTTCCTATGTGTAACATTTAATGAAGTTCCCATGACCACATTTAAAAATCGTGAGGACACAATTTCCGTAAGGGGGGAATAATGTAACACCCTAATATTTCATAGTATGTTATCTCCTTCACAGTAATTCAATAGCTTGCATTACACGCAACACCGAGTTCGAGTGCACCCTGACTTATCAAACTAGCCATTCAAAAAGTGGTTATGAATAGTATTAACTGAATTTTAATTTTAATAAACTACATATAATTTTACAATCCATATTATATGTTTTTTATACATAATATAAGAAAAAAATTCTATTTTTCAGATAACTGAAATTATTTTCAAAATTGAAATTTTACCACATTTTTATGGTGAACCCTTTTAAAGAAAATATTTGAATCTTTTATATATTAAATTTGATAAAATAAACTTTTTATTTAGAATCGGGGCATAAAAATTTATTTTTGATAAATTATTGGTTTTTTTCGGATAACTTTCACATTTTGGGGTATAGTGAAAGATACTAAATTTTAATTGAAAACAAATTTTTTAATCCGAATAATTTGTAGTGTTCAATTATATATTTCAATGGTTTGGAAGTATAATTAGATTATATTTTTACAATTTAATCCAATTTTGGTCATTGAAATTAATTTCACTTCGAAATTATACATAAACAAGTGTCAATATTTTGATTGTTATTATTTCTTAAAAACGTGCTATTCATTTTGGAAATAAGAATTAATTTTTAACTAATTAGTTCAGATTCAATGTTTTGAATTTGGAAAAATAGACATCATTTTTCAATTCAGAATATCAAACTCAGCCTAGGCTTATTTTTTAAAATTTTTCTGAAAAACATTAATTTTTGATGAATAGTAAAACCACTTAGTAGTAGAAAAAAACATACTTTTTAATTTAAATGAAATTATACCACTTCTGGGAATTGAATTCCAAAAACACGACATACATGGTTGTCATTAGTATGTAAAATTTGGTTCAATAATATGAAAATAATTTTTGGTGATTAGTAACTTTTGACTTTTATTGACCGCAGTTAAAGGTAAATTGGGTAATTTAAGGTAAAAAAATATTTTCATAATAAAAAATTACCTTAACACTTTTCCTAACCTTATTTTATGAGTCATGTCCGACCATGGGCATCCTTGGGTCAATTTTTGGACCCCATGGAGAAACTTAAGAGTGATAATGACACTTTATTTTCATTATCTTAATTTAAAGTCAAAAATGAAATTAACAAATATCTTTTAGTAAATAAATTTTTACATGGGGTTATATAAGTCATATTTTCAACTATAAATATTAATTGGAAATATAAAAATATTTACTACATTATGGTAATTTTTTTACAATTTTTAGACATCAAATAAATTATATTATTTATGACTCAATAATGATGCCGTATTCCTCCCATTAATAAATGATTTATATAAATAAGATTATTAATATTAAAACAATATCCAAAACCTGTCCAATTATTATTGGATGATTTTGCTTCGAATTTGAGGCATCTTATCTTTGAATTTAAATAGTTTTGGACCTTCTGGAACCGAATATATGTTTATAATAAAATAACATTTTCAAACATTCCAAAAGATCCCCTCCTCTCCCTTATAAAAGGACACCACTTCTAACTCATTACTCACACCTATCAACCGACTTGGATAATCCAAACCCTTCCCAATTAAGCTATAAAAATCCCTCTCTTCCACCTGAAAGACTTACCTTATGCAGAATACACTTTAAGAAGTCTATTTGGTTCAAACCAAAGGGAGTTAACCAAATTAAAGGTAATGGTTTCTCTTATCTTTTATTCTTTTATTTTAATTTTCCAACCCCTAAACTCTTTTTATTAATTTATTTTATAATAACACTAGTATCGTAAATATACTAGGATTTTATTATGAGATGTATTTTAACTACAATTACACACACCTCCATCTAAGGTGTAAAGAACATATTGTTTCTGTGGATGGAAAACTAACGCCTCACGAAATGGTGATTGCTCAATTATATCCTAACGCCTCTCATGGTGTCCATTAAGATATAATTGTATTTATATATGATATATATATTATTTTTATGTTTTATTTATTCTTATATATGTTATATTTATATCATTTATTTATGGTTTCCATTATGGGTAAAATGCGATAATTTCATTTGAGAAAGTGCTAACTACTGCCCCCTCAATGTGATATGACTCGATAGTGCCTTATGTGGGACATATAAAGTATGGAGTTAATGATATTATAAAGTATATTATACTGGAATTATAATATAACTATTTATCATTATGTTTTAATTTCATTAAAATACAAAATAAAAATGAAAGTAGCGTTCATGCGTACGTATGACTTATCGTCTCCATGAACGGTGCATTTCATTTATTATCTCCAAATGTTATGTACTATTATAAACACACACATATATATATAATTTATATAAAATATATATATTTTATCTAAATAATTTATATCATTATGTAGATAATGGACTTTTGACGACATGGAAAAATTGTAATTATGACAAAATCATTTTTTACTCAAGTTCTGACCATCGATAAAATATCCAATATGTACTCAAATAATTAAATTATTGTTATAGAAAGGTAATAAGTGATATAAAATGAATAATAAAATTTAAAAAATTTCTTAATCAAGTGTAAATTAACTTATGTTTATTATTCAGGAAAAACAAGGAACATAAAAGACATGTCGGACTTGAGGTAAGGGGTTTCTTATCTCCCTTTTAATTCCGTGAGATTTCCATTGTTGGCCACTAATTTATTAAATGTGGTGTAATATGTACTTCAATTTAATATATATTAACATGATTCTATTTTTATTAATGGTATTCTATGATTCATTTGGTGGTTATTAACTTTTGGTCATACGACTCGATTGATTACTATGAAGTAAGGGTTTTTCATCTCACTTTTTATTTCTGTGAGATTCATGTTGTATTGGACACTATTTCATTTTTTGTGGGGTATGTACTGCCCATGATTGTATTATTGGTGTAATATAAATTAATTTATATGTATTTAAATCTTTATTTTATGATCCTTCTTCCATGGTGTGTATGTTTTATAAGTTACTAAATCGGTAATGGAATTTCAAATTTCAATTTCCACTCATTGGGCTTTATGAATACTTAATTTATTATTTTACTCCAAGAATATGTGTGGAATCACTATTTATTATTTATGTATAAACTTCCACCCCCATTTTCGTGGATATTCTTTTGATACAAAAAATCAATCTGTTGAATATTTATCAAGTAATTGATATGGACTTGATATGAGTAATCTTAACTCAATTTCCATTCATTGAGTTAAACATCCAATCCACTGGTGTTATTTTTACAATAATATTTGTGAATGTACATTGATTTATTTACACTAAATATCCAATCATATTGAGTGTATTTATATTTTTCACACGTAATTATGTCATTGATTTATCCTTAACCTAAGGGTACTGTCTTTATATGGGATTTCATCTCAAATTTACAATCCATTGAGACTTCTATTTTGTTATACACCAATTCACTTTTATATGGTGTATATAATGTACTTTGACATAATATATCATGAATCCATTTATTGTCATGAAATTATAATTATTTTATTACCTCAATTATTTATATTCAGGTGTCTCAATTTTGGTTAGGAACTCTAACTAAAAAATTATTTAAATGTTTTAATGATTTATTCTTCTAAATCATTATCATTGATGTCCATGCTTTAAAAATGGTTTAACGGGTTTATATATATTGGAATTAATGTTTTAACATGAAAATTCCTTTAAAATGTTTCAATATAAGGCCCAGGCCTTAAACCTTATTTAATATTTAATTAAATGAATAATTCACATTGAGGATCTTTTCAAGTTTAGAGTTTTAGAGAATTAGATCATAAATCATGAATTACATTCCACATTTAAACAAAGTGGTTACATAAAAGATAGAATTCGTTTTTTCCCATCAACAGAAACATATTTAAAATAAAACATGGATTCTTTCTTGACACTTCCTTGACACTATCATCATATCATGCACCTTTCCCTTGACCTGTGAAAAACATTTCAAAAACTTGGGATGAGCATAAAAAGCTTAGTAAGGGATATAAAAGTATAAAAAGAAAACATTATTCCATGTATGAAATCATAATTCACTCATAAAACATAATCATTTTAACATACCTCATCATATCATGAATAAATCATAGAAATCATAAGGCATAAAGGTAACATGAGGCATTCATAACATTCTTACATAGGGAGTAACCCTCTTGGTTACGTTTGGAATACCCATCACAGTATATTCCCTAAATCTCTTCGGAGAAACCTTAATGTTTAACTCCTTCGTGTTACCCAATGCATTGGAGAGCTATATCGGGCTCACCCGCCCTTAGTTTATCATGGAACCACCTGTCTTCATAATAATTACCAAGAACCACAACATAATTGTATCACATAAAACATTCATAAAGGAAACATAACATTTCCAAATTTCATTCACAAGATATCAATACAACACATGTATATAAAAACATTATGAAAATAATTTTCAATACCAAAATAAGAGAAAAGAAAAAAATGGTATTTACTTTTCTTTAAAAAATGTTATGGCTTGTAGAGGAATCTGAAACTCAAATAATGGTCACGGCGGTAGAGAAGTCATTGTCGCCGCATATGTATGACAAAAAAACATTCCTTTTGTCATTTAGTAAAACGATTCATATAAAAAAATATTCCTTTTGAATAATCATAAAAGTCAAAAGGGTTTATACACCGCATAAAAGAAAGTTGTGTATAAAACAAAATATGCCTCAGTGAAAGGAGATTGAGAGGAAGTCCCATACATCAGGTCCAACTTGACTCGATCGTTATTTAACATCCTGAATAATAAAATTTAGTTAATTTATACTTGCTTAAGAACCTTTTTCAAGTTCATTATTTCTTTTATATCACTTATTACCATGTCATGAACACTATGTAATTATTTAAGTTATTAACGGTCGTTTTAACGATCATTGGCACTTGAGTAAAAAATATGCTCTTTATAATTACAAGTTGTTCATGTATCCATTATATCCATAGTTATACTCATGATTTATATATCATATATATCATATATATCCAGTATATACATACATTTATAATATTACATAATCATTTAGAGATATGAAATGAAATTCACCGTTCATGGAGACGGTAAGCCGTACGTACGCATGAACGCTACTTCCATTTCTATTTCATATATAATGGTCTTAAAACATAATGATACATAATAGTATTATAATTCCCATATTCTATCATATATAATATCTTTCAATCTATCCTTTATACGTACTACATATGGTATTAACGAATCAAATCACTTTCAGGGGGCGGTAGTTCGCACTTCCTAAAATGAAGATATCACGTTAACCCATAATGGAAACCATAAAGGTATGCCATAAATGGAAAATACAGAAGCTTAAGGAAAACATAAACATATTATATATCATATATAAATATAGTGACATATTAATGGCCACCTTTGAAGGTGTTAAAATAATATTGAACAATCATTGTTTCGTGAGGCAGTAATTCACCATCCACAAAAACAATATGTTCTTTAACCATTAGACGGAGGTGTGTGAAAGTGTAGCTCGAATAAATCTTATAAAAACATCCTAGTATATTTAATATAATATTTTTGTTACAAAAAAAGTAATAAAAAGAGTTTATGGGTTTGGAGAAGAAAAATAAAACAAAAGAACACAAGAGAAGACATTACCTTTATGTAGGGTCACTCTCTTTGATTGGATCTCAAAGGCTTCCTTGGAAAGGACTATGCCCAAAGTGAGGCTTCAATGAAGAGTATATGTATGTGGAGTGATTAAATGGGCAGGTTTTGGCCGAGCCAAAGGCTTGAGAGGTGTGTGTAAGGTGGTAGAGGTGGGGGCCTTTTATAAGAGGAGAGGAGGGGAACTCTTGGAAAGTTATAAAATATTACATTATTATAAAATTATTTTTGGATTTAAAAGTTCCAAAAAGGATATATTGCGTGGATAAGGTGATAAGGTTTGGAAATACACCCATCCAATAGGTTTTTGACAAGTGTAGGACTTATATTTTTCCCTATCTTCTCATTTTATTTAAATCGTTCATTTATGAGGTAATCACTGCATCATCACAGTGTCAAAAATAAATTAATTTATATAATGTCTAAAAATTATAAAAAAAATATCATGATGTATTAAATCTTTTTATATTTCTAATGAATATTTATACTCAATGATACGACTTATATAACCCCATGTAAAAATTGTTTTAGTAAAACAACACATGTTTGTGACATTTTAATTTTAACATTAAATAAAAAGGTATTTATGTCATTTTGCAACCGAAGTGGCTCCATGGGGTCCCCAAGTTGACCCATGGATTTTATTGGTTGGAAATTACTCATCCAATGAGGTTAGGGCATTTGTCTAGGTCATTTCATATTATTAAAACAATATTTTTACCTTAAACTACAATAATTACCTCTAATCGCGATTGAAACTTAAAAGTTACTATTCACAAAAAAATTATTTTAATCCCATTGAACCACATTTTACTTTATATTTAAAACCATGTATGTCGGATTTTTGAAATTCAAAACACAGACGTGGTAAAATTTCATTTAAACGAAAAAGCAGTTTTTTAAGTACCACTTAGTGATTTCAATATTTATCAAAAATTGAAGTTTTCCAGAAAAATACTAAAAAATCACCCTAAGATATATTTGATATTCCAAATTCAAAAATGATGTCTATTTTAAAAAATTCAAAACATATAAGTTACATTAATTAATTTAATAATTAATTCCCACTGTCAGAGCAAATAGCATGTTTTATTAAATAATAAGTATCAAAAGATTGACACTAGTTTAAGACCAATTTCAAGGTGAAATTAATCACAATGACCACCATTGGATTACATGTTAAAATATATTCAAATTACACATTAATACCAATTTAAAAAGATAATCTAACCATATAATTAAATTATATGAAAAAGCAGTTTTGATGTAAAATGCAGTATTTTTCACTATTCATTAAAAAATGAACGTTGTCAGAAAAATACCAAAAATTTATCCAATGTAAATTTCAATGTCCCAATCATAAAGAATATGTTTATTTTTAGAAATATAGATTATAAAATTGTCAAAAGTTTGATTTAAAAATGGTTTTCCATCAAAAGGCAGTAAAACAATCTTTTAAAAATATTAGTGTATTCCATGTTTAAGATTGGATTTATTCTCATTTTAAGCCTCTAAAACACTATATAATTCATAAATAGACATAGATAAAAATATATATTATTCATCACTTACTTGGGATGTTACATCCTTCCCCCCTTTAGAAAATTACATCCCAGGAATGTATTTACTTATCGAATAAGTGGGGGTATTTAGACCTCATTGCATTTTCAGATTCCCATGTTGCCTATTCAATCATGTGGTTTTTTCACCAAACCTTTACCTGATGAATCACCTTATTCTGTAACACTTGATCCGTGTGGTCAAGAATCTAGACCGGTTGTTCCTCATAAGATAGGTTCTCTTCCAGCTGAACTACCTCTGGAATCAAAACATGAGATGGATCTGGCATGTACTTACATAACATTGAAACATGAAAAACATTATGTACCTGAGATAAACTCAGAGGTAAAGCCACTCGGTAAGCAACTGATCCAACTCTCTCTAGAATTTCATATGTTCCAATGAACCTTGGACTCAGCTTTCCTTTCTTACCAAATCACATCACAATTTTCCATGGTGAGAATTTGAGAAAAACATGATCACCGACCTCGAAAGATTGATCCTTCCTCCGGTTATCCGCATAAATCTTATGTCTGCTCTGTGTTGTACTCTCATGTGTTTCTGAATCAACTGAACTTTTTCTGCCAACTCTTCCACCAATTATGGTCCCATCAGCTTCCTTTCACCAACTTCATCCCAGAAAGCTGGAGTTCGACACCGCTTCCCATATAAGGCCTCAAATGGTGCCATCTGTATACTAGAATGAAAACTGTTATTATAAGAAAACTCAACCAAAGAAAGATGTTGTTCCCAACTTCTCTGCTAATCCATTGAACAAGGACGTAGCATATCCCCCAAATTCTGAATTGTTCGTTCTGACTGCCGATTTGTTTGAGGATGAAAAGCTTTACTAAAATTTAATTCAGTACCCAACAACTTCTGAAGACCCTTCCAAAAGTTAGAAGTAAACCTGGGATCATGGTCATATAAAATGGAGAGAGGAAATCCATTTAACCTGAATATATTTTTAAGATACAAACAGGAATGTTGATCTAGGGAAAAAGTATCTCGTATAGCAAGAAAATGAGTAGATTTAGTCAAGCGATCAACAATAACCCAGATTACATTATTACCTCGAGATGTCTTCGGAAATCCCACAACGAAGTCCATGGATATATTTTCCCATTTCCACTCTGGCACTGGTAAAGGCTAAAGCATCCCTTTCGGTAACTGCCGCTCTGCTTTAACCGGTCGAAAAGTCAAACACTTCACAGTAAAATCAGTAATATCCCTTTTCATTTCGTCCCACCATTAATACTCCTGAAGATCTCTATACATCTTAGTACTGCCTGGATGAACTGAAAACGGAGAACTATGAGCTTCACATAACAACTCTCTCTTCAACTTTGAATCACAAGGAACAAAAAATCTCTTCCCAAATCTCAAAACAAAATCATTATCAATGTTGAATTTAGGAAACTCACCCTTCTGAACCAGCTCTACCTTTTTCTGCAACTCACTGTCTTGCTTCTGTGCTTGCTTGATTATGTCTGATAGAGAAGATTTCATTGATACCTGAAACAAAACAGAAGGACATCCTGCACCAAAAACTTCTATTCCAATGTTCATCGAATTCTTAACCAAAGGATCATGTTCCAAATGCAACATTGTTAATGAAGCATTACTTTTTTTACTCAAATCATCAGCCACATTATTTTCTTTTCAGAGATGGTAATGAATTGTACAATCATAATCCAAGATTAATTCTATCCATCTCCTCTTTCTCATGTTCAATTCTTTCTGAGTGAATATATACATTAAACTTTTTTGATCGGTATATATTTCACACTTTACACCATAAAAAGATGCCTCCAAATTTTTTAAGAGAAAACAACAGTAGCTAATTCCAAAACATGTGTAGGGTAATTTACCTCATGAGTTTTTAACTGACATGAAGCATAAGCTATTACCTAATCATTATGCATTAGTATTCAACCAATTCCATTCCATGAAGCATCATTGTAGATAACAAACTCACCATTCCTGTAAGGTAGTGCCAAAACAGGAGCATTCCCCAATCTTCTTTTCAACTCCTGAGTCAACTGAGCCATCACTGCAACAAACTGTTTAGTTCGGATTCTGACCATCTCAGGATACTATTTTTAAAGGTCATTTCTCTTTGTATGTCTTCCCAGAAAATTTTTTATGTTTCCTCTATGAAAAACAATTCTTAACACAGAAATATCTTAGGCAAAGCAACATGGTAATCTTAAAATTCTATATCATTTCAATTTGACCATTTAAAAAATTATTTTTGGAAAATCATTTAATATAATTATAACTCCTAAAGTTATCTAAACCGACCTTTGATACCAACTATAAGGCCCCAGCCTTAGACCTTACTTAATATTGAATTAAATGAATAATTCACATTGAGGATCTTTTCAGGTTTAGAGTTTTAGAGAATTATATCATAAATCATGAATCACATTCCACATTTAAAAAAAGTGGTTACATAAAAGATAGAATTAGTTTTTTCCCATAAACGGAAACATATTTAAAATAAAACATGGATTCTTTCTTGAAACTTCCTTAACACTATCATCATATCATGCAACTTTCCCTTGACCTGTGAAAAACATTTCAAAAACCTGGGATGAGCATAAAAAGCTCAGTAAGGGATATAAAAGTATGAAAAGAAAACATTAGTTCATGTATTAAATCATACCTTACTCATAAAACATAAGCATTTTAACATACCTCATCAAATAATGAATAAATTATAGAAATCATAAGGCATAAAGGTAACTTGAGGCAGTCATAACATTTTTATGTAGGGAGTAACCCTCTTGGTAACGTTTGGAATACCCATCACAGTATATTCCCTAAATCTATTCGGAGAAACCTTAATGTTTAACTCCATCGCATTACCCAATGCATTGGAGAGCTATATCGGGCTCACCCACCCTTAGTTTATCACGGAACCACCCATCTTCATAATAATGCCCAAGAACCACAACATAATCGTATCACATAAACATGCATAAAGGAAACATAACATTTCCACCATTCATTCACAAGATAACAATAAAACACATTGATATAAAAACATTATGAAAACCATTTTCAATACCAAAATAAATGAAAAGTAAAACATGGTATTTATTTTTCTTTAAAAAAAATGTATGGCTTGTAGAGGCAGCAGAAACTCAAATAATGGTCACGGCGGTGGAGAAGTCGTTGTCTCCGCATATGTACGACATAAACACATTCCTTTTGTCGTTTAGTAAAAATATCCGTATAAAAAAATATTCCTTTTTAATAAACATAAAAGTCAAAAGTGTTTATACACCGTATAAACTAAAGTTGTGTATAAAACAAAATATGCCTCAATGAAAGGAGATTGAGACGAAGTCTCATACCTCGGGTCCGACTTGACTCGATCGTTTTTTAACGTCCTGAATAATAAACATGAGTTAATTTATAATTTCTTAAGAACATTTTTCAAGTTCATTACTCCTTTTATATCACTTATTACCATGTCATGAACACTATGTAATTATTTAAGTTATTAACGGTCGTTTTAACAATCATTGGTCCTTCAGTCAAAAATATGCTATTTATAATTACAAGTTGTTCATGTATCCATTATATCCAGAGTTATAACCATGATGTATATATCATATATATCATATATATCCAGTATATACATGCATTTATAATATTACATAATCATTTAGAGGTAAGAAATGAAATGCACCATTAATGGAGACGGTAATCCGTTCGTACGCATGAATGCTACCTCCATTTCTATTTCATATTTAATGGAATTAAAATATAATGATACATAATAGTATTATAATTCCATTATTTTATCATATATAATATCATTCAATCTATCCTTTATACGTACCACATATGGTATTAACGAATCAAATCACTTTGAGGAGGCGGTAGTCCGCACTTCCTAAAATGAAGATATCGCGTTTACCCATAATTGAAACCATAAAGGTATGTCATAAATGAAAAATACATAAGCTTAAGGAAAACATAAACATATTATATATCATATATAAATATAGTGTCATTTTAATGGCCTCCTTTGAAGATGTTAAAATAATATTGAACAATCATCGTTTCGTGAGGTAGTAATTCGCCATCCACAGAAACAGTATGTTCTTTAACCATTAGATGGAGGTGTGTGAAATTGTAGCTCGAATCCTTCTAATAAAAACATCCTTGTATATTTAAGATACTATTTTTGTTACAAAAAAAAGTAATAAAAAGAGTTTAGGGGTTTGGAGAAGAAAAATAAATCAAAAGAACAAAAGGAAAGACATTACCATTTAATCTGGTAACTCTCTTTGATTTGAGCTCAAAGGCTTCCTTGGAAAGGATTATGCCCAAAGTGAGGCTTCAATGATGAATAGAGGTATGATGAGAGATTAAATGGGCATGGTTTGGTCGATACAAAGGCTTGAGAGGTGTGTGTAAGGTGTTAGAGGTGAGGGCCTTTTATAAGAGGAGAGGAGGGGCACTCATGGAAAGTTATAAAATATTACTTTATTATAAAATGGTTTTCAGATTTAGAAGGTCCCAAAAGGATATATTTCGTGTATAAGGTGATAAGGTTTCTAAATACATGCATACAATAGGTTTTTGACAAGTTTAAGACATAGATTTTACCCTATTATCTCATTTTATTTAAATCGTTCATTTATGAGGTAATCAATACATCATCACGATGTCATAAATAAATTAAATAATTTAATGTCTAAAAATTATAAAAAAAGTATCATGATGTAGGAAATCTCTTTATATTTCTAATGAATATATATAGTCAAAGATATGACTTATATAACCCCATGTAAAAATTGTTTTAGTAAAACAACACATGTTTGTGACATTTTAATTTTAACTTTAAATAAAAAGGTATTTATGTCATTTTACAACCAAAGTGGCTCCATGGGGTCCCCAAGTTTACCCATGGGTTGTATTGGTCGTCCATAACTCATCCAATGAGGGTAGGTCATGTGTCTAGGTCATTTCATATTATTAAAACATTATTTTTATCTTAAACTACACTAATTACCTCTAATCGCGATTAAAACTTAAATGTTACTATTCACCAAAAAATTATTTTAATCCCATTGAACCAAATTTTACTTCTTAATGACAACAATGTATGTTGGATTTTTTAAATTCAAAACACAGAGGTGGTAAAATTTCATTTAAACGAAAAATCAGTTTTTTAAGTACCACTTAGTGGTTTCACTATTCATCAAAAATTGAAGTTTTCCAGAAAAATACAAAAAATTCACCCTAAGATATATTTGATATTCCAAATTCAAAAATGATGTCTATTTTAAAAAATTAAATAAATATAAGTTACATTAATTAATTTAATAAATAATTTCTGCTGTCAGAGCAGATAGCGTGTTTTTATGAAACAATAAGTATCAAAAGATTGACACTAGTTTAAGTCCAATTTCAAGGTGAAATTAATCCAAATGACCACAATTGGATTACATGGTAAAAATATATTCAAATTAAACTTTAAGACCAATTTAAAAAGATAATCAATCCATATAATTAAATTATATGAAAAAACAGATTTGATGTAAAATACAGTATTTTTCAATATTCATTAAAAAATGAACATTGTCAGAAAAATACCAAAAATTTAACCAATGTAAATTTCAATGTCCCAATCATAAAGTATATTTTTATTTTGACAAATAGAGATTATAAAATTTTCAAATGTTTGGTTTAAAAATGGTTTGCCATCAAAAGGAAGTAAAATAATCTTTTAAATATATGAGTGTATTCCATGCTTAAGATTGGATTTATTCTCATTTTAAGACTCTAAAACACTATCTAATTCATAAATAGACATAAATAAAAAAATATATTATTCATCACTTACTTGGGATGTTACATTCAAATTGGTATGGTACACTTTGATTCAAAAATCTATTTTAAATGACTTCTTGGTAAATAGTGTGACTTTTAAATATATATAAGAAAAAATGGGGATATTTCTCTCAAAAAGTTTCGATGATTATATTAATCTTAGTCAATATCCTTCATTATTCCCGATTGAGGTCAATTTTTTATAATAAAATATTCCATATTGTATATAATTAGACATATTTGACTGTAGATGTGCTATTTTTATACCATTCACAGTTTATGGATAAGTTATCAACATTTCATATGCGAGTTTTAATACAAATGTTTGAGTTATGTTTCAACATTTTCATTTGAGGAATGCATTGGACATAGTAAGTGATTAGTGGAGCCCGCTATAGCTCATCGATGCATCGGTCGGTCTAATGAGACAACTAGACATGGAATTGGATGAGGCCTTTCCCAATTTTTGACATATAGTTTTGGACGAGGTCTTGATCATTTTTAGATATCTTGGCTAAGGCCTTGACAAAATGTTTCTCATTGAATGGCATTATGCATTCAATCATTATGAGATTAGCTATTGATATTTCATATGGTTATTCATCTTGAATAATACCCATGAATATGTTTTATTATGGAATTATTTACTCATCTCATATTCGTACCATAAAAGTGTTCATGTTTATTATTTGTAAAGGTATGTGTTTTCAATTATTCACCATGATTAATATTTATGTTAACTTCTGCTATTTTGCTTACCCTTACTGAGCATTTGATCTCACCCATTTCTTATGTTTCATTTTCCTAGGATATAAAGGAGTTAGTTATGAGTGACTTGTAGGCATAATCTATGAGGCTTGGATGTTTCTAATGGAATAAATTAGTGTTGTATTTCTTTTCATGTTTTAAAGTTGAACTTATGTATGTATCTTGTTTAAAAGACTACTAAAATGATCGGTCCTTCGGGACATGATTTCTTGTGATCATTCCAATGTATTAATAAAATACACTAGCTCTTATATTTTGGGGTCGGGGTGTTACATCATCCACTCTGCTCATGAAAAATATGTATTACACCAAAAGGGTAAATATTAGTAATATAATAGAGACCAATCCATCGTGAACAAAGCTTACCTGGGTAGAGATTTAGTTAGTAATTGAACATGATAACCCTCTCAGAATTATGGATCATCCACTAATGAATCATGCTTTCATGATTAGCCTATTTATTTTCTTTATTGATCTAAGAGTTCTCATATGCATCACGTCAATTTTCGTCCAACTCATGAATCTTCAGCTTCATATGCAAACCTACATCATAACGATTCATATTACATTGTTTAACAACTTAGTTTCAATGTGTTCTACCACTATTAGATGATGAAAATCCCTTATAATTAAACTATTCTAAGGAGACATTCTAATATGGGTTTTAAAATATGTACGGTATGCCCAATGTGCATCATCAATGAGAAAACTCCAATCTTTCCTATTGGGTTGTACCGTTTTTTTCAATATTCTCTTAACAACCCAATTTGAGATTAATGATTTTCTATTAGTTTGGTTGTGATATAAAGTGGATAAATTATGATCCCACACATATATACGAATGAAATTCTTCATGTTTTGATTGAATAATTGTGAACCCTGATTACTAATGATGAATCTCAACAAACCAAACAATCAAAAAATCTGGGACCTTACAAAATCAAAAACAACTCGAGAGTAATATACCCTAGTATCATTTTCTTCCACCCATTTATATTCAGATTCTCCAAGATAATAATATGTACACAAATCCAAATGAAATTATAAAAGGGCACATGAAATCAATGCCCCATGAATCAAAAATTTCACCATATAACATGGGATATTGGGGAATTTCATTCCTCATAGAAATATTCATAATTAATTAACAATGACTACATTACATGAAAAATATATGGGTATACCTATAAAATTTTTCCCAATAAATCACTGAGTCAAGGAAATTTGGAGTTGTTTGTTGAGATCCAAAGGGGCCTCCATAATCCAATATAAGGCATAAGGTCAAAACAGAGGTAAACTCATGGTCTTGGGAACATAAGAAAACTATTTATTCCCAACATATTCTCCCCTGATATGGTTCATCCAAAATATACCATAAAGTTTAATTCTAATGTCTCTTTAATTGTGATGTTTTGAAATCAATGGGGACCATATATGTTTATATAAAATTCAAAATGATTTCATACCAGGGGTAAGGTCCAAAACATGACAAATATTATCCTGAGGGAAGAATTCCATAATGGGGAGGGATGATTCAACATGGTTATCCAATGGTGTAGAAAAAATACTAATGTGGCCAGCTAAAAAAATTTCCACCCCCTCTAGTCTCTTATCTCAATGAAAAACTCCTAGAGGAGGAGCATCCATTGTATGAGACAAGGATTAGATTCATGTTTCTTTTGTAAAATTGATGGAAGTTTTTTTAGAAAAAACATAGAATTTTTTCCCAAGATTATTTTCATGAAACTTTTACATGACAAAAACAATATATAGGTGTTATTTTTCAATGGTTGTATAGTTTACCGAGTTAGGGTCAAGGTTAATTAAGGCATATAGAAAGAAATAAGGATCCTTCTCAACCTTTTTTGATAAGACTTCATCAACTTCAATGTTAGAGGCATCACACATATGATCTAAGATGAGATACCACATTGGTGGTTGGATGATGGGAGGTGATATGAGACACATTTTTACTGAATTGAATACATACCCAAAATTTTTATCAAACACAAATATAGAATCTTTTGTAGTAACCTATACAATAGAGGTGTGATCTTACTAAATTCATTAACAGATCGATAGAAAAAATCAGCATGACCCAATAAATTTCACACCTCACGAACAAATTTTGGATATTTAAATGATGAATTTAATTAAATTTTAATTTTATCAACCATAATTTACTTATTTGAAATGAAATTCCCATGAAATATCCCCCACTCACCCATGAAATAACATTTATCATAATTAAAAAAAATATTTTTCAAAGCTGCGGCGGAGGATAAAAACTAGGTGTTCCAAACAATCATCAAATGAAGAACCATATACCATGAAATAATCCATAAATACTTCCATACCTCTCTCATGTAACATTGATAAAATACCCAATATACATCACTGAAATGTACCAGGAGAATTGCATAATCCAAAAGGAATTATTGTGTATGAAATTGTTTATAATGGAGAGGTAAATTTTGTCTTTTCTTGATCCTCAGGGGATATAGGCATTTGTAAATAACCCAAATAGACATCATGGAAACAATAATTGGAGTTAACAATAAATTACTCTAACATTCGGTCAATTAAAGGTAGAATAATGTGCTTATTTCTCATGGCTTGATTCAATCAACGACTGTCAATATAGACGTGCAAAGTATTTTTCAGACATGTTGGAACCAATTCATACCTTTAAATTGATATGTCTATAATTCTTGGTTTCTAGGCACAATTTTCACTAGACTAACCCATTTACTATTAGATATAGGATACATGATCCCATCAACATGTAATTTACTAACATCTAATTTTACCACTTCATAGAGAGTGGGATTTATCCAGTGTTGAGATTGTAGTATATACATAGCCTCATCATAAAAATTATATGGAGCATACAAATAGTTTGGATAATCCTAGTAATATCATCCAATATCGATCCTATCTCTTGTGTACACTCTCAAGAAAGGTTGAGAAGTTTTGATTCCATCTGTGGATAGAGTTTGTTTGCAATAATGATAGGTAATAGGTCAATACCCTTAGTATATCAATATTTTAATTTACAAAAAAGTTGTTTGAGTTCCAGAACTGTTGGATTTTGGAATGAGGGCGGGGAGTTATGGGGAGTGAGTTCCATGAAATATTCTATTTTATTATGTTTATTCCCTAAGGAAAATGAATCTGTAGAAATGATATTTTCATAATCATTGATGATCATGGGTACCTTATAGTGAACACACTCATCAATCAAAGCACAAAACGTTGTTTTTTCAGAACCCATATAACACCTAAAACATGAATACAAACTCAAATCATACAAGGGTGAAGTAGAGTAAAATTAGTTAGGGAATGAGTTGAGAAATGAATTTTGAGTTTGTGTGTCATTAGATGGCACATCCATATAATTGACAAGAAGAGTGGAGTGATCATTAATGGGGGTTTTCATATCCTCAAGTATGTTAAAACTCACCTTTTCTCAAATGAACTCAATGGAAAACTTACCATTGTTAATGTTGATGATATTATTTGCTGTTTTGAGGAATGGCCTCAAATGTATGAGAGGATAATGTCCTTGGGTTTGGTTATCTTCCATCTCATGACTGATGAAATAAATGGGGAAGATGCAATTCTTCACTCTTACAAGGATATACTCAATCACTCATGTTTGATGCTTAGTAATCTGGTTGGCAAGTTTCATGACAATGCCAGTTGGATTATGCAATCTAACCTATAAATAAGTGTACATAGAGTTTGGAATTACATTAATTGAATCACCTAAATCATGCTTAGAATCGGAAAATAAGGTCTCACATATGGTACACATTATCGTGAATGTGCCCAGATCCTCGCATTTGGTTGGAATTGCTGGTTGAATCAAAGCCAATACCTTCCTTCCCACGTTGACTCTCTGATTCCCCTTCAACCTCATTATATGGGTGAAAATATCTTTATGAAATTTTCCATATAGATGGATTTTTTTAACTACATACAATAAAGGAATGTTAACTTGAACCTCTTAAAATGTATCCATTATTTCTTTATCAATATCTTTATCATAAAATTTCTTAGATTTATAGAGTCTTTAGGGTAAAGAAAGCAGAATGAATTGTTCATTTGAATCATTAATGCTAATTTTATTTCCATTTTTTATTCATTGGAATCATTTATGGGTGGATAAAGAGTGTTTTAGAGATGGGGACATTCCTATTGGGTATAATCATTGGGCAATGAAAATTCCATACCACTAAAAAGTGTGATTGAACAGTCATTAACTTGGTACCATTGATTAGAAATGGTTTGGGATGGTATTTGTTCAGAAACATGATTCTTTATCTAATCAATGGTGTTTTCCAGTTTTCCCACATGAGTTCATATGTCTTGATTATATGATTGTGAGGTCTATTGAAACAGGAGGTTATGGTTGCCATTTTCTTCACCATGTCCTTGAGTGTTGGTTTAGATTTGGGAGGAGAATCCTTTTGAGAGGTTAAGGATAAAAAGGATTCTTACCATATACATTTTTATATGAATTTGGCTTGTGTCCTCTTGAGTTTCCTCTTTATTGAAAATAGAGTTGTACTTTCCACCTAGGGTTTGGATTTGGAATGAATTGTTCTTGCACGAGGGAGGTGATTGTTGAAATGAAATCCCTGGGAAAAAAACTACACAAGACTAAGGTGAATCTTGATGTTGTGGGAACATCTCATAAAAATGAGTATTGTAAAAACAAATAACAAAATGTCATGGAATTGAAGAAGAGTGTGAGATACCATGTGCATGAGTTAATTTCCATAGAAGGGTATGCATCTCATAATGTTTATTATATACCTATTGTTCTAGGGATGGATGACATACCTCATAAACTCATCAGGTTGGTAAAATACCTCGCTTACCACATTGTTCTTCATTTTTTTCCATATTGTCTATTTAGTCATGAAAACTGGAATGAGTTATATAAATATGGGAACCACCATATACATGTATAATCATTCCACAATCAGGGGAGATTTTTCCCCTAAAGAAGTATTACATTAGTATATTTTCCCTAATCTGATGGTGGGGGATTCTTGATAAAAGTCTTTTGAATCATTACTAGAATTAATGAAGGGTCTCACCTAGTTATTTTCAAATTCCATAGATTTCATTCCTAATTTATACAGTTCGGAAGTCAGGGAAGAACTTCTACACAAATAGTGTTTTTAGGTCATTTCAACCCCTAATTATGGTAGATTAATTGTGTATACAATCTTCGGCACAACCATCAAGGGAGAATGGGAAGGCCCTTTACATAATAAACCCATCATACACATTTTTGGGTATCATGGTGGAGAACAGTATGTGAAACTCTTTATGGTTTTTATGATGTTCCTCACAGGTAAGGCCATGAAATTTTGGAAGTCGGTGGATAAGGCCTAACGTCAACTCAATGATGGAAACTTCGTTAGTATATTTGATGAATCCATGTTGGTACTCCATTTTTGGGGTGGTCAGTTATTTTTAATTTTGGTTTTTTCAACCACAATTTATGCGGTTTGAGATGGTTATTTTTTTTTATTTTATTAACACAGCTTTATATTCAAAAATGGTTTCCTCAAGGTTACTTCATTAACCTAGTTTAGATGAACTAATTTGTGATTAGATTTTGCACTGAATGAGGGTAATATTCAATGTTAATATATATTATATTAATGTGATTTATTATTAAAAAAACCCATTTTAGTGCTTTTTACACATTGAACATCATTTTCACATTATGATTTTAATTCCCTCTTAAAATGCACAATTACATCGTACAATTTTGAACACATCCTAAAATAAAAAATGACCTATAATTTATTTTCAAGTTTTATTTTAAGGTATCTCATACTACCAGGAACAATTTATACTTTTTTTGTATCTAAATATTCACATTGGGAGACCACCAAAATGGGCTTTCATGGAAACACATTCTCAGCAATGTAAATTGGACAATAGCCTAACAAAAAGTATGTAGCATCCAAGATAGAAGCCCAATGTTATTAAAACATTATCTAATGATAGAGGAAATTATGGAGAATATTTAATTATATTGTTGAAAGAGTTAATTCGTATTTTTAATGGTGTTCCAGTCAGCCCAATTTGGAGATAAAATTATGGGCCAGATTTTGAGGCCCAAGATAACATACCACCATTTTGCTAATATCTTGCAAACAAAAATTCCATTTGGGTAGAAATATTATAGGATGTTTGGAGACATCTAGATATCCAATTTATTATTTATGGATGAATCTAATTCGGCCATAAAAAAGGTCATTTTGACATGTCTGTTCAATGGATGCAAATGGCCTACCACTTCGGGCCAAGGGTCGAAATGTCTATCTCTGACATGCATTCAGCCACCCTATTCCTACCATAATCAACAGGGACGACATTCACTATTTGAGGATCGACCCAAGGCTTCTAAATTATAATTTAAGGCAGCAGTGTGGGGGGATTTATTCATCTATGGTTCTTTGCTTAATTGTAATGTTATTCAGTGATTTTTTTTCCTTGAGTTTGTTTTTCTCATGTAAGATGTTCAATTCACTTTAGTTTCTTAATAAAATTTAT
The DNA here is from genome assembly GCA_963277665.1 of Viscum album. NCBI lineage: Eukaryota > Viridiplantae > Streptophyta > Magnoliopsida > Santalales > Viscaceae > Viscum > Viscum album. The sequence goes on from OY728151.1 coordinate 1,894,863,147, forward strand.
TCATATCCCCATATTTTGTTCTCCTTCATTTATTGTTTCTAATATTGATTCAATGTGTTAATTTATTCACACCAAACCTTGTGTAATTATCATACAATGGTGGAGTGATCATTATTTCATTGTATTTTTTTATTTCTCTAATTTTTCCCTCAGGAGTCTACTTTCCGCTCCCTATGAAACCATAGAATCAGTGGAGGGATAACCCACTTATGGGATGATCCAAGGGAGTATAAAGGGATGGGATTTGATGTTATTTCATACTCCATTAATGTCTGATCATTTCTTTTTATTGATAATTTTGTTTGAAGATCTTTAAACTCCTTTGTTATTGTTGTATTTAAGGCTACACACTTCAAGTTATAATATGAACCTTTACCTTGGAGTGCTCAAAAATTTGATCCTTCATGTGTATAGGTGATTAGTATTCAGGTGTTTTGAAATTATACAAATAAGTGATGACATTTTTTGATCTCCTTAAATGAACCCATCTCAAATAGAAGAAGTTGAAATAATTGAAATAAAAATTTAATCCAATCAACCCCGAGAAATAACCTAGGATCAACTCATTATATTAATTCAAATTCACTTAAGAATATTAGCGGCCACTTCAACCAATATTAAATCAACCCAAATAGTTCTAACTCGTAGGTAGGAACAGTCCATAAAATGTATGTTTGAATAGTTTTCTTATTAGGTCTCTGAGGATTCGACAACCCAAGATAAAATTTAACCGACCAGTTAAAGCTAAAATAATGGGTAAAATTGGGCGAGACCAAATTTTGGAATCATTTTTGGGGACCTAAGAACGTTATCATAGACACTATATTCCTCTTCTCACCCCAATTAACTATTATCATCCCCATCTCTCTTATCATTACCCATTTTAGTTTGTGTGTTTCCTAAGAATTTAGAATCCAACTTTCAGTCTTCTCCAATAGAGTATCTTCCAAATTAACATGTCACAACACCATACTAGAATGAAATAGAAAATCAATATTGGGAATCCCCTAAATTATTAAATTTCTTTAATAGCCCCTTGATTAATTACCACACACCTAGTGACATGTACAATAATTTGGATGCGGAATATTGAATGGATAAATTTCCATCACTCTGACAGAAAGTGGAAGAGATCAATATTAGGGAATTACTGGATGTACAAGATTCTATCCTGCATAATCCCCAACATCTTCTGGAACAATTGTGTGAAAAAATGGATAAACATAATTTTGATGTTTCATCATTGACATTAGAACTAAAAATAATTGAAACGTGTGAGGAAACCAACCCTACAATGACTGTCCCTTCCGTAACCTTATGTGACCTTTCTTATTCCCAAAAAACCCCACGTGAACTTACTAAAGAACCAACCATTGGATTTGGGATAGATGAAGTGGATAATTGAATTGTTTAAGGGTCTTTAAAATAAGTGGAAATTGATATTTTGGATTCAAAATATGAGAATTTGACATTGTATATTGAGTCTCCTAATTATAACTCTATTGATGAATTTTCAAAAACACCAATAACTAAACCATTGAGATAAATCAAAAACATTGAGTCCATATCCATTCATAACATTGATCTTTAAATTTTTTTGGTTGAATATTCTGTTCAAAATGAACTGATTCTGTTGAGAAATTTGGAAAACTATGTTGGATTCAAAATCTCAACATGTATCTGAATGCCCCATCCAAACCAAGCTCAAAATAATTATCCTTAAATCTGCACAAAAATATCCTTTCCTAGGGTATAACCCTGATCTTTCAGTTGGAATTAATTATTCTATTGAATACAAAAACAATTTAATGATCATTTAGGTCTTAGGAAAGACTACATAGAAAAATGGATCAACCATTTCTGATATTCCTTGGATTTTACCACTCATTATAGAACATAGGTTTTCACGTGAAAATAATTATATAAAAATAATAAATCTCAATCTAGTGGAAATGGAGAAAAATGGGGTCCTTAAAATGTTGAAAATTGGTATTGGGTAAGTTAGGGGTTCTTGTTGAGCAAGTGAGGTTAAAAAAGCACTGCATGGGAGGCAACATGGGGTTTTCATCTTTGGAGAATCATCATTATTTAAAAATAGGATTAATAAATAAATTTTATTTTTAAAAAATAATTAACTCTACAAATGATAGTACCATAGACTATTTACTTGTTCATCTATAATCACTATGGATGGGTATGAAAGGGGATCACCATATTCATATGTGTCTCGTGGTGTGATCCTTGAGTAATACTGTACACAGAAATTTAAAAAAAATACAATATATTATTAGTTTATTTGTATGGGATTATAAGTTAAATTAAAAATAAAAAATATATATATATAATAATAATAACTAATATATATATATATATATACAAACACGTCGTAGGTCATGGTGCAAAACCTGTCAAAACCGGCGAAGCGGTCGGGACTTGAACACTTCTAAAGGGAGATAGGGGAGCTTTCTAACCCATGAACGACCACTTATAATGCTCCCTTGTTCTATAATTTTGGTATATATACGTATATCTTAATTCTTTAGTATATGAATAAATATTTATATATTGTTTTTTTAGTTTGTTTTTTCATTTTCCACTAGGGAAATATGCGAGTGGCATGGATGTCAAGGGAATAAATTGGAGTGGCATGAACATCAACTTCTACCACCAGGTGACTTCATTCCATGATCCTCATTTTCAAATTCCATTTAGAACTCCTCTATTCTACCTCAACCCCCCCCCCCTTCTAAATTTTATTATCATCTAACACTGGGGGTAGTTTTATTTTAAGTTGGGGGAGGAGAAATAAAAAAATTATTTTGTGTGAAAAAATAAATAATTTAAAAAGGTGTGACTTAATAGAGGGAAAATTTATTTTAACCTTGATCATGATAATTCATATTTCACACTTTGAAATTATATATCAAAAAATTTAGCATGATCTGATTCTTAATTTTTTCCATGTATATTTCATGAGAATTGATTTTGGAAAGTGTTGATGTCTTCTGTGATATTTCATTGTTTATATTTTCATCCAAAAAAAATCAGAATGCACATCCTATGGATTTGGAGTATTAGTATAAGTTCATGGGGTCCCTCAAATAAATAGTATTGGTCGGGTGATTAATTTAGATTTAAAATTAGTATTCAAAAAAATCAAAAAAAAATCAATAAATGTGCGCGTAGATCAATGAAATGAACTAATGTGTGGCTTTCAGCACTTGGGGGTCATGACTCCATTATTTTCTAGCCCATAGTTAGTAATTTTTTCTATATTTTTGGCAATTATTTTTACTGAGTTAACTCGAGATGATGCCCGAGTTTGTGGGCTTCACTTGGTGCCCTAAGGTCATTGAACCTGGGAGTCATCGGCAAAGTCGCGCTACATGGGTTGACACTATTGAGTTCAATTTTTATTACCATGTAAAAATTGGAAAAAAACAAATATAGAAAATAATAAATACTCATCTTAATATTGAAATTTGATTCCACCTAGAGATTTCATCATTTTCCCCTTGAATAAAGATGAACCCCCATATCTATTTTGATACACAACACATCATCATGATTAATTTATATTGGATGAAATATTGTGATAAATTTGAAAAAAGGAATTGTCTTGGGATGGGGATCATCTTTAGAAATTGTCTTGAAGTAAAATATATTAATGGGTTTTAAGGGTTCTGGGTGATCAATATGTATTGAAATGTTTTTGGAAAAAGGAATTCAAATTTAATATTGTTGAAATACATATTGCTCGAGACTATCAAAACTCAAGTTGGGGGGTGTTAATATACCCTAAATGAGGCTAAAATGCATTGTTAATATATATAATATTCATGTTCTTTATTATTCAGAAACACCATTTAGTGCATTTTACACATTGAACATCATTTCACATTATGATTGTAATTCCCCCTTAAAATGCACTATTACATGGTACAATTTAGAACACCTCCTAAAATAAAAAAAATGTCCTTGATTTTATTTTCATGTTTTATTTTAAGGACTCTAATGATCCAAGGAAAAATTCATACTTGTTATGTATTTGAAGATTCACATTGGAAGACCACTATAATGGGATTTCAGGGCAACACATTTAGGGAAATGTAAAATAGACATCATCCCAATAAAAAGACTGTAGAGGCGAAGATACAAATCCAATTATTCTAAAACATTAACTGATGATATAGGACCTCATGAAGAACATTTCAACCAACTATGAAAAGAATTAATTCAGGTATTTTAATGTAGTTACAGGAGTCTCAATATGGAGATAAAATTTTAGGCCAGATTCTGTAGACTAGAAAAACAACCTACCAATTCGATAATATCTCTCAAAATAAATTCCATTTGGCCTAAAATTTTACTGAAGGTTAGAAGACATCTGTTGCTCTATTTTTTTTTTCTATGTCCCACTCTAATTCTTCTATCTATAAGTTTATTTTGACACATCTTTTAGGTGGATTCAAGCTTCCATCCACTTCGATTCAATGGTGGAAAATTCTATGTTCCACAAGCTTTCCACCACCCTAAGCCTTCAATACTCAAGTGGGGTGATATTCAAAATTTTAGGCCCAACCCAAGGTGCTTAAAATTCCTATTTATGTTAGTGGTGTTGGAATATTTCTTCATCTTTGGTTCCTTATTTAATTGTAATGTTATGCTGTGATTTTGGTGCCTTGAGTTTTTATTTCCCATGTAAGATGTTCATTTCACAATAGTTTCTTAATAAAATTTATTCTTCTCCACTTATATTGTTCTAATTCATATCACGTTGATACTGTTGGTTAAAGGTGTGAATTTATTCTCACCAATCCTTCTGAAATTATCACACAACTATGGAGTGATCACTATTTCGTTGTCTTTTTTTTTACTTCTCCAGTTCTTCCACCATGAGTCTACTTTACACTTCCATTTAAACCATTGAATCAATGGAGGGCTATCCCACATATGGTTTGATCTAAGGGAGTAGAAATGGGCTGTATTGGATTTTATTTCTCAGTCCATTAATGTCTCACCACTTCTTTAAATTGATAATTTTTATTGAAGATATTTAAAATCCTTTGTCCTTGTAGAATTTAAGGTTGCGAACATACAGTGAAAATACGACCCTTTACCTTGGAGTGATAAAAAAATTGATCATTCAGGTGTATATGGGATTAATATTAAGGTGTGGAGGTATTAAACTAGTAAGTGACATTTTGATTTTATCTTATTATATGAACCCATCTCAAATATAAGAAATTGAAATAGTTGAAAAATGAATACATCCAATCCACCCCATGTGAAAACCTAGTATCAACTCATTCTTTTAAATTTAATTAACATAATACTCTTACTATTCACTTCAACTTATCTAAAATCAACCCAAATATGGCCACATCATAGACATGGACTATCCATAGAATGCATGTGTCTATAGGTTTCTTCTTATGTCTCTGAGGATTCGATAACCCAAGATAAACTACAAGAGATGGCATACACCTAAAATCTTGGGTAAATTTAGGCAAGAACATGTGTGAAGTTTTTTATCAATTTCAGTATCTATTTGAAACAATTTTCCACTCCTAAGCGGTTCATGAAAATATGTAGTGAATTTAATTTTCCTTTTTTCTTGTTTTTTTTTCTTTTTATGATTGGAGGTGGGCAAAATAAATGAAAATAAGAAGAGTGAATGATGAATAGAATGTTATACTACTAAATTAGAGAGAGTGAGAGATATGGAAGAATAATAATAAAAGAAGAAGATAGGAAGAAAAAAATAAAAATTAGAAATAAAAATATATATATATAAAACAAATAAAATCAATGGCGAAATGGGGGGAATATTGAATGATTCCATAAATAAAAATATAAAAGAGTAAAATGATGAAAATGAACTTTTACCCCCAGAAATGATGCCGAAATTTATTCGCGTTGTTGAGCGCTACAAATTAGTTGTTTATTTTGAACTAGATTTTCAACAGTATAACAACAAAATTAGGTCATCTCTCAATGGAGCCTTAGATCATTAATTAAAAATAAGGTTATGATTATGAAAATAAAATAGGAATGGGGATTTATAAAACTTGGGGTTTGATCATTTCAGGAAATAAATTGAAACAATACTTCTATATGAGAGAATTTGATGGAGAAGTCATGATCAACTCGGGTATGTGTCCCTTGATGCTCAATACCTCATCTATATTAAGGTAATGTGAACGATCATTGATTCCTTGATTTATATAGAATTATTAAAGTTTTTTATTAGAGTTATTACTAGGCTACCACCTTGTATTTGATCAACCAATGATATTTATTTTCAACTACCGCCCAAAATAAACAAACTGGGATTAATATAAAAAACAAAATGAAATCAAGGCATCACATCAACAACATGATGAGATGACTAGATTTTTGTCAAAGAAAAAATATTCTAGAAGAAATGAACATTTATATTAATGGGTTAAATTTCCTAGAATTTATTATCTGACACAATCTAATCGCACACTCATGAAAAGGAAAAGGTGAGAAAAGATGCAACCACACTCAAATCATCACAAGATTCGGGTTATGCGTGGAAGCCCAAGGCTTCATGTTCCTTTTATTTGTATTTTATCATACCAAAATAAAAAAATTTAATGATGTTATAAATGATAAAAAATTAAAAAAACTAGCATATTCAATTACCTTATGAAGATTACAAGCATCTAGCTCGTGATTACAACAAAGGAAACACCCCCCAAATATCACTTAGATGTTTAGAAGTACATGAGGGAGAAGAAAACTAAAATGGGGAATAGAAAAATGAAGTTTGAATCAAACATAAACCAGGTCATGGAACATGAGAGAATGGGGGGTGGAGTGATTTTATTGAAAAAAATAGCTCTTTCCACAAATGATGTCCATTGACCAAGGGACTAGGTCACTATTTAGGGTATTTTTTTAATACATTTTATCTAGTTGTTTGACTAATTTTTTTTTCAATTGCCATGAAATTTAGTGGAGAGGTGTTCCTTTGAGTTAGTTCTTCATGGGAGGTATAATGGGTCCAATTAGATCTCTGAGATCCATGTTATGGCCTTAATACAGAAGGGTGGTTCATTCTATCCCACCTAGAATTTCTTCACATTGTACGCCAATTATGGGCCTCCAAATGGATGAATTTAGGCTCTATGATCTTCTAAAAAATGTAGAATACATTCTTTTGCATTCATACACCCATTTTTATCCCAATTCATTTCATAGATTGTCCACATTACATATTACTGTTCACATGCTTGCTTGGGCTCTCACTCAGTTTAGCCCATTTTTCTGAATTTTCATCCCATGATCTCCAAATCACGATCTCCTACAATGAAAACACTAAAACAAGTAAAACTTCCCTATTAAAAATTGATAAAAATTAATTCATTGAATCAAACATGAAGTGAACTTTCATATTAAATTTGGAATATTCATTACAAAACCAGTTTATAACAGCTCTGTTAGGGTGGAATTGAATAGTGAGTCAATATGGGATCAATGCACTAGAGTTGATACCCGAGGATCAGGATGTAGGACCATCAATAGTATGTGGCACTATTATAGTTGCATATACTATAGTACCTGATTTATTTAATATTATTTCTTAGAACACTATTATCTCTATATCAATCATGGAATATCTTGGATTGGATATACATTGTTACAATGATTTGATGACAATTTATACATAGTTAGGGGTATGAATAGAGGGCATACACCATTGTATGTGTTGTCCCCTGGAGGTAGGAATTTACCCATTCATATATGACCTCTTCTTTCTCAAGACATCATGGTTTTATGTCATCATTGGGATGGATTTTTTTGTTTATTATCATGCTATTATAGAGTGAAATCATCAAATTGTATCTTTTACATCACTGGAGGGAAGTAGTAATCTATATATGGGTGCTTGGGATCACTAGGCTGGTTTAGTGGGAATAGATCATCATGAGATAGGTGGGGTGACCACCCATATTTCAAATAACTTCATAGAGGATCAGGGATTACATCAAGTTGATTTCCATCCCGTAGTGGATCGTTTCAGGGATGCCATTCTTGATCATTTTTCTATCTCACCTCTTGATAAAGAGGTAGAGTTTACAATAGATATTTTTATAGGAGAAGCTTGTGTTTCCATTCCTCCAAAAAGTATAAAACTGACAATGTTTCAGGATGTCATGTAGTATTTAGAGTATTTAGAGGGAAAGGATTTATACAGCCCAAAATTGCCTCTTGGGGTTTGCCCAAGATTTTCCCCAAGAAGGCATATGGGTCCTTATGTTTATTCCAAGATAATAGTAGTTTGGAAAATATTAGGTTTAATAACTGATATCCACTAGCTCTAATAGATGATCGTTTCAACCATCTACATGGATCTATGGTATTCTCTAATATTGACCATAGATTGGGTTATCATCGGGTGCTTGTTAGGAAATCAGACATACTATGTGAAACATTCTATAAAATGTATGGTTTATTAGTACCTCGTTATGCCATTCAATCTTATGAATGCTCCCAGCATTTTCATGGATCTAGTTAACATGGTATGTCATCACAATCTAGACTATTTTTTCATAGTCTTTGTTGATGACATAACGGTGAATTACCACACTTGTAACGTCCATTATAAACACCTTTAGATAGTTTTGTGTACACTAAGAGAGAATAAACATTATTCCATGCTTCCTAAGTTCCACTTTTAGATTGACAATGTTCACATCATTGGAGATATAATATTGGAATTAGGAGTATCTATTGACTCAGAAAAGGTTAGTGATATTGTTTTCCAGGAGAATCCCATGGACTTGTTTCATATACAATGTTTCTTTGGGATGGATAGATATTTCAGGTGTTTCATATAGGACTTATCATTCTTTGATTCACCTCTCACTGGCCTTTATATTAAGGGTGTAAATATCCTTTTGACGTTGTCTATAAAGAAATTCCTTAATGAGTTGAAAGTGATTCTTGTCTCAACACCTATTATGACTCATCTAATGCCAAGCATAGGTTGTACTCTCTTCTATGATGTACTAGGAATCAACCTAGGAGAAGTACTAATGTAGGAGGAAACAATAATAATATAAGGATCTTAGAAGTTGAGGCCTCATGAGAGAAATTAGCCAATGCAGAACCTTTATTTTTCTATAGCTTTCTATGTCATATATTGATGGAGATACTATATGTTGGGTGACTGCTTTGTGGTGTACGCAGACGACAAGGGCCATAAATATATCATTATTTAGCATGAATTGATTCTCAAATAGTAGATATGGGTCAAATATCTACAATATATTGATTTTGATCTTGTTTATATGACTAGAAAATTGAATGTTGTGGAAGATACCCTGAGTAGGGAAACCTTGGTATATGTATTACAAGAAACCAATGATGAATATAAATTCATGGCCCTAATTTGAGAGATTCATATGGAGTTTTAGGATAGTAATGAGGAGTCTTACCTATTATCCATGATAATTATCTCTTCCCCCATTAAGAATGTGAAATCTAGATAAATTTTAGATCTTGAGGGAATGGTTTTACCTGGGTGTATATCTGGAGATAAGACACCTACATATTGGTCTGTAGAAAGATATGAATTCATGTTTATTCATGGATGTGTCTGGTCCCTATAGATACGAGGGAGGAGTCGATGAAAGTGTCCCATGATTCTCAGTGGGTAGCTCATATTGTATTCTTGAAGATGTATCATGTTATGTGACTCCATTATTTGTGGCATGGGATGAAATTTCAGATTTCAGGCTTTATCACTCAGTGTTCCACATGTTAGTAGGTATAGGCAGAACACCGTGCACCTAAAAGATTCTTATGGCCACTTCCAACCCTAGAATGGAAATGGAAAAATGTTTTTAGGGACATTGAAGTCAGTTTTCCTAGGACTCATAGAGGTGTCAACATTTTATGGGTTATCATTGATATACTAAAGAATATGTCTCCATTCATACCTATATGGGAGACATTCTCCATCAGTGATCTTGGAAGACTGTATGTTTGTGAGATTATACAATTACATAGGGTTTCACATACTACCTTTTCAGATAGGTCTGATTGTTTCATATCACGGTTCTGATTGGGATTGAAAAATGATAAGGGAACACAGGTGGTTATAATCATATCCCTCCACCCTCAGACAGATGACAGATTACAAAGGACAATACCTGTTCTAGACGACATTCCCCTAGTATGTCTCTTTGATTTTAGTAGTTCTTGGGATAATAATATCCATCTCGTTAATGTTTCCTATAATAATATATTCCATGTGATGATTCAGATGGATAAATTTGAAACCATGTATGGTAGGTCATGTCGTTCACCCCTGTGATAGTAAGAGGAAGCCCAACTAGGTCCACATCTTGTTTAGGAGACATCATAGAAGGTTCAATTGATCAGAATGAGTATGACTATTACGTAGTCTACCAAAAAATATATTGATGATTGTTTTCAATTACCAATAGAGATTGAGTTTGGGGATCATTTTTTACTTTAGGTATTACCCATGCTAGGACATAAATTATTATAAATGAAAGGGAAGGTATCACTTCAATACGTTGGGCCGTTTGAAATTATTGAGCAAATCGGGCTGGTAGCTTATCAGTTGTTATTAACGTAGAGGTACCACTCCATGAAGGACATATTCCAAGATTCAGAAAATCTACCATATATGTAACGACCCAAAATTTTTCAATAGAAATTCCCTTCTTATATTTATTCCATAAAATCACATAATAATAAACTACTATGTGATAAGTGACCTTTAAATATATGTTGTCACTTCTGTGTTTGGAATTTGGAAAATCCGACATAAACGGTTGTGTTCAAGATGATTTTTGGAGTCTTTTAAAACAAAAATAATTATTGATGAATAGTAACTTACCCTAATGAATATTAACATACCCTAATGAATAGTAACCTCACCTATGGTGGTATAAAAATAATATTCATGTTGGAAGTACGATATACCTCTATTTTAGAATGAGTTAATGGATGTTTTAAAAGTGGTTTTTGATAATAAATTATTATTTTAATTAAATATTAAAATAATAATATTTAGAAAATTATTCTTGAAAAATGGACTTCATATTTGGATTCTACAAGGCGAAAAATGGTTAGGGTGATTTTTTGGGATTTTTTTGAACTACATGAATTTTTTATGAATAGTATAATCTGATAATTCACAATAAATGCTAAATAATGATTTAATTGAGTCATTGATGATGTTATACTAATTTAAGCCCATTTGGTTTCTAATTCAAATGACCCATTTACTATTCTTGGTCATGTAATACTTACTATTATTTTTCTTGGGAAGAAATAATAAATTAATGATTATTATATTATGAAATCCCTCCTCTCCTCCACTATAAAAATAACATTCACTCCCTCTTCTCTCCACTCCTCTCAAGCTCCAATTATTATCTAATTCCTTCCAAATCTCTCCCCAAGGTCCTACCCCACATCCAAAAGCTCTTAGACTCATCAAAATACCAAAACCTCTCTCCTCAAGAGGCTCTCAATGGAGGAAGTCTCAAGAGGGTAATTCCTCATTCTTCTTTTCTTTTAAGTACTTTTCTTTTTATTTCATTCCTCATCCCCCTTCACCATAATAGTATGATAAATCCAGTAACACAAATGTACTGTAATTTCTTCATTATAGTGGTATATATTTCATTATCTTCCCCCCTTTCCCCACCCTTTTTATTTGAAATAAATGAAAGCACTGTTTGAGATGTGCTAATTTAGAACATTCAAGGACAATGGTTTATCAATTTCTTTTATTGTATTTAATTATGGTCATGAAAACATTTTTGTTATGGTTGAACCAGATTATTATATATGTAATGGATCCTATTTTTTGTTTTGTAATCTTTTGGTTCAAAAGGAATTATGTTATAAATCAAAACACATTCTTTGTCATCAAACCCACCGAATAACAAAAAAGGTTATCACTAAGGTTATATATGTAATAATTCAACATCACTCTAAGTAACCTAATTATAATTAAAACCATGTAATCTCCTAGATATTAAGTAAATAAAAAAACTCCAATTCTGGAAAATCACTTTCATCTTTTATATAATCCAAACTTCAATATAAGTGAACCGATCTTTTAAAGCCAAGTAAACAAACGAGCCCGAACAATGAAATTGAACCTTATAACTAATCAAAAAGGCTTTTAATGAACTAAAAATGGTTATAGTAAATAAATTACATATATAAGAGGTTATGGAATTATTATTTAATAAGCCTAATTTGTTTATTTTGGTAATTAATAACAAGTGGAGAACACCAACGAATTTAAGGTAAGGGATCCTCTCCTTTTCTCTCTTAATCCTGATTGTCCTATATACTATGCCTTTTTATGTATACTAGAAAATGATGGGGTATGTTTAAGAACCTCCCCCATACATCCCTATATATTTTTAAGTGATTATAAACCCCATTTCTCTCACATCAATCCCTCTTGGTTACACCCGACTCCATGCCGATAAAATCACAGCGAATTCTACCCGAACCTTCTTTGTTCTTTCGGGTTGCCTTATCATTCTTTCAAAATGGTGTTATCTTATCTTTTTATTTCAGTATTATGAATTATGGTTAGTTGTAAAAGATTATTATATCAAGACCCTTTCATCACATTCTTTCAGGGATATACATGATTTTGATTGATTCCCTCCTTAGAACTTTCCGATAAGTAAACTTGTTTTAAGGGGACTTCCCAAATTTATACCCAAATTTCAAGTGCACTATATACTATATTTTAAAAAACCATTGTATTAATAAAATCATTATTTTAATTATGAAAACCTTCTTGGTTCAATATAAAATAATTTCCTCTTTTCTATTTGAAAATCTATAGAGTGTTTTCCTTAAAACCGCACAAAAATGTTTTAATGATAATGTATCTAAAATACATTTTTTTAAATATTGTCACTTATATTTGACAACACATACCATGTTATATTCCTATTTTACCCTATTAATTTCCATATATGTTCTAATCCGTTCCATTCATGGACACTTTCGTGATACTCCCATTGAATATGTTTTATGTCATGATTGTGGTACCCAATTCATTCCATGGGTATCCTTATGTTTATGTATGGTTGATTATGTATCATTATTTATGTTGAAAGATTATTTATGTGGAAGGAATATTCATGAATATGATGAGATGGGTGCACCTAGATAGTACTCCAATACATTGGGTAAGGTTATGTCTCATGAGATGCGATGTGAAACGGGATTGGCGGTTAGCCTTGACCCGTACTGATATGGGAAACGAGATTGGCAGTAAGCCTTGACCCGTACTAAAGATATGATTTATGATTCTGCCACATTTATATGATTCTATGTTTATATGATCCCATTCTTATGTTAAATTATTTCATAAGATTCATACATTGGATATCATTATGTCATGCCTCTTAACTCATGTGCTTGAGATGTATCCTTATGTTCATTCCCTTACTGGGATTTTCAGCTCATCCCATTGTTCATGTGTTCCCCAGGGTACCCTATGCAGATGTAAGAGCTCAAAGAAAGTTACAAGCTCTTTATGGACATTTAATAAATATGTTTTTTTGCCCCATGTTCTATGTTATATGGACCTAGTCTTCCAAGACACTAGAATTAACGATCCTTGGCTTGTACTCTGATGGTTAATTATGATTAAAATCATGAAATGTTTAATGTAAAAGGCATGGGATGCTATAGTTGGTATCAGAGGATGGTCTAGTTATTTTTGGACATTAGGAATAGATACCCATAGTGAGAACCTTAAGGATGAGACTAAATATAAGAAAATAGTCCTAAATTTTGGTGAATATATACTAAGTGGTTTATCAAGAAAATACATCCCCATCAGGATACGAGCAGGTAGAGGTGGCTCTGGTACAGATGTATCTATGGGTAAAACCCGAAAACACTGCTTTGAGCTAGACTCTAACGAGAACTGGTTCATGATAACGGGCCTTGCTGCTCTCTTGGATACGACACTCCCGGGGGATATGATTTGGTAGATTCACGAGCTTAGTTCAAACCATTATTAAGGGAAAAAAACACATAACAATATAGGTTAAGAAATAGATCGAGGATAACCTAGATATAAACCTAAGGAATCAAAAGTTAAGATGTACTTTTTCTTTATACATTTATCCATTAATTTTCAATGTTTCCTATTTTATGCTCAATATATAGGTATTCAAGACCTCTAATTATACGTTCTTTGTCTTATTTAATGGTAGGAAATAGAAGAACATGTTCCAACAACCAATGTGATAGGCAATGTAATGATTTCCCTAATGACATGCCTGATGTGATGGAAGTGGGTGCTCAAAACATCATGGTAGTACTTTCTCAGTAGGATTGAGTTATGAATAACAACATGAATCAGGTGGAACGTCCCCCTCCTCCAAGGAAAGAGAGTGTTGTCGTAGAATCCTTCACGAGGCAAATGCCTCCCATGTTTAGTGGTTCCTCTTATCCCCTCCTTACATAACAAAGAATTATCCATTGAAAATATTTTCCCTTTCCTTCAGTGCTCTGAAGAAGAGAATGTTGTACTGGCAGTCTATCGTTTTGATGAGGAAGCTGATCAGTGGTGGACATTGATCAAGAATACAATGTCCCAAACTGAAATTGATTCCATAGATTGGGAGGAATTCAAGAGGATGATTTTCAACAAATATTTTCCTCAAACCCTTCGTCTCAAGATTGAAAGAGTGTTCCATGGAATCAAGCAGAAGAAAGATGAGTCCATCGGGGCGTATGAAGCGAACTTTACAAGGTTTGCAAGGTACGCCTCTATCTTCGGCATGGACACCGAATGTAATGTGGATTGCTTCTTTAGAGTACAAAATCCGAGTCTATGAAAAGTGTTGGCGATTCGAGACTTCGATAGCTATGAGTAGATTGTCCGTTGTGCCCTCAAGGTTGAAATGGAGATTGGAGACTCTCAGTGGTCTCATGGGACTAGTGAAAATAAGCCGAAAACAGAGAACAACATGGGTGGTTCATCAAAAAAATCAAATGAAGGAAAGAAGCCTCACTTTCCCCTTTGAAAGAATTGTGGGAAGAAGCATCTTGGTGACTTTGTCAAGGGAACCAGGAATTGATTCAAATGTGGAACGTTTGTTCATCTGGACAAGAACTTCCAAAGGGATATGAAAAATCCCGCTAATGTTGAAGAAGAATGGAAGGTTCAGATCAATACTCAGCCTGCACTACAATGTTTTAACTACAAGGAGCTTGGTCATTATGCGAACAATTTCCCAATGCTGATGGTTGTTGGAGGCAATCAAGAACAACCTCCAAGGCAACAAGGATGGTTGTATGCTATCACTACTGCTGAGGTTGAGCCGGAAAACAATGTGGTGAAAGGTACACTTATTATTTATGCAAAAATAGCAAACATACTACTTGATTCTGGTTCTACGCATTCTTTCATATCATGCATGTTTAGTAGAACTATTCAAACACCTCCACAAAATTTGGAGGAAACTTTATCTGTGAGAACAGAGAATGGTGAAATTATTGCATCCATGGGTTATAACTCCTCCCCGGTTCATTTTTGTGGACTGAACCTCCAACAAACCTTGTCATACATCCTTTAGTGGAGTTCAATGCTATCTTGGCCATGGATTGGCTATCTTTGTACAAGGCCAACATCAATTGTCGGGAAAGGGAGATTAATCTTCACATCCCGAAGCATCCTTCGATTCTTTACAAGTGCAAGGAGGAAGATGAGTCTACTTTAGAATAATTTTCTCCGGTTCGGATACTGATTACTTATGAGCATGAATACCTAGATCAAATGACTGATATAAAGGAGAGAATCATGCTTGAAGACATGCCCATCGTGAGGGATTACACTGATTTATTCCCCGAAGAGTTTCCTGGTCTTCCTCCTAACCGAGAGGTTGAGTTATCAATTGAACGTGTCCCTGGATCACATCCAATCTCAGAGACACCTTACAGAATGGCCACCGTAGAGCTGGAAGAGGTGAAGAAGCAGTTACAGGAGAATATGGAAAAGGGTTTTATACGCCCGAGTGCTTCACTATGGGGTGATCCAATCCTCTTCGTCAAGAAGAAGGATGGATAAATATGCCTCTGCATTGATTATCATGAGCTCAATAAAATCACAATAAAGAACATGTATCCCCTTCCACATATAGATGACTTGTTCGATCAGCTTTGTGGTTACAGTTATTTATCTAAGGTGGAACTTCTGTCGGGATATCACCAACTAAAGGTGAGGAAGGAAGATATTCTCAAGACTATCTTTCGAATGAGGAATGGACACTATGAGTTCATAGTGATTCCCTTCGGACTCACTAATTCTCCAGCAATTTTCATGGATTTAATAAATAGAGTCTTTAGAGATTACCTTGAAAAAATTTGGTGGTATTTATTGATGATAATATGATATACTCCAAGAGAAAGGATGAACATGAGGATCATTTTGAAACTATGTTAAATACTTTTCAAAGAGAGATGTTGTATGAAATGTAATGTAATTGTGAGTTATGTATGGAGGAAGTATCATTCATCGGGCATGTTATCACCAAGAAAGGGATATTTGTGGACCCTTCCAAGATGAAGGCAATTGATGTGTGGCCGAGGCCAACATCTGTAACGGAGATCCGCAGCTTTTTAGGTCTAGCTAGGTACTATCGATGATTCATAAATGAAATTTCATGATTTTCAAACCCAATGACCAAGATGAAACGGAAGGGAGTAAAGTTTGTATGTACACAAAAATGTGAAGACTGTTTCAAGGAGTTGAAAAGGAGGCTTGTCACTACAATGGAACTCACACTCCCTTAAAGTGGAGAACTCTTTGTGGTGTATAGTGATGATTTTAAGTCTTAGGATGTGTGCCAATGAAAAATAATAAATTAATAGCCTATGCCTCAAGGTAGATGAAAATCCATGAGCAAAAATATCCCACACATGATCTGGAGTTGGCGGCTAAGATCTTTGCGTTGCAAATTTGGCGGCATTGTCTTTATGGGCAAATATGTGAGATATATATTGACCAAATGAGTCTTAAATATATATTCACATAGAAAGACCTTAATATGAGCCAGTGAAGATGGATAGAGCTCATCAAGGATTATGAATACTCAATCCACTAACATCCCGGTAAGGCGAACAAGGTGGAAGATTCTCTAAGTAGAAAGGATCTTGCATCATTATCAATAATGATAATTGAAAAGGGTCCACACTTCTTATATTTTCGAAGGATGGACATGGGAATCATTATGGGAGGAACATCATCAATACCTTCTTAGATGATTGCTCAATCATCCCTCTTGGAGAAAATAATGGTTGCTCAAAGAAAGGATGTGGAAATTCAGAAAAGAGAGGAAGCTGTTAATAATGGGAAATCCTCCAATATCAAAATTGATGAGGAATGAGTTGTAAGATTTGGGACACGATTATGTGTACCATCTGATCCAGAGATAAATAAGATCAATTGAATGATACACATAGCTCGACCTACTCTATCCATCCTGGGTGTACAAATATGTAACGTGATCTCCGAGAACACTTCTCGTGGGATAACATGAAGAAGGAGATTATGGAATATATATCAAGGTTCTTGGTATGTCCGAAAGCTAAAGATGAGTGACAAAAGTCCAAATGTACGATGTTTCCATTGCCTATACCCATGTGGAAATGAAAAAATTTTACTATGGACTTTGTCACGAGTCTCTTAAAGACATCGAAAGGAAATAATGAAATATGGGTTGTGGTTTACCGACTCACCAATACATACCATATAATTGTTATTCGGGAAGATCTATCGCTAGAACAACTTGAAATGTTATATGTCAAGGAAGTGGTGAGACTGCATGATGTTAAACTCTCAATTTTCTTTGACCATGATCCAAGGTTCACATCTAAATTCTGGAGGAGCCTTCATCATTCTTTGAGTACTGAATTAAATTTCAGCACGGCCTATCAACCCCAATATGATGGCCAGTCTGAAAGAACTATTCAGACGCTTGAAGATATGCTTAGAGGCACTTCTCTAGAATTCATAGGTGGATGGGATCAGTATCTCCCATTGGATGAGTTCTCATAAAACAATAGCTTCCACTCGAGTATTCAGATGGCTCCATACGAAGCTCTGTATGGAAGGAAATGTTGTACTCCAACATGTTGGGATGAAGTTGAAGAAAGAAAGCTACTTGGACCTAATCTTGTTTAAGAGATGACAGAGAAGGTTCAAGTCATCCAGAAACACATCAATGCTGCTCAAAGTCCGCAAAAGAGCTATGCTTCCAACCGTAGAATGGACTTGAAGTTCTACATTAGAGATAAATTTTTCATTCGAATATCTCCATGGAAGAGAGTCAAGCGATTTAGGAAGAATGGGAAGCTAAGCCCAAGGTAAATTGGCCCCATTGAGATCCGTGACCGCATTGGATCCGTGGCCTATTGTTTTGAATTTCCACCAAATATGGCTCGATTTCATGATGTTTTCCATGTATCACTCTCGAGGAAGTACATACATGATCCCTCACATGTACTAAACTCAAGGGTGGTGCAGCTGGAAGATGATATTTCATATGAGGAGCATCCGGTAAAGATTATGGATCGGAGAGATAAGGTTCTATGTAACAAGACAACCAATCTTGTCAAAGTGTTGTGGAGGAACCATAAGTTTGAGGAAGTAACAAGGGAACTGGAGGAAGAAATGAAGGAAAAGTACCCACATCTTTTTTTTTGCCTAGAATGTAAAATGAAATTTTGAGGGTGAAATTTCATAAGGGGGGAAGAATGTAACGACCCAATGTTTTTCAATGGAAATCCTATTATTATATTTATGCCATAAAATCACATAATAATGAACTACTAAGTTATAAGTGACCTTTAAACATATGTTGTCACTTCTGTGTTTGGAATTTTGAAAATCTGACATACCCGGTTGTGTTTAATATGTTTTTTGGAGTCTAATAAAACAAAAATAATTTTTGGTGAATAGTAACCTACCATAATGAATAGTGACATACCCATATGAATAGTGATATACCCTAATGAATAGTAACCTCACCTATGGTGGTATAAAAGTAATATTCAAGTTGGAAGTTTGATATACCTATAATTTAGAATGAGTTAATGACTGTTTTAAATCTGGTTTTTGATAATTATTTGTTATTTTAATTAAATATTAAAATAATCATATTTAAAAAATTATTTATGAAAAATGGAATTCATTTTTGGATTCTACATGTCGAAAAATGGATAGGGTGAATTTTTGGGATTTTTCTGATATAGTTGAATTTTTTATGAATAATAGAATCTGATAATTCACAATAAATGATAAATAATGGATTAATTGACTCATAGATGATGTTATACTGATGTAAGACCACTTGTATTGAATTTACATGACCTATTTACTATTCTTGGTCATGGAATACTTACTATTTTTTGTCTTGGGAAGAAATAATAAATTAATGATTATTATATTATAAAATCCCTCCTCTCCTCCACAATAAAAAACCCCCTTCACTCCCTCTTCTCTCCACTCCTCTCAAGCTCAAAGACTTCTTTAAATTCTGCAAAAATCTCTCCCCAAGTTCCTCCCCCACGTCCAAAAACTCATAGCCTCCTCAAAATACCTAACCCTCTCCCCTCAGGTTGTTCTCAAAGGAGGAAGTATCAAGAGGTAAATTCCTCTTTTTTCTTTTCTTTTAAGTACTTTTCTTTTTTATTTCATTCCTCACCTCCCTTCACCATAATAGTACGATAAATACAATAACCTACATGTACTGTAATTTCTTCATTATAGTGGTATATATTCCATTATTTTCTCCCCTTTCCCCACCCTATTTATTTGATAGAAATGAAAGCACCGTTTTAGATGTGCTAATTTAGCACATTCAAGGACAATAGTTTATCAATTTCTATTATTATCATTAATTCTGGTCAAGAAACTATTTGTATTATGTTTGAACAAGATTATTATATATTTAATATATCCTATTTCCGGTTCTGTAATATTTCAGTTCAAATTGAATTAATTTATAAATCAAAATACATTGTTTGTAATCAAACCCACCGAATAACAAAAACTATTATCACTAAGGTAATATATGTAATAATTCAACATAACTCTAAGTAACCTAATTAAAATTTAAACCATGTAATATTCTGTATATGAACTAAAGAATATAACTTCAATTCTAGACAACCACTTTCATCTTTTATATAATCCAAACTTGAATATAAGTGAACCAATCTTTTAAAGCCAAGTAAACAAACGAGCCTGAACAATGAAATTGAACCTTATAACTAATCAAAAATTCTTTGAATGAACTAAAAAGGGTTATAATAAATAAATTAAATATATAATAGGTTCTGGAATTATTAATTATTAAGCCTAATTGGTTTATTCATGTCATTAATAGCAAGTGGAGAACACTAACAGATTTAAGGTAAGGGATCCTCTCCTTTTCTCTCTTAATCAAGATTGTCCTCTATACTATGCCTTTTATTGTGTACTAAAAAATGATGGGTTATGTTTTAGAAGATCCCCCATACTTCCCTCTGAACTTATAAGTGATGAGAAACCCCATTTCTCTAACATCAATTCCTCTTGGTTACACCCGACTCCATGCCGATAAAATCGTAAAAAATTCTACTCGAACCTTCTTTGTTCTTTCAGGTTGCCTTTTCTTTCTTTCAAAATGGAGTTATTTGACCTTTTTATGTGATTCTTATGATTTTTGGTTAGTTGTACAAGATAATTATATCAAGACCCTTTCATCACATTCTTTCGGGGATATACATGATTTTTAAAGATTCCCTCCTTAGAACTTTCCGATAAGCCAACCTATTTTAAGGGGACTTCCCAAATTTTTACCCAAATTTCAAGTGCATTCTATCCTATGTTTTAAATCACCATTTTATTTATAAAATCAGAATTTTTATTATAAAAACATTCTTGGTTAAATATAAAATAATGTCCTCTTTTCTATTTGAAAAGCTATAGACTTTTTTCCTTGAAACCGCACAAAAATGTTTTAATGTTAATGTTTCTAAAATACATTTTTTTATATGTTGTAACTTATATTTGACACCACTTACCATGTTATATGCCTATTTTCCCCTATTAATTTCCATGAATGTTCTAATCCCTTCCATTCATGGACACTTTTTTGATACACGCATTGGATATGTTTTATTTCGTGACTGTGGTACCCAATTCATTCCATGGGTACCCTTATGTTTATGTATGGTTGATTATGTATGGTTATTTATGTGGAAAGATTATTTATGTGGAAATAATATTCATGAATATGTTGAGATGGGTGTGCCTAGATAGTGCTCCAATTCATTGGGTAAGGTTATGTCTCATGAGATGCGATGTGAAACAGGATTGGTGGTTAGCCTTGACCCATACTGAAATGGGAAACGGGATTGGCGGTTAGCCTTAACCCATACTAAAGATATGATTTATGATTCTTCCACATTTATATGATTCCATGTTTATATTGTAAAGACCTGGAAATTTCAAGGAAAATTTTTTCTTAATTTTCTTTGAAATTTTACAAGAATGCAGTTTCTGACGGCGCCTGATTCCGAGGCCCGGTGAGCCCGGAATTAATTTTCGATGTTTGGCTCGGGTACATATAGTGAACGAGCGAGCGGGAGTTTCTATCTTTTGAACCGGTGCTCGGAATTGAAATCTGATTGCACCGATGAACTCGGAACGCCAGTAATCGCTTAAGAGAACCTTTACCGTAGTTGCGTTTGGGCGGGAGGAGAAGGTAATTTTTGGGGTTTAATTAAAAAAGTTGATAAAATTGTTAAATCAAATTTTAACAATGTTAAGTGGTTAACTTCTCCCATGGGAAGTTGGTGGTGGGCCCACATCCATCCAACTTCCCATGTGTGGATATTTGAAAGGGTGGGGCCCACAAGAACCCCCCCCCCCACCTTTTCAAATTCCTTAAACTCCCTAACCCTCTTAACCCCTCACAATCCAACGCCCCATTAACTCACATTCTTTAATATTTGACAACTTGATTAATTAATGAGGTGAGTTATGTATGGTTTATTTGAATTTCAATCATTTGAAATTCTTGCCAACACTTTGCAATTAATTAATTACACCAACTTAATTAATTATTTTGAGTGTTTGAATTCTTTTGAATTAATTTTGCCAACATTAAAAAGAGATATTATATTCTTCTTTTTGGGTTGGCATAAACCTTGAGGGGAGAACTAAGAAGAGGAGAAGAACTCTTGAAAGATCACCAACCTCTCGAGGAAGAACATTCCACGTTTCCGATGAACGTGAAGCAACACCTCCGACCATCGTCAACCGGAGTAAGGAAGGGAAGCGCCGCCGCCTACAAAGTATACAGAGGGGGACGTCTCGGCTCGATTCTACCGAGCTCTTCTCCCACCAACCTAGACGGAACGACGCCCGACCTCCGCGACGCTTGTCTTCCGCGGGTCGTTGAAGAACTCCGTTCTTGAAGCCGATGTAGGGGAATTTTATTTTGGAATTCTCTTATGTTTTGAGAAAAGAATGACGAGCGCGGACCATCCAATACCGGGTTGATCCGCGGATCGTCCGATCAAGCGGTTGATGATTGAGGGTTTTTATTTATTTAATTGTTCGTGAATACAAACTTGGTGATGATCATGGTTTAAAACCCTTTTTGTTATCGAATAACGCGAGGGGGGGGGGGGTCGGACCGCACAAACACAGCCGACCCTCCTCCTTTATTTTTCGTGATGGTTTCTTGAGGATGATACGAGAAAACGTGGTGTCGTCGCACCACACGATTTATTGTAGAAGAAACACGCGGCTCCGTCGCGCCGCGCCGTGGAATGAAATCCAAGAACGCGACGCCGTCGCGTCACGTCGAATAAAGTCAATGGCGCCGCGACTGGAACGGGGCCGCGACGGAGGGAAGCGATGTCGTCACATCGTGCCGAATGGCATAGGCCGCGGCCGGTTCCGGGCCGCGGCGGAGCAAGATGACCGGCGGCCGGCACCGGGCCGCCGGTGTCGTCGAAGGAAGGACCGGCTATCGCCGGTCCTTGCTGGCGAAACCGGCCGGCCAGTGCGGGCCGGCCGGGCAGTGGAGACCGGGGGAATTAATTTCCCCCGGCCGGGTCTCAAAAGCGGCCCCAATTAAGGGGTCGCGGTTCTCAAAGGGGAGGGGGGACTTTGCCACCCCCCCCCCCCCCCCCGCGCGCGGCGCCCGAACGACGCCCAGGCCGCGCCGCCGTGCCGGTCCGCGCCGTCGTGCCTGTCCGCGCCGCCACGCCGGTCCGCGCCGCCGCGCCGGACCGCGCCGCCGCACCGGCCCACGCCGCCGCGCTGCCGGCCGGGCCGGGTCGCCGCCCGGGGCGGGTCGACCTGGTTCGGCCGACCCAGGGGGGGTCGGGCC
The DNA here is from genome assembly GCA_963277665.1 of Viscum album. Taxonomy (NCBI): domain Eukaryota; kingdom Viridiplantae; phylum Streptophyta; class Magnoliopsida; order Santalales; family Viscaceae; genus Viscum; species Viscum album. The sequence continues at coordinate 1,894,886,600 of OY728151.1, forward strand.
GGGTCGGCCCAGGCCCAGACCCCTAGTTTCGGACCACTTTTGGTCAAATGCATGTATCTTGGGCTACTGGCCTCCAAACGACTCGCCGTCAGCGGCAATGCGATCCTTGGATCGAGACGGTCGTTTCGGTATACTATACTAAAGGTGCACCTTCCTTTTCGGGAGCCTATGTGGTTAAAACTCCATAGCTAAGCGTGCTGGGCCTAGAGTAGTGATCAGGATGGGTGACCTCCTGGGAAGTTTCCTAGGGTGGGTGTGAGACATAAAGGCCAATAACTAACAGACCGGGCGTCCGATTTATGCGCCGTCTGTTTCGTTGAATTCATTTTGATGAGACGGATCTTTTGGCATACTCCGCCTGAGGTTTGGACGCAGGTGGAGTACGGTCGGGTTGGTTTTGCCATAAAATCCAACCGGGCCCCTGGAACGAAAAAGCCAATAACTCTCAGACCGGGCGTCCGATTGACGCGCCGTCTGTTGCGTTGAGTTCCTGTTGACGATACAGAACTTTTGGAATTCTCCGCCAGAGATTTGGATCCAGATGGATAGTGGCCGGGTTGGATTGCACAGAAATTCCACCTGGCCCTTGGAACGGAAAAGATGATACCTTTCTGACAGAACGTCCGTTTGACGAACCGTCAGCGGCGTTGGTGATCTCGTTGAGAAACGGTCCCTATGAGTATACCCTATAAGAGTTCGGGCTACAGTTGAGATACAGCCGGGTTTGGTTCGCTCACGAAACCAACCGGGCCCCTATGACGAAAAGGCTAAGAACTCACAGACTGGGAGTCCGATTGACGCGCCGTCTGTTGTGTTGAGACCCCTATGACGAGGTGGTCCTTTGAGATACCTCTTAGTGGAACTTTGAGATACTTGGAGTATCGACCTATAGCTCGTGGAGCGGACCATCCCAGTGACGAGCGTGCGGAGTACGGAGACCGTGTAACTGGCTGAGACCTGACGACTGCTTAACCGACTCGACTTGGAGTGAGTCGACTAGCCTGGTGGATGGAGCAATACATTCTGAGGTGCAGACCCATGGCGGACGGAGCACTACCTTTGTGACAGTGCAGACCCACGGTACTCGTCCGGAGAGTACCTCAGCAGGCTACTAGGGGGTGTGCACTACTGTGTTTGGGTGACATACCTCGGCGGGAAGCACTACTGTGTCTGGGTGGTTGACCCGCGGTACTCGACAGGAGGAGTACTTCAGCAGTCTTAGGTTAGTGAGCAGTGCCTCGGAGTCGTGACAGGACCACTGTACACTTTAGAGACGGAGCTCTTCAGCAGTTACGATTTCGATAATGAAAATCCTGGTTTGAGCTGAGACTTTTGACCTTGTGTTTACCTCATGATTGAGATGGGTCACTTGATAACTTAGGTATATGTACTGGCATATACCTGGGTAGTGGTTATCCGTTGATTTCACAATCCTTGTGTTTCCTCATGATTGAGATGGGTTACTTGATAACTTAGGTATATGTATGTGCATATACCTAAGTAGAGGTTATCTGTTGAGATATTCTTTGTGGTTATCCTTGTTGGTTTAGTGAGACCTTGAGGGTCTCGGGGTCCCTACTGAGTATCGTTATACTCACCCCTGCACGGGCTATGCCCGCACCACTTTGTGTTGGTTGTAGACGACAGGCAGTGCTGACGGAGGCCGAGTGTTCGAGGACTGGACAGTACCTAGAGGTGGACTACACGACGAGTCAGTACCCGGAGGTGGACTTCACGACGTGATGACTCACTGAGGAGGTTGACAGATGAGAGAGTGGAGGAGGCTATCTGTACCTACCCTTCAGGTAGGATCCATGGTGTACGACTAGGAGCTGCGCTATCTTCACCTACCCTTCAGGGTGGGTCCGAGGAGGACAACCCATGAGCTTCTTCCTTCTTCCAGCCATTTGTCTTTTGCTGTTGTACTTTGTTCGGTTGTAGTCGTACTTTCTTTTGGGTTTGTATTCTGGCCCATTTACTTTTCAGCTTTTCTTTAGTACTTAGTGTTTTGCTTCCACTTGTACTCGCTGGTGCTTGTTTTATTCTATAAAGGCAATGCCTTCCCAGTTATCAGGATTTTTCGCCTTTGGTGTTAGTCGCCAGCCCCAGGCCTACGGAAGGCGGGCTTGTTGTAGTCACGGCACGGGCCCCGAGGACGGGTCGTGACAAATTGTTATCAGAGGAGTTCGGTTCTACCGCAGAACTTATGACTCTGACTTTTTCTTTCTGTGAAGCAATAGTGTTAAGAGTACCGAGTGTGGATTTCAGTTCAGGGAGTCCAGTGTTGGTGCGGGCGGCCGACGTATCCATACACCAGGACCCTGACAACTGATTTCCAACTTTGTGCACGAAAACACTGATTGCGTGTGTGTTTTCAACGGTTTTCCCTTAAAATAGCTCAAACCAGGTCAGCTCACCAGGTATAAATGTTTGACCGTGTGACGATGTTTCATTCAGGATGCGTTTCATGGACGACCAGCTAGAGCCCAGAGGGATGTGCGTGCTGACATCCTGTCGAGCGATGAGGCTTCGGTACAGGGCCCTCTTGCAATGGAGGCACCAATAGTACTAATATCCGTTGGGCCACCGATTCCACCAGCCCTAGTAGTAGAAGATGCACGACGCTTGAGCGCGTTGCACGAGTTCCAGCGCCAGAGGCCACCCAGGTTCCGGGGTGAGATGGACCCGCAGGCGGCTGAGGTTTGGCTGGAGGCTGTGGTGAGAGTCTTCGGGCTAGTTGGGATGCCGACAGACTTCATGGTGATCTTCGCTACCAGCCTCCTTCAGGCAGCAGCAGGCAGGTGGTGGAGCCACTTGTTCCAGTTTTGTGATGAGATGAACTTCGCATGGGAAGAATTCGAGACCTTTTTCAGGGTGGAGTTTGTGCCAGTAGCTCTACACCCCGAGCGTGTACTGGAGCTTCTCCCTTTGCCGCGTACTTTTCGATCAGTATCCGAGTCATCTGTGGGTAGTAGACAGATGATGCAGAGGTCTAGGAGGACCAGAATAGCAGTTAGACGATCTCGGGTTTTAGGACCGGTGGTGCGGGGCATCTGAGGTGGGGTCAGAGCCAGGCGTGCCAGAAATGGACAATGTTACTCCTGCGGCGGGAAGGGTCACCTGGCACGTGAATATCTGAATCCTCGTACGGTTGAACAGCGGGTGTTGGAGGAACCACCGAGACAGAAGAAGCGGTTGGTGCTTGAGCAACAGCCGAGTAGTGGACATGGTAGTAGAGCTTCGAGAGCAGGTGGGAAGGAGAGGAACTAGTGGATACGTCCTTTGTACTTCTAGTTCCATGTTTATTTTGTATTCGTGTCTTTGTACTATGAGCTGCAATAATAAAAAGACACTTATCTTTGTTTGCTTTCCTGTCCTTTTGTTTGGTTGATACTGAATGGTCTCGGTTAAACTGTTGACTTGACCCTCACTTTCGAGATTTCTACTGGAGGGGACCCAGTGACCTCACACTGATGCCGACAGTGTGACTCGACCCTTGGAGGCGAGAGTGACAGTTGGATCTCTTAGTAGACACGTCGAGGCCTTACGACGTCATCCATGGAATGAATGCATCATTCATGTCAGGATTGACTGTATTAGGAAACGAATGTGGTTCATCCAGGGGATGAGACCGGGTTTCTCTAATCGGCAAAGATGAAATCATAGCAGCTCTTGTGAGACTAAAGGAGGTCCAGGAAATCCAAGAGAGGATGAAGACTGCACAGTACAATAAGAAACAGGAAACCGGTGCCAGTCTTAGAGACTCGGGCCTGTTAAAGAAGAGGAAGCTTAAAGGAGAGATGAGTCTACGAAGCAGCAGATGTGGAGGCAGAGCTTGGGGAGCAGCATGAGGTGGTGTACATCCTAACATTGTACAACCACCCGCATTAGTTATTCCTTCCGGGCTCAGGGAGCTGGAGGGAGGAGGAAGAGTGCGGATGCATGCGGTCAAGGAGTGTGACCCAATGGCTCTAGAAATGATTCAATGGATAGTCGGTGTCCACTACTAGCTATTGTAGTAATGGACGTCGATGTGAATCATTTCTTGCTTTCACAAATCTTGTTCCAGACCTAGAGTTTCCGGTAAGCCGTGGAATTGAACCTCACATCTGGAGATACCTTTGGAGGAGACTTGATAATCACACATAAGCCGACGGTGTGGTCAGACCCTCGAGGTGAGAGTTTCGGTTGGAATATCTTGGTGACAGCGTCGAGGCCTTAAGACGTTAGTTTGAGTATGGATTGGGCAATAACTGTTCATACTCAAATTGAAGGTTTTAGGCAAATGTCGGGATGGGTTTTCCTTGGTCGGTGGAAAAGGAAACCCCAGGAAGCGCAGTGTAACTCTTGCACAGGAGGGTGCAACCGATCACTCTTGAGTCAGTCAACCATACCCTCGTGGCAGCAGCCTTTCGAGTTCCAGTTCTAATAGAAAATGGAGACCTCTTGAGTTCGAGGATGACGATCACGTCCTTATACGGGTCTCACCTCGACGAGGTTTACGGAGAAGTGGCCAAGGCAGCAAGTTATCTCCGAGGTTCAGCGGACCTTCCTAGGTCCTTAGCTGGGTAGGCGGGGTGGTTGGCCGCTTGACCCATTCACCGCAGTTGCATCAGGTTCACGATGACTTCCACGTATCGCAACTAAGGAGATACGTGCTCGACCCTTCGCATATCATCGACCATGAGGAGCTGGACGATGGCGATGGGGTGTCTTTCACGGAGGTTCCAGTGGGGATCGAGGATCGACAGGAGCAGATCCTACAAGGACGATAGATTTCTCGGGTGCACTTTCCTTGGACAGTACCCGGAGGTGGACTACACGAAGAGTCAGTACCCGGAGGTGGACTTCACGACGTGACGACTCACTGAGGAGGTTGATGGATGAGAGAGTGGAGGATGCTATCTGTACCTACCCTTCAGGTCGGATCCATGGTGGACGACCAGGAGCTGTGCTATCTGTACCTACCCTTCAGGTAGGGTCCGAGGAGGACGACCCATGAGCTGCTTCCTTCTTCCAGCAGTTTGTCTTTTCGATGTTGTACTTTGTTCGGTTTTAGTCGTACTTTATTTTGGGTTTGTATTCTGGCCCATTTACTTTTCAGATTTTCTTTTGTACTTAGTGTTTTGCTTCTGCTTCTACTCTGTGGTGCTTGTTTTCTTTTATAATGGCAATGCCTTCCCAGTTATCGGGATTTTTCACCTTTGGTGCTAGTCGCCAGCCCCTGGCCTATGGAAGGCGTGCTTGGGGTAGTCACGGCACGGGCCCCGAGGACGGGTCGTGACATATATGATACCATTATTATATGAAATGATTTCATAAGTTTCATTTTTGGATATCATTATGTCATGCCTCTTAACTCATGTGCTTGAGATGTATCCTTATGTTCATTCCCTTACTGGGATTTTTATCTCATCCCTTTGTTCATGTGTTCCCCAGGGTAACCTATGCAGATGTAAGAGCTGAAAGGATGTTAGATGCTCTTTATGGAGATTAAATAAAGTTGTTTTTTTATCCCCATGTTTTATGTTATATGTACCTAGTCTTCCAAGACACTAGACTTAACGATCCTCATCTTGTACTGTAATGGTTAATTATGTTTAAAATCATGGAATGTTTTATGTAAAAGGCATGGTCACTATAATATATTTCCAACATCTCTCATAACATTTGACATGGTATGCTACGTTATGTAACGCCCCAACCCCAGCTACCCAGAGTCGGTGCATTACTTCGTAACATTGGCATGATCACAAGAAAGATCAAATCTCGAAAGACCGATTGGTTTAGTAGCCTTGGAAACACTAGATATATTCATAAGTTTTACATTACATCATTAAATGAAAATCTACTACAACTACATATTGTCTCCATAATCCACACTCATATCCCCACATAATATCCCTACAGGTCATTCATAACTTACTTCTTCACTTCCTGGGAAAAATAAAACATAGAAAAGGGGTGAGCTCAAATGCCCAGTAAGGATAACAATATAGCGGAAACTTTCATAAATAAGAATAAACTTTTAAGGCAATGTATAACTAAAACAAAAGCCTTTCAAACATGAACTTTCAACATGGTATGGCATAAATAAAATGAAATAATGCCATTTACTTACTCACATGGATATTCTACTAATCGAATAATCACATGCAAAAATCAATAACCACTTTCATAATGTTGGAATGCATAATGCCAGACTATCATAACCACATAGTCAAGGCCTCGTGCCAGGACTACAAATAATATTTTGTCAAGGCCTTGTGCCAAGACACTAGTTTGTCTCATGAGACCAACCGATGCATCGAGGAGCTATAGCGGGCTCCACCCTTCACTTACTAAGTCCAATGCATTCCCATATGAAAAGGTTTAAACATAACATAAACATTCGTATTAAAACTAGCATACGAAATGTCAATAATTTCACCATAAACTATGAATGGTATAAAAATAGCACATCCACAGTCAAACATATCACAAAACCTTCAATACAATATAGAAGTTTTCTATCACAATAGATCAAATTCAAATAAGCGTAAAATCCATCAAAGGATGTTGACATAGATGAAATCAAAATTTTTTTTAAAGAAATATCTCTTTTTATTTTGAAATCATTTAAGATCCATATAAAATAACACATTTTCTTTGAAAATATTCTTATAAGCTTGTAAGGGAAGTTTTGAAGATTTTATAACGGTGTAAATTAGCCGCACCCGCCGTATAAGTTAAAAAAACGTTCTTACCTTAATTCTGTCGAAAAGGTTAAAAATGACCTTATTTTGAAAACGACGGAAAGATTCCTTTATAAACCTCTTATAAAATGTCAAAAAAGGGTATAAATGACTTTAACCCATATTCTTGTAAATAATAAAAATGTTTTGAAATACATTTTGAAGAAACATGGATGTGGATGATAAAGAGATCCCAGTAGATTATTACAAATAAACAACCTCAGATAATGAAGAGATTGTGAAATAACCTTTACCTTGTACTTTTACTTGGTTGGGGTAGGTTAACCTCCTGTATAATGGTGAAATAATTGTTATTAAATTATACAAGAATCATATATATTAATATGATATCATATATGATCTTTTAACATTGATTTGTTAATAATATCTTAGAATTATCGTCGTTTCGGGTGTTAACTTACTTGTTTTCTTTTATATGTTTTGTTACGTAAGACATGTTTGTAAAGGATAGGTTGTATATTATTCATATCCAGAATGATATCAAGTCCTTAAACATCATTTTTAAATCATCAAATGATAATTATACTTGAATGGATACGATGGAGAATGAATCTCATCGCGTTCGTGGAGACGGTAGTCCGTACGTACGCACGAGCGACAATATCATTATTTTGATATTAAAATAATATATAAATGGATGGTATATCATATATACAGAATCATTAACATGTTATATTTATTATTTACATGAGTTACACATCATTATTATACCCATCCAAATAATAATATATTGAATAACAATTACACCACGACGTGGAGACGGTAAGCCGTACGTACGCACGTATGGTGACATTTTATTCAAAGGGTGGATAGAATACTGAATATGGTTGTAACATATTTATAATAACATCACATTATATGTAATATACTGGAGTTATTATTTTAGAATGGTAAGAACAAAGAAAGAGGAAGTGGAAGAAGAAAGGAACTTGGAAAAGGGTGGTGAAATCATTACCTCTTCTTCGGGTTCTTCCTTTTGATTTGATCAAAAGGGATCCATAGGTTGGCTTTCTGATCAAACTAATGCCTCTAGGTTGTAGTTAGGGATGTTGGGAGAGTATTTGGGCCGAGTTTGGCCGAACCAAAAGGCTTTTAAGGTGTGAAGAAATGAGAAGGAGGAGTGCCCTTTTATAAGAGGGGTGAGGGGCACCTTTGGAAAAGCTAGAAATATTAATTTATAATAAATTAATATTCGGTTTCTAATGGCTCCAAAGTTGATTATTCAAAGGTTAAGGTGGGGATAGGTCGAAAACCACTCAACCAATAGAATTTAGACAGGTTTGGGTACTTATATTAACCTTATCTTTAAGTATTAACTCTAAGTTAATTAGTTTCACTTTTACAATGTCTCTTTGTATTTTTATATAATATGGTTAATAAACTTACTATATACATCAAAGCGACCCCCAAGTGGTCCATTAATGATGAAAATATAATGATATAAGTCTCTTGGCCGAACCTTAGATTTTTAGGAATTTAATATCAATTAATAATATAATATTTGTTTTAAGAACTCTTTTATGTCAATTTTGACACTATTCAAAAGTTGATTTTTGTGAAACTCATAACAGATTGATTACTTCGAACAAAGTCAATTAAAGCATTCCTAATATATAATATTATCCTATAAAATTAGTTTAATTCATTAAAAGTTTCATATTATATTTTTTTTGGGTATTTATAATATCAATTATTTTAATTTTTCACTATTATAGTAATTACTGCATCATCATTGTGTCATAAATAAAATAAATAATTTAATGTCTAAAAATTATAAATAAAATATCATTATGTAGGAAATCTTTTTAGCTTTCTAATTAATATTTATAATCTAAAATCCAACTTATATAACCCTATGTAACAATTGTTTTTCTAAAAGATATATGCTTGTGTCATTTTTGTATTCATTTTGACTTAATTAAAATAAAGTGTCATTATCACTTACAAGTGGATCCATGGGGTCCCGAAATCGACCCAAAGATGCCCATGGTCGACCATGTATCAACCAATAGGGATAAGACATGTTTTAGGGTAATTTAGTATTATTATAATATTTTTTTTAACCCTTATTTACCGGATTTACCCTTAACCATGGTAAATAAAATATTTACCGCAGTAATTATTCAAAATGTCTAAAAATAAAAGTTACCTACTTACACAATTTGAACATCATGATTCCAAATATGGAATCAATTTTTCTAAATTCAAAACACAGAAGTGGCAGAAAATAATTTAAAATTAATTCCCGCTGTCAAAACAAAAAGCGTGTTTTTAAGAGATAATAACTATCAAAAGATTGACACTTGTTTATGTTCAGTTTAATTGTAAAATTATGTCTAATGACCAACATTATATTAAATTGTAAAAATATATTCTAAATATACTTTAAAACCACTCAAATTCATAATTTATCACTATTAATTATTTTGATTAAAAAAGTTGTTTTTAATTAAAATTTAGTAATTTTCACTATTCATCAAAATATGAAAGTTATCCGAAAAGTACAAAAATTTCACCTTAGGATAAATTCGATATTCCGAATCCAAAAATGAAGTCCATTTCAAAATATAAAATATATATAATTTCAAAATTTAGGTATTACTATTCATAACGGCTAGTTTGATCGGTTGTGGTGTGTGTTAAAACTCGACGTTGCGTACAACACACGCTACTGTTTTATTCAAAGGAAAGCGTACCGTGGAAGCTTGGGATGTTTCATTCTAAATTTTTTGATGTCTCCATTTAGACAAAAAGCTTAAAATATTGTATTTAAAAAGGTTTCACTATCAAAAGTTGATAAAAGTGCAATACTGAAAATGAATATGTTCTTGCATTATGACTAACAAACTCATAATATGGATTCTAAAATTATAAGGATTATATAAAGTTAAAAATGTAGTTAATTCTATTCATGACCTCTTTTAATGGCTTTTTTTTTGGTAAGTCATGGTGCAATTGAACTTGGTGTTGCGTGTAGTTCAAGTTATTGAATTATTTTTAAGAAATAACACACTATGAAATCTTGGGGTGTTACATTCTCCCCTCCTTCAATAAATTGCGTCCTCCCAATTTGAAATTGTTCTTCGAAATTAAAAGGTTGAAAATAGATAATATATTTGTGGGAAAACCCACATCGGAAATTGGGTTACTAAAATTTAGTCTTAATATGAGGAAAAGAGAAATGAAAGGGTCACCACCAAATTATGATCTTGATTAGGAGAACATTGGTGGAAATTAGAGACATATAATCGGAGGAAAAACGTAAATATTTATAGGTAGTGATTGAGGTCATCAATCACAAACAAGTGTATAATTGAGGTCCTTAAACTCATCAATCTATGATGATTTGAAGTACCATCGGTTCAACAAAATATAGGGTATTGGGATAACACATTTTTGACGTTTCAAAATATCTTAGTTGAAATCCCACATCGAAAAATGAATTAACGAGGCCTCTATTTAAAATAAAGAGTCGAAAGTATGAAGATTACCGAAAATAACACATACTAGGGTTCCATGTAAGAAAATATGGATATGGAAGAAAAATCTAACCATCAATTATCTGATGGAGAGTGGTAGAGAACATGGCTATGAAAAGGCCAACAATCCAAAAGCCATAAATTAGTGATGATTTAAGGTACCATCTAGGAAAACATTTTTGTTCTAAGTTGCTTTTCTTAATATTGAGGAATTTATTTATGAGATTGGCTAAGATCATAAGGAGATATACTTACTTTATAATTAGAGTTTTATCCATTAATAAATTTCTACCACAAACTCATCTTTCACTCTAAAAGATAATAGAATGTAAAAAAAAATTCTATTTACACTATTCGTATAGGGTTCCAAAATAAACGAATTTATAATTCATCTACAAGATCTTTTAATAAAAACTACATTATTTAATATAGGACATCTCGTGGGCCAGTGGTAGGTGATACACCCTTGTCGCCCTTCGGTTGCAGGTTCAAGTCTCGCAGCCTTGCCGGACGCGACGGGTTGCCGCACGACCTCCGGGTTGTCCTTTTATGGCAATCCAAAATAATCCAAACTAGAACTATCCAAAATACTTCTATCCATACTCACAGTCCAACATTTATAAGTAAGGTAAACATAATGTAGAACCTTTTTACCTCATAATAGCATATGAATACCTTCATCATGTATTCTTTTATTACACCGAACCATCCGGAATTACCATATTCCTTATTGATTACATTCATGCTCCCTTATTCCATATAGAAAGTTGGATAAACTTCATTAATCCAAAAATGTTTTAAACCCCAACAATGATGGAATATACAAATCATTAATCAGTTCCAGGGTAGTCAAGAATATCCAATATAATTTATCCAAAACAATCACATATTATTCCAAAATCATTACCTCAGTATCAGAACTATATTATGATTTATCATTCTCTCAACCATATATTTTCCAAAAATTTATCCTGCTATTGAGTCACTTTTCTTTGTTCCACACAATCTCAAGTCCTTAATGAAATAGTACTGCAGTAAAATCCTTATATACTCCATGATTATTGTAACAAGTACATTGTTGATACAACACTCAATTGACATAATCAACATAAGAACTCTAATCATTCCTCTTCATCTGTGGTAGTATCATAACATGATTATTATCCAATAACATCATTTGCGGCATAGTCTGATGACTGGGACATAGGTTCGCGTAGTGTCCAAACTCCTTGCAAATTAAGCATTGTACATTTGAAACCATTTTCCTACCCTTGCAGTCACGTACTTTGTGCCCTTTTCCTCCACACTTATAACAAACTCCCATTCCTTTCAGGCAAGTTCCAGGGTGTTTCTTTCCACAGTTACCACATATGGGAAAATTCTTCTTTTCCCTCTTCCCTTTATCCATCTTTCTCTCTTCCATCCTTTTCTTCTCTTTCTTCCCTTCAAAGCCATAGGACTCAGTAAACTCTTTACTTATCTTATCAACACATGATATTATTTCTTCATATGATGATAATACATGGGAGACTATTTCTCTTATAAATTCTAGCTTAAGACCATGAGAGATATGATCCTTCCTTCTCTTTGAATCATGTTCATTTCTGGAGTTATCATTCCTTCTACTGGGCTCCATTTATAAACAATGGCATAAACTAGATTAGTTTATGAGTCAAAATACATAATCCCTTACTTATAAAACACTTAACATAAATTGAACTATTTATGGATATAATCCATAATCATAAAAATGTTTTCTTTGAGGAAGTATATACTCATAAACCCTTCATAATGGTTTGTAAAGAAAATGAGAATTATCCTAAGCATATCCCTTGGGAGTGTCGTAACCAAGAGTGCAGCAAGGCCTGTTGTCGTGCACCAGTTCCCGTTCGAGTCTAGCTCAAAGCGGTGTTTTCGGGTTTTACCCCTAGGTACATCTGTGCCAGAGCCGCCTCTACCTGCTCGTATCCAGACAGGGATGTATTGCTCGGAAAACTCACAAAATCTCTACAATACCAAAATTCTAGGAAGTTCTTCTACACTAATCCTCAAAGTTCATCTTAGGTCTACGTGCTCTAATCAGAGTTTATCTAAATCTAGCTTCCAAGGTTTGTACTAAACTTCCTCTGATACCAACTGTAACGCCCCGACCCCAGCTACCCAGAGTCGGTGCATTACTTCGTAACATTGGCATGATCACAAGAAAGATCAAATCTCGAAAGACCGATTGGTTTAGTAGCCTTGGAAACACTAGATATATTCATAAGTTTTACATTACATCATTAAACGAAAAACTACTACAACTACATATTGTCTCCATAATCCACACTCATATCCCCACATAATATCCCTGCAGGTCATTCATAACTTACTTCTTCACTTCCTGGGAAAAATAAAACATAGAAAAGGGGTGAGCTCAAATGCCCAGTAAGGATAACAATATAGCGGAAACTTTCATAAATAAGAATAAACTTTTAAGGCAATGTATAACTAAAACAAAAGCCTTTCAAAAATGCACTTTCAACATGGTATGACATAAATAAAATGAAATAATGCCATTTACTTACTCACATGGATATTCTATTAATCGAATAATCACATGCAAAAATCAATAACCACTTTCATAATGTTGGAATGCATAATGCCAGACTATCATAACCACATAGTCAAGGCCTCGTGCCAAGACTACAAATAATATTTTGTCAAGGCCTTGTGCCAAGACACTAGTTTGTCTCATGAGACCTACCGATGCATCGAGGAGCTGTAGCGGGCTCCACCCGTCACTTACAAAGTCCAATGCATTCCCATATGAAAAGGTTTAAACATAACATAAACATTCGTATTAAAACTAGAATACGAAATGTCAATAATTTCACCATAAACTATGAATGGTATAAAAATAGCACATCCACATTCAAACATATCACAAAACCTTCAATACAATATAGAAGTTTTCTATCACAATAGATCAAATTCAAATAAGCGTAAAATCCATCAAAGGATGTTGACATAGATGAAATCAAAATTGTTTTTAAAGAAATATCTCTTTTTATTTTGAAATCATTTAAGATCCATATAAAATAACACATTTTCTTTGAAAATATTCTTATAAGATTGTAAGGGAAGTTTTGAAGATTTTATAACGGTGGAAATTAGCCGCACCCGCCGTATAAGTTTAAAAAAACGTTCTTACCTTAATTCTGTCGAAAAGGTTCAAAATGACCTTGTTTTGAAAACGACGGAAATATTCCTTTGTAAACCTCTTATAAAAAGTCAAACAAGGGTATAAATGACTTTAACCCATATTCTTGTAAATAATAAAAATGTTTTGAAATACATTTTGAAGAAACATGGATGTGGATGATAAAGAGATCCCAGTAGATTATTACAAATAAACAAACTCGGATAAGGAAGAGATTGTGAAATAACCCTTACCTTGTACTTTTCCTTGGTTGGGGTAGGTTAACCTCCTGTATAATGGTGAAATAATTTTTATTAAATTATACAAGAATCATATATATTAATATGATATCATATATGATCTTTTAACATTGATGTGTTAATAATATCTTATAATTATCGTCGTTTCGGGTGTTAACTTACTTGTTTTCTTTTATATGTTTTGTTACGTAAGACATGTTTGTAAAGGATAGGTTGTATATTATTCATATCCAGAATGATATCAAGTCCTTAAACATCATTTTTAAATCATCAAATGATAATTATACTTGAATGGATACGATGGAGAATGAATCTCATCGCGTTCGTGGAGACGGTAGTCCGTACGTACGCACGAGCGACAATATCATTCTTTTGATATTAAAATAATATATAAATGGATGGTATATCATATATACAGAATCATTAACATGTTATATTTATTATTTACATGAGTTACACATCATTATTATACCCATCCAAATAATAATATATTGAATAACAATTACACCACGACGTGGAGACGGTAAGCCGTACGTACGCACGTATGGTGACATGTTATTCAAAGGGTGGATAGAATACGGAATATGGTTGTACCATATTTATAATAACATCACAGTATATGTAAGATACTGGAGTTATTATTTTAGAATGGTAAGAACAAAGAAAGAGGAAGTGGAAGAAGAAAGGAACTTGGAAAAGGGTGGTGAAATCATTACCTCTTCTTCGGGTTCTTCCTTTTGATTTGATCAAAGTGGATCCATAGGTTGGCTTTCTGATCACAATAAGGCCTCTAGGTTGTAGTGAGGGATGTTGGGAGAGTATTTGGGCAGAGTTTAGCCCAACCAAAAGGCTTTGAAGGTGTAAAGAAATGAGAAGGAGGAGTGCCCTTTTATAAGAGGGGTGAGGGGCACCTTTGGAAAAGCTAGAAATATTAATTTATAATAAATTCATATTCGGTTTCTAATGGCTCCAAAGTTGATTATTCAAAGGTTAAGGTGGGTATAGGTCGAAAACCACTCAACCAATAGAATTTATAAAGGTTTGGGTACTTATATTAACCTTATCTTTAAGTATTAACTCTAAGTTAATTAGTTTCACTTTTACAATGTCTCTTTGTATTTTTATATAATATGGTTAATAAACTTACTATATACATCCAAGATATCCCCAAGTGGTCCATTAATGATGAAAATATCATGATATAAGTCTCTTGGCCGAACCTTAGATTTTTAGGAATTTAATATCAATTAATAATATAATATTTGTTTTAAGAACTCTTTTATGTCAATTTTGACACTATTCAATAGTTGATTTTTTTGAAACTCATAACAGATTGATTACTTCGAACAAAGTCAATTAAATCAATCCTAATATATCATATTATCCTATAAAATTAGTTTAATTCATTAAAAGTTTCATATTATATTTGTTTTGGGTATAGATAATATCAATTAATTTAATTTTTCACTATTATAGTAATTACTGCATCATCATTGTGTCATAAATAAAATACATTATTTAATGTCTAAAAATTATAAATAAAATATCATTAGGTAGGAAACACTTTTAGCTTTCTAATGAATATTTATAATCTAAAATCCAACTTATATAACCCTATGTAACGATTGTTTTTCTAAAAGATATATGCTTGTGTCATTTTTGTATTCATTTTGACTTAATTAAAATAAAGTGTCATTATCACTTACAAGTGGATCCATGGGGTCCCAAAATCGACCCAAAGATGCCCATGGTCGACCATGTATCAACCAATAGGGTTAAGACACGTTTTAGGGTAATTTAGTATTATTATAATATTATTTTGTAACCCTTATTTACCGGATTTACCCTTAACCATGGTAAATAAAATATTTACCGCAGTAATTATTCAAAATGTCTAAAAATAAAAGTTACCTATTTACACAATTTGAACATCCTGATTCCAAATATGGAATCCATTTTTCTATATTCAAAACACAGAAGTGGCAGAAATTAATTTAAAATTAATTCCCGCTGTCAAAACAAAAAGCGTGTTTTTAAGAGATAATAACTATCAAAAGATTGACACTTGTTTATGTTCGGTTTAATTGTAAAATTATGTCTAATGACCAACATTATATTAAATTGTAAAAATATATTCTAAATATACTTTAAAACCACTCAAATTCATAATTTATCACTATTAATTATTTTGATTAAAAAAGTTGTTTTTAATTAAAATTTAGTAATTTTCACTATTCATCAAAATATGAAAGTTATCCGAAAAGTACCAAAATTTCACATTAGGCTAAATTCGATATTCCGAATCCAAAAATGAAGTCCATTTCAAAATATAAAATATATATAATTTCAAAATTTAGGTATTACTATTCATAACGGCTAGTTTGATCGGTTGTGGTGTGTGTTAAAACTCGACGTTGCGTACAACACACGCTACTGTTTTATTCAAAGGAAAGCATACCGTGGAAACTTGGGATGTTTCATTATAAATTTTTTGATGTCTCCATTTAGTCAAAAAGCTTAAAATATTGTATTTAAAAAGGTTTCACTATCAAAAGTTGATAAAAGTGCAATACTGAAAATGAATCTGTTCTTGCATTATGACTTAGAAACTCATAATATGGATTCTAAAATTATAAGGATTATATAAAGTTAAAAATGTAGTTAATGCTATTCATGACCTCTTTTAATGGCTTTTTTTTGGTAAGTCATGGTGCAATTGAACTCGGTGGTGCGTGTAGTGCAAGTTATTGAATTATTTTGAAGAAATAACACACTATGAAATCATGGGGTGTTACACGTTATATGCTGATGCTACCTTCCAAGAGTATGCTGTATGAATCGTTGAACAAAAAATGATAGTTTTATGGGGTCAGTGGGTCCCTCTTGTATGGGTTTAATGGATTCATGGCAGTGTACATGATGTAACATGGTAGTGGGTGGTCGACATATGTGCTCACTGTCTACAATTGTTCTAAGATAGTGTTTCAGCACCCTTAGAAGGTGAATTTTGGATGAGTTATTTTAAGGGGGGTGGATTTAAGAACCTATTTTTTCAACCAATTATAGATACATTAAATTTCCTTCCAATTTTTTAATTTGGACCAAATATGGATTCCTAATTAGTTATAAATGGTTCCAAGCGTTATTCAGGGCTTGATCAGTGACAGAACACATTTTTGGAAAAACAACATGGCCTATCTTATGGTAAGAGAGAACCATGTAGGTAGGACACATGGTTATATCTTACCATGTGGATGGTCTACATATTTAGGTAGATACATATCTCACAGTTGAGGCACAGTTTCCTTAACAGTGTGGTTTAACTATGCGGTACACCACTTTTCCTATGTTCTTGTGCATGGTTTTCACATGTCTTGGAAAACCATGCGGACAAACTATACACAGCCTAAATATTAGGTAATGTTACATTTTCCCCTTAATGAACCCTCATTACTCCCTAATTTTAATTCTAGAAAGATTAGCCTATGTATCTATCTTTTTTGATCTTTTTGAAGGCCTATGATCGATATTGAAATATCCTTTTCATCTAGGATCTGATCGATCTGTTTTTCATCACGTTGGATGTAAAATTGTAATTACTAATGTTAGTTTAAGCCTTTCTTAATATCTCTTACTCTTGACATAGTTATTGAGGTGTAAATGTTTTTACCTTTTTCTACGATCTACTCGATTAAATGTGGAATTAGAGGCCGATATCAGAGGAGGAGAGTCATACAACACTAAGGTGGGTGGTCTATTACTCACCCCTCAGGTTCGTTGATTTTGGAATTTATCATGTGGGATGTCAGGTGTTTTTTATAGAAATTATATTCCCTTATTATAACCAATATATCCATATGGTTATTATCATTCCAAATATGAGATTACTAGTTGGTGGTTACACCCACAACATCCAACACCCCTTGTAACATGATATTCTATAGATGAGTTTTTAGTGTTGTGACACTTTTTAGCTATCATTAGGATGGGATCAAGCTTAACCAAACTAATGGAATGCCTCATATTAATAAATTCTAATTGAATAATTTTATCATGAATGGAATTTACCATGTCACATCCACTTGAATCGCCTTAGGTAAGTGATTCAAGGTGATAATTAAATTTAAAAGTGAAATTTGAAAAATATACTATGTATATAAATTGAGCAGATTAAATGTGAATGAAAAATAAGTTTCATGGCAGTCGCACCAATTACCATGTTGATGGAAGGTATAGGAGTGAACTTTAATTATTGAATAATCCTTAAATGTATTGAATACAGGTTTCATGCTATGTGGACTTCTAACACTAATGAAAGGAAAGGCATGAACCAAATAGACTTAATGAAAATTTATGAATTTATTAATGGGTTTTATGAAAGTTGGACTTATCATAGTAATGAAAAGAAATACAGTATCCAGATGAAATATTGTATGACATCATTATCAAAGAGGAGTTGTCTGAACCGTTCTCACCATGGATTCTTATCGGGGACTACCTTGGGCACTCGAGAACCCAATTCTGATTCAATGATACTACATGCCTAGGTTGAGACCCACCTAGATCACGATTCTTATGAATCCTTGGATGCTCGGTATGACATTGTAGGATCCCTCACATAATATTAATGGATTACATGGATAAAATCCATGGATCAATCATTGACATGTCGGTTCCATGGTTAAAGTTCATAAGGGTTTGTAACTAATTTTCCCCATGTAACCTTTGATGATCAGCTTGGATTTTTTCGTAATATTATTGTGTAATGCCATGGAATATGATCCTTGGATTACACTATTATGATTTTCCAAGCTACAGTCATTACAGAGTAAGATACCCTTCAGTTCTAAATTTCCTTGGTTATTACCTTGGAATATAATTATTAAATTTATTTACTGGTTTCCTCGTCTTAAAATGGAACCTTCAGTATTTTTAACATGCACCATATTTGTAAACTAGTAATAATAATTTAATAGATTGGTTATGTTCAGATTCCATTTGAGGGCTTGATCATGAACATGGGTATTTAGTTATGTTTTACTACTTTACTTATTATTTTATGAACATGCGAATGCTTACACACAATTACATTTCCATTGCATGGGCCACATGTTATAGAAACCATTGGTGATATCCCATGGAGATTTATATCTCACACTCTCTGGGAACCATTTCATACCTGATATAAAATACATGAAAAAAAGGTTCTAATAAAGATAACCATACAAGATTAAATATTTCATTGCTTGCTGTTTATGATAGTTCTTGATAATAGATGACCGAAATGGTGCTCAGGATGCTTGGGATAGTCTTTTTATTTCTATTATACATTTTTGGACCATGTTATTTACAATGTCTTGTATCAATGTTTTCTAGATTTATAGTGACATGGCATATGATCATTAGTCGTTGTATTCTTGTATGTTATTCATGTTATTGTGGTTTTTGTCACTATTTTCCATTGTACATTATTATTACTTATATTTCATACTCTATTTACCTCTACCTATGTTTATCCACTATCTTACACACTAGTAATGGGGTTATAGTTTTCCCATGGACACACCCTTGGCCCTCACTTCTAGTCGACAACCTCTAGTGTCATGGGAGATGTGCTTGAGGTCATATGGCCCACCAGGCTGGGGTCACCCATTAAATTGAATCTGGTTCTAGGACATCACAGTGTGCATTAACAAGAGTTATTTTATTATATTACTATTTAGAGACAATATATAGAATATTAGTAATTCATGGGACTTGTTCATAAGTTTTTCTTGGGAATTGTGAACCCAGGATCACGGTAAAATCAATGTTACCAAAAATTAAATTGTTTTTCTGTTTTTCTTATTATAGTTGACATTATTTTACAATTAGGGGAAGAAAATTTTCTGTGGTGTAGTAGATTGTTACTATGTTTGTGGATTTCTTTCATCCATGGCCTGATGATATTATGGATATAGTATTTTTACATGCATCATATTAAGAAACTAGGATTCACATTTCATGCATATTTCTATGACATATAGCTAAATTCCATTGCTCTATATTTCAGGATATGCCAATTATTATTGAGTGAGGTGGTGATTTTTATCTTGTAAATGTATTACTATTGGATTATATTGAGTGATTTCCCATCTCAATTCTGGAGTTGTATGGGCCCTCGTGGTTTTGAATGAGAAATTTACCATGTCGATCCATTACGCTATAAATAAATTGTTGTCATTTTCATTGATAAGGTGTATGGGAACTGATTCAATGGGAATGATTGTCCACTATAAAGAAATACATTAAATATAATATGAAATGGTTTCACATCCATATATTCCCTTTCCATGATTATGAATATAAAGGTGTGAACATGGTAAATAAATATAAAATGAAATGAAACTTATAATTGATAACATACAAGTACCGAACCATATAAGTGGGTATTTGGGGTAGAATACCTTGGGTAGAGAGTTCTTACTTGTTTATATTCCATATTTGTGGATATCAATTAGCTTAAATATAATTCTGAGTCACGTTGTTATCATTTGTAGACAAATTCCACAACATCATTTTCATATCATAAGCCTGTAATGTTGCCATGACCATGCTCCAAATGTGGTGGGCCCTGAGCCAACAGTCTTAATTCTCGGAGATCCACATGTGACACCACACTCTGTACCTAATTTGTGAATTGATTCCCATGTCTGTGAAAGGTTACAACATCCAATTAAGACCATGAATTGTGATCCATGACATACACCTTCAATGGATGATATGACTCACAAGCTCCAACAGTAGAATCCTCCAACATTCCCAAGTGATGGTGGTCCAGAAGATGCTAAGTCTTTACTTGAGGGCATCCTTTCTATCTTTTATCATCTAGATATTCACCTAGAGTGGAGGGCCATGCATTCCACATACATGGTTCTGGGTTCGGCCATGTATTGGTGTGATGAGATAGCCCAGGTTGGTTGTTATCAAGGCATGGTAGTGGTTGATTTTGAGTCTTCCATCTAGGATCAGTTCATTCCTCAAACACTGAGAGCTAACAAAGATTGAAAGTTCATGTATCTTGAGAAGAGTTCATTGTTTATTAAGGATGATTCAGTGCATTTCAGATATTTTTGGTTCTTTTCACCCCCTCTATTTGGTGATGAGCTCATGCATGCTAGATGTTTTGAGGATGGACCCCATCACACCATCTGTGAATAGGAGAATGTCATTATCCAGCCTATTATTCCTACAATAGTAAATTAGAATCTTATCACTGAACATAACCTAAGTGAAATAAATAGTATCAGGTATAAGGGATTAGTTTGCATGTCATGTTGGTAGTTCTCCAGGTGGTAGGAAAAGTTTCCTCACTATTTCTCATTAGGGTTGTGATAAGAAATGTTTTTATTTTGATAGCTCCATAGAGCATCATCCATGTGAAAGACAAGGGAATATGAAGAAACATTGTGATTCAGACATAATGGAGTTCCAAGTATGGGTACGTATGGGGTATATTCACCATTTCTACAAGTCCATTCCCCTAGCCTCGACTGGAAATGGATATGGTCCATCCCTACATTCACTGGAGGGTTATATCTCACCACATCAGGTGGGGAGTCAGAATATCACCGACAGAATTGGTAGAGGAGGAGGTCGCGGTCATGGTAGCAAGACCCCAGATCACCAATATTGCAAATAGAGTAGTTATAATCGTGGTAGGCTACCTATTTCATATTTCCATGGATCAAGTCAGATGAATAATCTACAACTGGTACAAGAGGATCAAGATGAGGGGCCAGCTACAATATGAGATACTATAATTGAGGCATCTACTATTGTATCTTCTTTGTTTGATATAGGTTTTTTGAACAAATTTATCTGTATATATATCATGGAATGTCTTGTGATGAAGATAAAATATTAATGTTGTGTAATGAACCTAGATACACCGTTATTGGTAAAAATATAGGGCATATAAAAATGTAGGTATTTTCCCCATGAGGTAGTAAATTTCCCTTTATTATGGAATATCTTCATTCTCATGATGATGGAATTCAATTTAATTCTTGTGATGGATTGTTTGGTTTAGTATCATGATATTCTATAATGATATTTTTGAAGAGTTTATTTTACATCTAAAGAAGGAAAACGTTATGTACATAAGGATGAGTGGCATTTATAGGCTATTAGAGAGAGACAAGAGAATCATGGTCTAGGTGGAGGGACTAACCATATTACAAATATCTTAATAGAAAATTAGGCTTTATATTTTGTTGATTTCCATCCAGTCATGGAATTCTCAGGGACATCCTTCCCGAAGATTTTTTTGGATTACATCCTGAGAGAGATGTAGAGTTTATAATAAAAATTGTTCCAGGATGAACCCCAGTGACCATTCTTCCATACATGACGTAACCTAATGAGCTTGAGGAGCCCTAGGATTTGGAGGCCAAAGGATTTATATGATCTAACACATCCTCTGGGGCATCACCCATTCTTTTTTCCATGAATGTGGATGAAACCTTACATATAATTGTGTATTACCAATGGTTTAACTAGCCTAAATTGAAGAACCAATATCCACTTCCTAAAATAGATGATCTCTTCGACCAGCTCCGAGGAGATGGGGTCTTCACCAACATCAACTCGAGATCAGGTTATCATCAATTTCTTGTCCGGCCTTCATACATACATCATATAGCTTTCCGTAGTAGGTATGGTATGTATGAGTACATTATTATGTCGTTTGGTCTTACGAATGTGCATGTTGTTTTAATATCTCTAAAGAATAGGATCTTGAATACCTATATTGACTCGTTTATCATGGTATTTTTGGAAACAATATTGGTTTATTATCATCCTCTCAAGAACCATGGTAAAAACCATGAGATCATCTTGAGTACTCTGAGAGAGAATAAGACTTATGTTAGGAATTCTAAGTCCAACTAGTAGGTCAAAAATTTCCACTAACAAGATCATATCTTATCTGAATCTAGAGTATCTACTGACCAAGGAATGGTAGTTCAATAGTTTTATAGGATAATCCCAATAAATTTTTTGACATAAAAAGTTTCCTGTGACTGGGTAGATATTACAAGAATTTCATATAGGACATATTGTACCTTTATTCACCTCTCACTAGTCTTATAAAGAAGGGTGTCAAGCTACTATGGACATAATATTGAGAGAAAGACACGATGGAGGTGAAAGGGAGGATTTTCTATGCACCTATTTGGACTCTTCCAGTGTTAGGAATAAGTTATACCACCTTCTTTAATGAAGTAGTCATCATCCAAGGACAAGTTCGGATGCATAATGATACAATCATGTCATCTGTATCTCGACATTCGAGGCCTCATGGGAGAAATTAACCAACAGAAAACCTTGATCTAGTAGCTATTTTCCATGCCATACATTTCTAGAGACACAATCTATTGGGAGAAAACATTGTGGTGTTCATAGACTATACAAGCCACAAATATATCTTCACTCATTGTGAGTTAAACAACAGATAGTTGATATGGGTCTAATATCTATAATCCATTGATTTTGAGCATTCTGATATGCATGGAATGAGCAATGTGGTTGTAGATGCACTGTGTTGGAAAACTCAATCACATGTTTTAAAGGAAGCTAGTATCTAATTGAAGTTAATATCCTTATTTTTAGAGATACATCTAGTTTTTCATGCTAGTCATGAGGAGTATTACATATAATCCTTGAAAGTTTCCTCTTTCCTCCATGAGAAGGTGAAAAGTGGATAATTATCTGATCCAGAGGGCTTGGTTCTTTGTGAGACTACATCTGAAGGTTACCCACCTTTGGATTGGTTTGTAGACATATATGTCATATTATGTATTCGTTGAAATTTCTGCTTCCCTACATAAATGAGAGAGGATTTGATGAAGGAGTCCCACATATCTTAGTGGCCAGTTCATCAAAGCATCTCAAAGATGTATCAAGACATGTGTTTCTAGTATTGGTATCTAGGGATGAGACTTCAGATTGTAGCCTTAATTAATAAGTGTTCCACCTATCATTATGGGAAGGTGGAACTTCATAGTCATGTAGGATTGTTACTTCCACTTCATGTCCCATAAATGAAATGAGATGATGTTTCCATGGAAATTGTAGTTGGTTGTTCTATGTCACATAGAGGTTGTGACATCATATGGGTTGTTATTGACAAACTAACAAAATTGGTTTAATTAATACATATTCGGGAGACTTTCTCAGTCGATGAGTTGAGAAGACTGTATTTATGTGAGTTCATATGATTACATGGGGTTTCCACGTACTATACTTTCAGACAAATATTCTCATTTCACATCAAGATTATAGAAGGGATTGAAGAAGGATTTGGGAACACAACTGCCACTAAGAACATCTTTCCACACTCAGATTGATTGAAAACTAGAACATACAATAAAGTTTATAGAGGAAATTCTCTGAGCATGTGTCCTTGATTTCAATGATTCTTAGGAGATGAATATCCTTATCATTGAGTTCAGCTATATTAATAGCTTCATAGACATGATTTTGATGGATCATTTAGAATACTTGTAATGTAGGTCATGTTGTTCACCCTTGTTCTAGATTAAGGTAGGTGAGGTAGCCATGCATGGTCCTCATCTCATTTAGGAGACTTTAGAGTAGGTTCAGTTAAGAGAAAGAACATGACTACTGCTCAGTCTAAACCTAAATCTTCTTCCCATCATTGTTGATGACCTATGGAGTTCAAGGTTATGGATATTGTGTTCCTTTGGGTATTTCAAGCGCTAGGTAATTCATGATGTCTTCCATGTATCACAAAATTTCCAATATCATGTGGAACCTTATCGCCTCATTCATACAAATGATGTTGTGTAAGATTCAAATGCTACCTTTGAGGAGTATCTAGTATGCATCATTGAGACCAAAATGTTTCGCTGAGGCCAGTTTGTCCCTCTATTAAGGGTTCTATGGAAACATGGCCACATGGAGGACGAGACATGGGGGAGGGAGGCTTCCATATATGCTCAGTGGGTAGAATATTTCTCAGATAGTGCTTCACCACCTATTGAAGGTGAACTCGAGGATGAGTTATTTTATGGGGGAAGATTGTAAGAACCTTCTTTTTCACTCGGGTAGGTATCCGTTAAGTTTATTTATATCACGTTCTTGTAGAAATTATATGTAACACACCAAGCTTCCATGGTATGTTTCCCTATGAAAAATGTAATAGCTTGCATTGTACGCAGTTTTGAGATTCTAACACACTGTGACCAATCAAATTAGCCATTATGAATAGTAATACCCACTTTTTGAAATTTTATAATTTTTTTATTTCAAAATTAACTTCATTTTTTGATCCAGAAAATCGAAATTATCTTAGGGTGAATTTTTGGTATTTTTCTGAATACTTTCAATTTTGATGAATAGTAAAAAACACTGAGTCAAAGTTTAAAACCAAATTTTTATATAATTAATTAATTAATATATTTAAATTTATTATAGGGAAAAATAGATACATAATACCTATATATGTTCAATTTAATTAATAGGATCCATTTTTTAATAATATTAGATATATAAAAATTTGTTGAACTTATCACCGTCTTTTACCCACCTCTAGGAGCATTTTCTAATTTACATAAAACATAAATTTACCGCTTCTATGAGTTGAATTTCAAAAATCCAAGAGACATGGTTAATATCAAGGAGTAAAATGTGGTTCAATAATATAAAAATAATTTTTGGTGAATAGTAACTTTTAACTTTTATTTAACACGGTTAAAAGTAAATAGGGTAATTAGAAGTAAAAATGGTATTATTATCACCCTAACACATGTAAAAATTCAATTGGATAAGTATAATTCGACCAAAAACAACCTTAGTAATACAATATGAACCTATTTGGTTCACTTGGATTAGATTAGGACATTTTTTATTATTTAATTCAAAGAAGAGTTAAAAGAGTAAAAATCGATGTTTAATAACTGATTTTTTTTAATATATGGTTACACATAAGATAAATTGGACAATAAATATTAATTAGAAAGATAAAACGATTTCCTACATAATGGTATTTTATTTAGGTTTTTTAGACATTAAATAATTTAATTTATTTATGACACAATGATGATGCATTAATTACCTAATTAATGATATATTAAAATAATTGATTTTATAAATTTCCAAATAAATGTTATTTGATAATTTTTAGGAATTAAATTAATTTCATGGTTAAAATGACATACTGGGGTTGGTTATATGAATTTTGTTCGAAGTAATAATGTTGTTATGAGTTTACAAATAACAAAATACCAAATAGTTTCAAAATTGACATAAAAGAGTTTTTAAAACAAATATTATATTATTAATTGATATTCTATTCCTAAAAATCTATGGTTTGGCCAAAAGAATTATATAATGATAGGTGTATCATTAATTAACCACTTGGGGTTCGATTGTAAGTATATAGTATGTTTATTAACTATATAATATAAAAATACAAAGACACATGGTAAATGTCAAACTATTTAACTAAGAGTTAAATCTAAAAGGTAAGGTTAATTTAGTGAAACAAACCTATCTAAAACCAATTGGTTGAGTGGTTTTAGACCCATAACAACATTATCCTTTAAATAGTCCACTTTTGAGCCATTAGAAACCGAAATTTATTTTATTATAAAATAATATTTCTAGCCTTTCCTAAGGTGCCCCTCACCCCACTTATAAAAGGGCACCCCCCTTCCATCAAATTCACACCTTCGAAGACTTTTGTCTCATCCATCCTAAGAAAAAATACCCTCTCAACTATCCTCCCCCAATCATAGAGTCCTTCACTTAGTTAGAAAGAAAACCTAAGGAGCCCTATTGATGATATCAGAATGAAGAACCCGTAGAAGAGTTAAATATTTAATCACCACTTTCATGTTCCTTTCTTCTTTCACATACACTTTCTTTTTTGTTTCCTTGATAAAATAATAACTCCAGTATCTTCTATACGTTGTGATGTTATTATAATTATGGTAAAACCATATTCTTTATTCTATCCATCCTTTGAATTACATGTCACCATACGTGCATACGTACGACTTACCGTCTCCACGTCGTGGTGTAATTGTTATTCAATACATTATTATTTGGATTGTTATAATAATGATGTGTAATTGATTTAAATAATAAAAATAACATGATAATTATTCTTTATATGTGATATACCATCCAATTATATATTATTTTAATATCAAAAAATGATATTTTCCCTCATGTGTACGTACGTATTACCATCTCCACGAACGCGATGAGATTCATTCCCCTTCATAATCCATTCAAGACTAATTTTCATTAAATGTTTAAAAGTAATTTTTAAAGACTTAATATCATTCTGAATATGAATAAGATACATCCTATTCATAATAAACATAACTTACGAAAAAAACATATAATGGAAAACGAATCAGTTAACACCCGAAATGATGATAATTCTAAAATGTTATTAACAAATCAATATTAAAAGATAATATATGATATAATATTAACATATATGATTATTTTATAATTTAATAACAATTAGTTTAAAATTATAGTGGAGGTTAACCTACCATCGACGAAGGAAGATTATAATGTAAGGGGTTTCTGATCTCACTTTTAATTATGTGATATTTCCATTGTTCACCACTTATTTATTGCATGTGGGGTATTGTGTACTGCCATTTGATATATATTATCATGATTCCCTTTATTTTCATGGTATTATGTGATTCATATGGTGGTTATTAACTTTTGTTCATACGACTCGATTGATTACAATGAAGAAAGGGGTTTTCATCTAACTTTTTAGCTCGCGAGATTCATGCTATATTGGCCACAATTTCCTTTTGTGTGGCATATATAATGTCCATGATTGTATTGTTGGTGTAATATAATTTAATTTATGAGTATTTTCATCCTCATTTTATGATCCTTATTTCATGGTTTCTATGTTTCATAAGGTACCAAATCGGTAAGGGAATTTTAAATTTCAATTTCCACTTAGTGGGATTTACGCATACTTCATTGATTATCATACTCCAAGATTATGTGTAGAATAACTATTTATTATTTATGTAGTAATTTCCACTCCCTTTTTTGTGGATATAATTTTGATACACTCAATCACTATATTGATAATTTCTCATGTCATTGATATAAAATTGATTTTAACACAATTTTCTTTCATTGTGTTAAACATCCAAGTCATTGGTGTTGTTTTTACAAGAATATGTGTTAATGTCCTCTGATTGATTTACACTGAATATCCAATAATATTGAGTGTATTTTTATTTTTCAAACATTATTATGTCATTGATTTATCCTTTACCTAAGGATACTATCTTTATAAGTGATTTTATCTCAATTTGCATTCCGGTGAGACTTCTTTGATATAATGAACCAATTCACATTTATATGGTGTATATAATGTAATTTGACATAGTATATAATGAAATCCTTTATTAACATGGTATTATAATATTTTTATTACTTAATTTTTTTATTCAATCATCTCCCGTGTGGTTAGGAACTCTAACTAAAATATCATTTTAAATGTTTTAAAAATGTATTGTTCTGAATCTTTTTCATTAATGTCCATGTTTTGAAACTGGTATTAAGGACTTATTTATATAGAACTTATTGTTTTAAAATTAAAATTCCTTTTAAATGTTTCAAATTGGTATGGGACACTTTGATTCAAAAATATATTTTTAAATAGCTTCTTGAAAAATACTGTGACTTTTAAATGATTTAAAGAAAAAGGGGGAATTTCTCTCAAATTGTTTTGATGATTATTTTCATCTATGTAAATACCCTTCATTATTCTTGATTGAGGTTAATCTATTACAATACAATCTTCCATATTGTATTGAATGAGTTATTTTTGACTGTGGATGTTTTGTTTTTATACCATTCATGGTTTGTGGATAAAGTATTGACATTTCATATGTTAGTTTTAATACGAATGTTTGTGTTGTGATTCAATCTTTTCATATCAGGAATGAATTGAACATAGTAAG
The DNA here is from genome assembly GCA_963277665.1 of Viscum album. NCBI lineage: Eukaryota > Viridiplantae > Streptophyta > Magnoliopsida > Santalales > Viscaceae > Viscum > Viscum album. The sequence continues at coordinate 1,894,915,295 of OY728151.1, forward strand.
TGATGGGTGGAGCTCGCTATAGCTCCTCGATGCATCGGTAGGTCTCATGTGACAAACTATTTTCTTGACACAAGGATTTGAAAAAATATTATTTGTAGACTTGGCACAAGGCCTTGAATATGTCTTTATGAAGTCTTGCATTATGAATTCCATCATTATAAAAGTAGATATTGATATTGTAATGTGGTTATTCGACTATTAGAATATATGTGCAAGTAAGTAAATGGAATTATTTTGATTTATATTTTCCATATTATGATTAATTTTATGTTGAATGGTCTTTTGTTTTACTTATATACATTGACTTAAATGTTTATAGTTATTTATGAAAGTTTCCGCTATATTTTTATCCTTATTGAGCATCTGAGCTCACCCCTTTAAATGTTTTTTTCCAGGATGCAAAGAATTATATTATTATTGACCTTTAGGGATAGACTATGGGATCTCAGTGTTGTCTATGGAAACAATGTTGTTGTAGTTTTCCATTTTATGATGTAATGTAAACCTTATGAATGTATCTAGTACTTACAAAGCTACTAAACTAATCAGTATTTCAAGACTTGATCTTTTGTGATCATGCCAATGATTTGTAATAATGCACGAACTTTGGGCTTCTGGGGTCGGGGCGTTACACTTGGTATCAGAGGAAGTTTAGTGAAAACCTTTGAAACTAGATTTAGATAAACCATGATTAGAGAAAATATCCCTAAGATAATATTTGAGGATTAGTATAGAAGAAATTATTAAAATATTGGCATTGTAGAGATTTTGTGATTTTTCAAAGCAATACATCCCTATCTGGATACGAGCAGGTTGAGGTGGCTATGGCACAGATGTACCTAGGGCTAAAACCTGAAAACATCTCTTTGAGAAAGACTCGAACGGGAACTGGTGCACGACAATGGACCTTGCTGCACTCTTGCTTACGAAACTCCTGAGGGATATGCTTAGGATAATATACATTTTATTTACAAACTGATTTAAATGATTTTAATTTAAGAGGAGAATAAATGACCTTGGTTAATCCTAAGGTGGTTCAAATTGATAATATGGTTTCATGATATTCTATAAATGATTTTATCACTACTTTTACTCACAAAATGCTTTCTGGTTTTAGTTAATGGCTAGATTCCAAGGATGTCAGTGTATCTTTGAGAATGATGTAAAAGGTGGTAATGGTGGTGAAAATGAGTAACAAAATGACTTGTTTATTGGCGTAAAAGGTATCATGTTCATTCCAAATCAGTTTTCCAAAAATATGATCAACAACATAAATATTAACCAACTCCCAGACAAAACAATGTAGAGAAAGGTGATGAATGACAAGAGCTCCAGCAGTGGAGACCAGGGAGAAATGAACCATTAATTTCCATCATGCAGGAAATGTGGAAGAAGACACACATGAAAGTGTTTCAATGGAACAATGAAATGCTTTACGTGTGTGAAAGAAGGACATAATGTAAAGAATTGCAGTGGAAAAATGAAGAGTACTATGGAAGAAAATAAAAATATACCCAACAATCCATTTAAAGTAATTTTCCATAAATATACGGGACCTGCCCATTACCTGAGTGAATTCACTATTCTATAGGTTATTTTATTGGTTAAAGAAGAATCTATGTGGAAATAAATGTTTGGAGAAATGTTTAAAATTATTAGTGCTCCTTGTTGATGGGATTACATTAGAATAATTTTTTCTTGTATTTGTAGCCCTGTAGTTGTCATGTGAATATGATATTTGAGGAATAATTATCTTTTCTCTTGTAGATAGAGTTATAAATAACCATTTTGTTTTATATGATCATTGGGTTTGAGGTAATTACAAGTTATTGTATTTTGGGATGGAAATGCAAGGTAAGAGATAACATTTTTGGTTACATTATGTTATGGTTATTTTGAAAAATTAATATCATTTTGGAAATTTTATAAAATATAGTTATAAAAAAAGGACAACACACAGACTGTGTGACAACCCATTACGTCGGACAAAGTTGTGGGAATTGAACCCACAACCAGAGTGCGATTGGGATTTATTGCCTACAACTGGACTACATTAACTCACTGGTTAGTGTGACTAATTATTTTTAGTAAAATCATATTTTTGATCAATAATATGTTGATTTGGGATCTTATGTCTTATCAAATGAATACCCTTATTATAGTAATAGGATTTGGTGATTAAGTGATAAATGTTATTTTGGAAGACATTCGCTCTTTTGGGAACAGTATATGCCTAAGGAAAATAGAATAATATGGGATATCATTTGAGGAGTAATGGTGGATTTTTTTTTATGTTTTTATTGTGGATTTATAGTGATTTAGGTTATTTATGAAAATTATTAACCTATACTAGAGAATATGTGATTAGGTTAATTACTTTGAAGTATGAGACTTTAAGAGTAGTCTACATCATTTAGAGATACAATTTACTGTGGAAGAATACATAACCAAACTCTTCTATGTGTTGGGCTTCAATATTAGTTTGGATTATATTGGAGGATCTTAAGAAAAATTGTTTATTGAATGATGTTTATTAAACTTTGGGGTACTGTTGGTTTTATTTTAGAAATTAAGATTAATGTTTTTTTCTCTAAAAGAATATCCTTCTGGGGGATCATCTAATCTTTACTAACCATTTTGGTATTGATTAATATCTAAAGACTAGGAAAATATTTATTTTATCCTTTGTGGATCATGAGATTCTCTAGAAGTGGATTCTAGCTCATCTGGTGTGACCAAGTCATCTTCAATACTCATCGTTTGAAAAAAACTGAGTTGGTGGTAGAAATTTATTAAAGAATGAAACTCTAGTTAAAAAGTAAGTATATCTCTTTATGTTCATAGTCAATCTTATAAATAAATTCGTTATCTTTATGAAATTTAACTTAAAACAAAAAAACGTTGTCCTTTTACTTTTCCTACTAGGAAACTAATGACCTTTTGTCCCATCACAAGTTTGTGGTTTTCTTGTTGTTAACTTTCTCCTGATCATGTTTTCTATCCCTCTCCATCAGATCTTGACACTTAGTTTATCATCCATATCAATGTTTTCATACATGGAATCCTATAATGGGTTATCATGAGTGACTTTTGTACTTATCTTCCTTTCCATTAAAGTGATAGTTATATTGACTATTTTTTTAATGTGGGACTTTCAATAATGTCCCCAAGCCCAATTTTAAAAATTGTAAGGTTGCAATTTCTAAAAGGGGGGTAGAATGTAACACCCCAAGATTCCACAGTACGTTTCCCATTGAATAATGTAATAGCTTGCATTGCACGCAACTTCGAGATTCTAACACACCACAACCAATCAAACTAGCCATTATGAATAGTAATACCCACTTTTTAAAAATGTTATAAATTTTATCCTTCAAAATGGAATTCATTTATGGATTTGTAATATCGAAAATACCTTAGGGTGAATTTTTGGTATTTTTCTGAAAACATTAAATTTTTGATGAATAGTGAACAACACTTAGTTATAGTTCTTAACCAAATTTATATTTAAATAATTAATTATTTTATTTAAATTTATTTTAAGTCAATATTGATACATAATACCTATATATTTTCAATTTTATTCATTACATTCATTTTGTAGTAATATTACATATATAAATGTTTATTGAACATTTCACCGTCTTTTACCCACCTTCGAGGAGGATTTGCAACATAAAACATAATTTTTCCGCTTCTGTGAGTTGAGTTTTGAAAATACGAGAATAAATTTTAATATCAAGGAGTAAAATGTGGTTCAATATGATAAAAATAATATTCGGTGAATAGTAACTTTTAACTTTTATTTACCATGGTTAAAAGTAAATTAGCTAATTAATGGATAAAATGATATTATTATTACCACAAACATGTCCTAATTCTATTGGAAAGGTACAATTCGATCAAAAACAACCATATTAATAAAATATTATCCTCTTTGGTCCACTTTTATTATATTAGGACATTTATTATTATTTAATTCAAAGAAAAGTTAAAAGAGTTAAAATCAATGTTTAACAACTAAACATTTTTTAATATAGAGTTAAACATATGATAAATTCAACTATAAATTTTCATTATAAATTTGAAAATATTTCTTACACAATGGAATTTTATTTATATTTTTTAGACTTTAAATAATTTAATTTATTTATGACACAATGATGATGTAGTAATTACCGAATTAATGAAATAATAAAATAATTGATATAATAAATATCCAAATAAATATAATTTGAGACTTTTTATTAATTCCACTAATATTATAGGTTAATAAGACATATTAGGTTTGGTTAGATGAATTTTTTTTCGAACTAATAATGTTGTTAGTAATTTAGTAAAAACTAAATTCCAAACAGTGTCAAAATTGATGTAAAAGAGTTTTTAAAATAAATATTATATTATTAATTGATATTCAATTCCTAAAAATATAATTTTTGGCCAAAAGACTTATATAATTATAGTTGTATCATTAATGAACCACTTTGAATTCTCTGGGAAGTATATAGTATGATTATTAACCATATAATATAAAAATACAAAGAGACGTGGTAAATGTCAAACTATTTAACTAAGAGTTAAATCTAAAAGATAAGGTTAATATTGTGACCCAATCCTATATAAAACTGATTGGTCGAGTGGTTTTTGACCCATAACCACCATATACTTTAAATAATCCAAATTGGGGCCATTATAAAAAGAAAATTATTTTATTATAAAATAATATTTCAAGCATTTCCTAATGTGCCCCTCACCCCTCTTATAAATGGGCACTCCCCCATCCCTCAAATTCACTCTTTTAAATCCGTTTATCTCGTCCAAAATCTTCCCAAATACCCTCTCAACTATCCTCCCTTCATCCTATAGGCCTTTATTTATTCATAATTCCAACCAAATTTTCCCTTTTGATCATATCAAAAGGAAGAGCCCAAAGAAGTGGAAAATATTTCATCACCTCTTTCAAGTTCTTTTCTTCTTCCACTTTCTTTTTTGTTTTCATTCTGAAATAATAAATATAGTATCTTCTATACACTGTGATGTTATTATAATTATGGTAAAACCATATTCATTATTCTATTCATCCTTTGAATGACACGTCATCATATGTGCATACGTAAAACTTACCGTCACCATGTCGTTGTGTTATTGTTATTCAATACATTATTATTTGGATTGGTATAATAATGATGTGTAATTGATGTAAATAATAAATATAAAATGATAATGATTCTTTATATTTGATATAACATCCAATTATATATTATTTTAATATCAAAATAATGATATTATCGCTTGTGCGTACATACGGATTACCGTAACCACGAACGTGATGAGATTCATTCCCCTTCGTAATCCATTCTAGACTAATTTTCATTAGATGATTAAAAATAATGTTTAAAGACTTAATATCATTCTTAATATGAATAAGATACATCCTATGTTGAGTCAATAAGGTTTTCCTCAAGAATTTTCCATTCCTTCATGTAAAGATAAGATTGTTGAGTCAATAAGGTTTCCTTATGACATTACCATTCCTCTTGTTTTGAAAATCACAAACACCATATTTTAAGTAAAATCATATTTTACGCCTGTTTAACTTCTATAAGGAAAATTTCCTTCCCTAAGGAAATTTACCCTTACCTAGATTTCATTGTTCATATCATAAATTTTCTATGTATGAAACTCGGATTGAAACCAAAACCATGGAATCATATAAAACATAGATATGAAGCATTCTATTTAAGAATCCATATTCTGGTTACGAAATCTCAAGAAGTTCAACTCTAAATTCTAAATACGAACTCTCATGAAGTTCAACTCCGAGTTCTGGATACGAATTGTGATGATGTTCAACTCCGATTCTGGATACGAACTCTGATGAAGTTCAACTCCGAATTCTGGATACGAACTTTCATGAAGTACGACGCCATATTATGATTACGAAGTTATGTAATGTACGACTATGAATTCTGATTACTAATTCTTGTTAGGAACTTATCTATGTTCTAACTACGAATTCTGATTATGAATTCAAGCTACAAACATCTCTATGTTCTGACTACAAATTCTGATTAATAATTCTATTTATGAACTTCTCTATGTTCTGAATTCGAATTCTGATTATGAATTCTAGTTACGAACTTCTCTATGTTTTGACTACAAATTCTGATTACAAATTCTAATTATGAAATTCTCTAAGTTCTGACTCTGTGTTCATTGAATTCAGACTCCGAACTTTTATGAGTTCTGACTCGGAATTCTCATGAACTCTGACTCCGAACATTGTATGTTTGGGTTCTGAATTCTGGTGAATCTAAACTACGAATTTCCTTGAAATTCATTCTTCAGAATTCTACAGAATTCAGGTTTTGATTTCCAACAAAACAAAATATGAATATCTTAGTACTACAGACACTAAATTAATTTTAGATTCTGAACTTTCATTTACCTTCATTCCGAATATCAGTTTTGGTTATGCTTATATATCTGTTTAGTTACAAAATGATGTCGTGCTTTTAGTTATCAACTAACTGTTTTTTGAGGGAAACATGTATAGGTCCCTCCAAAATTCAATGAAGAATATGACCGTTGGGGGAGGGAGCTGACCGTTGGAGACGTGCCTATAAATAGGAGCTCAGTTGAATGTGTTCAGAATATTTCGAGACTTTTGACAAAGTGCTGGTGAAGTGATTTTTAGAGAGAGAGGCTCTTATAAACTCTCATGATTTGTGCAGAAAGTTTGAATGGTTTGTTCAAACATTGTTTCGTGCAGATTTTCTTTGTGCAGAGGTTTGATTTCCTTAAAATCAGAGACTTCGGGTTGTGAAGTCAAAGGTTCTGATTTCCATAAAAATCGAGGGCTTGTGGGGATAGAAAGACAGATATCAATCTTCACATTGAGGGCTTACCTGGGTTTGGGTAAGGCAGACTTTCTTGAAAGTATAAATCAAGGTACATCTTATCTAGGGTTGTTGGATACCCTCCTCTTTGGGTTAAAAGTGTTTATTATTGTTACTTGTAGTTTTACTACTTTTTTCCATAGAATTTTTATAGTTGAGGAGATTATAACATTCTTATACTTCCTCATACGTGTACTATGTTATAGTTATATTCTATACGCTTTAAGTTAGAATCTAATTTGTTGTAAAATTTTGTTAAGTTTCATTTCCGGATTCATTTTTCTGGAATCAACAAGATAACAGATCTTAGAGGTGTTGTGAATTTTGGTTACGCAAAATTCCCATAGGAATTTTTAAAAGTATACAATTCACCCCCTCATATATTTGTATCTCATTTTACATATTCGATCCTACATTTGGTATTTTAGAGTATATCATACTCAGAAATACCATCTTAACAATTGGTATCAAAGGATTGGTTCAATCTGAATTAATCTCATGATTAGATTCAGAAGAGAATACTCAGAATTGATTTCTCAAAATCATATTCTCTGGATTCATATTTTTTGGATTCATATATTCGGACTCAAATAGTTCGGATTTAGTTTTTCTTAGAGATACTCTTCCTCAATATTTTAATTTCTAATGAATATTTTCTCTTGTTTACAAACTCGTACTACTAACAAGTTTTTGTGCCAAATATTTTCTTAATAATGGAAGGTTTAAATGTTGGTTCTATAGATAATATAAATACTACCAGACCTCCTTTTTTGATAGAAATGATTATGAGTAATGGAGAGATAGGATGAAGCCTTTTGTTATCAATACTGGAGTTAATAACTATCTAATCCTGACTTGATATTATAAGATTTCAGATAATGATTTGAGATCCTTTACAAATCAAGAGAAATCAGAATATCAATAAAATTTCAGAGTCAGAAATACTTTGTTATGTTCAATGAATAGGAACATATATAGTCAAATATCATCATGTGAAGCTTCAAATAGTATCTGGAAGAAACTTGAAGTTACAAATTTTGGTACATCCAATGTCATAGAGACAAGAAGAACTATGCTTAGAGATGAATACCATGACTTTAACATTCCTTATAGAGAACCTATAAGAAAAGTACAACAAAGGTTTATGACTATTGTAAATAGTTTAAAATATATGGAAGAAAATGTTTTGGATGATGAGGCTCTTGTTGATAAGATCATATATGTCATGCCAAATGAATGGGAGTCCAAAAGGATGGCTATTGATGAGAAAAGGAAAGTCACTCCAATTAACTTATATGAGTTGTTTGGAACTCTTCTTTAGCATGAAACAAGAGTGAAGAGAGATGCTGAAAATGTGAAGAAGAGGAATGGGAATGGATGATTTTATTTTACAACCACTTCTAAACATATGAAAGCCAAGACCCCAGATAGAGTAACTAGGTCAAAGACAATGAATGTCATTATTCAGTCAGTATCTTGTGATACAGAAAAGTCTGAGAATGAATTAGCAAATATTTCTCAGAGAATGAACAAGACTGTAGCTCAGAAGAACTATCAGAATAAATACAAGAAGAAATACTACAGAGATAAGAAATATAGAGAAGTTACTTGTTATGAATGTAGAAGAACATGTCACATCAGACCTGATTGTCCTTTATTGAAGAAGAAGGAAAATAAGGAATGGAATTCCGAAAGGAATAATAATAAATTTTATAGATCAAGGCTTCAGAAAAGTCTTAATGCTAATGATACTTGGAGTGCTAGATGTGGAGACTCTTCAGAAAGTGAATCTCTTGAATATGATTCTTCAGCACAGAAGAATATGGGATTCATTACTACTACTTATTTCCCTAATACATGTATTATGGCCAAGGTACGCTCTGCTGAGGCATTAACAAATTTATCTCTTGATAAGAATTACTATTCCAAAAATAGTATTTCTAATAAAGATAATTTATCTTAAGAATATGAAGAACCTTCATTTGAAGAAGTTTCTCGATTTTCCAAGTTACATAAAGAAACAAAATTGCAAAATTTCTGAGAAATTAAACAAGGAAAATACTAGGGAAGAAATTCTTACAAATGAGATCTCAAATCATTCTAGAGATCTTGGAGATAAAGAAGAGATTTTAGAAAAACATTCTAAAGACCATGAGAAAGAAAATTATGCTAAAGAAGAACTTTCTAAAGATCTTAAGAATGCTATTTTAGAGATGAATCTTTTGGAGGAAAAATATAACTCTAAGGAAATGATTCCTAAGGATAGGAATTTGGTTATTAGACTAAAATCCAAAATATTTTCTATTAAGAAGCTTCCTGGAAAATTTACCTCTTGGAAGGAAAATTTTGACAAGATGTATTCTCAAATTAAACCTCAAAAAAACACTACTGGAGTAGGTTATACTCACCAAAAACCATTTTTCAAAAACAACTATTTTGTTCCTTATAGAGCCCCTTTTTCACAAAGTATCCAAGTAGTGGGCATTGGATGAAACATTTCTCCTTGAATAAAGTTAAATCTCTTGGGTTTCATAAAACTTATTTTTCTAATCAAATGTGGATACCCAAAATTTTGTTATCTAACAATTCCGGATCCAAGATAGTTTGGATTTTGAAAACCTAACTTTTTCTTATTTTTAGGAAAATAGAGAAAGTACCAACAACAATACGTGGTACATGGATAGTGGATGTTCTAGGCATATGACTGGTAACAAAAACAATTTTGAAAATATTATCAATACTAATGGATGAAAATTAACATTTAGATATAATGCTCCAGGAGAAATTATTGGTATATGTAACATTGTTCTTCTTGGAAAAATATTGATTTCAAATGTTTTATTTGTTAAGGGTCTTAAGCACAACCTCATTAGCATAATCCAATTATGTGATGAAGGCTACCTTGTGAATTTTAGGAATGATAAGTTCTTAGTACACAATTCCAAGGAAGAATTTATTCTTTCTTCCAACAGGCAAGAGAATGCTTACACACTAAACTTAGAAGACCTTCGGGGCCAAGACTTACCTTGCCATAGTGCAATGGAAGATCATTCTTGGTTGTGGCATTGAAGGATAGGACACTATAACCTTAGGAACTTATGAAAACTTTCTATGAAAGGATTAGTTAAGGATCTACCGGATCATAGATTGGATTCTTCAAAAGTCAGGACCCATTCCAATATAGAGAACAACATAAATCATGTTTTAAATCAGTCGGTGAAGTCTCAACTACTGATGCATTACAACTAGTGCATATGGATCTTTTTGGTCCTACACAAACTTGATGCATTGGGGGAAAGAACTATGTATTTGTTTTGATTGATGATTACACTAGATATACATGGGTCTATTTTCTAGCAAATAAGTATGTAGATTTTTCTTATTTCAAATGTTTTAGAGCCCAAGTTAAAAATTAGAAAAGCCTTCCATTAAAAACTATTCATAGTGATCAGGGAGGAGAATTTCAAAATTCTGATTTTGAAACTTTTTTTAGTAGAAAATGCATTTCTCATGACTTCTCATCACCCAAAACACCTCAACAGAATGGTTATGTTGAAAAAAGAAATGGAATTCTTCAAGAGATAACTAGAACCATGTTGAGTGAGTATTCTGTAGCCAAACAGTTTTGGGATAAAGTTGTAAGTACTTCTTGTTATACTATAAATTTTGTCTTGATTAGACCTTTTCGTCATAAAACTCCATATGAGTTAGGGAATGGTAGAAAATATATACTTTCATACTTTATGGTTTTTGGTTTCAAGGTATTCATTCTGAATAATAAAGATAATCTTCATAAATTCGCACCAAAATCTGATGAAGAAATTTTCTTAGGCTACTCCATAACTTCTAAGGCTTATATAGTTTTTAAAAAAACGCTTATACTATTGAAGAGACAGTACATGTTAAATTTGATTAAACTAATCCTTTTGTTTTTAAATAACCCCAACCTACATCCTCATATGTTTTTTCAAAAACTGATTATCAAACTTTGATAGAAGATCCTTCTGATAAGGAAAATGTCCCAGAAGATACTTCTGAAACATTTACCCCACAAGATTTCCTACCCTACATTGATGAAAAGGTTTTAAAAAACCCAAATTAGTCATTTCTAAAGAATCATCCCAGGGATAATATCATTGGTGATGTGAATCAACCTCTAAGGACTAGAAGTTCCTTAATAAATGAAGTAGAACACCTAACATTTCTTTCCCAATTAGAACAAAAAACCACTAATAAAGCTTTAGGTGATGATGATTGGATAAAATCCATGCAAGATGAACTAAATGAATTCGAAATGAATAATGTTTGGACCTTGGATGAATGATCAATGTAAAATTCTGTTAATTGAGTAAAATGTGTCTTCTTAATAAGTGTGATGAAAATGGAATCCTAGTAAGAAATAAAGCTAGATTAGTTTCTAAAGGATATAATCAACAAGAACGAATAGACTATTAAGAAACCTATGCTCCAGTATCCAGGCTTGAATCTATTAATATTTTACTTGCTTTTGCAACATTCTTCAATTTCAAACTTTTTCAAATGGATGTGAAATGTGATTTTCTTAACGATTTTGTTCAAGAGGACGTTTTTGTTGAAAAACCTCTTGGATTTAAAGATACAAAACATCTTGATCATGTTTTTAGACATACCAAATCTTTATATGGACTTAAACAAGCTCCTCAAGCTTGGTATGACATACTTACATGCTTTTTTCGTCAAAACAACTATGTTAAATGAAATGCAGATCCAACCCTTTTTATAAAGAAAGATAAGAAAAATGTTTTTATTGTTCAAATTTATGTTGATGACAATATATTTGGTTAAAGTCAACAATATTTAACTGATTCCTTTGAAAATCTAATGAAATCTGAGTTTGAAATGAGTATGATGGGTGAGTTAACATTTTTCCTTGGTTTTCAAATTTCTCAAAAACAAGAAGGAATCTATTTATCTCAACATAAGTATATTAAAGATCTATTTAAAAAAAGGATATGACAAAACTAACAGTATAAGTACTCTCATTGGTAACTCAAATACACTTGATCTTGATGAAGCTGGGAAACCAGTAGATCAGATAACTTTTAGAGGTATGATAGAAAGTATATTTTACTTGACAGTTAGACATCCTGACTTAATGTTTTCAGTATCCTTATGTAAAAGATATCAATCCAATCCTAAGGAATCTAACTTAAAGGAAGTAAAGATAATTTTATTTCTACTTAAAGGGAACCATGGATTTAAGACTATTTTATAGTTCTAGAAATGATTTTGTTTTAAAAAGCCTTTTAGATGCTGAATTGGGTTATGTAGAATGGATTGAAAAAGTACAGTCGGAACATTTCATTTCTTAAGAGATTCATTCGTTTCTTGGTCTTTCAAGAAGCAACACATAGTAACAATTTCCACTACTGATGTTGAATATGTAGAAGCTATATAAGTTGTTGTGCTCAAGTGTGGTGGATGCAACACACATTCACAGACTATGGCTTGAGTTTTACCAAAACTCAAATTTTGTGTGATAACAAAAGTGACATTGCCCTTAGTAAAAACCATGCACATCACTCTTATGCAAAGAAAATAGATATTAGGTATCAATTTCTTAGAGATCACACAAAAAAGGAGATATCATTCATCAATTCATCGGAACTCAAGATCAACATGTTGATATTTTCACAAAATCATTACCTTCCTATAGATTTGAATACATTAAACAGATGTTAGGAATGATAACCGTGAGGTAATATTCCTCTACAAACTTCCTGTTCAACCAATATCCTTACAGTAATAATGTCTTTTTTATAGGGGGAGTACATTTGTTATTGGAGGTTTTTAAACTTTTTCAAAACAAAATTTTTCGTAATGCATTTTTCAAAATTTTTCGTAATGATGTTTTCAAAATTTTTTATAATGATGTTTTCAAAAATTTTCATAATGTAGTTTTTCAAAAATAAATTTATTGTAGTTTTGAAAAATTTTTTGTAGTGTAGTTTTTCAAATTTCTTGTAATGAAACTTTTTGTTTATTGGTTTTTCAAAATTTATGTAATGAAGATTTTCGTAGTCGTTTTTTTTAAATTTTTCGTAATGAATATCTTCGGACCTGATGTTTTCATAATTAAAATCTTCAGATAATAAGTTTTCTTAATGAATATCTTCGGACCTGAAGTTTTTGTAATGAAATTCTTCAGACCTGATGTTTTCGTAATGAAATCCTCGGAACTAAAGTTTTCGTAATGGAAAATCTAGGATTTGAATTTTTCGTAGTGATGTTTTTTTTCATATTCATGTTTTTTAATCCAATGTTTTTCAAAAAGAATATCACCTATTATGAATAATCTTCCTATAAATCCGAATGTTATGATTTCCTTATTAAATTCTCATAGTCATTATTTTATTGCTGGAATTTTATTTTGTATTTCAAACTCTCGGATTCTAGTTTTCACAAATCTGATTTTTTTATAAAACTTCAAAAGATCAGAATCACCGAAATTTTCCTTGTGGAAACTATTTCAACCATCAGATCAGATCAGATCATTTCTCAACCATTATATTGGTTTTGGAAGTCGAAAGTTTTCTTCAATGCCTATATAAAGGGGACCCCTGATGGTTGTCCCACATCGATTTTCAAGCTTGTGCGTGTTGATCCTCTGATCCTCTACAAAAGCCCGTTCTGAATTCGTTAGATGTGCTCCAGTCCGAATGTCTACAGAAGTCCCTTCTCAAGAGATTTCGTCAGTTAATCTGATTGCGGAATGGAAAATATACAGGGAAAGGTTGGTTCAACCAAACATTTCCAATAAGTATAACTCTATAATTTCCCAGAATATTAGACTCAATGGATGGGAATGTGTAGCTATATCTAAGAATCGATCTCTAGATGTGGTGTATCCGGATTTACTCATAGAGTTTTATGAGTCAGTTTCTTTTTTCAAGGAAGATTAAATGGAGAAGTTCTCCTTCAAAATCTATGGGAATATGTTTGCTCTCTCTTATTCCAAGGCGGCTAGCTTGGTTGACATACCTTATGTTGGAGAGGATGAGTTTTTCTTTCACTAGTTTCCTGTGGTCCATGGTAGTTTTTTCAAGGAAAAAGCTATGGAGTTTCTAGGTATTTTTGACATAAAAACTGCAAAGATGATTTCCCCTCTTTCAACCAACAATCAAATTCTAATTCTTTGGGTGCAAGGGTTCATCGTACCGAGGAAGGATGATAAGGATTACCTTAAGAAGAGTGACATGTATATTCTATATTTTTTGGTTAATCTATGGAAGGTGAATCTCATGAGACACATCCTCATCACCATTGAGAACATCAAGAATGGAAATATTAGAGCTCAGATCATTATGTATCCGGCATTGCTTTCAACGTTGATAGTTCGGTGTCTTGAATCCTTCAAGATCCCATGTAGATCCAAGCCGAGAAATTGCAAGGTGATTCTGATTAGTGATGACACCTTAAAGAGGATGAAAGTCAATTTTTCCAAGGAGACATGATATTTTTATGATCTTCCAGAGGAGAAGGTAGAACCCTTTTCAGCAAATATGGATAAATTTGAACCCTCAAAGAAGGCCGGTAAGAAAAGGAAGTTGAAGGAACTGGAAGCTGAAGATAAAACCCCTGAGTCTAAGGAATTCCAATATACACCTCCTAAACCAAAGAAGAAAAAGGCCTACCTGGATGATGTGGAATCAAATTAGAGAGAGGACAAGAAGAATAGAAAAGCAGGGGAGCCGTAGTTCGTTTTGATTCTTACTGAGGATAAGGCCTTAAATGAAATAGCTGTTGAAGAGATTGATAGGAAAGACAAGGAGAAAAAGAAAGAGAAGAAAATGTCTGAGGCCAAGATTGATCAATCTCTCTTGATGGCTGCTAAGTTTGCTTCAGAAAACATCCCTTTTCTGAAATCATTCCTTGTGGAAAAATTGCTCGGGACTCTAGGAAAGAGGTTTATGTCACCTGAAAAGCAACAAGAGATAACTGTGGAAGAGAAGAAAGCTGAAGAAGAAGTGTAAAAATCTGAGAGCAGTGGTGGCTCTGATGATATAATCAAGCAAGTTGAAGACTATCATGAGATGGATAATGCTTCCGAGAAATTTTTACTCCGGACTTCTCAAGCCGAATATTCAACACTTGTTACACCTAGAGATGATTAGAAGGGAGAAGATGAAGTCAACAAGCCATATGGGGATGAGAGTCACAATCATGACTTTATTCTGCCTAAGGATATTGAAGCTAGAGATGATAAGGAAAAAGTTGATGAAGACAAGATTGTTAAATTATCAGGAAGTGATCACAAATCACAAGATGAAAAGGCTAATCCAAAAATCAGTAAATGAAAAAAAGTTGTTGCTGAAACCCAAACCAAAGAATTTCTGAGGAAGAATGAAGATGGAGGAACCTCAAAGAGGAAGTTGGTAGAGTTAGAGGAAGAACCATCTCCTAGTAAATTGTCTGATCAAGAGTCATCTACATTGGGACACGATTTTATTGTACAGTCTCAAAGAAGCTGGTTGATACCATTCCAATATTTCCCAAAATTTATTCTAGATGCTATATGCTACATCACAACATGAATCAGAAATTAGAATTTGTATCTATAGTGATGGACAGATGTGTAAATATTGAGGTAGAATTCAATAATTTTATAATCAATTATGAAGCCCACATAAAATCCTGAAAAAAATGACTCTTTGGTCGAAGAAAATCAATGATTATTTGGGAGATCATGATTAGTTCCAAGAAGATGTAAAAGAGGCCTCTGACACTGAGGACTGTAAGATAAAGGATCTTACAAACATTTTTCTGGAAAATCTAATTCTAGAACAAAGTTCTCAGATTCGGGATCTAAAAGATCTGAATGGGAAGCTGAGCTATATTGTTCAAAGATTGAAAACAGATAAGGATCGATGGGGCGAGAGGAAAGAAAATATTTTGAATCAAGATGAAGTGTTAAAGGTTTAGGAAGAGGCTATGAAGGCTCAAGAAGGGGTCCTGAAGGCTCAGGAAGACAGGATCAAGGCATTAGAAAATTAAGTTGGGGAAGATCACAAAGAGCTGAAGAAGTTGAAGACAATTGTGAAGATGCTAATGCCCAAGGAAAAAGAAACAAAATAGACCACTCCAATCTTTTGTTGTATTTTTTTCATAGTACTAATTTCTTCCATCATAATGAAATGTTTGGTTTCTTGTTTTGTTTTCATGTCTATACTAATATTTCAGGTACTATATTACTTTTCCATTCCATCAAAATATTTTTGAAAATCACAAAGGGGAGAAGGAAGAAGAATTCTAAAGGGAAGAAGAAAATTTTCTAAGTATAAGAAGATATATCCATAATTAAGGGAGTGTTTTTATAAGGAGGAGTTCTCATTACGAAGATTTCCATATTCAAATAGAATTTGTCATTCCATAAATCAAGAATATGATCCTTAGAGTTCCAAAGCCTAAGGGGGAGTTTTTAATATTCACCAATGTCTATAAACAAAGGGAGATAAGATTTAATTTCAAATTCTAGAAATTTATTCTATGTCCTTACATTATTTTTTGTAAGGATGTTTGTGCTTTCCAAAAAGGGGTAGATTTTTGAGTCAATAAGGTTTTCCTTATGAATTTTCCATTCCTTGATATAAGGGGATGATTATTGAGTCATTAAGGTTTCCTTATGAAATTACCATTCCTCTTGTTTTGAAAATCCCAAACACCTTATTTTATGGAAAACCTTATTTTACCACTGTTTTACATCTGTAAGGAAAATGTCCTTCCCCATGGAAATTTACCCTTACCTAGATTTCATTCTTCATATCATAAATTATCTAAGTATGAAACTCGTATTGAATCCAAAACCTCGGAAACATATAAAACTTAGATATAAAGCATTCTGTTTAAGACTCCTAATTATGGTTGTGAACTCTTCTGAAGTTCAACTCTGAATTCTGAATATGAACTCTCATGATGTTCTACTCTGAATTCTGGATACAAACTCTCAGGAAGGTCAACTCCAAATTCTGGATACGAACTCTCATGAAGTTCAACATCTAATTATGGATATGAACTTTCATTAAGTACGACTCTGAATTATGATTACGAACTTATGTAAAGTATGACTGAAAATTCTGATTAAAAATTCTAGTTATGAACTTCTCTATGTTCTGAAAAGAATTTTGATTAAGAATTCTAGTTTTGAACTTCTCTAAGTTCTGACTATGAATTCTGATTACTAATTCTAGTTACAAACTTCTCTATGTTCTGAATATGAATTCTGATTACAAATTCTAGTTACAAACTACTCTATGTTCTGAATACGAATTATGGTTATGAATTCTAATTACGAACATTTCTAAGTTCTGACTCTGAGTTCTCTGAATTCAGACTCTTAACACTTATGAGTTCTGACTCCGAATTCTCATGAAATTTGACTCTGAACATTGTAAGTTAGGGTTCTGAATTCTGGTGAATCTAGACTCCGAATTTCCTTGAAATTCAGAGTCCATAATTATACAGAATCCATGTTCCGAATTCGTACAAAATAGAATCCGAATATATAAGTAATATAGAATTAGAATTTATTTTAGACTCTAAACTTTCATTTACCTTCATTATAAATATCTGTTTTGGTTATTCTTATATATCTATTTAGTTACAAAATGATGTAGTGCTTTCAGTTATAAATAAATCATTTTTTGAGTGACACGTGTATAGGTCCCTCTGAAATTCAAGGAATAATATGTCCGTCGGAGGAGGGAGCAGACGGTTGGAGATGTGCCTATAAATATGAGCTCTTCTGAACGTGTTCAGAACTTTTCGAGACTTTTGAAAAAGTGTCGGTGAAGTGATTTCTAGAGAGAGAGGATTTTATAAACTCTCATGGTTCGTGCAGAAATTTTGAACGGCTTGTTCAAACTTTTTATTGTACAGATTTTCTTCGTGCAGAGGATTGATTTCCTTAAGTCAGAAATGTCGATTTCCTTACAAATCGAGGGCTTGCACGGATAGCAAGACAGATATTGATCTTCTGATTGAGGGATTACCTGGGTGTGGGTAAGACAGACTTTCATGAAAGTATAAATCAAGGGAACTCGTATCTAGGGTTTTTAGATACCCTCCTCTTTGTGTTAAAAGAGTTTATTCTTGTTACTTGTAATTTTACTACTTTGTTTTTCTGATGCATTTGTAATGTTGAATAAAGTATTACTTTCTTATAATTATTAATACTTGTAATCTATTATAGTTAGATTCTATACACATTAAGGTGGAATCTAATTTTTTGTAAACTTTTTTTATGTTTCATTTCCGGAATGATTTTTCTGGAATCACGCAAGATTATATATCTTAGAGGTGTTGTGAATTTTGGTTAGGAAAAATTCCCTTAGGAAATTTTAAAAGTATAAAATTCACCCCCTATTGTATTTGTATCCCATTTTACATATTTGATCCTAACTTTTGTATTTTAGAGTATATCATACTAATACATACCATCCTAACATCCTATTTATAAAAACCACTACTTACAAAACAAAGCATATAAAAGAAAACGAATCAGTTAACACACAAAACAATGATAATACTAAAATATTATTATCAATGAAAATTTAAAAGATCATATATGATATCATATTAATGTATATAATTCCTGTAAAATTTAGTAACAATTATTTCACCATTATAAAGGAGATTAACCTACCATCGACCATGGAAAAGTACAATGTAAGGGCTTCCTTATCTCACTTTTAATTCTGTGAGATTTCCATTGTTCGCCACTTATTTATTTCATGTGGTGTATTGTGTACTTCCATTTGATATATATTATCATTATTCTCTTTATATTCATGGTATTTTGTGATTAATATGGTGGTTAATAACTTTTTCTCATACGACTCGATTGATATTAATGAAGTAAGTGTTTTTCATCTAACTTTTTATTCCCGTGAGATTCAGGTTATATTGGCCACTATTTTCTTTTGTGTGGCGTATGTAATGTACATGATTATATTATTGGTGTAATATAATTTAATTTATGAGTATTTTCATCCTCATTGTATTATTATTATTTCATGGGTTGTATTTTTCAGAAGTGACCAAATCGGTAAGGGAATTTCAAATTTCAATTTCTACTCAGTGGGATTTACACATACTTCATTGATTATTTATCTCCAAGATTATGTGTAGAATCACTATTTATTATTTATTTAATAATTTCCACTCCCCTTTGTGTGGATATAATTTTCATACACATAATAACTCCATACATAATTTCTCATGTCATTGATATAAACTTGATCATAACTCAATTTCCATTCATTGATATAAACATCCAATTCATTGGTGTTGTTATTACAAGAATATGTGTGAATGTCCTATG
Source organism: Viscum album (assembly GCA_963277665.1). Classification (NCBI taxonomy): domain Eukaryota; kingdom Viridiplantae; phylum Streptophyta; class Magnoliopsida; order Santalales; family Viscaceae; genus Viscum; species Viscum album. The sequence goes on from OY728151.1 coordinate 1,894,934,552, forward strand.
ATTGATTAACACTGAATATCCAATCATATTGAGTTTATTTATATTTTTAAAACATAATTTTGTCATTAATTTATCATTTACCTAAGGAAACTGTCTTTGTAAGGGATTTCATCACAATTTACATTCCATTGAGACTTATTTTCTTTTATGCACCAATTCACTTTCATATGGTGTATCTACTATCCTTTGACATAGTATATAATGAAATAATTTATTCTAATGGTGTTATAAAGTTATTATTTCCGTAATTTTTTTTATTAAAGTGTCTCTCATTAGGTTAGGAACTCTAACTAAAATATCATTTTAAATGTTGTAAAATTTTATTCTTCTAAATATTTCTCATTATTATCCATGTTTTAAAAATGGGTTTAAGGATTTATTTATATAGATATTAATGTTTTAAAATTAAAATTCTTTTTAAATGTTTCAAAGTGGTATTGGAAACTTTGATTCAAAAATCTATTTTTAAACGGCTTCTTGAAAAATAGTGTGACTTTTAAATGATTTCAAGAAAAGGGGGATATTTCTCTCAAATACTTTTGATAATTATTTTCATCTATGTCAATATCTTTCATTATTCTCTATTGAGGTTAATATGTTACAACACAATCTTCCATATTATATTGAATGAGTTATGTTTGACTGTGGATGTATATTTTTATAGCATTCATGGTTTGTAGATAAATTATTGACATTTCGTATGTTAGTTTTAATATGAATTTTTCTGTTTTCATTAATGATTTTCATATGAGGAATGAACTGGACTTAGTATGTTATGGGTGGAGCCCACTATATATTCTAGATGCATCATTATGTCTCATGAAACAAACTACTGTCTAGGAACAAGGCCTTAACAAAATCTTATTTCTAGTCTTGGCACAAGGCCTTGACTATGTGGTTATGAAGTCTAGCATTATGCATCCCGTCATTATGAAAGTGGATATTGATATTGCATGTGATTATTCGACTAGTGGAATATCCATGAGAGTATGGAAATGGCATTATTTTGATTTATATTTCCCATATTATGATGAATTTAATGTTGAAAGGGGTTTTTTAGTTTTATAAATTGGCTTAAATGTGTTTTCTTATTTATGAAAGCTTCAGCTATATTGTTATCCTTACTGAGCATCTGAGCTCACCCCTTTCTATGTTTTATATTTTCTAGGATGTGAAGAAGTATATTTTGACCGACCTATAGGGATATACTATGAGATCTCAGTGTTGTCTATGGAAACAATGTTGTTGTAGTTTTTCATTTTATAATGTAATTTATACTTTATGAATGTATCTATTACATCTAAGTCTACTAAACTAATCGGTCTTTCGAGAGATGATCTTTTGTGATCATGCCAATGTTATGTAATAATGCACCGACTCTAGGCTTCTAGGGTCGGGTAGTTTCATTATATGGATTCCTAATGTGTTATCAAGTGTTATGAGGGTGTTTGGGGATTTTTCGGAGCACTAATCACATATTTTGGGAAAACCTTCCATGTTTCACGGTTAGATAAAACCATACATGTAGGCCGCAATGTTAGCTCTAACCATGAAAATGTTCTGAATTTTCGGGCAGATCCATCTTGCATGGTTGGTGTATGAATTCCCTAATCATGAAGCCTAACATTGTGGTACTCCCCTTTTCACAGGTACCCATTAATGGTTGGAACACGATTTGGAAATCCCTATGGGAAAACCATGAAGAAGCTAACTTTTTTGTTATTTTAGCTTTTTCCCCTAATGATCTAATTAACCCCATCCTTCCTCCCTAAGCTGAATTCCATAAGGGTTATCCTCCATTTCTTTCATTGTGGTGTTTTTTAAGGCCTACGATAGGGATTTAATGATCTTATTCTTTTGAGATATAATTGAGTTTTCTTTCATCACGTTGGATACACAGTGGTAACTAATCGAGTCCCTTTAAGACTTTTTTTCTCTATTTTTCACTACCTAGGTATCGAGGTGTGATTTTTTATACCTTTTTCTCATATCTAAATCATTATATGATAAATCAGTGGATGATATTGGAGGAGGAGAGTCATATTACCCAAATGTGTGTGGTTTAAAATGTATTGACCCATCCCCCGGGGGCCCGTTCCGTGACTACCCCAAGCCCGACTTACATAGGCCAAGGACTGGCGACTATCACTGGAATGGAATATCCCTATAATCGGGAAAGAATTTCCTATAAAACTTTATACTCACACAATCCAACCAAAAAACAAGATACGAGCCAAAAGTAAACAGTAAAGTAAAATAGAGTGTGTATAGTAAGTAAAGGGGCTAGAATACAAGACCAACTGGAATGTAATAGTAAAACTGAAATAGCACCTGTGGACACCCACCAATGATCCTACCAGAAGGGTATGAACAACTCTCAAATGGTATCCTCTGTGTTATTCATCGTTTAAGGTCCACCTCCAAACAACCTCCAGACCAGGTACCTTCATCCTCGATCAATGATGTTTGTCCTCTTCACAAGATACATCAAGGTTCGAGCATAGCTTGTGCAAGGGTGTGTATAACGATACTCAATAGAGACCCCGATACCCCCCTAAGGTCTCCTAATGTTCATCAAAGGAAAAACCACAAATCATGTATAAATAGACATCAACTCTACTAAGGAATATGCCCATACATATAACTAACTTATCAAGATGTAATTATCTCATGCAAGAGTGAAGAATACCACAAAGGTAACACCACGAAGATAGAAGTACCACACAGATAACACCACGAAGGTAGAAGTACCACACATGAAACACCATAGAGGTAAAAGTACCACACAGATTAGAGAAAGAATGTAACAGAATCATCTCACAACACGTATAACTTAAGTACAGAAGTACAAATGATTAGTCTTAAGAATAGATCATCTTATTCTCTTAGGTAGCACTGCTTCTGACCCACACATTATCGATAGGTAACTAACCCTCGTTGACCCACATTGGATCGAAATGTAACTAACCCCCACTGACCCACACAGGATCTAAACCACACAGGATCATTATGCGCTGACCCACATAGGATTGCTGAGAACTGACCCACATAGGATTTGACCCACACAGGATCGATATGCACTGACCCACACATGATAGATGATCTCTAACCCACACAGGATCTGGCACACATAGGATGGCTAAGCAATGACCCACACAGGATGGATAAGCGCAGACCCACATTGGATCGGTATGCGCTGACCCACACAGGATCGCTAATCACTCACCCACACATGATCTATGTTCTTCCTTCACGTTACAGCTAGCCACTGGGATCCTGCATTAATAATTCTTGATTCTGGGAGGTTCTACTCCCCAATACATCAATTTATTCTTAAACTACCACGAATTACCACAAATAAGTATCCCAAAGGTCTGTCACATCGTAAAAGACCCAACGCAACAGACGTCGCGTCAATCAGACGCCCGATCTGTAAGTTATTAGCATATTAGTTCTGAGGTCCTGGTTTTATTTGGGTTTGATCCAACACAATTATACACCAAAATTATAAAAAACTCAATTGGGGTATACCAAAAGGACCACCTCGATCCAAGTATCCCGACGACACAGACTGTTCATCAAATGGATGTTCGGTTCTCAAGATATGGCCACAAAGGTGTATATGGGTCTAGATGGGTCCGGGTTTGGTCTGCCTTGGATGGTCTGGGTCACGGAGGCCCGAAACACTGGGCTATGGTCCGGTCCGACCCGCGACGGGGGATGCGTGACCCACTAGGACATGCCCACTGGGTGTGGCCCGCTGCAGTGCATCATGATTGGTCGGGCGGTCCGTCGTGGCAGGGTTTTCCCTAGCCGACACCCAAGAGTGAGGTGCGCCCCTAGTATCCCGAATTGTTCAATGGACATTTGGGATGGGTGTTGTGCCGGGTTGGCATGCAGGACCCACCTGATTGGTCCTTCTGGGCCGTGAAGTAGCCGGTCGGATTCTCGGCCGGTCTTTCTACGAGTGGCTCATCCGCGCCACTGACCTTACGTGACCAGCCAGTTCATGCCCTCCATGGTTCACCACCATGGCCTTTGGGTCATGGGCTCCTCCTCAACCAGGAGTGTGGACGCGTGCTACCCCACCTTCATGCGGCCGGCCGGAAGCCGGCTTCCCCCATCCTTTTTCACTGTCGACGGTCCAGGCCACCCTCACTACCGACAGTATGATCGCATGCGGCCCCTGTTCTACATGGTCGGCCGGTTGCCGACTTCCCCCTTCCTCCGTCGGGGACTCCTTCGGCGACGTAGTTGCACTTCCACTGTCATCATGGCTGGCCGGTATGCCACCCGCCACCTGAGAAGAACATGCTAATAAAGAATTATTGTGAAGGGATTGGGTCGTGTTTCTTCGGCCCACAACCTCCGCGTTATGTTTGTAGAAATAGGTTCAAGAGAATTAAATCAACGAATAACCACTGTGAAATTATAAATAATTCCCTACCTTGATGTTCGTTGGTGGCGGCGTGAGGATAGAATGAAGTCGATGAAGGGGGCACCGACTTTCATGTCTCCCGCAACTCATTTCCAATCCAGGCTCATGCGTCGTCCTCATTCGTCATTTGTGGTGGTTCTTCATTGGAGGATCTTCTTTTGTTGGAGGATCTTCTTTGAATGGCCTCTTCTACCTTTCACAAATGGAGAAACAACACTCCATTCTCTCAATAACATATAATAAAACTAATTATTAATTAACAAGTTGTTTAATTAATTTAGATTTCATTAACCCTATTAATTAAATAGAGTTGTGGTAACATAATTTGTGTAACCAGGCATTTAATGCCCATTCCTAATTTCCTGACCACCGTCTTTTGGTCCCCACATCCACAATCCAAAAAGGAGGTTTCAAAAAGAAAAGAAAATAAAAGTTGTTGTGTAATTTTATTTTTATTCCTTTAATGCTCCCTTGAAAATCCAGAAAACTAACTTCCACCCTTGACCTACTGCACTCGAGGTAATAGTATCCATAAGAAAATATCGACGCTATGAGTTCAACAGTGTCCTCATATTTCAATTCTATGGACCCATTCGAAAGTTACAAAATGTTTCTCGCACGTTTACTCAACGTACATGAAAAATGTTCAAAAATTCATTACATGCATACTGGGCCTCAGAATCACACACCATCTATTTTCACAGACTCATAATATTCCCAAAGATATTTACATGGAAAAAAATCTAGGTCTTTACATTCTCCCTACCTCTAGGGTTTGCATCCCCAAAATCCAAAACACAAACTAGGGAAACAAGTGAGGGTACTGAGCATGAATTTGAGCCTCCGGCTCCCATGTGCTCTCCTGGAGGTTCCAATGCTACCAACGTACATGCAACAGAAGTATTGACTGCCCATGTACGACTCTCTCTTATCGACCCTCGATCTCTACTAGATCATTTGAAAACATCGATCTATCCTCGATGTCTAGCTTTTCTAGTCAATAATGTGAGAGTGATCATGCACATACCTACTCAGCTGAGATACATGGAAAATTTCTTACACCCGATGCAACTAAGGTGGAAGAGCTAAGCGATAGGTCACCACACCTACTCAGCTGGGGCTCTGAAAGGGTCTGATGAACCTCAGAGATAAAATTTCGCTGCGACCAAGTCTCCACATACCTCGTCTAGGTCAGACCCGTATAATGACATGGATTCGATCCTTGAACTCTAGTGGTCTCCGTATCTTATCTGCATATGATTTCTAACTGCTCTCTGGATTCTTCATCCACTCCTAGATGATTTGCACCTTCTCTTGGTAGCTTGTAACATCTCTGGTCCCATGAGTGTTGACTCCCCGGGGTCAGTCCACTAGAGAGGGGATCTACATGGTTGACCGTACAACGCCTAGAATGGTTCCATACCGATAGTGGAGTGATATGTGTTATTGTGCACGAACTCCACCAGATGTGTGTGATCCCCCCAACTATGGCCGAAATCTTGGACGCAAGCCCGTAGCTTATCCTCAAGGGTCGGAATGGTCTACTCTGTCTGACCATCCGTCTGAGGATGGAAGGTGGTGCTCAACCTAAGTTGTGTCCCGAACACTTCATGTAACCCCTTCCAAAGTCGGTAAGTGAAACATGCATCACGATCAGAGACAATCGTAGATGACACTCCATGAAGCTTTACAATCTTCTTTCATGTAGAGGTGTCACACACTCTCTATTGTTCCCTTCTTTCTAATAGGTACGAAGTGGTCCGACTTGATGAGTCGGTCAACTATCACCCATATAGGATCCTGAACTCTAGTCATGCGTGGATGTCCTGTCCCAAAGACCATCGAAATTCGATCCCACATCCACTCTGGTATATCTAGTGGAAGAACTAATCATGTTGTAAATTGGTGATATGCCTTCACTTGCAGACAAGTGAGGCTCCTTGAGACACACTCTACCATTTATGTTTTCATTCCCAGCAACCAGTGCTGACGCCAAAGGTCCTAGTACATCTTTTCCACACCAGGATATACCGCTATAGGGGAAGTATGGAAATCCCTCAACACTTCCTCTTATAGAATCACCTGTAACATAATATGTCCTATGAAGTGGATGACGTGCTCCCCACCTATAGAAAATCCATCAGGTGCCTTTCCAGTGGATATCTATGCATGTCAAGGCTCACAGTTAGTTTACCCAAGTTGTGCCTCCAAAATTTGTAGATGGAGTGGGGGAGTGACTCTCAGAGAATGAAAATAAGCTTCCCCATCTTGATCCATGTAGGATATCCTCAATGAGGCTTTCTGATCTATTTCCTCACTAAAAAACTATATACCAAATCTTCTGCTGAGTGCGTCTACTACTACCTTCCACATCCCAAGAGTATAGACTATCTAGATGGCATATTATTAGAGTAAATCAAGCCTAAGTCTTTGTTTCAGGTTCAAGTCCTTCCGAGATAAGACATACATGGGACTCCTGTGATCAAAGTAGACTGTAAAACATTTTCCCATCATGTAACGTCAACGCATCTTCAAGGAAAAGACCATTGTTGATAAATCCATGTTAGGGGTTGCATAGTTATTCACATGTTATCTCTGCTATCAAGAACGATATGTGATCACTACTCACACCTACATCAAGACACATCCAAGCCTTGTCCTGGATACGTCACAGTAGACTATGTACCCAACGCCCTGCTCTGGTAACCTCAAGATGGGGGCAATCATCAGTCTCTAACCTAACTCATGGAAACTCTAATGGCATCTCTCAGACCACGTGAAGGGCTTAACCTTCTTCGTTAGTGCTTTTAAGGGAGTCGAAACATTAAAAATGTCAGGCACAAACCTTTGTTAGTTAACAGCCAAACCCATGAAACTATGCACTTCTATCACACTATTGGGTGGCTCCCATGAAAGTACATCATCAATCTTTGCTGGATCCAATGAAACTCTATCCTCTGAGATAACATGTCCCAAGAATTGTACCTTTCAGATCTAGATTTGGCACATCGAGAGCTTACCAAAAATCTGGTGCTCTCGGAGCGTGTCCAGAACTATATGCAGTTGATAGGCATGCTCCTCCTCTGTAGCTGAGTATATCAAGATGTCTTTAATGAAGACTACAACAAAGAAATTGAGGTACACCTAGAAGATCATGTTCATGAGTCCCATAAACACTGCTGGGTCATTGGTCCTACTGAATGGCATAACCCAGAACTCGTATTGGCCATAACGACATCTGAAGGCTATCTTCTCCACATCCTCATCTTGTACCCGGATCTGGTGATAGATTGATCTGAGGTCTATCTTCAAAATCCACCATGCCCCATTCAGTTGAAAAAAGAGATTATCAATCATCGATAACAGGTTCGTTTTCTTCATGATCACCTGGTTCAGACATCAATAATCCACATAGTGTCTCAAACATTCATTCGCCTTCTTGGAGAACTAAATCGGGGATGCCAAAGCTGAAACTGTCGGCCTAATGAACCCCTTTCTCTGCAAGTCCTCTAGCTATACTCGAATCTTTTGAAGCTCTGTAGGAGCAATTCGATATACTGGCGTAGATAGAGGTGGCGTCCCAGTGTGCAAGTTGATTTAGATGTCCACATATATGCATGGAGGTAGTCTCGAAGTATCATCAGTGAAGACATCTGCGTACTAGTCCACCTCTATTGGATATATCCGACACAGAACATCAACTGCTCCTAGGATAAGGCTAGCCAACTGATTTGTGATTAGCTACACCCCCTCCAGGTAAGTCCATCCTGTACTGCAAAATTTCCCTTCTTGATGATGAAGGAAAACTTGGTCCCATCTATGTGGAAACACCACACATTGTGCCAAATATAGTCGATATGATTATGGACTTTAGATAACTAGTCCATAACAAAGATGATGTCGTAAGGCCACAACAACACTACTAGAAGATCCCAGCCAAATCCCTTGCCTCCTAGAGTAAGCTCACACTGTTGGCAACAGTGCGTAATCATGGAATCTAGTCTCGTCGGAGTCTCTAGCCGTAAGGATCGAGACAACGGCTCCAACAGAATCTCTAATATCCGAACATGGGTCATGTAAATAAAATATTGACTGGTTCATGTGTCTATAATTACTGCATCTTGGGTGGATTAGACACAAATCATACCTTGTATCATCTCCAGAGCGCCGTGGTCGTAGGCCTTAGCTGCTTAGAGCTGAGCTCGTCCCTGTCCGCCAGCTCCATGTGGTCGTGGTGGACCACCTGGTGGTGGAGGTAGTAGAACCTCGAATCACCACCCACCTCTTGCTACACGACCTACTCCTCTGCCATGTCTTCCCCCTACCTGGGAACCTCCTCGATCGAATCATCGCCTCTGCCCAGGTGGCCCTTCGACTGTCTTCTGGTCCTCCGTACGACGAGTTAGGTAGTCACGAGCCATGTGACCTTTCCCCCAACACGAGAAACACTCTATGATCATCGCTTGTCTTACTCTGTCTCAAGAGACCTGAACCACTAACCCTATATCCTACGGTCATCCTCTTATTGGTATGGTTCTCTTGTACCTCATCTTCATTTGTCTTTTGTCAGCTACTGATGACTCTGCTACGTGTTGTCCGGTGGTGGGCCTCGTAGCCGGTTAATGCTCAGAAAGGATGATCTCCACTAAGAGTGCTCACTCTAACACCCTGGACAGCATCAGGATGCAGAGAGAAATTATCAAAGCTCTAATCTCCCATCAGAGCCCCTGTATGAAGGTATTGGAAATAAAGAAAGGGTCCCACACCATGTTAGAGGAGTAGCACGAGAGGTCGAGGAACCCTGCAGAATACTGAGCCATGGTCATGCTACCCTGCTGAAAGTGCGGAAGCTCCTATATACGCACTGAGCATAGGGTCACTGGGAAAAAATATGCCTTGAAAAGGCTCTCTATGTCCGCCTATACTAGAGTCACCTCGTCGGGAACCTGGAGCATCAAGATCCACCATTTTCCCACTTCTTTCTGAAGATGAATAACAACAGGGATCACCATGAGATCATCTTGTGTACCGACCAGATGGAAAACTCCAACCATGGACTCAAGACTGTCCTCAGCCACCTGTGGATCTGTCTCGCCCCAGATCCTTGGTGGCCTCTGGCACTGGAACTCATGCAATGCACTCAAGTAGAGTTCACCCTCGACTACTGGGGATGAGGGCATCAGTTTCACAAAGGGTAGTGGGGCCTATGGTTCACCACCCGGTGGTACTACTACCGTAAAAGGGCCCTACACCAAAACCACATAACTTGATGGACTATCATCACGTACTCTAATTGGAACACAGGTTGGCTGTCCACATGGAGGAATTCTGAAAATAAATAGGCGTGCCGTGGTCATTAAGATATACCTTATGAGCCGACTCAAACTTATCACAAAGAAAATCTTCAAAATCACACCCGCAATTAGTGTTTTCGTGCATTGAGTCAGAAATCAGAAGTCTTGGTCCTGGTGTATAGATACGTTGGCTGACACAACAATACTGGATTCCCCAAACTAATAACATCACCCATAACACATAACACCATTTCCGAATAAAAGAACACATTACAAGTTCTTTGATAGAACCGAACTCCTCTAATACCAATTTTTTATGACTCATCCCATGGGGGCCCTTATGATGATTACCCCAAGATCACATTCCATAGGCAAGGGCCTGTCGACTAGCACCACAAATGCATTTCCCTAAAACTGGGATGGCATTTCCTTTAAACCTATAGACTCACAAAAACCTAGAATAGAGCAAGACATGATCAAAAAGTAAAATATTAAGTAAAAAAGAGTGTGTACAGTAATTAAATTGGCTAGAATACAAGACCAATTAGAAAGTACAAGTAAAACTGAAATAGCTCATGTGAACACCTGCCAAGAATCCTACCTCAAGGGTAGGTAAAACTCTCAAATAGTTTTCTCTACAGTATGCCTTGACTATGGTACACCTCTGAAAAGCCTTCAGGCCTAGTACTCTCTTCCTTGATCAATGTTGTCTGTCATCTGAAAAAGGAAAATCAAGGTGCGGGCATGGCCCGTGCAGGGGTGAGTATAACGATACTCAGTAGGGACCCCGAGACCCCCCCTAAGGTCTCCTAAAGTTCCACAATGAAAAACAACAAAGCCCAAAGCAATAGAAATCAACTCTACATAAGTATATTCTCATACATATGCCTACATTATCAAGATATAATCCTATAATGCAAGATAGAAGAATTCCACAAAGGTAGCACAACGAAGGTAGAAGTACCAAAAATGTAACACCACGAATGTAGAAGTACCACACAGGTAACACCACAAAGGTAACATACTCAACTCACACTAGGTATAACATAAGTACAGAAGTATAAATGATTAGTTATAAGACTAGATGATCGTATTCTATTAGGTAGAACTAATTCTGACCCATAGTGGATCGATAGGTAACTAACCCACACTGTCCCACACAGGATCGATGGGTAACTAACCCCCACTGACCCACACTGGATCGATAGGTAACTAACCCTTGCTGATCCACACATGATCAATGGATAGCTAAACCCTGCTTTTCCAACATAGGATCTAACCCACACAAGATCGGTATGTGCTTACCCACATAGGATTGTTGAGTGCTAACCCACACATGATCTGACCCCCAAAGGATCAATATGCGCTGACCCACACAGGATCGCTGAGCACTATCCCATAGAGGATCTGTCCCTCAATGGATCAGAATGTGCTGACCCACACAGGATTGCTGAGTGCTGACCCACAAAGGATCAGTATGCACTGTCCCACATAGGATCCATGAGTGATGACCCACACATGATCTATGTTCTACCTTCACCTTACAGACCGACACTAGGTTCGCGCATAGATCATGCTTGATTCTGGGAGGTACTGATCCCCAAGCCATTGGTTGATACTTCAACTACCAAAAAGTACCATGAAAAAGTATTCCAAATCTCGGTCACATCGTAAGGGACCCAACACAACAGACAGCGTGTGAATCGAATGCCTGGTCTGTAAGTTATTTATGTTTCAGCTCTAAGGGCCCAATTGGATTCAGGTTCGATCCAACCTAGTAATAATCCATAATTATCCAAATCTCGTGTGGTGTATAACAAAGGACATCCTCAGTCCAGGTATCCCAACTTCGCAGACGATTCATCAAACGGACATATGGTTCCCATGTATGGACAAAAAGGTGTATCTGGGTCGAGATGTGCCCGAGTCTGGTCTGACCCGACCCGTTTCAGGTCAACCCAACCCGGTCTGGGACCCACCCAACCCACGATGGTGTTGTCTTGGCCTGATAGGAACGACCCAATACCGTGAAGCCCTCTCGGCTGGGTGGTCCGTCGTGGCAAGGTCCCCCCTAGCCGACACCCAAGGGGGGAGGCGCCCCCCGGGTATCCTGAATTGTCCCATGGACCTTTCAGCTGGGTGTGTTCCTGGGTTGGCATGGGGACCTGCTGAAGCAGTCCCACTGGGTTAGGACATGGCCGACCGGATTCTCAGCTGATCCTCCTCCCAACAGCACTTTGGTGCCACTGACCTCCCGCTACCGACCGGTCTCAGGACACCTTGGTTGGCTGTCGCAGCCTTCGGGCCACAACCTCCTCCTCTACCATCAACATGGATGTGTGTCGCCCCGCCTTCTTTTGGCTAGCCAATTTCTTGATTCCACCATCCTCCCCCATGGTCGATGTGTCGTAGCATCCCTTCCTATAGGTGGTGCATTTTTATGCCTCACCAATTCCACGTGGCTGACCGGGTGACTGCTGCCACCTTCCTCCACCATGCCGTCATGCCGCGGCCTCCTTTGGTGGCACGGTAACGCAGCCACCGTCATCCCAACTGGCCGGTATTCCTTCCACCACCCGCAAAGAATACACCAACAAATAAGGATTGCAGAGGGATCAAGCTATGTTTGTTCGACCAGCACCCTCCGTGTTATGTTGAATGAAAGCAGTTCAAGAGAATTATATCAAAGATGAACCACAAAGAAATTATAAATAATTCCCAACATTGACATTCATTGGTGGTAGTGTGAGGAGAAAATGATGTTGATGAAGGGTACGATGATGTTCATCACTCCCAGAACACGTTTCTGATCCGGGCTCGTGCGTCGTCCTCATTCTTCATTGGGGGTGGTTCTTCGTTGGAGGATATTATTTTGTTGGAGGATCTTCATTCAAAGTCCTCCTCTCCCCTTCTCCAATGGAGAAACAACCCTCCATTATCTCAAGAAGATTTAATAAAAATAACTCATCAATAACATGTTGTTTCATTAATTTAAATATAATGAACCCTATTAATTAAAGAGAGTTGTGGTTACATAAATTGTGTAACTGAGCATTTAATGCCCATCTTTAATTTCCCAACCACCCTCATGTGGTCCCCACCTCCAAAATTCAAAAAGTAGGTTTCAAATAGATAATAAAATAAATATTGGTGTTTAATTTTATTTTTATTCTTCTAACCCTCCCTTGAAAATCCAGAAAAATAACTTCCACCCTCGACCTATTACATTGGTGGTGAAGGACTCCATAATTGAATATCGGCACTGCGAGTTCAACAGTGTCCTCAAATTTCAATTCAGAGGACCCATTCAAAAGTTACAAAATTACGCTCGGGAATTTACTGAACGTACCTAAAAAATGTTAAAAAATTCATTCCAAGCATACCAGGCCTCAGAATCATGTGCCTTCAATTTTCATGGACTCGTAATATTCCCAAAAAAATGCCTTGGAAAAAATCATGTTCTTTTCATAAAACTCATTCCTCATGTCCATTGATATTATAATTTTTCGTTTAGGGCCTAATGATTTTATTGGTATCCATTTATATAAATTATATTTCTTGATTATAATCATTATAAATTTATTTTTATTCTCTGTCAAAATATGTAATTACTTTTTAGTGGTTATTCCCACAATTCCCAGCTTCCCAAGTAGGTTGAAAATTCATAAATAATTTTTTAGTGTTTTGACACTTATGAGATATCATTCTCATTTTCTCAAGCTTAACCACACTAACAGTATCCTCGTTATAGTAAATTCTTGTTGTTTCAAGTAATGGTGAATGGGAAGTACCATGTCACTTCCACTTGACCCACTTAAGGTAAGTGCTTCAAATTGATAATTAAATGTGAATTCAAAATTGTAATATATACTCAGTATATGACTTGAATAGATTAAATATGAATGAATAATTGTTTCTATGTCCATAGAACACCATACAATTTTGATTTAATACATTGGAGTGAACCTTAATTGTTGACTCTGCATTAAATGTATTAAATAAATGTACCATGAAACTTGTAATTTTCAAAATAATGAAAGGAATGGATTTAACCAAATGGAATTATTGATTTATTATGTATTTATTAATGTTTTTTATGCTATGCGGATATATCACACTAATTAAAATAAATGATTGAACCAAATGAAATATTATATTACTTCATTATCAAATAGGAGTGGCCTGACACGTGGTCACCTTATATTCTTATCATGGAATTCCTTTATCACTCAAGAATCCCATTATGATTCATGAATACATATTTCCTAGTTTGAGTCCCACCAATATCATGATCTTTGTCAATTCATGGTGGCCTAGTATGAGAACATATGATCCCTCACGTAGTATTAAATGATTACTTGGATACACTCCTTCGATCTAGCATTGAAAAGTAGCTGACATGGTTGAATAGCATAGAGACCAGTCAATTATTTTACCCATTTAGCTTGGATGATCACCTTGGATTCAATTGGCATTTGATTTTGGAATTCCATGGAATATATTAATAGTATTACACTCATACCCTTAGATAGGCTATAGTTTTTACAATGTTGGATAAACATGAGGACTATGTTTCATTGGTTATTACCCTTAAACTTCATTATAAAATGTAATTATAGGTTTGTTTTTTGATAACATGTAACCATCACTATTGTTAACATGTGAAGTATTTATAAACTAGTAATAATTAATTAATGGAAAGGTTATGTTCAGTAGTTAGTGTCTAGGGAAACACTATAGGGAGGCCATACTTCAGGAATCCTTGTGTCAGGACCAATGAATGTCGGGGAGGTTCTAAGGACTGGGTGGCCGGGTGAGCCAATGACAATCAGAGTTACGTCGAGGGCTTGGATGTGAGTGGTTTTTTCTTGTGGAATGGCATAATGTAGCTCAAACATTTTCAGTGCACATGGTGCACAAGATGTATTTGTACTACCTAGATGTAGGCAGTAGGTTGGCACCATATCAGGTGTGGGACTATATATATATGAAGTGTTCGGGATCATGATCATTGTTGGATGCATGTTTTGAGTTGGTTATGCATCATGGGATCTGAGTGATTTAGATTATATGGGGTGACACAGTAATCGGGGCATCGAGTAGGCAGCATTTTATTGAGGTAAGAGGAACTGAGGCTTGTTTAAACATCCATGGGATGCATGACCTTGTTGTTCCATGGCTTCCATGGGCACAAGTTGGGAACCAATGTGGCCTGAGATGTGATTTGGTGTCAATAGTGACACGAAAACACTATATGATGTGTGGTTGTGATTATGCGTCACAAGATGGCCATGGTTTATTAATTATTCGAAGGAACTTTTTTCGATTTTAGTTTTTGGTTGGAATAGACCGAGATTGGAAATTACTAAGGAGTGGACACCACCATTGAGGAATTTGGAATAAACCTGTCATACTGGGTTAGTTTGGGTTATTTTTAATGATGTGGGTTTGTTTGATAACATATTTCGTTTTATTTTATTATCTCGGGTTTGAACTACGTTAAGTTGGAGATATTTAAATATCCTAGGATTTTGAGTCAGGTCGAAATTCACTCCCCTTTTTAATTTTTCAATTAGTGGCTATGCTACTTTTTTGAATTTATAGGAACTCAATTACATGAGTTTTGTTGGCTTTATATAATGGTTTGGGGTTATTATAGGGTCTTATAGATTATCCATGGGGTTTCAATTTGGTTTATGGAGTGTCAGAAGACAAATGGAATGCATTGATGCTCCAGTTCTGGGAACATGGTTTGGGGAATACCATGGTCACCACTTCAGATGACTATATGACCTATTTTGGTACTATCATATGGATTTTAAAAACCATACACATGGACTTGTGGACTCCTCGATTGTTTTAATAGTAGGTTACTTCATAGTTTGATCAAGGATGGCCAACAAAGAGGGTAGCCTGTGAGGTTTGAGACCCATAGGCAGAGGATACCACACAGTTACCCCATGCTTTGGTCAACCACGCGAGGAAATAATGTGTCTTGAATTTGATTTCTTTAAATTTTCATTTATTTTTCTTTTCCATTTTCCATTCTTCTTCCTTCCACATCTTCTTCCTTTTCATGCTTAATAGAGGGTTTCACACTATTTTTCTTCCTCTAAATGAATTCTATCCCTCTCTTTAATCAGTGATGTATTCATCGATCTGTTAGAGTCTATAATACTGCATTAGTAAGGATACCCCCAAGAGTTCTTACTAATTTTTATTTTTTTTCTTAATTGACAGTTGTTTCCGTCTGAAGAAATTTTAGGGGTTTTGACAGATACTCAGATTAATATAGGTCCACATTGAATTATAGATCGATATTGAATGCGACTATGTCTACTACTCTATGGATGGTGGTTCATACCATGCTTTTATTTTGCGCAGTAATTTTGGGGGTGAGGCTTATAGCACTCATTTTAGGTGTTTTGAGTGGGACCCTATTATACCTCATACACTATATCAAGAAAATAGTGTGACATGTTGGATTCTGTTGGGCATGCACAATGCCTATTTTCCTTGAGAAATGATTTTTCAGGCCATGTTTATATTTGTAGAAGCCAAATTATTTATATGGACCAGTGTATCCTCTTGGGTATCGTCTGTGCTTTCCTCTAAGAACGAAGATGGAACCATACTTCTATGTGTGGATTACAGATGGTGAAAACAATATAAAGACAAGAACTAATAAAAACTACCTTAAATATATGATCTCTTCAATCAGCTCCAAGGAGCTGAGGTCCTCTTTAATGTCAACCTGTGATCATGTTACCATCAGAAGTGGGTTAGGCTATCAGACATATAATGTATAAATTTCTGTAGCAGGTATGGTTTTTATGATTACCATGTTATGATGTTCTGTCTTACTAACATGACATCCAATTTCATGGATGTAATGAATATAGTCTTCCAACCATATATCAACTAATTTTGGTGATATTTGTGGATGACATTTTGGTGTACTCACATACTCATTACGACCATACAAAAAACCTTTAAATAACTTTGATTACAGTAAGAGAGAATCAACTTTATGACAATCTTGCAAAGATCCTCTTTTGGATTGAAAATATTCACTTCTTGGGTCATATCATATCAGAATCATAAGTATGTTTTGACCCAAAATGTTAGTTTTGTATTTCTGAAGATAATCCCAATAATGTATTTGATATACATATCTTCTTGGGGCTAGATGGATATTACATGATTCTCATACTAGACTTCACACACCTATATTAACCTCTCACTCATGAAATAAAGATGGTTGGAATGTTCCTATGGTTAGAAGCCTTTGATGAATCCATTAATGAGATGTAATCGAGGCTTGTCTCAGTACCTATTCTGACTCTTCTAGAGACAAGAATATGATATAACATCTTCTGTGATACATCAGGCTACATCCTAAGAGTAGTTGTGATGCTGGAGGAAAATGTAATTGTTCATGGATCATAGTTGTAGTGGCCCAAAGCTTGACGTGTATAGACAATATATTACTTTTTCGGAATACATAATACATAACAAAAAACCAAAACTCAAGGACCGTAATAGTTTAGTGTCTTTGGAAACTCAGAACGTAATCTTCTATTCTTGGTGAAAGATCTTCAACATCTCCCATAATGATCTTCCCCTTTTGTTTTCTTAACTAAAACCATTCATTAAATCCTGGGGAAAAGAAAACATATAAAGGGTGAGCTCAAATTCTTAGTAAGGGTAAGCATAGAGAACATAAAATAATCCATACACATTTGAATGCAAAGACATGAAGATAACATCTAAACATCAAAATCTTGAGCAAAGACAAAAATCATGGAAGTAAATAAAGCATAGATCTTAAAGGAACATTAATCATGATAAACTAGCATGTGAATAAAACATTTTATTGTGGAAACCATTCAAAACTTGTTATGATTTCCATAGTAGCCAAGGCATTGCTACCAAGACCATCTTAGTGGACAAAGTCCCTTTCTGAATCGAGTTCACTCCTCATTTCAGTCCTATAACACTAAACCGTATTAACTTACCATTACAGCCATGTATATATATCATGAGATATAAATCTTTACCCAATTAATTTGAGGGAAATATAGGTCCCACCCATCTCATAATGAAATCATTCTTACTTGTTCCACAAAACAAACATACATCATTCATAATAACTCAATGAATAAAATGGGTTTCATAAACATCATCACATAATCCATATAAAAGAAATGGATATTTCATCATAAAAAAATTGAAATCATGTAAATCATAGAGACATGATACTTGAAACATACACATATGAAATATTGTTATCTTAGATGAAAAATGTTTTTGATAAAAGACTTGAAATGAATTCTTGAAGAAAATATCATTTCTTCTTCAAAATAGTTATCTTTTCACAAAATGTCATGAATTTTTAAAAGAAAAGGATTTTTTTGAAAGTAATCATGAAATCTTGTGGAGTAAGCTTCATGAAAATAAGTCTCTATAAAACCGTAAAAATCTGTTCGTGCCGTATAAGTTAAAAAAACATTCTTCTCGTACTTTTTCCAGAAAAGTCAAAAAAGTACATCGTAACGTAAAAAAAAATTCCTTAAATAACATGTAGTAAAAATCAAAATGGGTAAAAATGAATTTAAACATACATGAAAACACTTTTATAAAACATGGACATGGATGATATAAATAACCCCAGGAAATACTTATGAATAAACAATCTCGGATAAGAATGAGATTGGAATAATTAGCCCTTACCTTAGATCTGATATGCTTTGTATATATCTGAACCTCCTGTATAATGATTTAAATAATGTCATTGACTTATTACATAATCATATTCATTGTAATGATATCATATATGTTTCACTTATGACATTATATTACCCGTTCTTTTGTAAATTCCATGTTAAAGCAGCGTTTTGGGTAAAATCATTTCATTTATCGTATGTGTTTCGACTTGTCGTTCTTGATATTAATACTTATATCCTGATTTACATAGTTACAGAATGTAAAAAATGATTTATATATAATATATATTCATAATATACATATATATATTATAGATCGATAAAAGGAATGAAGTACACCGTTCATGGAGACGGTAGGCCGTACGTACGCATGAACGCTGTTTTCGTTTCCTTATTGAATTGAATGAAACTAAATAGATGAAATAAATATATATATACATAAGTCCAGTAGCATTAATATATTTCATTATTATTCATTATATAAACTTTATGATGATTCATGTATGGTTAACATGGAGAATGAATCTCATCGCGTCGTGGAGACGGTAGTCCGTACGTACGCACGAGCGATGATATCGTTCCCATAATTATTGAATAGAATTGGAGTGGATGGTATAAGATATTAGAATCAGTATGATGTTATAATAACCATATATAGTATTATTTACACTGTTATACTCATCCATGTAAGGTGTTGGTGGAAAATAGATTACACCACGGCGTGGAGACGGTATTTCGTACGTACGCACGCGCGGTGATTTTGTTTTCCATAGGATGGATAGATGGTGAAATATGGTTGTTTCATACATATAATAACATATCATTATATGAGTGATACTGATGTTATTACTTCATAGTGAAACAACAAAAGAAGAAGAATTAGAAGAAGAAATAAAGTTGAAAAAATCGGTACAGGACATTACCTCTTCTTTGAAGCGCCTTTTTGAGACCTCCTCTTAGGGCACTAAAATTGGTCTTTTAAGAAGACCAGGACCTCTAGGATGTTTCTAGGGAAGTTGGGAGATTAAATGGTCAGGGGATGGACGAGCTTTATGGCTCAAATTGGTGTGAGGAGGAGAGGGAGGAGGTGCCCTTTTATAAGGGATGAGAGAGGCACCTTTGGAAATATAAGAAATATTAGTTTATATTAAATCTCAATCCCACATAAAAACTTCCAAAATGACTCATATCCTAATATTAGATGATATAGGGTTGTAATATAATCAAAAAATAAAATTTATACATGTTAGGAATTTATTTTAAACATTATCAACATGAGTTATCTTTATTTAATCAATTTAATTTTATCTGTGGTAATAACATTCTAAATTTTAAATTATAACAAATAATTACTTATTTGTTGTGAATTGTCCATAATTGGATACATTATAACATTTTGGACCATATAAATTTAAATTTATAATTTTTAAATATTTTTTTGATTTTTAAACAATTTTATAATATGTTTTTTTATAAAATAACAATAGTGTCAATTTTGACACTATTCATTTATTTGAATTTAAATAAATTATATACAGAAGATATGTTCAAAATAAAAGCTTTAATAGATTAATAAAAGGTCATATGTATCTATAAAATTAGTGGAGCACATTATATAGTTCATATAAATTTTATTTTATTATTTTTAAATCCATTTATTTGGTTTATCACTTAATAAAATAATTATGACAAAATTTTTGTATAATTACTTAATATACTTATTTGTTGTATAAAAACTAGAAATAAAATCCTATGATGAAGTTAAATATATTACCTTTTACAATAATACTTTTAATATAATTTATCATCTTAAAATCAATATATTTAAATAGTTATATTTATTAAATTATGAAGGTGACAACTTTGGCATCATTTAAAATAAAATAATATAAGTGTCATAATCACCTTAATAAGGATCCAAATGGTCAAAACATCGGCCAGGGGATGATTAGGGTTTATATATACACTAATAATAAGTTTTCTGCAGATTTTGGGCCTTTTTATATGTATTAATATTTCAATAAAAACTATATTATTGATTTTTCACTAAATAAATTATTTCTGCATCATTAATGTATAAGATAATAAGGTAATTAAATAACTATTAAAAATTACAAATAAATTACCATGACAAAGAAAAACATGTTATATTTCAAATAATTTTTTATAAACTAATTTATATTCTTTATAAACTTATATTAAAAATACTTTAATTAGTAAAGTTGAGTGAGACATATTTCACTTTCCTTTAAATAAAATAAACTAAAGGTCTTAATCACCTCCAAGTGGGTTCTAATGGATTACATTTCAGCCCAAATATGACTTAGGACAATTTATAAACATCCAATTGTATTAAGACAAGTATTAGGATAATTTTTTAATATTATATTTACCCTTAATTACAAAATTTACCTTTTACTATTGTAAATAAAATTTACCGTTGTTACTATTCATAAAGCCCAAAAATAAAAAGTAGTCAATTAATATAATTTGGACCCACTGATTCCAAATATTGAATCCATTTTTCCAAATTCAATACACAAAAGTTGTATAAATTAAATTAATATTAATCCCGTTGTCGAAAGAGAACTGGTTTTTTGTTTAAAACATTGCAAAAGATTGAATTTATGTAACCTACGAATATAATGTAAAATCAAGGCTAATGACATACATTATATTAAATGGTAAAAATATATTCTATTTATACTTTAAAACAATTCAATATTAAAATTTAACCACATAAGTTATTATGATGAAAAAAGTTGTTTTTAATTAAAATATAGCATGTTTTTACTATTCATTAAAATATGAATGTTATCAGAATAATATGAAAATTTTATCCATCATAATATTTTATATCCTGATTACAAATAATAATTTTATTTTTTAAAATTGAACTTATAGAAATGTAAAAAACTATATTTAATGTGGGTGTGCCATCAAAAGGCGGCAAAACTGCATTTTTTGAAAAATACTTATTTTACCCAAAAAATTTATTTTATTCTTATACCATGTACTAGAAAATGTGTAATATGAATAATAATGTTATAAAATTCAAAATTTAGTTAATACTATTCATATCGTCTAGTTCATAATAATATAATAATAATATATCATTGTTTAGTAAAACACGGTATTGTGTACAACACACGCTATCGAGGAAGGTCACGATTGCGTGTAATGCAAGCCAAGTCAGGGTTGCGTGTTGTGAAAGAATCCTTTATTATATCATATAACAGAATCCAACCATATTTAATTTATATATTGAATATATATATATATATACACACAAACTCAATATTGCGTAGAATTACTATTATAAAACGAACTTGAAATTGTGTGTAACACGATCCAAGAATAGCGTTGCATGTACTGCAACCTAATACGGTGTTGTGTATAGTACAAGCTAAACGTGGTGTAGGGTACAACAGATGATATGAAAGAAATTAAAATGAATATATCTTATAAAATCATGGGTTGTTACAATAGTAGTTGTGGTTTCCTGACAAAAATTACCCAACACATGAACATAATGTTGTGGAAGTTTTCCTTTCCTTATTTTGATGGAGACTCCATCTATTGGGTGAGAACTTTGTGGTGTAAAATGACCACAATAGGCTCAAATATAACTTTACACAGTGTGAGATGAACCTGAGATAGAGAATATTGGTCAAATATCTACAATCTATTGATATTGATCTTTCTTATATTCCTGGAAGTGAGAATGTGGTTACAGATGCCCTGTGTTAGAAAACTCCAACACAAGATGTACAGGAAGTCAATGATGAATGGAAGTAAATGTCCCTCTTTTTTCTAAGCAGTATCTGTAGTTTCATGAAAGTGAATACTAGTATTACCTCTATACATTATATTAACCTCTTACATCATTAAAAAAGGTGAAAAGTATACAATTTTCTGATCCGGAGGGATTGGTTCTCTCTGAGAGTATATAAGGAGATAACCCGAAGTTGTAGTGGTATGTAGATAGAGATTACATCTTTTCTATTGATTGGTGTGTCTCAGTCCCTTTATATATGAGAGAGGATTTTATGAATTAATACCATGCTTCTTAGTGGATATTTCATCCAAAAATATTGAAGATATATGGAGACATGCAATGCCTGTATCAGTGGCATCAGATGAACCATCAGATTTTAGACTTTATCACTATGTGTTCAACCTATTTGCAGGTGAAGGTAGAGCACCATATTCCTGTAGGATTTTTAAAAACCATTCTAGTACCATAATGGAAAATTGGATGATGATTCCATGGAAATTGTAGTCAGTTTTTCTGGGACTCATAGTGGTAGTGACACTATATTGATTTTCATTAAGAGACTGATGAAAGTAGATCACTTTATACATATTCAGGATACTTTCACTATTGATGGGATGAGATGACTGTATGTCAATATGATCTTATGATTAAATTAGGGTCCATGTATTATCATTTTATATAGTGATATTCATTGGAGATTTTGGTTCTATAAGGGATTGTAGAAGCTTATGGGAACATAGGTGCTTCTAATAATAGATTCACACCCCTTGAATGATATCCAATTAAAACAAACAATACATGTTCCTAAGTACATGCTCCAGGAATGTGTCTATGAATTCGATGGATCTTTGGAGGGGTATATACCTCTCATTGAATTACCCTATAATAATAGATTCCATTAGATGATTCAGATGGATCATTTTGAAGAGTATTATGGTAGGACATTCCCTTCACCCTTGTGCTAGTTAGACGAAGGTGAGGAAGTCCTTCTAGGTCTGCATCTCATTTAGGGGACTTTGGAGTAGGTTCCATTGATCTGAAAGAATATGAATATTGGTCATTCTAGAAAGATATCTTTTTTAGATCACCAATGAAGACCCCTAGATTTCATGGCTAGGTTCTTGTTTACCTTCGGGTACCACCCAGCCTAGGGAATAGATGGTTACACAAGAAAGGGAAGCTATCACCTCCTTACGTATGGTCGTTTGAAATTTTGGAGTGAGTTAGGTGGATTTCAAAAAAGTTTCTATTACCTCAGAGGTACCATTCTATACATGTTGTCTTCCTTGTTTCATAACACCACCAATAGCTTTTTGACCACTCTCATGCATTCGATACTATGGGAGTTGAGTTTGATGCCAATTCAAATATGAACAGTATGCAGTACACATCACTGACTATAACACAAAGGCTCTTCGAGGTGGGTATGTCCTTCTAGTATGGGTGCCATGGAATCATGGCTATGTGAGGGAAGAGAGTTGGGATTGGGAGGCCGCCACACATGATTTGTGGCAATCATTGTTCTTAGAAATTGTTTCTCAAACCTTGCAAGATGAACTCAGGGATGAGTAATTTTAAGGGGTAAGACTATACGAACCTATTTTATCACCCACATATTGATCCTTTAAATTTTGGACTAATTATTTATTTTTGACTTAATATGGAAGCCTAATGTGTTAGAAAAGGTTTTGAGGGTATCTAGGTGTTGTTCAGATTCTGGAACTCATCTTTTAGGGATAACTAGGCATATCACAGGGTTAGAAGAAACCATGAAGGTAGGCTGCATGGTTATATCTAACCATGTGAATGCTCTTCATTTTCTGGCAGAGCCATCTTGCATTGTTGGTAGATGGTATCCTAAGACATGTGGCCTAACTGTGTAGTACGCCCCTTTTCCCAGGCAATCATGTATGGTTTTTTCATGTTCTGGAAAACAGTGATGACAAACAATACACAAGCTATATTTGGGTTATTTTAGCTTTTTCCAGTATTGATATAATTAAAACACCCCTTCCCCTCTAATCCAAAATCCACCTAGATTAGCATCAATTTCTAACATTTTAGATTTTTTATCGTGTAACATAGAAATCGAATTAACTCATTCATATGGGATCTGATCGATCTTATGTTTATCATGTTGGTTGTGAAACGGTAAGTACCCGAGTCTATTTAAGCCTTTCTTCTTCTCTTTTTCTCTCAACCTAGTTATCAAGGTGCGAGTGTTTTTCCTTTTCATCATATCTACTATATTCTAAGCCAAATAAATGGCCTATATCAGTGGAGGAGAGTAGTATGACCCCATATTGGATGGCCTATAATTCATCCCTAAAGTTAGTTGTTCTTGGAATATGTAATGTGGGTCCCACATGCTTCATCAAGAGTCATTTATAGAATTTATATGACATTTATATAATTATTATCATCGTATGGTTATGATCAATCCAAATTTTTGATTCCTTGTTGCGGGTTATTCCCACAATTCCCAACATCCCACGTAGGATGACATGCTATAGATGAGTTTTTTGATTTTTCACACTTATAAGCCATTGTTAGGATGTTTTTGGGATTGGACACACTAATAGTATGACTCATTATAATAATTTCTTATTATATATTGTAATGGTTAATATAAAGTACCATGTCACTTACACATGAACTTCCTATGGTAATTACAATAAATTTTGTTATTAAATGTGAAATGGTGATTGGAATATATACTTTGTATATGGAATGAGAGGATTATATATGAATGAATAATAGGTTTCAGGTATCTATAATCCCTTACCATGTTGATGGACGGTACCAAAGTGAACCTTAATTACTGAATATGCATTAAATGTATTTAATAAAGGTTTTATACTACATCGTCTTTTCACACTAATGATGTGAATGGTTGAAGAAAATGGACTTATTAATAAATTAAAAATTCATTAAAGGGTTTTTAGATAACAAGAATTATCACACAAATGAATGGTAAGGCAAGAAAAAAATGAAATATTATATCACATCATTGTCAAATATGATTGTCTAGACTTGATCTCATGTTAGATTCTTATCAGGGAATGACTTGAGCACTCGAGAAAATCATTCTGATTCATGGTTACGACTTTCTTAGGATTAGACCCACCAAGATACCCATCCCTATCTACTCTTGGATGCTAGGTGTGACACCCCAGGATACCCAAAATTATAAAAGGATTCCTTTTTTACATTCCATGAATCCATCATTGATAAGTAGGTGTCGTGGCTAAATCCCATAGGTCCCTGTCACTACATATCCCCATTTTAACTAGTATAATCACCATGGGAAATATAAGTATATACATATATGATATGAAAAAATCATTCCCATCATATAGTTTCTCAAAAAAACCAACTCTCAACACAACCAACATTGCTGTTAGCTCTAAATGTGAAACCCCACACAAAAATCCAGAAACCCAATTCATATTCCCAACCAATTCATTTAACCAATTCCACTATTCTGTTAAAAATTAATTTTATTTGTTTTTTAATAAAAACAACCCATTCCATTCCCAAATCACATTAATCAAACATTTATTCATTTATTCCATTAATATATGGGAAAATACCAAGCACATACCAAGAAAAACAATACATCAAATGTCACACATGGAGAAACTCTTGGCGAATGACCCATACCATCTAAAACTTGTCCCCAACTCTCAACCACATCCAAAAATACATCATAGAAGAATCTTATCGCAGCCTCATCTAACAACACTTCTCATCCATTCTAAAAAAAATCAATACTCAACCTAAGATTCTGTTACATTGCCACGTCGAAGTATCTCCTATATTTTTATCCACAATACCACCCAATCCAACCCACATCAGAATCTCATGCTTCGTAACCAGACCACATCACAAACCAAAGAAAACTAGTACATTAGTACATATTCACTTCACCATCTGCCTATCCCACAGATACAACAATGGCTATTCCACACAACACCTTTCCCCACACACCAAATCATAACATAATTCCTGATTTTTAAAGGCATTCCTTATTTAATTTCACTTGTTAATTCATAGTTTATGCCAAAAACTAGGTAATCATAAGGCATCCATTTATTATCCATGTATATTTTAGTTTCCAATTTCCATATATATGTGTTCAACGTGAACCAAACCACCAACAATTCATTTTGTAAGAAAACAATTCCAAAACAACCAATATTTTTAGTGAGGCATTCAACCCTTTTAATTACAACATTTAAATCAATATCAAGGCTGCTAAAATCTTTTGAACGAAATCCACTTCCCCTTTCATATTAAATTATCCAATTCCTCATCTTTGATTATGTTGGAACAAATATAATGCAAGGGTGAAAAAAGAAAATCCCCTCACTTGGGTTTAAATACAACAAAAACATCGGAAAACCCCACCTTAAAGGGTTGTCATCATTCTTCTCACGAGAACTGGTTATGTAACGGTCCTCTGATTTCCCATTCCATAATATCTTCATCCATCTGAGGACATCACAACACCACCACACTAACCTTAACCTAGAGAGATCCCCATAGAAATAATATATTTGAACACTCCATAGCACAATGAGGAGATATGGAAGAGAATGATAACAAATTGAAGGTGACTACAAGAAAAATGAATGGAGGACATACCTTGGATCACCATTGATCACCAATGAACAATCATTGTTAAAATATGATTAAAGAGGGTGGAATAAGGTTCAAATAAATACTTGTGTGCCTAGGATTCATACAAAAAATTAGAGATTAATAAAATTGTAGGGTTTTTTAATAACCGAGCGGCTGGAATTTTTTAAAACATTATCACACCGAGGTATTAAATGATGTTTAACCCCATTTCAGGCATTTTAATACCTCGAGGTCAACATTCATCAAAAAAAATTCACCTCTTGATTTTAATATTATTTTCATTCCCCAATTTATTTTCTTCTCATAATCCCCCTTTCATGATGTTTAATCATTTTCCAATTGTCGATCTTTCTAGGGTAAGAAGAAAACCCAATTTAAAAACCATGAAACCATGTTACACGATGTGTAACCTCCCTACATCTAGTTTTAGCAACTTAACTTCTTCAAAATTATTCCAAGCCTCCATAAAAAACATTCAATGACTAAAATCATATTGTAATAGACTGGTAATACATAGAACATTACATTAGATTCCTCTAAAATGGTTATCGTCCTCGAGATTCAAAAAAGATGCCCAGGAGAAAAAGGGATCTAAACAACCAACTTGCAGGATTCTAGAAAAGTTTATTAATGTGATATTTGAAGGTTGTATCATCTCAATTCCTTGGTAAAATAGTGATCGTGAGATAAAATTTTACTAAGAAATCATTTTGGACTACTCAGTTTTCATGTGAGAGAAAGCATCATTCAATATCCTCAATTGACTTGGGAAATACCTAATCTGGTCTTGTTTTATCCCAAAAATTAAAAACATACAATACCCCTCCTACATGTACTAACGATCATCGAGTACATAAACACTAAACCTTGGTCTATTACATAATATATAAACCAGATCCTACTTGTGGGAGATAATGATATATTTAAAAATAAAAAGTCAATAACGGAATCCAAAATCAAATATGATTTCACATGATAACAAAAACCACTATATGATATTGAAAAAAAAACATTTAAGAAGAGAGAATTATATTTCCTTAAATTATTTACAATATATCAAGAATTAAAAAATAGGATTCTGGTTATCCCCATTTCAAATATCAAGACTGTAACAACTTTTCTTTTTGAGTTGGTTCAAAATTCACTCCCTTTTTCAATTTTTCTATTAGTGGCTATTATAATTTTTTCCATTGATTAAAACCCAATTATAAGTGTTTTTTAGCTTTATATGAGCGTTTTGAGTTAGTATAGATGCTTTGATAGTTCCTCGTGTCTGTCAATTTGGTTTTGGGAGAGTTATGGGCTAAATGGATTTCATTAATGTTTCATGTCAGAGAGCACAGATTAGGGAAATCTGTGCAGACCATTGTTGGTGATCATGCTACATTGTTTTTTACCATTTCACAGTTTGTGTAAACCATGAATGGGAGGTGCATGCCCATGTGACCACCTCTATTTTTTGGAATTATGGTTTCCGCATATTTTGGTAAATCATGTGGGTAAACAATGCATCTTGTACATGATTCTTTTTTTTAATTTCTCATTAATATTTATTTTTCCTTTTTCTTTATTCATTCCTCCCATTATTCTTCCCTTTTGTGCACGGTAGAGGTATTTACCCTCTTTTTTCTCCACCCATGGAATTTAATCCATTACCTCAATAAGTGACCTATTATTCGATCTGTCAAAGGCCAAAAGACTGAATCAGTAAGGCTAACCCCATGTGTGCATCCTCTCTGTTTATCTTTCGCCTAACGAACCAGTGTTTCTATCCGAGCCAATTTCAAGGGTTTTGATATAAAATCAAATCAATATCAATCGATTTTGAATTATATCTATATATCAGACGTGAATACATCTGTGTGTCAATGGTATGTGGTTCATAACTCAATTTATGTTTTCGTGGTCATTTTAGGGGAGCAGATTAATGAGCGCTTTTTGGTTGTTTTTAATGGGACCATGATATAACTCATGCATTATAAAATAAATAATTTTTGACCTATGGGATTCCATTGGGAAATATGATGCCCTATTTTTCTATAGAAATGCCAAGTTACATGTAGTTACTCCTTGGGGTATTTTGTCCATGTGAATAAATTAACAAAATTGATTTTTTTTATTTAAATTCTTTTGTTTAAATTATTATGGCTTGGTTAAATGAATTACAGGAATTAAATCTAAAATTTGGATTAGTCTTATTCAATGTATTTTTCATTAGTTATATATATATATATATATATTAAATCCCTGAATGGAATGTGTTGAGACCCATGGGTTCATGATGGGCGTGTCCCTAGATGATATTGGGAAGGCATGGAGATATGGATTGGAAGTTTTGGAATTTGGATTAAGGTGTTTAGGCTTTCAAGTTGGGAATGACCAGTGATATTGGGATGGTGAGGGCATCATATTTTAGAGACACTGTCACATGTGCATGATTTGTCATTTCGTGATTCTTAGGATCTTTATTTGGTGATTGGAACTCTCCCATGATGTCCAATGTTCCGATTCTGTCGTGTTCACGAATGAGGTGTCAATTGATTAGGGGATTTGACCACTCATGTGGGTAGAGGACATCTAGAGTTTATGCTTAGTTATTTTAGTATCTTGGTGCTTTCAAGAGAAAGTCGTGTGGAAGGTGACGATCCCTCGATTAAAAGTGATGTGGATATTGGGTTAGGGGATGAGGCTCGACTTGTTGGAGGTGTTAGGAAAATATATGTACATGAATACATAAATAATTACTCATATGGTTGTCATTACATGGGCCGATGTGAGGTTTCAAGTGTAGGTCCATGGGACCATGATATTATTACATGGACATGCATTTGGGAAATCATGAAAATGTGAGACATGAGTTATCAATAGAAACATGGTGCTGGGTTACATGATTTGAGATGGAACATAAGGGTTCACCTGAACTGTGCTACATCTAGGGTTCCTTAGGACATAGACCAAGGACCCTATTAAATTTTGGGATTCTGATGTTGGTTGAAGTAGTTGACACTTCTTGCTGGTTTTTGAGCACCAAAGGGGTTGTTTTTTTCACCTTTTTCTAATTCTTATTTAAAAATTTTACACACCTACTTAAATAAAATTTTTTGATATACACAATTGGGTGGAATCCTACTGGGGTTCATATCACACTATACATGGGTATTTTGGGACACAAGTATACTTTATGAATATACGTTCAGGTAAAGGATCATTAGTAAAATAAAGATATAAGTTGGTTTTTCTTGGAGATTGGAATGGGCCTTTTGGTCGTTCCTTGCTTAAGTTTAATTTTTTTAGCTTTCATTCGTATATCAATATTCTTATTTTATTTCTAGCTACAATTGGTTAACCATTGGATCCCCTTGTACATTGACATGTATTACCTATTATTGATTGAATGATTATTCTATTTAGATGCTACATGTTGTTTTTTGGAATGATGATCTATTTATTTAACTTTTGATGCTGTTCGTGAATTGATGAATTCTTTATTTATTTGATATTGTTTTTGTTTCTACTAATGGTTATTCTTGTTCAAGTATGAAAGGTCTTACTTCCACTGAATGATACATTATTATACTCAGAACATAGAATTATCTATTCATATAGGGTATATTCTGCCTGAAATATTAAATTACATCATCTATCCTTGTCAGTTGCCTTTGGAATTCTAGGGGGTGTGCCTAAGGCTAGTGGAACCCCACCCAGTTGAACTGTTTGGGAGGCTATTTGTGTTGGGGATTCTACAAGTGGTATAAGATGAGTCACATTTACCTATTTTATACTGGTATTCTATTTTGAGTTATTGTAGACTAGGGATTATGTTGTGATGGAACTAGGTTATTATCCATTTCAAGGGTTCCTGTAGCCCTAGGTACGAGGGAAGTGGCATGTTTCTAGATGTGTGTTATGTTTTCCTACATTTATCTAATTACAATTTATATGATTTCTACCTAGGTGGATCCCAAGTAATATGATGTTATTTGTTATGATTTTTGGCCCCTAACCCTGAGAGGTAAGGGATGAGAATATAGACCCTTTCCCTATTGTGGATAGGGGTAGTAATTCTTGTTTTAGTTTGTCTTTTAACAAGAACATTTTTTGAGATTTCAATTTTATAATTTCATGGATTCTTTGTAATGTTATCATACCATGTGATATATATCAAATTTCATGATACAAGATAATTGATTTTAGATATGTAATTTATATGACATGATTCGTATATATGGGGAATTTCATGTCGCATGAGAAATAAGTCTGGATCCTATAAGAGCATGAATGTATAATAGATGAGGTGATTTAGATCACTAGGATTGGGTGACTAGGATTTCGGATTGTGGAAATGTTGGTTGTTAGTATGGTAATGATAGAGGTATATTGGTATGTTTCATTTTTATGTTTGGGTGAGGAGGTTGTGAGGCTAAGATGGAAAGGGTATGGTTATTGTGTGGGAGAGTAAGAGTATTGAGGGTGAACTACTTTTTTATTAGTTTTCCCTATCAATGTTATGTATGTATTATTATATATATGTGGGTTGTGTGACCAATTATGGTATTAGATAGGTTCCTCCAGAATGGATCAGATGGTGCTTCGGGTAGGTGATGACATGGTGTCGCTAGAGCACGAACATGTTTAGACACTTGAGGGCTAGGAAGACAATGAGAAGCAAGAACAGTCTCAGGTACGTGATCTAGTAAAGGTTGGGAAA
Organism: Viscum album; assembly: GCA_963277665.1. Classification (NCBI taxonomy): domain Eukaryota; kingdom Viridiplantae; phylum Streptophyta; class Magnoliopsida; order Santalales; family Viscaceae; genus Viscum; species Viscum album. The sequence continues at coordinate 1,894,966,140 of OY728151.1, forward strand.
CTTACAGACTTGATTTCATTTGGGCCATGGCATGGGAATCTGCTCTGATCGACCTAGGTATGTGTCTTAAATGGAATCGAGAGATAATATTATGGGGAAGATCCATCTATGGCGTACTTGATGTAGTATTTACAGTCACAACACCCACCACTATTCAAGGGAATGGTTTGTCTTCTTCTGTCTAAGAACTAGAAAGTGAGAATATATATGATATTTGAGAATCCTGAGATTCCTATAGGGTGGACAGTCTAGATGGTGATATATATTCTTAGAGGGCCATCTAATCATGGGTGGGATGTTCAGGTTCAAGATGGATGACCTGGGGGACTGACCTAGAAGGATTTCTAGGCCAAGTTCTTCGAGCACTTTTTCCTATAGATGTTGAGGATGGAGAGAGTTCAAGATTTCATCAGAATTCCTCATAGTGACATATATGTCATGGACTATGAGTCTCCCTTCATTGAATTATAACACTTCGTACCCATAATGGTATACGATAACACCTGAGGGTTAGGGGCTTAAAACATTGATTATGAAATGCCATTCGGGTGTAGGAAAGCATTTTAATGATGAAATCATTCTCAGAGTAAGAGAATAAAGTTCTCATAAACTAGGTAAATTTGATATAAATTTACGACTTCTGTTAAGAAGTGTCTTGAGGAGATATATGAAATAGAAGGAAATGAGTAATGGATGAGTTAATTGGGTAGTTAGTCTAAGGAATCGAGTAGAACAACTCAGAGTGGCTCTTCGATAGTTTTCTTCCAATGTGGAAAATGAAAAAAATGTATGAAATTAGTTTGACTGGTCTCCAATAGAGTTTTGAGAATCTGGATATGATGATCATCATTAGAGTGTTTGCAAGAATGCTTCTTAGACAGACAAATGATTGGGACTGAGGTAGGATCTAGAGATCAGGTTGGGATCATTACATAGTGAGGGTAGCTAAGGATCAAATGCATGTGGTAGATGTAGTAGATATACATAAAATTATCTATGGGGTTAGTTTTTGGTGGATATAAAAACACTGTAGGAAGGCCAGACATCAGTCATTCATGTTTCTAGCCAGGTGCACATCAAAGAGCCTCTAGGGGCTGAGCCAGCTTGTGAGACGACGATGGTTAGTGGTACACCACTTGCATGGCCGTGATTTTTGTTGTTTAATTTCGGAATAGTATGATGAAGAATGTACATTTTGAGTGAATAATGATCACATTATATACATGGAATAACCACACATAGGTTTGTAAGTAGGTACCAGCTTGGATTCTAGATTTTTTAAATATGAGGTACTTGGAATTAGAAGCATAGTTTGATGGGATTTTTGAGTTTCTTAAGAATCAGGGCATCTAAGGGATGCGTGTTATATGGGGTGTCTTTGGAATTGGGGAATCAAGGATGAATTTTTTGATTGAGTTGTGAGGTACCATGTATTCTTTATGCATCCATGGGATGGAAGAAATCACTGTGTCCTGGGTGCCACGAGCTCGAGGAGGGCACTGATGCAGTGCGAGAAGCAATTGGGTTTCAAGAGTCACGTAAGAGCTTATAATATGATTTGGGAGTGAATATTCATCACAAGAGGACCTTGGGAATTAGATTAGGTCATTGGAACAATCATTGATTTGAGTTTTGGGTTGGAATATACCCGGTTATAAAATTCCTAATCTGGGTAGACCCCCCTTGATGAATTTGGAATGATCCCTTATAATTGGGGAAGTGTGGGTTATTTTTACCAAGATGGGTATGTTCAGTACCATATTCAGGTTTTATTTGATATCTTAGAGAGGATCTATGTTATGGTGGGTAGGTTTTAATGTCTTAGGTTTTCTAGATAGGTCAAAATTCACTCCCTTTTTCAATTTTTCAATTAGTGGCAATGATACATTTTTTGATGATTGTAACTCCATTATGAGAGTTCTGTTGGCATTATATGAAGATTTTGGGTCATTCTAGGGGCCTAAAGAGTGCCCCATGTGTTTTCATTTGGTATTCGTAGAATTGGAGGACAAATAGATTGCTTTGAAGATGCAGGATAGGGCGCACAATTTTGTGAAAAAGATGTGGAACATTGCATGTAACCATGTGACTTAGTTTTTTATTGTAACACCATTTGTGTAAACTGTGCATGGGAGGTGCATGTCCATGTGTCCACCTCTAATATTTTAATATAGGGTTATCAACCAGTTTTCACATATTTGGCGAAGCTTGTATGTAGTTTGTTTGGATCTAGAACCTTAGGGAGTTGGCACTATATGGCTGCCACACTGTTTAGTAAATTCTTAAGGTAAACCATGTAGCCTATATAAGTTTTTTAATTTTTTTTCATTTACCTTTTTATTTCATCTTTAGTCCCCTTATTCTTCCTTGTTGTGCATAGAATATAGATTCATCCTCTTTTCCCTCCTCCTACAGATTTTGATCCCTTTAATTAAACGATGATCTGTTATTCAATCCTTTAGAGGCAATAGGACCACATTAGTATGTCTAACCCAACATGTGCATCCTCTTTATTTATCTTCAGCCTAATAGATGAGTATTTATATCTAAGACTATTTATGGGATTTTACAGAAAGTGAGATATGTGTTCATCCACTTAGAAATGGATATAAATAACGAAAATGCCTATGTCTACGAGTCTAAGGTGTGTAGTGCATACCTTTATTTGTGTCTTCTCTATCATGTTGGTGGCACATCATAAAGCACAAATTTTGGCTATAATGAGAGGGACCCTTTTATACTTCATAAATTATATCAAAAAGACTGTGTGACCCATGGGTTGCCATTAATAATTCCCATTTCATATTTTCCTTGAGCAAGGCTGTGTTAGAGGTCGTTGCTCCGTGGATTTTTTTTATCACTCCAAAATTGAATAAATTGATTTTCATTGATTAAAGTTGATTCATTAAAATTGGAGTGGATTAGAGAATTGAATTATAGGAATTCATGACCTCCAGGATAATATGTTTTCATTGTATGATTGTGTTAGTCAGTTATATTTAATTGAATTGGTTTTCTGATGTATTTTTATGGATTTTTATATATATGAAACGCATCAATTGGAAGTGTTAAAACCATGGGGTAATTATGGGAAATTCCAAATATGATATTTGGATGGAATGGCCATCCGGATTGGGCATCAAGAATATCAGATTATGATGGTGAGGCCATCATGTCTGGCATGGCTCATGATATTAGGATGGTAGGTACATCAAATTTGAGTGACATGGTCTTAGGGGAATGAGGTGCCTATTAGTGTGGCCTAGGTTCCTTATTCAGTGATTGAAGCTCACTAATGATGTCCAACATTATTATTAAGTTGTGTACATATATAGGAACTCCATTGATGAGGGGGGTTTGAACAATTGTGTTGGTGGAGGACATCGAGAGTTACGGTTTGGGTATTATAGGTTTTCAGAATATTTCTATAGAATTCCATGTGGAATGTGAGGAACCTTAGGTTGATACTGTTGAGGATATTAGGTTGGGGATGAGTGTTACTATGATTGAGGCAGTGGGGCTAGATATTAATTGAAGGAATGACATCTCTATTCCTTTGGTTGTCATTCCTGGGGACGATGTGATAATTCAAGCAGGGGTCTATGAGACCAGGATTCAATTACTTGGGCATGACTTTGGGACTTTAGAAGTATGTGATAAACGAGGTGTTTGGTGGCACATTCTGATAGGTTACATGATTTAATATAGAACCAGAGGGTTCACCTAGACTATGCTACATTAGCTGTACCTTGGGCAATGATCCATGGGCCCTCTCAACTTATTAGATTCTGGAATTGGCCAAAGAAGGTGACAATTCTTGTTGGCTGATGACAACCAATGGGGTTGCTATGTTTTTTTATCCATTGTTATAATACTTGTTGAATTATGTTTCCTATCTTCAGATACAAATATTTTTGTATGAACCATTGGGTTGTATCCTACTAAGATTCATCTCATACCCATAAAGGGCCATTCAAGACATTTATAGACTTTATCAATTTATGTTCAGGTAAAAGATTAACCTTAGAATCATGATCATAGTACCTATTTTCATGGATATTAGCATAGACCTTGAGGTCCTGCCTAACTAGAGTTATAATTTTCTATAGATTTCATTCCTTTATCTGAATTAGTATTTTATATGTAGCTACTCTTGTTTATCGATAGGTTCCCATTGTATATTAATATTTATAAACTATTATTGAATATATGTTTTTTCTGTTTAGATTCTATATGTGATTTTCTAGCATTATCATATGTTTATTTACCTTCCTCTAAAGTATTTCAATTATTTCTTCTACTACATATCAGATATTGTTTGTGTTTCCTCCAATGACAAGTCTGGTTTGAGTCTACTGGGTCTTATTTCGACTTCATGTTACATTATTATACTCAAACCAAGGTATTATATATTCCTTAACCCAACTGGTTAAATTACACCATCACTGCATGTCTGCAGCCTTTGGAGTTCAAGGAGGCCCACCTAAGGTTAGTGGCTACCGACCCGATAACACTATTCTAGATTCTGTTTTGGGTCTTGTATTATACAATTAACCCCCTAAGAAATGAAATTCATAAAATATATCCATATACTATATTATTGGAATTAAAATTTATTCAAAATAACCCATATAAGAACAAAATTATTATAAATAACAAAATACAATAAATCCTCCCCACTATTGCATATTCTTATCCTAGAAAATAAAATACCAAAATTTTTATAGATTTTTGGAATCTACATTCATGGTATCATCGCTAGGGAATAATTTTACATAATTAATTAATGAGTTGATGATTAATGATAGTTTACTAATGGTTATTTTCTTCATTTTATAAAAACATTGATACTAATTGAAACCTCTATATGGAATTTCTTCTATAAAAATTAAAAATGATGTCTTCCATGTAAATATGATTAAAAAATTAATGATTTGTGGGAATATATAGTAATTAAATTGAAAATAGATAAATTATTCCCTTGATAAATATCGTTTCTATTGGAAAACCCTATCTTGAAATCCAATTATCACAATGTATAATAGTAACCACTAGTTAATAACTACTAGGCCCACATATTTTTAAAAATTTCACTCAAAATGATCACTCCTCAACTCATAAAAATTTAACTAGATCATCCTATTATAAATCAAAAAGCTATTTTCATGTAATTATATTTCCCCACATTTGGTATATCTTATATGAAAAATAATATTCTTTGATTATTTTAACTCAACATAAACTAATTTAAATAATATATAAAACTACTGAATAATAAGTATTCAATATTTTTAAATTATTTTTACATGAAAACTCATATTATTATATTTAATTTCTTATATAGTCAAAAAGCTACCCACATCGCTAAGGAATTCCTCTGAAAATTAACACTTGAATTTTTTTTAACTAAATCTATATAGGAATCATTATATCATTATATGAATTGAACATTTTCCCTACCAAATCATATATTATTATGGATAAAAAAATTTCCTTCTAATTTTTTGAATACTACTATTGTGATTAAATGAAATATCATCCTTGGTACGTATGAAAAGAAATAATTCTTATTGAAAACATATTTATCATAACTTTTGGGAGTATATATATATATATATCTAAAATATTAATTTATAAATTTCGTTAAAACATATTAATAATTTTAGTTAATTAATTGCTATTGTGTGTTAAATTAAATATCATGTATACGAATGTTTTAAAAATCATTTGGTAGCAACTAAGTCACCATAAACACATACTACCAAATATGTTAATAAAAATTCATTAAAAATTACTTTTATATAAAACAATATTTTTAAATTAAATTTTCATCTCTTTTACATATCATCTTAGTATATAAATATCAAAAGTCCAAAATAATATCATAAACACCATTACTCAATGTTTTAGTATCATTGGATAATATATTTATAAGATATTTTTCTTTACATAATTACTTAATTATCTCCCACAAGACATCTTTAAATACTTCATTCAAAACATAGGCCTATATATAATTACTTTGGAAAATGTGAAAAACAAGATGGGGTGAGATCAAGCAATTAGGAAGGGGAAAACATTATTAGTTAGTCATAATGGGTTATATCATAATTATTTGGAAAATCATGAGCATGAGAGAGATATCCAATTGAAATGGTCATTAAAACATGATAGTTATTAATAAATCACTTTATATGTTCATATATTCACAAATAATTAATCACATACCATGACATATGGGTGAAAAAATAGGGCAAAAAATCACAGTCCATGGAGAATAATATATTCCTACATGATAGAATTATGGAATAAGAATATGTGTATGATTGTAAATATTTGTGAATATATATTAGGAATATTTTTTATATTATTATTCAAACCAATGTATAAAAACCAAAATTTATGAATGCGTAGTCTTATGAATATAGATTAACCTCAATTATGTCCATCTATATTGTCATTACCCAATGAAAAATATAACATTAAACAATGAAATTTATTGTAATATGAGAACCCTACCATAAAATATTGACAACCTATAGATATATGATCCCTTTAAATCCAATAATATAGTATATCACGATGAAACCATGAGGCAAAAATAGATTTTTAGTAGTTCAAATGGTGTCACATAAATAAGACACAATGAATTTAATCATATGATATAAAAATTCCATCACCAAAAAAGGAGTTTTTAATAAGGAATTTTTCATAGTGATTCATGATGCATAATAATATATAATATATATACTTTATAGAAATTTATTTACAATTTAAGGGGAAATATAATTGTAGTTTTCTTGAAAAGTATTTCATAATGATTTTGTAAATATGAGAAGGTAGGAGTTACATTTAGAAGATACATTTAGGAATAAATTTTCAGAATTATTTTATTAAAAAATCTCTCTAATGTAACCGTGAATGAATTTAAATGTTATGGAAATGAATTTTGTATGTATTATATAAAATAAAATTTTAAAAATGTATTATTTTAATGTTTTAATATATCTTTATTTAAACCCACATCATTAAAATAGTAAGAAATAATATTTTTTAATAATGGCCTGGGGAGATATGAATATCATAATAAATAATACATATTTGGATTTCCAAAAATAGGAAAACATTTATGAATGATATAATATGGACATGAAAGAAAAATATTCATCAAAGAGGATGTATGTTATTCTCAATAATGAAATAATTTTGTATAAATTCAATGAGGAAGTATATTTGAATTAAAAACATCATTTTTACTTGATATTGAAGATGTAATATAATATTTATTAATAAATTTATGAATATAGTGAACCCAAAAAAATTGGGTTCTGTAAGAATCATTATATGAAGAAAATTAGTTAGAAAAATCACTTACTTCAGATTCCTTCTTTGTTGAAGAATATATAAAATCATATAAACTAAAAATAAAAATTACAATTAAATATTTAAAATTCTTAATATTATATATTAACATTTATACACATAAATTATAATCATTAATATAAATTAATTAATTTTTTATTATTTATTTCCACATTAGATGATTCTCATTTAGATTACTTCGTAGAAGCTTCGTAATGTTAAAGCAAATCATTATTATTTGACACTATGATTATAATTACAAGCTTATTTTTGATATTAAAATAGATATTCTAAAATTATTCAACAGGTTTTGATTTAATTATAGGATATTTAGTAACTATTCATGATGTTCAAAGTGACTATGAGCTTCTTTATAGAATATTTTAGGAAAAAAATGAAGAATATTAAAAATGAATAAGATATTATTTTAATAAACAATTAGTCACTATAAAATTATAAAAATGTCATAAATAATTTTTTTTATTAAATACATTATAAAAAAATCATATTAATTTGGGGATGAAGCATGAAATACGCTATTCATGGAAGTGGGGGTATCCATATTTGACAAGTGATGTCTTCATTTTCTAATAGATTCTAAAGAGATAGATAATCGTTGTTCCATTAAAATATTAAAATTTTCAGAAAATAGTGATAATTATTTCATTATATTAGTATATTTATGAATTTTTTATATAATATTTTTATAGGAAATTTTTTTGGGACTGGGTAATTTAAAAATTGTGGACTTGAAACTTATATTTAAGGGACCCAAAGAAATTTGTTACTCGGGACTTGATATTGTTAATAAAATATTATAAATATTGAATAGGGATATAGGGAGGTAAATTTGGCATTTATATAATGTAAATGTTAAGGGAAGGTGTGGTGTGAAATGATTTCATGTGATATTCCTTTCTATGTGAAAAACATCGAAATTCTCTAGACAAATAATGTTTGATGACTTATAGACATGGAGAAACATGGGATTTAGTGGAGTTAGGTGTATACATGTTGCATAAAAATGTGGATTTTAATTTCATATATAATAATGGAATTATATAATATCAATATATCATTTTTTTTAATTTGTAAGAATAAGGCTATGTAAAATAAAGTCATTTTTACCCATAAACCATGATGCAATATTTAATTTTGTGATTATATTTTGAACTAAAAAAATAATATGACCCATATTAAAAAAAATTATTATAGGAATGTGAATGTAGATTATATTTAGTATTATTTAATTTATACATATTATAAAATATTTGTCTACATTAAAACATATAAGATATAGAAAAAATAATTTTTATATAGAAAAGTGGAACACTAAATATTAGCTAGTTTTATTTTAATTCCCTTTAAATTAGTATTTAATTTAGTGTTAATCTAAAATTTATATAAAAAAATGTTCATTTAAATAATCATTTGACTATAATATACTTAATTTCTTAAAATAAAATATATTTCACATAAGAATATAATTTTTCATGTAAAATAATATTTTAAACATAAATTGATATTATTATTTATAAATTTACATTAATTGAATAAAATTTAATTTAAATAATTGTTATTTAATTAAATAAATGTATAATAACTAAATTTAGGATATTGTAGGTGATATATATATAATACAATTGTTTAATTGATAGTTACATGTTTATATCACCCTATCCTCTACTTGAAACCCCCCCCCCAAGATCTCCAAATAAGATACAAGGATAAAATATGTAAGAGTGTTAGTTGTAAGAGGTGAATTTTATAGAATTGATATATCAATGATTTACATTATCTTGAAATTCTCCCCCAAATTATTATACTAAAAAACTTATTGGATTTTCATTTGGACATGGTATTGGGAAAATCAGAGTAAAGATATCTCCATTCCATGATATAGAAAATGAGTAAAATAAAAATGATTTTTACTAGTTAACAAAATTAAATCTATTTATTGAAATTATTTCATAGATAATTATACATATATCCCCTATATTATTGAATATGATAAAACAACCATTTCATTACCTAGCTGGTTAATTGTCATTTAGTGTTAGATGAAAAACATGCTATAATAATTTTAATGTACTATAATTTTTTTCGTGTTAAATTTTAACACCATAAAATAATTCCACCATGAATTATTATTATTAATATGAATAAAGTTCTCTACTGTGATACAAAATATATCTTCTAATTCCCATATAACTTCCCCAAACATTGGGTTTCACCATAGAATATTTACCTTGTGGGTGTTCTAATTTTATAATACAATATCCGCTCAATTTATGATATATAGATGATGTTATTCATAATATATATCATTCTCTAACTACATGGAATCTATTTTAATTAAATTTCATTGGTCTAGTATGAACCTCCTTAAAAAATGATACGTTGAACACATACAGAATCACTGGGAAATGAGGAGATTGTTTTAAGTTATAATCTACAACCCCAACACAATAAAAAATATCAAAGGTTCTAATTGTTCTACGTATCAACATTCATTTCATTCCAAGTTTCATAACTCACATTCAAGGATATATATACAAAGGAATGACTAGGAATCAACTTAAAACTATAATACATATTTATGGGTTTTAATATATTTCAATTTCTGAAAATGTGACACTAAACATTTCATTGAATTGTTTGAACACTTTATATTTCTAGAGTGTAATATTTTATTATATGTGAAATCATCCAAAGGAATATGTTGATCCGATATTCCTTTTAGATCCAACAAGATAGATCACAACATATAGTAAAATTTATAAATTATATTTTCCAATTTACTATTAGTTTGAAAATAATATGCTATTCTAAATCTGAATTATTGATCCAATTAAGATTGAATATTCCTCAAAATTTTAGACATAAAACATGGATATCTATGAGATAAAAATTAATGTAATATTTCCCACAGTCATACTACTTAATTTAGAAATAAAACAATTTTTTTATTAAGTAATTAGTATTATTCATACGAAATGAACTGTATGGTCTTTTTAAGTATTTCCACCACCACTAGGATAAAATTGCAACTTTATTTGTCTTAGAGAGACTAGTGATTAAATCCATAATTATGTTCTCTAATTTTTATGATGGTATTGGAAATGGTTTCATCATTCGTTATCTTTATAATATTTTATCTTTACATATTTCAATACTATGCATCCTGAGACATACATTTCAATTTTATCACATCATGTTTTCCCGCGACAATTTATACTAATTGTGTATGTAAAAATATTCTATTTTAGGAATAATAATGAAGGATGTTCTTTGTGAATCATCCAAGAGATCATTTCTTATTTTAGGGATGGTTGTATCACACATCCATGGTACAAATATTATATCACCATCTAAATCATAATTGAACTCTTTAATTTTCCTCATCTTTTAATATAGTTGAAAATAATTTTTATATCCCTCATTGATCAGTATACAAAATATTGGTCAACAAATAATTTAGTAAATTATGGATTTCATTCCTTACAATATTATCTATTTAAAAATACTTTGGATATCCATAAATATCATGTCCCTTAAAATTATAATACATGGTAGGGTTGCAAGATTCTTTTCTCTCTATATATTATCCACCTTTTACACCTTCATAGGTTGGTAATCTATTGGGAAGTCATAGTATTTCATTAATTCCAAAAAACCATATGGTTACTTTTCCACCACCTTCTTTGTGAATATTTACTTTATGAACTTCTAAAAATTATTGATATTACACTAATAATTGTTCATATAATTAAAAAAAGTATCAATTAAAATACTAATTCCAAAATATCTACATCATATATCGGATTATTTTTCACTTTATAGATTAATTTATAATACGAATAATATATTACTTTATCATTTTTATATGAACAGATCTTGTTCCCATTAATAAAGAATTATTGTATATTATAAAACCGTTTTCACTATAGGACACTATATATATGTTATTCGGCTAGTATCCTCTTAATCACCTTTCATATTTCAACAAAATATTATATATAGGGTAGGAATACTCCCTTATGTGTTATCTTTTTAGGGGATTGGAAAATATTGTGAAATTTATCACAAATCACTAGTAGAATATGAATAATATAGGGAAACTATATATTTCTTTCATATTTATTTGTATTAGACAGAAATTAATCACTATAACCTTTAATAAACCAATTGATATACTATATTTTGAGATAACATGTTTGGAGATGTATTATTTTTAATATTCAAATATTACACTATCTAAACATGGAATATAATATCAAGACCCCCTACATACAATGTTACACCTCCTCAGCTGGAAAAATAGAATGAGAGATAATGACCCCAGAATCCAGCCTTTATTAGGTCTTGGGGTTGTGACCAACACCAAGGGTGTATAGATCTATGAATGTGTGTGACATTACCAATTTTATAGGAAACGAGATCAGAAGGTAAGATGTGTCAAACAAAAAACAACTCTAATACATATATAAAATAAATCCAAAATCCATCGCATTTGATTTTTTAAAATAAAAATGTTACAAATTAAATAAAGCTCCAAAGTAAGTACCCATAATATTTTAGGTAGCAACAAAAAATCTGTCAATATCTTACCTAGTAAAGTCCAACACAGTTCGTTAAATAATCCTAGAAACCTGAAAATTATTTCATATATGTTGGGTGAGAATAAAAGTATACTCAGTAGAAAAAAACTAGGTCTCTGAAGCACAAGTGAAATGGATCATACTAATTCCCTGGTAAAAAAAACATAAACAAACAACACCTAACAAGGTATTCTAGCCATGCCAACATCACTTAGGCACACTCACCGAGTAAAGTAATCCAAGTAAAGTATCATATAAAGAATATCAAAAATTTGGGAACCCCACGCCAATTTAAACTAGTTTATCTACTCTTTCCTAATTTAAAATGTCCTTGCACTCCCACCACTTCAGAAATAGTGACATTACAACCCACACACACACACAAGGGCCTCACACCGAGTCTAGTCACCCGGGAAAATAAAACACATCAATCCTGCCTACACATACATAGTCTTCAAAAATAGTCCCATCACCTGGGAAAATGAAGAACATAAAATCACTCCCACAAAAACCTGGGCCACAATAACATCGTATCCCACCCACAAACCCCTAGGGCACAAACCACACCTCATCTTTATGAAACCTAGGAGAGAAGAACACATCTCATCATGTGAACACTTGGGGAAACCACACTCACCCACACACACCTATGCCTCTCAAACCATATCATGCCCAAAGCATCATGGGTTATCTCCATCTGAAAGAGGTAGAAGGGAATAATGCATGGATATCTATCTTTCCTCCCACTTGGTTGTTAGGGAAGGACACCCTCCCTAATGGCAATGGGTTTTTTCGGAACATGGTTTTCATCAAAGATGGTGGGAAGATAAAAATCACATGGAAAATACAAATATATACATATATGATACTAAAATTCATAACCATCCTATGGGATATGAAAAAAATTACCATATATGGATATTTTTTAGCCTTTCATCCACCTCTAAATACGCAACACCACAGAACAAGCCACAACCCCAATCCATATCCCCAACAAATTCATTTAAATAATTCAACTCCCAATTTCAAAATTCATTTTATTTGTTTGGTAAATGCACCAACCAAAGATAATATCAAACATTATTAATCAATAATTTATTTATTTATTCCACTACTATCTAGGAATCTAATAAGAACAACAAATGAAAAACAATACCTAAAATATCAAATGTGGAGAAACTTTGGGACAATGACCCATACCAATCAAAACAAGTATCTAAATCTAAACCACATCCAATAACACAACATTTCATAACCCGATATCATCTCCAAAACACAAATATATTCATCCATTTATAAACCATCAATCTATCTACGTGAGATTCCATTATGTGGACATGTTGATGCATCATCTACATGTTCATCAATAACAACGTCCAAACCAAAACATATCATATACTCATGTATCAAAACTAGACATCAACAAAAACAAGAGAAAACCCACACAACACAACATAGTAAGTTCACATCCTTTATTTACCACACACACAAAAATAATTATCCCATTAAACACATTTCCCCACACACCAAATCATAAAACAATTCCAGATTTAGAAACAGATTTTTTATTTACATCCACTTGTTAAATCAAGGGTTATAAAAAAATTGGGTAATAATGGGGAATCCATTTATTATCCATGTGTATATGATATTTCAATTTCCATATATATATATATATATATGTGTTCAAAATTAACCAAAAAATGTTTAATCCATTTAGTTGGAAAATGAATACATCAATGGACACCATGTTTTTTAGGGTCTTCAACCCATATAGTCAGAGAATTACTGTAACGCCCCGACCCCAGCTACCCAGAGTCCGTGCATTACTTCATAACATTGGCATGATCACAAAAGATCAAGTCTCAGAAGACCGATTAGTTTAGTAGCCTTGGAAACACTAGATACATTTATAAACATTACAATACATCATAAAAATGAAAAGTACAATAACATGGTCTCCCTAGTCCACACTCATATACTCACTGACTATTCCTGAAAGTCAGTCATAATACACTTCTTCACATCCTAGGAAAAATAAAACATTGAAAGGGGTGAGCTCAAATGCTCCGTAAGGATAAAAATATAGCGGAAACTTTCATAAGAAAACATAAGCATTTAAGGCAATGTATAACTAAAACAAAAGCCTTATTGAACTTGAACTTCAGCATAATATGGCAAAAGTAAAATAAAATAATTCCATTACTTACTCACATGGATATTCTACTAGACGAATAATCATGTGAAATATCAATAACCACATTCATAATGAGGGAATGTATAATGCCAGACATTCTGAAACACCTTGTCAAGGCCTCATCCAAGACGTATAAAATGATTAAGGCATCGGCCAAAACCGTAAATCAAATTGGGAAAGGGCCTCATCCAATTCCACGTCTAGTTGTCTCATGAGACCTACCGATGCATCGAGGAGCTATAGCGGGCTCCACCCGTCACATACTAAGTCCAATGCATTCCTCATATGAATAGGTTTAAACATAACATAAATATCCGTATTAAAACTAACATACGAAATGTCAACAATTTCTCCATAAACTATGGATGGTATAAAAATAACACATCCACAGTCAAATATTTCACAAAATGTTCAATGGAAGTTTTGTATTATAAATCAATTTCAATTAAACTTAAAACCCATCAAAGGATGTTGACATGGATGAAATCAAAGCTATTTGAGAGTAATATCTCTCCTTTTTGAAATCATTTAAAAGTCACATAATTTTAAAATAATACATTTACTTTTAAGATATTCTTATAAGCTTGTTAGGGAATCTTCGACGAAGTTATAATGGCGGAAAATAGCCGCACCCGCCGTATAAGTTAAAAAAAACATTCTTACCTTAAATTTGTCAAAGAGGTCAAAAAGTAAATTGTTTGGAAAACGACGGTAAGATTCCTTTAAAAATGTATAAGGGTATAAATGACTTTAAAACATTTTCCATTTAATATTAAAAATGTTTTGAAAGACATTTTTAAGAAACATGGATGTGGATGATAACGAGGTCCCAGTAGATAATTATGTATAAACAACCTTGGATAATGAAGAGGTTGTGAAGTAAACCCTTACCTTGTACTTTTCCTTGGTTGGGGTAGGATAACCTCCTGTATAATGGTGAAATAATTGTTATTAAACTATACATGAATAATATACATTCATATGATATCATATATGATCTTTTACCATTTCTTTGTTAATAATATCTTAGATTTATCGTTGTTTTGGGTGTTAACTTACTCGTTTTCTTTTATATGTTTTGTTACGTAAGTCGTGTTTTTCATGGATAGGTTGTATCTTATTCATATACAGAATGATATCATGTCATTAAAAATTATTTTTAAATCATCAAATGATAATTATACTTGAATGGATACGACAGAGAATGAATCTCATCGCGTTCGTGGAGACGGTAGTCCGTACATACGCACGAGCGACAATATCATTATTTTGATATTAAAATAATATATAATTGGACAGTATATCATATATACAGAATCATTATCATGTTATATTTATTATTTACATGAATTACATATCATTATTATACCCATCTAAATAATAATATATTGAATAACAATTACACCACGACGTGGAGACGGTAAGCCGTACGTACGCACGTATGGTGACATGTCTTTCAAATGATTGGTAGAATACTTAATATGGTTGTTCCATATTTATAATAACATCACAGTATATAGAAGATACTGGAGTTATAATTTTAGAATTGAAATAGTAAACAAAGAGGGAGTGGAAGAAGAAAGAAACTTGAAAGAGGTTGATGAAAATGTTACCTCTTCTTCAGGTTCTTCCATTTGATTTGATCAAAAGGACTCCTTAGGATGGCTTTATGACTAAAGTAAAGCTTCTAGGATGAAGGGATAGAAGTTGGGAGAGTATTTGGGCAGAGGTTGGCCGAACCAAAAGGCTTGAAAGTGTGAATAAGGTGGTAGAGGTGGGGGCCTTTTATAAGAGGAGAGGAGGGGCTCTTTTGGAATGATTGAAATGTTACATTATTATAAAATGCTTTTAGGATTCTAAAGGTCCCACACTTATAAAATTCGTGGATAAGGTGATAAGGGTTTGAAATATCCTCATCCAATAGGCTTTGCACAAGTGTAAGCCTTGGATTTTGCATTATCTTCTCATTTTATTTAAATCGTTAAATAATGAGGTCATCGCTGCATTATCATGATGTCATAAATAATTTAATTTATTCAATGTCTAAAAATTCTAAAAAAATACTATGATGTAGGAAATATTATTAGCTTTCCAATTACTATTTATAGTCAAAAATATTACTTGTATAACCCCATATAAAAATTGTTTTAGTTAAACATTTCATGTTTGTGTCATTTTTTACTTTAACATTAAATAAAAGGTATTTATGTCATTTTCCAACTAAAGTGGCTCCATGGGGTCCCCAAGTTGACAAATGGATTGTCTTGGTCGTCCATGGCACATCCAATGAGGGTAGGACATGTGTCAAGCTCATCTCATATTATTAAAACATTATTTTTACCTTAAACTACACTAATTACCTCTAATCATGATTAAGAACTTAAAAGTTAGTATTCACCAAAAATTATTTTAATCTCATTCAACCACATTTTACTTCTTAATGAAAACCATGTATGTCGGATTTTTGAAAATCAAATCACAGAAGTGGTAATATTTCATTTAAACTAAAAATCAGTTTTTTAACTACCAGTTAGTGGTTTCACTATTCATCAAAAATTGAAGTTTTTCAGAACAATGCCAAAATTTCACCCTAAGCTATAATTGATATTCTGAATTCAAAAATGATGTCTATTTTACAAAATTCCAAACATATAAGTTGCATTAATTAAATTTATAATTAAATCCCGCTGTCACAACAAATAGCGTGTTTTTAAAAAAACAATTTATATCAAAAGATTGGCAATTATTTATGTCCATTTTCAATGTTAAATTAATTCTAATGACCACCATTGGATAAAATGGTAAAAATATATTCTAATTATACTTTAAAACCACTAAATATTATAATTTATCAGTATAATTTATTTTGATTAAAAAAGTTATTTTTAAGTATTTTTCACTATTCATAAAAAATTAGAAGTTCTCAGAAAAATACCAAAAATTCAACATAGGCTAATTTCGATATTTTGAATCCAAAAATGAAGTCCATTTTGATAAATAAAATTTATAAAATTTCAAAAAGTAGGTATTACTATTCACAACGGCTAGTTTAATTAGTTGTGGTGTGTGTTAGAGCTCGAGGTTGCGTACAACACACGCTATTGCATTATTCGAAGGGAAACGTACCGTGGAAGCTTGGGGTGTTACATTCTCCCCTCCTTCAAATAATTCCATCCTCGCAATTTGTCGGGTATTACTGCATAAAAAGACTCAGGTGGTTCTTCATCATAAGTTCCTCAGGTTCCCACGTTGCCTCTTCCATTTTATGATTTCTCCACAAAACCTTTACCAGACGAGTCGTCCAGTTTCTTAGCACCTGCTCCCTCACATCAAGAATTCTGATGGGCTCTTCGCAATAAGATAGATCAGGTTCCAGTTCTAATTCCTCATAGGTAAGTACATGTGTTGGGTCGGGCATGTATTTTCTCAATAGCGATATGTGGAAAACATCGTGAACTTTGGAGAGATTTGGAGGCATCGCCAAACGATAAGCTACAGCCCCAATACGATCTAGAATTTCGAAAGGTCCGATGTACCTGGGACTCAACTTACCCTTCTTACCAAAACGTATAACTCCCTTCCATGGAGATACCTTTAGGAAAATATGATCTCCCACCTGAAATTCCAAAAGCTTTCTTCTGTTATCGGCATAGCTCTTCTGCATACTTTGAGCTGGTTTGATGTGGTTTTGGATTACCTTCACCTTTTCCATTGTTTCTTCTACCATTTCTGGTCCCACAAGTTTTCTTTCACCAATGTCATCCCAACAGGTTGGTGTACGACATCTCTTTCCGTATAATTCTTCATAAGGTGCCATCTGAATGCTTGAATAGAAGCTATTGTTATAGGAAAATTCTACCAGTGGTAAGTATTGATCCCACATACCCTGAAAGTCAAGATAGCATGATCTCAACATGTCTTCTAAGGTTTGAATAGTCCGTTCTGATTGTCCATCTGTTTGAGGGTGATAGGCAGTGCTCAAACAAAGTTTAGTATCCAAGGCCTTTTGAAGAATTTTCCAGAATCTTGAAGTAAAACGAGGATCACGATCAGAAACAATCGATAGGGGTACTCCATGAAGTCTTACAACTTCATTAATATATAATCTTGGCAGACGTTCAAGTGGTAGATCCTCCCGTATATCCAGAAAATGCGCTGACTTAGTAAAACGATCAACAATGACCCATATTGCATCATTCCTTCTAGGAGTCTTTGGTAGTCCCATGACAAAGTCCATCGTAATATTATCCCATTTCCACTCAGGTATGGGAAGAGGTTTCAATACTCCACCAGGATGTTGCTTTCCATCTTTCACTTGTTGAGAAACCATACACATCGACACAAAATCAGAAATCTCCCTCTCCATATTGTCCCACCAAAAATGTTCCTTCAAATATCTATACATTTTGGTGCTCCCAGGGTGTATAGAGAAATTGGAACTATGAGCATCATCCAACAATTCCTTTTGTAGATCTGGTATATCGGGAACACAAAGCCTCTTCCTGAATTTCAAAATTCCATCCTTATACACAAAGTCCCTCAATCTTCCATCATTCACATCTTTAATCTTCTTCTAAAATTCTTCATCATTGGTCTGAGAACTCTTAATCCTTTCTATTAATGATGGTTTGGAAACCATTTGAAAAAGCATTGATGTTTCACCTTCCCTAGTTATTCCCATGTCCATCTTCACTAGATCCAAGAAAATTGGATCTCTTTCAATTCTCATCACATTCAAAACTCCATGGTCTTTTCTACTCAAAGCATCTGCCACCTTGTTTGCCTTCCCCGGGTGGTAATGTATCGTGCAATCATAATCCTTGAGTAGTTCAATCCATCTCGTTTGCCTCATGTTGAGTTCTTTTTGTGTGAAAATATACTTCAAACTCTTGTGATCAGTATAAATTTCACATTTTTCACCATAGAGGTAATGTCTCCATATCTTTAAAGCAAAGATCACAGCTGCTAACTCAAGATCATGAGTAGGATAGTTTTTCTCATGAATTTTTAGCTGTCGTGATGCATAGGCAATGACCTTATCATTCTGCATAAGGACACAACCAAGTCCTTTCTTCGATGCATCACAATAAATAACAAACCCATCATTCCCTGATGGTAGAGTCAATACAGGGGCATTGACTAATCTTCTCTTTAGTTCTTCAAAACATTATTCACACTCTTTTGTCCAGTCAAATTTAATCCCTTTACGTGTGAGCTTTGTCAATGGGTTAGCCAATCTGGCAAAATTCTGGACGAAACGTCGATAATAACCTGCTAAACCAATAAAACTGCGTACCTCAGTTAAACTTGTCGGTGCTGGCCATTCTTGGATTGCCTTGGTTTTAGAAGGATCAACGGAAATTCCATCCTTAGAGAAAATATGGCCAAGAAAAGAAATCTCATGAAGCCAGAATTCACACTTTCTAAATTTCCCATATAATTCATGTCTTCTAAGAGTCTTCAGGATAATGCGTAAGTGATTTTCATGATCTTCGTGGCTTTTGGAGTATACCAAGATATCATCAATAAATACCACTACAAAGTCATAAATATATTCATTGAAAAATATATTCATTAGATCCATGAAAACAGAGGGTGCATTAGTCAATCCAAAAGGCATTACTGTAAACTCGTAATGCCCGTACCTTGTTCGAAATGCTGTCTTTGGAACGTCTTCCTTTTTCACACACAACTGATGGTATCCATACCGGAGGTCAATATTTGAAAAGTATTGAGCTCCATGCAGTTGGTCAAACAAATCATCAATGCGAGGTAGGGGAAACTTGTTCTTTATTGTTATAGCATTGATCTCCCTATAGTCAATGCACAACCTCATAGATCCATCTTTCTTCATAACAAAAAGAACAGGGGCTCCCCAAGGAGAAACACTAGGGTGAATAAATCCCTTATTACTCAATTCCTCTAGTTGTTTCTTTAATTCAACTAATTCCACATCGGCCATTCTATAAGGGGTCTTCGATATGTGCCTTGATCTAGGAATTAAATCAATGGAAAACTCGACTTCTCGTTCTGGAGGATGTCCAGGTAAATCTTCCGGAAACACATCAACATATTTTCTCACAACAGGTACATCCTCTATTTGAATATTCCATTCCTCACCCTCAGTAATTTCCTTCTCTTCCTCCCCAATAATTGAATTTAGTTGAGCTACTGGGGGTGGATCTAGATAAGAATTATGTGGCGACGATTCGGCTCTAAAGATAAGGTGTTTCTTATCATCATCATCAAGAATCGTAACCTCTTTCCTCTTACAATAAATTTTTGCATCATGGTCCGAAATCCAATCCATACTGAGGATTATATCAAATTCAATCGTGGGTATGACGATGAGATCAGTAGGTAAAGAACATTTAGGTGCTCTAATGGGAACTAATCGACAAAACTTTGTTGCAACAATACTTCGCTTAGGGGTTTTGACCCACAACTCCCTTGTTAAATCAAATTGGAAATATCTAATTTTCTTAGAAAACTGGGAAGATATGAAACAATGCGATGATCCAGAATCAAATAATGCATTTGCTAAACTTGAGGAAACCATTAAATTACCTGCCACCACGTCTTTCGGAGCTTCCACCTCAGCAGTAGTGATAGCATAAGCCTGGCCCTAATCCCTTGGCCTCTTCTGAGGTATGTTCCCCTGACTCTTCGGACATTAATTTGCATAATGTCCCTTCTCTCTATAATTATAGCATTCCACGTTGACAACCGCTTTCTTTCCCATTCATTCATGAGCTTGGTGGCCTTTTTCACCACACTTGTAACATAATCCTTTTCCTTTTAGACAGGCACCAGGGTGCTTCCTACCGCAATTATCACAGGGTGGAAATTCATTTCAACCCTTCTTCCCTGTTTCCTTATTTCCTTTCCTAGATTTTTCAGCGGATCTCTTCTTATCTTGCTTTGATTTAAAGTCATAAGACTTAGAGAATTCCTTTTCCGTATTGATAGCACACGAGACAATACCTTCGTATGAAGAGAAGGTTTGTGATACTAAAGCTCGACGGAGAAATGGTTTCAACCCATCAAAGAAATGATCAGTCTTACTTCTTGGGTTACGTATGTAATCTGCAGTATACCTTTCTATCCTTGTAAAGTTAGCCTCATACTTTGCGACATTCTCATCCTCCTTCTGCCTCAGACTCAGAAATTGCCTTTCCATATCCGCTCGATGGTCTCGAGGAAAGTATTTTTATAAGAACAGCTCTTTGAACTCCTGCCATTCCATGTTTGTTAATTCATCATCTTCCTTTGTGTTTTGAATTAGTGACCACCATTGATCGGCATCTCCAGTGAGGCGGTAAACTGCCAAGACAACATTCACCCTTTCACTACTGCCCAAGGCATGGAATATCTTCTCTAAGGAATTTATCCATTGCTCAGCTACTATAGGATTTGTACTCCCATTGAAGGTTGGTGGTTGTTGCATCATTAAACGGTCTAGCATTGATCCTCCACGTTGCAGATCAGGGTGCTCCATACGAGTAAGGTTGTTATTCATAACCTGCGTGAGTTGTCCCAGTACGGTGAGAAGCTGATCAGCACCAGTTGTATCACTAGCTCCACCATAATTATCTTGAGTAGGAGGGAAATCCCTACACGGAGTGCGTGCATTGATACGGTTTCCATTCCTTCCACTAGGCGCCATTTCTAAATAATGGAATAAACTAGATTAGTTCATGAATCCAAATACATAATTCCATACTTGTAAAAAACTTAACATAAATTGAACTAATTATGGATATAATCCATAATTATAAAAATGTTTTCTTTGAGGAAGTATATACTCGTAACCCTTCATAGTGGTTTGTAAGGAAAATGGGAATTATCCAAAGCATATCCCCTGGGACTGTCGTAACCAAGAGTGCAGCAAGGCCAGTTGTCGTGCACCAGTTCCCGTTCGAGTCTAGCTCAAAGCGGTGTTTTCGGGTTTTACCCCTAGGTACATCTGTGCCAGAGCCGCCTCTACCTACT
Source organism: Viscum album (assembly GCA_963277665.1). NCBI lineage: Eukaryota > Viridiplantae > Streptophyta > Magnoliopsida > Santalales > Viscaceae > Viscum > Viscum album. Next base: position 1,894,988,292 of record OY728151.1, read on the forward strand.
CGTATCCAGACATGGATGTATTGCTTGGAAAACTCACAACATATCTACAATACCAAAATTCTAGGAAGTTCTTCTATACTAATCCTCAAAGTCTATCTTCGGGATATGTGCTCTAATCAGAGTTTATATAAATCTAGCTTCCAAGGTTAGTACTAAACTGCCTCTGATACCAACTGTAACGCCCCGACCCTAGCTACCCAGAGTCGGTGCATTACTTCATAACATTGGAATGATCACAAAAGATCAAGTCTCGAAAGACCGATTAATTTAGTAGCCTTGGAAACACTAGATACATTCATAAACATTACATTACATCATAAAAATGAAAACTACAATAACATGGTCTCCCTAGTCCACACTCATATCCTCATTGACTGTTCTTGCAAGTCAGTCATAATACACTTCTTCACATCCTGGGAAAAATAAAACATTGTAATGGGTGAGCTCAAATGCTCCGTAAGGATAACAATATAGCGGAAACTTTCATAAGAAAACATAAGCATTTAAGGAAATGTATAACTAAAACAAAAGCCTTAATGAACTTGAACTTCAGCATAATATGGCAAAAGTAAAATAAAATAATGCCATTACTTACTCACATGGATATTCTACTAGACGAATAATCACATGAAATATCAATAACCACTTTCATAATGAGGGAATGTATAATGCCAGACATTCTGAAACACTTTGTCAAGGCCTCGGCCAAGACGTCTAAAATGATTAAGGCCTCGGCCAAAACCCTAAATCAAATTGGGAAAGGGCCTCGGCGAATTCCACGTCTAGTTGTCTAATGAGACCTACCGATGCATCGAGGAGCTATAGCGGGCTCCACCCGTCACATACTAAGTCCAATACATTCCTCATATGAATAGGTTTAAACATAACATAAATATTCGTTTTAAAACTAGCATACGAATTGTCAACAATTTCTCCATAAACTATGGATGGTTTAAAAATAACACATCCACAGTCAAATATTTCACAAAATATTCAATGGAAGTTTTGTATCATAAATCAATTTCAATTAAACATAAAACCCATCAAAGGATGTTGACATGGATGAAATCAAAGCTATTTGAGAGTAATATCTCTCCTTTTTGAAATCATTTAAAAGTCCCATAATTATAAAATAATACATTTACTTTGAAGATATTCTTATAATCTTGTTAGGGAAGCTTCGACGAAGTTATAATGGCGGAAAATAGCCGCACCCGCCGTATAAGTAAAAAAAACATTCTTACCTTAAATTTGTCAAAAAGGTCAAAAAGTACATTGTTTGGAAAACGACGGTAAGATTCCTTTCAAAAATGTATAAGGGTATAAATGAATTTAACACATTTTCCATTTAATAGTAAAAATGTTTTGAAAGACATTTTTAAGAAACATGGATGTGGATGATAACGAGGTCCCAGTAGATAATTATGTATAAACAACCTTGGATAATGAAGAGGTTGTGAAGTAAACCCTTACCTTGTACTTTTCCTTGGTTGGGGTAGGTGAACCTCCTGTATAATGGTGAAATAATTGTAATTAAATTATACAAGAATCATATACATTCATATGATATCATATATGATCTTTTAACATTGCTTTGTTAACAATATCTTAGATTTATCGTTGTTTCGGGTGTTAACTTACTCATTTTCTTTTATATGTTTTGTTATGTAAGTCGTGTTTTTCATGGATAGGTTGTATCTTATTAATATACAGAATTATATCATTTCCTTAAACATTATTTTTAAATCATAAAATGATAATTATACTTGAATGGATACGACGGAGAATGAATCTCATCGCGTTCGTGGAGACGGTAGTCCGTACGTACGCACGAGCGACAATATCATTATTTTTATATTAAAATAATATATAATTGGATAGTATATCATATATAAAGAATAATTATCATGTTATATTTATTATTTACATTAATTACATATCATTATTATACCCATCTAAATAATAATATATTGAATAACAATTACACCGCGACGTGGAGACGGTAAGCCGTACGTACGCACGTATGGTGACATGTCTTTAAAATGATGGATAGAATACTGAATATGGTTGTTCCATATTTATAATAACATCACAGTATATAGAAGATATTGGAGTTATAATTTTAGAATTGAAATATTAAACAAAGAGGGAGTGGAAGAAGAAAGAAACATGAAAGAGGGTGATGAAAATGTTACCTCTTCTTCGGGTTCTTCCTTTTGATTTGATCAAAAGGAATCCTTAGGATGGCTTTGTGACTAAAGTAAATCTTCTAGGGTGAAGGGAGAGAAGTTGGGAGAGTATTTGGGCAGAGGTTGGACGAACCAAAAGGCTTGAAAGTGTGAATAAGGTGGTAGAGGTGGGGGCCTTTTATAAGAGGAGAGGAGGGGCTCTTTTGGAAAGATTGAAATGTTACATTATTATACGATGCTTTTCGAATTCTAAAGGTCCCCCACTTATAAAATTCGTGGCTAAGGTGATAAGGGTTCTAAATCTCTTCATACAATAGGCTTTGGACAAGTGTAAGCCTTGGATGTTGCATTATCTTCTCATTTTATTTAAATCGTTAAATAATGAGGTCATCGCTGCATCATCATGATGTCATAAATAATTTAATTTATTTAATGTCTAAAAATTCCAAAAAAACTACTATGATGTATGAAATCTTTTTATCTTTCCAATGACTATTTATAGTCAAAAATATTACTTGTATAACCCCATATAAAAATTGTTTTAGTAAAACATTTCATGTTTGTGTCATTTTTTACTTTAACATTAAATAAAAGGTATTTATGTCATTTTCCAACTAAAGTGGCTCCATGGGGTCCCCAAGTTGACCCATGGATTGTCTTGGTCTGCCATGGAACATCCAATGAGGGTAGGACATGTGTCAAGCTCATCTCATATTATTAAAACATTATTTTTACCTTAAACTACACTAATTACCTCTAATCGCGATTAAGAACATAAAAGTTACTATTCACCAAAAATTATTTTAATCTCATTCAACCAAATTTTACTTCTTAATGACAACCATTTATGTCGGATTTTTTAAAATCAAATCACAGAAGTGGTAATATTTCATTTAAACGAAAAATCAGTTATTTAACTACCACATAGTGGTTTCACTATTCATCAAAAATTGAAGTTTTTCAGAACAATGCCAAAATTTCACCCTAAGCTATAATTGATATTCTGAATTCAAAAACGATGTCTATTTTACAAAATTCCAAACATATAAGTTGCATTAATTAATTTTATAATTAATTCCCACTGTCACAACAAATAGCGTGTTTTTAAGAAACAATTTATATCAAAAGATTGGCAATTGTTTATGTCCATTTTCAATATTAAATTAATTCTAATGACCACCATTGGATAAAATGGTAAAAATATATTCTAATTATACTTTAAAACCACTAAATATTATAATTTATCACTATAAATTATTTTTATTAAAAAAGTTGTTTTTAAGTATTTTTCACTATTCATAAAAAATTAGAAGTTCTCAGAAAAATATCAAAAATTCAACATAGGCTAATTTCGATATTCCGAATCCAAAAATGAAGTCCATTTTGATAAATAAAATTTATAAAATTTAAAAAAGTAGGTATTACTATTCACAACAGCTAGTTTAATTAGTTTTGGTGTGTGTTAGAGCTCGAGGTTGCGTACAACACACGCTATTGCATTATTAGAAGGGAAACGTACCGTGGAAGCTTGGGGTGTTACATTATCCCCTCCTTCAAATAATTGCGTCCTCGCAATTTCTAGGGTATTACTGCATAAAAAGACTCAGGTGGTTCTTCATCATATGTTCCTCAGGTTCCCACGTTGCCTCTTCCATTTTATGATTTCTCCACAAAACCTTTACCAGACGAGTCGTCCGGTTTCTTAGCACCTGCTCCCTCACATCAAGAATTATGATGGGATCTTCGCAATAAGATAGATCGGGTTCTAGTTCTAATTCCTCATAGGTTAGTACATGTGTTGGGTCGGGCATGTATTTTCTCAATAGCGATATGTGGAAAACATCGTGAACTTTGGGGAGATTTGGTGGAATCGCCAAACGATAAGCTACAGCCCCAATACGATCTAGAATTTCGAAAGGTCCGATGTACCTGGGACTCAACTTACCCTTCTTACCAAAACGTATAACTCCCTTCCATGGAGATACCTTTAGGAAAAAATGATCTCCCACCTGAAATTCCAAAACCTTTCTTCTGTTATCGGCATAGCTCTTCTGCCTACTTTGAGCTGATTTGATGTGGTTTTGGATTACCTTCACCTTTTCCATTGTTTCTTCCACCAGTTCTGGTCCCACAAGTTTTCTTTCACCAATGTCATCCCAACAGGATGGTGTAGGACATCTCTTTCCGTATAACGCTTCATAAGGTGCCATCTGAATGCTTGAATGGAAGCTATTGTTATAGGAAAATTCTACCAGTGGTATGTATTGATCCCACATACCCTGAAAGTCAAGAGAGCATGATCTCAACATGTCTTCTAAGGTTTGAATAGTCTGTTCTGATTGTCCATTTGTTTGAGGGTGATAGGCAGTGCTCAAACAAAGTTCAGTATCCAAGGCCTTTTGAAGACTCTTCCAGAATCATGAAGTAAAATGAGGATCACGATCAGAAACAATCGATAGGGGTACTCCATGAATTCTTACAACTTCATTAATATATAATCTTGCTAGAAGTTCAAGTGGTAGATCCTCCCGTATAGCCAGAAAATGTGCTGACTTAGTAAGATGATCAACAATGACCCATATTGCATCATTCCTTCTAGGAGTCTTTGGTAGTCCCATGACAAAGTCCATTGTAATATTATCCCATTTCCACTCAGGTATGTGAAGAGGTTTCAATACTCCACCAGGATGTTGCCTTCCATCTTTCACTTGTTGACAAACCATACACCTCAACACAAAATCAGCAATCTCCCTCTTCATATTGTCCCACCAAAAATGTTCCTTCAAATCTCTATACATTTTGGTGCTCCCAGGGTTTATAGAGAAATTGGAACTATGAGCATCATCCAGCAATTCCCTTTTTAGATCAGGTATATCGGGAACACAAAGTCTCTTCCTGAATTTCAAAATTCCATCCTTATACACAAAGTCCCTCAATCTTCCATCATTCACATCTTTAATATTCTTCTGAAATTCTTCATCATTGGTCTGAGAACTCTTAATCCTTTCTAGTAATGATGGTTTGGCAACCATTTGAAAAAGCATTGATGTTTCACCTTCCCTAGTTATTCCCATGCCCATCTTCACTAGATCCAAGAAAATTGGATCCCTTCCAATTCTCATCACATTCAAAACTCCATGGTCTTTTCTACTCAAAGCATATGCCACCTTGTTTTCCTTCCCCGGGTGGTAATGTATCGTGTAATCATAATCCTTGAGTAGTTCAAGCCATCGCCTTTGCCTCATGTTGAGTTCTTTTTGTGTGAAAATATACTTAAAACTCTTGTGATCAGTATAAATCTCACATTTTTCACCATAGAGTTAATGTCTCCATATATTTAAAGCAAAGATCACAGCTGCTAACTCAAGATGATGAGTAGGATAGTTTTTCTCATGAATTTTTAGCTGTCGTGATGCATAGGCAATGACCTTATCATTCTGCATAAGGACACAACCAAGTCCTTTCTTCGATACATCACTATAAATAACAAACCCATCATTCCCCGATGGTAGAATCAATACAGGGGAATTGAATAATATTCTCTTTAGTTCTTCAAAAAATTCTTCACACTCTTTTTTCCAGACAAATTTAATCCCTTTACGTGTGAGCTTTGTCAATGGGTTAGCCAATCTGGCAAAATTCTGGACGAAACGTCGATAATAACCTACTAAACCAATAAAACTGTGTACCTCAGTTATACTTGTCGGTGCTGTCCATTCTTGGATTGCCTTGGTTTTAGAAGGATCAACGGAAATTCCATCCTTAGAGACAATATGGCCAAGAAAAGAAATCTCATGAAGCCAGAATTCACACCTGCTAAATTTCCCATATAATTCATGTCTTCTAAGAGTCTTCAGGATAATGCGTAAGTGATTTTCATGATCTTCGTGGCTTTTGGAGTATACCAAGATATCATCAATAAATACCACTACAAAGTCATCAAGATATTCCTTGAAAACTCTATTCATTAGATCCCTGAAAACAGAGGGTGCATTAGTCAATCCAAAAGGCATTACTGTAAACTCGTAATGCCCGTACCTTGTTCGAAATGCTGTCTTTGGAACGTCTTCCTTCTTCACACACAACTGATGGTATCCAGACCGAAGGTCAATCTTTGAAAAGTATGGAGCTCCATGCAGTTGGAAAAACAAATCATCAATGCGAGGTAGGGGATACTTGTTCTTTATTGTTATAGAATTGATCTCCCTATAGTCAATGCACAACCTCATAGATCCATCTTTCTTCTTAACAAAAAGAACAGGGGCTCCCCAAGGTGAAACACTAGGGCGAATAAATCCCTTATTACTCAATTCCTCTAGTTGTTTCTTTAGTTCAACTAATTCCACAGTGTCCATTCTATAAGGGGTCTTCGATATGGGCCTTGATCCAGGAATTAAATCAATAGAAAACTCAACTTCTCGTTCTGGAGGATGTCCAGGTAAATCTTCCGGAAACACATCAACATATTCTCTCACAATAGGTACATCCTATATTTGAATATTCCTTTCCTCACCCTCAGTAATTTCCTTCTCTTCCTCCCCAATAATTGAATTTAGTTGATCTACTGGGGGTGGATCTAGATAAGAATTATGTGGCGACGATTCGGCTCTAAAGATAAGGTGTTCCTTATCATCATCATCAAGAATCGTAACCTCTTTCCTCTTACAATAAATTTTTGCATCATGGTCTGAAAGCCAATCTATACCGAGGATTATATCAAATTCAATCATGGGTATGACGATGAGATCAGCAGGTAAAGAACATTTAGGTGCTCTAATGGGAACTAATCGACAAAACTTTGTTGCAACAATACTTCCCTTAGGGGTTTTGACCGACAACTCCCTTGTTAAATCAAATTGGAAATATCTAATTTTCTTAGCAAACTGGGAAGATATGAAACAATGAGATGATCCAGAATCAAATAATGCATTTTCTAAACTTGAGGAAACCATTAAATTACCTGCCACCACGTCTTTCGGACCTTCCACCTCAGCAGTAGTGATAGCATAAGCCTGGCCCTGATCCCTTGGCCTCTTCTGAGGTAAGTTCACCTGAATCTTAGGAAATTCATTTTCATAATGTCCCTTCTCTCTACAATTATAGCATTCCACGTTGACAGCCGCTTTCTTTCCCTTGCATTCATGATCTTGGTGGCCTTTTTCACCACACTTGTAACATACTCCTTTTCCTTTTAGATAGGAACCAGGGTGCTTCCTACTGCAATTATCACAGGGTGGAAATTCATTTCTACCCTTCTTCCTTGTTTCCTTATTTCCTTTCCCAGAGTTTTCAGTGGATCTCTTCTTATCTTGCTTTGATTTAAAGTCATAAGACTTAGAGAATTCCTTTTCCTTCTTGATAGAGCACGAGACAATACCTTCGTATGAAGAGAAGGTTTGTGATACTAAAGCTCGACGAAGAAATGGTTTCAACCCATCAAAGAAATGATCAGTCATACTTCTTGGGTTACGTATGTAATCTGCAGCATACCTTGCTAACCTTGTAAAGTTAGCCTCATACTTTGCGACATTCTCATCCTCCTTCTGCCTCAGACTCAGAAATTGCCTTTCCATATCCGCTCGATGGTCTCGATGAAAGTATTTTTCTATGAACAGCTCTTTGAACTCTTGTCATTCCATGTTTGTTAATTCATCATCTTCCTTTGTGTTTTGAATTAGTGACCACCATTGGTCGACATCTCCAGTGAGGCAGTAATCTTCTATGACAACATTCTCCCTTTCACTACTCCCCAAGGCATGGAATATTTTCTCTAAGGAATTTATCCATTGCTCAGCTACTATAGGATTTGTACTCCCATTGAAGGTTGGTGGTTGTTGCATCATGAAACGGTCTAGCATTGATCCTCCACGTTGCGGATCAGGGTGCTCCATATGAGTAAGGTTGTTATTCATAACCTGCGTGAGTTGTCCCAGTACGGTGAGAAGCTGATCAACACCAGTTGTATCACTAGCTCCACCATAATTATCTTGAGCAGGAGGGAAATCCCTACACGGAGTTCGTGCATTGATACGGTTTCCATTCCTTCCACTAGGCTCCATTTCTAAATAATGGCATAAACTAGATTAGTTCATGAATAAAAATACATAATTCCATACTTGTAAAACAATTAACATAAATTGAACTAATTATGGATATAATCCATAATTATAAAAATGTTTTCTTTGAGGAAGTATATACTCGTAACCCTTCATAGTGGTTTGTAAAGAAAATGGGAATTATCCAAAGCATATCCCCCGGGAGTGTTGTAACCAAGAGTGCAGCAAGGCCCGTTGTCGTGCACCAGTTCCCGTTCGAGTCTAGCTTAAAGCGGGGTTTTCGGGTTTTACCCCTAGGTACATCTGTGGCAGAGCCGCCTCTACCTGCTCATATCCAGACAAGGATGTATTGCTCGGAAAACTCACAACATCTCTACAATACCAAAATTCTAGGAAGTTCTTCTATACTAATCCTCAAAGTCTATCTTCGGGATATTTGCTCTAATCAGAGTTTATCTAAATCTAGCTTCCAAGGTTAGTACTAAACTGCCTCTGATACCAACTGTAACACCCCGACCCCAGCTACCCAGAGTCGGTGCATTACTTCATAACATTGGCATGATCACAAAAGATCATGTCTCGAAAGACCGATTAGTTTAGTAGCCTTGGAAACACTAGATACATTCATAAACATTACATTACATCATAAAAATGAAAACTAAAATAACATGATCTCCCTAGTCCACACTCATATCCTCACTGACTATTCTTGCAAGTCAGTCATAATACACTTCTTCACATCCTGGGAAAAATAAAACATTGAAAGGGGTGAGCTCAAATGCTCCGTAAGGATAACAATATAGCGGAAAATTTCATAAGAAAACATAAGCATTTAAGGAAATGTATAACTAAAACAAAAGCCTTATTGAACTTGAACTTCAACATAATATGGAAAAAGTAAAATAAAATAATGCCATTACATACTCACATGGATATTCTACTAGACGAATAACCACGTGAAATATCAAGAACCACATTCATAATGAGGGAATGTATAATGCCAGACATTCTTAAACACTTTGTCAAGGCCTCGGCCAAGACGTCTAAAATGATTAAGGCCTCGGCCAAAACCATAAATAAAATTGGGAAAGGGCCTCGGCCAATTCCACGTCTAGTTGTCTCATGAGACCTACTGATGCATCGAGGAGCTATAGCGGGCTCCACCCGTCACATACTAAGTCCAATACATTCCTCATATGAATAGGTTTAAACATAACATAAATATTCGTATTAAAACTAGAATACGAAATGTCAACAATTTCTCCATAAACTATGGATGGTATAAAAATAACACATCCACAGTCAAATATTTCACAAAATGTTCAATGGATGTTTTGTATCATAAATCAATTTCAATTAAACTTAAAACCCATCAAAGGATGTTGACATGGATGAAATCAAAGCTATTTTAGAGTAATATCTCTCCTTTTTGAAATTATTTAAAAGTCCCATAATTATAAAATAATACATTTACTTTGAAGATATTCTTATAAGCTTGTTAGGGAAGCTTCGACGAAGTTATAATGGCGGAAAATAGCCGCACACGCCGTATAAGTTAAAAAAAACATTCTTACCTTAAATTTGTCAAAGAGGTCAAAAAGTACATTGTTTGGAAAACGACGGTAAGATTCCTTTCAAAAATGTATAAGGGTATAAATGACTTTAAAAAATTTTCCATTTAATAGTAAAAATGTTGTGAAAGACATTTTTTAGAAACATGGATGTGGATGATAACGAGGTCCCAGTAGATAATTATGTATAAACAACCTTGGATAATGAAGAGGTTGTGAAGTAAACCCTTACCTTGTACTTTTCCTTGGTTGGGGTAGGTTAACCTTCTGTATAATGGTGAAATAATTGTTATTAAATTATACAAGAATCATATACATTCATATGATATCACATATGATCTTTTAACATTGCTTTGTTAACAATATCTTAGATTTATCGTTGTTTCGGGTGTTAACTTACTCGTTTTCTTTTATATGTTTTGTTACGTAAGTCTTTTTTTTCATGGATAGGTTGTATCTTATTCATATAAAGAATGATATCATGTACCTAAAAATTATTTTTAAATCATCAAATGATAATTATACTTGAATGGATACGATGGAGAATGAATCTCATCGCGTTCGTGGAGACGGTAGTCCGTACGTACGCACGAGCGACAATATCATTATTTTGATATTAAAATAATATATAATTGGATAGTATATCATATATACAGAATCATTATCATGTTATACTTATTATTTACATGAATTACATATCATTATTATACCCATCTAAATAATAATAAATTGAATAACAATTACACCACGACGTGGAGACGGTAAGCTGTACGTACGCACGTATGGTGACATGTCTTTCAAATGATGGGTAGAATACTGAATATGGTTGTTCCATATTTATAATAACATAACAGTATATAGAAGATACTGGAGTTATAATTTTAGAATAGAAATAATAAACAAAGAGGGAGTGGAAGAAGAAAGAAACTTGAAAGAGGGTGATGAAAATGTTACCTCTTCTTCGGGTTCTTCCTTTTGATTTGATCAAAAGGACTCCTTAGGATGGATTTCTGACTAAAGTAAAGATTCTAGGATGAAGGGAGAGAAGTTGGGAGAGTATGTGGGCATAGGTTGGCCGAACCAAAAGGCTTGATAGTGTGAATAAGGTGGTAGAGGTGGGGGCATTTTATAAGAGGAGAGGAGGGGCTCTTTTGGAAAGATTGAAATGTTACATTATTATACAATGCTTTTCGGATTCTAAAGGTCCCACCCTTATACAATTAGTGGATAAGGTGATAAGGGTTCGAAATATCCTCATACAATAGGCTTTGGACAAGTTTAAGCCTTGGATTTTGCATTATCTTCTCATTTTATTTAAATCGTTAAATAATGAGGTCATCGCTGCATCATCATGATGTCATAAATAATTTAATTTATTTAATGTCTAAAAATTCTAAAAAAAATACTATGATGTAGGAAATCGTGTTAGCTTTCCAATTTTTATTTATAGTCAAAAATATTACTTGTATAACCCCATATAAAAATTGTTTTAGTAAAACATTTCATGTTTGTGTCATTTTTTACTTTAACATTAAATAAAAGGTATTTATGTCATTTTCCAACTAAAGTGGCTCCATGGGGTCCCCAAGTTGACCCATGGATTTTATTGGTCGGCCATCGCACATCCAATGAGGGTAGGACATGTGTCAAGCTCATCTCATATTATTAAAACATTATTTTTACCTTAAACTACACTAATTACCTCTAATCGCGGTTAAGAACTTAAAAGTTACTATTCACCAAAAATTATTTTAATGTCATTCAACCACATTTTACTTCTTAATGAAAACCATATATGTAGGATTTTTGAAAATCAAATCACAGAAGTGGTAATATTTCATTTAAACGAAAAATCAGTTATTTAACTACCACTTAGTGGTTTCACTATTCATCAAAAATTGAAGTTTTTCAGAACAATGCCAAAATTTCACCCTAAGCTATAATTGATATTCTGAATTCAAAAATGATGTCTATTTTACAAAATTCCAAACATATAAGTTTCATTAATTAATTTTATAATTAATTTCCGCTGTCAGAACAAAGAGCGTGTTTTTAAGAAACAATTTATATCAAAAGATTGGCAATTGTTTATGTCCATTTTCAATGTTAAATTAATTCTAATGACCACCATTGGATAAAATGGTAAAAATATATTCTAATTATACTTTAAACCCACTAAATATTATAATTTATCACTATAAATTATTTTGATTAAAAAAGTTGTTTTTAAGTATTTTTCACTATTCATAAAAAATTAGAAGTTCTCAGAAAAATACCAAAAATTCAACATAGGCTAATTTCTATATTCCGAATCCAAAAATGAAGTTCATTTTGATAAATAAAATTTATAAAATTTAAAAAATTAGGTATTACTATTCACAACAACTACTTTAATTAGTTGTGTTGTGTGTTAGAGCTCGAGGTTGCGTACAACACACGCTATTGCATTATTCGAAGGAAAACGTACCGTGGAAGCTTGGGGTGTTAAAATTAAAATCAACATAAATGTTGTAAAAAGATTAAAAACAAAACCCATTACACCTTTTAAATTCAAATATCCATTTATTTATCTTATATTAAGTCATGGAAACTATAATACATGGTTGAAAAAATAAAAAACCCTCCAACATGTTGCAGAATAATGAAATATTATTGAAGATCCTACCTTGAAGTGGTGTCAACATTCTACTCATGAGAAAGGATCCCAAAACAGTCATCAGGTTACCTATCGCATAGAATCTACATCTATATAAGGATTCTGTGAAACCATCACACAAAAAAGAGTTGAGGGGGTCTGCATTAGGAATCAGGGATAAGTACATGCCATTGCATGTAGGAGATATATATGATAACCTGAAAAAATAGAGGGAGACTACCATAAAAAAGAAGGGAGAACATGCCTTGGATCACCATAGATCACAAATTAATGGTTACTAAGATAAATATATTTAAGAGGGTATAAGTGGGTTCAAATAACTCCACAGGGCACCTAGGGTTTTTCTGGAATGAGAGATATTGCTACAGTCACATGGTTTATGAAAAAATAATTGGATGGATTTTTTTAAAACATTACATCACTAGGGTATTACATGACATGTGACCCCATTTCATGTCATGTAATACCTCAAGGTCCACATCCAACAAAGAACCTGTAGCCTCTCAATTTTAATTTTATAATTCATATCCCAAAGTATTTCATTATGTGAATCCCTCATTCATGCCATGTAAAAGTCTGCACAACAAAAATATTTCTTGGACAATATGTGAAAACCTGGATTCACACCATGAAATATTGATACACAATGTGTAATCTCCCCAAATATAGTTTTATGAAACTAACCCTCTATAAACTCCACCTATTCCTCCTCCAAGAATTTCCAATGATAGAACTCACAATTTAATGGACCAAGAAGGAAAAAATAATTACATTAGATACCTTTCAAATGATTCTCCTCATTGTGAATCTAAAACCTAGCATAGGAGAAAAAGAGGTCCAAACAACCACTCCACAAGATACCTCTCACATATCTCACTACACTTGAAACATCTGTAACCAACATACACATCAAAATCCATTGATAGACTTCCATTTCCTTTTGAAACATGGGGTGGGAACCTCCAAATCAAAGAAAATATCATTTGACATATAATAATGAAAATGACCACGAAACACACCACACAAGAACAATGACCACACCGTATCAAGCACATGAATCAATGAATTACATCTTCCATGTTGTTATACAATTATCTATGGTTCGAACTAACTCACCCACATGAGTTTAATCAAATCACAGTTATTGTGTCTCGATTAAAAATTTGGTCATACCTTTTTCACATGTCATAACTTTATCACACATTGAAACACACACATATCAACCAAAGGGGAAAAATCATATCATATGAAACATGTTTCAATCATCCCATCTGGTGGAAAAAAGAAAAAATAAAGATAAAAAAACTCAAGATATTGGGCATGCATATGTGTTTCTCACTAAAATTTACTCCACTCTTGGCCACCATGCCTCCCCAATACATGATCCAAAGGAATGATCAGTCCACGCAACACCATATCCTAATGATCCTACATCAGTATTTTCCCTTCCATGTGTGTCGTGTCATCTTTGATATCCAACTTCCCCCTATCATTGACATGGGAGTCATCACGAAGATACCAAAGGAGTTTACTGACATGGAAGAGGTCATGGATCCTCTCCAACTATGGTGGAAGTACCAGCTATTATTCCACCACTCAAACTTGCCCCAACACCTTGTGGGGTCTAATGAACAGAGGATAAAGCTTACTCCCCCGGCCAAACCCCTTATTCCCATGTCAATGGGATACCTTATAGAACACAACTTCCCCAACATAAACTCCAAGGGCCTCCTCCAATGTTTGGAGTATGACTTCTATCAGTCCTGTAATACATTATTTATCTATCTAACAAGATGAATCTTCTCTATCAGGATCTGAACTACCTCAGGACCGGGAACAACTATCTCCCCTACCTCTGCCTAGAACAATGCTGAATGAAATGGTCTTCCATAGATATATTAAAAAAGAGAAATGAAAATTAAATAATGATAACCGTTATTATAATCAAACTAATCCTAGGGTATTGTCAAACCAATGATCCGCCAATTCCTAAGACACATGCTTGAAACATGTCCTATAATATGTAGATTTTATATTTAATACACTCATCTATCTGATGGATGAAGGTTGTTTAGAGTAATAACAAGGTGCCAAAAGCATGTAGTAGTCCTCTACATACTCTTAAGAAAAAATGTGTATCTTGATATAATCCAATGGATATTGACATTCCATACAGCTTCACCAACTCATCCACACACCTATTTTCTAAGGCATCCCCTATGCCAAACTCATTGATCTCAAATAAGTGAGCCGATTTCGTCAGCCGATACACTACTACCCAGATTGAATTATATCCTCCGTAATCTCTACATAACACTATGATAAAATACATTGATATTTCATCTCACTTCTACTCAAGGACATAAAAGGGTTGAAACAAACCACTAAGAACACGATTCTTATCTCTCACCTACTGGAACACTATGCACTTCTCCACAAACATCACTAGTACATGTTTCTTCCAAATCACCCAAAAATGCATTCTGAAACCATAGTACATCTTGTAAAATCTTGGGTGTACATCTAAATTTGATATGTGGAACTCATAGATGACTCCCTTCCAATTCACCACCCGAAAAATAGTTCTCCTAAAACAACTTATAGTTCTGAGCATCCTCTAACCATCATTTTAGAGTGTCACCTTAGTCGATGAGATCACACATCACCTCTACCCCTAAGTCTCCCAATTTATAATCATCCACATACTGCATCTGAGAAGTATGTACCAACATCTGGATCAAACGACCTCTACCACCATCAATTTCTACATTAATGTTCAAGAATTATAACTCCTCCACTTCATTTTATGATTTTTCAGTTTCCTGAACAACTACCTTATATGAATTTCTGATGAATAAATCAACCCCAACATTCCACTTTACCAAGGTGTAGGAGTTCTCAAAATCATAGTCTTAAATATTATCCCTACAAATCCACTATCATAAGTTCATATTTAACTGAGAAAAGATATACCTCAGACTATTTTGATATGTGAAGACCAAAGTGCCCCCCCAATATAGTAATACCACCACAACTTCAAAAAAAAATATGAACACTTCTAGATCTAGATCTTTTATGGAGTGGATATGTTCATTGGGAAGTAACTTCCTAGAGCTAAACAAGATCACTTCCCATTATTTCATCAAGATTCATCCCAATCTGATTTGGGATGAATCAGAAAGCTCCTCAATCATCACCCCTTCCTCTAGAAATAGGAGTAGGGGATCACTGACCAAATTCCCCTTCAGATATCCAAAAACATCTTGGAACTGATTGATCCACACAATATATTTGTTTTTAATGGTTAGATTTCTCAATAGAGCTTCATGTAGAGATAAATTAGGAACAATCCTACAGTATTTTCCTAAAAGACCAAGAAAACAGAAAACCTCTACCACATTCTTGGGTGCATCGCAAGATCAAAATGCCTCAACCTTCTACAGGTCTAAAACCAATCCCTATTGAGACACCATTTTCCTATGGAAATGTAACTATAATGTCAAAAACATGCACATGTACAACTTTTGTAGAGCTGGTGGTACCAAATAACTAACAATATGGCCCTGATATGATCGACAAGATCCTCCACTAACCTTGAGTGTACTTTGATGTCGTAGATGAATATGATGATGAACCGGTCCACGAACTCAATAAATATGGATTTCATAATCCCCATGAACTTGTGTGGTTCATTTGTAACACAAAACGAAATGACTATAAACTTGAAATTCCCATACCTGCATCTAAAAGTAGTATTCGGGATATCTCTCTCCTTCACCAACAACTAGTGATATCCTGACCACATATCAATCATAGAAAACCAACTATGCCCTCTAAACTTGATAAAAAGACCATCCATCCTTAGGAGAGGTAAATGGTACTTGATCGTCATCTGATTCAACATTAGGTAGTCTACGCCTAACCTCATACCAGAATCCACCTTCTCCCCAAACAAGACTAGAGAACCCCAAAATATCTCTATAGGCTGGATAAAAACCATCCCCAATAGGTAGACCACCTAGATCCACAATTATCGTTTCTCAGAAGGTTCCATCCGATATAGAGGCATCAAAATCAGAGAATCACGGGGCTGCATGAATATCCCAAAATCAACATCACATTAAGGGGATGAGTTACAAACTAAATGAGAAAAACATATGGGAATTCCCAAATAATTATGGGAACCACCACCATCCCACCATCTACTAATTCCACAACATTTCATCCATCAAGGAATAAAGAGCCTCTATACACCGACTACCCAACAGATAGCTCCACTCAACAATGAAAAATACACTCTGGCCATCCATGTCTAAATACACAGCACTTATACGGAATCATTATGGAATAAAATAAGTTTATTCCAAGAATGAAATTGTATGGATGCATTTGTAGAAAGTAAAGATCCCCATGGTACTGATGATGTCCCATTATCAGTATCCAATCGTGGAAGATATCTACCAAGACGGTCTGGCCTCACAAAGATTTAATCAACACCAGAGCCCTAGAAATCCTATCTATGTCAATTCCCAATGGATGTAATATAGAGGGTAAAAAAAAGGAGTGTGAACATCTGAAATCAAATAGATCACAAGAAAGGGTACTAAAAAACTTATTATGCCACTAAAAAACTCACACTCTACTAGAAATTCTACCTCTACTACATGTAACTGAACATGACTAGCTCCTCTATCCCTATATTAATGATCACTCCAATGAAAACAAATGGACTAGGTTCCTAAGGAACACCCAGATGTCGGCCTCTACCAACTCCATCTCCCTTAGTGGATCACGACCCTTCTATCCATACTACTAAAATTTCCCAGTGTAAAACTTTTTTTGAGGATGGCACTAATCCTACACACCTCCACCATATTGGGCTCAAACGTCCACTGTGAAATTATTATGAATATGGCCACAAACTCATCATATGAGACCCCTCAATCCCATGTTCACAAAAAATAAATGAGGAAAACAGGTTGAAATAGGATCTACTACGGTCAAATCCACACCGGTTGAAATATCAATGGCCGTAGAAACTAAGACCTATTGCAGGTTACCCTACATCTTGATGAACCCAACATGTTCCACTCATACATTAGAACTCATCATGAGTGCATATTCTCAATAACTTCCACCTCGTTATAAACCACCATGTCTCTCTTCAATGTAAATAGAGTAACCATATAATAGATAAATGGATTAAGTGACTCCCGTTGGAATTGAACATGACACTGATCATCTCAAAAGAGATTTGGGGTGATATGAAGAAGATCCTTTAACCTAATCCCCAGTTCTTGGTTTGATATACTCCCCTTCTAGATGGAGAGTGATAGTTGTATCTTATTATACTTCATGGTCGATGATTGGAATTCTGCTCGGACCAACATCTCGAAATAGACCCCTAGAATGTCAGCCTACGTTCTCTTCCACGGGTAAAATATCCACCAGTAATGCATAACTCCTTGAATCTGACATAATGCCAAAAGGGACCCATTATTACATCAGAGCATGGATTACACTGATCTCTCCGTCTCCATGTTAGAAACATTTCCCCCATACTTTTCCAATGAATGTTTTTGGAAGGAACATAATTTTATCTGCCCCTGGTCATGATCGTACACTAGATAAACCCTCCACTAATCATCCCGATCAGCCAACGAGCCTCAACTACCCGAGACACTTGCAGATGATGACCAAGAGCCATAGATTAATGGTAAACAATGAATTAATAATCCTTAATACTGTGGTATTTCATTAAAATTAATATTTTATCTCTTAAATCCTTATTCATATAAAATTTCCCAAAACAGAGAATTCAAACAAGAATACAAGTAATTATGATGCATGTACATTTACTGGGGTCTCTACCCTACAAACGTTGTATCTTCACTCGGATGTTCAATTGGATTAGAGTCCTTGCATTATATCCAAGGGTGTGGGGATGGTGAAAATCATGTGTCCTAGCCTATCCGAGGGCGTGGGGATGGCGAAAATCAATATCCAAGCTAGTAATGTCCAGAACAGTCTTTGAAATACTCCTAAAAACCTAAAAACTATTTTATATATGTAGGTTTCACATACAAGTATACTCAGTAAGAAAATCATAATTCTTTCACGCACATGTGAAAAGAAGCATACTAATTCCCGAGTGAGAAAACAATAGAATCCAACAACACCTAATATGTTACACTATACATCCCATCCTCACCAAGGCATGCTCACTAGGTAATGAATGTGAAGTTAAGTAACATAGTAGGCATATAGATGATTTTGGTACCCCTAATATCATTCCACTAGTTTAGCATCTCTTTCCTAACAGAAGACATCCTCTCACAACCACCTCTTCTGAATAAACAACATCACAACCCACCCACACACTCATGGGACTAACTTCTAGTCTCATCACTTGGGAAAATGAAACACATCACATCCCACCCACAAAAACCTAGGCCTCATAGCTAGTCCCATCACCTTTAAAATAAATCACATCATACCCCAACTAAACACACTTGGTTCCAAAACACATCTCATCCAACCTGTAGACCCTTGGGACACATGACACATCTCATCCCAAAGACATTATGTAAAGAAAAACACAACTAATCCTAAAATTAATTGGGAAAATGCAACCCAACCACACACACCTGGGCATCACAAACCACAACATTCCTGAATAATCATGGGCTATCTCTACCTAGATGAAGGAGCATGGAAGATAAGGTGGCTAGAAAACCATCTTCCCATCAAGTTATTTTGTATTGAAACCATGCCCCATTGTGATGGGGGTGTTCTACACATGGTCGCCAACATGGGTGGGGTGCATAAAAAATCACAAGGAAAATACAAGTATATACATATATGAAATATAACACTCATTCCCATACTATGGGATTCATATAAACAACCTGCACTCAACAATGCCAACCCTGTTGCTTCCTATAAATTAACAAAACTACACAACAATACCAAAAACCAATCAATATTCCCAAACAATTCATTTAACATATTCCACAATTTATGTAATAATTAAAAATATTTTTTCATTAACCACACCAACCCAAGTCAATTCTGTGCCTTATTAATCAATAATTTATTCACTTTTCTGTTACTATCATCATGACTACGAAGAACAACACGTGACAAATAATAGAGAAAAAGTCTCCCAAGGGTAAACATCAAGAGAATTACCCATATCAACAAAAACAGGTCCCCAACACTCAACTACATCCACCAAGAAAACATATCACCACCCGACCACATCTCAGGAATTAAAAATTTTCCAATGATTATTCGGATACTCTACCATGTAAAATATTTACATGTGAATGATTCATGAGTAGTTAAACATGCACACAAAGTGTGCCATCTGTCAAAAATGAAAAAGTGATTCGTATGGTGTAGTTTCATGAAAGATAAGGGTAGTGTAATAAGTAATTGTTTGATGAAAGATATATTGTGTGATAACCCCAAATAATTATTATATGATCATCTTTTGGGAGTATTTTCATTGTGGAAATTGTTTTAGGTTTTGATTATATAGCTTCTTTGAACAGTTCATTCAAGTGAATCAATTCAGGACTTTGATGAAAGTAGATTCTCATGCTGGGCATAGATAATGACTTCAATGAAAATATTTTGAAGAGACCTAAAAGTCAATAAACTATGTAGGACATCAACCACATCAGTGATTAGGGGGTATTCAATAGAAGTGTTCTAAGGGACATAATTTTTTGCACATGAAATAATTGTAAAGGTAGTGTTTCTTGCAAAAAGTTGTTGTGTCTAATATATTGTACTTCACAACTAGTGATGATTACAAGAAATTTTTACTACCTAAAACTAGTCAACTTATGCTCCTTAGACTGATCATTAGTGGTGAGCTATTTAAAATTTTTGTGCCATATCATTTCATGTGATTGGTGGTTTTATACTCATTCTTGTCAGATTGGTTTTATAGGTTCCCACCAATGTGGGTACAAGATCCATCATATTGAAAGAAAAAGTTGACACCCTAATTCATCCTTCCCCACTCAGAGTATTCAAGGGTTCTATAGTTGATATATCATCCACAAGTTCATCAAAAACACTATTGGAACCAAGGATGTTTTATGCTGAAAAAAGAGCATGGTTTG
Source organism: Viscum album (assembly GCA_963277665.1). Lineage (NCBI taxonomy): Eukaryota > Viridiplantae > Streptophyta > Magnoliopsida > Santalales > Viscaceae > Viscum > Viscum album. The sequence continues at coordinate 1,895,008,899 of OY728151.1, forward strand.
TGTTTATTGTCAACCCTCATTAAAATATGAATAAGTTTTCAAGGAAATGGACCATATAGTTCACCTAGAAAACAATATTTATGGTGGTTTGCAAACAATCTTAGAAGACATTTTTGGGATCATTGAGTCAAAATATAGAAAAATTAAAACATGCAATCAAGATTTTAATGTGCTTGAAAGATGATGATGTGAGGAAGAATCTTAGGTTCCCAATATAACGCCTAAAGGAGTTTTTCATGTTCAGAAAGATTCTTTTTCACATTGAAAATGACCCAACATAAAAATTCTCATAGGGTCTACGATTCCTATAAATATGTGTCTACCTCGATAGAAGAATTAAATTTTTTACAACAAATATACGAATGATCTACGGTGTGAAATATTTACAGTAAGTTAAAAATGTGCCTAAAAAATTCCATTAATCATTAAATATCATGTTCATATTTTGGTGTAGTTGCATGGACAATTATAGGTACACCGAAGACAAGGGTTGGAAAAATAAATATTGTGCGACAATGCCCAATATTGTGTGTAAAAACATGTGTTGTGTGCAAGTGATGTAACGAGCTTCTAACAGTTTTTGGAAATCCTGTTATTTCGATTAGTTCTTCTAAGTGCTTAAATTTAGGAATTCAATGTAGGAAGTGTCTTATGATGGTCAAATATAAAGACTTCAACACAAGTCTTTTTAAGAGACCTTCAAGTCAATAAACTATGTATTACCTCACCCACAGTAGTGAGCATTGGGGAGTCCAAAAAAGTGATATGAGGGATGTAGTAAGGTATCCATGTATTAATTTAAAGGAAATGATTCTGGCATAGAGTGAATATGACCAAACTTCTGTATTCCATAGATAGTGAAGATTAGTGTATTTTTATATGACCAACACACTATCGATGTATGCTTCTTGGATGTAGCCCTTAGTAGTGAACCAAATAAAGGTGAGGTGTTGTGTTTCATCATGTGATTGTTTTATTACTACTCTGACACATCATAAGCTTTCAACAAGTTACCAGTAATGTGGGAACATGATACTGAACTTTAAATAACAATTTAACAACTAGATTCACCCCTCCCATGTCAGGGTGTTATGGGGTCCTACAAGTGGTATTAGAGGTAGGTTTTTTGTTCTAAATTAATCCTTTTTCTTATCATGGAGAATACATAGATTTCTAGGAGAGTACCAAAATTTGACAGAAGAAACATTTTGATATGGAATAATCGGATGAGATATCATTTATGATATCTTAGAATAGAATACTTTTTTTATACTACACATGGAAGATAGATAATTGTCCATACATGGTTGTCTAGGACTAATTTATATATAAAAATAATTTATGAAGGATCTAAAGAATAGAATTATTTCAATGATACCCCTTATGTTCAGATATATCTGATTGTGATGAGTTAAACCTTAAAAACTTCTATGTGGTAAAAACTATAAATTATTTTTGAAGGAGATAGTAAAGTGAAGGAGGTGAAGCTCCATGTATTTCAATGTATTTTTTATATAATTAAGATACATCCTAATGAAAATGAATATTCATTCTTCAATAGAATTACTATTTTTGTAGAATAAATTCGAGTGCTTAGTGAATAGATCAAAGACCTTAACATTGTGAAGAAGATTTTGAGAAGGGCTCCACCTCTCAACAATAAAAAAGTATATGATCTTGAAGAATTTTACTTGTCTAAAAATTATTTGGATGATCTTCTATGTAGTCTGGTCGCCTATGAAATGTGAATTAGGCCAGATGATGCGCCTTCATGTGTTTGAACGGAAATGTGGTTTAATCCCATTGAAAAACTCATGATTTTAATTGATAGTGTTAGTGAAGAAAATCAGGATGATGAATTCAATTCCCCATTTTTCATGAAGTTCCAGAGAGTATATGGAATATATTATGGAAATCTACCCATGGGATGTTTTCATTATGGTAGAGTTGGGTACATTTCTTCTCAATGCTCAAAGAAGTTCGATTAAGATGAAGGCGATGTGAGAAAATCCCAAAATCCCCAGAAAACAAGTCTATGAAAGGGAAACATCATATTTGGAATGAACCTACTGAAAAAAAAATTATATGAAAAAGAAGATGATGATAATTAATATTTTGAGGAATAAGAAACCGAGTTCAAATAAATTAACCAAACATAAACGATTGATACTGTTGAGAATTCAGAACCATCAAAAGATACATCTAGAGAACATCATCTGAGTGTTCATGATGATCAAATGTTCAAACTTATGAATGCTTTTGGTAAGATTGAAAATTAATTAAATAGATGCAAGAAAGTGTAGAGAAGTTTTCGAAGAATCATCATAATATGTTGATCAACTTGAGGAATAAATTTAATTACTAGAAGAATTAGTGAATATATAATCAACAATCCTTGAAAGAAAAAAATATGTTGTAGAAATAAAGCTGACAATTGAAGAACATGTAGTGGTCATCAATGAAGTCACCTCCATACTTGAATATAATCCTAATACTATTGAGGGTCTTGAAGAATATGTTGTTACTCATAGGAGTAAACTTGAAAGTGAATCAATTTCAAAAGAAATAAAAAAGTAAATACTATTTGGAAGGATTCCATATTCTAAGATTCTAGAGAGATAATCATGGTTCTAATGGTGGTGTGAAAATTTTGAATGATCAAAGAACTACATGCATGGGAAAAAGTGGAATCTGATGAGATTCCAGGAAGATCAAATGCTGCAAATAAATTGGTCCATATTAGAGTAAAGTTGAATGTTAGACATATTTAATAGTCACCTAATGTACTAAAATAAAAACTCTAAATTATAGCTTCAAGAAAAAAATGAAAACTATCCTTAGGTTTCGAGAAATGATATGCAGACAAACTATTTTCCTAAGGAAGGAGAAATGTGGAGGAATCTAAATGAGAAGACATTTCCACTTATGAAAGGTAACTTATGTGGCTATCTGAGTCATACCATGTCATACTACAAATAGAAATGGATCTATTTCAATGGGAAGAAAATGGAGTTCAACAATGGCTAAAACATTCATATCCTACTTATTTTAGAAGAAACAATTGTTATAGATATTTATTTAATGGTACTAAATTTTTGAATATTTATGTGTATTGAAGATTGAGGAATGATAGGAGAAATTCATAAAAAACTCAATGACGGGTCAATAATCTCCATCATGATGGTGTTACTATTACAAACATGTTTTCTCCTTTAGAAGAATTGTATAAATATGAGGAACCCCTGAATGTGAAAATGGTCCATTGAAGATAAAAGTATGTGGGAGCATTGAGTTTTCTAATGGAGAGCTGAATAAAACTTTAGTTCTTTATGTGGATGATCTAGATCACAATATACTTAGATTGATTCAACTCTGTGACTCTGGGAATATTGTGAAATTCAATCAAAATGTGTTAAGAATAAATGTAAAGATAGGGAATTCAATAATGAATGGTTGAAAATAGATGGAATCCTATACTCGGTTGATAGGAGAGAATATATTTGATATCTAACTGTTGAAGAATAAATTGATTTATGGCACCGAAAGTTGGGGAACATTAATCAAAATGACATGGAAAACATATCTAATCTGAAGAAAGTCATGGATATCCCAATTCTGAAGCGTGAATTAGAGAATTCTTGTTATTCATATGTATGTGGAACTGTGGGTTTTAGTTCATATCATCTCAAGAAGAAAAATGCTTCAACTCTTCTTGATATCTTTCATAGAGACATATGTGGTACGTTAAATGTTTATAGAACTCATGGAGAAAGGAACTTAATCCTTTTAACAAAAGATTATAGTAGAATTTATTTTTAATGGTTATACATGGGAAAAATAATTATCCAAATTGCATGGAAACTTATCTCCAAAACACTATGAATTATACTGAATGGACAATTAATTTTTTTATCTGATAATTGAGGGGAATAAACATCTATTGAATTTATAAAGTACCTAGAGAATCATGTAATACAACCTGAGGTGGCTACTATGAGAAACCCACAACAAAATGGAGTCGTTGAGTGTTGGAATCTACAAGTTAATTATATTTGAAGAACAATGCTGAGTAAGAGTAATATCCATCGACATTACTAGAAAGGGTTTTTTCATGCTGTGTTGAATATTCAAAATGGAACAAGGATATATAAGGGGTAATCCAAGAACTATTTTGTGTTGGGGCATGGATGGAATTCTTCTTTTAATTATTTACCTACTCTCAGAAGAAATTTTTTTATCAGAAATAATAAAATAAATAAGGGAAAATATGATGATGAAGTTAATGAGGTGATATTACTTGAAAATTAAATGAACAGAAAATACATTAAGTGTTCCATTAAGTGGTCCAGAAAAATTGTGGAAAGGACTGATATTAAGATAGATGGAGACAAGATCAAAATTACTATAGTTAGATATTATACTAATGTGATGGACGATGTAGAAGAAAGCAGAAATGGAATAGATTAAAATGAAGAAGTAGAGAAAGGTGTGAGAAACATCCATTGGTCAAAAACTTAAATGGAATCATATGATAAATCGGAAGAAGAACCTGTGGCTAAATAAAATCATCACAAACCTGATAGGAGAAATCAAAGATAAGGAATTGATCAATCTAATATCATTTGGTTTTGGACAACTGCCACTCAAACATAGAGAATGGAGAATAATACACAATCTTCATACCTATAATTCGTGGAACCATCCTCATTTAAAAAATCTACAAAGGATGAATCATGGGTTAATTCCATGAAAGATGAGATGGATCAAATATAAAAGAACCAAACATAGAATTTTGTCAAGGGACCTGAAGGTCACAATTTGATTGGAACAAAGTTGATTTTTTTGAATAAATACGATGAGAATGGTAATGTGATAAGAGATAAGGCACAATAGGTGTGTAAATGATACAAACATATTAAAGGTGTTGATGTTGAAGAAGTTTTGTTTAGTAGAGATACTAGAGTCAATCTGATTTTCTAGGCTATGAAAAGTCAAAGAGGATATAAAGTATACCATATGGAAGTTAAAAAATCATTCTTAATTTTTTTTTTCTTGAAGAAGAAGTATATATAAAATAAATAGTTGTTTTTCTAATTATTTATGATGAAATGAAGGTTTTTAGAATAAGAAAGGTTTACTATGGTCATAATACGATGTGATGAGCTTTGTATTATCATCTAGATTCCTATCTAATGAAGATTAAATTTAAAAGAGGAGGTGTCCACCACAAACTCTATATGAAGAATTCAATGGAATATGAATTTATGGTTTCAGTGTGCATAGATGATAATATATTTCGTAGAAGTTGGAAGAGATCTGTGAATGATTTATCAAATCACATGAAATTATAATTTTAGAAGTCTATGATTGGTGAACTCGCATATTTTGTGGGGTTTCAAGTGATTCTAATGAAAATATACACTTTTATCTCTTAGAAAAATTAGGCATGAGAGTTGATGACGAAATTCCATATGCATGATGACAAATCAATGTTTACTCTAATTTAGATGGAACAAAACATAGAAATCAAGAGGATTGGAGTTTTGTAGATCTCACAATGTACATGGGAATCGTTGGAAGTATACTATAGCAGATAGAGACATAGACAGATAATGACTTTTCAATATTATTAAAAACCTTCTTTCAGAGTAATCTCGAGGAAGAACATATGGTGGTAGTGAAAAGAATCAGGAGGTACATTAATTATACTTACTATTATGGCTTAAACATTATTTCAGGATGAGATAGTGAACTATAAACATTTTCTAATGCCGATTGATGTGGTGGAATGAAAGTCCACAAGTGGTTGATAATTATATATTGGAACGAAATGACTGGGCAAGTTAAGTTAGAAACAAGAAGTCACTTCTCTTTATACAGATGAAGCTGAGTATATCTCTAATACAAGGTAATGCACTTAGAAACTATGGATTTACCAATAAATAATAGATATTAGTAATTATGTGAAATAGCTAATGGTTATTCACTATTATAACAATAGTGTAATTTATCTTTTGAATAATATTGTTAAAAATTCTCATTCAAAACGCTTTAAATAAGTTATAAATTTATCAAGAAAATTTTTAAAGAACGCATGATTAAAATGTATCATGTTGGCACTAATGATCAAGTGGCTGATATACTGAATAAGCCATTATCAGCACAAGCCTTTGAGAATCATAGGATGAACCATGGTGTTGGACCACCTCCCCGTTCATGAGTAGTTTATGAGTGATCCCCACTCCCCAGTTCAATTATAATTTTTAAATCTCTTTGTTGTAGTGATGAATGTTTATAGGAGAGATACGATCTAGGGGGAGTGTGCTACTATCTCTACAATGCAAAAATACTAGTCTTTGGGTTTTTTTAAATTAGGGAGAAATAATAAATTCTACTGTATAATGGAGGAGGATGAAATTTTTTATGTTAATAGGGGAATGTAGAATGGAGAATGATGTGCTTTAATTTTTATTAGGAAACAATTTAGGACATGTAATGCATTTGTGTCATGATGATAATTTGGTTTTGTAAAGACCGGGAAATTTCAAGGAATTTTTTTCGTAAATAATTTGGAATTTTACGAGTCTGTAGTTTCTGATGGCACTTGATTCCGAGGCCCGGTGTGCCCATAATCAATTTTTAATGTTTTTTTCGGGTATGTTCAGTAAACGTACGAGCAGGTTTTTCTATCTTTTGAACCGGTGCTCAGAATTGAAATCTGAGGACACCGATGAACTTGCAGCACTGGTATTCGCATCAGGGGAACTTCACCGTAGTTGCGTTTTATGCGTGATGAATGTTAATTATTGGAGATTTATAATAAATTAAATAAAATTTTTGTACACAATTTTAGTTATTTTTGGTAGTTATAACCTACAAGTGGAAGATAAGGGTGGGCCCACACCCCACATAACCTACCCTGAGAGGATTTACTGTGGGGGACCCACACGAACCCAAACCCTTCCACCTCACCTCATCCCCCCATTAATTCCATGCTATTTATCTTGACAACTCCTCATATTTATTATGGCGGACTCTCTCAACATCCCACCCATTAAATGTGCCAACCCATCTATTTAATATCAATGTTAATTAATTGACACATCTTTTGAATTCATATGAATTGCATGGAAAATATTTTAATTGGAGAGCCTTATTTATTTTTGTATTGGAAAATCTATTTTGGGGAAAGAATCTAGAGAATTAAAAGAGAGGTGATCCTTCTTCGACAAATAAACACCATTCTTCAATGAAGAACATTCCTGAAAAAGAACGCCTCCGACGAAGAACGACTTTCTTCCTCGACGAATAATGCTCTACGATTCGACAAACGTGAAGTCGCCAACGATGCTTCTTCCTCAGACGGACCTCAACGTCAAGGAGTCTATGTCGCCTACGACAATGACTCTTCTGCCATCATTGATGGAATGAAACCATTCTACCATGATGCTCGTCTTTTGCAGCTCGACGACGTACAACATCTTTTGTGAGGTAGGGGTTTTTTATATTATTTGATTCAATAAATTTTACCCCATTCCTCGTTAATTTTATGAATTTACATTGGCCGATTGTTACCCCATAACACGGAGGGCAAGGGCTGAACAAATACGGCCTAACGACCCTCCATTTTTTATTGTTTTATTTGAAATCGGGAAGTGGCGACGATCGAAGGTGGCGCCCGCACGCCGGCCGCGTGCGGAGGAACCGCGGCCCGCAACCGCGGGCTGCTCGGCCGAAGGAGAACCGTCTGGTTAATTCCTGTTAGGCTGAAGGAGGACCGGGGGGCCACAAGTGGCACCACGCTGCAGAAGACGGCGAACCACATTCCGCGGGCTACTCGGTGGGCGAACCGACCGATAGGTGGTCGGCCGGGCTGAGAAGAACCTCGACGCCAGGAGGGCACAATGCTGGAAGAACCATAGCCCACTCAAGAGGGCCGCTTGTGCTGGGAAGTCAGGCTAGCTTCGGTCAGCTGTTTTGGGAGCGCGGCGCCGCTTGGAACCACAGGGCACCGCCAGTTTGGAATAGAAGGGCCCCCCCTCGGAACGCTCGACCCTCGGCCCAAGCCGCAGCCTGCCGGGCCGGGCCCCGCCGCTCTGGGTCGGGCCATGCCCCCTCGAGCCGGGCCACATTATTCATCAGTCAGGTCCGACCCTCTTCCGGGACGGACCCACCAAGACCGGGTTGACCCGACCCGTCGACCCACTGGACTTAACGGGTTTGGCCCGTTTTCATTTAAAGGTGAATATCTTGAAGACCGCGCGTCCGATCGACGCGCCGTCAGCAGTACTGGGACTCTTGAAACGTGGAGGTCCTTGAAGCGACACTCTATGTGTGTTTTGGTTGACTTGGAAAATGGCCAGGATTGGAGCGTGCTTATTTCAAACTGGGCCCCTTGAAAGAAAAATCCAATATATTTCAGATCGGGCATCTGATTGACGCACCGTCTGTTGCATTGGGTTCCTTTTGAAGAGACGGAACTTCGGGGTACATCAACCTTAGACTTCGTGATAGTTGATGTGATGAATACTTTTCTCGAGAAGCAGACCCGCCTAGAATCAAGCATGTTGTGTGCGGGAACCCTAGAGCTGGTTGCGATTGCGTCGACAACTGTACTAGAATCCTCTGTGGGTTCGACAATGAAGAAAACTCTACCAGAATAATAAGTGGGTTTGGCAGTGACGAAAACTGTACTAGAATATTCTATCGGTTTTGCATTGATGAAAACTGTACTAGAATCATCTGTGGGTCCGGTAGTGATGTCAATTTTTCTAGAATCCTTTGCGGGCTCGGCAGTGACGACAACTATACTAGATTCCTCAGTGGGTTTGGTAGTGACGAAAACTGTACTGGAATCCTTCGTTGGTTCGGCAGTGACGAAAACTGTACTCAAATCCTCTGTGGGTTTGGAAGTGATGACAACTATACTGGAATCCTCCGTGGGTTCGAAAGTGATGCAAACTATACTGGAATCCTCCGTGAGTTCGGAAGTGACGACAACGGTACTAGAATCCTCCGTGGGTTCGGTAGGGATGACAAATGTACTAGAATCCTCTGTGGTTTCGGCGACCATGAAAACTGTACTAGAATCTTCTGTGGGTTCGGCAGTGACGACAACTGTACAAGAATCCTCCGTGGGTTCGGCAGTGACGACAACTCTACTAGAATCCTCCGTGGGATTGGTTGTGACGTGAACTGTACTAGAATCCTCCATGGGTTCGGCAGTGACGACAATGGGGAGCTGTAAATTGATGATGGGGCAAAAATCAAGAAGGTCCCGGTGGAGTTTGAGGATCGACAGGAGCGGATTCTATGTGGATGGTCGATTCCTCTAGTGCGCGCTTGCTAGCAGCATGGGAACCTCCAGGAGAGAACTTGGGAGCAGGAGAGTCAAATGCGTTCTCAGTACCCCCATTTGTTCCTCTAGTGTGTCTTGTATCTTTATGAGGATGTAAATACCTTAGGTGTGGGTTATGTAAAGACCTGTAAATTTCAAGGAAATTTCTTTTTTTCTTAAATAATTTGTAATTTTACGAGTCTGCGGTTTCTGACGGCAATTGATTCTGAGGCCTGGTGTGCCCGGAATAAATTTTTGAAGTTTTGTTTGGGTACGTTCAGTAAACGTACGAGCGGGGTTTTCTATCTTTTGAAACGGTGCTCGGAAATAAAAAATGAGGACACTGATGAACTCACAGCGCCGATATTTGCTTAAGGGGACCTTCACCACAGTTGCGTTTTATGCGGGTTGAAAGTTAATTATTGGGGAACTAGAATAAATTAAATAAAATTTTTGTACACAGGTTTATTTATTTTTTCTAGTTATAACCTACAAGAGGAAGTTACAGGTGGGCTCACACCCCACATAACCTCCCCTGAGAGGATTTATTGTGGTGGGACCCACACAAACCTGAACCCTTCCACCTCCCCTCAACTGCCCATTAATTCCCTGCTGTTTATCTTGAAAACTCCTCATATTTATTATGGTGGAGCTTGTCCACCTCCCACCCATTTAATGTGCCAACCCATCTATTTAATATCAACATTAATTAATTGATGCCTATTTTGAATTAATATGAATTGGATGGAAATTCTATTAATTGGAGATCCTTATTTCTTTATGCATTGGAAAATCTCTTTTAAGGAAAGGCTCTGGAGAATTAATAGAGACGCGATCCTTCTTCATGAAGAACAAAGATCTTCAACGAAGAACATTACCGATGAAGAACGCCTCCGACAAAGAACGACTTTCTTCTTCGACGAAGAATGCTCTACGATTCGAAGAACGCGAAGTCACCTATAACGATTCTTCCTCAGACGCACCTCGATATCATAGAGTCTATGTCGCCTACGACAACGACTCTTCTACCATCATTGAAGGAATGACAACGTTCAACCATGACACTCATATTCCATGGCTCTACAATGTACGAAGTCTTTTGTGAGGTAGGTGTTTTTTATGTTCATTGGGTGAATAAATTGTATCCCATTCCTTTTTAATTTTCCGAATTGACATTGGCCGATTGTTACCACCTAACGCGGAGGGCGCGGGGCGAACAAACACGGCCCGAAGACCCTCCGTTGTTTCTTATTTTATTTTCAATCGGGGAGCGGCGATGATCGAAGGCGGCAGCGCACACTGGCCGTGTGCGGAGGAAACATGGCCCGCAACCGTGGGCCGCTCGGCTAAAGGAGAACTGGCCGGCTAAAGTCGGTCGTGCCAAAGGAGGACCGCAGCGCCAGGAGGGCGCCGCGCTGGAGGAATCGCAGCCCGCCCGAGCGGGCCGCTTGTGCTGGGAAGGCCGACCGGCTTCATCTAGCCAGTTTTGGAGGGCGGAACGGCTGGGCGCCACCAGTTCGGGAAAGTGCCCCCCCCTCGGACCGCTCGGCCGGCTGGCCGAGCCGCACCGGGCCATGTCGTGCCGTGCTGGGCCGTGTCGTGCCCCGCTGGGTAGGTTCGTGCCCCCTCAGGTCGGTCTACGCCCCTTCGGGCCGGGCCATGTGATTCATCAGGCCAGTCCCACCCTCTACCTAGTTGTACCCGCCAAGACCGGGTTGACCTGACCCTTCAGCCCACTGGGTTTAACGGGTCGGGCCCGTTTCCACTTAAAGATGAATATCTTGAAGACCGCGCATCTGATCGACATGCCGTCTGTGGAAGTGGGACCATATAAACAAGGTGGTAATTTTGAAATACTCTAAGTGATTTTCAGACAACTTGGAAAATGGCCGGTTTTGGAGCGTGCTTATTTCCAACCGGGCCCCCGGAACGGAAAGCCAATATCTCTCAGACCGGGCGTCCGATTGACGCGCTGTCTGTCATGTTGGGTTCCTTTTGACGAGAAAAAACTTCAGGGTATATCAAATCCAGAAATAATGATATTTGATGTCACGACACCTTTACTCGAGGAGTGGACCCTCTCGGAATTGAGCGTGCTGTGTGCGGGAGCCCTCGAGCTGGTTACGACCGTGCCGACAACTGTACTTGAGTCCTCCATGGGTTCAGCAGTTACGAAAACTGTACTGGGATCCTCCATGGGGTTTGGCAGTGACGAAAACTGTACTCGAATCCTCCATGGGTTCGGCAGTGAGGATAACTGTATTGGAATCCTCCGTGGGTTCGGCAGTGACGACAACTGTACTGGAATCCTCCCTGGGTTCGGTAGTGAAGACAACTGTACTGGAATACTATGTGGGTTCGGTAGTGATGACAACTGTACTCAAATCCTCTGTGGGTTCGGTAGAATCCTCCATGGGTTCGGCAGTGACGAAAACTGTACTAGAATCCTTCGTGGGTTCAAGAGTGACAAAAACTGTATGAGAATCCTCTGTGGGTTTGGCAGCGATGAAAACTATACCAGAATCCTCTGTGGGTTCGGAAGTGATGAAAATTGTACTAGAATCCTCTGTGGGATCGGTATTTGTGAAAAATTTACTAGAATGCTCCTTGGGTTCGGTAGTGACGACAACTGTACTAGAATCTTCCGGGGATTCTGCAGTGATGATAACTGTACTAGAATCCCCTGTGGGTTCAGCAATGATGACAACTGTACTCGAATCCTCTGTGGGTTCGGCAGTGATGAAAACTATACTCGAATCCTCTATGGGTTCGGCAGTGAAGAAAACTATACTGGAATCCGCTGTGAGTTCAGCAGTGACGACAACTTTACTCGAATCCTCCATGGGTTCAACAATGATGAAAACTGTACTGGAATCCTTCGTGGGTTCGATAGTGATGACAATTTTACTAGAATCCTCCATGGGTTACGCAATGACAAAAACTATCCTAGAATTATTCGTGGGTTCGGCAGTGACGACAACTGTACTAGAATCCTCCGTGGGTTCGGTAGCGATGACAACTATACTTGAATCCTACGTGGGTTCTGTAGTGACGATAGCTGTACTAGAATCCTCCATGGGTTCGGCAGTGATGATGAATCAGGGACTACATCTCATAATATCTATCTTTATACAAATTATGTATACCTATGTGAGCTGAGTCTTGAATTTCAATCATTATCATCGACGCGATTGACTTGCTTTCATGTGTGGACTGGGTTGTGCTTGGGCTCGAGAGTGCAACCAAACTGTGAATAATAACTTATGTATATGTATGGGAATATACCTATGTATAGTTCGTTGATACTTTGTGATTGTATCTATCCTCTGTGGTTTATCCTTCGTGGATTCTGGGAGACCTTCGGGGGTCTTGGGGTCCCTACTGAGTATATTATACTCACACCTTCAGGGTCTATTCCCACACTAAGTTGTGTTGGATGCAGACGACAGAAAACACTGATCGAGGTGGAGACTTGTGGAGCTGGACCGTACCTGGAGGTAGACCACTTGGTGAGACATACTCAAAGTGGACAGATGGACCTGAGGTGGAGAGGAGGCCATCTGTACCCACCCTTTAGGTGGTATTCCCAGAGGACGACTCAGTGGTTGCTGATTTACTTTACTATAGTTGTACTATCTTTTCAGTCATACTATTCTTACAGTTGGGTTTGAATACTAGCCCATTTACTTTTCAGCACTTACTTTTTTACTCTTTTTCACTTAGTGTTTACTTCAATTTCATACTCCATTGTGTTTGCTTACTTTCATAAAGGCAATTCCTTCACTTTTTATTGGGATTTACTCCTTTGGTGCTAGTCACCAGCCAATGGCCTATGGAAGGCGGTCTTGGGGTAGTCACGACACGGGCCCCGAGTACTAGTCATGATAGGTTTTATGAGGAAACATTTATTGACATGTAATTCCACCATGTCACATTGAAAATTCAATGTTCTAAGGATACAGTTTAGGGAATTTAATGAATCTATGACATAGTGAGAGAAAAACATGGAAATATTTTACCTTTCTAGGACATGAGAACTGAATTCATTCTTACCCCCTTGTTTTCTACACCAATCATTACTCATGTAGACATAGAGTGTTGGCTGAGTTGATTCTCGTGTAACAGGTTTTGATCGTGGATGGTTCTCTATTGCAGTTTTCAAGAGATAGCCAACAATCCCAAAGGTGTATAATGTTGGAACCAAGGATGTTTTATACTAGAAATGAAGCATGGTTTTTAATTGTCTTCAGCCATTATTAGAAGATCTGGATGTTTTCCAAGAAAGGGAACATATAGTTCAAGAGGAAAACAATATTGAAGGTGGTTTGGAAACATTAATTAAAGGAATGTAAAGGAATAATTGTATCAAAACATGGAATTGGAAAAGGTTGCATGCAATATATAAATGTGCGTAAAAGATGAGGTTGTGCGAAAGATGGTTATGCACCCAATACGACATCGAAAGGTTTTTCTCATGCTGTGAAAAAATATTATCTGCATTTAAAATAGACACATCCAAAACATGCTTGTAGGGCCATCGATAACTATAAATAGGCGGAAACCCCAATGGAATATTTAATAATTTTTTCCAATAATGATCTAGCTGCTCAATTGTGTAAAAGATTTACCGGATGTTAAACATGTGTGCAAAGCATTACTATAGTCTTCAATGTACAAGTCAATCTATTAGTGTAGTTTCAAGAAATATTATAGGTGTGCATAAAATAAAGGTTTCAAAAAATAAATCTTCCACAACAACCCCAAATCTTTCATGCCAGAGTTGGTGTTGCATATAAGTTCATTAGTGAGCATCTAAATGTTTTTGGATATTTGATTTGTTCGACCAATGCTTCCAAGTTCATAACTTCTGAACATTTAGGGAAGCAATGTCTCTTGCTTGACAATAAAAATGGCTTAAATTATAACCTATTGAAAGCACCACCAAGTCAATAAGCTGAGTAAGACTACACCCCCAATTGTGACCAAGGGGGAGTCAACCGAAGTGATCTGAGGGATGCAGAAAGCTATCCCTAAACTCATGTAAAGGTGTATGCATATAACATAGTGGCTATGGGAAAACATCAGTATTCTATAGCTAGTGATGATTAGTGGATTTTTGTTGGACCAACATACTATTGATATAGTAACCTTGGACGTATACCTTGGTGGCGAACCATGTAAAAGTGTTGTGTTGTCTTTCTATTGTGATTTTATTATTATAGATCTAATACATCATACATTTTTAATGAGTTCCTACCATCCTTGGAAAAATATCTATCACATTAAATAAAAATTTGACACCCTGATTCGCCCCTCCCCTCTTAGGGTGTTCTGGGGTCCTACAAACACTGCCTGAACCAACCCATAGCATGTACTCATGCTTCACAACCAGAAAACCTAAAAACTAGTGAAATACAGCACATCACAACATAGTCACTTCACCTCCAATTAGTTCACACAAAACCACAACTATCCCATATAACCAATTTCCCCAACATGGAAGCTTGTCACAATTTCATATTTATCAAGGTATTCGTTATTTAATTTCACATTTTAATTTAAGGGTTATCACAAATAACATGTAATCCTAGGGAATCTAATTAATATAAAAAAGTTTGTGAGATGAAAAGGTCCATATATATGTTTTCAACCTTATCTTAATAAAATGGAATCCATTTAGTGTCTTAAAAAAGAAACAAAAGATTCCATTTTCAGAGGGGTGTTCATCCCATATGTTCACAATATTACAATAAACATTAGGGTATTACAAAAATATGAACAAAACCCATTACCCCTTTAAAATTCAATTATCCATTATCTTATCATTTGTTATTTTAGTGGAACTATAATCCAAGGGTGAAATAGGAAAAACCCCTCCCACATGCTGCACGATAAAGTGAAAAAGGGAAAATCCTACCTCGAAGGGGTGTCAAAATTCTTCACATGAGAACAGATCATGTAACAATCATTTAGTTACATATCCCGCAAGATCTACATCAATATAAGGATTTCGTGACATAACCACACCAACTATAACTGAGAGATACCCCATTAAGAATCACAGATTAGCACACACTGTATAATGATGAAGAGATATGGAAGATAAAGTGACCACTTCGATGGAGACTACTAAATAAAAATAGGGAGAACATACCATGGATTACCCCAGATCACCAATGAATTATCACCAAGATCAAAATATTGAAGAGGGATGAAGAGGTATTGATGAACTCCTCAAGTTTTATAGTGTTCATCTAGAATGAACGAGATTACTGTAGTTATTGGTTTTGTAAAAACCCGAGCATATGGAATGTTTAAAATAATTTTTACATCATGGTATTATACAATGTGTAATCTCATATCATGTCGTATAATTCCTCACGGTCCACTATGCCAAAAAACATGCCGCATATCGATTTTAGTATTATTTTTCAGACCCTAGAATATTTTACACTCGGAATCTTGTTTTCATTCTATGTAAAATTTTTCACATCATGAAGCTTTCCAGAAAAAACTGTGAAATCAAAATTCATGCCATGAAATCTTCTTACAAGATGTATAACCTCCCTACATACAGTTTTTACAACCAATATTTTCAAAACTCCCTCTGATCCACCTCCAAGAACATCCAATGACCAATCTCTCAATTTAACGGACCTGGAAAGCACGAACTCTTTAATATAATATCCCACTTCATAGGGTATTTTTAAAATCCTCATATGATCTTATTTTTCTTCCATGGAAATAGAATATATGAAAAAATCATCAATGAATACTACCATGAATTGTCATAGGTAATATATAGATTCTATTCTATAAATCCATAATGATAAAAGGGATATTTTTAAATTTAAATGGCATCATTATAAATCCATATTATCTTTATGATCTATTAAAATTTATATTTGGTACATCACATATATTTATCCTTATATTAGGGTATCTTGGTTGAAGATCCAACATCCTGATGTACTAATATCCTCTAAAATAATTAAAATAATCATCAGTGTAGGGTATGAGATAATTTTTATTGACCATGATGTTGTTAAGATCATGATAATCTATGAAAGCACGTAGTGATCCATCATTATTAATGAAAATATGATAGATCACCAAATAGTGAAGAACAGGGGAATATAAAACCCCTATCTAGATAACTTAAATTTTATTCTTAATACTTATAATGAAACATAGTAAATTAAGTAACATATCTTTGGAATAATCACAAAACATGGTCTGAGTTCAACAAAAAATCCAACCCTTAATTTTGGGGGATGTTTAACTAATTAATCAAAAAATATAATATCATACTAATTTTAAATAGGCATGTCTTAATTGCTGACTTATCATAATTCACATGAGCAAAATATATCTGATAATTTTGTATTAAGAAATAAAGTAGGTGGGTTTCTTTCAATGGGAGTTCATAATCCAAAATTCATTTTTTTATTACACATTGATTAGGAATGTTGAATAGGATTTCCCTTATTGGAAAATATATATGATATCTATATAGGGAATATAGATCCATTATTTATTTACATTGAATTATAAAAATTGAATAAGTACAATATCTACATACACTATCTTCTAAAAAATATTTATTAGATAGAATTTATATATCTTATACACAATCATCATTCAGCCTGGTGTTTTCAAATATAATTAACTATCTATATTTTTAGGTGGTGAACATACATCCTTATCATTCTAGCATTTCATGAATGAATACAAATAACCATAATCTAATAAGAAATTATTATATTTGGATGGGAGGATAATTGTAACTTTTTTCCAATTCAATATCACGATCCACACGAGTCATTGATTTAGTATAACATCTTCTATGTCTCTATTTCATAATAGGATTCTAATGTTGTCACACCATGACCATAGTTTTCATTTATTAATTTATATTTTATTTACTTATATATGTTTGATCATTTCTATTGAGGTTTGATATGGGTTCCCAATTTTTTGGTTTGAAATTTTAAAATTTTCAATAGAATGTGGTACTGCGCATTGGATGGACATAGTTAGAAGTAAACATGCGAAAAAATGTGTGAGGGTATGACATAAAGGAAGTGAAATTTGGACTATTCTGATATTGTTTTTTGTGTATTATGTCTCACCTAGGGATAAACATGTGGTGCCTCATGATTTTCTTTAGGGACAAAACTGTAGATGCATGGGTTGGTAAAAAATTGAAAAAAAAAATTATTATCAAAAAATATTATTTTATTTTAATTTTTTATTTATCTTTTCTTATTTTTATTTTCTTCCTTTCTTATAATCTTGGGTTCCATGTGAGGCTCGATACTAATCCCTCTCCCGTTCGTGTTCCATCCCATTCATGTGGCCTCGATATTGGTCATTTGTTCCTTTGACTATTATTGTGATCATATCGGGGGACTGTTTTCTTTCCAATATCATTTATATATCATTATTCTAATATTTTTTTATTTCATATCAACATTTATTTTTTGAAATAACCTAAGTGTTCTTGGTGGGTTTTTTTATTTATTTCATATTCTTAGGGTGTGTGGTGGCCCTCTCAGGTTTGCTTCATGCATTTTTTCTCATCATATACCAAAGGTGATGTGTTTCAATCCATTTTGCAATGTATTCCACTTTTTGAGGTAGGTTATGATTTCAAATTTATTAGACCAGTTTTAATTATGTATTTTTTTGTTATTGTTGGTTTCTCCATGGTTTTTAGGAGGCCTTGTGGACCCTTAAATGCAACATGGATGGGTATGGATAAGATATAATATATATAAATATAAACTATTTGTTCATATTCAATTATAGATAGGGGAATATGTACATGGGGTCAAAAGTTATAAATACATATGAGAAGGTGTATATGAGTGTATGAATAATGGGGTTGTTTATGTGGCCATCATGCAATGTATTTTTTTGATGTAGTTGTTTCCATATATTTTCATTTTAAATATTCCATTTAATACTTGAGATTCATTGAATAAATTTTAAATGTCTTATTTAAGATTGTGATGAGGTATATTTATTTATTGTTCTGTTACCATGGTTGGAAAATTGATCATGAATAATTTAAAAGGGTTTTTTATAATTAAGAATACTTTTATTTTCTTGCACAGTGTTTGATAATATGTTAATTGGCCTTTTAAAATTAAATTTGGAATATTGAGATTGTTTTTCCATGTTTGAGGTTTAGAAATATTTTTGGTTGTGAATTAATCTTTCTAGGTGGATGTGATGACATTTTGGTGGTTTTTTATTATGTGTGGATGATTTTGACTTGTAGTCTACATTCTTATAATTCATAAAATGAAATTTTTGAATTTCTATTGTCTCCAATGTATGTTATTGGGAATTTTGGATTATCATTATGTTAAAAAAGAGCATATATAAGTCCAATCATGAATATAAATTATATTCCATAAAAATATCCATCTTGGTAACCTTGGTCTTCAAAAAACTATTATAAATTTTCCTCTCTCTTTCACTTCATTTCCCCAAATGGGGTTACTAACTCCTACCATTCTCTAAAGGAATTATTTGATTCTAATTGGAATTAAATGTTATTTCAAATTTTTTTACCAAAACATTACCCATGAAGAACCTTGATATGATGTTTTGTATCTAATTGGAATTAAAGGATTTTTTAACACCTTCCGATTTAGACTTATGTTTTCACCTTGGTTTTGAAATGATTTTGAGAAGAATGGTATTACTTATGAAATGGTTTTGTTTTTTATATGTAAAATCCCAATTTTTACACTCTAATATATTAGAAATTGGTTTTAAATTCAAGTGATTTCTAGGGATAAATGTAACTTAAAAGATGTCATATGCATGATGGGATCCCCTACGGTCATCCTACCATTGAGAGGTTCATCGTATAGTTAGGTAGAGTATTGGGTAAGTCATGAATGATAGAATATTTGATTTATGTATAATATAAATCATATGATATCCACATAATTATCTTTACTATTATCATGGGATTACTGGATGCCATCTAGAGGTCCGAGTGTAGATTACATTCTTTTCTCGATTGGATGTATTAGAACACGCTAGATAAGGGATAAGACAACTGGTATTTTCCACTAGTGGGTCTAGTTTTGAGAATCCATGTTGGTTAGTGACTACAAGGTTTCTCTGTAATCAAGATGGTTGTTCTGAACTGAGGGCATAAAATGATTGATTCTAGGGATTTTTAGGAAAAACCTATTATTACAAACCTGTTGGTTAATGTTTTATTTTTTTATAAATTTAGTAACTGGTTTTATAATTATATATCATCTTCCACTAATATTTTTTTCTATTATTATATGTTTATTTAGAATACTCTTATGGTAATGTTTAACTTTATATTTCTTTTCCTTTTTACACTATTCATATTATAATTGCACAATTATTTTGGTTTTAAAACTAGCTTATTAATATAAGAATATGATTTGGTTATTTTAAATATATGAAAATAATTATTTTCATAAATAAATTTTCAAATAAGAATTCATGGATTGTTTTTGGAAATGACATGTATGAATTCTAGGGATCATAAATACTGAGATGTTTTATGGTCACTCCCGACATGTTATACTCGATGAAAGAATACAGAATATGGTTTCTTGTTTTAGCTTCTCATATGGGTTTTCTCATAATGTGGGTTGGTCTTGTGGATGGTGATTATTCCACAGTCACCTTGGAGTATGTTCAATTTTATTTTTTCCCACTTATTGCATTTAATTTATATTTATAGTTCATAGTTATTTATTAGTTTTCTATTTAAGGGTATTAAGCATTCCCAATTATGTTATCCTTGTATCCCAAATGTATCTTCAACCGCCGGATGATCGGGACTACCTCTTGGGCCTTCTTGCAGATTGTCTTGGGGGACAAGGTTGGGGATGACCTGGGATGGTTTTTGAAAAGATGGTATCAATGTGTCCCTTTATTATTTTCTTCATATGGTTGCTTAGAGATAGGATTCACGGGGTTCAGGAAGTAGGTATGTGATAGTTATCCTGAGCACTTACTCATCCTAAGCCTTTATTTATCGGGTTTCGATTGGGACTTGTGTATTTAAATTTGAATTCAAGGTTTATGAAATTGTATTATCTTTTGTTTTTTATGGTTTGGGGGATGTTAGTGGATGTGAACCAGTGTTACATAGAGATCTCACATAGAGGAGAGACCCAAGTGTAGCATGGGTGCATGGATCAAGATACTCCTAATGGAATGTTCTTGGCCAGGACATGGTTTGTTAATCCATGTCGCCAAGTATATCATGGAATGTAGTTCCCTATTTATATAGTTTTAGTATATATTATGATTTTTAATGGTTTTGGATAGTGTGGGTAGATTTTGAAATCAAAAATAGTATTATAAAAAATGGATTTTAAAAGGAAGCTAATTTTAGGAAATATTTTTTATTTTAAATGTGGGTTTTGGTGTTTAAAATTGAGACTAGAATCAGGTTTTGGTATTTAAAAAGATTCCTTGTAATACAGTTATTTTTATGTTGTAATGGATATGGTAATTTCTAAAAAAATGATTTTGGTATTGATTTGTGATTTGAGTTACATGAGCATGGAGTTTTCATTTGAAATATCTATTTTCATTGGATGTTGATTATGATTCTTGTTTCCATCATGTATAGTGTATGTGACATAGATAGATTAAAAAGGATTCTAAAGAGTCTAATCCATTATTTGGCCCTATATAGATTCATATTGGGTAGTATGAGATGAGTAATTATTCATGTCATCTAATTTTCCCTGGTGGTCAGGGACCTTTAGACGTTTAAGAGAGGAAAAGATCATGTGTTCTCAACAAGGTCAATTCATGGGGAAGGGTGGGATAAATCATCAAGAATGAGGTATTTATTATATCTAGGGATGGTGTTGATCAATTTTCTGAAAGCACATCTCATTGAGTTGGGTATTCCTCCTGAGGTTTAGGATCATGTTCTGCTGACCAGAATAGTTTTATTCGTGAGATTAATTGATGAGGGGTTTGGAGATGACCTAGATTATTTTATGGAAATCTCATGGAGGTGTAAATATAGATTCTCATGGTTATAATAAATTTTAATGCTCAAGATATATGTGTGAGGAAAAGGAAAACATTTTTGGGATGTATCCTCTATTAGTTACACCTTTTTGTTAGACATACAATTTTCTTGTTTGCTTCTAGAGTGGTCAATTTGGTAATTTGAATCTGTATTTAAATTAATACCCAAAGAAAATTCGATGGTGTGGCCTCTTGGGACATATAGTGATGTTTTGAATGTTTTTCCCCCGTTAGATGAAATAACAGTTGGAGGTTTTTTGTCTCCTGACTATGGGTAAATAGATGCTTCATGCCACCTGGGTTCCAGCTGTAGGACCTGAAGTTAAGATCCTTATAACATCCTAAATTTCCATGTACTGGGGATCTTGGACCAAATTTTTTTGAGACATTGAATTGGGAATATTTTATGTTTTCCCTATTATGGTTTACTTGTTTTTGGAATCCTTCTTCGATGAAGATCAAGTAGAACACATTTTATTACAATTCTTCTAGTTGTGCCTTAATGGTGGGGTGATTATCATGTCTTGATTTTTTTAATAATTATCAATCAATTGTAATGGTTTATTTTTTAGTTGTTCAAGATTATAGATTCTCACGTCTAGTAATAATGATGAGTAATTTTTTATTTTAATGCTTAGATTGGTGTTTTTTCATTATGCCCCATTCTGTTGGGGGCTTTCATGATCATTGGTTATTAAGGATGGGGAGGAACCTCTCTTTTCCTCCATGTGGTTCCCTAACATTGTTCCATCCTTATCTAGTTGGGTTTGACTTGTGGATTTGAAAGGCCACCATGATGTCGCTATGTCACTATGTGGTATCAGGTTCAATCAATGTGCATCGATTGGATGAGTGGATTTCTAGTAGAAGAATGTTTTTTTTGGAGAATTTTAATACACAGATAGTAGTTTTCATTTATATATTTTTCTATTTATTACACGATTCTTGATCTTTTTTATGAGGTTTGGGTTTGTTTATCAATAATTTTGTGTAGAAAAATTTTAATTTTCAAGGTAAAGGGATATTATCCGTGGTTAGATGTAACTAGGAAAAAACCAGGTGTGAGGGTACGTCATCAGTATAGTACCATTTGGCATGGGTGGAGATTGGTTCTTCCAACATCATGACTTACCTAGTGGTAACTATGTGCTGTCTCATTCTTCAATAGTAGATATAACAATTTTGGGACATGGATTGGTATAACATGCATAAATAATGATTTTTTTCAAGAAATTTTATTTCATTTTTTATTTTTATATCTATTTTCATTTTTATTAATCTTATTTATTTCTCCCTTTTTCATTTATCCTTATGTGTGATGACGAACTCTCCTCCCTATCCTAGCTTTGAGACAACCGGCTTCCCATGACGTAAATTATTGGTCATTTATTCAATTAACTCAAAAATCTTAAGTTTGTATTTTCTCTCTTCCTTCAGACTCTATTTCATTATGATAATGTTTTTCACTTCTATATCTCCAGATATTCTTTTTTTAATGCTAGGGTTTTGTCTGGGATGAGTTTGGATGTTTTTATTTTTCATAGGGAATGAGATGGGTTTCTCAGGATAGCTTCATGCACATTTTGGAATATACCACTAAAGGAGAAGAATTTCAAGTCATTTTGTTTCATCCAGAAACCATTGAGGTATCTGTTAATTTAATATTTTAAATGTATAATTTTAATTTGGGTTTTTGGGTTTATTTAGTTATCTTTTTGGTTTTTTAAGATGTCTTGTGGACCCTTGAAAGTGACTTCCATGTGTAGGAATAGGTATGAATGTATATAAATATGAACACTTTGTACATGATCTCTCATGGAATGGAGAATATGATCATTGGTTCAACGATTATAAATATATATCTAAAGTTGGATATGTTTTTAAGTATAAAGGTGTTGTTTCAAGTGGTCATTTTCAGAAGTGAAATGTATTGAGGTTGGTGTATCCATCCATTTCATTTTGGAAACATTCCATTTGATGCTTCTAAGTCTATAGTTTTAATTTTCTATTTATGATTATGTTGTTTCAGATTCATTTATTATGGGGTTTCCATATTTTAATAATTAAAAAATATTATTTCCATATATTTTTATAAATATTACTATTTATATATGCATGTAAAGTGTTTGATAAAATGTTAATTTGATAGTAAAAACTAAAATTAGGAACGTAGGGATTTTGGTCATACTTGTTTGAGTTCATGTAATTTTTTTTATAATTGAACTTTGCATGTGGTTGGGATGCATTTTTACTATTTGATGATTTTGTGTGGAACATTCTGATTTTTAATGAAAC
The DNA here is from genome assembly GCA_963277665.1 of Viscum album. NCBI lineage: Eukaryota > Viridiplantae > Streptophyta > Magnoliopsida > Santalales > Viscaceae > Viscum > Viscum album. Next base: position 1,895,032,591 of record OY728151.1, read on the forward strand.
ATATTGTAATTATTTAATAGGAATTTGGGTATTTTTTATGTTCACACATGTATATCCTGGTGAATGTGTTCATATTTATATATGGACATATTTTATATAAAGATATGAAATGACATGTAAATAATAGTCCATAAAAATTTCCTTTATGATACCATTAGATTACATAAAACACTATTCAAAATTTACATCCCCTTTTCCTATTCATTTCCCTGAATGGATTTTCTATATACAAATATTTTCTGATGGTATTTTTAAACTCTCAATCACATCAAATGTTGTTTCAAAATCAAATGATAAAGACATGGTATTTTTGGCACCTTGATATTAATTTTAATAAATAATATTCCTAAAATGTTTGTTTTTCACATTCCAATCATGAATTATTTTTTCATCATGGGTTTTGAAATGATTTTGAGACTAATGTTGTTTCATTTGGAAATGGTCTTTGATGGGTAATCATTATATACTGATTGGTACATTTTGATATCATTGAAATAGGTTATAAATTAATTTCATGTGTAAGAATGTATGTAACTTGAAAAATGATATTTTTATAAAGGGTACCCCAATTGTTGTCCAACTGATGAGTGGGGAATCATAATGATGGTGTCAGGGATTGGGAATGGAATGAACAATGGACACTGTGAGTTGTCTTCAATTCAATGAATTTTATATCCTAAAAATTATTCTTTCTATGATTATCATGGGAATCTTAAATGTCACCAAGATAGAAGAGTGAAAATTACATTTACGACCCAATTATATGGATTAAAACTCTTAGGATAAGGTATAGTCTATGTGCAATGTTTAGTTGATAAAGCTAGATTAGATAATCTAGTTTAGTTATTGAATATAAAGTTTCATGGTAAACTAAAATGTGGGTCCAAACTAATAAAAACCATTGATATCATCAAGGTATTTATATTAAGATCCCATGATTAAATACCTATATGTTCCAATTTATTTTGTATAACATTAGTTTCAAGATTTAGTAGTATTTCTCTACTTTCAGTTGTATTGTTTCCATTTATTCCAATTTTCATTACATTACCACGCCAGTTATGTTTTTCTTGATTTTAAATTGCTTTTTCATTTTCATCAGATTGTGATTCCACTTGGGTTTTTTTTTCAAATTTTGTTATTTAAAAGTGAATATGATTTGTAAATTTTAAGTATAAAAACCATATTTTTAAATATATTTTCAAAATCTTATTTATAGATAGTCTTGTGAAAGGATATGTATGGATTCAAAGGTTCATACTGAATGAGTTGTTTTATGATCATTCCATATTTTTCCACTCAACATCAGTAAATCTGACCTTTGTTTGGTGTTTCATCTTCTAATCTAGAATCTATTATGGAGCGCGTTGGTCTTGTGGATAATGGCGACATAGTGGTCATGAGGAGGTGTGTTTAATATTTTATATCATTTTACTTCCAGTGTTTATATAATTTTTTTTTTGTATTTATTTATTTTATATTTTAAGGTATAAATCATTCCTAATTTTATTATCTATAATTCTTAGATATATTATCGATCCTAGGAGGATCAGTAATGCCTCTCGAGCCTTTTCAAGGATCAATATGGGAGACCAGTTTGGGGTCAATCCAGGTAGGTTCAGGAAAAATTATTATTATCCCCATTAGCCCTTAGGTTTTAGAAAATATTCATTTACTACCTAGGGTCCATAATATTATAGCATTGAAGTGTGGGTGGATCATTTTTCATGATACTATTTTTATATACAATTTTATTTTTATCATTCATATTTCTTCTACAATCATTATCTCTATGTATAAAACATGAAATATTTATAAATTTACTCATTTTATTTGGACAGTCTCAGGGGTGTATCTCCCATATTCTTTTGAATTTTTTATGTTCAAATTTCATCCCCCATGTGATTTTTAAATGTAATCTCAATGATAGTCACATCTTCCCTAGTTTCATAAAAAATAAGGGCATGAAATTTCTATTGCCACTATAATCACACTTTCAATAATTTCTTAATAACATGAAATATAACATATATCTAATGTATTTAAATAAATTGCAGTTATTACACAAAATAATAACCACATATTACTCTTAAAATAAATAATAAAACATGATACAAACCTTGTGAGTCTCTTAAATTATTTTTCATATATTATAATTGATTAAACCTCATTGTTTTCATCTCTATTAATTAGGATTACATTTACATGAGAAATGATCCAAGAAAATATTAACTAATGAATATTTTCATGAACTAGACCCATCCCATTGTGCCAAATTACTCATTTTTGTTCATAATCCAAATGATATTGCACTAATTTCTAGACTCACCATTCTTATGATAAAAAATAAAATTTCCTTCTCATGGTTTTAATGTTGGAGGATGGAAAATATATAATCTATTATGTTAATCAATTTCTCCATAATTAGGGTGTTGGAAAACTAATAGGTGGAGGGTGAATGTTTCCATATATTATAATTAATAAGAAAAATTCTCACATAACATTATGAAGTTTATAGTTTAATATTATTAACATTATTATTAATTGTTTGGGAGTGTTTAATGAGCATCAAAATAATATTTTTCAACCCCTTTCTAATCTTATCAATTTTTTCTTTTGGGTAACCAACAAATTATCAATCACATCCATTGTTAAATAGGTTCCTCCATTATCATTCCATTTATTGTATAGAGATAAAAGGATGAGAAAAATTAATTTAATATATGTGTAAAAATAAATCTATGTGCGTAGAATAAATAACTCAAAAAAATGACATTTATATGCATTTTAAAAAAATATATAACTCTAAATGTAGGATATCAATAAATGTTTATAATCAAGTTTCATTACCTAAAAACACAGAATTATCCCCAAATGTTTTTAAAATAGAAACATTGTCATCAAACCCATATCTTTATGAAGTTTCAAACCTAGTGTAAATTTTTTCCAGTATTATGTGCACCGAGGGAATATCAAGTTAATACCCAACCAACCTTTTCTATATTTATTAACCCTTGTATAATAATTGTTATAAATTACATCAATTTGTTTCTATACATTATACAATTCCATTTGAAATAAACCAATCTATCTTTACCTTTCCATATTTTTATGAGGTTATCCTATATTTAAACTCAAATATATGGGGTTTCACTAATTGTTTCACATCATATTCCTAAAAATTAACTAAATCATGTTCTAATATAATCTAATACACTCTAATCCCACACTAATAGATTTGGTGCAATAAATATATTCATTATTACCAAATTTATATGGATTGTGGGTAAAAAGGACAAAATTTACATCATTATACATATCATATTATTATTTAATGATAATAACTCCCAAATAAACATATAAATACCAAAAACCAATGGTTTTGTTTCATTGTTTATAAGCTATATTTAAATATTAAATAATAAAATTAAATAGATATAATTGATAAAATATCATAAATAATTCCTCATAAACAAAGTCATATATATAATTCCCTAGAGAAAATGGTAACATTTGAATTTGTGAGCTCGAATGATCACTACGGGGAAAATATTATTAATGAGTTATTATGGGTTAGATCATAAGAATCAATGAAAACATGACCATGGGAGAGATATCAAATTAATGGGTTAATTAAACCATCATAACTATACAGAACACATGATATGAGTTCATCTGTCTAGAAAAGGTGAATCATAATCCAGGTTGTCTGATTTTTGAAACAGGAAAAAATAATCATGATCCATTGATAATATTATGGGAATAAAATATATTAATGTGGAATAACCATTAGAATTGTATACAAAAACATTATGAGAATATATTAAATGGTATTATGTCTACACATATTTATATGAACATATAATAACCATAATTATGTTCATGCGTAGTCTTATAAAGATAGAATGACCACAATTATATATATACATAGTCTTGTTAACATAACTTAACTGAAATTACATATATACAAATATTTATTATCCCATGACATATATCACTTTATGAAATCTATATGTTGGTTATATAGGACCCCAATCGTTAAATAATGATAAACTATACAAGTTTCCACAATATAAAATAAATAAAATATCATATCACGATGAAGTAATGGAATGAAAAAAATCTGTACCATTTCAAATGGTATCAAAAAATTGGACTTCATGAATTCCATCACACATTTCTAAAATTCAATCACATAAAAGGTGTATATAATAATTTAATTCATAGGATTCCTCATGAAACCAAATTTCAAATAAGAGTGATCCTTTAGTTATATATAGGAATAATGGTTCAAAAAATTGGAATGTATTTTTCTTAAAAAACATTTATTAATGTTGTCCAAAGGGATAAAGTTATAAGTTAAATTTTAATGTTATGTTCAGGTATAAATATTAATTTTTTTTAAAAAATATGTAATGTATAAATGAAAATAAATAATGATTAACTAAAAAAATATGGAGTTGAAGATAAAAGGTATGGTTGTAAAAAAATTCATTTTTTTATCTTTTCTAATATCATTATTAAAACCCACATTGTTTAATGTGTAATAAAGACCCATTTTTAAAAAATTTAATGATAAAAATATAAACCTTGAGTGGAAATATGTATTTATAATGATGAAAAATTTATGAAAAAAAATTTAGAACCAAATAACAGGGACATAGAATAAAAACAATCAATAATGAGAAAAAAAATATTTCTACGAATGTTATACTTTAATGAAAATGAAATTAATTGTAGAATAATATTTTTATTAAAACTGTAATTTTCTCAAGTATAAAAGAATTAATATATTATTACATAATAAATTCAGTTATATATGAATCATAGAATAAATGATTTCTACACGAAATGTCATAACTCAAATAAATGAAATTGATTGAAGGAAATCACTTACATTGGATTCCTACTTTTTGGGACTGTATATAAACTCATATATATTTTGGATTAATCATATTAAAAACATATTTAAAAACCTTATTCATTTTTCCAATTTTATATAAAATAAATGTAGTCTTTGTTTATATATCTATTAGTTTGTTGTTATATATTTTCAGTATTTTATGTTAGTGATTTTTATTATTTTTCATGGGAATTGTAATTTTAATATTGATCCTCATTATTTGATACAATTTTTATCATTAATATATATATAAGAACATTAATATATATTCTAATTTTTTTTATCATATTCTAACATAATTCCATTATTTTTTTGTTATTATTGACAAATATGAAATTGGTGATGATATAGTTTTGGTAAATGTTATGAAACAAAAGCTAGAATATTAATACTACATTAGATACAGATATAAATCGTAATTTATAAATAAATATTATTAAGAATGTAAAAAATATAATTTCTATTCAATTAATAAATTATTATAGACATCCTTTTATGGTTGTTTTGAATAATTAAATATAATATTCCTAGAGGTTGTTCTACGCAGTTAACATAATTGCGGTTTCTAGTTCTGAATGGATTAGTTAGAGATAAATCATCATTCTCATATAAATATAATTAATTTTTCATATTATAATAATTATAAATTTTTAAATCGGTGTGGTTATGATAAATGGTTTGGATAAATTTAAAAATTCAATGTTTTAGAGTGTATAATACTCATGTTGAGGACATTAATATTCATTAGAATGACCTCTTAGAAATGGAGAAATTGGGACACTATTATTCATCAAGGGGATAATAAATGTGTAATAATACAATAATGCTGATAAAAAATTAATAAATTAAAGGTATTTAATAACGATAAGGGTATCATGATATTTTTGGAAATGAGTTCATTTCATTAGTGAAAAATGGACCTTTTCATGGAAACTAAATTTATGTGATTGGTAAAGATGGAATCACATTACAGATTGATGAGTTTGGTGATGATATGATCCTGGGAAATATGGTTGCATCATTTTTAATGAATAATGACTTTCCATATGGTATAAGTGTCTATTTAATTTTGTAAATTTGTGTCATGGAATATTACTACACTTTTACCACTTTTCCTTAATTTTTTATTTTTTATGCTAATTATATTTCCCTAAAAATATAATATCTCACCCCTTTCCAAATTTCAATTTTAATGATGATAATTTCCCTTCCATTTATTCAAATTCAATTTATCAATATGGTAAAATCATATTTTAATTTAAATCATAACATATATAAAGAAAATTATTATAGAATAAAAGTGTGTTTTAAAATATTAAGTAATCAAATTTTTTCCCAATCAATTAATAGTAAAATTTATGTTTGACTATTATTAATATCAATAATTCATTTTATTAAAATCATAATTTTGGATATTATATATTTTTTAAAATTATAATATGTAGTCCAAAAAATAAATTTTTTATAACATACCATTTAAGAATAAAATAGTTTTATTAGTTCTTTCGACAAAGTAATTGAATACATTTGTATTAAAAATGTCTTTTCATTATTGTTAAATTAAAAATTTGAATTTTATTCGATCAAATGTGATAAATATATTATTTATTTTTCTGACAATAACAATTTATATTATTCAAAAATCTTTTTAAAACCCCCAAAAATTTATCTCTTTCAGTCCAAATGATATGACAGATAACCCTAAGAGTCACATGTGGAAATTCAACTAGAAAATATATGATAGTAATTTTTTAAAAAATTAGCTTCATCTAAAAAAGAATATTATAAAGATTTTTTTTTGAAATCAACATGGAATTAGTTTATGAAAAAACCCTTATGATGCTACCTCAATTTACAGATCCGAAAAATTATTTAAATACAGAAATATTCTATTACATGATACTATTTCTTCTAGTTTATGTTTTGTTTTCATAATATTGTATTATTTATACCTTCTAAATTAATTACTATTTTACAATGATCATTTTCTTAATTATTGAGTAGTACATTTTTATTTAGCATATTGTGTAAAATAATATATTTTAATTTTAATATATTATAGTTTTTAGGGTGTTACAGTGGCACAAAAAACATTGTCAGTTCTTATTAATAGATAAATTTATACTGTAATATGTCACAAGAAATCCAAATTCTTCAACTATGTGATCGTATAAAGTGTTTTCAATTATCTATTCAAGGAGATATAAAATTGATAAGATGTATTTTATTATCTATCCATTTAATGGGGTGATTATATCTCAGCATTTATTATATTTGATAATCATGATGTTTGGGAGATCGTTGAATGAAAAAATTGAAAAAAATGGAGATATAATAATATTTAGTTTTTGTGAGAACACTGATATATGTTTAATTTAATCATTGGTCATATGATAAAAAAATCTAAAAATTCAAATATAAAATATCTTTAAAAATTATTTTCATGATAACATTAATTTTTATATTTTTTAGACCAAATCATTAGTCATTAATTAGAGAAAAATGATATAAGAATAGTAGATGGACGAGATACATGATGCAGGATAATTTATGTTGTCTCACTATTTTTCTCTCTCAATTTATATATATGAAATTGGAAATATATCATATTATAAATGTTAAATTAAAATAAAATGACCTTAAATTATTTTCTAAAATATGGGGGCAAATCAAACATGAAAATAAAATATTTGGTACATTATAAATAAAACTTTTTTATAGGTTAGTACGAATTAGTGTGAATTTTTATTTTTCTATTTAGATCAAGGACATCAAGTTTTTGTCTTTCTTTATGTGACTTATGAGATGTTTTCAAGTGGTTTTTTTTGTGGTAGAACACCAGATATGGGTTCTTGGGAGTTAGATTATGGAACTATATAGACTTTTATAGGAATACACCTCAAATAGGGTATTTGTTTTGTGTCAATTGGTGATGGTGGGAGACAAGAACATATTGGAGGGTGCTATGGTGGGGTTCCATAGAGCTGTGATGGGGGGTGTTGGGCCTCACATCTATCATGGGAGACTATAAAAAAACCTATGTAAAATGTACTCATAAACCAACATAATGAGGACAGACCATGGGGGAGGACCACATGGTTAGACCCTTTCTGTTTAATGGAAAAAGAAGACAATCTTAGGAGGGTTATTCTATAGAAAGTATTGTCAATGATATATTTTGTAGGGACCTATATTTTCATTCTCTAACCAACCAATAGAGTTATTATTTTATGAGGGAATTCTAGTATATTCATTGTGGGACATATTTTCTACCCCTTGAGATCACTTATTTTTAATCAAATGAAATAGTGGAAATATCACTCTTTATCTCTCCATACACCTCCCCTTTTGTCATTTCAATATATATTATTAGGGTGGGTTTTGGAGTTTTGATTCTTTATAATATGTATCCCCTTCCCTATATTTTTCTTTAGTCATGGATCACATTGAATATTGGTTCATGGGATAGGTTTGTTTAGATGATTACATAATATATAATTGAAATCATCCAGTATTATTGATCTTTTAGGAGAAACTTTTAGAGGAGGTTCTAGATGGAGGATTCAAATCCTCCCATTAATTGTTCACCTTATGGTATGTTTGATCAAGGATTTATTGATGTTATTTTTGTGATTATTTGTTAAATTGAATTTTGATTCAGGGATTTAATTTTGGGATTTTTTTTGGTTTAGTTTCATGTGCATGCTGGGAGTGGTCCACACCCTATTGCTCAAGGTTATATCATTTTTATTTAACTTGGTGAGATATTATAAATTTTTCTACTAAGTTATATTGATTTTAAGGAATTGGTTAATTATTTTAATTAGGTTTAATTAGGATATATATTCTTGTAAACTCATCGGAGGTCATTAACTTCAAGGGATGAAAATAGGTTTTACAAATTAGGGTAGTTGGATCATATTTTATTAATAAATTTTCTTATTTGTTTATTATAGGTTTGTGTACAGTAATTATTAATATTGTAAACATGTTTTATGAGTTTTCTTTTTCTTTCCTATATTGGAGTGAGATCATTCCATCCGATAGATAACATGGATCATATAGATTGAAAAACTTTTAAATGGTGGAGCCTTGGTTTTATGTGTAATAGTGGACATATTTATGGTTTTCATGGGAAATTGGGATTGATTTATAAGATAAAGAAGACTTAATTCTATAATATCTTTTAAAAATATTATACACAAATGGAATTTTAGTGGAAATGTGATGATTTTAAAATATGTTCGGAAATGGAATTTGAAAACATTCATGCGGTTTTCAATGAATGTTTTGATGGGATTTTTGAAAATGTCCAAAAAATATTAAGAAAAAAGGACATTCCTTTTTTAAATTAATTTCAATAAATAATTTTTTCATGTTTTCAATGGAATTATAAAGGGTAATGGATGAGTTTTTTTATATTTTACCTCATACGAGGGATAATCTATATTCTAATTGTTATATTATTTTGTAAATGTCCCCTTGTATTGATTTCATTATGTGCTTCTTATTGAATTTTGACAAATGAATGTTTCCTGACAGCTGATGATATTTTATAGTGGTATAAAAGACTATATTGGGTTGGGTAGATGTGGATGACATATTAGAGTGTAGATATAGGTTTGAAGAACCCTAGTAGAACCTCCTATGTGTAAGAAGCGAATGGTAAGGGGATGATATGTTGAATGATTTTCATTAAGAATATTTTTGAAATTTATTCTATATGGATAGATGGATAATGAGATTTGTGAGTTTAGATCCGAAGTGACCTATGCCCTACTAATGATATGATTATCATATGAGATATTAATAATTTCTCATTTATTATAAAATGTGCATATAGAATATGATTTTTTGATTCACGATATATTCTTGTGTGAATCATGTGGATCTCAATGCATTGTACAACCTTTATTGGGAAAGAACAAGTAGGACTACCATGGTTGGGATGGGTCCTAAGATGTTTGTACAGTCTTTGAAATACATGACTAATATAATTTGGGTTGATATTAGATGTGTCACTATACATGATTTAGAATTCATAGTCACATCTACAATGTTTGGTACATCCCTATGTTATATGGTGTTCCTCGATATAAGATTTACAACCTCCATAGAGTAAGAAGGGATGATTGGAATACATCTAATGTGGCATATCTTTAGTTATAATGGATAATTAGGACACATGGTGTGAGACCTCCCCTAGGTGAGAAGTGATAACAAATATACTTGGTTTGTGACTGAATATATTGATAAGCATTAGTCCGATTCTAGAGGAAATTATACCCTAGAAAATAATATAATGTTCAAGCAATGTTGGAACACCCTTCCCAATTAATATTTCAAGGGATTAATGTTTGACTTGAACCTATAACATATATATTTAGGTATGGGTTGTAGAAATATATGACACTCTTCCATTAATATTTGGTTATGAGACGGTTTTTTGCATGATGTGACTATCTCTCCTCTAACATTTAGCCAAAACACGTTTAGAAAAGTACAATTATGGTATATTTATGATACAAAAACCCAAAATGTATTATTGTATATCCATTGCATGTTGCTTATTTTTCTGTGTGTTGGATGGAAATTAATTCACTCTCTATATATTTATTTAATTCATATTTGGTTTACCACCACCACAGTCAAATATTTTTGAGCCCTTGAGGATTCTTACTAGGTCGACGGACTAACCCTAGTGATTTACATATCATGGGATTAATTTTATATATATATATATAGACATCCTCATTTCCTATTAGTTAATATGAACTTCTTCATGTTTATTTCTAGATATATTAATAATATATTATTGAGGTCAGAGACAAGACAAGAGGTTATGTGATATAGGATGGATTCCACAATGGCTAACTTTTAGCATATGTTAAATATGTGTATTTTATCATTTATTATTTATTTCTCTTATTAATTTTATACAATTATATTTTTGTACTGATCTTTTATGATTTTATGTATTATGAGAATAATTTAAAACTCTCTATTCATTAATATGGGTACCTGATTAACATAGAGTTAAATTTTCCACATGTTTTGGTATTTATATTACGTCCATGGGTCATAGAAAATTTTAGGTTGATATTGAACATCCTTTGGCCATTATATTGATGATTTATTAACCCTATTAATATTTTAGGCCCTTACATGAGGCCTATAGACTCCGGTGAATAGGTAGGTGGGGATGAGTTCATGTGATGACCCCACTGCTTTTTCATTTGGGTGATATTTTCTTAAAAATTATAAAATAATATCAAAGTGTTATTTGAGATAATATATAGTAAGTTATAGGTAGAATAATGGGTTTGAATACTCAATAGATTAATATAGGTAATACCTAGAATGTATGGTATTGATTTAAACAAAAGTTTCTAATCAAATTATAATATTGGGACTATGAACACTTTGAGGAGTGTGGTGATGGAATTGAGATAAAATATAAATGTGGGATGGATGAGACATGGGAGTTGTCATAGGCTTTAGATAATATTTAATGATTTTTATATTCATTATGATAATGGAATTCTTAGGGAAGATACATGAACCACTTGGAAGTGCTTCACAAAATGCCGTCTCATTAGAAGAAACTGTTAATTGATGAATAAAATATAGTAATCGATATCTTCTCCAATATATTTTAAGGAGAGATTAGAAAAATAAGGCTTTGAGGGGATAATCTAGCTATTTTTTACTGTGATCATTGGCCTCTAGATGAAAATTATTTTTCGGATGGTTGTGTTTTGAGGGAAAACTAGTTAAATAAACTCTCAATCAATGTAATGTGGTGTCAGTTAAATTGTTTTATATAATATTTTAACTTGATATTTATCATTTATTTGATTTTATTGAAATAGGTTTGGATTTTTGGGATTTGAGAAAATATGAGGAAGATAATTTTGGAAATTGTATTTCAAAGTGGATTTTGAAATTGGATTCATTTTTAGTAAAAGGAATAATTAGGAAATGATGTTGATGAATGTTATTTTTTAGTAAAACCCCATAGATAGATAGGGGTATTTTGGAATATCATGTGATTTTGGTTTTTGTAATCTTTTATGGCCTCTATTTAAAGGAGAAAACTAGTTCCTATGCCTTTTTTATTTTTTTATTTATTGAGTGGTGACCCAGATGTTTGACTCAGGTTATTGAGATTTATTTTATATATAATTAGAACATCCATGTGATGTTAGTTTTTTTAGACCTGGATTGGTTTAGTTTTGGTATAAGGAAACTAGTTCTTTTGTAGAATGGTTTACATGATTTTTTGATGGAGTCTAATGGATAACTAGGTGTTGGATTGCGAATCTAGATAGATTGTCTTGGATTATTAAATAGTTCAATGTTTGTTAGGTTTATCTATTATATATTGGTGTTGGTATATAATAACTACAATTTTTTGGGTGGATACATGGTTTTCACTATTACATTAGGGATTCAACGGGTGATTCAAATAGTGGTGGGCACCATTTGGATAGATCATATTTTTGATTTGTGATTATTTTTTCTCATAACCATAATCTTATAGATGAATTAGATTTTGAAAATTTGGTGTTTTTTTATTGATGGGTGTGATTGGGAAACATCTACGTGTTTTTTAATTAGAGTTTCATGTTGGTGATCATGTATGAGTCATGTGGCCTTATCTTGTCATTACACACAGTATTGGAAAAGATGTGGTTATTGGGAATATAGTTTCATAGATAGTGATGCAATGATATGAGAATTAAATTGATAGGGAACATAAAATGGGTCATATATATATATATAACCCACAGATTGGTTAAGCATGATGATATGAAGGAATTTCCACATGAGTCAAGTTGGCTTTGTGTAAGTGCTCATTTGTAGAGTTTAAAGAAATATTTGGTTGGTTGAGTATCAAACCATAGAAATGAGATGAGAAATGGATTTTGAATTTTTTTTAGGGAATTGTCTATACTATAACTACTTTAGGGATCATAACATCACGTTCTATATATGAGGAAATATATCATTACGTAATGTCGGGCACTTCTGATGAAGGTTGGTCAGAGAAGGACTTCCCGGAGTGGATGAATGGAATTAGATACGTTGAGGTAGAATTATCCTCATATGAATTTATAGATAACATAAGGAAGAATGATTATAAATAATTTAATATTGTAATGTATACTGTAATTGGATGCATTGAGTGTAGATAGATTGGTTTATGAAAAACAATGTATTTAGTGGTCGGTGTTGTGCATCAGAAATCCACCAGGTGTTCAGTGATAAAACATAGTGCATGATAATTGAATTTACATTTATGAAGGGTTAATATTTATGGATGGAGCACTTCCATAACTTCTTCTGAATGATGAATGCTGTAGTGGGTATTTTTTAATGACATGTATTACAATTGTTTAAAGACCACAATGGTGAATTTCAATTTTCTTATTTTTATTAAAGAGTTGGAGTTTTCACCAATTTTTAATAAATTTATGAGACATTTAGGGAGTGTACATTATATGGATAACTGTTGTAGTGGGTTGTTGGGAATTTTAATAGTAAAATCTATAGCCGTGAAGGGGAGAACACTACAACATAGGGCATTTCAGCATAGGGTTAGATGAATCTTCAGTACATTATGTATTGTGTGTTCAATGGTGTGGTTCCCAAGTGTCTCGAATGGAGTTAAGGGATCTGCACATTTCCCTTTCAATGGTGGTCAATATAAAATTCATGGATCAACAAAGACTGACCACATTACATCCCATTGTTTCCAAAAAACTACTATATTCTTAATATGTTGACAATACACATTATGAACATTATTTGTGTCACATCCGAGAGGGACACACCAATTAGTGGCCTATAAATGAAACATTCCGAGATGGCCCTCATTGTAAAGTTATGACCAACTCTGAGGTTATTTTTTAAAGATATCCTTCAAGTAATTTAATATAGGGTTTTAATTTTATGGTTTTTGACATTTAATAATCCCCATTGTGGCCAATATCAATATTAAATATTTTTTGAATACATGCAATCATTTGTAAAACAATATTATTTCAAATGAATATTGAAAAATGATATTTGAAATCCATGATAAGATCTATTCAGTTAAATTTCATAATTATCTTCTATGTAAGAAAAGAAGGCTCCTTAAATCATTATACCATTCATCATTTTGGATGTGGATCATTGTATCTCAATTAGTGCAGCATCATTTAATTGTGGGGACGCAAGGTTGATCCATCTAGTGGTGGTCTAAATAATCTTGTTCAATATCTGAAAAAATATGAGTATCATTGGGTGCTAATATGACTGGTTGATAACATTGATTTATTTGATATTTATTTATGCTGGTTACTTTGAGTTTAAACGAATCTATAATTTTATTATTCTTCATTAATGGATTAGAGGTGGAGGATAATTCTAGATATATGGGATGTACATAATAATAAACCTTTTATGGAATATGATAACATTCTATTTCTAAACTCAATGATTTTTTTAACAATTTATTAACTTCACAAAGGTCATCAACAATTTATTAAACCCATATTAGAAGAATTTTCTTGTAATACTGAATAATATTATTATTTTCTACTAGAATGATTTATCTACCGCAACAATAAATATTATTTAATCATTTGAAAAATTAATATTTATTTTTGGACCTAATATTATTTCAGTCTTCCTCAGAATTTATAGAATACAGTAGTAAATTTTTAATGAGATATTTTTTCAATTAATGAATAAATAAATAGTATATTTAGTGTCCGATGAATAAATATTTTTTAAATATTAATGAAAAATAAATAAATTAATTATCATGAAACTAAATAATTATTTATTTTTGTGTACATAAAAAGTGACAAATATACTTCATATATTATTTTAATTAAACAACTATATTTTGAATAAATATTAATTTAATATTTCATGATCACTTAATAAATCCTGAATAAATATTTATTCTTAGTCCAGAGAATAATATGTGTTAAAATTTCTAAATAATATATATTTATCTAAAAAACACTTTATGTGAGTGCCACTAAGCTTTTTCCTTAATTGAATTTGGTCATATTTCTTGAATTCCATGATTTTTATTTAGTAATATTTTATAACACCCACATAAGAAGAATATTTTTAGTAATTAAAAAACAACATAGGAATGCTCACTGTGTAAAATAATATTGTGTCAAGATATCTTGTGATGTAAGTTCCATAATTGTGTAGTCAAACATAATTATTGACACAACATACTTTGAATATCCAAAATGAACATGCCAATATCACAATATCCACATAAGTTATTTTTGTTCTTATTTTATAGTCAAATTATTGAGGAATAAATTTCTATAACCATGGATGGGTCAAAACATTACTTGACCAATTCCTTAATTACATATCATTCCGGATGCACCCAATGAACCCGAAATCACCTTGATCACATATCATCATGGTTTACGATAATGTACAAATGTTTGAGAGTCATGAGATGCATTAATTAAAATAATAATCTCTATGGATTGTTACACATTCTTATATATCAAAATACAAAATTTAACAAAAACATGTGGAATTATGATTGGCTGGACAATTATCATAATCTCTATTCATGGAGATTTATTTGTTTGGATATCATGAGATGAATTCAGATATACATATGTGTACTATCACTATGAGTAAAAATTCTATGTTATCCATAATATATTATTATCTAACCATAAATGAAGTTTTCTTAATATTTCTATCACATCACATGTTTCTTATCATAGTACAGAACTGATATGTCCATTTTAGTATGATAGATACTTTGGGACATTATTAAGTAAAATTCACACTGAACTATCAATGAAATATTAGTATTAATTTTATTTAATAATCAATTATTTGAATATGCATGAAATCAAAAGTATAAAAAAATTTATTAGACACTAACTCCAAAAGACTGCAACATTGAAAATATCCAACTATATATAATCCTATTCCTCTTGCTCACAAAATATGATCTTGTTTCTATTAAGGTAAGGGTTTTATTAAGTTTTTATCATGTTTTAATTTGAGTTTTTTTATTGTAATGTGACAACTATGAGAAAAAGTAATCTTGTGGTGGTATTTTTAATGCATGAGCTTCATCCAACGATATGACATTGGATCCTTTAAAATAGATGACGTTGTAGTATTATCACAATAAGGTGTTATAGATTAATTAATTTATTTCACCTAGTTGTGATAATAGATTAAGATTCATATCAAAAATAATTTATCATCTACCTATGAAGAAATAATATACACAATTTTTGTAGTATAATCAATAACCAGAACATACATGGAGGTCTTTTTTTCTTACAACACTTCCTTTGATACTGAAAATATATATGGATTATAAATTTAGATTGACTTAATTTATATTGGAACTACAATATACATATCCGATAATGATTAGAACCTCATATATACCATTGAATAAGGAAATATTTTTAGTATTCCCCATATACCTAATGATTTTCTCGGTAAACCTGGAATTGTAGTCACTTAGTCCACCATGATATCCAAATACTACATGAGTGTCATACGTGAAATTGAATCATGTACACAACACAACACATGTGACTAAAAATATCAATAGTGTATATATATTCCTTTATATCATATTAAATTAATCTTATGTACAAGGAAATTTTTTCATGAATTTCTAAGTTCCATGTTACATAGGAAATAATCGCCTCTTGGATTATTTCATACTAAATCTATCTAGTCACTTAATAATGTATGAATTATGAAATACTCCCTGAAGCCTCTTGGATATATCTCATTGTATTACCATACCTACAACATATACTGATCCACCTAATTAATTTAGGGATATGAATGTATTAAACTTGATTTCAATAGAGTATAAGACTGATATATCATTTCTAATTAGTAGTATGTCATTGAAATAAACTATAAGAAAAATAAACATAGACCCACTAAAATACTTATAAACAAGAAAAAGATCTATTTTGATGAATATTTTATTGATAATAAATGACATAATTTACTCACATTGTTCTAAATATGTCCATTTATGAAATATTTGGGATTAGATCATTCATTTGATAATTTGATGAAAATTCCAGTTTTACACTTTTAAAATGCATTGTAGTATTTCACACATAAATATTTTAATATGAATTATTTGAAATTAAATTTTTTTAACAGTGATACAAACATAAGTTTATACAACATTTATTTAAGACTCTAGAGATAAAGAGTAAATTTGGATGGAGTAATTGGGCCATTAACTCAATGGTGGGTTGGACACGCGAGACTGGACATCACTTTAGTGTTTGGGCCATATCTTCTACATCCGTAAATGGATTGAGCCCAATCCTTTAGTGGGGATCAGAAAACCAATTTAGAAAATATTACCCAGCTGTAAGGATAGATAGTTAATTAGTTTTGGTGGTCACAAAGGTGGTTCAAGAGGGATTAAAATATTTGGCAGAATCATCTCATTCACACTTAGAACCACTTTTATCCTAGCCTCCCCTCCACATTATTTTTTTTTTCAAATTTGTAAGGTTTGGGACAAGAATTAGATGATTTAATGAAGAGTTTAACTGGTGTCACCCAAATTATGCAACTATTTTAAGAGGGGTATCCCTCAAAGCAAGGATCCCCTCATCGAAGTCTTCTTGTTGTTCTTCACGTGGTATTGTATGTGTTTTAATAAAAAACATCATTGTTATTCTTTTATTTATTCTAATTTCTTATGTTATTTTCATTTTTATTCTTCTCTTAATATTTCTATTTGGGTTGGAATTCATGAGTGATGATTAGATTGGGTTCTACCCTTTCAATCCTTTTCTTATGCAAAACGTCTCCACAATGACCACACTGCCTATAGAAGAGTAGTTCACTTAGTGATCGATCTATCTTCTGCCATATTCATTTAGTTATGTTGAATCATTGAGCTAATATAAATCAAATAATGTGGTACATGAAATGATTTTTTAAATTATATGAAACTATGTATGTAATTGAACATCAAACATAAAAACCTGCGAAGTCGAGTATTGTGTAAATTGAAAGAGCGCAATCTTAATCGGTAAAATAGTACCACCCGAGATAAATTTTTAGTGTTAAAATATAATACAAAAGCTCAATTAATACTAATTTTATAGAATTTACATGTGCATTAATTTTCCACTGAACATAATCTATCCTTATAAAATCAATAAAAGAAGGGTGTTGTGATTGAATGTTCCGAATAGAGCCGATGGTTTAATTCTCTTCATATTTGTGGAAATGTTAATTATCATAGGTTTTGGGGTTTAACAATATAGGGGATCATAATTAAGTGGATATTAATTTAAATTATAATGATTTATAAGTAAACTAAGAGGTAGAGTTAGATTAGTTACGTCTTATAAATATTGTATAAAAAACATCTTCTTGCTGTGTCTTTTTAATCGAAATTCATTTAAAAAACAATAATATTTTACAACATTAATTTAGAATACTTATTCTAGTTTTATGAATGATAAACCCCACACACAAATATTTTGATGTAGTGTTATTAATCCCTTATATGTTATTTTTAAAATTCCTTTAAAAAGTTTTCAAATTTAATTCCTCCATTGAGATATGACCTTCGTCAGCCACTCTGATTTACTTAAGTATGAAAAAACCATTAATCATTTGAGGGATCCCACTAAAACACCATTAAATTTGGATATGTTTCCATAGAGGCCATTAATTATTTCAACCAATTAGAGGTATTTATTTTATTTTACATTTTATTATCTTCTTATTTTCTTTCTGTCTTATTTACCAAATCAGTTTTTTATTTCTTTTTTCTTCTTGTTATTATATTATTTTATTATTATTTTTTGACCATCCACTTAAACTTATCATTTTTATTTTAATAAGGTCCTCTTTACATCTTTTCATTTTTATTTTATTTATGACATGAACTAATCCTGAAGAGCTCCTAGATCTTAACCCTGAGATTGAATGATGCCTTAGGGCTCAAATCATACATTCTAAATATATGGGAAGTTAAAAAATTCAACAAGTAGGAGAATTCCTCCCCTCCAAGTGAATTGAAATCGGGATCACATCTATTTAAAACCTAAAATAAGAATGTATGGCTAAAGACAATAACAATGAACTTAAGAGAACAATTAGAGAATTGGTTTTACCTGATATTTAATATCAACCAAATTGTATTGCATACTCGAATATCAAACCGGACATTGAACTGAAATATGGGTTAATTCATCTTCTTCCAATGTTTCATAGATTATCTGGTGAGGATCCAAACAAACATTTAAAATAATTCAACATGATTTGATCCACCCTAAAACATAGAAAGGTGTCTCAGGATCAAATCGAACTAAGAGAATTCCCATTTTAACTAGATGGATCTAAAAAAGACTGGATGTAATATTTACAACCTGAAGATGTCACATGTTGAAACAATTTAAAACATCTTTTCTTTCCATGATTTTTTCCAGAATCATGGACCACTTCCATTTGAAAGAAGATATCAGGGATCAAGAAAGCACAAGGGGAGTCAATGTATGAGCAATGTGAGTGATTCAAGAAGTTGTGAACATGCTTCCCACATCAACAAATCCCTGAGAAAATCCTCATCAAATACTACTATGAAGGGATCAAACCTATAGATAGGTGCATGGTGGATATTTTGGACTGAAGGACATTGGTATACAAGACATCAGTTGCTACACGTGCATTGATCGATAAGATGACACAAAACTCCAAAAAAATTGTCAATTGAGGTACAATAGATGTTAGGGAAGTAAATCAGGTAAGTATTTCCTCGCTTGAAATTCATCTGATTGATACTAAGTTGGAAGAATTGACCACTATGGGGAGGAAGATTTATTTGGCACAAAAGACATCCCAACCCCCTCATTCAAGGCTATATGGCATTTTCACTGAGATATGTCATGACCCCCTCCCCACAAAGTGTACCCCTCCTAGGCCAGAAATGTGAGAAGGGAGATATTGAACACTTAGTCCCGCCTCCAGTAGGCCCTGGGTTAGCGACCAGCACCGAGGGTTTAGCAAACACCCAAATGAGAGGCATTACCCTCTAAGAGAACACAAGCGGAAGAGAGAGATAAGATAGAAACTTGACAAATCCAACTCAGAACTGTGATATAAAAGAAACCCAAGTGCATATATGAAATGTTGTGCAAAAGTACTATAACTGGAAGGAAAAAACTACAAGTACCCAAAATAAAGTAAAACAACAGTAACAAAAGCCCGAAAAGCTCCTCCGACCCAAAGCTATTAAACACCAGCCTGACCTCCAACCTTTTCCAAGTGACTTGGAAAACATTATATATATATATAAAGGGTGAGTGTAACAGTATACTCAGTAGGATCCTCCCCAAAGCCTCTCGTGCAAAAGTAAAGAGAGAATGCTAAAGCATAGTGATCAACACGGGAAAGTAACTCGTTACCTAGGTAGTTATAATAAGTTCCCAACCTCACCAAGGATGTTGTCACTAAGTAACGCATACAAGAATATAGCATATAGTAATGAATATGAAGGGTACCCCGCTACTAATTCCCCATTAGTTTTTCCTTTTTCCCCAACGTCGCACGCCCTGAGCATCTCTCTCCAAAAAGGCCAGCTCGCAGACACCTTTGCGAAGCACCTCAATGTGCACCTTTTCCAGAACAAAGGCTTTCCCGCAGACACCTGGGTGAAAAACCACACCATCCTCAAAACTAAAATTAACCAGGTAGATTCAGGGATCCACAACAGCTCGAATAATGTGTATCATATGTCAGGTATTATTCCTCAATCCATTACAGCCCATACACCGAGTAAGGATCGTCAAGCCATCACAGTCTATACACATTACACCTATAGTAGTCCATGGAATAATATATCCAGAATATATGTGTGTGAATAGCCACAAGCCATTACATCCCTCCACACACATATATGGGGAATCTAACCGATGTGCTTACCAGCAAAAGTATCTACCAAGAGAAGAGAGTGGGGCCGAATGGGGTAGTTATCCATTCACCCTCCCATCAAAATGTAGAGGAAAACACCCCCCAGGGCCAAGAATCCCCGAGGTGTCAGTTGCTCTTACTCACAGGGTGGAGTAGCTTATAGAAAAACAAAAAGTACACGATATATTATATCTCACAACCACAGTATGGAAATTACCAAGTCTTAGACACAACTGTAGCGAACGTCTCTCAGGCTCCGGGATGCTACTTTTAAGAATAGGTATCCTATAAGAACTCAACCATTTAAATAGATTTATTGGATTACTTCATTCCCTTTTTATCAGTTCCACTGTACGTTAATTAATTAATTAATCATTAATTAACCATAAACCATTCCACATTAGACTTCATTATAATCACACCCTAAGTCAACTACCCCTTTAAAATTATATCCTCATCATTATGTTCCAACAAACTCCAACACCAAGGGTTAACACGATTTTTTCAAAAATTCATTACATAAAACCTTTCCCATATTCCCAGGAATTAAAGAAAAGAATTCTATGCTACTAATACAAAGCGGATCAACACGCTGGGTAGATGTACTACCCATTGAGTCTTTACCGCTTATAGAAAGAGCGTAGACTCATACCCCCTTGATAAGCTAAACACAGAAAACAAGTGGCATACCCCACATGTCTTCGCCTCCTTCGGAATAAGGGTAAGAAAGACAAGATGCCTTGAGCAGCAGGGAAAGGTAAAGCAGATAATCAAACAAAGAACCAGTAAGCATCAAACAATCACATTGATCCCATTCCATCAACCATGGTGTCATCCCTGACACCCACATGCATAAACTGATGCATCTCTCCACTCTAGGCGTCATCCGCTGCCACAATCAAAAATCTTCATGCCCCCACATATCACAACAACCATCCAGGATCACATCACAACACAAGTAGCAGGAAAGAAAACATCAAATCAATTGGGCTCTTGGCCCTTTAACAATCACGATGGTAACTCAGAACCCTTCAACGAATTATCAAATAATCAAATCCATTAATCCATCTCGAATTATCAGATTTATAATCTGTTGGTTCCACCATCATGAATTTTAACTAGTAATCTATCACAAAATATTAAACATGCTTAGTACACCAATTTTATTGACATCAAATTAAAACAAGAACTAAATTCATATTCATGCCTCTTTATCTTTTGCCAAAAAACTATCAATTAATCCTAGTTTATTTTCGTTACCGATTTCCATCAAGAACAAACAGTTAAGCAAAGAAAGCGTAGATATCAAACTATCTAGGAAAATAAGAGGCAATAACATACGATCGATAACAATTTCTTAATCCATTTAAAAATATTTATTATTTGAATTCCTTTTTCATCTAGTGATATTTAAACATACTAACAATAAAATTGCATGTAAAAGAAATAGAAGCAACGAATCCCCTCCCTCAAGGGTTTTTGACGAAAACCCCAACAAACGAAGAACGCACAAGAATGCCGGGTTGATTCTCCAGGAATCCTCCTTAAATATCTTCTCCTAAAACTCCCAAGACTAAAACTCATCATATTTGGCACGGAAACACTTAGATCTACCCATAACAGACGTAGATCTAAGAAACCGAGAGAAGAGGGGAAGTATATCCAAGTGGATCTAAGAAACCGATCAAGAACGAAGAATAACAAAGAATAACAATCACATACCTTAAGAAACTGGATTTGATTCTCCAAGAGTAGCATTTGAATCACCTCTAAAACTCTTTGGAGAGGTTCTCTAACCATCAAAGGAGGGTAATCTCGAGTTATGGACACTTAGGAGCTTAAACGAGCATGTTAGATGTGAAACGGTTGAGATCCACAATTTTAGGATCTAGTTTATGTACCCGCACGGTTTGCTCGTACGGTTAGACAAACTAGGTCTAACCGTGTGTTCACTATTTCCTCATCAAACACTCCTCACAAGGTTAGGCCACACGTTTAGACAAACAGTTCCCTAACTGTGCATTAGCCACTTGCTCCAACACTAACCACACATGGTATGGCTGCACGGTTTAGGAAAACTGTGCGCAGCCCGTGCGAAAGCTACTACCCTTTAGTTTTCCTTTAATATTCACCCAAAGAACCCCCGAGTCACTACTCCAAAATGAGGGTAGTTAGAAACATCAAATGTACCTGAAGACGTAATGTGATGTTACAGTTCAAAACTGTCTACCCCTGAAACAATTAACCGAAAAGGAATATTTTAGAAAAGCGTTGGGGATAAGTTACCTTGACCTCCCGGAACACCTCTAACACCATATTTCCACAATGTAATAGACTGGAGTGGTCTGGTACATTACATCAGATAACTCTCAAAACATTCTCGTCCTCGAGAATACAAAACCCTCATAAAGGGAAAATGAAATAGGGTCTGAACAACTACCCACCGAGATACCACTCAAAAGAGAGAAAGCCACCAAAAACAACAAAGGGAGCCATCTCATAAACATGAAAGTTTCATAACCAAAAAATCTACACCGTTACATGAAAATAATTAAACATCAAACCACTCTGGGTATTGAGCATGTATCTGTGACTCATGTTCCCAGGTACTCTCCTCCAAGTCACCATGTCACCACAAGACACAAAGTTAATGAATATAATTCCCACACAACACCTTATCCTTGTGGTCTTGGATCTCCATAGGTCGCTCCTCAAAGGTTGCATCATCATCAACATCGATCTCTCCCCAATCGATGATGTGAGAGTCGTCATGAAGATAAAAACAGAGCTGTGATATACGGAAAACCTCATGTATTCAACTCATCTATGGGGGAAGTGATACTCGATATTCCACAGCTCCAACACGAGATAACACCTTGAGAGGCCCAACAAACTGGGGAGAAAGCTTACTTCCATGACAAAACCTTCGCTGCCCATGACGGGGAGTCACCTTCAAAAGTACATGATCCCCAAAATTAAACTAAAATGGTCTCCTCCTTTGATCAACATATGATTTCTGATGATCTTGTGCTGTCTTCATCCTCTCACGAATCACCTGGACTATCTCTGTTGTATTCTGCACTAGTTCTGGTCCGAGACTTGCTAACTCTATGACCCCATTCTAGCACAATAGAGAACGGCCAGGCCGACCATACAAGGCTTCAAACGGTGCCATACTGATGGTGGAGTGAAAACTATTATTGTATGAAAACTCAACCAAGGGTAAGTGCCTCATCCATGAACTTATGAAATCAAGAACACAAGAGTGTAACATGTCTTCAAGAGTATGGATGGTTTGCACTGTCTCACCATCTGTTTGAGGATGAAAAGCAGTGCTAAGGCATAGTTGTGAACCGAAAGCATGTTGGAGACCTCTCCACACCATGGAGGTAAAACAAGGATCTAGATCAGAAATGATCATCCTTGGGACTCCATGAAGTCTCACCACCTCATCTAGATACTACCTTGACAAAATTGTAACAACCCGAGATTTTATGAGAATTATTATTTTTAATTTCATTGATGTATTGTGTTGTACGTGACACCAAAATTAGCTTGTTCTATACACAACACCGTATTAGCTTACAGTATACACAACACTAATCTTGGACCGTGTTACACACAATTTCAAATTCGTTTGATAGAAGTTATTTTATGCTACATTGAGTGTATATATATATATATATATATATTCAATGTATAAGTACAATATGGTTGGATTCTATTATACGCAACAAAAAATGAATCTTTCACTACACGCAACCCTGACTTGGCTTTCATTACAAGCAACCACGACCTTCCACGACAGCATGTGTTATACGCAATACCAAGATTCACTAAACGAGATATTATTATAATATTATTATGAACTAGCCATTATGAATAGTAATACCCACTTTTTGAAATTAAAAAAAAATATTTCAAATTGGACTTCATTTTTGGATTTAAAATATCTAAATTATCCTAGGGTGAATTTTTTTTATTTTTCTGAAAACATTAAATTTTAGATGAATACTGAAAACACTAGGTTACGATTTTAAAACCGAATTTTTATATAAATAATTATTTATTTCATTTAAATTTATTTTAGGTCAAAATTTATACATAATACCTATATATGTTCAATGTAATTCATTGGAGTCATTTTATAATAATTTTAGACATATAAAAATTTTATTGAACTTTTCACCGTCTTTTACCCACCTCCTAGGAGAGTTTGAAAATTTACATAAAACATAATTTTACCGCTTATGTGAGTGGAATTTCGAAAATCCGAGTGACACAATTAATATCAAGGAGTAAAATTTTGTTCAATAAGATAAAAATAATTTTTGGTGAATAGTAACTTTTTACTTTTATTTGCCACAGTTAAAAAATAAATCGGGTAATTAAGGGTAAAAATGATATTATTATTACCCTAACACATATCCTAATTCTATTAGATAATTTTATTTCGACCAAAAACTACATTAGGGATAAAATATTACCCTTTAGGTCAACTTGGATTAGATTAGGAAATTTATTATTATTTTTTATAAAGAAGAATTAAAATAGTTAAAATCAATGTTTAATAAATAAAATATTTTTAATATATGGTTATGCATAAGATAAATTCGACTATAAATATAAATTAGAAATATAAAATGATTTCCTACATAATTGCATTTTATTTATAATTTTTAGACATTAAATAATTTAATTTATTTATGACACAATGATGATGTAGTAATTACCTTATTAATCAAATATTAACATAAATGATGTTATAAATCCACAAATAAATGTAATTTTAGACTTTTTATGAATTACACTAATTTTATAGGTTAATATGACATGTTATAATTGATTTTATTAACTTTTTTTGAACTAAATATGCTGTTATGATTTTCAAAAAAATCAAGTACCAAATAGTGTCAAAATTGACATAAAATAGTTTTAAAAATTAATATTATATTATTAATTGTTATTTTATTCCTAAAAATCTAAGGTTCTGAAAAATGACTTATATAGTATTTATATATTAATAATGAACCACTTGGGGTTCTTCTGGCTTGTTATAGTAAGCTTATTAACCATATAGTGTAGGAAAACAAAAAGACACGGTAACAGATAAATTATTTAACTTAGAGTTAAATCTAATTGATAAGTATAAAATAGTAAACTAAACTTGTCTAATATCAATTGGTTGAGAGTATTTAGACCCATCCCCACCTTAGCCTCTAAATAAATCAATTTGGAGCTATTACAAACTGAATTGACTTTATTGTAAAATAATATTTTATGTTTTCCTAAGGTGCCCCTCTCCTCCATTATAGAAGGGCACCCCTTCCCTCTTCTCTTCACACCCTTTTGAGCCTTGAATATCGTCCAAACCCTTCCAATTACTATTCCCAACCTATCTAGTTATATCATTGAGGTTCTAGTCCTCTCAATAGGCCAACTCTAGTGCCCTATGAAGAATTCTAAAGGAGGTGCGTCGAAGAAGAGGTAATCTCTTCTTTCGATTCTCTCAAGTTTCATTCTTATTCTTCTCCTTCTTCATTAGTTGTATCATTATAATGTAATAACATAAGTATTAATTATATACTAATATGTTATTATAAATATGAAACAAACTTATTTCACCGTCTATCCATCCTACAGAAAATTAAATCACCAGGCGTACGTACGTACGGAATACCGTCTCCACGTCGTGGGGTAATCTGTTTTCGACCACCACCTTACTTGGATGGGTATAATAGTGTAAATAAATAACTATATATGATTATTTTAAAGTGATATTGATTATTAAATATTATACATACACTTAAATACAATTCCATGATCATGGGAATGATAGCATCGCTCATGCATACGTACGGACTACCGTCTCCACAACGCGATAAGATTCATTCTCCATGTTAACAATTCATGAATGATTATAAAGTATATATAATGAGTAATAATGAAAAATATGACATAATAATGATACTGTATTTATTTAGATATATATATATGTATGTATTTCATCTACTTAATTCCATTCAATTCAATTAAGAAAAGAAAACAGCGTTCATGTGTACGTACGGCCTACTGTCTCTATGAACGGTGTATTTCATTCCATTTATCGATATATCATATATATATGTATATGCTGAATATATATTATATATAAATCATGTTTTAAATTCTGTAATTAAGTAAATCAGGATATAAGTAATAATATCAAGAACAACAAGTCGAAACATGTACAATAAATGAAACGATTTTACCTAAATCACTACTTTTACATCGAATTTACAAAAGAATGGGTAATATAAATTCATAAGAAAACTATATATGATATAATAACAATGAATATTAATCTTTAATAAGTCAATGACATTATTTAAATCATTATATAGGTGGTTCAGATACATATGAAGCATATCAGACATAAGGTAAGGGATAACTATTCCAATCTCGCTCTTATCCGAGATTGTTTTTTCGTAAGTATTTACTTGGGTTTTTGTTATCATCCATGTCCATGTTTTAAAAAAAAATTCATGTATGTTTAATGTAATTTTACCGATTTTTGAATTTTACCACATGTTATAAAAGGAATATTACTTTTGTTTACGACACGAGTAACTTTTTTACTTTTCTGACAAAATTACGAGGAGAAGGTTATTAATAACTTATACGGTGTGAACAGATTTTAACAGTTTCATAACGCCTCATTTTCATGAAGCTTCCTATAAAATATTGCATGATTATTAAAAAAACCCTTTTCTTTTAAAATTTCATGACATTTTGTGAAATGAAAATGATTTTTAAAAAGAAATTATATTTTCCTAAATAATTCATTTCAAGTGTTTTATCAAAACTATTTTCCATCTAAAATGACATTATTTAATATGTTTGTGTTTGAAGTATAATGTAACCATTATTTACATGGTTTGATTCTTCTTATGATGAAATGAGATCTATTTTTATATGGATTATGTTATGATGGCATGATGTTTAAGAATCTCATTCTATTACATGGGTTATGCTATGATGTATGATTTATGATTTTGTGGCACA
This sequence comes from Viscum album, assembly GCA_963277665.1. NCBI lineage: Eukaryota > Viridiplantae > Streptophyta > Magnoliopsida > Santalales > Viscaceae > Viscum > Viscum album. The sequence goes on from OY728151.1 coordinate 1,895,060,510, forward strand.
CGAAAGAATGATTCCATTATGAGATGACTGGGACCTATATCTTCCTCCAATAAATTAGGTAAAGATTTATATCTCATGTGATAGAAATGGCTGGAACGGTAAGATAATCTGGTTCAGTGATACAGGACTAGAACGAGGAGTGAACTCGATTCCGAAAGGAACTTTATCCACTAAGATGGTCTTGGCAGAAATGCCTTGGCTACTATGGATATCATAACATGTGCGTAATGGTTTCCACAATTACATATTTTCTTCCCATGCTATTTTATCAGGATTGATGTTCCATTATAATATATTCCTTACGTACTTCCAAGTTTTATGTCTTTGCTGAAGATTTTGATGTTTATATTTTATGTTCCTCTTTTTGCATTCAAATGTTTATGGATTTTTTTATGTTCTCTATGTTTACCTTTACTGAGCATTTGAGCTCACCCTTTTTATGTTTTTTCCCCAGGATTTAAAGAAGGGGTTTAGGTACAAAAACAAAAGGGGAAGATCTTTATGGGAGATGTTGAAGATCTTTTACCATGATTAGAAGATTATGTTTTGAGTTTCCAAAGACACTAAACTATTACGGTCCTTAAGTGTTTGTTTTTGTTAAGTATTTAGTATTCCACAAAAGTAATGTAATTTCCATGTACGTCAAGCTTTGGGTCTCTACAGTTAATATTAGAGGAAAGGTTTAGTCAACCCTTGGAAACTAGGATGCGAAAACTTTAGTGAGATCCCTAGAGATATTTCTAAGGTATGTCTAGGGATGTCCCTAAGGATAAGTATAACTATAGATTATAGTACTAGAAATACGGTAGAAATCTTATAATTAACCCTAATATGTTATATATTGAAGGTACTCCCCCTTTATTATGTTGTTTTCCCTTTCATGATTTTTGCCTCTCACACTATTCATTTTGGGTTTTAGATGATGGATGGAACCCGAAGGAACCGTGTTGATCAATGTAATGGACAATGCAATGATTTTTCTCCTGAACAAACCAATATTATGGGAGATGGAGTGAAAAATATTTTTTCTATACTTACACAAGCTATGAATCATTCTGGACATCCAAATGAGAATAAAAGGGAACAATATTCTATTGAGTCCTTCATGAGGAAACGTCCAACTTCTTTCAATGGGTCTTCTAATCCACTTATTTCTGAAAAATGGATCCGTACCATTGAAAAGATATTTTCCATACATCGCCATACAGAACATGAAAAAGTCATTTTAGCTATTTACCATTTAGAAGGTGGAGCAGACCAGTGGTGGACTCTAATTAAGAATACAAGGCCCCAAGATGAAATTGAATCCATGGAATGAGACGCGTTCAAGAACTTGTTTTTCAGTAAGTACATCCCTCGTATTCTTCAATCAAAGATGGAAAAGGAGTTCGTTGAGCTTAAGAAGAAGGATGATGAATCTGTTGGTATATACAAAGTGAATTTTATATGACTTTCAAGGTATGAATCTGTCATTATCATCCAACAAGAAAGAGAAGTTGATCGATTCTTCAGTGGCTTTAAACCAAGTCATCGAAGGGCATTAACTATAAGAGACTTCAGTAGCTATGAAGAAATTGTGTGTTGGGCTATCAAGGTAGAACTGGAAGTTGGTGTTACATATCCATCTCATGGTTTTGACAAGAAACAAAAGATGGAGTTCAAGGAGAAATCTCAGAATAATGGTGAAAAGAAGATGAATTTTTCTTTATGCTCAAAGTTTGGAAATAAGCATGGTGGAGATTGTCTTAAAGGGACTAGAAAATGTTTTAAGTGTGGAAGAGAAGGTCATCGAGCTGCTGAGTATCGAAGTAATGGAAAAAGGGTTTCTAATGCCATGAATATAGAAAAGACTGCATAGAACTCACCACCAACACTTCAATGCTTCAAGCATAAGGAAATGGGGCATTATGCTAATCAATGCCCCAATCCAAGGGTTAAGGATGGTCCATGTGAGAACCCTCTTAAGGAATAGGATAAAGGGAAGTCACATGAAATCACTATTTGTGATGTTGAGTATGAAAATTATTTTGTGTAATGATTAAGTGTTTATGTAATGGGATTTCAAAATAGTATCATGGAATCTCATTTATGGCATCATGGAATTTTGGAATATCTATGTTTTGGTTTTCAATAATTATATGGTACTTGTAACCATGAATAGTGATTGAAATATTTTTGGAAAGATTATGATATGCGCATAATGAAGGGATAAAGAAAGAAAATGAAATGAGCTCATGACTGATATAAGGACACAGTTATATTATGGTTTGAGTATATAGAAATTTTGGGATTTTGGTATGTGGAAAGTGTTAAATTTTAACATCATTCATGTTCTCACTAAGGTTCAATGGGTATTCATCTTTCAAGACAATACATGATTAAGGTATTCATATGTCTGGAATATGACCAACAAGATATATTGAATGATAAATGATGGTATTCACATGCTCGATAGATGACATTTCTAGTAATTGTTTCCTTTATACTATGAGCTTGGACAGAAGTATTTTGGATAAGCCTAATGATTAGAATGGATTATATTGGACATAAGTCAGTATTATTTAAGGATAGAACTTTTTATGATATTATTTATGGAATGTTATAACAATATTGTTTTAGAAAAAGGACAACCTGCAGGATGAGCAAAACCCCGTCGCGTCGGACAAGGTTGCGGGAATCGAACCCACAACCGAAGTGCGACAGGCCTTTATTGCCTACCACTGGCCTACAAGAAGTCCTTGGTTAGTAGAAACTAGTTTTATTTTATTAAGCGGTATGATAGATGATGTATAAGTCCATTGTTGGAATCATATACGATTAATCTCACCATAGAGGGACTTATCTATATTTGATAACTTATGCTAACCTTTTTGTGATAGAAATAGATGAAATGAATTATCATTCTATCTCATGATCTTCTAACACTTCATGAATGAAAAATTCAGCATCATTTATTTAAATAGAGATTAAGTGGAAATTGTTCAGGAAAGGACCAACAATGATATTACACTAAAATCAAGTAAGTATTTCTCATAATGTAAAAGTTCATTAATGTTAGGAAAATGATCTTGGAAACCAAAAATGTTGTTCTAGTACTCTCATATCTTATGAATTAGATGGTACCTTATATCATCACAAATTTATGGCTTTGTGATTGTTGGCTTTTTCATAGCCATGATCTCTACCACAATCCATCAGAACTTGACGGTTAGATTTCTCTTCCATATCCATATTTTCACCTATGTTATCTTATGTGGAAACCTATGGATAAGTTAATTTGGGTAACCATTACGTTTCAATCATTAGTTTTTAAAATTAATCTTTAGTATTCCTTTTTACGATGTGGGATTATTTTAAAGAAAATTTTGAAGTAGTAAACGATTTATAACCCTGACGAATTTCAAAGGAGAAATTCATTTTAAGGGGGGTAGAATGTAACAACCCGAGATATTATGAGAATTATTATTTTTAATTTCATTGATTTCTTGTGTTGTATGCGATACCAAAATTAGCTTGTTCTATACGCAACACCATATTAGCTTACAGTATACACAACAGTAATCTTGGATCATGTTACACACAATTTCTAGTTCGTTTGATAGAAGTTTTTTTATGAAACATTGAGTGTATATCTATATATATTCAATGTATAAGTGAAATATGGTTGGATTCTATTATACGCAACAACTAATGAATGTTCCACTACACCCAACCCTGACTTGGATTTCATTACAAGCAACAGCGACCTTCCACAATAGCGTGTGTTATACGCAATACCAAGTTTCACTAAATGAGATATTATTATAATATTATTATGAACTAGCCGTTATGAATAGAAATACCCACTTATTGAAATTTTAAAAATTTTATCATTCAAAATGGACTTCATTTTTCTATTCGGAATATCGAAATTACCCTAGGGTGAATTTTTGGTATTTCTCTGAAAACATTAAATTTTTGATGAATAGTGAAAACAGTGGGTTACTATTTAAATACCGACTTTTTAAATAAATAATTATTTATTTTATTTAAATTTATTTTAGGTTAAAATTGATACATAATACCAATATAAGTTTAATGTAATTCATTGGAGTAATTTTATAATAATTTTAGATGTATAAAAATATTATTGATCTTTTCACCTTCTTTCACCCACCTCCTAGGAGAGTCTGAAAATTTACATATGACATAATTTTACCGCTTCTGTGAGTGAAATTTCGAAAATACGAGAGACACGGTTAATATTAAGGACTAAAATGTGATTCAATAAGATAAAAATATTTTTTGGTGAAGAGTAACATTTTACTTTTATTTACCACGATTAAAAGTAAATAGGGTAATTAAGGGTAAAAATGATATTATTATTACCGTAAAACTTGTCCTAATTATATTGGATAAGTGTAGTTCGACCAAAAACAACCTTAGGGATAACATATTACCATTTAGGTCAACTTGGATTAGATTAGGACATTTATTATTATTTTATTTAAAGAACAATTAAAATTGTTAAAATCAAAGTTTAATAACTAAAACATTTTTAATATTGGGATATAAATTTGATAAATTAGACTATAAATATTCATTAGAAACCTAAAATGATTTCCTACATAATGGTATTTTATTTATAATTTTTTGACATTAAGTAATTTAATTTATTTATGACACAATGATGATACAGTAATTATCTTATTAATCAAATATTAACATAATTAATGTTATAAATCCCTAAATAAATGTAATTTTAGACTTTTTATGAATTGAACTATTTTTATAGGTTAATATGACATGTTAGTATTTATTTAATTAACTTTTTGAGAACTAATTATTCTGTTATGAGTTTAAAAAAATCATGTACCAAATAGTGTCAAAATTGACATAAAATAGTTTTTAAAACAAATATTATATTATTAATTGTTATTTTATTCCTAAAAATCTAAGGATCGGAAAAATGACTTAGTTAAAGATATATATATTAATAATGAACCACTTATGGTTCGTTTGGCTTGTTATAGTATGTTTAATAACCATATAGTGTATGAAAACAAAAAGGCACGTTAAAGTTAAATTATTTAACTTAGAGTTAAAACTAAATGATAAGGATAAAATAGTAACCTAAACTTATCTAAAATCTATTGGATGAGATGATTTCAACCCATAACCATCTTAGATTCTATATAAATCAAATTTGAGCTATTAAAAACCGAATATGACTTTATTATAAAATAATATTTTATGTTTTCCTAAGGTGCCCCTCTCCTCCCTTATAAAAAGGGCACCCCTTCCCTCTTCTCTTCACAACCATTTGAGCCTTGAAGCTTGGAAAAAACCTGAAAATTCCTCTTCCCAACCTCTCTAGTTATATCATAGAGGTTATGGTCTTCTAAAATTACCAACTCTATTGCCCGAAGAAGAAGTCTAAATGAGGCGTGTCGAAGAAGAGGCAATCTCTTCTTCCGATTCTCTAAAGTTTCTTTCTTTCTTTCTTCTCTGTATTCATTAGTTTTATCATTATAATGTAATAACATTAGTATTACTTATATAATGATATGTTATTATAAATATTATACAAACTTATTTCACATTCTATCTATCCTACAGAAAATGAAATCACCGCGCGTGCATACGTACGAAATATCGTCTCCACGCCATGGTGTAATCTGTTTTCGACCACCACCTTACTCGGATGGGTATAATGGTGTAAATAAAAAACTATATATAATTATTGTAAATTGATATTTATTCTGAAATATTATACATACACTTCAATACAATTCCTCGGTCATGGGAATGATATCATCGCTCGTGCGTACGTACAGACTACCGTCTCCACGACACGATGAGAATCATTCTCCATGTTAACCATTCATGAATGATTATAAAGTATATATAATGAATAATAGTGAAATATATTAAATTATAATGACACTTTATTTATGTATATATATATATATGTATGTCATATACTTAATTCCATTCAATTCAGTAAGGAAACGAAAACAGTGTTCATGCGTACGTACGGCCTACTGTCTCCAAGAATGGTGTAATTCATTCCATTTATTGACATATCATAAATATATTTATATTATGAGTAGATAATATATATAAATCTTGTTTTACATTTTGGAATTATGTAAATCAGGATATAAGTAATAATATCAAGAACTACAAGTCGAAACACGTACAATAAATGAAACGATTTTACCCAAATTGCTGCCTTTACATCAAATTTACAAAAGAACGGGTAATATAAAGTTATAAGTAAACTATATATGATATCATAACAATGAATATGATTCTGTAATAAGTCAATGGATTTATTTAAATCATTATACAGGAGGTTCGGATACATATGAATCATATCAGATATAAGGTAAGGGATAACTATTCCAATCTTGCTCATATCCGAGACTGTTTATTCATAAGTATTTACTGGGGTTTTTATTATCATCCATGTCCATGTTTTCTAAAAAAAATTCATGTATTTTTAATGTCCTTTTTACCCATTTTTTAATTTTACCACATGTTATAAAAGGAATCTTACTTTTGTTTACCACACGAGGAACTTTCTGACTGTTCTAAAAAAAGTACAAGGAGAAGGTTATTTTTATCTTATACAGCTTGAATGAATTTTTACGGTTTCATAACGCTTCATTTTCATAATGCTTCCTCTACAATATTTCATGATTATTTACAACAAAACCCTTTTTTTTAAATTTTATAGCATTTTTTTAATAGAAAATTATTTTGAAGAAGAAAGGATATTTTCCTCAAGAATTCATTTCAATTGTTTTATCAAAACTATATTCCATCTAAAATGAAATTATTTAATATTTTTATGTTTCAAGTATAATGTATACATTATTTACATGGTTTTATTCTTCTTATGACGAAATGGTATCCATTTTTTATATGGATTATGTTATGATGGCATGATGTTTATGAATCCCATTACATTACCTAGGTTATGCTGTGATGTATGATTTATGATTATGTGTCACATGAAAGAATGATTTCATTATGAGATGGGTGGGACCTATGTCTCCCTCCAATGCATTGGGTAATGATTTATATCTCATGAGATAGACATGGATGGAATGGTAATTTAATCTTGTTTAGTGATACATGACTAGAACGAGGAGTGAAATCGATTTAGAAAGGAACTTTGTCCACTAAGATGGTCTTGGCAGCAATGCCTTGGCAAATATGGAAATCATAACATGTGCTTAATTGTGGCGATAATTACATGTTTTCTTCCCAGGCTATTTTATCAGTATTTATGTTCCATTATTAATATTCCTTACATACTTCCAAGATTTATGTCTTTGCTCATGATTTTGATTTTTAGATTTAATGTTCATGTTTTTTCATTCAAATGTTTATGGATTCTTTTATGTTCTCCATGTTTACCCTTACTGAGGATTTGAGCTCACCCTTTATATGCTTTTTTCCCCATGATTTAATGAAAGGTTTTAGGTAAGAAAACAAAAGGTTATGATCTTTATGGGAGATGTTGAAGATCATTTACCATGATTAGACGATTATGATCAGAGTTTCCAAAGACACTAAACTATTACGGTCCGTGAGTGTTTTTTTTCTTATGTATTAAGTATTTCGAAAAATTAATGTAATGTCCATGTACGTCAAGAATTTGGTCTCTATAAAAACATCCACTGATCATGAATCCTTGATTTCTATGAAGTGGGCTGATTTTGTTAAACGATCTACTGCCACCAAAATATCATCATGTCCTCTAGGAAATCGAGGTAAACCAGTAAAAAGTCAATTGAGATGTCATCCCACTTCCACAGAGGAATATCTAATGGCTGGAGAAGACCACCCGAAACACGGTGTTCGTCCTTCACCTTCCGGAAGACTAAACATCGAGACACAACCTCTGCAACTGCACGCTTCAGCCCATGTCTCCAAAAATGAATCTTCAAGGCTTGGTACATGTTTGTCATGCTAGGATGTACCGATAAAGGATAACTATAGAACTAACTATGAACTGTCCCATGCATCGTCAAGGGAACAAAAATCCTTCCATGATACAACACTCGGTGTTGTTCATCTTTAGTCCAACCATCAGGGGACTCAGCACAAACAACACAGTCTCTCCAGACCTCCACCTATAGATCTCCCAACTGGGAACCTTCTACATTCTGCATTAGGGATGACTATACCATCATATGAAGAAGACATCCTCTACCTCCAATATCTCACATATCAAGATGTAATGCTGACCGTTCTTCCATTACTCTCTAGGAATCACCATATTCACGCACAACATCACTACGTGACTTTCACCTCAGCGCATCAGCTACAACATTCCCCTTTACAGGTTTATAAGATATTTAGAAGTTGTATTTCTGAATGAACTCTATCAATCGACACTGTCATAAGTTCAAGTCATGCTGGGAGAAAACATAACTCAAACTCTTATGATCGGTGAATACCAAAAAGTGCTCTCCAATGATGTAATGTCTCTACATCTTCAGATCAAACACCATGGATGCCAACCCAAGATCATGGGTGGCATAGTTCTGTTCATGGAGACATAACTGCTGAGACCCATAAGAATGAACTGACCTATGCTGCATGAGAACACAACCTTACCCCAGATATGAAGCATCATAGAAAACATCAAACTGAACTCTTTCAGCTGGAAGACAATGGACTGGAGAACTCACTTAATTATCTTTTAGATACTCGAAAGCTACCTGGAACAGATCACTTTATATGAATTCGTGATCCTTCCTAGTCAAAGATGTTAGAGGGGTCACAACTCGTGAGAAATTGGCTATGAACCTCTTGTAGTAGCCTGCGAGGCCAAGGAAACTTCTCACCTCTAACACTGTCTTGGGGGCTGCCCAAGACAAAACTGCTTCAATATTCGATGGATCCACAACTACTCCCTATTGGTCCACAACATTCCCAAAGAAACAGACTTCTTGAGCCCAAAACTCACACTTAGAAAACTTCCCAAATAGTTGATGTTGACGAAGGAATCCCAAAAGGGCTTGTAGATACTCTGCCTGCTCCTATTCAGATGTAGAGTACACAAGGATGTCATTGAATAAAACTACCATGAACTTGTATAGGAACTCTCAGATCAAAACATTGATCAATCCCATGAATACATCTAGATCATTCGTCATACTAAATTACATTAAAACGAACTAATAATTCCCATGACGACAACAAAAAACATTCTTCGAGATATGCTCATACTTCACACGCATATGATGATATCCTGACCGCAATTTGATCATTGAAAACCAACTTGAACCCTTTAGTTGATCTAATAAGTCATAAATTCATGGTAGTGGATAGCGATTCTTTATTTTCACTTTGTTTATGTGACGATAATCGACACACAACAGTAATCTGCTGTCGGCCTTCTTCATGAACAAAATCGGTGCACCCCACGGTGACACACTCAGCCGAACAAATCTGCACTGTAACAGACCATCAATCTATATATGTAGCTCTTGTAACTCATAAGGGGCCATCCTATATGGAGACATAGAGATAGGATATGCTCCTTGCTGTAGCTCGATCCCAAAATCGATGTCTCGTTGAGGGGGTGATGCTACAACCTCTTCTGTAAAGACATCAAGGTACTCCTCTATGACCCTAGGAAATGCCAACTGCTGAACATTTGATGAACTTAACATCATCTCATCCATCATAGATGATAATAATGGAACGCTCCGATGACCCATCCAAGGGTCTCGCTCACCAACAAACACCAGTTTCTCTCCATCCGCACCAATGAAGACGACCATTTTCCTGAAGCAAACCAGGATATCCTACACAGAATACAACCAATCCCTACCAAGGATGACATCATATGGATGTATCCATAAACATAAGAAATGTCCCCAAGAGTGGTTTTGCCCTAACCTTAGCTTATAGAGTCTAAAAACTTCAAACAAATCAGCTCGACCTCCAACTATCGTAGTCAACGCCAAGGGCACTTGAAGCCTCTCTACCTCAAGTCCCAATTCATGGAAAATGGTATGTGATATGAAGGAGTGTGTGGATCCTAGATGAAACAAGTAATACACCCAGTTAGAAAACAAGAAAAGGGTACCCTGAACGACATCTGGCTCACATGGATCTAGAAACGCTAGAGCATGAAGTTGACCACGACCTCCTCTACGACCTCTATGACCCTGATGATGACCACCAACATGGTCGTTATCTTCTCTATGAGGATGGGGAGCATCATGGGGATGTCCTTTGACTTCCCCATCTACCCTCTGCTAATCTAATGCTGGTGCAACTTGCAGCTGCTGCCTCAGCTGGAACTGCCTCAACGGAGGAACCTGGAGCATACCTCCCGGTGCATGATGATCGTTCTGAATGGTCGGGAAATCCCACTACTAATGTCCATGACCACCAAAAAAATAAGGGCATGTTCCCTTGGCATAAGCCTGAGAGTTTCTACCTCTGGAGAAATGATATTTGAAGGGTTGGGACCTACCCCCAGCTGAACAGAAACCCTTCTGACTTGAAAACTGGGAACCATGGACCAGAACTCTGCTTCGTGGGGGATCATGACGATCCACCACTTGTGATGATCTAGTACTAGTGAAATTCCTCTCAACAAGCTCTGCCATCGCCAGCACCTCAAGATATGTATTCAGCATATATGGGGTGTCCCGGTGCTGGATCTCTGGATGCAAGGCCTCCTCAAAATGCCTCGCCCTGGCCTCCTCATTTGGTAACATGTCCAAATCATATCATAAAAGGTTCCTAAAATGGATTCCAAACTATTGAATAGTAGAGCTCCCCTATCATAGGGTAAGAAGCTCCTAGCAACTTGACTCCTTTGCAGTCAAACAAAGGAACTTGACTCTAAACATATCTCAGAACTCCTCCCATGAGATCGCTGACTCTTTACGATCCTCGAGGTACACAAACCACCACTGCCTTGCGGCTCCATGCAGCATTGTCACGACTAAGGATATCAAGTGCTCCTTCCGAGCACGGATCGAACTGAAGCCTATCCCATCATCCCCCAACCATTCTTCCGTGACTGCATGTGAAACGGAGCCATCGTACTTCTGTAGAACCTTGCACTGAAACTCTCGGAGTTTCTTCTTCCAGGAGTCATCGTCCTCATTCTCTACCTTGCGGAAGCCTGCTGGAATAGCACACTGGACGTTTTATGCGGAAACCTGACGAGGATGAAGACCTGGAGCCATAACAGTAAAATAAAAAACCGTTAGAGCTCCTAAACATGGAATTTGGAAGACTCAACATTAATTAATTAATTGTTTTATTTTATTTATTTTAGGATATCCTATCCCAAGGTCTAACCATTCAAACACAAGAACAAATAAGATTGATACATGATCATTTCCTAGGTCTCCACCCTAAAACTAGTATCACCTTGTTTAGTAGCCATTATAAACATAAAGGTCCGTATATCAGATCATAGGGGGACCTAAATGCCTATGTCTCAGCTGGTCTCCAATTTTTACCCCACTTTCTATACATGAATTCCAACATTTACTTACAAACCCATAAAACCTCACATGTTACTAACTCCAAACTCCATCCAATCCCTCAACCTGATCACTGATACCACTATGTCATGACCCCCACCCCACAAAGTGTACCCCACTTGTGCTGGAAATGTGAGAAGGGAGATAATGACCCCTGAGTCCCGCCTTGAGTAGGCCCCAGGATGGTGACTAGCACTGAGGGTATAGTAAACACACAAATGGGATGCATTACCCTCTAAGAGAACACATGAAGAAGAGATATATAAGATAGGCACCAATCAACTCCAACTAAGAAGTGGGATATAAAAGAACCCCATGTTCATATTTGAAATGTCGTGAAAAAGTACTACAACTAGAAGGGAAAAACTACAAAGACCCAAAAAAAGTAAAAAAACAGTAACCACAAGCCTGAATAGCTCGAGTGACCCCAAGCTAGTAAAAACTAGCCTGACCTCCAACCTGATCAAAGTGACCTGAAAAAAAAATTATATATACATAGGGTGAGTATAATAGTTTACTCAGTAGGATCCTCCCCGAAGCCTCTTGTGCAAAAGTAAAGAGAGCATACCAAAGCACAGTGAGCAACAAGTTAAACTAACACGTTACCTTGGAAGGTATACTAAGTTCCCATCCTCACTAGGGATACTCTCACCAAGCAACGCACACAAGAATATAGCATATAGTAAATAATATCAAGGGTACGCCACTAATACCTCCCCACTGGTTTTCCGATTTTTCCCAATGTCGCACGTCCTGAGAATCTCTCTACAAAAGGCTTGTTCGGAGACACCTGGGTGAAGCACCTCACTATGCACCTCATGCAACACAGAGGCTTTCCCACAAACACCTGGGCTAAGCACCACAACATCCTTACAACCAAAAGTAACCTGGTAGATTCTGGGAGCCACCACAACTCGCATAATGTGTATCATATGTTGTGTATTATGCCTCAAAATATTACAACCCATACACTGAGTAAGGTTCCTCTATCCATAAAAGCCTATAAACGTTACACCTATTTTAGTCCATACGATACAATATCTAGAATATATGTGTGTGAATAACCACAAGCTATTACAGCCCTCTACACACATATATGGGGAAACTAACCGCTGTGCTTACCAGCACAAGTATCTATGAATAGAAGAGAGCGGGGCCAAAGGTGTAAAGACCCATAAAATTCAAGGAATTTTTTTTAATTTTCTTGGGAATTTTACTAGAATGTAATTTCTGACAGAACCTTATTTCGAGTCTCGGTGTGCCCGAAATAAATTTCCGAAGTTTCGCTCGAGTACGTTTAGTGAACGAACTAGAGGTTTTTCCTAACTTTCGAACCGGTGCTCGGAATCGAATTCAGAGGTAACTGATGGAATCGCAGCACCGATAATTGCTTAACAACACCTTTTCCGGAATTGCGTTTGAACGGGTGAGGTTATTAAAAGGTTTTGGGTTAACTAAAGAATAAAATAAAATTGTGCAACAAATTTTTTTATTCTAAGCAATGTTAATCTAGGCATTGCGGTTGGAGTGGGACCCACTGATATCCTAACTCCTAGGTAGGATATTAGTGATGTGGGGCCCAAACGAGCCCCACCCCTTTATTTCCTTTTACCTTCCACGTGCACTAAATTTGGTAACTCACCCGCACCCCCCTCTTAAATTCCAAGTCAACTCTCGCGTTTAATTAATTATTAAACACCTCTTTAATTGGGTAGTTAAGACTCTTCAATTAAATCAATTAATTGAATGATATATTTTTGATTTTCAAAAATAGTTAGCGTGAGAAATAAAATAAGGTTGCGCTTTATTTTATTGGGGTGGCATGGGTTGTGCGAGATGAATTGAGAGGTTTTTCTCAAAGCCTTAGAACTTCATCTTCCTCCTTGAAGAACACAAAGAATGCACCGTCACCAATGAAGAATGCCTGCCTCCAACGAAGGGCGACGAAGAATGATAGTTCCCCGAAGATTGATGACGCAACACCGTATACCGCGACGCCAACGATCCTCTTCAGCGACGCCATCTCCCGTAACGTCTTTTTCCCTGCAACGATATTCGTTCATCAACACCTTGCGGTAGGGGGTTTTGGTTCAAATAAATCTATGTGATTTATATAATCGACATGTTTTTAATTGCCGGTAGTCATTTGAACCACTAACGCGGTGGGTGCTGACCAAAGAACAGGTCTGAACCCACCATTTCTTTGTTCTTGGTCTGCAGATCGATGGGTGGCGATGAAGTAGGCTGAAAAGGTGTTTTGAGGTCTTCGCAGTGAAGAGCCGGTCCCGGGAGGACCGCTGGCGAAGACGGCAGGCAAAATGGACCACCAGACTGCATCCGGTGGTCCGCGGAAGACCCCGCTGGCGCGCCACGCCGGCGCCGACGGCTGGAGGCGGCAGCGGCAGGCGGCTGGGCCCGTTGCCGCGCGGGACCGTGGGCGACGCGGCGCCGGGCAGCGTCCGTTGGAAAGGAGAGGCACCCACGCGGGGGCTACAAATCCAATCAAGGGGGCAGTGCCCCCTTTGCGCGGCCGCTCGGCCAGCGCCGAGTCGACCCTTCGAGACCAGCACCGTGCTTCCCAAGGCCGGGCCGGGCCGCGCCCGCCAGGCCAGTCCCGTACCATGTTTGGGTCGACACGGTTCGGGCCGACCCAGGGGGGTTGGGCCGGGCCCAGACCCCCCATTTTCAGACCACTTCCGGTCTTTTCCCCATAACATGGGCTATAGACCTTCGATCGACGCACCGTCAGTTTTTTAGTGATCCTTTGATCGAGGCAGTCGTTTCAGTATATTACACTCAAGGATTAGGAGAACATTGGGTTCGTCCGTGTTGGTTCGAACACGAAACCAACCAGGCCTTCGGAGCCGAAACGCTTATAAGTTGAGCTCTGGACGTCCGATTGACATGCCGTTGACCTTGATGGATTCCTCTTAGTGATACGGACCATTTGGATTACTCCTCTCGAGGTTTGGACATAGTTGGAGTACGGTCGGGTTGGTTTTGACTAAAAAACCAACCGGGCCCCTGGGAAGAAAAAGCCAATAACTCTCAGACCATGCGTCTGATTGACACGTCGTCTGTCGCGTTGTGTTCCTTTTGACAAGACAGAACTTTGGGATACATCAACCATAGACTATGTGTCAGTTGATGTATCGAACTCTTGGCTCGTGGAGTGGACCCTCCTGGAATGAGCGTGTTGTGTGTGGAAACCCTAGAGCCGGTTGCGTCTGTGATGACGATGACTTTCATACTAGAATCCTATGTGGGTTCGACGATGGTGAAAACCATACGGGAATCCTCCGTGGGTTCGGCGTTGACGTCTATGGTAGTTCAATCTCTGTGAAACCCAAGAGGTGTCTGAGACTTGATGTCTACTGATCGATCGACTCGGTGTGTTCGGATTTCCAAGTGGGGATTGCTTGGTTGTAGAGGCAGAACCATGGTTGAGGAGCGCTTGGTTGTAGCGGCAGATCTGCGGTACTCAATAGAAGGAGTACCTCTGGAGGCTATGAGGGGGAGCTCTTGGTTATAGCGGCATACACACGGCGAAGGAGCGCTTGGTTGTAGCAGCAGACCCGCGGTACTCAACAAAAGGAGTACCTCTGGAGGCTATGAGGGGGAGCGCTTGGTTATAGCGGCAGACCAATGGCGGAGGAGCGCTTGGTTGTAGCGGAAGACCTGTGGTACTCAACAGAAGCAGTACCTCTGGAGGCTATAAGGGGGGAGCTCTTGGTTATAGCGGCAAACCCATGGTGGTAAGCACTTGGTTGTAGCAGCAGGCCCACAGTACTCGACAGGTGGAGTACTACAGTAGTCCAAGGTTAATGGGAAGCACTAGGTTGTAGCGGTAGTCCCACTGTGCTCGAAAGAGGAGGAGTTTACCCAAAACCTATGGTTTGGACATCATGATTAAATCTTGGTTTGAGCTGGGTTTTGACTTTCAATATTTATCTTCGATAAGATTGACTTGATATCCTGTATGGATTACGTTATGCTTTACTGTGTGGATTGACTTGTGTTCTCCTGTGTGGATGTGATAGAAATTGGGCTCGGATGCTGGAGCCGAATTGGAATTGTTGACTTAGGTATATGTATGGGCATATACCTAAGTTGTGTTGGATGTTACTTCGTGATTGTATCTTCCTTTGTGGATTATCCTTTGTTGAATCTGGGAGACCTTCGGCGGTCTCGGGGTCCCTACGGAGTAGCTTATACTCACCCCTTCACGGGCTATGACCGCACTACATTGTGCTGGATGCAGACGACGAACAGTGCTGATCGTGGTGGAGGCTTGTGGAGTAAGTCGGTACCTGGAGGTGCACCACTGGGCGGGATGTACACGGAGCGGACGGCTGGACCCGTGGAGCTGAGGAGGCTATCTGTACCCACCCATCAGGTGGGACTTCCAGTGGATGGCTCGACATTGTGGATTTACTTTTCAGTTGTTGTACTTCCTTTCGAGTTTTACTTTACTTTTAGTTTGGGTTTGTATTCTGGCCCACTAACTTTTCCGCACTTACTTTTGTACCAAGTTTTATTTAGTGTTTACTTCTGCTTGTTTACTCTGTGGTTTTTTTTACTTTATAAAGGCAATGCCTTCCCCTTTTTCAGGATTTACGCCTTGGTGCTAGTCTCTAGCCCCTGGCCTATGGGAGGCGGGCTTGGGGTAGTCATGACACGGGCCCTGAGGACGGGTCGTGAAAAATTGGTATCAGATGATCTACCGTAGAACTCAGGACTCTAATATTTTTCTATGTGAAGCAATAGTGTTAAGAGTATTGAGTGTGGTTATTAGTCTAAGGAGTCCAGTGTTGGTGCGGTGGCCGACATATCCGTACACTAGGACCCCGACTTCTGATTTCCGACATAGTGTAAGAAAACATTGATTGCATGTGTGTTTTAAAAGGTTTCATTGCGATTACATTGTGTCAGCTCACCAGGTATACTGTTTGACCATGGCGCACCTGTTTTTTTTTTTCAGGATGGCCCCACGAAGGCAGCCAGCTAGGGTTCCGAGCATTGTGCGAGATGACAGCCCACCGAGTGACAAGGCCTCGGTGCAGGGCCCTTTGACATCAGAGGCACCGACAGTACCTCTACCCGCCGAGCCACCGATGCTACCAGCCCCATCTGCTGATAGTGCACGTCACCTTAGCATGCTTCATGAGTTTTAGCGTCAGAGACCACCCATGTTCTTGGGGGAGACGGACCCTCAGGCAGCCGAGAATTGGCTGGAGGCAGTTGTTCGAGTTTTCAGGTTAGTAGGGACACCGACTGACCTTATGGTTTTCCTTGTAGAAAGCCTCCTGCACGCGGAAACTGGCAGATAGTGGAGCTTGATTCCCCAGGTGCACGACGAAGCATCTCTCCTTTGGACGAACTTTTAGAGCCTCTTCCGCTCAATGTTCGTCCCATCCACCCTCCGTGCGGTGCGCATCCAGGAGCTACTACAGCTGCGGTAGGGCAGCATGATGGTAGCCAAGTACTCGGCGAGGTTTACAGATCTCTCGCGCTATTCCATGGACATGGTACGAGACCCATTTTTCAGGGCCCGAACCTTCGAGCAGGGGCTCAGGCGAGAGATCATAGCTTCAGTTGTTTCCCACAGCATCCCGAAACTGATAGGGGTGTTGAAGAGAGCCCTCTTAGGGGAGAGTTTCTTTGCTGAGCAGTCTCCAGCAATATGACTCACCACTAGCTGGCATGCAGCATAGTCTTCTACAACGGGTAGTAGACAGATGACACAGAGGTCCAAAATGACTAGACCTACAGGTGGTCGACCACATGACACATGATCTTTTGTGCGAGGAACCCGGGGTGGAGAACGACTTACCATGCCCGGACAGTGTTACTCCTGCGGCAGGGCTGGTCACATGGCTCATGACTGTCCGACCCGCCATACAGATGACCAGCAGATGAACGAAGGACCTCCCAGGCAGATACAGAGGTTCGATCGAGGTAGACGAAAAGGAGCAGGAGACCGAGGCAGGGGAGTTGGCCGTGCAGCTGGAGGTGGACGACGCTTTGAGGTGTTGCCACCACCACCACCAAGAGGTCCACCCGACCGCAGGGAACAAGTGGACATGGAAGATCTCAGCTTCAGACAGCTGAGGCCTACGATCATGGAGCTCTGGGAGCATATGGACAGGAGCAGGACTAGCTCCAGACCTGGAGACTTTTGTTCATTTTTCTTGTAGCTTTGTTGATGTTTGTTTGTAGAAGCTTTGTGTCTTTGTACTTTGAGCTGCAGTAATAAAAGACACCTTTCTTTGAGGTATTTACTTTCCTTTCCTCTCTTTTTGTTGTTACTAAGAGGTACCCGTTTAAAAACCGTTGACTGGACCCTCACCATTGAGAAACCTACTAGAGGAGACCCAGTGGCCACACACTGATGCCAACAGTGTGACTCAACCCTTTGAGGCGATAATTATGGTTGGATCTCTTGGTAGTGGCGTTAAGGCCTTACGACGTCATACTTGGTATGTATTAGTATCATCCATGTCGGGATTGACTGTATTAGGAAAAGAACGTTGTTCATCCAGGGGATGAGACCAGATTTCTCTTATCAGCAGAGAAGAAATCTTAGCAACTCTTGTAGGACCAGAGAAGGTCCAGGCCATCCAAGAGCAGAAGAGGACAGCTCAAAGCTGACAAAAGTCTTTTACTAATAGGAGACAGAGACCACTAGAGTTCGAGGATGGAGACCACGTATTATTGCGGGTCTCGCCTCTATGTGGATTATGGAGATTTGGCCGAGGTGGAAATTTGTCTCTGTGCTTCAACGGACCATTCTCGGTCCTTAGCCGGATTGGTGATGTGGCTTATCGCCTGGCTCTACCACCTCAATTGCATCGGGTGCACGATGGATTTCACATATCTCAGCTGAGTAGATATGTGCGCGACCCGACGCATATCTTCAACCATTGGGAGCTGGACATTGATGATGGGGAGAATTTTGCGGAGGTCCCAGTGGAGATCGAGGATCGACAGGAGCGGGTCCTATGTGGATGGTCGATTCCTCTAGTGCACATCATATGGAAGCATGGGAACCTCTAGGAGAGCACTTGGGAGTGGGAGGCTCAGATGCGTGCTCAGTACCCACTTTTGTTTCCCTAGTTTATGATGTATCTTTACGGGGACGTAAAGTCCTATGGTGGGTGTAATGTAAAGACCTGTAAAATTCTAGGAATTTTTATTAATTTTCTTGGAAATTTTACTAGAACGTAGTTTCTGACGGCACCTGATTTTGAGGCCCAGTGTGCCCGGAATCAATTTTCGATGTTTGGCTCGGGTACGTTCAGTGAACGAATGTGCGGGTTTTCCTAAATTTTGAACCGGTGATCAGAATCGAATTCTGAGGGCACCGATGGAATCACAACACCGGTAATTGCTTAATAACGCCTTTTCTGGAGTTGCGTTTTCTTGGGTGAGGATATTAATTTTTTTTGTGTTAAATAAATAATAAAATAAAATTGTGCAACAGATTTTATTTTTATTCTAAACAGTGTTAATCTAGGCATGGTTGTGGGAGTGGGACCCACTGATATCCTAACTCCTAGGTAGGATATTAGTGAGTTGGGGCCCACCCGAACCCCACCCCTTTATTTCCTTTTACCTTCCACGTGCATTAAATTTGGTAACTCACCTGCACCCCCCTCTTAAATTCCAAGTCAACTCTCACATTTAATTAATTATTAAACACCTCTTTAATTGGTGGTTAAAACTCTTCAATTATATCAATTAATTGAATGATCTGTTTTTTATTTTCAAAAACAGTTGGTGTGAGAAATAAAATAAGTCTATGCCTTATTTTATTTGGGTGTCTTGGGTTGTGCGAGAGGAATTGAGATGTTTTTCTCAATGCCTTGAAACTTCATCTTCTTACATGAAGAACGCAAAAAACACACCATCGCCAAAGAAGAACGCCGACCTCCGATGAAGGGCGACGAAGAACGCAAGTTCCCCGGAGATCGACAACGCAATGTTGTATACCGCAATGCCAACAACCCTCTTTCGCGATGCCATCTCCCACGACGGCTTTTTTCCCGTGATGATCTTTTATCATAAACAAATTGAGTTATGGAGTTTTGGTTCAATTAAATCTATTTGATTTATATCCTCGACATGTGTTTAATTGTTGTAAGTTGTTTGAACCACTAACGCGGTGGGTGCTGACTAACGAACAAGTCTGAACCCACTGTTTCTCTGTTCATGGTGTGCGGATCGACGGGCAGTGACGAAGCAAGCCGCAAACGCATTTTGTGGTCTTCGTATTGAAGATCCAGTCCCGAGAGGACCTCTAGCGAAGACGTTAGGAAAAACGGACCACCGGAGCGCGTCCGGTGGTCCACGGAAGACCCCGCCAGCGCGCCGTGCCGGCACGGCGGCGCCGGCGGCCGTAGGCGGCGGGAAACACCGGCCGGCCGGCAGGAGGCGGCGACGACCGGCGCGCCACCAGGAAGGGCCACCGTGGATGAAGCCCCGGTGGCAGGCGGATGGTGCCGCGGCCGTGCGGGACCGTGGGCGACGCGGCGTCAGGCCACGGCCGCTGGCAAGGAGCGACCCCCACGCAGGGGACGTGACTCCAATCAAGGGGGCAGCACCCCCTTTGCATGGTCGCTCGGCCATCGCCGAGCCGACCCCGCTCGGCCAGCGTTGAGCCACCCTGGGCTAGACCGTCCACACCAGGCCTGGCCGCATCCAAAAGGGCCAGAACCAGACCCAGTTCGGGCCCAGACCCCCCATTTTCAGACCACTTCCGGTATTTTGCCCATAACATGGGCTACGGACCTCTGATCGATGCACCGTTAGTCATGCATCGATACATGGATCGAGGCGGTCGTTTGGGTATATTACACTCAAGGTTTCGGAGAACGTTGGGTTCGGCCGGGTTGGTTCGAACACGAAACCAACCGGGCCCTCAGAGCGGAAACACTTATAACTTGAGCTCTGGAAATCTGATTGACGTGCCGTCAACCTTGATGGATTCCTCTTAGTGATATGTACCTTTTTTCTTACTCTTATCGAGGTTTCGATGCTGTTGGTGTATGGTTGGGTTGGTTTGGAGTTAAAAACCAACCGGGCCCTGGGACGAAAAAGCCAATAACTCTCAGATCAGGCGTCCGATTGACGCGCCCTCTATCACATTGTGTTCCTTTTGATGAGACAGAAATTTGGGATACATCAACCCCAGACTATGTTTCAGTTGATGTATTGACCTCTTGGCTCGTGGAGTGGATCCTCCCGGAATGAGCGTAATATACCAAATGTCTCTATATATTTTAGTGCTTCCCGGATGTATAGGGAAAGTAGAGCTATGCGCTTCATCCATCAGTTCTTTCTTTATCTCCGTAATAGATGGAACACATAGTCTTGTATGAAATTTCAATACACCTTCGTGATCAATATTTAAATATGGGAACTTCCCATCCTTTATAGCCTCAAACTTCTCATGCTGCAAAGGATCTTCTTTTTGAGCCTTCTTGATCTTCTCTAGTAATGAAGGTTGGGAAATCACTTGGGATAAGGTTGATTATGTCCCTTCCGTTACAATTCACATGTCTAGTTTTAATAGATCATTAATCAAGGGATCTCCTAGGATCCTCATTGTTGCCAGAAAAACAGAATATTTCCTTCTTAACGCATCCGCGACTTTGTTTGCTCATCTAGGGTGATAAGGAATTGAACAATCATTGTCTTTAATAAGCTCCAACCATCTCCTTTATCTCATGTTCAATTCTTTTTGTGTGAAAATATACTTTAAACTTTGGTGGTCGGTGTATATATCACATTTCTCCCCATAAAGATAGTGCCTCCATATAATTGGAGCAAAAACAACTATCGCTAGCTCTAGATCATGGGTAGGATAATTCAGCTCATGAATCATAAACTATATAGATGCATAAGCAATTACCTTGTAATTTTGCATAAGGATGCACCCAAGCCCTTTCAGAGATGCATCTTTAAAAATAACGAATCCTTCTCTGATAGAGGGTAGTGTTAACACGGGTGCAGTAACCAATCTCTTCTTCAGCTCTTGGAAACTTTCCTCGCATTCCTTTGTCCAGATGAACTTAACCCATTTTCGAGTCAACTTGGTTAGTGGATTAGAAAGCCGTGAAAAGTTTTTCACAAACCTCCTATAATATCCCGCTAAACCAAGGAAACTACGAATCTCAGTTACTGTGGTGGGTTGAGGCCACTCCTCCATAACCATTGTCTTTGCAGGGTCAACGAATATTCCTTCATTGGTTACGATGTTCCCCAAGAAAGCCACTTGTTGTAACCAAAACTCACACTTGCTGAACTTTCCAAAGAGCCTCTCCTTCCACATTGTTTTCAAAATAACCCTCAGATGATCTTCATGCTCCTCACGACGTTTTGAATATATCAACATATCCTCAATAAAAACTACCACAATGTTATCAAGGTAGTCGTTAAAGACTCTATTCATCAAATCCATGAAAATAGAAGGAGATTTAGTCAAGCCGAAGGGCATAACAGTAAACTCATAATGCCCATATCTTGATCGGAAGGCAGTCTTTGGAATATCTTCCTTCTTCACCCTCAGTTGATGATAACCAGAACGAAGGTCAATCTTGGAGAAGAATTGATCCCCACGAAGTTGGTCAAATAAATCATCAATTCTTGGAAGAGGGTATCTATTTTTCACTGTGATCCCATTCAGTTCTCTATAATCAAGGCATTGACGCATTGATCCATCCTTCTTCTTCACAAAGTGAACTGGTTCTCCCCACAGAGACACACTCGGTCGGATAAACCCCCTCTCAAACAATTCTTGGAGTTGTTTCTTTAACTATTCTAGATCCACATTTTCCATTCTATATAGGGTCTTTGATATTGGTTCAGACCCAGGTACGAGTTCAATGGAGAACTCTACCTCACTTTCTCAGGGAGGGCCAGGTAACTCCTCAGGAAATACATCCATGTATTCCTGAACAATTGGAACATATTCTATTTGTATACTCCCTTTTCCTTATCCATCATCACCGATTAAATCATTAAGGAAAACTATAGGAGGTGCTTATAGATATGGATCAGTTCGGGATATCTCTCCTTGGAAGATAATTTTAGGTCGTTCATTCAAGACTATGAGATTTCCTTAATTTTTCATTTGATCTTAGCATTATACTTTGAGAGACAGTACATCCCTAGTATAACATCGAATTCCAACATGGGAATGACTACTAGATTTACGATAAGATTGTGCTCACTGATGTAAACACTAGAGTCTCTAAACATTGTTGATGCATGGATAATCCCACTTGGAGTCTTGACTGACAATTCTACCTCAAGCAATTCAGGTATTGATTCTATATTCTTTGCAAACTTGGAAGAAATAATGGAATGCATAGAACTATAATCAAACAAAGTACTTGCTAGTTTTTAGAGGACAACAAGGGTACATGCTACCACATCGTTCGGAACTTCCACTTTAGTTGTTGTGATAGAAAAAGCAGGACCTTGCTCCATTGTCCTTTGATGAAAGTGATGGTGATTTCCCCTCCACTTCCCTCGGATTTATATATTGATTAGCAAAGTTCCCAAGCTTCCCACACTTGATGAATTTGAATTTAGGTAGGACCGGAACCATCTTTCCTCTGTCGTCAATGTTGGGGAGTTATGTCTCCACCTCACTATGACAATTCTGAGAAACATGGCCTCCTCTTCCACACCTGTAGCACTTTCCACTTCCGATCAAGTAGTGTCCCGGATGGTTCTTCCCACATTTATTGCATGTTGTACGTTGCATTTGATTTCAACCTCTTCCCTGATCAAAATTCATCCCTAAACTGGGCTCTAATGATCTATTCTTGTCATTTGATTTATGAGACCACTATGTCTCACCAAAATCTAGCTCGACTTTCATTGCACTCCACACGATCTCCTCGTAGCTATCGTAGTCCTAGTGGGCTATATTCTTCCGCAGATTCGGTATCAGTCCACAAAAAAATCTATGAACTATCCCACTTGGATCCATGACAAATCTAGAGGTATATCGTGAAAGTCGGGTGAAGTTCATCTCATAGCTTCTGACAGATTCGTTCTCCTTCTGCTTCAGCTCGAGAAACTCTTTCTCCATTCTCGTTCTCATGGAACGAGGGAAATACATATTAAAGAATATTCCTCGGAACTCTTCCCACTCCATAGCTTCCATCCCTCCTCTATGCTTCGTGTTTTTGACCAGTGACCACCACTGATCAGCTTCTCCCTCAAGACGGTAAACATCAAGGGTGACTTTTTCTTGTTCCGAACAATGGAGTACAGAAATGATCTTTTCAACGGAGTTTATGCATTGTTCCGCAACCAATGGGTCAGTAGATCCACTAAATGATGGTGGATGTTGACGCATGAAGGACTCAATAGAGTTTTGTTCCCTTCATGGTGAGGTCGACCTCTCAGCTTGATTCAAGTTATTACTCATAACTTGTGTCGGTTGGTTCATCATTCGCATGAATGTTTCCATTCCAGTTTCCATCGGAGGGCCGTCAGCACATGGTGCATTGCGGTCACCATCTGCACGGTTCCTCATATTTCCCGCCATTTTCTAAAAGGATAAAACCTTAGTGAGAAACTTATTTCATTTATGAATCTTTTAACTAAGACTTCATTCTTAGACAATTACATTTCTCTATAATTCCTTCATAATGATTCATAAAAAGTTTTTGATTAACCAAACATACCCCCCGAGAGTGTTGTAACCAAGAGTGTAGCAAGGACCATTATCGTGGACCAGTTCCTGTTCGAGTCTAGCTCAAAGCGGTGTTTTCGGGGTTTACCCCTATGTACATCTGTTCCAGAGCCGCCTCTACCTGCTCGTATCCAGACAGGGATGTATTTGTTGGATAAACCACTTACTCAATATTTACCAGAATACCAGGAAATTTCTTATACTTAAACTTTTCTATATGGTTCTTCGAAATGTTTTTATATCCTAATTTCCACAATTAACTAAACCTCTCTTTGATACCAACTGTGGCATCCCACCTTTTTATAACATAAACATTCATTACATTACAAAAAACTGAAGATCTTTAAGGTATAGTGTCTTAGAAACCAGGAACATAATACATGAAAACAACATGAAACATTCTTCTTAAACACTTGAAAGTCTTCTCCTTATGTTCATAATAGGTACATTACTACATCTCATAACCTAGGGACATACATCAAAAGAAAGGGTGAGAAGAAGGCCTAGTAAGGGAAACAAGAGAAGCATTTTACATGTGAAAATGAGATACTTCAATATGGTCATAAAAAGAACTTTCAGGCATGAGAAAGAAATAATGAGGCATATCATAATGAAAATAACATTTTTCATAACTTGAATATGTGGCTACAACATTTAATATTTACAATAATTTCTGTTTCACCAAGGTCCATCCACAAGGTGTCATTAAAAATTTCCAAGGTTATTCACCAAGGCGTCGTTAAAAATAGGCATCTCTAGAGATTATGTCTTTACCCAATGCATTGGAGCGCTATCCGGGCGCACCCTTGACATGTCTTTATTATCATGTGAGCCACATACATCATCATCAATCATTTCATAAACAACCCATATAGCATAAAAGGAATGGGTTTCATTTCATAATCATAACATTTTAAAAAATGCTTTAAAGACATGATCTTTACGTCACTTGAAACCCACGGAAACGGAGAGAGGATATAATGTATGTAAATCCCAGAATTTAAAATAGAACAAATTGTTATATAAGTGAATACCACTATAGAAGAGAGAGCTATGAGTACTCACTAAATAAAATAAAAGACCTTTAGAAAAATAGAGAGACATTTTGAGACGGAAATTCTGCAGCATAATGACTATGTTTCGGGGTTTTAGAAAACATTGAAAAGAGAGGGGACATGGGTAAAACAATCATAAATGACCCATAAAACAGTAGAGGGTCCGCATATGAAGGATATATGAACATGGTAATGAAATTTGAAAGATATACCATATGAAATTAAGAACATGAAAGGAAGACAAAAATAAGATTTCTCTTATGAAAATCCCGCAGCCTAACGACATCACTTATGCTTCATCCAAAAATGAATTGACAAGATAAAATAGGGTCTCTCATCATATGAACATAAGAGATCATTATGATAGATATAGAGATAATACCCCAACATAATAAAAAGGAACTTGAAATACTTGACATGAAAGTAGAACTTTGAATAATGAAAAGGGTGAAAGAATCTCCTTAAAAATTCGGCAGCCTAACGTCGCCACGTAAAATTCTTAAAACGAATTGATGAGAGAAAGAGGGGGTCTCTAATCATATGAACATGAAAAAAGGAAGTAATAGGAATAAAAAGAACATGCTCCAACATAATAACATGGAGCATAAAAGTAATGACATAAAAGAGATTGCTTGAAAAGAAAGAGAGAGGTCGGATGCTTTACCTTAAACATAACTCTTAAAACTCAAATGATGGGACTTTGAGAGGCTTGAGGGAACCTTGGGAGGACTTATTGGGAGGTAAGGAGACCAGAAATTCGTTTAGGATGGTTTTGGAGTCTAATGGATGAGAGGCTGTCATGGTATTTATAGCGAAAGTGAGGGGCCAATGCAATAATGGCCAAGGGACACCTCATTGGTGGTTTTTGGGAAAACCATGGGCTTGCCCATGGTATTTTCCCATGGTATTGGCCACTTGGGATACCTCACACAATAATGCATCCCCTTTAGTCGACCATCCTTTAAAATATTTCATGACATCATCATGACACCGTTATGATGTCATTTAACATACTGAAACCCTAAAACAACATTTTTTTTACTATTCACTGAAAATTCATCTTTCGTAGAAAAATCCCAAAAATTACCATAACATAATATCGATGATTTGAGTTCAAAAATAAAGACTATTTTATAAAAATAATTTTCTAAATATGTTTAATTATATTTTTAAATAAAAAATACTATTCACCTGAAAAAACTAATACTTGATTAATAATTTATGAAACCGTTATTTAACCATTTTATTGAATCACATTACTTAATCAAGGTGTCTAAATTATATTAAAACATTATTTAAGTTATATTACTAATCCATTTGGTCACATTACTAACCCTAAGCGTAAAAGCACTATTCATAATTTACTATTCATCAAAAACTATGTTGATCTTATTAGACTCCAAATTCCATACCGAACACTTTTGCAGAAGACCATTTTTTGAAAATCATTACACATCATTAATTAATTAAGGATTACATAAATATTTTAAAATATCCTTTTTCAAAATTAATCAATAAAATACATCCTAAAGTTGTCAGGAAATTTGAAATTTCACGAACATCACTAAACGAAGAAATCTCAATTTATTCATCCCAATGGATTACACAAAGAAGTTATGGTCTCATCATATAGCCCCTTATAACACCATTATATGACCTAAATGTAAGGTGTTCTATGGTGAGAGAATCCGAGGGAGGCTCAGAAAACATTTCCCTAGTAGTAATTTCTACTAACTTGAACTTCTCCCGCAGGCATTTCCGTTCAAGCTTGACACGCTGGAGTTCAGCTTGGGCTTGGTCCAAAGCGAATCCCAAAGATACCACCTCCTTCCCAAGCTATGATAAGTGGGATTCATAAGGTCCGAGTCTACTGGATGAAGCGATCGACTCCTCTTTATGCATTATCCATTAACATCTCTATTAAATCGTTAAGAGTAAGTTAGTATACTATTTAAAAAGTTTGGGTCATTACAACTGCAGCTAACGTCTCTCAGACTCCAGGCTGCTACTTATAAGACTAGGTATCCTATAAGAACTCATCCTTTTAAAGAGTTTTATTGGATCACTTCATTCCTTTTTTATTAGTTCAACTGTACGTTAATTGACTCATTAAACATTTGTTAACCATAAACCATTCCACATTATACTTCATTAGCATCACACCAAAAGTACACTACCCCTTTAAAATTATAGCCTCATCATTATGTTCCAGCGAACTCCAACCCCAAGGGTTAACACCCTTTATTCAAACATTCATTACAAAAACCCTTTACCACATTCCCAGGAATTTTTGAAAAGCATTCTATGCTACTGACACAAAGCGGCTAGCATCACTCCCAAAGTCCACTGCCCCTTTAAAATTATAGCTTCGTCATTATGTTCCAGCGAACTCCAACCCCAAGTTTTAACGACGTTTATTTAAACATTCATTACAAAAACCATTTCTCACATTCCCAGGCATTTTAGAAAAGCATTCTATGCTACTAACACAAAGGGGCTCAACACGCTGAGTAGATGTACTAACTGTCAAGCCTTTGCTGCCTATAGCAAGAGCATAGGCCCATTACTCCTTAAGAAGCTAAACACAAAAATCACGTGGCATACACCACATGTCTTCGCCTCCTTCGGAAGAAGGGTAAGAAAGACCTGCTTCCTTGAGCAGTGGGGAAAGGTAACGTAGATAATCAACCAAAGAAACATTAAGCATCCATCAATCACATCCATCCCATTCCATCACCCCTGGTGTCCTCCCCGACACACACATGCATAAAATGATGCATCTCACCACTCTAGGCATCATCTGATTCCCCAACCAGAAACCTCCATGCCCCCACATATCACCACAACCATCCTGGATCACATCACAGCACATGCAACATGAAATCAACCATCACATCAATTGGGATCTTGGCCCTTTAACAATCAAGAGGGTATCTCAGAACCCTTTAAGGAATTATTAAACAATAAACTTCTTTAATCCATTTTGAATTGAATGATTTATAATCTGTTGGTTCCAAATCGGGAAACCTAACCAGTAAGCTATCATAAAAGAATATACATTTTTACTACGCCAATTTGATTAACATCAAATTACAAAAAAACCAAATTTGTATTCATGCCTCTTTATCTTTATCCAATCAAATATCAATTAATCCCGGTTTACATTCTTTACCTATTTCCATCAAGAAAAAACAACTAAGCAAAGAAAGAGTAGATATCACACTATCTAGCAAAACAAGAGGCAATAACATATGATCAATAACAATTTCTTGACCCGGTTGAAAATATTTATTATATCAATTCCATTATCATCCAGTGGGAATTAAAAATTCTAACAATACAATTCTATGAAAAAGAAAGAGAATCCATGAATCCCCTACCTCAATGGTTTTTGACGAAAACCCTAACCAATGAAGAACACACAATAAAGTCAGGTTGATTCTCCAAGAATCATCCTTAGATCTCTTATCCTAACACAACCAAGACCAAAACTCATCATATTTGGTGTCAAAACACCTAGATCTACCCATATTAGACGTAGATCTATGAAACCGAGAGAAGAGTGGAAGTAGATCCTAGTGGATCTATGAAACCTATCAAGAACGAAGATGATCGAAAAAGAACGATCACATACCTCAAGAAACCGGCTTCAATTCTCCAAGAGAATCCTTAGAATCACCTCCAAAAAACTTGGGAGAGGTTCTCCTACCTTCAAGGGAGGGTAATCCTGTGTTATGGCAGATTAGGAGCTTAAACGAGAAAATTATAGGCGAAACAATTCAGATACACAATTTTAGGATCCAGTTTAAGTGCCCGCACGGTTTAGTCGCGCGTTTTGACAAACCGTGCGCAAACCATGAGGTCACTACTACCTCATCAAAAACTCCTCGCACAGTTAGGCTGCATAGTTAGACAAACCCTATGCTAACAACGCATTTTCCACTACCTCCAACTCTAACTACGCAGGGTATGACCTCAAGGTTTAGACAAACCGTTCCCAACCCGTGCGAAAGGTACTTCCCTTTAGTTTTCCTTAAAGAATCACCCAACGCACCCCCTAAGTCACTACTCCAAAATAAGGGTAGTTAGAAACATCAAAGGTACCTAAAGAGGTAACATGATGCTACAGTTCACAACTCTCTACCATTTAAATGGTTCATCGAAAAGGACGATTTTGGAAAAGAGTTGGGGATAAGTTACCTTGACCTCCCACAACACCTCTAACACCACATTTTCACTATGTAATGGACATGAGAGGTCCATGCCATTACATTATAATCCAACCAACTGCATGTTTCCCCCAACTATAAAAAACAAAAGATTGTGCATCTATATTTATTGGGAGACTGTATCAGCAGAAAAAACCACAATATCCCCAAAATAATCTTGATTTCTTTTCCCAAACATACAACCAAGGATGGAAGGATCAATCAGACATGAGGAATGCTTCTGGACAACAACTAAGGACCCCCTTTCAACAAAATGTTTAGCAGCCTTCACCATACAAAAAAGGATTCCAACAACTCGAAAGTAGATTTAATGACCAAAAATAAACAGGACAACAAAAAGGGAATCCCCCACCCAAGGTAGATTCTATCACTGATGAACATCTGAATCAAATTTTTCTTTGTCTACAGAATGCACTGAAGCGTCAAGGCTCTGTGTTGAGGGAGTTAAGGACTCAAATGAGCTAGATTCCCACTGCCCTCTATGAACTGGTAAGTATAAACTCAAGAAATATTCCATCCCAACCTACTCCAAATCTTAAGTGGAATGTTAATGCTATCACATTGAGTAGTTGGAAGCAAAAAACTAATATATCTACACCAATATTTCTATCGGGATTCACCTCAACTCCGGAGAAGCCCTATTCAAAAATAACTGATAAGAAACCCACAGAGAACGATAACTGTAAGAAAAAGATTAATGATTTTCCACCTTAATCCCTTTATTTTCCAAAAATAATTGTTAAAACCATGTATATGGATGAAGAGGCCATGGAAAAAGAGGTTTTGGACACATTCAAGCATGTAAAGATCAAAATTCCTCTACTCGAAGCCATCACGAAAATCCCAATGTATAAAAAGTTTCTAAATTAAATTTTTACTAATAAAAGAGGACTCAATGGGAATAAGAGGATAAATCATGGATGAAAGGTGTCAGCACTCATTACACCGTCTCAATCAATTCCAGCAATTCGCAAGGATCTTGGGACATTCACTATCCAGTGCACCAAAGGGGAGTTGCAGTTTTCTGATTCACTTTGTGATTTGGGAACATCATTTAATGTGATGTCTCACTTTGTATTCTCTTATTTATAGGTTGGTGAGTTGAAAATAGTGAGGTTAGTGGTGCAGTTGAAAAATAGTGCATCAACACATCTAGTGGGAGTCCTTGAGGATGTACTTGTCTTGGTAAGAGACATGATCATTCCAGCAAATTTCTGCATTCTTAACCTGGAGGACGTTCCGGTATGTTCCCACACTCCCATTATCATATGTATAACCTTCCTAAAAATTGAAAAATCTGTCATAAATGTCAATTAGGATACAATTTACATGGAGTTTTGTGATTAAGTTGTGATATTTAATGTTATTGAATCCATGTAGTACCCCTCAGAGAACCATTATGAATTTTTATCTCCAATTTTGAACCACCAAATAAAAATCCCAAGGAAATTCATTGTCCAATGATTAGAAATATTATGAGTATTTGTTCATGTTTGACGTCTAAGTGCACTTACAGACTCTTTTTTAATGAACAAGTATTACTTAGAGTTGATTTTGAAATGGATTCATATTCTGATTTTGATGAAGTGAAAGCTGATTGTGACACGACTTTTGAATATGATGACGGATTTGATGTTTTATTATTTGATTGGGAATATTTAGATACTAATATTGATCTTAATTGTGCACATATTTTAGTTCCTTTAATTTCTCCTTCCATACACCACCACCCTTCTTTGGAACTCCGGACTTGCCACCAAATCTCAAATACTCATACTAGTTAATTTGATAGAAATTACCTGTTGTCATTGATATCAATATCCCTATTGAATATGAAGAAAAACATCTGAATATTTTGAGGTAGAACATTAAGGAAATCGAGAGGGCCTTGGATGACATATCAACTATTAGCCCCACCATTTTCATGCATTGGATTCTTTTGGAGGATGGGGCTAAACTGATTAGGCAGCCACAAAGGAGACTGAATCCAACTGTTCTGGAAGTTGTAAAAAAGGATGTTGAGAAATTTCTTGAGGCAGGTCATGTTTTGCCTAAAAAATTGGTGTAACAGTTGTTAAAAATGAAAAATATGAGTTATTTATGATGACGGTTCAAAATAGTTGGAGTGTGTGTATTGATTATAGGAAACTAAATCATTCCACTTATAAGGACCATTTCCCCCTCCCATATATTGATCAAATGCTTGAGGGACTTACTGGGAAAACACACTATTTTTTCATGGATGGATTTTTTGGATACATTCATCTTATTATTTATTTGGAGGATTAGGATAAGATGGAATTAACTTGTCCATTAGATATGTTTGGCTACCGAAGGATGCCATTTAGAT
Organism: Viscum album; assembly: GCA_963277665.1. Lineage (NCBI taxonomy): Eukaryota > Viridiplantae > Streptophyta > Magnoliopsida > Santalales > Viscaceae > Viscum > Viscum album. The sequence continues at coordinate 1,895,092,369 of OY728151.1, forward strand.
TTTTCATCAACCATGATACCTTCTCCAAAAGCATGGTGTGTATTTTTCTAATTTTATTGAGACCAACACGGATGTATTTATGAATTATTTTAATGTTTATGGGTCCTCATTTGATTAATGTATTATTAGTTTGGGAAAGGTGTTGAATCATTGTATTGAGAATAATTTGGTCATGATATTTGAAAAGTGTCATTTCATGGTAGAGAATGGAATTTTCTTAGGGCATGTGGTGTCAAAACATGGGATTGAGGTTGATAGATCTTAGGTAGATATCATTTCATCCATACCATATCCTTCATGTATGCATAATGTTAGATCATTACTAGGGCATTCATGACTTTATCAGCGCTTCATCAATGATTTCAGTAAGATTGATCTTCCAATGTCACAATTACTTCAATATGATTCTGATTTTGTGATTGATGATTATTGCAAGACTTACTTTGATGAGCTAAATAAGTGTCTAACCAATCCACAGATCATACAACCCCCCGCAGTTGGAGCCTCCTTCGGAGCATATGTGTGACGCCTACAACTTCATAGTAGGAGATTTCATACTCAGAGGGTGGAGGGAAGTTAACATGTGATTTCCTATGAATCAAGGACACTGGATTCTACCCAATAAAACTAAACAACCATAGAAAAGGATTTTCGTTCTGTCATATTTTCTTTATATAAATTCCATTCATAATTATTTTTCTCTAAAGTAGTTGTTTTTTTCATACCATGCATTTATGAGGTACCAATTCAAGAAGCTAAAAGAAAATCGCAAACCAATCTGATGGATGATCCTTCTTCAAGAATTTGATATTGATATAAAGGAAAAGAAGGTGTCAGAAAACATGGTGGAAGGACACCTGATTAATCTTACTCAGAGACTAGTGGATGACACCTTGAACCAGGTACAACTTCAAGACACATCCCACGATGAACATATTTATTCTATATTAGGTACGCATTTTTGGTTTGAAGATTTAGTTAACTAACTTGTTTTATACAAAATCTTGTAAGTTAAAAAAAACAACAATTCCAAAAATTAAAGAGATAGTCAAGATTTAATGGTTGGGATGATCCATACCTATGGTGCTTGTGTAGCGACCATGGAATTAGGAGGTGTGTTCGGGATCATGAGTTTGAGTATATTATACAATTCTGTCATACACTTTCTTGTGGTGGACACTTTAGACCCCAATAGACATATATGAATTTCTTTGTCACGTGATTATATTGGACAATTAGATTTCATGATGGATATGTGTTTTGAAAGTCATGAAACCATTTCCAACACACTGAGAACAGTTCTCGGAGACATGAGATGCCTCAATAAACCATACTATTTTATGAGATTTTTAATTTATTAGGCATCAATTTTAAGGGTAATTTTCCAAGTTCCTTTTGGTTTTTTATATTTTGGTTTATGTTGTTTATGTGAGTAAATGGGTGGAGGCTACGGCCACCAGGACTGATTATTCTCATGATGTTGTGGACATTGTCAAAGCACCGAATTTTTTTAGGTTTGGAGTACAGAAGGCCATCATCAATGAAACAATAACACACTTCTCCAATAATAATCATGATTACCTTCTTCGGAATTATGGGGTGACACACAAAACATCAACACCATACCACCCCCAAACAAATGGCCAGGCTGAGGTTTCAAATCGTGAGTTGAAACAAATTTTGGATAAAACCGTGCAGCCAAATAGGAATGATTAGATAATGTGCGTGGATGAATCATTATGGGATTATAGGAAATCATACTAGAAACCCAAGGGAATGACCCCATTTCAGATTTTTTTAGGTAATGCCTATCATCTCCCCATGGAAGTATAGCATCAGGTTTATTGGGATATAAGGAAATGCAACATGGATTTGGCCCAAGATGGAATCCAAAAAAAGCTGCAAACTCAATATCGTGAGGAGATTTGATTGTTTTCATAAAAGAACTCAAGGATCTAAAATGAAATATCAAAATAAGATCATGAAAAAATGTCCCATAAAAGATAATTTCAAGTTGGAGGGAAAGACTTTCTCTATAGTTTAGGACTGAAGCTGATGCTTGATAAGTTTTGTTCCCGGTGGTTATGTCCTTATGTTGTGACTAATGTTTTTCCTGATGGTGTAGTGGAGATCACACAAGAGGACACAAGAAGGTTTTATATAGTCAATGTGAAACGTTCTAATAAATATGTTAAGGGATATCTTACTGATGTAATGGATTTCATCACACTACAGGAGCCAATCTTCCTTTGAGCATATCAAGATATTCTTAACCCTTTCTCTTTTATATTATTTTTCTTATTTAAAATTATGCATTTCATGTTCACATATAGTCTCATTGGATCATATTGAGGACAATTCAACATTTTATGTGTGGGAGAGGGAACCTTTTATTTTAGTAATTTTAATTGTTTTCCTATTTTTTAATTTTTTTCAAAATAAAATTTGTGTGTTTATTTTTCAATTTTTTTTGCATGTTTTGGACACTTATGATTTGATTGTCAACATGATTTTTAAATCCATATCTATAGGTGAAACTATTTATCCCATGAAACTAGTCATAAATTAATAATGAAATGAATAGGTTTCATGTTCAAATCATTAGTAATTTCATGAATGGTATTCTGAATTTTGAATCCCATGCCACATCTCACTATATTTATATTTGAAATCACTTTCTTTTGAGGCATCAGTTTTTTTTATAATCTTTATATTTAACTCATTTCTTGAGAGAACCAAACCATTCTTGATTTAACCAAAATTTTATTTAGTCCTATCAAAATATAACAGTTTGAGGTACATATGTTTAAATGATTGAGGCATTTTTTTGGTATTAAAGACCTGATTTCGAAGAATATTTTTTTATAATGGCCTTGCATGAACATTTAGTCTTTGTAACCCTTATAATCCATCAAAACCTGTTAGGATAGCCACATTACAAGCCTTGTTTAATCATCCATCCATCCCTTTAATTTAAATTTCTTAATATAGTAGAACTTAAGTGTGGGGGGGAGATGTCTTGTGTTGCACTACAAAATTCTATGATACTTCGTGTGGAAAATTAAATTCTGAATAGATGTGTTTAAAACTAAAGAAAATAATTCTACTAAAGGATGTGCCTTTTCTTTAGCTTTCATGATATTAGATGTTTTTCCTTTCTGGAGATTCTAATAAAAGAAGAAAGTTTTTCCTACCTGGATCTTTCAAGGAAATCATGTTTCAGAAGATTGAAATTTTTGAGACAAAAATGTTGAATGGTGTTATCATTCCATTACTTTTTATGATGATGATGATTAATTTATTCTATGGGTATTTAGGAGGAGACCCTATTTATTTGAAAATTATATTAATACAATTTTACTTTGAAAAGAGTCATGCCCTCTTCATTCGGCCTCATAATTTTTCTCATCTAATTTCTTCCAACTGAAAGCAACAAAACAACCCTAAAATGTTATCATGATAATAATATGTTGTTGAGTCACATAATATGGTGATTATGGAATTTATCATGCCTATGGTGACCCTTTTATGAGTTTTCATGAGAAAGACATTGTTGAAAAATTGACATTTAAGTGATAGAGAAAATTCAAGTGAGGTAAGTGTTTTGTGCATTGTAGGATAAATGAGGTGGAAATATATTGAATGACATAAATGGAGAACATGAAATAATGATTTTTTATGAGGCATGCCATCATTTTTTTCTGTGTGTGGAATTGTGGGATCTCAATGATAAGTGTTTTAAAATTTGTTTGGATTTGATATTGATGTTTACTTTATATGAGGGTTTTCCCCGGAGTGAAAAAGGCTAAGTTTGTGGGAGTTGATAAAAAATTTTTTGTTTTATATTTCATTGATAATAAATGACACAATTTTCTCACATTGTGCTAAATATGTCATTTACGAAATATTTTGGAATATATCATTCTTTGAAAATTTGATGAAAATTCTCATGTTACACTTTTCAAATACACTATAGTATTTCGCACATAAATATTTTATTATGACATATTTAAACTTAATATTTTGTAACATTGTTTCTCATTTAATTTTATACAACTTTTATTTACTACACTAGATATAGAGAGTGAATTTGTATGTAGTATATTGTCCATTAAATCAATGGTGGGAAGGACACACAAGATTTGACATCACATTAGTGTTTGGGCCATATCTTCTACATAACTGTATAGATTGAGCCAAAATTTTGAGAGGGGATCTAAATCCCAATTTTTAACATAATATCATTCTGGAAGGATAAAAAATGCATTATTTTTTGTGATAAAAAATGCGTCGAAATTGGGACTAAAATATTTGGAAGAATCATCTCATTCACACTTGAAACCACTTTTATCCTAGCCACACCTCCACTCTATAAATATGTTTTTCTTCTCATTTTTAATGGTTGGGACGAGCATTAGGAGAATAAAGGAAGAGGATAATATCTTTCACCATAATTATATAACCATTTTAAGAGGGGTATATCTTGATTTAATGATATCCTCATCGAAGCCTTCTTTTTATTCCTCATGTTGTAATGTTTGTGTTTTCATAAAAAAAATCATTCTTATTCTTTTAAATATTCTCATTTCCTATGTTATTTTAATTTTTCTTCTTCTCATAATATTCCTATTTGGGTTATAATTATAGTGTTTTGATGAGATTGGGTTCTACCATTTCAAACTTTTTCATAGGAAAAAAGTCTCCACGATAACCACACTACCCATAGAAGAGTAGTTATCTTAGTGATAAATATACCTTATACCATATTAAATAAATTATTTTGAATCATTAATCTACTTTAATTCACTTAATATGCTCCATTAATTGAGTTTTTAAATTATAAGTTATTTAGAAAGAAATTGAATAATTTACACAAAAACACACGAGGTCGAGTATTGTATAAATTGTGAGAGAGAAAACTTAATCAGGAAAACGATACCTCAGTGGATATATATATATATATATAGTTAAAATGTAAAATATAAGCTCAATTCATACTCATTTTCCAGATTTATCATGTTCTTTAATTTACCACTGACCCTATTCTATCCTTAAACATCAATAAAAGCAAGGTACTGTGATTTCATATTCCGATGATAGCTTTGGGGTTAATTATATTCATATTTGTGGTAAAGATAATTCTTGTAGGATTCATGTGTTAATAAATTAGAGGATCATAATTAAGTGGATATTACATTAAATGATAATTATTAATATGTAAATGAATAGGTAGATTTATATCTATTACGTCTTTTAAATATTGTATAAAAAACATATTCTTGTTGTTTCTTTTTAATCGAACATCATTTAATAAATTTAAAAATAAAAATATTATACAATCTTCATCCAGTAATCTTCTTGTAGTTTTATGAATGGTAAAAACCCGCACATCCTTTCATGTAGTGTTATTATTCCCTTTTATGTGATTTTAAAAATACCTTTAATAAGTTGTCAAAATTACTTCCTCATTTGAGAGATACCTTGGACAGCCACTCTGCTGCACCTAAGTACCCCAAAAAACATTAATCATTTGAGGGTGCCCACGATAGCGCCTTTCAATAAAAAATATTATAATTAATTAATTATAAAACTTTGTTTTGACATCTCTCCATAAAAACAATTTTTAATTAATATGAATGACTTTTTTAATCCATAAATGGATATAAGAAAAATTTATATTATTGTTGGAAAACATTTTTAGTCCTCAACCTCCTTGGATGTGTCATATAGTCATATTTCACTTGGTTTTGATTAACATATTTTTATTTTTTATAAATATAAAAAATATCATAGTCTTGGAAAGATACTATGTATGATATAATCTTGGTTGATTTCAGTATATAAACTACTGGAAATGATTCATTATATTTTATTACATGTATATTATGGAGTAAATTTCATTGATTAAAACATTATAAATACTTACATGACTATCCATGTATAGTTTCTTATTCAATACCCATTTACGTGAGACTATAATTTGATCCAATAGAGGATTTATAGAACACATAAATTTTTATTATATATAAAATCCATTTTAAAAATCATACTTTCTTAATTTTTTGAAGCTTTTATGAAACATACTGCTTCCATGTAGGTTACATGATCATTATCATCATTATTTAATAATTCATAAACCACGATGATTGGAAAACCATACCATTATAGTTCCCTAACCTATCTCACACTCCTATGTGTTTCATGATTATCTAGAACATCCTCTTACAAGGATCCATATGGAATCTATTCTTATGGAAAATCTAGTGTATCTTGATCCCAAGCTTCATCATAGACTATCTCACTCCCAATATATAATTTTATGATTTGATCCCTTTAATGAAATCTTGTATGCATTTTTAACAAATAATTAATTTTAAATATCATATAGGTAATAAACATTTTCATACATAAGATATCCTATAATTATACAAATAGTTTCTTAGGGTGAAAGTTTGATTTAATAAATATCCATAAAAACACTTAATATCACCACACACATTAATTTAATTACACAGGTTTCTTTCCATACTAATGGCAACATAGAATACTAGTATCTTCTTTACATGAAATTTTTTATTATGTATATTATTATCTTCAATATGCAACACCAGTGTATTTTAGAAAAATCACATGACTCTTTGGTCCTTTCACCATGACTAGTAGGATGTGGTTCCACCTACTTACAACATTTCATTAATATTAATAAGGACTATTGAGTAAAGATAAATTAAAGAACTCCATAAAATAATAAATTAAGTCTTGATTATGTTATTCTCTACTATTTCCAAGGTGATATTTTATAAATATCATTCAATAATGGTTCATAAATTCATTCATATATTTAGTTAATTTTTCAATGATTTTATTATACCTTAATATGTACAAAAATACATATCTACTATAGTTATCCTCAAATCTTATGAATTATGAGTACCCACTACTGTATTCATCTGAATATTTTCCACTTACATCCTTATAAACCTACTCAAGGCACTCAATGGGACATTAAATTGTTCCATTAAATGGATATTTTTTCATTTTTCATTCCAAATAGTAATGAAAAACATAATGTATGTTATGTCCAAATGAATTCAAATATCGACCTTGGTGTGATTGGGACAAATTATTTTCATTTAAAAGACTTAGATGCTGATTCCATTTTTGGGTGTTGTTTGTGTCATGTGTATTATTATCACTATCAATTTCTGTTACATATTTTGTGTAATATAAAATTTAAATAAATTTATCTAAATATTCCATTGCATAAAAATGATTTCATTATAAATGAATAAAATTTTACTTCCAAATTTTAAAATAAATTCATTTGTATCCTTTATGGACACATAAATGTTTTTTGGTAACATATGTCACATAATATCAATATATCAAAACATTTAGCATTCCAGTAAGAAATGATTGGATGTTTCCCCAATCACCTTTTGAAATCTTCCAGAATCTACTTTGGTATAGTTTTTAATACATATATGATCACAAAATCCTATATCTAGTACAATTTTCTTGAAAATGATAGATTTAACTCAATAATTAATGCACCTAAATATTACGCTTGATTATCCTCATGTGTTCCATTTTTATTTTATTGGACCATCTTTCCAAATTAAAAACATCCATTTCCCGATTCTATCTCATTCCCCAAGATATTTCACTTCTCGATATATTATTGAGAAAAATCCTTAGAGTTCGAGTTAGTTTTAGCGCTCTTTAGATGAAATTTCCTTTAATATACTATATAAAAATTGGATTTTCAAAATTCATATCCTTGTAAACTTTGAAAATTAGTTTTAGAAAATCTCCAAGTGGCTTCACAATGATATTAGTTTTTAAAATAATAATAAATTACTATAATCTGAAATATATTGATGAAATAATGAGATTAGTGAAAATTTATTTTGGATGATTAGAACCTAGATCCTCTAGACACTCAATTTAGATATTAGGTTTTACTATATGTGGCCTTGTTGGGGTACATTTTCCAAGGATTATTAAGAGGATAATTATGGGTATTAAAAACCATCCTTCTGTTTCCCTATCGAGATAATGATCATGGAGATGCTGGAGAATTATATAATTATCTATGATTTCATGAGACTTCTTGAGTTATATTGAAATTAAAGACAAAAAAGAACACCAAAAATCTACCTAATCATTTTTGAGTTTTTTATTGTTATTTAACTCCACATCATTCAACTTCAATGTAATTGGATTGAAAATTGACCATTATGGAATATAGGATTTCCATTCATGGAACAACACAACCCGTATGTGTCTAAAAAATTCCTTGAAATTATTTTATTTTGTATATGGTATTTTATAAAAATTTATGCAAGGATAATTTTGTCACTTGTCATTACATAAATATATAATAATAGCGTTGATTGATTGTATACATCATTATTAAATTTTACATGAGTTATAATTATAATAATTTTAATTTTATTTATTATCCTAATAATTTATCATGTATCAATGGACATCACCATAATACATGGAATTACCTGTTAATTTAGAAATGAATGATTAGAAGACTTATATTTTCCTCCATACAATCAATACCATTTCCATTAAAATCACTAGAAGGTGTAAGGTTTTGTGGTCATTCAAACTATAGTCTTATAGTTCCTTATTCTGTTGAATGGAATTCCAAATAATTTAATTCTCACTTAGATTTCGAACACACTGAATGAAAATTATATTGAATAGAAAATAGATATTAAATTAAAAAAAATTCAGTTAAGTCGATCCATCATCATAGTTTAGACTCCTCGATAGTTAAAAGTGATCCAAAAAAAGGCGTAAACAAACACGTTAACTATTTTTTGATTTAATCTAGATATTTTTATTGAAAAGGACTTAATATAGTATTTATATATTTCTTCATTACGTGTAAATTTTCTCATTTAGCATTACTAATTATAGTTTACATTAGATGGATTTTATTTAAGTGATTAACAATATACAGATAGAACATTTTCTGATCAACCTTCTATTTAATCCCATATTTTCATATTAAACCATTTATTTAACTAATTTTGGTCCTACACCGATAAAATATACCTTGATAATGAATGAAAAAACTAAATAAATTAATTAAATGATCATGATATTTTATATTATTTTATTTAATGAGTGAAAAATAAATGAACCCCCAAATTTATAGGAAATATCTTTACATTAGTGTTTCCACAAGTTGGAACATTATACATGTTCACCTATTTAACACCCAATATACTTGAATCTCAATTCCATCATCACCTGCCTCTTCCTCAATTCCACTTTGAACTCAGTCCATGCACCTTATAATAGGTATTTTATTACATATATTTCAAAACTGATATACAAGTGTTGGGATCTAAATTATAGGTTATGTGGAATTACACAAAACACCATTAGACACATATTTTCTTCATAATAATGTTTATAGGGATGATAGAAGTAATGTCAAATTAAAATTTATTATATAAAAAAATGTTTCATATAAAATAAAACAAAATAAAATAATACCAACTCCTTTATAGGTTTGGTTAACGATCAGGATTTGGCATAGAGATGAAATTACTACACATTTAAAACATATAGATATTATTCAATTCATTAATTAATAATATATAATGCATTTAAATTAATCAGATTAATTATGATTTTATAAAATTAATTATTTTTTATTTTATTAAATAAAATTATCGTTAATATTACCTTCCAATTTTATTTTTAACTAAATCTGTCATTTTACTTTATTAAATATTTCATAAAATGTTACACATATCATGACTTGGAAGGAATGTGGTGGTTAAATTTCTGAGCTACTAACTATAATACGTTTTTTATAAAAAAAATTTATTTGAAATTTTTTTCAATTGAACGTGAATAAATTTTATTGGGTTTACTATAAAATTAGTAAAAAATGTTACACATGAAAATTGTATTACCATATGATTTTTTTCAGGCCAAGTCCTTAGTATGAAATTACTATAATTGGTTTATGTTTTTCAATATTACATGGTTTTGATGAATCATATAATATAATATGAAACATATTTATAATAACGTACAATCAATTTGAGGCCTCATGAAACTAAGAATGATATGTTTTAATTTACTGATTAATTAAAATTTATATTTATCTATAAAATGTTGAATTACACGGAAAGTGAAAACCAACCACATGATATGTAATTTGCTTCTATAGATGTTTAGTTTTCCTTCCAAGGGACTCCCAACATAATTTTGGAAGAAATTTATGAGGTACCCAATGTGTTGGTAGTATATATAGTGGGAACACCAAGATTCATGGATTCAAACCTATATCAATCATATATTATGTATATTTACTGTATTAATTTCATGACATTCCACAACCCCATCTTTTCAACCAAACAAAACAAATGGACTATAAGATAGATATGAAATTTACATCCGGTGTAGTTTGGAAAAACTATGTGCCACCCAAGGTGACCAAAATTTTGTTAATTTAATGCACATTGTGTGTATTCATTGGACAATGACCCAATGTCCATGAATGTGTCCAAGATAAACATACAAGTATACACAAGACCTATTATAGGAGTACATGTGGTGTCACTAAATGTTATCCGACCAGAATTATTTAATCCTTAGGATGAGGTATTAGGATGTAATAATCATTAATAGTTAACTAATCAAGGTTTTTTAAGTGATAAATGATGAGGAGGAAGATGGGATCTTGATGAATGAATAAATAAAAAATTAAGCCTAAAATGAAATTGTACTCTTACAAAAAAATGAGCAGAAATATTATAAATAATTATAAATTTTAATGTAATCTGGAAATGATACCACATTATGGTTGCAAATGTTGCTGATGTGCCTTGTAGGGCTAATTTACATTTTCAATTTTGATGAATTTGAAGGGATATTCAAAATTTAGAAGATGGAAATATCTACACCAGTGTTTTTGCAAATAATATTGATAAATAAAACATTGAATCCATGATAAGCTCTATTCGCATAAATTTTGTAATCAATTTATGTATAAGAATAAATGTTTCTTGAATCATGATATTTTTTTGTTGATTATGTTTCTCCTTCGAGACTAATTAGTGTAGAATCATTAGGCTGTGAGGAACCATTGTAGGGACTCTCTAGAGATGATCCTCTTGTGCTCCATCAATTTCCAAACAAAATTGATCAAACATCGAGTTCTAGCATGACCAATTGATCATTTTTCATTATTCTACATTTATTTATTCACATATCATTGGACATTATGTAATATATCTTTTAATTATAATTATTTAAATGATGATAGTTAGGGGATAACACTAGATAGAAGAAATCACCAAAATTATTAACAATCTATATTATATTATGGTAGTTTATTATTTGACACACAAATATGGATAAAAATATAATTAATTACATGAGGGTAATTGATATTTCATTTAATCAATATAAGACCACATATAGGGTTATAAAATAATAATAATAATGCTATATTCATATGGTCTCATCTAATAAGTAAAATGGTAAAAATTATTTGTACATCTTGGAAATTAATATTGTTCATTGGCTGTGATCTCATTCTGCTAGTCCTACTCAATAGTTATGAAAGGACAAAATAAATTTTTTAAATTTTTTTCATTTGATAAATAAATAAAAATTACTATAATTGGATAGAGAATAAATTTTAATTTAATATTCACCTAAAAAACTAAGTGAATTATCTCATAAAAAATAATATTGATTTCTATGTAAAAAATAAGAGTTAAATAAATATTAAATATATATATAATTAAACAATTACCTCATGAAATAATATTTATAAAATATTTGGGATCAGTGAATAAATTTTTAATAAATATTAATTATTTTACTAAGGAATATTATATAATCCAATTGATAAATAAATAATATTTAACTAATGTAAAAGGAAACAGATTGTGGGGATATTTATTAGTGTAATTTTAGAGGCTTTTCTGAAGTATAATATTAATATATAGCAGTTAGTCAAGGTAGACATAGAAAAAGAATAAATGATGTAATGATACAATAACATAAAAATTATATCTATGTAAAATAATATCTTTTATTGACATACCTTTATGAAGTATTCCTAAATGTATCATCAAGAATAATGATTGATATATCATTCATTTGTTATCTAGATGGAACATGTCAATATAACCATAGATATAATATTTATTTTGATTGCTAGATTCAATGAAAAGGTGGTAGATTTCATAATTCATAAATATATATGTTAAACATCCTTCCTCTACTTATTGATTAAGGAAATATGACTCATGATGCACAAAAAATACCCAACATCACTTTGATAAAATGCTTTCATAGTTTATGGTAATACCTCAATGATCACGAGTAATGATATGAATCAATAATAATAATATTAAAGTCTATGGTTCATTACACACACATATATAATGAAATATCAAATAAAAGAAATACATATAGAATTAAGATAGGTGATTCTATTCCCATAATCTACCATCTTGGATATTACCAAGTGAAAACATCATGGGATTATGTTTTCTCTTATAATGTTGACTCAAAGCAGATATTCAATAAATTTTTTCCCCACCATAAATTGTTATCTATCCATAAAAGACATTTATAGAGTATTACAATATCATTTAATGTTCCTCATCATATTGGGGATGTTTTTTTCCAAGATTTATGTTATAGATACACTGGGTTATTTTTAAATTATTATCATCCCAAATGAGTTTTATACATTTATAAATCACATTTTGATAATGTTACATCTAGGGATTGACATAAGATATTAGGATACTTACACATTTTATATAAATTAATTCATACATTTCAAAAATCCATTAAAAACCAATTTTGTTAAACCACACATTAAAATCCATAATATAAATTAATCACATCCCATTTAAAATCACCTTCATCCATAAAAATGATTCTTTAAAATAACCAAAATGTTTCAAACATAATTTTCATAAAAATAATCATTACCATTTTATTGTAAATTTAAAAACATGTCAAGGACCACAACCTTGAAATCCTTTCAAATATGGGAAAAGTCCCCAATTTGTACAAAATTGTCCTTTAAAATAAATAGAACCCACTTAAAAAATTCATCTACCATCTAAAATATTATTAAATCATTTAAAAAACCCTTCTCAATGCCAACCATTCATTTAAATGGAAACATAACATGCGACATAAGTACTATTCACGCACTATAACTAATTTAATAAAAATTAAGGTAGAAAATTGTTTCCAATCCCATTAGAATCCATGAAAAAAAGTTTTAAAATACAGAAAATATTTTTAGATTGAATCACTTAAAATTTCACAAGAAGTTGAAATTTGGCCATTTCCTATGCCAAACACTTAAAATCCATTCCAAAATTAATTAATGAAAACCAATATATGAAATATTAATTTAATTTCTTTAATATGAATTAAATATAAAACATTAAATTTATAATATGTATTTAATGTGACTTCAACAGAGACATATACCTCAAATCAATGGAGGGTGAGATGAAATGATATGAAACACATCAATCTTTTTAATAGATGTACAAAAATGAATGGATGGAACCCTAAATACCCATAACACACCATAGAAATGAAAGAGTGAATAATAATAGGTCAATTCCCTCGGGCAATGCTCTGATAGAACTAATAGGGGTGAAAAAGATTAGGAAAACAAGGTAATGGAGTGTAATATAGGAGTATAAATCATTCCATGTATGGATCAAATTGATAAACTAGAGAAACGATGGCTGAATGTGTTGTTAGGGAGAGGGTGTGGAATGAACACAAGGTATTGTCCCTAGTTTCATCCTAGATTGACACGAGGGTGGAGGACTATTGAGTGTGGCTGGGTTGTATGTATTTTTTAATTATCATAATTTTTGGATAAAAAATAATTTTGAAAGACTATAAAAACTGTATGGTTTACCTACATAGATTTATAAAATCATTCAGAAGCTGTGATTCATGGACTAGAGATCAATAAACTGATGCAAAATTTCACAATTACCCCACATTATTATAGTAAATAGATAAAACCAATATAATATTGTCTCGAAATAAGATTTATAGTCCACAATACACCCAAAGGATACAAAATCCAAGGAACATCATATATCCTATGATATGTAATCCAAAAAAACCAGAATAAAAACATCCAAAACCACTATAGGCCATGAACATGGTCACGAAATACATCACATTTCAAGAACAACAAATTCTAACATTAATTAAATTAATACCTCATTAAATTAAATTGCATGGTCTTTACTTTGGATCAAAAACTACATTAACTTGTTTTAACCTTAGTCCTCATACTTAGATTACCGTATCATGGGGAACAAAATGTAAACTGATTTGACACTAGCCATTTCAAAACCTCAACAAGAGCCACAACTATTCTAACCAACAAAATCAATCACCTATAGTCATATTTCATCTAATAAATGCATTGAATCTTAGGTTATTCCCTTTGAACATGTCTAATACCACTAGAAATGACCACACATGGCACAAAGATCAAGATTTTTGGTAAAAACCAAATATCCATCGTAGGAAAAAGGACCATAAGAAAAAAAAATCATAAATCCAAAACCATTCCAAATGATTATCCAGGATATGATTCACCTCAAGGACAGATTTCTATAATATCATTCATATTTAATCATTAATAAAATCAATCATACCATGATATCATGAAATAATATATTAGTTAATTAAACCCAACTAACTAGACATGGATAACTTAGCTTAGTTCTCCAAGGATAAAAATTAGAAACACAATGCCACTTTCCTAAAAGTGAAAATAAAAAATTACACTCCACTTGGAATGTAATAAATATCTATGAACAATGTAAGTAATTATTCTAAATATTTACACACAACCTTTACCCATTCCTTTATAAAAATAATAGTAATATAAAAATGTAAATAGAAACAACAATACCTTATTTACCGGATCATATCAAACACGTAAAACACACATTATGGGATAAAAATAATCAAAACACCTAATAATTAATGAAAAATATAATTCCAAAAAACCCATTTTTTAATAAAATGCATTCCATAAGGAATAAGAACCAATTTCTCAAAAACATTTATCCAGCCATTGGAATATATAAACTCTTTTATAAAAAACGGCACTCACATGAGCATCACAATGATCATTATTTAAAAATTTTCCAATATATTTACCATGCCATTTTAATTTAACAAAAAAACGTTATTTTGAATATCACCCAAGAATTTCTATATGATTTTAAAATCACCTAACAATTGGGATCTAAATCAATGTAAATTTTTAGAAACCAAATGTCATGATTTTTTTAGAAAATTGATTGAAATTTTCTAATGATACAATATTCTTAACCCCCCGCCCAAGAAATTATATTATGATATTTTAAATCCTTTATTATTCCAATATTGAAGGATTCCATTCAATTAAAAATGTAATTTACATAAATCATATTTTTACACAAAACAATTCAAACAATAATAGAAATCCCACCACAAGTCCATAAAAACCTAATCAACATAAAAAAACATTATAGTACTCAGAATTACTCATCTATATCCATTAGGGATCACTCAAAAGGGGTCTCTTCAATTATCCAAATGGGATGTAGAACTATGCTCGACTCAACCACATGGATTGATGGGTTGTAGTCCTTTCCTAAAACAACCATTATATCCTTATAAAAATAAATCATTTTTTCACTTCCCCAATTGATCCAGACATGTAAATATTCCTCATACCAACAATAATATTTCCATCCACTTCCACAAATCAAATACACCCCATGGAAAATCAAACATTTCTAATGAGGATCAACACATATAAAGAGAAAATCCAACAAAATTAAAAGGTAACAATTAAAATATCACTTCACATTGAAACAACCAAAAAATTAAGAAGGGTGATGATATCGAACACACCCATAAAACCTTTATTTATTTTAAAAATAACAATTAACTCAATCATACAATGAAATTAGAAATTAAAAATATGAATACTTATAAAGGTTTACAGTTTCTTACTGAATATTTAATATGAATAATTTTTTTTGTAATGAAATGGCTCAATCCATCCATCTGAAATAATCTTGAACTAGTTCACCAAAGGACTTATTGGAATTTATGATCACCATGGGATTGAAACTATTGTCATGGAATCATCGTAACACATTTGGTAATAGTTTCTCCCAACAACTTGGGTTGCAAAATATAATAGAATTCTAATAGATAACCGACAAGAACATTATATATTCTAGATGTACACAAAATATTAGAGATACCTTTATTAACTAAGAAAATAATAGTTATTGTAACTAAATCATATATCAAACATAAAACACCCTCTCGTATAATGTACAAACCCAATGAATTGATCTCCAACTAGATTTTCATCGAACAGATGAATATATTGATGCTCTCCAAAAAAATAGTAAAATTATTATTGAAAAAAGTTATTCATATCAAGGGAAACATGATGAAAATTAAATTAATGTAATATTTTTTTATTTTAAAATATTTAATATGGAAGAAAAAAAAATATAAAATAATAAACACACAAAAAATTCATAAATAAATAAACCTTAAAAGAGAAATATGAAGAATAACCGATATCCCATTACTATGATATAATATATATGATAACAAAAAAATAGTAGGACACTATAACCAAAAAATATATTTGGAAACCCATTGGTAAATAAGTTAATTTGTTTTTTGAATATTATTTATAATATTTGTTTTAACGGACTTTTTTAAAAAAACCTTATCAATATTCTTCATGACCATTTTGAAACAACCATCACATTTAAAAAATAAAAAAAAGAATGTATAATAAATTTAAATTAAAAATTTATAACATGGAATGGGGAAATTTAAAAATTTAAAAAACTCAAGACAAGCATAGGGACCGAGAAATAAATGTAAAAAATCCAATGAATACAACAATGAAATGGTTCCAATGGTTAAATAAACTTGGGGAAGATCAATCGAATCATAAAATAGAATCCTTAATAATGTCCCTAAAGGAACATGAATCACAATCACCATCTATAGTATCTAGTAATAATCGAAATTAATTGGTTAAAATGAATCTTGCAAAAAAATTGAAAACCAATCTTTTCCCTAGTTTTCCAATTAATATCACCTATAACAATCATCCCTATAAAACCATTTTGCATGACAGAAAAGAGGATCGCTAGTATAATGGCTTGATACTTCTTATATAATAATAACGAATTATTATTGAAATACTCCATATGTATCCCTCTTTCTATAATAGGGTTTTATATCATATATGTCATCTATAATTATACAAAATATTTTCAAAAAAATCGAACAAGGATTTGAGAAATCAAGAACAACATTCATAAAATAAAAATTAATTGAAAAATGTAACAAATCACCCCGCAAACCCTCAAAACTTCATCCCTAATCAAATATTAATGTATAAGAATTTACATATAAATAAAAATATAATGCATCCCCCAAGGAGTCATTATCCACAATTGGTAGAGATAAATAAATTGGGATCAATGTTGGACCCATATGTCTAAAAAAACACTTTTATAAAGATCAAATAATGATTTTAGAAATATATATCTATAGACTGAGCCATTTAAATTTCATTTAGAATACACACTTTAATAATTTATTGAAAAAGAAATTTTAATATCAACACATTGAAAGAAAACTTGGATACCTGTATCTTTTAATTTGAAATATCACTATGAAAAAAATAAACTACTTTAAAAAAAACCATGTGGTTTCGTGAACCATTATTAAAAAACTCAAAATCCAATTATAAGGGAATATCAGAAAACAATGACACCCACAATCTCAATGTCTTTTCAAAATAACTCAAACCAATTTATTTTAATAAAAAAATTGATTAAATAAATATAATCCACTATTAAAATTGAACAGATATCAGACAAGTAATACCCTAGGTTTTAAGAGCCATTATTATTATTATTTGGATTTATATCTAAAATATAATATATTAGTTATCTATTAATTAAAATGGAATGAATCATTGTTATTAAATATGAACTATATGATATAAAAAAATAAATATTATTTATTCATTAATAATTAGTACATTATAAAAAATGTAAAGAAAATTGAGCATTGAACACCATGGATTATTACTCACCCGTGATGAATTATATCAATTAATATAGAAAAATAAAGAGGGGTAATATAATAAAAAGCATAAAAACATTTAAATTATGAAATCTTTAGGATCATCATCAACCATGAGTATCAGTGACCGAAAGAAACCAATATTGAGGAAGAACACCATGAATAGAGAAAAAATTATAGACAATACAAAATAGAAAATGTGTTTTGTGAAGTGAGAGTGAAATAATCAAATGATTTAGTAAATATATATATTATAATGGAATTTGACAAATGTAAATATGGTCATTAAAATTGTAGACATTTCACATATGGTTTTTCCATTATGGTTTTGGTACATTTATCATATATTTATTATGATGTTAGGTATTATTATGTGACAAATATAAAATATTCTAATTGATAATGATATAAAAATTTGTTATTTAAATATTACATATATTTATATATATACACATTATGTACAAGTATTATTTTAATAAGAATATATTATTTTTCACTAGTAAAATTCTTATAAACATTTCAATATAAAAAGAGTAGTAAAACGTACATTTAAGTATAGAATTAACTATGTAATGGTATTTTTTAATACATATGAAAATGAAAGTAATATTATTTTAAAGAAAAATTTTATTAAGATGTTTATATTTTTTCCTTAGAAAATAATTTACACCATAAAATATTATAATATATGAAATTATATATTAACATCATTTAGATTATAAATTGATATCAAATATCATTAAGTAAATATAATAATTAAAAACAAGTTTATAATAAATTTATTTTAATTTTAACTTATATATTTTCATATAAAGGTAAATATATAAATATTTAATTTTATTTTTAAAGAATATTATTCTTCATGGAATTTTTTAAATAAATATTCAATTAAGACTAATTTATAATATTTAGCTCAATTAATTGATATTTAGGTGTGTAGTTAAAATACCATGTTTACAAAAAAAACAATAACTTTTATAATTCATGAGTGACTTAAATTATTATGAATCCATTTTCATAAATAATATTTAATAATTAATATAAATCACATGATAATATAAATTGAATGTATAAAAAGTGTGTTTAAATTTATTGAAACTAATCTAATATTTCTCACTAAGAACTATTTTTAAGAACTTATAATAAAAATTATGTATCAACACATTTAGATAATTAATAATAAATTATTTATTTTTAATTTAATTTAATCGTGCTATAATTACATAATGTTTTAAATTTAATTTTTATTGAGAAATATAATACTAAAATTATAGTGAACTACCATGATAACAGTGAAGTAGTATTTTTAATGAATTGTTTTTATTAATATAATGTTTTCTTATATAATAAAATATTTATAAATTAAATTATTGGTCTATTATTATGTATAATTTTAAAAATAAATATATTAAACCTCATTTAGTTGGTAAAAATTACTAAACAAGAACGGACAACAAATAATTGTTAAAAAAAATTATCATAAAAAATTACTTTTTATATAGAATATATTTAAAAATAAATTATACCATATATATAATTAAAATAAAATTCAATGGATATAAAATGGAGGTTCAAAAACTAAAATTTGTAATTTCAATTACCTTATGATTATTGAAATAAAATATGAATCACTTTTTCCAAAACTAGTTATAATGTTAAAAAACAAAATGAATAAATGTAAAAACCTATTTTATAACCTCAAAACATTTTTAAAGAATTTATGTAATGTATTGGATGAAGTTTTATCTACCCAGTAATTTCCCGAAATAAATTATTTTGAATGCTTTAGTCATGTACCATTGAATAGTGTAATGTAAAATTAGAAGTATAAAGGGTATTTCCAAAAGAACATTTTCATTCACTTATAAAAGGGGTTAAATTACACCAACCTAGTTTTACAATAACCTTTATAATTTCACATTAATATATAACCAAAACAAATATAATATAATCCCTTTCATCCTCCTTTTTTCCTAATTAATTGAATTCAGCTTAATTCCTTCACTTCCTAGGAAATATTTAAGAGAAGATATCGTCTCGAACATTAGTATTAAAATATATGAAACTTTTTCTTATTAATATTTCTCTCAAAATATAGTATATAACTAAAATAATAACTATATTATTATAATTATTATAATTATATGTTGTTATATTAACATAATAATATTTATTTATTCTTCTATATCATCTACTAATGGGAAACAAATCATAAAAAAATTGTGTTGACTACTGCATCGACAAAGTGTAATCTTCCATTATTTATCATGAGAATTCATGGATGATTAAAATAAGAAAATATATGAATAAAAATCATATCTATATTTTGGAATTTATTTATTAATTTCATGTTAATTATTTGGTTCTTATCAATCATTATTTTAGAAATTAATACATTAATCATGCATACTTGTGAACTATCACCTCCTTGAAGAATGATTTTCATATATCCTCACCACTCATCAAGGATGGATTTAAATATATATATATATATATATATTATAAAAACTAGGTACCAAATACTATTAATATTATATATATATATATATATATTGAAAAAAATTTATAATTCCCTTTCCCAATGGTAAATGTATATAAGGATTTCCCAAAAAATTCCCTGAATAACCTCAAGAAACAGACATAGGAAAGAAAATTATATGTCAATTAAATTGAAAATGAAAATAAATGGTCTTTATTTAATTAAATAATGAATAAAAATGTACCTTATATGTTATCTAATGGATATAACTTAATTCTTTAGAAAATTAGGCACATGGAAAAAATGAATTTGGGACATGGATTGAGATTTTGTATAAATTTACCTGCCTTGAGACATGTATTAATCTTATGAAAAATATTATTACCTATATGGTGTATATAATAGTGAAATGTTTATTTTTAGAATAATAAATTATTAAATTTCTATTATTTTAAAAAAACTTATATTCATGCTTCTATTGACCACTAATTAAAAATCAATAATGATACAATGGCTTCGTGTTAATAAACCTTCATCAAGGTAGGATTTGATATTATGTATCCTTATTCATTGTATGATAAATTTACTTATAACCATAATTATAATTTCAGAAATTGTTTTAAATATTGGAATAATCACTTTGACTTATGATATTCTTTTTTATGCAATATAGTTAGTGTTATCATTATAATTTAATCATAGATTATAACAAAACATGATTTCTTATATTATAATGCCTCTCCTTGAGAACTATTTTAATTTCATATGGTGTACCCTATTTATTTTTTCAATGGTCAATCTGATTCAAATACACATTAATGGTTAGTTCTAATAATTTATTATAATTAAACTACGTTCTAAATAACTCTCCACCATTTTTATAATCTATTTTCCTCCTTGTGTATAATTTCCCTTCCATTAAATGTTAATAATATTAAATTTGAAACTGAATTTATATTATATCATGTGAAATTAATATTTACCAAATTATATTTTCAAAATAAAAATAATAATTATTTAATGTTGTGTGATTTTAAAATGTAGGAATTTTAAAACAATGTAGGAGACCTTTCCCCCCCCCTTTATTCCATGATAGTAATAATTTGCCTTTATTTTTGTCTCTTTTATGAAATTTTGTTATCATAAATTACTTATATTTTTGTATATTTTTCAAGTAGATATATATTTAGTTTAATATAATTTTCAATTTTGGTTTTATACATATTTCAATTTCCTTTCATAATTCCCACTTTTAGGTAATCATAGGATAATTGATCTTTTCTATTTCATGTATCATATCGAGCATCACACCCATGATTGTTTTTTAAAAAATGAATATATTTAAAAAAAATCATTATTCTAATGGAGAACCCTCCTAGTTGAATTCATAATTTTTTTGAAAAATAATGATGTCTTTCGATATTAAAATTATTATTTTTTCATTTCAGAAAAGCTTCAATAAATGGTTTTTTATTTTTTATTCTCATATATCCTTCTCAAAACCTATCAAAATTCAAACAATATTTTCAATAAATATGATCATTTTTCAAATATTAAAAATCAAAATATTTTAATTGATTCTAGTATTTTGAATCATTATGAATTTACCATCATTTATTCCATGAATAAGAATTGGGAAACCAATTTTGTTATGATGGATTTGATTATATATGATTTTTTTTCTATGTGGGATGAATAAGTATTATTTTTATTTAGTTTATATATGGGTCTAAAATTATATATCCCTCCAATTAATTGGGTAATTATTTATGTCTAATGAGATGTTATGTAATTGATTAGGGTGTGAACATAAATCAATAAAGTTAATTTTTCCTCTGTATGATGATTATTTTGGGAGTTACTCAGGTGTAATGTTTTTGATATCAGGTTTCATATTTATACTAAATACCAATTATTAAATGATTGTATCGTATAATTTTATTATGAATGTTTTATTTATGTATGATCACATTCTTTATGATATCATATTATAACATTTTTACAATAACATGATGATTTACTACCATGTATTGAAACTTACATGGATTTCACGATCATCCATTTCCTTATGAATATTCCATTGGAAATCCTACATTGTTTGAGAATATATTTCATATTTTGGAGAAATATACCAAATATTAAATAAGAGTGATTGGTTTTTATATTTAAGAAGATTTATTCATATGTTTAATATTCCAAATATATTCTACCTCCAAATTATTTGCGTATATTATCTGTAATTGTACATTAGGAATCATGAAAAACATTAATTTGTTTAATGGAAAGATATAGATTGTTTTTTATAAGGTTCTAGTAATTTTTAGATATTTTGAATAATTGAAATTATTGGAACCCTAATGAATAATAATAATAATCTATAATCTTAAATATATTATAACATCCTCATAAATTGGTATCATACATGGCATATGGTTTTCCTAGAAATTTTCCCATGTACAGATAATAAAATCTGATGTAGGAAGTAGAACAAATGTTTATAGGTCTAACATTATGGAATAGAGAATAATGGGTAATTAATCCCATCCCTTGGTGCACAAAAAATAATTATTACTACATACCTAGTTGGATAGTCCTGGAGGATATTTTTTGGAATATCATATAATATTTTAGAAAATATATGAATTATTAATTTCTAGTTACATTGCTGGACTAGGTTGAGAAATATAATATTAGAAACATTAATGTAGAAGAGGTGAAATATATATTTATATATGTTGAACAAAATTAATTATGGTTTATCATGAGGTTGAAATTTTTTAATTTTTTTTATGGTTGAATCCCTTTTTGTTATTGATTATTAAACCCCATATGATTTTAAATGACTATCACTCATAATAACATTATCAGTGATAATGAAGGATGAATCCAGAAGGATCCCATTTAAAATTGGGATTTAAGTAAAATGGGATTATTTATTCCATAAGTACATAATTTTAATTTTAGATAGACTAATAAAAAATGTGATTATAACTAACCTACTGTAATGTAGCACAATTGACAATATAACCATAGATTAAAAATTTGGTGCACCAAAGAAGAGAAGTATGGAGGATCATGAATTTTGTTTCATTTAAGAATATAAAGTGGGGGTAATCAAGAATAAATTTTCAATGTTTATATGAAAAGGCATGTTATAATGATGGGAGTGGAAATAATGAATATAAATGAACCACTAAATGCTTAATTCCTTTTTTATATAAAAAATGTGAATTATTCAAGTCAGTACCCATGTATGATGGAATAAATGATGATTATAATGAACAACTTGTTATTCTAAGGGAAGAAGATAAATCCACAAAAATAAAAAAAACATAAGTAATTTCTGAAGAAGATGCTAAGTGTTGGAGACCGCCTATCCACTATGGGATAGAGAGTATTATATTTCAATCTTTTTTAGCAGACCACTTTGTATGTAAAATGTTTTATAATACCGTCAAATAATCATGCCAATGTCTTGATATGGATTTAATCAATTTGTAAGGTTAATTAAACTCGATTTATTAATAATTTAAGAGTTATCATGTCTAAATATTAAATAGTAAAAATTAAATTAATATATTTTTAAAATTCATTATGCAAGGATAAAATCTCTTTAATAAAATTGGAATCTTCTATGGAAAATATTACGATATTGTTATGTATTTTAATAGGATTTTAATAATTATTGAGCCTCAACCATGATGAAATCGAAATATTAAAAATTTTATATCACACACGTATGATTATTTTTGATTAATGGAATATCTCCTGATTATTGTTTTAAATGGAACAACTGAGACTTCCATTCAGTTTGGAATTTAGGATTACCCTAGAAATCATAAAATATTTGAGTAGGTCAGGTGTTCATTTACATCATATAGAAGGGTAATTATTATATCCTTTCATAATTTATGATTTTTTATTGAATGGATGAATATATATCAAAAAAATCTAATCAATTTTTATTGATTGTTTTGAATTGATAAAATCATTTGGTATCTGGATATTTTTTTTGGGAAGAAAAAATATTAATAATAATTATATTAATATTATAATTATAGGTTTCCACGAAAAATAATTAAAATATAACTAACGAGTTAAAAAATTTATAATAAATTTAAATGATGACCTACACTTCTCCATGGGTGAATATTTATTATGAGGTATATTAATGATAGTGATATTGTTGTTTATGACTCATAAATAAAATTGTGTGGATAATAAGAAAAAATAAATTATCCTTTTTATGAAATGATCCCTAACAGTTTATCTTCTCAACCACCTAAAACCCATATTTGAAAGATCCAATATAATATTGGCAGTCACCTGTCTATTGGAGATACGTGGATGGTAATTTCCCTGGTCCAATAGGAATTTAAATCCACCTCCCCCATAGCTTGAACCCTTGAAATCACGAATTATATCAAACAAAGAAGTGATATTAGTATCATTAGTCAATTTTCAAAATTTTAGTAAAAGGTCTTATTAGATGGATATTATTCTTGAGGTCAAGAGTTGGAGATGTGGGGGAGTCAAATTAAAAGTCATAGATATTTTTGAATTGTCACTTATAAGTGTCATAAACTGAATATCAGTAGGAAATTATGGTATGGGATCTTATGAACTAATGTTTTTGGAAGTTAAAAGAACAAAAAACATTAGATCTTTAAATAATTATCGAAATATTAATAAAAACATCTAGTTTTCTTATTTTTCCCATGAATTATGCTTGTAGGACAGTGTTATAAAGGCCTATTTATCCTTCTAGGATAAATGTACTTTTATTTTGGAAACTTATTATTTCACTCCACTTAGAGGGAATAATTAATTTTAAAAAGGATTTTTTTTATCAACATATGATAGTCTATGAAAGGATTATTATGAACTCCCTTTATAATCATATTATACAATGCGAGTATCGATACAAAATAATGATAAAATCATGGGTCAAATGGTTTGAGAAAATTAAATATCTTGGATAAAACTATTCCATGGGGAAATATATGTTTCTTATATTTATAATGTCAATATGAAATTAGAAATTAAGTATTCATAATCTCTTTATACACCCTTAGTATCATGATTATTTATTATTTTAATTTCAATGGTGTGGTTTATTTAGATGGGGAGAATATTTCCCCATGGGTTTAATATATTTTACTTTAATTAATAATAATAATAATAAAAATATTATTATTATTTACGTGTATAATTTTATTGAATGTTTTCCCATTCATTCAAAAGTGTTGAAGCATTGGTTAAAAAATCACCCTATACTATATGTACCAATATAAATGCACTATATTCTTTCATATGTTGAAAATTATAATAAGATTATATAAAACAATTTACTAAAAATCATGTATTATTAACACCCGTGTATGATGTGAATCAATTAAAATAAAAAAATAGATATTGAAGAATTGATAAAAAATGAAATATTCATGATTATGAAGTATCCAATGTCATATTAGACCATGAGGACAACCAAAAGCTGAAGAAACATATAATGAGGTAGAGTACCCTGAATGTAGAAGAATAATGGGAAATTTATAATAACCAATTTTCCTCATGATGTTAGAGTTGTATGAATGAATTATTTATTAAATATTTATATTATAATGAAATATAACCATTGAAAATAAGGTGGTGGATGTTATGACCTTTGAATATACTGTAGAACCTCGAGATTTTATTAATTTTTTTGAATTAATTTTTCTTTTTAATATATGTTATTTCTCGAGAAAATGGAAGAGTCCTTATATATATAAATATATATATATATATTAAAACACTATGCTAAACACATCATTCACATGATACCAACTTGGCTTGTGATAAGAAAAATATCTACTTGGCTAGAACTAAATGAAATTTTGACTTTTCTTGCACTACCTGGAAAACTGACTTGGTGTACATTACACGCAACACCAGGGTTCTACAAAATATACATTTTTTATATTCCTTTAAAATAATATAATTATAGCCTAACCATTAAAATTAGTGATATTAATATTTATTACTACTTTTCAAATATTATTTAAAATGATTTAATAGAAATTAACCATATTGATAATGAAATGTATTATTTTGGAAAAATCCCTATATGTTTAAAAATACTTTTAACTAAATTTTATATCCTTCAATGAAAAAAAATTATATCAATTTTACGAAAATATTGAATTTATATTTGATAAAATAATATTTTTTTTAAATTTACAATTATGAAATTAGCTTATTGAGAATTTATTGGATTTTTATTAGAAACTAAATTTTTAATGGTAGTGAAAATAATGTTTTTTAGTTAAATAATTCTTTTTAAGTAGTATAATTATAATTCTAAAATTTTATTTTAAATTTATTTTATTGTCACATTTGATTAATTATAAATATATTAATTCTATTTATTCCATTAGGAAAAATTTCACTGTGTAATTGAATATGAAAACATTATAACCATTGGAATACCTTTCTACATAAAAAACCCATAATTTTGACCAATCTGTTGGACTAACATTAATATTACTTTTTATTATTTTGTGAAATGTTATTCAAAAAATTGACATAAAACATTTTCCTCAGTGTAATATTTATATTATATTAATATCAACATGATTTTATAACGATAAAGAATAGTAAAGGAGATTAAAATTAATCAAAGGGATTATGATCAAATTAAGAGTAATTAGAGACTAAAAATTAATATTATGGGCCCAAATTTCCATGAAAATGGTAAAAACCCCATTTGAGGACATATTTAATCCATAAAACATTCATTCCTGCTTTTTTAGGTTTTCTATGCCTTTTTTGGTAATAACTTTTGTACACCAAACATGATTTCAAAAACTTCAAGTGAGTCATTTCACTTCCCTTTAAAATGACACCACTTATCCCCCATAATCACACATATAAACATCTTATGTTATTACAATATCTGACCGATACATATCCCAACATACATACAATCCTCATAGAAGCCTCCCCTTGGGTTGTATGCAATCCAAGGAACATACTGTTTTCATGTATGATGAACGACGGCCTCACTAGATGATGATTGTTCAGTTTTCATTACCGCCTCTAATGGTGGGAATTAAAATGGGAAGTGAATTTATATATGTTACATATTATATTTTTCCATTATGATATTTTATTAATTTTACAACACAAAAATGTTTTACTTTCCATTTTGTGTTAATATGATAAATTTGTTTAAGGATGTGTGGAATGTCGCCCCTTAAAGCAATGTGATTCATTTACACACTACAAGGAATTTTTTATGGTTGCATTTAGTGAAATTATATGATATATACGATATAATAAGGATAATATAATAATGATATATAAATTTATGTGTATATATATTCCAATTACCATATTTCTTTCAATACGATAAGTAAAACAGAAACAATATTCATGCATATGTATGAATTACCATCTCCATAAAACATGTATTCCATTTCATACTATTATATTATATAGGTTATTATAATACAGATATACTATATATAAATTATATTTGTACCACGTTTTACATTCTTGATTTAAGGATATAATTATAAGGACCATAGATATAATAAATTAAGACATTTACAAAGAAAAAAGTGAGTATTTCCTGAATTGAAACCTCAACATATGATTGTTAAAAATAGGGAAATATTAATCTATAAGAAAACCATAAATGGTATTGTATATAATAATATGTTTATTTAACATATTTATAATAAATATATATTAATTATACTAGTTTTTTAATGAGTACGACAAGAGTCAAGACACAAGATAATGTGATTTCATCACATTTTTTATTTTATGAGAGACATGTTTTGTTCGCTAAATTTTTTTTGTGTGATGTATGTACTTCACATAGTTGTATTCTATTTATATTATAATTAAATTTTTTGGTGTCAAAATACCTATTTTATAAAAACTATTTCTTGGTATTTATGTTTTAAAAGTTCCCAGTTTGGAAAATTTCACACCCCAACCATTGTAATTAGTTTATTTTATTATTTTCATGAATTTGAATAATTTTCTAGGGGTTCCGGTTGAGTCCTAGTATAATGTTTTTGGTTTTCATTAAAAAATTCATGTTTTGGGTTTCGTGTTGTATAAAAAATGGGAAGAGCACAATTTGGAAACTGTGCGGCTTTATCTAAGAGGTTGTGCCGCCTACATGTCTTCAAAAACATTGAGAATTAAATGAGTAATAAAATAATAAAATTATTTTCATTATCACCATTAAATATTAACAATAAAATTATTAAAAAAAGTTGTTTATACTACTATAATAAATAATAAAATAAAAATTATTATTATTTTTAAAAATTTCATTATAGTTTTAATCATAAAATTGTGATCATCATTAATATTAATATTTTATGAGCTACGTGGGGTAAATATGCAGTTTTCCAATACATTAAATAAGTTGAAATAATTTTAATGGAAAAATACATTAAGTGAAGTGAGTTTTTTATATTATTATTGTTGAGTATCTAGGTATTAAAATTATTATTTTTGTTAATAAAAAAATTACTACAATCATTATTATTATTATTATTATTATTAAGGATGAAGTTAATATTTTTATAAATTTTTAGGATTGTGGAATTAATATTATTATTTTTATCACTAGGTTATTATTATTATTATTATCATTAATATTACTAAGTTAGTGAATAATAATTTTTGGGTAGTTTTATTTAATTTTAATTTTCTTTCTATTATTTCCTCTTTCACACCTCTCTCTCTAATCCATAATGTTATATCCTTCCCCCCTTATGAGTTGTGCTACTAGACCATCCTTTTGCAAATTTGGTGATAAGATCATCATCCAGGAAGCACTCCAACCCCACGTCCTCTCTTTCTCGGCACACATGTTCCTAACCGGAGCCTCCCCATTTTCCACTACAACCTTAGTCAGTGGCCTTCCAATGCTCAAAGCCCCACCTTAAACACCCACCTCATCCGACTACCCTATCCACTGACTTGTACCAATAGCTCCATGACCTCCCTATACTAGCGCACCTTAATACCCCCTTAGACCCACACTACGGCGACCCTTTTCAACCATTACACCCCTGCATGCCTCAGCTGGCTGGCGTACCTCCCCCTTGGATATACCTACTCTAGAATTTCCACATTCGGCTAATGCCACCCTTTATCCAACCAACTCACACCATTCATACATCGTCCTAGATAGTTCACACCCTTAAGACATCACCTCGTACAGCCCACACCCAGCCAGCATCGCCCCAGCCATCCCACACCATGTTGGCGTTTCCCCAACCAGCCCACGCCCTACCGATGCTCTGCCCTCTGGGTTGTGTGGCACCTCCAGTATATTTTCCATGAATTATTGTTTTTTTCTATTCATTTTGGGGGGTTTTGATTTATTAGGGTTTATCATTGTAGGATTATCGTCATAAATTCCACATGGAGAGATCACAGGTGAGAGTTCCTCATTTTTTCATGGGTTTGAGGTAGGCTCACATTGGAACATGCCTGTATAATTTATGTTTTATATTTTACATGGTGATCAGAATATATATATATGCTATGTATTATTGTGAAAACATTGGTTAAATGATTTAGAGTGTGAAATTATAGTATAAGACATGTTGGTTGAAAAATAGTATTATTTCATTATAAATGTGCACAATGCTCATTTCAAAATTTTCTCTAATACCTTTCAACTTTGGAGAGTGCTATGTAAGATATGGTTTATACATTTAAATGATTTCTAGGAAATAAAATTGGGGTTTTATGCCATTTAAGATGTTAATTGGAATAGTTTTGTTAAAAAACACATGTCTATTGTGTGAATAGATCACCGATTGGACATTACATGATAAATGTTATATAAAATTATAATTTTGAATTTACAAATATATTTGTTTCATTAGAAACAATTTTTTTCATTCCTTATATGGTTTCCAAATAGGTTTTGATTTTATAAATGGATTACAATGGAGTTTTAAGGTGTTTTCATAGGCTCTTATGACAAATGTCGCGTTTGGAATTTTGGTAAGAAATTTATTTTCATGGTGTGAAGAAAATGTTTTATGGTGTTTTTGTGATTGAATTGAAATGAAATATTTCATGTTGGAACTTTTTTATGAAGAGTGGAATTTGTGGATTTGATAAATGTTGATTTGGTAAAACGCTTAACGGACTGTATAGAAACATTATATAAATATTGAAAATATTTTATTATGAAAAAATTCTTAAATATTTCTCATTTAATGTATGTTTTTATGATTTATGGGAATTCCTTGTGGAGGAATCATTATAATCCATTTGAAGAAAGCCTCGGTTTGGACTTTTTATGTTTTTTTTGTTTTAAGGCATGAGATCAATACTTGGAGTGGCTCGGGGGGAAGCATGTTGTTGTTTATTTATTATATATACATGTGATTGGATACTCATATGAAAAAAATTTTATCAGCACGTCATATATATAGGAGACATGGGAACCTAGAATATTGAGATAATTTTATGAGAATTTTTATTGGAATTGTAGTTCACGTACCGGCCAGTGGAACATATTCAGTGGGTATATCTACGATTTTTAACTATGGGATTGGGACCCTCTATCTATCATGATTCGTGGTTGCTGGGAATTTGGGTGTTTTGATTTCATCATGTATAGAAATCAATCGGGGATGAGGTCTTATGTATTAGTCTGTTCTAGATTGTTGTTTATCTCTTGGGTTCTCCTATGTCAATCAGCTTTTAGTTTCATAAGTGTTGATTGAGAAACTCGTATGAATATTTTGAATTTCCCTTATGTATGAAAACTATATTTCTTTTCACATGTACAATTTTATTGGAATTTGATATGTAGTTTTTATATTCCTTATGAAAACTATGCTTAAAGAAAACTATTGTTTCCCCTTTAGGAATGATGAAAATTTAAACATCACTTTCCCCAAGAAAAATGATGATGTATCACTAAATGATCAAACTTTTAATTGGAAATGAATAAGTGAAATGGGTCAAACTTTGTTTTTAAGTAAAATAGATATGAAATCAAACTTTTTTTATTATAGTTCAAACATAAAAGGGATGTTTCTTTTATTTTAAAGGAAGAGGGTTGGGAATAGATTTCTAGGATAGCGTACAATGTTTTATAATCACACTTATTTTTCTTATATATTTTCAAATTATGTCTAGGATTCAGCATGGGTTTCATTCACCTTGAGTGATGGTTGATCTTTCTGTTAGAGAGTGACGCATTTTGTCACATCGATAAAGCTTGGTTGTCAGGTTCGGTTAGTTTAGTTGTATCGATCAACTGTACATTCAGCTTCCTGTATAATTGATGTTTAGTTCAGATTCATTTATATATTGGGTTGTTCAGTATCTTTATGAAGTTTAGTTTATTATTAATTTCTTGGTAGAAACCATTAACATGTTTTACTCTATGATTCCCTTGATGTTTATTATAAGCCCAAGGGGATCATGAATTCCTCTCAAGCCTTTCCATGGTTTGGCATGAGTGACCAGTTCATGATTCCCCCAGGCTGGTTCATGAAAAAATGTTATCAAAGGAGGTTGGATCATAGTGGAACTTGATTTTTGGAACACCCCTTGTAATTTGGGAATGTCAAGGTATATGGGGAAACATTGTCCAGAATCAAGAGTGAGGTTTGGTAACTGAATCCCAAACTCTTGATCATTCTGATCATAGGGTTTCAAAGGGATACATGTTTTTGTTAGTTTCTATGGTTTTTAGGTATTGTTTGGTGATTTGGATACGACAATGGGAGTTGGGAAAATGGTCCTTGGGAGCTCTCAAGGCCTGAATGTCCAAGTGGATCTAGGGGAATGGTCCTAGATGGCTCTTCATATCAGTTGCATGTTTGGTATATGTCCATAAACTATATGGTCATATATCCGACAAGAAATAGTTCATTTAATGAGTAATTTCACATCTCCTTTGAGTTTTGAGAAGTTCATTTTTGTTTGGAATGCTTCCTCGTGATCCAAAAGTCATTCCCATGCAGTATCTTGGGAAGGAATATTATTGGTGGCTCAGTTTTGGAGATGTGTTTGTAATTTTTCACCATGGATTTATTTCGTTCCTTGTGTTTTCCCCACGGGGGATATGATAAATGTTTTAGTATGGGTGCAGGTGGTTATCCTAGGAAATTTTTTTCCAGTTGATCAACCTATGTATTTTTGTAATGTGTTTCATAATTCAAATCCACCTCCTTGAATTATGCCCCAACCCATCTGTTGGAATAGTGGTCTGTTTCAACCCTATTTTGGATGTTTCTTTTTTTGGTAATTCTCTCAATTGTGGTTGTTGTGACTAGTGTTATTTTTTGTGTATCATCATAAGGATTGTTCATTATACTCCTCGTTCAGAGTGTGAGAGAAAGAGGTTATATATCACTGAGTTCCAATTGGGGGGGGGTTGTTTTGGTTAAGGAAGTGAATTCTATCATGTTATGTATTCCATTTTTTCTACTTGGGAATGTTATGTGTATTTAGTTGGAAATAAAATATTTCTTTTGAATAAGTGATTATCAACTCATGACTGCAAGGCAGTAGATGCATCATACATTATAGCTTTAGCCATAGGTCCCAGAGTAAAGCTGGTATGTAGTAAGGAATCATGAAGGATTATGGATTCTAGTTAAATATGTTCCTCTACCATTATGGGGAAGTAGTTCTAGTGTTACTATATTTGTTTCAATATTTTTATGGACATAATTTTGTCGCAAAGACAATGGTGGACTTACCCCTCTCACGTAGTGCACAGTTATGCCTTCTTGGATGTGAGCTCAAATGTCTTCTAGTGTTGACCAAGAATTTCAGTGGTCCAATCATTGGGACTTATCCCTCCCATCCCCGTGTAGAGGGGGGTTTTGGCCTATGTAATAAGTTTTGGATTAGTTATTGTCTCATATGTTCTGGAGTGGGTACATTAAATGAAAATGTAATGATATTATTAGCGTTGGTTGATATTCCACTATAAGGGTGTTTTGGTTGGCTTGAGTGGGTGAGGTTCGGTTCGATTTTTAATTGAATTCCCATTTGGTCATTGTTAGTATGTTATTAATGGTGGGGGGACAGACCGTAGGTCTCATAATATTTTCTCTTGATAATGATAAGATGTTATCTATTTTTTAATTAGGAGCGGTGTCTATTCATCCCTCCCCTCTACTAGTGATCTATTTTTGGTTTTGTTTCTATTTGATTCAGTTTATGTGGCCTATTTTAAAGCAGTTTATTTTTCATTTCCCCTTATTTTTGGAAAACATTTTGATTCTTGGGAGAAGGACCAATGATCATTTTTTGGATTAGATGAGTTTTTTTAGGAAATGAGGTTAACTTTTGTAGGTGGATAGAGATATTCACTTGGATTAAGAGAGTGGATCATGTTGATCAGGAACCCTTAGCTGTTGATCGATTAGCTGGGAAGTGTTGTGGCTTTCTAGGGTATTAAAGCATTATAGTATTGAGAATGTTCACACCCTGAATATGGTAATTATTTTATTTCATTATTATATTGATTGCGAATAATTTTTGTGGGGTTCTGATTGACCGTATTTTTAAATTATTTATTTTTAATTAAAAATTGTGTATTTTGGGTTTGATGTCATATGATGCATGGGCAGAGCATGATTTAGAAACCGTGCGGCTTCGCCCAAGAGGATAAGCGGCCTATCTGTCTTCGAAAAATAAAATGCGAATAAAATGAGTAATGAAATGAGAATATTGTTATTATTATCGTTATAAAATATTTTGAATAATATTATTAAAAAAATATTGTTTATATGATAATTATTAACAATAATATGTATTATAATTTTATTTTTAAGATTATTGTAATCATTTTATTATTAAAATTCTTATCATCTTTATTATTAAAATTTAAGTAATCCATACAAGGAAAACCGCACAATTTCCCGATACATTAAATAAGTAAAAAATAATATTCATAAAAAAATTAAATAAGTCATTCGAGTGTTTTATATTATTATTGTTGATATATTTATTATTCATATTATTATTGTTGTTATTAAAAAATGTTATTACAATCATTATTATCAAGAATTATTAATATTCTTTCTATGGTTGAAATAAATATTAATTTTAGGTTTTTATAATTGTGGTATTAATATTATTTTTAGTATCATCAGGTTGTTATTATTATTATTATTATTATGTGTGTGTGTATAATATTATTTTAAATTTCATAATTTTATTTTTATTGTATTTATTGGGTTTCATCCTTCCCCTCTATCATCTCTACATAGATCTCTCCTCCCCCCTTGTGTGGCGTGGTACCTACCCCTCCCCAACCACTACAACAACCAGATCCTCCTCCAACCAAATCTCTACCGACATGTCCTCTCCTTCTCGGCGTGCTCCACCCAGGACAATACCTCCTTCTTTGATAGAACAACACTAGCTGATGTATTCCTTGTGCAAAACATCGCCAACTAGTACACACACCACCTCTAGAGACCTAGACAGGGGAACTGTGTCACCTGCAATGTGACCTCAATTCTCTAGTATGCCTCAAGAACCCCGAAGACCCCCCTTGCAGTAACACTATCCGACCACATCCCCCCTGCATGCCACACCCAGCTGGCGTGCCACCCCCTATCGGCGTATAATTCCACAACCTTAAAAATTACCTAATCTGAAATTATGTTAATAATTCACAATGATGATCTTTTCAGGTTTATATTTTTAGAGAATTAGGTTGTAAATAGTACATTAAATTTTAAAAAATAGAATGTAGACACTTCTAATCTATCCATATTTTTTCACAATAAAAAAAATATTTGAATAAAACAAGAGTTCCTTTCTTGATATACATCCTATTGATTTCTTCCATTCTCTTACCCATCCTTATAACATGTGAAAAACATTTCAAAAACATGGGATGAGCATAAAAAAGTTCAATAAGAGTTATAAAACAAGGAAAAAAACATTAGTCCATCAATACATAAAAATAAATGAAATCATTCATTTTAATCTTTTACATAGTAAAAAAATTAAATGTTTTAGGAATAACACATGGAAATCATAAATAATAAAGGCATAATGTGGCATCCATAACAGACTAACATTGTAGGTTTCACAGAAACATAGGTATTTACATTTTGAATACATATCCTGGTATATTCTATAAATCTATAAGGAGAAACATCAATGTTTTCCTCCTTCACCTTACCCAATTAATTGGAGAGCTATCTTGGGATCACATGCCAGGGGTTTATCACAGAACCACCCGTATACATAAACAAATCCCACAAACCATATCACAATTATAACTCATAAAACAAGCATAAAGGAATGATAAAATTTCCTCATTTCAATTACAATATATAATTTCAATATATTGACATAATCAATCCATTATAAAAACCATGTTCAAAAACAAAATATGTTCAAAGAGTATATGGTATTTATCTTCCTTTTAAAAACACTAAAGCTTGTAGAGGATGCCAAATATGAAATAATGCTCATGGCAGCGGAAAGGTCATTTTCACTGCGTACTTTAAAAAGAAACATTATTTTTATTGTTTTGTAAAACTATTCATAGAGAAAATATTTCCTTTATATTATATTATAAGTCAAAGGGGTTTTTACACCATATAAAATATGGTCATCTATAAATCTATGGGTGCCTCAATGTAAGGTTATTGAGACAATGTCCATTACAAAGATCATATCATTACATTAAGAATAAATTAAAGACATGATTATGTGAGAGAAATATAAATACACCAAATATAAGTGGATATTAAGTGTTAAACAATCATAGGTCATTCACACATATTCATAGCACAACATAATCAAGAATTAGAAGCTTAACCCAAAGAATGAAAATTGGGATAATAAGTTACCTTATCGATTTAGTAAGTTATGAATCATACACTCCATGAAAGAAGGATCACACAATGATGATTTAAATACTAATTAATTAAATTATATTACCTAAATAACTCAATAATGGGAAGTACATACTCCCAAAAAAGTGAAATAGTGGCAAATATAGCATGAATCTCACAGGAATAAAATGTGAGATGAAAACACCATACCTCGTGTCTGACATGAATCGTTCATTATTTAATCTGCAAAATAATTAACTAAATTTAATTTTTACTAGACTAGGAACCTTTTTCAAATTTATCATTCATTTTATATCACTTATTCCCATTTTATAAACATTATAGAACATTTAATTTAACAACTGTCATTTTGTTGATATTTGGTACTTGAGTCAAAAATGAACTTCTTATAATTACTAGTTGTTTATGTGGTCAAAATTATATTATCTCCATAATGGTATTAATTATTTAGATATCATATATATCATATATATAAGGTATATATATATATATGTATTTATAATAGAACATAATATTTGGAGATAATGAATGAAATGCACTATTAATGGGGACGATAAGATGTGCATACGCATGAATGCTACTTTCATTTATATTTTTTATTTAATGTAATGAATACATAATGATAAATAATTATATTATAATTAAAGTATAATATTATATAAAATTTAATTATCTTCATCCTTTACACATTCCACATATGGCATGGATGAGTCATATCACTTTGAGGGGGCTGTATTCCGCATTTCCTCAAATGAAATTACTGTATTTACACAATATGGAAACCATAAAAGTATGATACAAATGTGAAATACAGAAGAATATATAAAATATAAATATAGTATATATCATATATAAATATTGTTCCATCATAATGTCCACTATGAGGGGTGGTAGGGGATAATTGAAAAGTCATCATTTCGTGAGACAATCGTTTTCCCTCCACAGAAACAATATGTATGTATACATTAGATAGAGGTGTGTATATGTGTAGTTAGAATAATTATCATAAAAATCCTAGTATATTGATGTTACTGGTGTTGTTATAAAATAATGAAATATATAGAGTTTAATTGGTTTGATAAGGTAAATAAAAGAAATGAACTTGAGACAAGACATTACCTTTAAATCTGATAACTTATTTTGATTTGAGACAAATGGATCAATTGAATTGCCTTCTTCCTAGGGGAAGGGATATAGGAAGGATATTGGAAGGTTGGGAGCTTCTTAGAGCAGAGTTTGGATGATCTATGGGGCTTGAGATCTGTGAGTAGTGGGTTAGAGTTAGTGGCCTTTTATAATATGGAGGAAGGGCCCTTTAGGAATGTTTGAAAAAATTATTTTATTATAAAATGATTTTCTATTTAAAAAAGTTCCAAACCTTATTTCATTCAAATATAAGGTACATATAAGTCGAAATAAAATTATGCAATAAAACATTCACTGGTTTCTGATATTCATTAATCCTTATCGTTTTCGTTTAACCCATTGTTATCTAATTTAACATTTACAATGTCCTCAAATATATTCACAATATATGGTTAATATGTTTACTATAAAATTCCGATATACCTAAAATGAATCATTTATGACATTGTTTATGTCATTTATCTGAAACTTATATTTTTAGGATTAATATATCAGTGAATAAAATATTAACTCTTTTAAAAACTAATTTATGTCATTTTCTAAATTATTCATATCAAGACTTATATTAAATCAATAAAAACATCATTCATTCCAAAAAAGTATATTAATTCATATATAACAAGTCATTATTATCCATAAAATTTGTGGACGACATAAAAATTTTCAAAATAAATTTATTTTAATATTTATAATATCTTTTATTTAAATATTTTATTAAGGAAGCAATTAGTACATCAACATTTTGTCAGAAATTAAATTTATTTGTTTAACGTATAAATATTATATATAAAATACAATGGTTTATGAAATTTTATTACATTTCAAATTATTATTTATGGTCGAAGATATCACTTATATAAACCCATATAAAAATTTGATTACTAAAAGTTATGTGTTTATGTTACTTTTTTCTTTACATTAAATTAATTAATATAAAGTTTCATTATCAATCCCAAGTGGCTTCATGGGGTCTAAAAATAGACTCAAGGATTCCCTTGGTTGGAAATATCTCACCTAATAGGGTTAGGACAAGTTTAAAAGCAATTTAATATTTTTATAATATTATTTTTCTTCATTATTTACCAGATTTCTCCTTTAACCATGGTAAATAAAATATTAATGTAGTTACTATTCATAATTTCTAAAAATAATTGTTATTATTTACACAATATGGACCTCAGAATTACCAATATGGAATCCATTTTTTGAAATTCAAAACATAGAAGTTTCAGAAATTAATTTAAAATTAATTCTTGTTGTCAAACCATAAAGCATGTTTTTATGAAATAATAACTTCCAAAAGATTGACACCTTTTTATGTCAAATTTCAAAGTTAAATTACATTAAATGAACAAAATTAGATTAAATTCTAAAACTATAATCCAATTTCACTTTAAAAAAAATAAAATTTTAATGAGACCATATAAATAAATTAGATTAAAAGGTGAGTTTGAATTAAAATGCAGTATTTTTCACAATTCATTAAAATATGAACTTTAATAGAAAAATACCAAAATATTACCCAAAATAAATTTTGATGCCTTGATTCGAATGAAGAATCTTATTTTTTCCAATAGAAAATAAAAAAGTTACAAGAACTAGATTTAAAAAGGTTTTTCCCTCAAAAGATGATAAATCGGCCTATTAAAGAATATTCAAGTATTTATGCTTGAAAATGGATTCATTCACATTTTAAGCCTCTAAAATTTATTGAATAATTGGAAAAACATTTAACAAACTTGTATAATTATATATTAGAAAGTAAAATTCATTATTGCCAATACAATGGCTAGGCGTTAACTACCATTTTAAATAATATTATATTATTATTTTTGAGGATGACTTAGCCTTATGTGCAACATGATATTTTTGGAGAAACCCAATGTTGTGTGTCTAGTACGCCATCAGACTTAGAATAACCTTTAATGTAAAATTAATATTTAATTCAAAAATATTAATAAATATGAAAATATCACATTATTTATTTACCTCGGATGGTACAACATTCCCCCTTTTGGAAATTGAATCCTCACAATTTTAAAATTGTGCTTAGAAAAATCATAAAAAGTCCCAAATTTAAAAAAAGAGTCAATAAAACTATCACTTTAAAAGAAATAAAGAGATGTAAAATTGTCACCCAAGATAACCCATAGTAGGATTCCATGAAAATATGGACATGAAGGAGAAAATAAGTGTCATGTTATGATGGAGAGTGATAAAAAACATGATCAGGATAAATTTAACCACCATAAAAACACAAACTAGTGATATGTTAAATAGTCTTTGGATTCTTAGTAGGAAAAGTAAACAAACAACATTTTTGTTTTACATTTCTTTTAGTAAATTTGGGGAATTTATTTATGATATTGACTATAGAGAGAAGGAAATATACTTACATTTCATGTATAGTTTCTTCCTGTAATAAGATTGTACCAAAAAATAATCTTTTCTCCAAACGATGAGTACTCAAGATGACTTAGTCACATATAAAGTGCCAGAATGAACATCAAGAGAATCACATAATCCAAAAAAGATAATGTATATTTTTTTCCATGTCTTTATAAATTTAACAAAACCAAAAAGGTTATAAAAAAGAGCAGATAATCCCCAAACAAGGATAATACATTATAAAATGAAATTCTACTCTTAATCACAAAAATTTGTCAAAGAATACCCAAATATTAGAAAAGACAATTAAAAAAAACAAATTTTCTTCAAATTTTTCAATGTAGCCCAAACTAAGATATAATCCCAAAACTCTGAAGTATTTTATCACAAAGTATTCCACCGTAAATCTTAACATTTATCTCCAAATAACATCGACTACTCTTAAAGTCTCATACTGAATAGTAATTAACCTAATCGCATATTATCTATAGAAGATTAATCATTTCTATAAATTTCCCAAATTTATATATGTCCAAAATAAAAAAATAGATTCTTATAAAATAAAATTTCAACCATTACTCCACAAATGAGACAAATATTATTCTATTTTCCTTAAGCCTGCAGTGTTCAAAAAAGTGAAAATGTCTCCCAAAATAATCTTTATCACTAAATAAAAAAATATTTTCCTCTACTAAGGATATCAATTTGATAATACATAAGTTCCAGAAATCAATATATTGTCGATCCATAATATCATCTAACTAAAAATAGTTAGCCATACTAACCAAGGAATTCATATAGACCAGTGCTAGGAAATAAATCCCAATCCAAATTTGGTTGTGGGTTTCATTCCAGTAGCTTTGTCCGACATGACAAGTTGTCAAACGGTCTGTTTGTTGCCTTTTTTAAAAATTATATAATTTTATAACTTTCCAAAAAATGAGATAAATTCCTGAAAAATAACCATAACATTTTTTAACCACAAATGTTATCTCACACCTCAAATTTTCATCCCAAAAAGAAAAAACATATAATTACATCAAATTCATAGATCATATAAACCCTAATGGTTCTTTATAAATATATCTACAAAATAAAATATAATTTATATTTGAATAAAATTTTCACATATCAAAAGTTAGGATTAAACATACTAGAAATATTATTCCAAAGTAATACCATACTCAAAAGAGTCTTAATACTTTTGATAATTTTACTATCCTAAAAAATAGCATAACATTTGAATCCCTTATATGTGGACTTCTTACTCAGTCAATGTTCCTCTTGATCCATTAACCATTATTTCCAAAATTATTCCGTAATACTTTTTTTGTACAAAAAAAATAAAGATTCATATCCTAAGATTCATTAATGTTAACATATCAGCTAAGAAATAATTAATGCCATTCAATGGTTATTGTCAGTTTCCTCATTCTGAATTAGATTGTCATTAGGTATTAGTAAAAATATATTTGTATGGTCCTACAGATCTCATTCCTTAACCATATTCGTAGGATAACTATTGTTTTAATGACCATGCACACCATATTTACAACATTCAATTGATACCTCAGAAATAACTTCGTTCCATTTCATAGAGTCTACTAGAAGCTTCCTTTTTCAATGGAAGGTTATCTCTTTATGACCTTCATTACCACATCTATAGATTCTTCCCATACCATGGAAGTATTTTCTTAGGCGTTTCGTTCCACATCCTTGACACATATGAGTTTAATATACTTACCATTATGTCTATTACCTAAACTCTCATAGGGATTTGTTT
This sequence comes from Viscum album, assembly GCA_963277665.1. Classification (NCBI taxonomy): domain Eukaryota; kingdom Viridiplantae; phylum Streptophyta; class Magnoliopsida; order Santalales; family Viscaceae; genus Viscum; species Viscum album. The sequence continues at coordinate 1,895,134,223 of OY728151.1, forward strand.
CATGAATAAAAAACATCTAATATAAATCACTAAGGTTTAGGTGGTCTAGAATGACTCTAGATTGTCAGTTGAGAATAACAACAAGATTTTTCAATATTGCTCTCATTTATTTTAGTTGAATATTCAGACGACCATCACAATATTCTTTACATTCATTGTTACTTTGCCTCCTCCTAGATCCATCCATTTACTAAAACCAAAAAGGTCAGCAGGAGTATGTCCGTAAAATCATAATATAATATATTATGTGGAGAGAAAACACTAAGATATACGTATTCATGTAATCTTGATCCCATGAAATTTTACAAAAATAACTATGAATCTTTATAATATGCTAAAAATTATGGTTATTTAACTTTTTCTTAAATAACACCCTAGTATCTAATGTTATCTAAACTGTCCTCTGATACCAACTATAAGGCCCCAGCCTTAAAAATTAAATAATATTGAATTAAGAAAATAATTCACATTGAGGATCATTTCATGTTTGATGTTTTAGAGAATTAGGCTGTAACGATTACATTACATTTCAAAAGTTACAATATAGGCACTTATACTCTATAAATTTTTTTTAAATTAATAAAACAACTAAAATATTACAAGAGTTATTTTCTTGATATATTTTTTCATGAATTCTTCCTTTCTCTTACCCATCATTAAACCCTGTGAAATACATTTCAAAAACATGGGATGATAATATAAATATCAGTAAGGCTTATAAAACAAGGAAAGAAAACATTAGTCCATCAATATATAAAAATCAATTAAATATAAATTTTCAATATTTTACATACCACACATAATCTTATGCTTTATGAATAAAAAATGGAAATCATAAATCATAAAGGTAACTTGTGACATCATTAACATACTTAAAATATAGGTTTCACAACTACATTGGGAGTTAAATTTGGAATATCCATCATAGTATATTCCCCAAATATCATAGGAGTGACATCAACGTTTAGCTTTGTCACATTACCAAAAGAATTGGAGAGCTATCTCAGGCTCACCCGCCCTAAGATTATCATGGAACCACGCATATAGGTATACAATTCCGAAGAACCATAACACATTAATAACAAATAAAACAAGCATAATAGGAAGATAAAATTTCCAAATTTCAATCACAATATATCATTTCAATATATTGACATAATAAATCCATTCTCAAAACCATTTTCAATACCAAAATACGGTAAAATAGTATATGATAATCATTTTCTTTTTAAAAACACTATGTCATGTAGAGGAATCCAAATATCAAATAATTCTCATAGCAGCATAAATGTTGTTGTCACCATGTACATTAAAAAAACCATTTTTTCATTTAGTAAAAAAATCATAGAGAAAAGATTCCCATTGAATGAAATTAAAGGTTAAAGGGGTTTATACATCGTATAAAATAATGTTGTGTATAAATCAAATGATTCCTCAATGAAAGTTGATTGAGACGAAGTCCCTTTCAATGATCATATCATTACATTATAGATAAATTAATGACATAATTATATGTGACAAACATAAATACATCTAATATAAGTGGATATTAAGTGACAGAAGATCATAGGTCATTCTCACATATTCATTGCACTACTTAATCAAGATGTATAAGTTTAACCCTAAGAATGGAATTTGGGTTATGATGTTACATTACCGATTTAGTAACATACAAAACATAAACTCCATGAATGATGGTTCATATAATGAGGATGTAAATAATGATACATTAATGTATATTACACAAATAATACAATAATTTAAAGTAAATATGCCACAAAAAAGGAAATATTGGAAAATATAGCATGAATCTCATGTGAATAAAAATTGAGATGAAAACCCCTTACCTCGTGTCTGACTGGAGTGGTTCATTTTTTAATCTCCTAAATAATAAACTATAGTTAATATATACTAGTTTTAGAACCTTTTTAATGATTATTATTCCTTTAATATCACTTACTATCTTGTTATAAACATTTCAAAATCATTTATGTTAATAACATTCAATTCGTCGATATTTCATAGTTGAGTCAAAAAAGGAGCTTCTTATTATTACAAGTTGATTATGTGGTCAAAAGTAAATTATCTCAATAATGGTATTAATTATTTAGATATCATATCTATCATATATATCCAGTATATATATATATATGTGTATTTATAACAGTATATAACATTTGGAGATAATAAATGTAATGCATCGTTCATAGAGATGGTAAGTCATATGTACGCATGAACACTACTTTTAGAAAAATTTAATATTTAATGGAATGAAAACATAATGATAAATGGGTATATTATAATTACAATATAATATAAAATATAATTTCATTAACTCCATCCTTTATACTTTGCATGTATGGCATGAATGTGTTATATCACATTGAGGGGGTGGTATTCTGTACTTCCTCAAAAGAAATTATCATATTTACCCATTATGGAAACCATAAAGGAATTATATAAATGAAAAATATAGAATAATAGAGATAGTATAAATGTAATATATATCACATATAAATACAGTTCAATCATATTGGCCATAATGAGAGGCGGTAGGAGATAATTGAATAATAATTGTTTTGGGAGGTAATAGTTCACCTTCCACAGAAATAAAAAGTATGTATCTATTAGATGGAGGTGTGTGGATGTGAAGTTATAGTACTACTCATAACAACATCCTTAGATTTTTAAGATACTGATGTTTTTAATAATGAATGGAATAACGAGATTTTAGGTGGTTGGAGAATGAAAATAAAGGAAAAGAACTTGAAAGATAGTGTTTCCTTTAAATCAGGTATCTTCTATTCATTTGAGTCAAAGGGATCTCTTAAATTGTCTTCTACCTGGGGGAAGGCTTTTAGGAGAAAGATAGGGATTTTGGGAGCTTCTTGGAGCATATTTTGGATGATCCAAGGGTATTGAGTGGTGTGAGTAATGGGTTAGAGGTGGTGGGATTTTATAAGAGGGATGAGGGACAAAAAATGCCAAGACACCCAAAATAGATCATTTATGAAATTATTCAAGTAATTTTTCTGAATAATAGATTTTTAGGGTTATTATATCATTGAATAAAATATTAGTAGTTTTAAAAGCTCATTTATGTCAATTTATAAATTATTTATATCCAGTCTTATAAAAAATATATAACAACTTGATTAATTCGAAAAAAACATCATAAATTGAACAATAACAAGTAATTATTATACCTAAATTTCTTGGATGGAATAAAAATTTCAAAATAAATTAATTTTAAAAATTTTAATATTATTTATATGAATATTTTATTAAAGAATTAATTTTTTCATCACCATTGTGTCATAAATAAATTAATTTATTTAATGTATAAAAATCATAAATAAAATACCATGATGTAGGAAATGTCTTAACCTTTTAAATTAATATTTATAGTTGAAGGTATCACGTATATAATCTCATATAACAAATGGTTTACTAAAATATGTGTTTTTTTTCTTTTTAATTTACTTTAAATTAATTAATATAAAGTGTCATTATCACTCCCATATGGCTCCATAGGGTCCCAAAATAGTCCCAAGGATTCACCTAGTCGAAAATATCTCATCCAATATGGTTTGGTCAAGTGTAAGTGTACTTTAATATTATTATAATTTTATTTGTTAACCTTATTGAGGAGATTTATCTTTTAACCATGGTAAATAAAATATTTACAGAAGTTACTATACACAATGTATGAAAATAAATGATACCTATTTACACAATTTATACCTCTTAATTCCAAATATGGAATCAATTTTTTTAAATTCAAAACACCAAGGTTGTAGAAAATGGTTTAAAATTAATTCTCATTGTCAAAACAAATAGCGTGTTTTTAAGAAATAATTACTATCAAAAGATTGACACGTCTTAATGTCCAATTTCAATGTGTAATTACTTCCAATGACCATAATTAGATTAAATGGTAAAAATATAATCCAATTAAACATTATAACCAATTAATAGGTTAATGTAACTATATAAATAAATTAGATTGAAAGGTAGTTTTCAAGTAAGATGTAGTATTTTCACTATTCATCAATAAATAAACATAATCAGAAAAATACCAAAATTTTACCCAAAGTAAATTTTAATCCCATAATCATAGTGAAGAATGTTTTTCTCAAATAGAAAAAAATGTGACAAAAATATTTACAAGGGTTTCTCCCTCAAAAGGTTGTAAATCGACTTTTTAATTAATCTTAGAGTATTTATGCTTAAAATTGGATTCATTCATAATTTAAGACTCTAAATTTTATTGGATAAATGAAAAAACATTTAAAAAACATGTATAATCATATTTTGTTAGTTCTATTAACTCTCTCTAATACAACAGCTTGGAGTTAACAACTATTTAAAATAATATTATATTATTATTTTTTAGTATGACTCCACCTTATCTGCAACATTATATTTTTAGAGAAACCCATTGTTGAGTGTCTGTTACGCCATCAAATAGAGAACCCCCATTAAGGTAAAATTAATATTTAATTAAAAAATATTAATTAATATGAAAATGTAAAATTCTTTATTTACTAATGAAGTTACACATCGTGCCTCCCCCTTGAAAAGCACCGCTCTAGTGATACCACCTTTGGCGAGACCCCCATGGCCCACACCGAAGCTTTTTGGCCATCCCATACCTTGTCGATGTCTTTCCCTATATCCCACACCCTATCGGCGTTGCCCCGACCAACCCGTACTCTGCTGAATGCCTCCCTTCCAGAATGCGTAGCACCTCCAGTATACCATCCAAGTTTATCCATGTTCTCTCTTTATAATTATTGGTTTGTTGATTATTTAGGGTTTATGTATGTAGGTTTAGGGTCTTAAAGCCCTTGTGGAGTAATCTCAGGCATGTTTTCCTCATTCCTCCATGGATTTGAGGTATGATCTCTCAATAACATGCCTTTACAATTTATGATACATTTTTTCTTTTTTTGGGGCTTATATATTTTCTATGTATTGTAGTGAAATCATTGGTTAATTTATTTTGGTGCGAAAAAATGATTGTTTATTCCATTTGTTGTGAAATATATTGTGGTTTCGTTATTAATGTACACAATGCATGTTTAATAAATTTCTCCATTAGACTTATCATGTGGTGTGTGCTATGGAAAAAATAGTTTAGAAATTTGAATTATTTCTTGGAATGAAAATTTGGATTTTATGCCTTTCTGGGTGTTAATTGGATTTGTTTTTTTAAAATGTGCATGCCTATTGTGTCAATAGTTTCTTGATAGTCTTCTACATGATAAATTTTATATGAAATGATTTATTTTAATTTATAAATATATTTAATGTATGGGAACCAATTTTTTTGGGTTTCTTTTCTGGTTTTCAGACTATTTTTGGTATTATTAATTAATTACTGTGGTGTATTGTTGTGTTTTGGATTAATCCACTAACAGATGGCCCATCTGAAATGTTTGTAAAAAATGTTTGTTTTCAAGGTGTAATGAAATTGTTTTAAAGAGTTTATGTGAATGGTTTGAAATGAAAAAATGGCATGTTAGAACCAAATTATGAATAGTGTGATTTTTGACTATGATAAATGTTGGTTTCATAAAACACTTAATGTTTTGTTTGGTATCTTTATATAAATATTGAAAATGTTTTATTTGGAAAACCTTATTGAATTTTCTCATTCCTTGTTAGTGTATATAATGTATTGGATTTTTCCGTTGTGGAATCCTTATAATACATTATCAAATTGAATTTGGTTGGACTCTTTTTCTTCTATTTATTTTCATGAATGAAATCGGTCCTTAGAGTGGCTCAGGGTGATGCATGTTGTTGTTTATTTATTGAATATATACATTTGATTGGATTATTGACTGAAATTGATTAGATCTCCCCTTTTTATATACATGAGACTTGGGAACCAAACATATTGTGATAATTTTCTGAGAATGATTATTGCAATGGTAGTTAAGGTACCGACTAGTGCCCCATATTAGGTGGATATATTTGGGTTTATTGATATGGGATTCGAAGCTTTTATGTTTCTTTAGTTAAGGAGGCCATGATTGGGGGATTTTGATTTCATCATTTATGGAATGATACTGGGTATTGAGTCTCATGTATTGGTACACTCTGGTTTGTTCTTGATCTCTTGGGTTAAACTATTTCTATCAGATTTTATTTTCCATTAATGTTGATTATGATACTCAAATGATTATTTCCCATTTACCTTGTGTGTGAATACTGTAGTTATTTTCCCTTCTATTGTTTTTTGGGATTGTTATGAGAAGTTTTAATATTTCATTTTAGAACTATTAATAAAGAAATGAGTTTTATCCTATCTCTAAAAATACAAAATGTAAACATCACTTTCCCCTTGAAAAAGGACAATGTATCATAAATAGATCAAACATGGTTTAGAAAATGAATAAAGGAAATTGGTCATAGTTGGTTTTTATGTTAAATGGATAGAAAAAATACATTTTTATATTGTAAATCAAAGATGGAATTGATGTATATTTTATTTTAATGGATGTAGATGTGGAATAGATTAGCAAGATAGCTTACTGAGTTTTATATTCACACATATAGTTCATTTTTGTTTATAGGTCTTTTCTATGCTTTGAAATGGGTTTCATTTTCCTTGAGTGATTGTTGATCTTTGTGTTGGATAGAGACCTATAGGGTCACAAGGAGATTGATTGGTCATTTGGGTCAGTCTTTTTAGTTGTATGAATTATTTGTACTTTTAGATTCTTGTATAAAAGAGGTTCAGTTCAGCATCGTTTATATATTGGGTTTTTTGGTTTCATTCCATTTTTGAGTTTATTATTTATTTATTGGGAAAAGTTGTTCCCCTATTGTAGTCTGTTGTCACAACCCGCCCTCGGGTCCTATGCCGTGACTACCCCAAGCCCGCCTTCCATAGGCCAGGGGCTGGCGACTAGCACCAAGGCGTAATTCCCGGTAAAAAGGGAAGGCATTGCCTTTGAAAAGTAAACAAGCACCACAGAGTAAGCGAGCAGAAAGTAAACACTAAGTGAAAACAGAGTACAACTGAAAGTGCGGAAAAGTAAATGGGCCAGTATACAAACCCAAAATGAAAGTAAAGTACAACTCGAAAGGGAAAACAACAACTGTAAAGTAAAAGACACTACTCCGAGCTGTCCACTGAAAATTCCACCTGATGGGTGGGTACAGATAGCTCCACTGGTCCTCGGGTCCAGTCGTCCGCTCCGAACACGTCCCGCCCAGTGGTCCACCTCCAGGTACCGTCCTGCTCTGCAAGCCTCAGCCAAGATCAACGCTGTCCGTCGTCTGCAACCAACACAATGTAGTGCGGGCATAGCCCGTGCAGGGGTGAGTATAAGCTACTCAGTAGGGACCCTGAGACCCATGAAGGTCTCCCAAAATCCACAAAGGATAAACCACAAGGAAGATACAAACATGAAGTAACAACTGACACTGATTAGGTATATGCCCATACATATACCTAAGTCATCAATTCCATACGCTCCAACCTCCGAGACCAAGTACAACTCAGTCCACACAGGAAAGTAAACGTATTCCACACAGGAAAGAAAAACGAAATCCACAAAGGATAACACAACTCAATCCACACAGGAAAGAAATAGGATTCAGCTCACATAGGAATACTTCTTCTAAAGATGATAAAGATGATCTCTGATCCATCTAAGTCGTCGGACCCATGAAGGATCGATAGGTAACTAACCCCCGCAAAAGACCCACACAGGATCGGGCCCACATAGGACCTGTAGGTGCTGGTTCACACAGGACCGCTGAGCTCAAAGACCCACACTGGATCAGACCCACACAGGATCGGGCCCACACAGGACCTGTAGCACTGATCCACGTAGGATCGCTGAGTGCTGTAGTCGTCGTCGTCTAATCCACTAAGGATCTTTGTACTGTCGTCATCGCAGTCACAGTAGTAGTAGTAGTAGCAGTCACAGTCGCAGCCAGCACTAGGGTTCCCGCACACAGCAAGCTCGTTTGGGAGGGTCCGCTCCACGAGCCGAGAGGCTGATACATCAACTATCACAAAGTCCAGAGTTGATGTATCCAAAAGATCCGTATCGTCAACAGGAACTCAACGCAACAGATGGCACGTCGATCGGACACCCGGTCTGAGAGTTATTGGCTTTTTCGTCCAAGGGGCCCGATTGGTTTTTAAGGAAAAACCAACCCACCGTACTCCACCTGCGTCCAAACCTCGGGCGGAGTATGCCAAAAGATCTGTCTCACTAAGAGGAACACAACAAAGATGATGGCACGTCAATCGGACGTCCGTAGCTCAAGATATGAGCGTTTCCGCTCCGAAGGCCCGGTTGGTTTCGTGAACGAACCAACCCGGCCGAACTCAAAGTATTCCGAAACTTTGAGTGTGATCTACCGAATCGACCGTCTCGATCCAAGGATCGCATCGCCGCTAACGGTTCGTCAATCGGAGGGTCGTGGCTCAAGTTATGGGAAAAAGGCCGAAGTTGATTCGAAAACGGGGGGTCCGGGTCCGGGCCGACCCGGCCCGACCCCCCCCCCCCCCTTGGGTCAGCCCGAACCGGGTCGACCCGACCCTGGTCCGACCCCGCCTGGCCGGCGGCGCGGCCGGTGCGCCGCTCGGTTGTCACGCGCGGGGGGCAAGGCCGCCGCTTCTCTGCTGGGGGCGCGGCTGGGTGCCGCGCCTTGGAGAACCGCCCCCCCACGTGGGGGCCTGCTTTTGAAAAACCACGTGGGGGCGCTGCCCTCCCTTGGTGTAACCGCGGCCCCCCCATTATGGGGGGCCGGTTTTGGCCATCCGGGGGAATTTATTCCCCCGGTACCTTACCCTTCCGGCTGGCCCAACATGGCCGGCCGGTTCTTCCTCAACAGGACCGGCAAGGCCGGTCCCCCCTTCCGGCTTCCGACACCGGCGGCCCGGCTAGCCGCCGGTCCTCTCGTCCCGCCGCGGCCCGGAACCGACCGCGGCCTTCGTCGTTCGTCGCGGTGCGACGGCACCGTGCCCCACCGCCGCGGCCCCGCTCTAGCCGTGGCGCCTTCAACTCTCTTTGACGAGGCGCGACGGCGTCGTGTCCTTGCCTTATTTTCAATGCGGCGCGACGGCGCCGCGCATTTCTTGTCGTATTATCCTGCGCGGTGCGACGACACCGCGCCTCACCCGTCTCAATCCACAACAAAATCAATATGAAAAGAAGGAGGGTCGGCCGTGTTCGTACGGTCTGGCCCCCTCACGTTAATTGCTAACAATTGGATAAATTTCACGAAGAAATATTCTCGGGTATAAATCATGAACAAAAGCAATAAACAAAACCCCTACCTCGGGTTCAAGTACGATGTTCGTCAATGACCCACGGAAGACAAACGTCGCGGAGGTCGGGTGTCGCGGTAAACGTTCGTCAATTCCGTTGACGAAGAGGTACGTCCAAAGTTGTACATCGTTGGTGAATCTTCGTAAGCCGACGAGGGAAGTCCGAGGAGAAAGCGGCGTTCCCTTTCGTGGACACGGAAGGCGTCATCGATCTTCGAAAACAACCAGCTACGAAGAGGAGAGGAGCAGCGTTCTTCGTCGGAGCATGAGTGTTCTTCGTGTTCTTCGTCAATGTTTGAAGAAGAAGAAGGAGCTCTCAAATCTTCTCAAGATGGCTAGCCAAAATAAAATAAGATAAGGCTTATTTTATTTACACAAATAACAACTTTAATTTCAAAGGTTTGAAATTCAAAACAACCCACCTTAATTAATTAAACCAAGTTGTCAAACATTAATTGAAAAGGGTTAAAGGGGAGGTTTTGAGAGAAGTTGAGGAGTTGGGGTTCGTGTGGGACCCACCACACTTAATACTCCCAAGGGAGGTTAAGTGGTTGTGGGTCCCACCCCTAACTCCCTTTGGGAGGTTTTAAAAAGAAACAACAAGTTAAAATAAAAATTGTATTCTACAAATTGTATTTAACTTATTCTAAAACCCAAAAACTAACTTACAACCCGCAATAAACGCAACCTCGGAAAAGGTCCCCTTAAGCGAATATCGGCGCTGCTAGTTCATCGGTGCCCTCGGAATTTGATTCTGGACACTGGTTCAAAAGTTAGAAATTCCCGCTCGTTCGTTCACTAAACGTACCCGAGCCAAACTTCTGAAAATGATTCCGGGCACTCCGGGTCTCGGAATCAGGTGCCGTCAGAAACCATGCTCTTGTAAAATTCCAAAGAAAATTAAAAAAAAATTTCCCTTGAATTTTACGGGTCTTTACATTAATCCCACCTCAGGGCTTTACGTCCCCGTAAAGATACATCAAAAACTAGGGAAACAAAAGAGGGTACTGAGCACGCATCTGAGCCTCCTACTCCCATGTGCTGTCCTGGAGGTTCCCGTGCTGCCATCTGATGCGCACAAGAGGAATCGATCGCCCACGTAGGACCCGCTCCTGTCGATCCTCTATCTCCACCGGGACCTCCGTAAAAGTCGCCCCATCGTCAATGTCAAGATCCCCATGGTCAATAATGTGCGTCGGGTCATGCACGTATCTCCTCAGCTGAGATACGTGGAAGACGTCGTGCACCCGGTGCAACTGAGGTGGTAGAGCCAGGCGATAGGCCACCTCGCCAATCCTGCTTCGGACCTGGAAGGGTCCGATGAAGCGCGGAGATAACTTGCCACCTCGACCAAATCTCCGAATACCACGTCGAGGTGAGACCCGCAAGAAGACGTGGTCGCCATCCTCAAACTCTAGTGGCCTCCGCCTCCTGTTAGTGTATGACTTCTGCCGGCTCTGAGCTGTCCTCATCCGCTCCTGGATGAACTAGACCTTCTCTGTCGTGGCCTGGACCATCTCCGGTCCCACAAGTGCTGACTCCCCAGGGTCTGTCCAGCACAAAAGAGATCTACAAGGTCGGCCGTACAGCACCTCGTATGGTGTCATCCCGATGGTGGAGTGGTAGCTGTTGTTGTACGCAAAATCCACCAAGGGTAGGTGGTCCTCCCAGCTATGACCAAAGTCAAGGACACATGCGCGGAGCATGTCCTCGAGAGTCTGGATGGTCCTCTCCGTCTGACCATCCTTCTGAGGGTGAAAGGCTGTGCTCAGACGTAGCTACATCTCGAACGCCTCCTGTATCCCCTTCCAAAACTAGGAAGTAATGCGAGCATCTCGATCGGAGACGATAGATGATGGCACGCCGTGGAGCGGCACAATCTCCTAAACATAGAGACTTCCCAAGCTCTCCACTGACCCCTGATCTCTGATGGGTAAGAAGTGTGCCGACTTGGTGAGTCGGTCAACAATCACCCAAATGGAGTCATGACCTCTGGAAGTGTGTGGAAGTCCAGTCACGAAGTCCATAGATATGCCGTCCCACTTCCACTCTGGAACATCCAAGGGCTGTACCAAGCCTGCTGGTACCTGATGCTTTGCCTTCACCTGCTGGCAGGTGAGGCATCGAGAAACGAACTCTGCTACAACCTTCTTCATGTCCGGCCACCAGTGCTGCCGTCTGAGATCCTGGTACATCTTCACCACTCCAGGATGTACCTCCAAAGGAGAAGTGTGAAACTCTCTCAGCACCTCCTCTCGCAAAGGGACTGGTACCATGGTACTTCCTCTGAAAAGGATGTCGTGCTCTGCTCCAAGGGAGAAACCATCAGATGCATGTCCCGAGGATATCTGTGCACGCCATGTCTCACAGTCAGCGTCCTCACGCTGTGCCACTCTGACCCGCTACAGTAGTGGAGGGGTGACTGTGAGAGACTGGAGGAAGGCTGCTCCATCTCTATCCACGAAGGATATCTGCTAAGAGGCTAGCTGCTCCGTCGCCTCCTCAAGTAGCTGAATGCCCTTCCTCCTGCTGAGGTCATCGGCTACTACGTTCCCCTTCCCAGGAGTATAGACTATCTCAAAGTCGTAGTCCTGGAGGAACTCAACCCATCGCCGCTGCCTCTGGTTCAGGTCCTTATGCGAGAAGATATACCTGAGACTCTGATGATCAGAAAAGACTATAAAATGCTCTTCCATCAGGTAATGTCGCCATGTCTTCAGAGCGAAGACCACTGCTGCTAACTCCAGGTCATGGGTAGCGTAGTTCTGCTCATGCGGCCTCAACTGACGTGATCCATAGGAGATACCTACCCGCTCCTGCATTAGAACACATCCGAGTCCGGTCCCTGATGCATCGCAGTAGACTACATACCCTACTCCCTCCTCAGGCAACCTCAAGATAGGTGTGCTGGTCAATCTCTGTCTCAGCTCTTGGAATCTCTGCTGACAACTGTCTGACCACACGAAGGGTTTCCCCTTCTTCGTCAAAGCTGTGAGTGGTACCGCAACTCTAGAGAAGTCTGGCACGAATCTCTTATAGTATCCAGCTAGCCCCAAGAAACTCTGAACCTCAATCACGCTCCTAGGTGGCTCCCATGCTAACACAGCCTCGATCTTCGCAGGATCCACTGCAACTCCCGCCTAAGAGATAACATGTCCCAAGAAGTGGACCTCTCGTATCCAGAAATGGAACTTCAAGAGCTCACCATAAATCTGGTGCTCTCGGAGTGTGTCTAGTACAACTTGCAAGTGATAGGCGTGCTCCTCCTCAGTCGTAGAGTAAATCAGAATGTCGTCGATGAAGACCACGACAAACCGATCAAGGTATGGCTGAAAGATCCTGTTCATGAGAGCCATGAACACTGCTGGAGCATTGGTTACGCCGAAAGGCATATCCAAGAACTCATATTGGCCATACCGACATCTGAAGGTCATCATCTGCACATCCTCGTCTCTGACTCTGAGCTGATGATAGCCTGACCTGAGGTCTATCTTCGAGAACCACCGTGATCCCTTGAGCTGATCAAAGAGGTCATCAATCCTCGGTATCGGATACTTGTTCCTCACTGTCACCTGGTTCAGGCGACGATAGTCAACACAAAGTCGCAAGCTCTCGTCCGCCTTCTTGGGGAACAATATCGGGGAAGCCCAGGGTGAAACACTAGGTCGGATGAACCCCTTGCCCTGCAAGTCCTCCAACTGTACCCGTAGCTCTCCAAGCTCGGCGGGGGCCATCTGATATGCTGGAGTGGATATCAGGGTTGTCCTGGGGTACAAGTCTATATAAAACTCTACCTCTCTGCGAAGAGGTATCCCTGTAACGTCGTCGGAAAAAACGTACGCAAACTGATCCACCACTGCAGGAAAACCAGGACTCCGCACGTCAAATGCTCCAAGGATGAGGCTAGCCAAAGGATGATTGATGGGTTGTCCTCTCCTCCGTAGAAGTCCATCCTGTGCTACAAAGGCTCCCTTCTCACCGGTGAAGGTGAAACTGCTCCCGTTGGTGCATATACATCGCACCTTGCGCCTAAAACAGTCAATCTGCGCATGGACCGTAGATAGCCAATCCATGCCCAAGATGATGTCGTAAGGCCTCGACGCTTCTACAAGAAGATCACAGCCGAAGATCTCGCCTCCTAGAGTAAGCTCACACTGCCGGCACCAGTGTGTAATCATCGAGTCTTCTCCCGTAGGAGTCTCTAGATGTAAGGATCGAGCCAACGGCTCTGTCGGAATCTCCGAGCTCCGAACAAGGGCAGCGGCTATGAAAGAGTGACTCGCTCCTGTGTCTATAAGTACTACAACAAGGGTGGAATAGACACAGATAGTACCTCGAATCATCTCGGGTGCGCCGTGGTCGTAGGCCTCTACTGCCTGGAGTTGTGCCTGTCTCTGACCGCCTGCTCCATGTGGTCGGGGTGGACCTCCTGGTGGTGGTGGTGGCAGAGCCTCAAAGCGTCACCCACCACCTGCTGCTCGGCCAACTCCTCTGCCTCGTCCGCCTCCTCCCTGCGGACCACCACGGTCGACCCTCTGCCTCTGCCTCGGTGGTCCCTCAACCGTCTGCTGCTCCTCGGTACGGCGGGTCGGGCAGTCATGAGCCATGTGGCCCTGCCCGCCGCACGAGTAGCACTGCCTGCCTCTCGAAAGACTGGCTCCTCGTTGTGTGCCCCGCACTGCTGAGCCAGTGTCCTGAGGTCGTCTGCCAGAAGGTCTGGTCTTCCTGAACCCCAGAGTCATCCTTCGACTGCCTGCTGCAGATGACTCTGCCACGTGGCGCCCTGCGGTGGGTCTCGGCGCTGGTGTAGACTCACAATGGAAGCTCTCGATCAAAAGGTCCTGCTCCAGTACTCCTGTCTGAGTCGGTATGCTGAGGGAGATCAGCGATGCCCTGATCTCGTGTCTCAATCCCTGCTCAAAGGTCCTGGCCCGGAAGAATGGGTCCCGTACCATGTCGTTCGAGTAACACGAGAGATCAGTAAATCTCGCCGAGTACTGAGCGACCGTCATGCTGCCCTGCCGCAACTGAAGAAGCTCCTGGATACGCACCGCACGAAGGGTGGCTGGGACGAACTCCGAGCGGAAGAGGCTCTCAAAGTCCGTCCAAAGTAGAGATGCCTCATCGTGCACCTGGAGCATCAAGCTCCACCATCGGCCCGCTGCTGCGTGCAGTAGACTCGCAGTGAGGATCACCATGAGTTTTGCAGGTGTCCTCACTAGCCTAAAAACTCGTACCACTGCCTCCAGCCAGTCCTCTGCTGCCTGGGGGTCCGTCTCCCCACGAATCCTAGGTGGTCGCTTGCGCTGAAACTCATGCAGTTTGCTGAGGCGACATGCATCGTCAGCGTCTGGTACTGGAAGTATCGGTGTCTCGACGGGTAGAGCTACCGCCAGTGCCACATCTGACAGAGGGCTCTACACCGAGGCCTCATCGCTCGGTGGGCTATTGTCACACTAGACTCTCGAAACCCTAGCTGGCTGCCGTCGTGGGGCCATCCTGAAAAGGAAATAGGTGCTCCACGGTCAGAACAATATACCTGGTGAGCTGATATAAATTAATCACAAAGAAAACATTGAAACACACACACAATCAATGTTTTCGTGCATTAAGTCCTAAATCAGAAGTCAGGGTCCTGGTGTACGGATACGTCGGCCGCCGCACCAACACTGGACTCCCTGGACTGATAACCACACTCAATATGCTAAGCATTATTTCTTCACATAGAAAAGATCAGAGTTCGCGGTAGAACCGAACTCCTTTGATACCAATTTTTCACGACCCACCCTCGGGTCTCATGTCGTGACTACCCCAAGCCCGCCTTCCATAGGACAAGGGCTGGAGACTAGCACCAAGGTGTAATTCCTGGTAAAAAGGGAAGACATTGCCTTTGAAAAGTAAACAATCACCACAGAGTAAGTGAGCGGAAAGTAAACACTAAGTGAAAACAGAGTACAACTGAAAGTGCGGAAAAGTAAATGGGCCAGTATACAAACCCAAACTGAAAGTAAAGTACAACTCGAAAGGGAAAACAGCAACTGTAAAGTAAAAGCCGCTACTTCGAGTTGTCCACTGGAAATCCCACCTGAAGGGTGGGTACAGATAGCTCCACTGCTCCTCGGGTCCCGCCGTCCGCCTCGAACAAGTCCCGCCCAGTGGTCCACCTCCAGGTACCGTCCTGCTCTGCAAGCCTCAGCCAAGATCAACGTTGTCCGTCGTCTACAACAAACACAACGTAGTGCGGGCATAGCCCGTGCAGGGGTGAGTATAAGCTACTCAGTAGGGACCCCGAGACCCCTGAAGGTCTCCCAAAATCCACAAAGGATAAACCACAAGGAAGATACAAACACGAAGTAACAACCGACACTGCTTAGGTATATGCCCATACATATACCTAAGTCATCAATTCCAATACGCTCCAACCTCCGAGCCCAAGTACAACTGAGTCCACACAGGAAAGTAAACGTATTCCACACATGAAAGAAAAACGAAATCCACATAGGATAGCACAACTCAATCCACACAGGAAAGCAATAGGATTCATCTCACACAGGTATACTTCTTCGAAATACGATAAAGATGATCTCTGATCCATCTAAGTTGTCGGACCCACGAAGGATCGATAGGTAACTAACCCCCGCAAAAGACCTACACATGATCTGGCCCACATAGGACCTGTAGGCGCTGGTTCACACAGGACTGCTGAACGCAAAGACCCACACAGGATCAGACCCACACAGGATCGGGCCCACACAGGACCTGTAGCACTGATCCACGTAGGATTGCTGAGTGCTGTAGTCATCGTCGTCGAATCCACTAAAGATCGATGTACTGTCACCGTCGCAGTCACAGTAGTAATAGTAGTAGCAGTCACAGTCGCAGCCAGCACTAGGGTTCCCGCACACAACAAGCTCGTTCGGGAGGGTCCGCTCCACGAGCTGAGAGGATGATACATCAACTGTCACAAATTTCAGAGTTGATGTATCCAAAAGTTCCGTATCGTCAACAGGAACTCAACGCAACAGACGGCGCGTCGATCGGACGCCCGGACTGAGAGTTATTGGCTTTTTCGTTCCAGGGACCCGGTTGGTTTTTAAGACAAAACCAACCCGACCGTACTCCACCTGCGTCCAAACCTCGGGCGGAGAATGCCAAAAGATCCGTCTCACTAAGAGGAACACAACAAAGCTGACGACACGTCAATCGGACGTCCGTAGCTCAAGATATGAGCGTTTCCGCTCCGAAGGCCCGGTTGGTTTCGTGAACGAACCAACCCGGCCGAACTCAAAGTATTCCGAAACATTGAGTGAGATATACCGAATCGACCACCTCGATCCAAGGATCGCATCGCCGCTAACGGTTCATCAATCGGAGATCCGTAGCTCAAGTTATGGGAAAAAGACCGAAGTTGATTCGAAAACGGGGGGTCCGGGTCCTGGCCGACCCGGCCCGACCCCCCCCCCCCCCTCGGGTCGACCCGACCCGGGTCCGACAAGGCCCGGCTGGCGGCGCGGTCCAGCGCAGCGGCGCGGCCGGGGCGCCGCTCGGGTGTCACGCGCGGGGGGCAACGCCACCGCTTCTCAACTGGCGGCGCGGCTGGGTGTCCCGCCTCGGAGAACCGGACCCCCCTCGTGGGGGCCTGCTTTTGAAAAAAACGGGGGGGGGGGGGGCTGCCCTCCCTTGGTGTAACCACGGCCCCCCCATTATGGGGGGCCGGTTTTGGTCATCCGGGGGAATTTATTCCCCCGGTCCTTTACCCTTCCGGCCTGCCCAACATGGCCGGCCGGTTCTTCCTCAACGGGACCGGCAAGGCTGGTCCCCCCTTCCGGCTTCCGACACCGGCGGCCCAGCTAGCCGCCGGTCCTCTCGTCCCGCCACGGCCCGGAATCGGCCGAGGCCTTCGTCGTTCGGCGCGGTGCGACGACACCGTGCCCCACCGCCGCGGCCCCGCTCCGGTCGCGGCGCCTTCAACTCTCTTCGACGCGGCGCGAAGGCGTCGCGCCCTTGCATTATTTTACAACGCGGCTCAACGACGCCGCACATTTCTTGTCGTATGATCCTGCACGGTGCGACGGCACCGTGCCTAACCCATCTCAATCCACAAAAAAATCAATATGAAAAGAAGGAGGGTCGGCCGTGTTCGTACGGTCTGGCCCCCTCGCGTTAATTGCTAACAATTGGATAAATTTCACGAAGAAATATTCTCGGGTATAAATAATGAACAAAAGCAATAAATAAACCCCTACCTCAGGTTCAAGTACGATGTTCATCAACGACCCGCGGAAGACAAACGTCGCGGAGGTCGGGCGTCGAGGTAAACGTTCGTCAATTCCGTTGACGAAGAGGTACGTCCAAAGTGGTACGCCGTTGGTTAATCTTGGTAAGTCGACGAGGGAAGTCCGAGGAGAAAGCGGCGTTCCCTTTCGTTGACACGGAAGGCATCGTCGATCTTCGGATACAACTGGAAACGAAGAAGAGAGGAGCGGCGTTCTTCGTCGGAGCTTGAGTGTTCTTCGTGTTCTTCGTCAATGTTTGAAGAAGAAGAAGGAGCTCTCAAATCATCTCAAGATGGCTAGCCAAAATAAAATAATCTAAGGCGTATTTTATTTACACAAATAACAACTTGAATTTCAAAGGGTTGAAATTCAAAACAACCCACCTTAATTAATTAAACCAAGTTGTCAAACATTAATTGAAAAGGGTTAAAGGGGAGGTTTTGAGAGAAGTTGAGGAGTTGGGGTTCGTGTGGGCCCCACCACACTTAATCCTCCCAAGGGAGGTTAAGTGGTTGTGGGTCCCACCCCTAACTCCCTTTGGGAGGTTTTAAAAAAAAACAACAAGTTAAAATAAAAATTGTATTCTACAAATTTTATTTAACTTATTCTAAAACCCAAAAACTAACTTACAACCCGCAATAAACGCAACCTCGGAAAAGGTCCCCTTAAACGAATATCGGCGCTGCGAGTTAATCAGTGCCCTCGGAATTTGATTTCGGGCACCGGTTCAAAATTTAGAAATTCCCGCTCTTTCATTCACTGAACGTACCCGAGCCAATCTTCGGAAAATGATTCCGGGCACTCCGGGCCTCGGAATCAGGTGCCGTCAGAAACCGAGCTCTTGTAAAATACAAAGAAAATTAAGAAAAAATTTCCCTTGATTTTTACGGGTCTTTACATTTGTGATGACCTCGGTGCTAGTCGCAAGACCAGGTTGATGGGGAAGGCCTCTTGGGAATTTCCCCAGATCGGCTCATGTTACTAGTTCAGGGCCGACCTCGGATGGTTCGTGGTATTAAAATATTTTTGTCTCAGTTTTCCTTCTTCAAGAAAAATGTTTTGTTATGCACATAAATTCATTTTAAAGTAGTATATACTTTCTTTTAACATGTAATATCCTGAAATAAATTCTTTTAATGATATTCTAAACTTTCATTAATTTTATTTTCTTATACGGAGAATTTTATAGCAAGATACAATGTTATAAGAGTTTATTGTGACAATTATATATCATTTTCAATTTGTTTATGTTTATGTATTCTTTGATGACATCCTATGATCCATCTCTCATGAACATTCATGAAATTTATTATCATATGGTTATTCATGATATATTATTGTATTGGTATCATATTTATAATATTTGGTATGAAATATATATAATAAAGTGTTTTTTTATTTTCTGACCATACACTCTCTTTGGTCAGAAATCTATGTTCCATTAAGAAAACATTTTCTAGGGACACATATTATTTCTTCCAATTGAGTCATCCGTCTATCCTTTTTACAATGAAAAAGTATTATTATTTTTAACTCATAAAACATGTACAGATTTATCCGCCCTCAATACGTTGAGGCTTTTTTTAATGTTTAATGTCTATTTTTTCTCAAAATTTGTTTAAAATATATATTCA
Source organism: Viscum album (assembly GCA_963277665.1). Lineage (NCBI taxonomy): Eukaryota > Viridiplantae > Streptophyta > Magnoliopsida > Santalales > Viscaceae > Viscum > Viscum album. The sequence goes on from OY728151.1 coordinate 1,895,153,434, forward strand.
TGGAAAATGGTTCTCAAAATGATTCCAATGTTATTTTATATGATTTAAAGTAAAATCTTTTTCAAATTTTCTTTCTAGATTATTTTATATGCTTTCAAGGAAAATTGTTTTCAATATAATTATAATACTTCTTAAAAGTTTTAAAAGTATTTTCATCGAAATTGTTATAAAAAATTCAATCTTTCTTTATAAGTTTCCCTAGTATATTAAAATAAATGTTTTTCAAAACATTTTCATAATTTATCTATAAGAATTCAAGGAAGAAGGATATTAAAATATATTGACTTTTATATTAAAAATTCTTGAAAAAAGTCAAAATGATTTCATGTCTTCATTATAATTTTTGTTGTTATTTTATTAGAAAAGTATTTTCAAATGGTTTTAAGTATTATTAATTTTCTCTCAAATAAGAAATTATATTTTCCTCATGAATTTTTTTTGAAATATATTTAAAAATAATTTTCTATATAATATGAAATCCACTGAGGTTATACATCCCCTTAGAGAAAATGATATAAAGGTTCCATTCATATTATTTCTATGAATGGGTTATTATTAATGTCATAGTCTTTAGCAAACATGTTTCTCTTTCATGGTTCATATGTTTATGAATCTTATTTCGGTTTCACAAGATATATGTTTATGAAATTATTTTCTATTTCATAGTATTATTTTAAATTAATTTCTAATTCATGGGTGATTATTTAGTTGAAATGGTTATGAAACCTGTATATTTTCCAAAGTTTGTGATTTTTTACATGTTTATGATACATTTTCATGTCATGGATTATGATACAATTGTTTATTAAATTGTGGAACATGTTTGTGTGATTTCATTATGACATGGGAGATAACTATATCTCCCATCAATACATAGGGTAATGATTTATATCTAATGAGATAAGCATGGCTGGAATGAGAATTGAACTAATATTAGTGTTAGTATGATGGAATAAGAAATTAACTTGGTTCAGTGTTACATGGCTAGAGTGGGAAATAGACTATGTTCAGTATTTCAAGATGAGAATAAGGTATGAACCAGGTTCAGTAATACATGGCTGGAATGGGGTGTGATCCTGGTTTAGTAATGTAAATTATCCACTAATATGATCTCGGTAGTAATTCCTTGACTACATTGGAAACAGTTATAAAATCATATATTTCTGCCATAATTCTATATTTTACTCCTATATTTTGTATTCATGGTATATGTTCTTTATTTTACATAACGATATTGAATTATGAAAACCTGATATTTATAATATGATTCTTGTATATGATCTCTGATATTTTTATGAATGATCATCTATATTCAGTATTTTTTCTTAATACCTTAATTATCATAATCATGCTTACATACCTCCATTGATTTCCCTTTTTAGGCATTGAGCTTAACCCTTTCTTATATACACATTCCACAGGTTAGAAACAAAGGTTTTTAGTTAGAAGTAATAATGGTGGATATCATTATGGGAGATATTGAAATTTTTTCAACAGGATATAATATTTAGTTTCTATGTTTCCAAATACACTAAACTATTGTTGTTCTTAGGCATGTATTTTTTCAATATACTGAATAATTTTCTAAAATGATACAATATCCATGTATTAAATCTCGGGTCACTATAGTTGGTATCAAATTAATGGTTTAGTAAACATTTGGAAACATGGAAGATAAAACATTAGTGATATCCATGGGTATATTTAAAAGGATACATTTTGGAATGTAAATATGGATAAGTATAGGTACATGTTTACATATATGATAATGTCCAAGAATTTTGGTAAATTATTGAGTGAGAGGTTTCCTAAAAATATATCCACATCTACACACTAAAAGGGGTTTTGGATTTGGAATAAATGTACATAGGGGTAATAATTATTACATGATATTCAGAGCCTCACTCATGGTAATCAAGTGCATAACAACATGTCTTGCAACAAAACTAGTTTGACAGTCCTAGCAGATATTATTTGGAAATTCCAAAACTCATCCAGAATAATGATGAATTATTCCGAGATAATATGACTATGAATAACTATGGATGAACCTAAGGAGTCATAAATTAAGTAAGGTGTAATGATTTAGACATCCAATATGTAAATATTTTCATGAATTTTTGGTTTTAGGCTATGATCAGTAAAGCTCAAACTATTCTTTTAGTTGTAGTAAATGGCATGAATTATAAGGAAATATAGTAATGATGACTATGATAGATGATTTGATAATGATTAGTGATGTGGGTATATCACTGGAGTGAAATATTTTGTGATCATTCCTAATAATTTTTCATGGAAGATGATTAACAAAAAGTAAAATAACTAACAATTAGACTCACCAAGGAAGAGAATGATGAAATTTACTAATAGTTCAAGTAATATAGACCATGGAAGAACAAATATTTAATTTTCTCTCTGCTCGAAGACTAGAAATAATCACCTATGTGATTTTCCTAGTGTTCGAACAAGAAGTTTTTTCTTTGAAAAAGTTGGAAACCAAGAATGTTATTGTAAGGAAAAAATGATTACTTAAGTAAATGAAATGGTTGAGAATGTTGAACTCCTAATGAAATAATTTAAGGTTAAGTGTTTATGTGTGGATTAAATGATAATTAGGAAACACAATGTCCCAAGTTGAATGATCTATAAGGGAACTAACACAGTGGTTTGAGTGATGGTTACATTGCTGCTGATGATGATACTATAGATTAAATGTTAAAGGAAAGAGGTTCCGTTTAGTAGGATGAGGTAGCCTTGTTAATGGAATAATGATTTATTAGAATAATTAATGTTTTTATGCATCTGGAATCAAATATTAAATTATATAAAGGAATAAATAAACATGGATTGTTATGCTAATTGTTCTCTCACGATTTAAAGGTTTATGTTAATTGTTCCCAATGGACTAGTTGAGCGATTTAATGATTATGTGATACTTTTACTATGGTAAGGTAACCATTAATATATTCATTATGTTTAGGTAATGTTTCTTGAAGAAGTTTATTGTATAGATTTTTACATAGTAAATAAGTAAGTACATGTTGAAAAGTAGATTATTCTATCATTGATGAAGAATAACGATTTTTTTGGATTTTTGGAAGATATCCAATATTATTTGGAATAAGGAAGAATTCATATCTTCATAAATGATTTATGTTTAAGAAGGTTTAAACCACTTATAAGGAAATATACTATAAGGTTTTTCAAAAGTTTGTAAGGTTAAAAACTAGTGGAACTTTGAGATATATTGGGGATTAATGTTAACCTGATTTTGTGACCGTTTTTTGTAATTTCAACTAATAGAAGGATTTTAAAGATAGTAATTCGTGAAAAGTTAATGTTAAACTTCAGAGGAAGTATTTATATATTGATATTATATTGAAAACCTTGGGTAAAGTCTATTTAGTAATTAATCTTATTTCAAGGATGTACATCATATTTTGGAAATATATAAGCATGGATTTAGAAATGGTAAACATGTATGATGGGTGACAATCAATCAAGTCTGTCAAGGCAGTAGGTCATGAACCCATTACTGAAGGATGATAAGTGTTTCACACCTACCTCTAGCTTACACAAAGTCCTGGTTAATGTTTATTTATTTTGGATGAATAATTATTTTTATGTAAACATTAGTGTAAATTATTTTGATAAGATATTAATGTATAACCCATATTGATATTTAAGAATAGTTATTGATAAATAATTATAAATTTTATTCTTTTGTGATCATTAAGATATAATAAGACAGTATTTTATCTCATTTGTAATAAAATTTAATTTTTGGATGTCCATTTCATGATGTAATTGATAAATTTGAAATTGATAAAATCAAAAATAAAGAATTATGCTTTGATTCTAGAAATATATAATATAATTACCTTTACTTATAGTATTGGTCAATTCAAGAATTACTATATTTTAGGATATTGAAAAAAAGAAAATGTTTTTTCCTAATACCAAAATTTTGATGAACTGAGGGCCTTTTAAATCCACACATATATCAAAAGTAGTTATCCAATTAAGAGGTAATGTCTTCCCCCAAGTCATTTCATGAATTTTACTATTCACCCCTCCACTCTCTTTTTACCAAAATTTAATAGAAAGAATAGTATAATCAATATACCATGATGATTTTCTGATAATGGTTTTACCGAAACTTACAAAAACCTCCATCTAATTTGTAATGAACATACTGTTTACCTGAATGGGGAACTCTCACCTCACTAAATGATGATTGTTTAATTTTCCATATCACATCCCATGGTGGACATTATGATGGACACTATATTTGAATATATTATATAAATTATATTTGTTATTTTATTTAGGATTAATTATTCCTTTTAAAAAATATATCATTTTACATTCCATTTTGTGTCAATTTTATAATTTCGTTTGGGGATCTGTGGACTACCGCCCCCTCAAAGAGAGGTGATTCATTCACACAATACATGGAATATTTTAACGATGGTTTTAGTGAACATATATAAAATATTTAATATAATAATTCTACTATAATAATGATATATATATACATACATATACATATATATATATAAATATGTCCCATACCATTCATCTTTCAATACAACAATAAAAAAGAAAACAATTTTCATGCCTACATATGACTTTCTATCTCCATGAATGTTGTATTTCATTTCATACTTATATATTATATATATTTTTATAAAAAAATATAATATAAATACATGATATTTACATCATTATTTAAATTAATTAAATCCAGATATAAGTATCTGGAATAATTATATAACAAATTAAGACACATGCGAGAATCAAGAGAATATTACCCGAAGTGAATCCTTAAAATAGAATTGTTAACAAGAGGGTAATATAAAAACGTAATGAAAATATATATTGTATTATATATTAAAATATGTTTATTTTAAAGATTTATTACAAATTAATATATATTATATAGTTTGTTTGAATGATAATGATGATAATCAAGACACATGGAAATTTTATTTCATCTAACATTTTATTTCCATGAGATACATGCTATGTTCACCACTCTTTCTTTTTGTATAAAGTTTGTAAATCCAATAATAATATTATATTTATATTATACATAAATTTATGGGTATTCACAATTCTATTTTATTATTTTTATTTCATGGGGTTTATGTTTCAAAAGATACCATATCATTAACACAGTTTTGTCTCAATTTTCCATTATTGAGACTCATGTGTTTTTATGCACCTTAATTAATTTTCAAGGTTTATATAATTACATTTTAGTAGTTATATTAGAAAATTACTTCTTATAATAATATTTTAAACTTAATTTAACTTATTTTTCCTACATGGAGAGTATGATACAATGTTACCGTGTCGAAACTGATTATTGATTCAATCTAAACGCTTTATGGGATGGTTTACGTTTATGCTTTCTGTGATGAAATATTATGATTAATATATCAAGAATGTTATTAAAAAAATTCCTCTAGTCATTCAAGTTATATTAATGTATTGTCCCAATATTTCTACTATTTGGTATATAATATAACATAGATAATATTTTTTAATGAAATGCTGGATTTACCATTTATACAGTTGAAAATATGCATTCCTTTAAAACTATGTTTTCTAAAAAGGATTTCCATGAATATTATACTAATATCATATGATAATTAAAATACATTTTACCTTTTTTACCCATTTTTTTGAAGGGATGCTATTATCTCTTTCAAAATGATTCATTTTTCTTACCATTTTACCACCCAAAAGGTATATTATTTTTAACTCTAATGGCAGTATGGATTTATCTACCATTAATCCATTGAATCTTTATTTAAATTTTTAACCGATAAGTTTTAAGAATATATTTTGAAAATATATTTTCATGAATAATAGATTTAAAAATACATTAAAGTTTATTTTATATGATTTCTAGGAAAATGGATTTCAAAATTCATTCATTCTTATTTTATATGTTTTCAATGAAAAATGTTTTCAAAATGATTAAAAACCTTATTTAAAAATATTAAAAGTATTTTAAAATAAATGGTTCTCAAAAAACTTTTATCTTTCATTAGTTGTTTTCAAGGTATATTCAATAAAATGGTTATCAAAATATTTTCAAGCTTTCTTTATAATTTTATTAAATGTCAAAAAAAAATTAAAAATGTTTTGAAGGTTTTTTAAATGTTTTCCAGAAATAAGGTTGTCAAAAATATTTCAACTACTATTTATATTTTTCAATGTATTTTCTATGAAAATTATTTTTAAATGATTTGATTTATTAAAAAGTATTTTTCAAAGAAGAAAAGATGTAATTGTTATGATTCATTTTTTAAAGATATTTCAAAATTATTTTCTATATACGATTGAATATGTTGATGTTCCTCATGCCCTTATTTGAATTGATCTAGTGGGTTTATTTGTATTTTTTCTATTACTAGGTTATGCTTAATGTCATTCTCTTTATCAATATAGTTTATCTTTCACGGGATATATGTTTATGAAACCTATTTTTATTTCATTGGTTATATGTTAATTTAATCTATTTATTTTACAGAAGTTATATGTTTATAAAATTTGTTTCCACTTCATAGGTTATTCGTTAGGTTAAATGGATATGACAACTATTTGTTTACCACCAGTTCTAATATGTTTACATGTTTATGATACTAATTTCATTGCATGGGTTATGATATTAATATTTATAATAATTTGGAACATGTATGTATGATTTCATTATGAGAGTGTGGGGACCTATATCTCCATCTAATGAATTGGGTAACTATTTATATCTAATGAGACAGAAATTGATGGAATGGGAAATGAACTCTATTCAGTATTATAGTGCTGGGATTGGAAATGAACATCGTTTTATATTAGAGGGATAGAAGATGGAGTAAACTAGGTTCAATAATATAGGACCAGAATAGGGTGTGAACTAGTTTAATAAATGAATTTTTCTACTATGAAGGTATCAGTATCAATGAATTTACTACAATAGAAATCATTATATAGGATTATCTGACTACCACAATTCCATGTTTTATCCCTATTTCATGCTTTCACGGATCATGTTCTTTATTTCCTTAAGATTAATGCCATATTAATTTCCAATATTTCTTCTATAATTTATATATATGATCTTGATATGCAGGGTATGATATTTTATTTTCATGATCATGTTGTCATACCCTCATGTTCATGATTATTCTCAAATATCTCCTTTTTACTATTATTGAGCATTTGAGATATCCCCTTCTTATAATTAAATCACCCTGGTTATGAAGAATAGTTTTTAGGTAGATGTTAAAATTGTGGAGATATTTATGGGATATGATGATGAATTTCACCAGGATAGAAGATTTTGTTTCCATACATCCAATAAAACTAAATTATTACTGTCCTCAAGAATATATTTATGTGATGTACTGAATATTAATCTAAATTGGTGTAATATTGATTTATGTTATGCTTTGTTTACTATATATGTGGTATTTTAAATTATGTTCAATTTACATATATCAAATATCTATACTAAAGTATATAATTAGTCAGTGGTAAATTTAAAAAAATATAACCCACAAAGAAATGATAATACGATATTAAAATCTTATAATTTAATATATATATATATATATATATATTTATGAATTACATATAAATTTTATTATTATTATTAAAATATGTCATGTTACACATATATAATTAAAATAAATATTTTAATATGAAAAAATTAGTAAAAATTAATTTTTAATATATAAAAAATTATTTTTAATAAAAAATTTAGAGTATTTTTTATAAAAGTAATATTTATTTTTGTAGAACCATATTGTTAAGAATTTTATACCATTTCCTAAAAAATTAAATTCACGACAATAAAATTTTTTACATGTTAAATAGTATATTAAAACCATATAAATTAATAATTAGTATGAAATAACATTTAGAACCCAAAATGATTAGAATACCCATTTCTAATGAAAATCCGGATTAATTATAATTTATATATTTTCTTGAAAGATAAATATTTAAATTTAAAATATTAATTTCAGAATGAAATAATAATTTTTTAATTCTATATATCAATAAAATCCAATAAGAATTTTGTATATATTTTTTAAACTAAATTATTCTTCGCAAGACAATCAAAATAATGATTTTACATAAAACTAGAAATCTTAATACACATGAAATACTTAAAATATCAATAAAAAATATTTTATTAAAAAATACTTACAAATTAATAGGACTCATTAAAAAATATTATTTTTAATTTATAATAAATATCATTATTGTTTGTGAAACATATGTATTTTTTAACATGAAAAAATGTTTTTACATAATTATAATTAAAAATAGTCATGATCACTTTATGAAAATAATTACAAAAAAAATATTTCCTAGTTGTGTTCAAAATTTCAATACTCTCTAAAAAGTAAAATTTATTTTCAGGAAAAATGATAATGATAATTTTAATATTAATTAAAGTGATAGTTAGTAAACCATATTTTCAAAGAATTGATTTATTAAAATCCAGAATATTTTATTCAATCAAAAAATTGAACTAATTTAAATTATCAATCTAATATATATATATATTGACATTCCCTTAAATTAAAATTAATATTAAAAAATATTAAACAACACATAATTCCTAAATGTCATTTTTCTACTAAAATTAATTTTTATATATCAACGATTTTAAATTTTAATTTTACAAATTTGTAAATTCATTTAGATTAAATTGAAATTTTATTTTGGTTCAAAAAAATTATTTTTTACTAGGGTTCACCTTATATATTTTATTTAAAATATAAATGTGTTAGTTAAAAACTATTTACCAAGGTAAAAACCAAAAAAAAGTTTCAATATATAGTAATAGAGATGAAACATGTTTAAAACATCTGTGGAAATAAATACAAGAAGATTTATCAACCCTATATCACATTACACTCCATTTGTTTTGAATTTCAATGTAATTGAATTTGGAATAATGAAATGTTATTATTAATGTGTATATGGTATTCCCCAAAATACCATTTTCATTAGTAGTAAAAGAGGATAAAATTCACCCCACCAAGTCTTATGTTCCTCTTAATATATCCCATAAAATAAGTCATATAATTAAACTAATATATGTCCTTTTCCATCCGTAATTAATTTTTCTCTTGAATTCAAGTAAAGTCCTTCATATCCATGGAAATATCTAGGAGAATATCATCTCTCAAATGCATGTATTACCTTCTATATAATGTCTTCTCATTATTCATTATCGTCAAAATATTTTATATTTAAAGAAATATAATAATATTAATATCAATAAAATAATTCTATATAATTTTAATAGTGTTTTAATAAATATTTATCGTTACATATCCTCTATGAAAAACAAATCATTCCTTAGTGTGTTTCATGTACTACCACATATACATTATGAAGTATTCTATTTTTCATCACCACTATTAATTAATATTTAACAATATATAATACATTAATAAATATTATACATATTACATAACAATTAAATTGAAATTTAAAATTATCTTTTACCTTCTTTAACTAAAATTTATTGAGAAATGTAAACCTTAATCAAGTGTATTTGTGTACTATCACCTACAGGAGCAATGAGTTTAATTTTTAATTAACACCCACAATGGTTGGATTTAAAAATACATTAAATATATAAAAATTATTTCCATAAGAATAATTATATCCTTAATTATAGGAAATTTTTTTAAAAATTCCTTCTACCATTGAAAAGATTCATAAATAGTTACAAAATATTGAATAAGTAACCACAAGTAACCATCCGGGAGAAGATAACTATATAATAAAAAATATCTGGTTATTATTAATGAGAAATATTATATTAAATAAAGAATAATATGTTTCTTAATATAGTATGTACAAAATTTAAATTTATTATTTAGTATGCTAAGTGTTTGCGTTGGATGAATCTTGAATACGGTAAGGGTTTTTGTCTCAATTTCTCTTCATTATGATATGTTTTAATTTCATGCATATATTTTTTATTTATATGGTTCATATAATACAAAATAACTTTTTTTGAAATAATCCATGATTTAATTAATTAAATTTACTTGAAAATATTATTTTAATGAATCTAAGGACCTTTTATTAAAAATTACTAATCACATAAAAGAGCAATCTTAATCACTAATTATTGAGTAATTATTTGATATTATACAAATATCTTGGTTTTATGGTGTATCTACCACCCCCGTGAGTAATAGAATAATAAATTTATGTTCAAATTAATAAACCCTTAAACTCATTGAATTTACTTCGATGGGATATGATTGATGTCTTCCCTAAAATTTAAGAATATTTTATAACTATGTCTGATTTCATGAAATATAATGTTCCTCCATATGTTTTTCAAATAATTTCATATTTTATACCATATATATATAATTGGATATCTCTTAGATTAAAAAATTTATATATAGAGGAGTTTTAATAATTTATAAAATGTAATTTAAAAAAAATTTAATTCATGCCCATTTAAAAGATGGATTTCCCTCCATGTAGATAATTTCCATTCATAAATGTGCTCATTTTTAGTTGGAAACATTGTTAAGTGTTATTTCTTATGAAATTAATTTATAAAAATTCCATATTACAATAGAATGTTTTATTTTATATTTATCATATGTTATTTTTAACAATGTTTTTCTAAATAACAGTAACTGAATTTCTATACCTCTTTCATGACAAGAAATTTATGTTTTCTGATTAAAATTTTCCATTTTAGGAATTGTTATTAATGTATATCTATTTTATTATTTATAAATTTTCATTACATATATACCTAATAAAATATAATTTTAATTAATTGTCTTAGCCATGTTTGAAGTTCCCTTCAAAAATTCAACATTATAATAAATCAAGTTTAAGGGAACATTCGTATTTATTTTCTAATTTATTGAATCACATCATGAGAATTTTATAAACAACAAAAAACTTTTAATAAACAATATTATTTTATGTATAACATTCTTGGTTCAAATATGTTTTATAATGAAAAAATATTTCTTTCATTCTTTAAAATATTCAAGAAGTCATTTTTTAAAATATTATCTCACGTGCTACATTTTTGTTATTTCATATCCAAGAATATTATCACAAATTATCAATATTGTAAAACAATATTCAGGATATATGTTTTATTTTAAAAATTTAACATCCCAAATGATTTAATTCCCTCTTATCTTGGTAATCCTTGATATTTACCTTTCGATTTTTAGTTGAATAAGAATAATGAAACCACTTCCATCACAGTGGTTTGAACATTGTTTTGATTTAGTTATGGTATATTTTACTCATGTGGAATTCTTATGATAGATTTTTTTTATGTGTGGTATTAAAATTATATTTCCCTCTAATGGATTCTCTAATTATTTATATCTCACTAGATTAAATATAAGGGATTAAAGTGTCAAATTAATTTTACCACGAGGCATTATACACTTTATGATGGTGGAATTTGGAATGAATCATGACATATGGTTACTATATCATGTTTTATGTTGTTTCCACATGGTTATCATTCCATAAGCATATGTTATCATTTCATTTAGACATGTTTTTTTTCTTATTATAATAATACATATGATTCCATAATAGTCCTTATAAATATCAATTTTTTTTATTTTCATGTTTAATAACTTACTTGACTCTCTAGATCAATCATTTCCCTATGAATATTCCCTATTATATCCTGTTAAATTTTATAACATCATTCAAATTTAGGTTCACAATGTGGTGTTATATATATATATTCTTTTTTATGATTATATTTTTATTTATAATATTAGATTGATTCTATAACTATAGATCATTAGTTATCATTATTATAAATTAATGTAAATAATATTGAAATAAATTATTTCTAAAGCCTGGCTCATATTAAAACATATATTCATTTCATTTAAAATCCCATTTATTGATGCTTTGTAGGAAATTTAAATGTATGTTAACATATAACATAACTCTAGACCACATATTTTAATTTATTAATGGAAAATATAAATATACATAGGATTCCATACCTATTCCAATCCATGGGAAACCATTTTAAAATAATTTAAAAATTTATAATGATTAACACATTAATTTAGAAAGAAAATGGAAGGCGGTCAAAGGCCATGAGAATATCTAAAGCCATTCCAAAATCATTTCTAGTGTAATGAAAATATGATTGCTGCATAAATTCATTAATATGATTTTAAAAGAAGAAAATGAATTTATAATATAAAATAAAAAATTGCTCCATTGGGATGACTACATGAAATCAATGATGGTTCATCCTGAATGATCTAATATCCATAACTATAGGAAGCATATTCACAAACATGAATGAATTAAAAATGATTGAGTCACAAAACTTATTTCAATCCATTTTACTATGATTCAAATGAACTAAGATGGGGTAATAGATTGAGAGAAATAAATGTAATAAAGGGTAATGGATTGAGGACCCTTACTTGGGGATATTTCATCTTGAATCTAGAGAAATTGTGGACAAATGATAGGGGAGGATAAGATTATGACATATACATGAGGGATCGACCATAGGTTTGGTCTCGCTAAATTAAAGAGATGGAGGGAAATGATGGTTGATATATTTTTTTCATTATGGATTATTTAGAAATAGTAAATTTTAAAAATTAGTGAATCCCACAATGTTTTTGTGACCGTATTTAAGTCATGAAATCTGTATTGGATCCCTAAAAACACAACAGAGAGTTTCCCTTATGACCCCACAAGCTTTGACTTCACATGAACTAACTATTCCCAATGAACTGTCACATTAACAGAATTCCACAAAAGATTTCCAAAAGGTTACTTCTAATTGTTAATATTCCATGTATAATAAAAATATGCACAAAATTTTAGAGTCATATTCATATGTGTCCTAAAAGACTAAATTATCCAAAATATTAAAAATATATCATGATAATATATGTGACTTCGGGGTTTCATATATTTACTCATTTCTTCCATATTTATAAATTACATCTTATAAAATGAATATTGAACGCATAACATAATAATAATATTCAGAATATTATAATTATAGTATCTTTGGAAACATGGATAGATAAAAAACTGGTTAAAATGATTTCTTCATCATCTCCCACAGTTGTTTTATAACTTATACCATTTCCAGATGTATCTCTTAAAAATCCATTATATATTACCTAGAGAAAGGAAATATAAGAAAATGTGTTCCCATATTCCCATTGAGTGTAATCAATGGAGTTACAAATTTAAATTGAGAATAGGGGTATGAGAATATGATATTATAATTTGAAAACCATACCCTACATATCAATGATCATAATCCCCACTAATGTCCTTAATATTCGCATTTCATAACACATAGATAATAATTCCATTCAATAATGTTTATACATGAGGGAAAATAATTGACAATGAAATATTTAAAAATAAGTATTATATGATTTTGAAGATGTATAATTTGAAATAGGTTCACTCATTAAGGTAGGTGCATGATATCTTCCCCTAATTGAAACATATTGACATAAAAATTCAGTCCACATAAAATATTATGGACACTAAAGCTACGTCAACACATAATCTTATAGATATGAAAACATGGTCCTTGATAAATCTTATTGATATGACAACAAGATCCATAGATGAAATTGTGAACATGAAATCAGTTTCACACCTAACATTGTTATCTCAATAGTTATCCATCTTTAACCAATAAAATGATGGGATTTAGCATAACCAACAATAACCTAATCATTATTCATTCATAAAAATACCATAAGATAATAAATCATGAAATTAAAACATAACCCAAGGAAAATAAACTGGTTTTTATAAAAATCTCATCCTCATATCGATAAACCACCTAGAGAAAGAATAAAGATGGTATCATTGGATAATATTCTCAACAAATTAAAATTACAATAAAATGGTGTTATCATTGAGGAATTATTTTTATATAATCCCTCAAATATTAATTTATGAAAAATAAATTTTTCATTTTTCAATCATTTATAAAAATTTAATATTTTCAAAAACCTTAGGGAATTTTTTTTATTGAACTGACCCCGAGAAACATGTAATGGAGGAATTAAATAATTGAGCATTCATGTTGGGGGGAAATTCATTTCATAGCGTAGAAGTGAAAAGAAAAACCATTTATTTAGAATTTTTTTTTAAATTTTAAAAATTTGAAAATCCTAAAAGGAACAAGAAGAACCCTATCATGAACCAGCCCGAGTAACCTAGTAACCCAATAACCCAAATGGATCTAACATATCCCTGCATCAATTCCCAATCCCCATAGGTTTGATACTTGTAGATGGAATCATACAAAATGAAATTTTAAATGATTTCCCACATAAATCATGGAATACAAATAAATGATTCGTTATGAATTCAAGATAAAATCCACTATGTGATGTACTCTAGAAGAGAAATAGTTATGAAAATACAATGTACAATAAAAAAGTTCCATAAAAAATAAGATAAAATCTTATGTTATAACATGTGATACTCACTAATTCTCAGGATCAAAAACTACTACCGCATTCATTTGGTGCCTTATAGTAGCACAGACCTAGAAGAATATATACTATAGACACCTCGAAAGAACATATTGTTTCTGGGCTAGAAGTCGAGGAGTCTCTCAACAAGGATTACATTAGAGAATCAATTATTTAACTAACTGAATAAATAACTTTCAATTTTAAAAGGTCATATTTTTCATTTAAAAATTATAAATTTAAAAAATCATTCATTAGATTTCAAATAATATAATACATTAAACAATTTCTTATCAAAAAATTTAATTTAAGATATTTTATATAAACCATAAGGTATATAAAATAGTTTACAACAACTAAAAATATTCAATTAAAATAAAAATAAGTGAGAAACATCATCATGTGCCTAAATGTATGATAATTCTCGGATAATGTACTCAACACAATCAATGTGACACGACATTATGTGTATACACACTCCCCTTTGGCATAACCAAATGTGACACCATCACCAACCAATCAGGGAAGTGATGTGATATATTTATGTTTTGTAAAATTATAAATCATATAATGTTTTTTAATAACAAACTATCTACCAATGCCATGTTGTAACTCTAATAATAAATCAATGATAAGATAAAAAGCTAATAATACTTAAAATTTTGTTCATACCATTCTCCATTTCAAATATTCTAATTATTCATTTAAAAACAAAATACAATTTTTTTATCAGAACATGCATTTTTCATAGAAAAAACCTAATGGTTTCTATCATAACAATTTCATGTAATTTTTATCATTCACTAAATTAAAAAAAAATCACAATTCACTTTCACAATTTAAATTAAACAATTCAAATTTCCCAAAAATTCCATCAATTCTGAAAGAGATATCAGTTTTTAATGAAACAGAGTTTTCTCCAACATTGTGAGAAAATTAAATTTCCAATCAAAATCCCATAATTCAATAGAATTGTGATTTTATCAATTTATTTACATATGCAAATAATCATACTAATTCAATTGGAAAAATTTAATCAAAAATAATTTTATCGTTAATTAAATTTTCTAATAAATATAGAACTAATTACCTGGGAATCTCTAGATCTCAAAACTCCCAATTGTAATCAGGATTCACTAATGAATAATGAAGAAAATAGTGTATGGGAATAAAAATAAATTATGATCTAAAAAAGGTCATTAGATCATTGAACAATAAATAGACTTTAAAACCATAAGGATGAGAAGAGAGATAGTGGGACATAGATAAATGTGAGAGGAAACCTCCTAGGAGAAGATCAAACATCATTCAACTAGATTCAATTTAATTATGGGAGGGTGTAGTGGGTCTATATATTCCTCTTCAGAGCCCCACGGTTCGATGAAATAATATTGGGGTCATACTGGCCTATCAACGACCTAAAAAAGAGTATTTGGGATTTTAAAACTAATTTTAGAATTTAAAAAAACTATAAGATTTGATGGATAGGTAGGTTTATACTTTTAGTCAAAATAGTGTGCCCTGATCATGCACTCCTTATAATGGGTTTCATGGTTTCTCCTAGGTGGGCACAAAACTTTTCAAATTATGTATGAACCATGAAGTAAATCAGAACCTTAGGTTTCTTATATTTATATAACATAGAATATAGTTTTGGAAAACCATTCTCAAACAATTAAATTCCTGAAAAAAATAAAAAATTACATATTTTCTCCAGAAAGAAACCCCAACAAAATAAAACCAATGAATTTATAAAAGAGGGGTATAAGAATAATAGGAAACGATAATTGGATGTTACAACCTCCCCATCATAGAATATTTTTCTCCCCAAAAATCTTATTTATCAACTTCTAAGCATAAATGATTAGGAAAATGAAATCTCATCATTTCCTCCCTCTCCCATGTCTCATGATTATCAAAACCATGCTTCTATAACACTCAAAACAATGGTATATTCTTCCCATGATGTAATTTGGTTTCAAAATAAACTATCCTAACAGATCATGTAGTCAATGATAAATCTTGTTTAATATCCTAATCACTATATCTCAAATCATGATATGGATCAGATATATACAATTGTAGTTGAGATACATGGAACTAGTTATGAACCGACATCATTTCTGGTATAAATAAAAAATGGAAAGTAAACTTTACCACAAGCTCAAAACCCCCAAAAGGACCCACAAAATGAAGATCATGCATCTAATGCCTCTGAATCCATCAATGAACCTAATGGTGTGAAACATTAATGAACACATGACGACCACCTAAAAATTTCAATGGTTTACGAAATTGATCGTCATAGGATTTATACCAGCTCTGTTACTTCAATATCCTAAAATTACTCAACTGAATATTAATTATCATCTCTTGAAAAAGTCTCGGTCCAACCAAGGAACCTTCACCAATCTCTGATAAACCAAAAGTAGGTCTTCAAGGAGGACCTTATAAAGACACAATATGTTCAATTTTTATAGAAAACTTGAAATTATTGTCACTATAATTCTCAAATAGTTTTAAATGATCATCTCATGATCAACCAAATTCAAGAACACAAGAACAAAGCATATCCACAAGGATCATTATAAGAATTTCTATCTGGATATATGAATGTGGATGGTATATCATACTGAATTGAACCTAAGATCCGAGTTCCATCTAATGGCTCTCAAAAATCTAGAAGTGAAATGCAGATCCGCATCGAAAACTATAGAAGATGGAACATCATGATTACAAACAATCTCTTTGATATAGGGATTTGCAAACTCCTTAATTTGGTTATGTTGTAAATGGGTACATAGCAATCTGATTTTCTTATTGGATCGATCCCAACACAAATTGTTTAATTATATATCTCGGTACATGGAAACCAAAAAACAAGTCCATAGAGATCTCATCCTACATCCATGTTTGGAATGGAAGTGGATGACGAAAATATGAAGGTTTGTTTCTAGGCTATGACCAGTTGGCATGTAATGCAATGAAAAAAAAGATAACATTTTTGTATCTCATACCTGGACACTAGAATCAATTCTGGAAATAATAGAACATTTCCATGGATCATGGGTTCATAAACCACAAGGATTTATGGAAATCCACCATCACATCTGTCATTACTAACAATGACTCTTCAATACAATATTGTTACCATCATCAATAGATAATGACCAATAAAAAACATTCTCTCCACTATAAAGAGACTATCTAATTCTACATAACTCATCATTAAACTAAATCTCATTTGGAATCATCTTGATAAGAGATGATTTCAACTGAACACTAGATAATTTAACCTTAACCACAGATTCATGGCATCCAATATAAATATATGAAAGTAGTGATATTTAGTTACACTCTTATAATTATTCCTTCTTTTTATAGGTCATAATATTCTTTTTGAAATAATTTTTCATCACCAACTTTTTTCCCAGGGTATAGGAAATGTCAAAAGATAAAATATTGAAGGTATTCCACCCAAATCCTTTCAAGTAGATTCAAATATTTTTGGGATAAGATATAATTGAAGAACTTATGGTTTTAAAACACAGTAAACCATTCCCCAAAAAGGATGTTCCAAAAACACCATTTTAGGATTAACTAAAATACCAGGTTCTGGCACCAATAGTCCGAATAATATCAATTCCCGAATGTAGAATTTCAATTTGATATCTTGGACTTAGGTAGGTGATTTATCGATAATTCCATGCAATCTCTCAAGTAACACACATCATTCGCCTTGGACATAGTGTAAACTAGGATGTCATATATAAAAGAATCCACATAACTATCAATATAATAATTTATAATACTCTTAAATACTGTGTTATAGAACAAATTATAATTTTTAAACCAAATGGGATGACAAGGTATTCATTACGATCTTACATATTTTGAAAGGTGGTTTTTTGATTTTAAAATTCTTTTATTCTAAAATGATCACAACTCGATCTAAGATCAATATCTGAGAACCACTTCACCCTTTTAACTGATCAAGTAGATCATTAATCTATGAAAACATATACTTTTTATTTACGTTGACCCTATTTTGTTTCTGGTAATCAATATAAATATAAGGGAATGTTGATCCTTCTTAGAAAAGAGAACTGATGCTAAAAAAATGTCAGATATTACTGTGCCTAAATACATTCTCAAGAAGATCATCTAAATGAGTCATGAGATCCTTGATTTTTCATGGATCTATGTGTAATGATGGAATTTAAATTGATAAAATTATAGGTAATAAATCGATAAAGAATTTTCCTCCCATACTGATAGAAAACAAGATAATTCAGAAGGAATCCTATTGGGTAATTTCATGAAAACTCCAGGGATGAAATTGTTCAAATATTATCATAATAGATTAAAGGAAAATACAAATACCACTTTCCAAAACATTGGATATGATGCTCTGGCTCTACCCGTCCTTGGGTCCCATTCACCTTGACTGATATAGAAAATACAATGTTGTTCAGTAAATAATACCAATCGAAGGTAATAATCAATCAGGAAAATATTGTTAATGATCTAATACATTTCAATAATTATGTCATGTGTTTTCATGTTGAGAACTATAAAACTCCAAGAAATGTCAACATCTGATAAAGATAAAACAAAATCAGGACTACATAGACCCTACTCTCTCATTGTTCTGAGGGGTGTAATAATATCCATCATATAGGACACTAGATCTATATGAATATTTTATAGATTAATAACACATCTTCAAATAACTAAATTTTATTCTCCATTAGGAACAATATCAGTTACTAATGATGAATCTATTGTGATGGTACCTTCAATAGTCCTTGGACCTGTATATACTGAATATGTGGACTCTTTCACTACACAAAGAATCATTGTTCTAGATTCTTGGGGATAGAACTGTTTCCTACATGAAGCATCTAATTGAGCCATAGTTTTTGAAGGTTATGATGATATTGTTCTACATTGTGTTGTGGAATAAACATATAATAACATTATTAGGTAACCTAAAAATCTGTAGAATATACACACATTGGGTTCTTTAGTGATAACCTTTTTAGATTTCCAATGCATGAAAGACCTGCATAAAATCAAAGATCCTCATCTAGGAACTGAAAGAGGTTCAGAGAATCCATACTATTGTAAACCACCATGTAAATAATCATGCTTCATCTTTCCCTTAGTGGAAAACACACTTCCACTTTTAAGAGAAGAAACATCTGACAACCTTGACTTTCTAGCTAGGTTTATCTCAACCATCGACTATCAATCTATAACACCAGCATAAGAAGGAAATTTCAACATGAAAACCAAATAAAAAACCATATAATAACTATAACATTATCTATTGAGTGTTCATATTCCCATTCAAAACTCTATCTGGCGAATACTTCACTATCTAGGCAAAACAGTTTGCAGACATTATCAGAGACATGTCAAAGAACTCAATATTTAAGAACTATATAGACCTGAAAAAAAAATACTCTAGATAGAAATGGTTAGTGAAATGTTTCTTTATGTATTTAGAATATAATAACTCGTGTTTATTTTCCTTCACCATTGTGTCCCACTATCTCTTGCTCAGTCCTTCTAGAACGAAGGTGGAACACATCACCTTGATTTAATCAGGTGTCTCCAAGAACTCAAAAAGATGCTTGATACTGTGCAACCATTCATCATATCCTTGAAGATCATGTGAGACATTGATCATTGGTGGATTATGTAAAAAGAAATATTGATAAATATTATGAAGATAAACCCTTTGTGGTTCCCTTTCATGAAATAGTATGGGAGCTGGTGGTGGTTCCTATCCTTGAGCATGTGTATTACATACTATCACCTAATCCAAACTCAAGTCCATGATGAAATTCACTTAATGAAGTTCAAAAATATCTTCCTAATAGTAAAATAATAACATCATTTTATAGGAATGATTCTACAAAAAATTAGAAAGAAATATGTAAGAAATCAAATTTAACAATCAAACTTAGAAATAAAAGAAATTAATCCAAACAGATAGACATATAAGATATAGATTTCAATGTACTAAAATAAAAAAAAGTAAAATAGTAGAATGATTCGTTAAGATACAATTACCAATATTTTATTTGGAAATTATGGTTTGTTGTAGTATGATATATCCAGGAACTCAATCACAATTACATCCTATGTCCGGTCAATAAAAAACAACTGGATGAAAACATCATGGAAAGAAACAAAACCTCCCATTAATACCAATTAGTAAGAAAACAGACCAGGTACCCTGGAACCCTATAAATAATCATTCTCTAATATATACCAATGTTCTTTCCCAATCCCCATGGGTTATCTAATGACACCTTACATCAAAAAGAAATGATTTTGGGAATTAATTTTCCACAAAAAAACCCAAAATAATGAAAACAATGTCAATATGCTTACAAGATAAACTACATAGAATAAGGGTAATAAAATTAATATAAATATAAAACCCCAAGTATTATAGAAATTTTCCCAAAAAATAAAGATAATTACCCAAGTCACCATGAATGAAACTCACCAATACCAATGAGAAATAGCTATTACCACCTCCCATTAGAGCCTTACACATGCTCTAACCTAGTGGAAGATAATCTAAAAACACCTGAAGGCACAAGTTGGGTTTGAGTTAAATTTATGGTAGGGTCACACCAACTATTCTAATAGAGTTTCCAATATTTAATAAACCAAATTATAATCATTCAATTTTAAATAAATGAATTTGGAATTGAAAAATAATATTTCATAAAATTCATGCCTTAAAAAACATATTATGGAAATTATTTAAACAAATGAATTATCAAACACTTTTATAAAAAACTATTTATAAAAATCAGGAGTAATGTAAATTAGCTTACAACAATGGCATATATTCATTTAAAATTAAAAATTCAATCAAAATGGTCATTTTACTAAAAGTAGAATAGTTCCATGATATGGGTATCTACAGACTCAAAATAAATATGAAATATGTGAATACTCATGACCCTTTGGTATATCTATTGGCATCTTTATACCACCCTTCTGATGATATTAAATGTTGAATATATGTTTTGGAATGTTTAAAATCAAATATTGTACTCTGAAAACTATGACACTAAAAAAGGATTTCATATTCTCTAATAATAAATCAACCCTGGGAATTTTTTTATTACCGCATGAAATACATATAATCTCATTTTCCATTAAAAATATGCCAATATTCATATTAAAACCCAAAACAGGTATTTAATCAAAACATTCCTTTTTCCAAGATAAAACCCAATACTTTCTATAAAAAACATTGGAATATATTTTCTCATATAATAATTTAAAATCATATCACAATTCAATTTCAGAATTCACATTCAAAATTCAAAATAAAAAATTTAAAATTAACATAATTTCATTAATTTCAAAATAATTCTTTATTTAAATGGAATTTGTATTTCTTTCAATTATATTCAAAAATTTAATTTCAAATATAAATTCTCTAATAACATGGAAATGTGTTTTAAAAAATTTAATTTCATAAGAATAAAAACTCACACATTAAATTTAAATAAATTTAATAAAATCAATCAGTTTTGGGTTAATTAAATAGGCCAATCAAAATGGAACCTCCTACCCTAGAATTAATAGATCTAAAAACTACAAACACTAACTATAATTCACAAATTAAGACCTATGAAAACAGGATCCATGATTAAAACCTATGATTATGATCGAAAGCAATGCTTATTAGATATCCTAACAACTTGAAGATTTGGAAAACCATTGGTAAGAGAAGAGAGATAACATGTGAAATATATGGGTTAAGGGAACCTACTGTGATAATATTCAACATTCTCTTATATTTTTTATTCGCTTCTATAAGGGTTTTAAGTTCCCAAAAACTATTCTTGTGAGCTCCTAGGTTGGAAGAAATTACTTTTGGGATTACCATCCCCTCAACAAAAAAAAAGTGGTTTCGATATTTTATAACTATTTTTTTCATTAAAAAAATGCCAATGCACCGGTAGCTAGGAAGGTACATAGGCATAGTCTTAACTGTGCACCTTATCAGTGTGTCTCTTATAATGTGCTACATGGCTCCTACTCAGTGGGAACATGGTTTTTTAAACTATGATCCAACCATTAAAAAACTCAATGCCTCAATTTCCATGGGTTTGAAATACTATGAAAAAACTATTCATAGAGTAGAAACATCCAAAAATTTTAATCTTTTATCACGAAACAACCCCAAAAAAACACAACTAAAGAATGTTTAAAATAGGGGATTAGAAATACACTAAAATAGTAATATGACAGTGTATCCCCTTTTAGACCACTATATAAAAATTCATAAATGAGTAAAAATTAATATAAAGAGTTATTTTTGATTATTAAAATAATATTTAAACATTTTTAAATACATGGATATGGAAGAAAAAAATGTTTTTGCGGAGGCATGAAATAATTTCGATTTTCATAAAAATGTATTTTTAGTTTATTGAATACTTCTGTTGATAAACATTAAAGGAAAAATGTTAGTATCTATAAATAACTAGTGAAAAATAAAATTCATTACTTTCATGATATGTATAACTTAGGTTTTAACTATAATAGATTTAATCATAAATAACCTTGAAAACAGAAAATTATAACATAAAATATTTACTGATTTGGTATCACTTGAATCTTAAGCCACATGATATAATTAAGAATAGATAGTTATGTAATTATAAATAAATTTTCAATAATTTTTATGAAATTCATTATTGGGTTTTATATAAACTACATAAATGAAACATGTGGTGAATAGAGTATTTTTATTAAAAAAATATTATCTCTATAAAACCATTGATTGTACATTTTCGAACCTAATTTATAATAAATATAGATTTAATATAAATCTATTAAATAAAAATACTCATATATATATACCATATATTATTTACTTATAAATTATCATCATAATTTTATAAAAAAAATTATTTAAATCAACGTTCTTTGTGATATCTGCTTCATCTTTCTTGTATGCTATTGTTCGGTTGTTTTTGTCCTAATAAATTTTCCATTTCTATATCATATATAGAATATTTATCATGATATAATTATAATATATACAAATTATTTACATAATTATAATCAGTCATGAAATATACTGATAGAAAAAATTATTTCACCATTCTTGGAGATAACAGGTCGTATGTACAAATGAAAATTTATTTCACTTTTCCACATATGAAGACAAATATTAATAAATAATAATTCAAATTTCCATAATAATTTTTAAATCATGTAATTGAAGTTTATTAATTAAATATATCCTTAAAAATATCCAAGTAAAATTAAAATGAAAAACCGATCACATCGTTTCATCGATATCGTAGTCCAAACGTATACACAATAAAATTTAACTTTTTAAATGGATTGGAAGGTATGAAGGTTGATATGTTGTTATAATTTCATAATAAATGTGATGGTTCCGGTGATTACCTCATATTTCATGGAAATACTTTGGATATCCTCTTAAGGACCATAAAGTTGGTCTTTTTTAATGAAAATCCCACTTGTAAATTTGTCTAAGGAAGTTGAGACTATATATTTTTATGGGATGTTTGATTTTGAAGGATCAATATGGTGTGAATAAAAAAATGTATTGGGTCCATTTTATAATTGAGGGGAGGAGTACTCTTTTTATTATTTAATAGATTGAAATATAATAAAGATAATTTCTAGATAAATGCTTCCAAATGGCCACAGTGTTGATGATTATACATAATGGTGTCAAAATAACATCATCCAACAATATTTTCATATGATTAAGTGGTTTTTTAATCATTAAATTTTTTTAACACCATTGTAAACGTATTTTAATTTTAACTACAAAAAAGTCAGTTCCACTCTTAACGTGTTCTAATTTTACACAATTGATAATTGTTGTATCTTTAATGGGAAACGGATGACATTGTCGAACATATCATTTCCATGCTTTCCTATTTCACTAGTTTTATTATTTTTAAAAAATCTATTAGAAATTTTATTTAATAAAATATTTTTATTGTCAATTATTAAGAATTTTAGTTAATTTGAAAGAAAATATATAAATACAATGTTCGAATTTGAATTTAATCCATTAAAATATCACTAGTATTTTATATTAATAAATAAAATTCATGTAACACTATAAATATCATAAATTACGTAACTCTGATATTTCATAAATGAATAATTTTATTTTCTAATAATTGAATAAATTATATATATGAGTTTCATAAGAATTTAATGAATTGTTTAGTCACTGAAAATTAAAAATTAATTTCCAAAATTAATATAAATAAATTTTAGGCAAAATTAATATTTATATTCATTCGTAACATTCTTTTTGCATTATATGAATGTATAAATGTTATTTAAAACTAAGAAAGTGATATTTTGTAACATTATATTATTTCATTATCATATAAGCCATTTTCAATAAAAAGAATTCCATTAAAAATAAAAACTACCCAGAGGTGATATGGGGTAAATTACAATTATATCATAAGAAATAATAAGAAAAAATATGACCTTATCACATGGTCTCAAAATAGATTAAATTTATTTACCCTCAACTTAGGTGGTAAATTTCACTATAGTTACTGTTTATAATGACCTAAAGTGAAAGATTACAATTTATCAGTTTTAAAATGGGTCAATTAAAGCAATTTGAACCGAGTAATTCCAAATATGGAATCTGTTTTATCAAATTAAATACCATTATGTATCATAAAATTATTATAATATATGTTGATGAAACGTGATGACATGTGCTTTTTAGAAAAAATTCGTTCTTTTAGATTTTTTTTCTATATTATAGTAAAACAATTATTCCAAAGATTATAATTGGATTATGTTTAATCAAAAGAAACTAATGAAATTTTATTAAAATAATATATATAAATATTATTACTATTTAAATGTGATATATGGAAATATGATATTCAAAAAAAAATTTATTTTTAAGTAATCGTAGAAAAATCATTTTTTTAATAAAATTACATATTTTACCTTACATATATTTTTATAAGATGATATCAAAAATTATATTCTGTTTATAAAAAAAGAATAAAAAATTATAAATTGATTATAATATTCACTCCAAAAATGAATAAAGACCACATTTGAAGAAAACATATTTTTGAAAAATAAAGTGTCTATTATAAAAACATATTGTTTAATATTAAATAATGAATCAATACAGTTGTGTTGATTAATATCATTATAAATTTTTCATATTTTTTAATACAATTGAAAGCATAAAATTTTAATATCTATGAAAAAATTGTGTATTTAAATAATAAAATATCATGGTCCCTTTAGGAATGGTGTAGTGTGGAATTCAAGCAATTATGAAATTTGAAAAAAAATTTATAAAATAAGTTGGAGTCTCATTATACCCAATTTATAAATGAAAACCCTAATATTTAAACATATTCTCTAAAATGAGAGGTTTTATATTTGAAAAGTTTTTTAAAGAAACCCACATCGTAAATATTATAATCAAATATTCCTTATAAAAATAAAAGGGAAATAAGAAGGTAATCTAGAAGAAAAAAAAACAAGGTTTATAAATCTGGGAAAATTTGATGGATGAGAAAATATGGAAAGATAAGATAAAATCAATTCCCATAGACATATAATGACTGATAGATAACATGTTCAAGTAAATGATAATGACCACTAGACCATAAATCATTGATAAGTAAAAGTACCATCAATACATTGTCTATTTAAGTAAAATTATAATATTTTATTTTAATTCCATTTTTATAAAGGTGGATGATCAATATAGAGAACACCAAAAACAACCTTAGATGATTCATTTCCATATCATAAGAAAAATTTTACAATTTTATAATACTTTGATACATTTTCACTACATCCTTGATTTGATAACAGAATAATTCATGATGAATTCTTAATTATTGATGAATTAAATTTTACTTTTAATATATCATAATATGATTATAATAATGATAAATCGTAACTATTTTTGATATATTTAAAAAAATGATTAATAAATGTTATACAATATGATATTTCATACATTAATGTCAACAAATAACACCCAAATTTCAACATAGTACATTCTAAAAATAGGTAACCATACGACTCCTCCAAAATGTTTCTTACCAAGATATAAACCCAAACATGGTTTGATCTCATATCCTTTGATGAGAAGCACAATAATATTAGAAATAACTAATAATGTATCCTAAAAAATTTTATATACCATGATTACATATTATCCAATATATATTAACCATTTGGAAATACAAAAATGACAGCAAAATAATATATGATCCTGGAATATAATTCACACCATAGTTGTTAAAAATGAATTTATCTGTCCAAAAATAATTCTATTTGGGGTTTATGATTATAATTTCTTTGATAAATAATCAAAGGGTGATTTATAAAAGAAAATATAATTTCCTTTTTCTAATAATTTATACAGAATATTTGTAGGGATAGATAATTACTGGTCAAAATCACACAAAATATAATAAAATGAATTATATTTTCATTCAGATTATTCATAGGAAATTCCACAACAAATCCCCAATTATAGTATGGTACATATGTTTTCCCTAACTATAATTATTTACATTATGAGTTTTAATTGAAAATGAATTTCCATAATACATGTACTTAAGAGGTTTTTTTTGGATTGTGACCATCATTGGCCATGGTATTTAAGAATTGAATCACATAATTCAAAAAATATTTTAATTTTTATCACTAAAGTTTGTGTGGTGTATTTCATTTTCCTCTCTCTATATTTATTTCATTTAATTTATTTATCAAATTACTTAAAAATAATTTTTCTTCTTGCCAAGAGTTCCTACACATGTAAAAAATTCCATTTCCTTTTAGGAATTAATAGGACTACTACTTTGGAAAAAAAATATTGTCAGTTGTTGAATTAATTTCTTCCCCCCTGTGAAAACACATTGGAGCTTCCATGATGTTACATCATCCATTTCATATCACCAAAACTGTGATGGTTTATAGCTTCTATTTCAGCATTCAATGCATATGGAATGATTTCTATATTACATCCTAAGTCATTTAGTGAAAATAACTTGTGATTACATGGATGTAAACCACAATAAAATCTATCAATTTTATTCATGGGATGGAGATTAAACCTAAATCAATCCTTCTTGTTCTTGTAAAATCTTCCTCATAGGTAAAAAAGGATTCATCATCCATCTTCTTAGGATTAGTAAATTCCTCCTCCATTTTAATATTTTCAATTTGAGGGATGTCGTTACTAAAAAACATTCCATAAAACTCATCCCATTCCATGGGTAAATTTATCCCTCATTCATCGTATTTTTATCATGATTCTACCATTGATATTCCATTACTTCTAATTGATATATGGATTCGTCAATTATTTAGTGGTCTGACTACCAATGAACAGAAAATATATTTTCCGTCACATTGATCCATTTCTCCACTATGTGTGGATCACAAGACCCGTAAGTGGGTGGACATTATTTCATTTAAATTTCAACAACATCCTTCCCCTTCCATAGTACATTCAAAATTTCAACATGATCTATGTCACAACCGATATATTTAGCTAGTTGAGAGAGTATATTCATAATTTATTGCATACAAAATCTTATTCTATATGGTTTCTCGTGAGGATGTTCATTTCACTACCTATCATATTAATTTTTTAAACGATTCCATTATTTTATTCCTTTAATCGAAAACTAGAAATAAAAAATTTAGAAACTAAAATGTTAACGGAAAACCAAATAATTTTGAGAAATAAATTTTGGAATATATAAATAATGAATCCTTCATTTAATTCTATAATACCTTTGGAATAACCTAGGTCATCCATGATCATCATCCAGACATTAGTGATTTATCCTATAGTTATACCTATATGTGGGGTTCTCACTATTTTTTTCACATCATTGTTTCTGAAGGTAAACTAAACCTTTCTATGATACCAACTATAGAAAACCAAACATTCCATACATTGTTCTTAAATCTTTTTAGATTAATATTTAAAAATTAAAATAGAAATCCATCCTAGAGTCGTGTAGGTTTTATAACATTGGAGACATAGAAACAGAAAAACTAACTGCTATGATATATATATCATCTCCATATTAGTTATTCATAACTATAACCCTTGTTATATATATCATACCTAAAACCAATCATTACTACTAAGGGAAATGATACAACATAATGGGTGTTATAAATTTCTCAGCAAGGGTAAATGAGTGAGATAATTGTATAATATGTGCATAAGGGTATAAGAAACTAAGCATAACATTTGAGAACCATAACCTACATATCAACTATAATAATCTGGAATGATGTAATAATTATTAACAGTTTATATGTTATAAACCACAAAATCATTCAGTGAACACGATCTTTGAAGGAATAACATATTTATAGAAATTTTGAAAAAACATAATATTTTAGTGTTATGAGTACATATAAATAGAAAGAAGTTCACTCATTAAATTAAGGAAATGAAACCATGAAGTCACATAAACATATGGATATGAAAACAGGTTCCATACATAATCATATGATAATTAAACCCATGTCATTGAATATTTTTACAAACAAGAAAGGTAGGTCCATATTTAATCTCATGGGAATGAATATTAGGCCACAACGTAATGTTATGGGTAAAAAAACAAGGTTCATACTTAATGTTAATGATATGAAAACATGGACCACATGTGAAATTTTGAATTTGAAATAATGTTCACATATTACATGTTGATGGAGTATTCCATCTCTACTTGATGAATTCTATGATTTAGCATACCCAAAAATCATATAATAATAATTCATTCATATAAATACCTCATAATCATAAGAAAAAAATCATATCATAACTCGTGAAAAATAAGTGGGTGTTACTATAATCTCATCATCGTATTCATAAACCAATCATAAAAATAATATGGTATGTATCATTGAATCATATAACTAGTTAATATTTATTAATATAATAGGATGTTATCATGGATTAAAATAACAATAATATATTACTAGAATACTTATTGACGAAAATAAAATTTCAATTTTGAAATCATTTCAATAAAATATAAGAATTCCCAACATTTTATGAAAAAATATTTCTTTCAAAAAACCATGGAAACTTCTAAAAGATGTTTTACTGAAAATATTTTTCAAGATAGTTTGAAATTTCATTCATCTCATATAAGTTCAAATAAAATGTATTTTCATACTTTTCTAATCATTGAAATAGTACTTTGTTTGAAAAAAAATTAAAATGATTTAAAAAAGGAAAAAATTGATAGAAATTAATTTTAAAAAATAAAAGGATGACATCAAAAAATTCTTTATATTTTCATAGAAAACATCTAAATTGAGGAGAATGTTTTTCTAAGCTAAGAGAAAAATATAGTATATTTTCCTTAAGAAAATATTTTTGATCACTTGAGTACATAAGTAGAATAAAAAAAGGAAATTATGTATTTCAAATAAATTACCATAGAAAAATAAAATTAATGTGTTTCATGAGAAGTATAAATATATATTTTATCAATAAAAATTAATCATAAACAATATCAATAAACAAAGATATTATAACATAAAAACCTTACCCCTTTGGTAAAATTTGATTCAAACTTAACATGAAAGATAGATACATATATTTTTGTTTAATTATCCATATGTTTTATAAGAATCAACATAAAATAATTTCATAGATACTATGAAAACTTCATAAATGAATCATGTTAATAATTTGGAATATTTCATAACATAATAAATGTAAGGAAAAAACACTTACATCAGTTCTGAATTCCATCGTTCATGTTCAAAAATAATGTATAATAAATATAAATTTATTGTATATGTATTCCTAAACCATTAAAATATAACTCATTGACTATAAAATTTTCTCATATTATTTTATTACCTATTTATTAATAATTCATTATTCAAATGAATGATCTATGTGATATTTTACTTCATTTTTCATATATGTTTTGGTTCAATAGTTATGGTCTATTTTATTTGATCACAGTACCATCATATTTATTGTTAAAAATTATATATATATATATCATATATTTCCATTATATTCACATTTAGAATCACTAATAGAATATAGGGATAAAAAAATAATTACATTATATATTGAGATAGTCGACCGTATGTATGCATTAATGCAGTTTCACATTGAGAAAGATTAAAGATAATAATGTTAAATAATAATTCAACATTTAAGAATAATTATAATATCATATAAATCATGTATAATAATTTAATATATCCTTGTTAAAATTTAAGTAAAACACAAATCAAAATAAATTACATTTCTTATTGGGCGTGGTAGTCTATGCATACCCATGAGAAACATTATTATTCACTAACAAATTGGAATGTTAGCAGGTTAATATGATATTACCATTCCAAAAGTTTAATTATGTAATTAACATATTTTTAAACATTATACCCTTTATAATAAACATCTATGTAATATGTTTATTGAAAAAAATTTGTATCACTACGTGGAAAAGGTAAGGCGTACATACTCACATGAGATACATTTTCATTCAATTTGATTTAAATGGGGATGCATAATAGTGGTTTAATGATTATCATAACATTAAATTATGTTCAAGTTACTAAATTTAAAATTTTAGGGTAAATAAAATATATTTAGAGGCGTTCAAAGAGTAATATTAAATAAATTTATTGGTTAAAGTGATTACCTAATTTTTTAATGGACTACATTCGATGACCTATTATGTGCCCAAGGATTGGTAATTTTAAAGCCACAAAACCTCAATATAAAATTAATTCCATAGATTAATGATCCCAAATGAAAATTTCTTTGACAAGGATGTATGATTTTGTTTAAATATCATGAACTATTAAATATTTTGAAGGTTAATTTGGTGTTTTAAACAACAACTTATTTTTAAACCTTAGTTAACGGAATTTAACAATAACAATGAGAAAATATTTTCCAATATTATAGGGTTATAAATTTACATTTAAGGTGAAAATTGGATAACAAAATGAAAAGGGATGACATTTTATACCATAAATTTTCTAAATTTTCTTTTTAGATTTTTTTATTTTTACATATGTTAGTAAAATATTATTTCTAGAAAGCATCATTATTGTCAATATTGACACTATTCATTTATTTTTAATTAAAAGAAATAAATTAAAATTTGTATTTATGTTTTAATCATTTAGAAAAACACTAATAAGTTATATTCATCTGTGAGAATCATGGAACACTGTATGTTTCTCAATTTATATATAATTTATTATTTTAAACATAAATTATTTTATTTTTAAATTAATTCAATAAATAATGTTGACGCAGTGTGCAAGAATTTAAGGATATTATATAATCCATAATAATTACATATAAATTTTCATAATTAATATAAATTAATAATGAAAAAATGGAAAATTTATTTTGTTCATAACTTCTTTATGTCCTTATGTAAAAACATAAATTATATTTAAAATAAAGATAGTTAAATTTTTAGAAATTCATTTCCTTAAAAATTATATTGGCCATTTCAAGGACAATTATCCATTTAAAATTTATATTTTAATCATATAGGTATATGAGTAGTATTACCTTCATTGTATAAGAATTTTCTTGAAAAATTACTGTCTTATGACATAAATTTACAATAGATTAACAAAATTTACCCTCCAAAGAGATTATAAATTCCCCCATAGTTACTATTAATATTAACTTAAACTAATGGAGATTTATTTAAAAATATTAAAAATAAGATTAAAAATATATAATAAATTAATAAAATATATTACATATAATTGGATTTAATTTATTTTAAAATATGTTTCCTAAACGAGATGAAAAATGCTTTTAAAAAACATCCTTTAAAATAAAAAAAAATTCATTAAATTTAATTCTAAAAATCATTTGAAATAATATAAATGGATTAATTATAGTCTAAATGATCTAAATAAATTTTTAATCCTATCAAAAAAATATATTTTTATTATAAATAATTAAAAGTGAAGATACAATTTTTTATAAAAATAACCAATTTTCAATATTAATTGAGAAATCAATAATATAAAAAAAGAAAATATAATCATAATATAATTCAGTAAAGAAGACATAAAAATTTATATAATATATTATAAAGATAATTTCTAATAGTTTTATAAATTATTTATAAAATTCAATGAAAAAAATATTAAATTCAATTTTTGAAGAAACAATATTTTTGAAGAATAAAATGTTGTTTATAAGAATTGTATTTTCAATTCATAAGAATTAACCAATACTTTAGTATTTAATATAAATATTTTATATATTTCATAAGAAGGTAAATTATATTAATGACATAGAATTTAAATGTATAGGTTATAACAATCACTTTGAAGAATTAATATTTCATAGTTTGTTTAGGATTATTGTTGCATGAAATAAAATATATTGAAGTTATTTTCATATGTATTTCATAAATTATTGGGATATAAAATTTCACAAGTTCTATACCTTTAAAATAGGTGATTTGTAATATTTTCATCATATTTATTCTTAGTAATCTATCAACTCTTCCATCCATCGTTCTCTACTTTTATATCAATTTTATTTTTTGTTCATCGGTAAGGGTTTGAGAGAGATGAATAAAACAATTCATGGTGAAGTCATACCAATAGATGGAGATTTAAATTCTATATTATGTTTGAGGTTTTGAAATGTGGTATTCATGATTTCATAAATCATTTTTCTTAAGGTATGTTTCCCCAAAGATTTATTTTGGGTTTTTGGTTATTTTGGGTGAATTTGACCATTGATTTGAAAATGTAAAGTAATGTTTTTATAGAATTAGTTTTTAGAGATTTTATCGAGATTACCACAAATTATTTCTCATTATTTCAATATTATTATGTTACAAATTTAGTTTAATACTTTATTCATTTTTTGGATTTCACTTTTATATTATTAATTTATTAAAATGATGGTTTTTGATGATGAGATATTTTATGTGGACTTTGATGAGGTATGCATGAGAACAATATTGACATAATGATATCATATTGAGGTAGTTTTACAAGATTATATTGATACTATTTATCTCTTTTTATTTTATAGTAAATTACAATAATTATTATTACTATATACATTATTCTTGACATTGTTATTTTTATTCCTTTGATTTGGACATGAACATTTCTACATAATATTCAACCTGAATTGAATTTCTATAAAAATGATTCGATAGTTTCACCGTGTTGATGAGTGTTGTTGGAATTATTTTTTATTCTCATCATATTTTAACATTGTTTTCAAGGATAAATAAATTTTCTTATATAAAATTTGTTTTTAAAAATTATTTTTTCTCAAATGGAAAGTCAAGGGAATAGGAGTGATTGAGACATGGGGTTTAAAATGGTATTTTGAAATACGAGTGGGTGGTTTAAAAGAAGTTCTTCATGTGGTTTTATTAAAATGACCTCTTATGTCTTTAATTATAGAAGGATAAATTTATAAATTATATTTTTAAGGTAAATTTAATATTTATAGAGTAAAATTTAAAGGGTCCCGGTTGATTTTATTCGCCGATTTGACCATATTTAAGTGGTGCCAACTTTTTAATGTGTCAGTTATTTTTGTAACACACTTTCCATGATTTACTTTTTCTTTTATTATTACATTATAAAATACTATGTTTCAAAAAAAAATATTTATTATTTACATTATTATCTTTATTAAAACATTAATTAAATATTATCAAAAATTATATTGATAAAAAATATTAAATGAGTATTAAATAATTATTTATAATTTTCGAATAAATGATGATTTTTTAAATAGAACTTTATACATGTGTAGATAAATTCATCTTGGTCAAACAATTTTAGGAAAGTTATGAAAATTTTAAATTTATTAAAAATTAGTTTATCAAAATAAAAAGAACTAAAATATGTTTTTATATTATAAATATTGTTTGGAACTAAAATGTTTTTTAGTAATCTATGTAATGTGTTGGATATAAGATGACATATAAATGTATAACAACTAATTGAATTAAAATAATATTTATGAAATAGTTTTTCTAATATAAATAAATTAGACGATGGAATTATATAATAATACATAAAAATTATTTAAAATTATTAATACATAAATTTATATAAATTTAATTTTATACGAATCTTTAGAATTTTTTTAAAAAACATATAATTAAAACTAATATTTTATACATTTATATAAGGTTGATTTGAAATTATAATGTTACGTTTCAAGTAGCTAAATGTTAAGAAAAAATAAAGATAATTATATTTACTATAAAATAAATATAATTACAAATTAATATATTATGAGAATGATGACAATAATATAATAATAATCTAAAATTTTAATATAATTGATTAAAAAATAAATAAATAGAAATAAAAGAGAATATTTAGATTAAATAGGTTTTGGGGCTCGAACACAACTAAAGGGTTTGACCTCTTTTTTGTAAATGAATTTGGGGGCTTCATTTTTAGGAAGATGATGTGTTGAAGGGGTTTGACTGCCAAAATGGATTTTGACCTAAGATAATAAAAAATATCCATATCAATGATCAAATCAATATTCAAACACATAAGGAGTGTTCCAATTTCGATATATTGGATTTGTCTCCCCCAATAGTGATGATTGTGGCTTTAATAGTAGAAATGGAGATCGGTTGTCAGGGAGAGAGAGAAACATACGTATTTCTAGGAGAAACATTGGGAGAGTTATGTATATTCTTCCTCCATCAAATTAATATTATTATCTTGACTGGTAGGTGTAAATGTATTAGGTTTTTGAATCATCTTGAAAATCATATTTCTGGTACTTTTTTCATATTATTATGTAACTCCTATTCATTTTCATCAATTTGTATTCCTTATATGTTATTGGATATCCCTGTTATCATTCTGTATTTTTTTTCTTTCAAGCATAATGAAAAATAGTTTATTAAATTTCGGTCTTATTCTTATATTTTAATCTATGGCATAAAATTGAAGGCTGGTTCAATGTATACGCTATTTTTCATGTTTTTATGAATCCCCCATTCATTTACATTAATGTGATTATAATTTATATATATTTTTCTATTGTTTAGATTAAAATAACCTATCCAATTATCATATTTGGTTTGAGACAAATAGAGGATATTCAAATCATCAACCATATTTTTATTATCAATATTGAATTATGAGGGGTATTAATACTTGATTATCCATTTTTCTGAATGATTCCTCCCTACTCTAGGATTTTAGTGACACAAAAATATTATATTTAGTTACATTTTTAAATAAAATGTAAATATATATATTCATCAATATATTAGATAACTCTGTAAGCAATAAATCTGAACCACATGTTTTCAAATTGAAACAAATTGTTCTTTGAAATGTTAAATATAATTATACTCATCCCAAGAGTCAATATAAGTACCAATAACTCCATAATTATCAATTCTATGTGCTTATTGAGTACTACACACCCTAAGTTGGATAGAGAGAAGAGAGGGAGATATGGATAGTCATATACTGGTGAAAAAAAATTCTTCTGAAATGCATGGTAGAAGTTATAATTTTCAAAAATCCCATTGATGAAATTACAAATTTTTCATATAAATGTACTATGTTTTATGTTGTATAATTTTCAAATTATTATGGAAAATAATTATTCTGAAATGTTTATATTATCAAAATTATATTTTTGAATGAAATATTTTTATTATTCCCAGAACAAGAAATGTTTTTTGGGTCCATGAATGTTCTCCATATTATTATTTATGGCTATATTGAATATATTCTTATGAAATTTTATGAGTTTTAATAATTTTTTATTGGCTTAAATAGGTTTATTTACATGTATTTTAAAGGTATGTATGTATTTCCTAGAATGTTGTTTTCCAGTAAAAATAATTTTTTTGAATATTAAAATTATGTAAATTATTTTTTTCTATGAAATTAATATATGTAATATTTCAAAAAAAATGTTAATATATTTTTTGTTAGAAATAAAGAACTTCTAAAATACTTAATAAAATTAATATACTTGGTATCAAATGAGACAATGAGGAAGAAGGAGTTAACATATCACCTCAATAGGAATTTTTCATGTATGTGATACTGAAATGTGGCAAAATTGTTTTCATGTGATCCGTTATGTATGATTTTAATACTAAAAAGTAATATTATTTTAAAATTTATTTTTAATGAAAAATTTAATTATTTTTCAATTTATATTTTTGAAATTGATATTAAATTGATATATACATTTTTAAGGGTTTTCAAATTGTTTTTTAATAAAAACCCAAGATTATTATTTTTAAATGTTATAAATATTATAAAATATTTTTTATTTTATATAAAATGATATCAATTGAAATTTATTCTATTTTTAAATGGTATTACACCAACTTATAGGGAAATTTTTTCCTTATCACACATTTAAATATGTATTTCAGATGAATTTTAATAGTTTTATGATTTATGGATGTGCAAATGGAATTTTAAAACTAGATCCCAAATAGTTATCTTAGTACTGAATCTATTTTTATGAGTTTAGGAAGTTAGTGTGGTATTAGACCAACAGTCTTGAAAAATATATACTTATGGCTCTTTTGATACATATGCATGGTAAGCTTCTTAATTGAAATTTAATTCCTCAACAAATATAAATCATAAAGCACTATAGCTAATTCAAGGTCAAGAAGGGGGTAGTTCAATTCCTGATGCCTCGATTATAGATAAAACTATGTCACAACTTAAATTACCTACATCAAGACTTCACCATTAAAATCCTATAAGCATCACAATAATCTGTAAAATCCTCACCTAGCTCGGGTGGGATCAATATTAGGGCCTATTTCAACAACTTGTTCAATGCCTATAAGGAATTCCCATATTCTTTCATCCATTAATACATTATCACCATCTTTGTCAAGACAGAAATATGTTATTTTAATTAGGAAAAGGCATGGTTGATCCTACAGTAATAACCTATTAATTTGGGAATGATACGAATATCAAAAAAAATCTTTGTCTTCCCCCATGAAACTACATCATAACCCTTCTCTTGGTCCACTGACACACCTTCCCTCGAGATGAAGTTACCCATTATGGTTCATGGAAAATCCAAAATTAATAGTTATATTACATGGAATTTAACCAATGTTGTGTCAATATCGTCATGAAGATCTCAATGTTTTTGATAATTACCATCAAGAGTCTTGGATTAGACTATGATTTTAACAAAAAACCCACCTAAAAATGATCATGGTATGGATATATTGTTCTATTCATAAAGTCCATAAACACTAATAATGTGTTCTTTCAAAAAAAAATAATTAAAACAAAATCATATAGGCTATACGTACTTCTAAAATTAGTCCCCACTATATTTGAAGTCTAAACTCCCTACTGATGATAACCGCATGTTTAGTATAACATATATAAGACACAATATCCCTACATCTTGTCAAAAATATTATCCATACAAAAAACAGGATACTCAATTTTCCCAGTCAACAAGTTCAAATTCTAGTAATTTACATAAAAGAACAGACTCTCATCTTCTTTATTGGAAATAAAAACTGGTGAACCCCAAGGATACATACTCGGGTGAAAAAACCACATCTTCTCTAACTCCTCTACTTGATTATTGAATTCTAGAATCTATATTGGTTCCATTATTTTTAGTGGAAGAGAAGATATATCATCCCAAGGGATGAGGTCAATCATAAATTCAAGATATCTATCAAGTTGTGGCATTGAGAATTATTTGAAAAATAAATCCTAGATACTTTACACTACGTGTAGAAAGAAATCCCACAATAGACCTTAGGATTATAAAAAACTAGAAACAGGGGTGGAAATACCCATTAATTTTTTGTGAACTAGCCCTTAACACCCCACCTTGATATCCCCCTTTTCATGGTGAAAATGATTGTCAACCTTATGCGGTGTGAAATTCATTCTCCTCTAGTAGCAATCAATGTGGGCTAGGTATGAAACCAACCAGTCCATAACCAAAATCAACAGAATGATTGTTATTGCTAGGATTTAATGTTCTCACATAAAATGATACACCCAAACCTTAAGATAACAACCCTTGAATAAATAAATATATATATCACACCCACAATGGTTTATCTGTCATCAATACCCATCTCCCGAACACCAATTGCAGGATCAAACCATTCACATGTTATATTGGAATAAAGGAATGAGTTTCACCAATATCAAATAAATATCTAAATATAGTTGAACTAATAAGAATAGTACCTCTCAATTTTGATGTTCCAAAATCACTATCCACAAGTTTGAGTTGAGAAGAAAGAAAGTTTTCTGCCCCACTTTCATATGATGTAGTCTGAATCCCCTGATCTACATTTTTCTACTGATACATGTGTTCATTAATATAGACACAACATCAACCACTTATACACCCAGTCCAGTAAAACTCTCATAGCCAGTATCCTATGGCACATATGTTCCCCTTCCAACAAAATGGTTCTATCTAGCTCCCATGTCACTACCATTCTATAATGGTTACCTATGGAATTTATAGATGTCCAATCTAGCCTCATAATTAGTACTATACCAGTAGATGAGGGAATTGTCTCTTGATGTTTTCTGATCTACCACAGTGGTGTCAGATCACTTGACTATGATCTAGGTAAACTGATCCCTCTCTCTAGGTACTCCCCTTCCTACTGACCTATCAAGAAAAACATATATCTCTAATTTCTATTATGAGAATTTATACCTCTTTACCATCCAGATGGTACTACATTTCATACAATAAATGCATCTCTTATGTTCTCGTAACCTATGACATCCTGATTGACAATCTTATAAAACATGTTTTACTAAAATAGGATATCTTGGGACTTAATCTCACATTTATGTCCATCTGGGAAATGTCTCATAGTAGTTGTTGCATCCCCTACCATCACTGATAAAACCACTAAATATATTTAAAGCATTAATTATATTCCATCACGAACATAATTCCCTTATTAATTTTCATGAACCCAGCTACTCGCTCTTTCTATTGAATTTTTGGATAAAATTGATCTGATAAATTCTCTAAGAAGTTATTCTATAACATATCTTCACCATTTCCAGTCTGATCTTGAATGTCTCACTAAAACACCAGTAATATATATAGCATGTACGATTCCAGCCTTTTTCTATTCTTAGCAAGACTCTCTAAATGGCCATGTATCATTTACATAGACTGAATCTAGAACTCATCTCCCTTTATTCCACCCTCTATAGTAATTTTCACTGGTTTCTTCAATTGGAACAAAAAGATCATGTTAGGTATTCCCCTGGAATACTACTCTATATCCCTTTTCCTAAACATTATGTAATTAGAAAATTTCTATCAAAACGTATATCTTATTCCTTTACCCAACACAATTGGTTCCTAAGGATCCACTATTTGAGGAAGATCTCCAACTATGTCCCCCTCCCATCCTCTCTATAATCGCTGTCATGGGGGAAAATCTATACAATTCCAAACACACTATTTTGGAAACATAACAATGTTTAAAAAAATAATGAGATACATAATCTACAACATCAAGTCATTTCCAAAACCCTTGGAACAGGATAAAAACAATGGTGATATCACTAACCTTAACCATCCTACACCTTGGTATTTTTTAACAATGGAAAACACATTCTCATTATTTATATTTCTCATTTTTGTAGAGATTAATGTTCAACTACCATTATTTTACCACTTCAATTTCACATTGGGAACCCTTTTCAAATCAATTACCCAAGTATGGAAAATAATTCATGTTCAAAAACTGACCAAAAACCATTTTTACCATGAATACCTAAAATGATGCATGTCACAATAATCCTAAGTTCCTACAATGAAGAATGGAAGATGATCTCTTATTTTTATTGGGTCATGATTCAAATACCAACAAATACATGACATAATAATCACATCACAAACCATGAATTTCACCTATGTTAGATTGAAATTCAACTATAATAACAAATAGAATAACAACAATCCCACCACTTGTACTTGGATTCTCTCTCATACTTGGGTCAGCTACTCCCATGAATATGATCATAATCAAGGCCTAAAAAATTATAGTCTCCTTTCTACCTTTAACAAAAACTATGAATAATGAAATGAAATAAAAAATCATTGATACAAAATTATAGTGACCCGATCTAGGTGCCACACACTAGTGCCCAGCACTGGGCAGTCACATGACTTCAAACATACTTCCCCAATCGATAGTGGTAGGTAACTAACAAAAAGGGAACAATATTGATCATGGGGAGACTATAAAATCGTTAATAAATAATAAAAATGGTGGAAATATATAAAGATAATCAAATCACAAAGAACCATAACTAGAATGGTACCGGTATCATAGGATAACCAAAACTGAAAACACATTACAAAATAAATAGTAGATATGCAATGATAAAATATTTATTGTGCATAAAAACTACATCCCAAAGGTAAAGACACTGAAAACTGCCATGATGGAACAAAACTACATCTACTTATCTCATCCATACTCCATATCAAATCAATATTCTAACCAAATGTCTCTACCCTTTTCCTGTTTCACAAACATGAATACTATTTGGGTACTGATTTACAAGACCTAGTATGGTTTGAGTAAAAAATAGGAGGCCACCACAAATGGAAACCAAAATAATATTCAATAATTATAATTTGTATGAAGTTTTATAAATAATACATAAAATAAATAAAGAAAAAATTTTACTTTTATTTACTTACTCTTTATTTAATCCCATCACTCCTGGGTTCCCAAGGACACTTAAAAACACAATACATTCTTCATACCATGCTGGGGTCTGAACACTTTCCAATAGATAACATATAATAGAATACCCAAGTTACCATTCATTATCACAATTCACTTATGAATACATTTATTACCATTCATCAAATCTTATCCCATTGTGAGATTTTGATGTAGTAGACCATGTCCCACAAACAATTTTCACATGAGAATTCCATTATTACCATTCAACATATCATTTCACACCATG
The DNA here is from genome assembly GCA_963277665.1 of Viscum album. Taxonomy (NCBI): domain Eukaryota; kingdom Viridiplantae; phylum Streptophyta; class Magnoliopsida; order Santalales; family Viscaceae; genus Viscum; species Viscum album. Next base: position 1,895,195,058 of record OY728151.1, read on the forward strand.
TGATTTTGATGCAGAAAACCATGTCCTACTATCAATTATGACATGTGAATTCCATTGTTACTATTCATCAAATACTATCACACTTTTGGATTTTGATGCAATATAAAATGTCCCACACACAATTATCACATTAATTTATACTCTAACTAATTAATCACATTCAACAATTTCACATACCAATTATTCCATCAATTAATCCAAGAATTAATTAATTACATGAATTACATTATTCAATTCTAAAATTAATTAATTATTTCACAATCTCAACATCAAATAATTTAATCAACAATTAATTATTCTAATTAATAATTCCAATATACACATTTAATTCAATAATATATAATTCAACTTCACAATCTCAATATCTCTTAATAAATTCACAAATTAATTAGTTATACTCACAATTTCAATATATCTGAATTAATACTACTATAAATTATACAACATCACAATCACATTATATCATTGTTAATTCATTAATTAATTTGTCATACACATAATGTAAATATATACATATTAATTAAAGAAATAAATATCTAACTTCACAATATCAATATCTCATAATAAGTTAGAAAAATAAATATTCACTCTCACAATTTCAATATCGTATTCATAATTCAAAAGTTAACTATTAAACATCACAATCTCTAATTCCAATATATCACAATTTCAGTTACTCTCATTTAATTAAATTACCCAATTAATTAATTATATCAAGAAGTAAATTTCTAAACATCTAATATAAATTCTACAATTTCATAAACATAATTGTAGTAAAGACTTTGGAATTTAAATCATATACCTCCTACTTCAATTCGTTGACAAACTCTCACCAATGGAAGAATCCAAAATCTGAATGGAATAAAGATATAGAATGAGATCTGCATATGAATCCCCAATTCAAGATCAAACAATCAAGATCCCAAAATTTTAGATATATCTATAATATATATATATATTTATATTTCATAATATCCATGTTATAAAAACCCTACAATGGATGGGAGAATAACAGAATGGGGATGTAAACCACATGGGATGAGATCCTCTTACATGGATGAGTGTAGATCATCAATTTGAGCTTCAAATTGTGAATAACGGAGGTATGAATGGCTTTAACTCTATCTAGGAGGCTCCAAAATCTTGAATGAATGATTGGGGTTGAGTGGGAGTCTACTCATAGTTAATATGTGGTTATAGAAATTAAAAATCTAATTTTATGGTTAACAAAAATCCCTCACATTGTTTTCAATGTATATGTGTGTGGTTTCCCCTAACCATTCACCCTAACCATGAGACTCTTTTAGAATAAATCATGATTTCTCTTTTAGGGTGTGTGGTTTGAAAATTTGTTTAGTAGATGTGAAGAACCACTGTGTTTAGGGGTTCACAGTTTTTTATGCCAGGACACACGATTTGGTAAAACTGTGATCCAACCATGGAAATCAATTTTTCTTCTATTTTTTTTCTTATTTGAACAATTCAACCTCAAGGTAATACCAAAATGAAAATTTCTCAAGGGAAAATATATTGTTTCCAATAAATGATCCTAATTTATCCTTTGTAAAGGATGGGATCTTACAATTATATATACCATTTATAAAATATGTTAATCTATGGATTAAAATAAATTAATGATAATAATAATTAATGTTAGAATATATTTTTATAAAATATGTTAAATTTTTAATAAATTAAATTATAAATACTATAAAAATATTAATAAATTAATAAATTAATAAATTAAAGTATGAATATAGTTGTTAAAAATTGTAAAATAAAAATAGAAGATGTTATTTTGATAATATGTTTCTTGGGGGTTCGATCTCAATGAAGGGGTCATCCAAATTTTGGGGGAAATTATTCCAAGGTCTTCATTTTAGAGAATCCATAATTCATATGTGGTTTGAAAAAAAACTCAAATTTCATTTTAAGAGATTTACCAAATACTAGATAAGGTATGAATACAAGACTTGAACACATATGGGGAGTATAGATCCAAATGGAGTGGACTTGGTTCTAATGATCGAGACAACATTTGGTTTGTGTGTGAAAATAGAGAACCACCACTGAAAAGGTACATTATCAGACAGAATGAGGAAAATTAATTTGAGTTATCCCTAAAATTCTTCCACAAATTGATTTGAACATCATTATAGGTAGTGGTATTTAGCTTTTAAAGATGCACGAATCATCATAAAAATGATATTTCTAATATTTTTATGAATTTTTAAGTACCTTCTCATATTATTGTTTTATGTTAATTATATGATCATTTATTGAAATACCTATTAATTATATATATATTTCTTCCTCTGAGGGTAATCAAAAATAGTTTATTGAATTTTATTTATATTCACATATATATTTTCATTTCCTAAAATCATTGGATAGTTCGATGAATATATTTTTTTTCTTGTTAAATAATTTGAAACCCATTTAATTTATTTATATTATAATATATATATATATATATATATATCATTTTGAATGAAAAAACATATATCATTATTATATTCCATTTCTCTTACATACTAGTTATACAAAAAATCATCATTTTTTTGTCGTTATCCAGTTAAGAGAGGTATTAATACATGATTTTATGTTTTTAAAGATGCATTGATACTCTTGGTGTGATGTGACTAAAATTTATTATCTTCTATTATGTTTTCATAATATATATATATATATAGCAACATATTAACTTCCTTAAAAATCGATAAATCTACACCACATGCTTTGAAATCCATCATGAATATTTTTCTGTATTAAATATATTTAGACACATCCCAATAATCTATATTTGTAGAACATAATATATATTTATCAATTATAAAGGATGTTTTGAGTACTACACACCCTATGTGAGATACAGCTAAGAGAGGGAGTGAGGGAGAGTCATCAAATGCTGAAGATGAATTCTTATACATGTTTAGGGAAAACATTTTATTTTTCAAAATACATTATTTTAAATTTAAATATTTTTATATACATGTACAATGTTTTAAAAAAATATTTTTTTATCTTTTTATGGAAAATAACTATTTTATAAATTTATATTATCAAAAGTATATTGTTAAATAAACTATTAATAGTAGTCTATTATATTGAAATTATTTTGTATGTCCAATAATGTCATAAATATTAGTAGATATTTACCTAATAAATATTTTATAATAACATGTTAATCATTTTAATGTAATATTTTCATTCATTTTCATGAGTTTATATTCTTGTATTTTAATAGAAAATAACTCTTTTCAAAAAAATGCATTTGTACTAAAAATGTGATTTCGACCAAGTATAAATTTTAATAATTTTTTTTCTATGAAAATAATATAATTATGTTTTAAAAGTTTTTAATGAGTTATTTATGTGAAAGGAACATCATTTCAAAAAAATTATTAAAATTAAACATTTGTTATCGAATGATATGCTCGGGAATAGTATGTGAATCCAGAATATAAATTTGACATTGTCCAATGAGTGATACTTATATGTGCCCTCATAGTTTTAATAATATATATTTAGTATCATTTTATTCTAAAAAATAAATATTAATTTTAAAATGATTCAAAAGGAGACCATAAATTTCTTGAAACAAATATTATTTTTTAAATTAATTTCAAATGGATATTTATTTTTTCAAAAAGTATTTTTCATAAAAAAATATCTTTTTATTCTAAAAATATATAAATGTTTTCAAATATTGTTTTCTTCATAAAAAATGTATTTGGAATAATTTAAAACTACTTGAATTGGTTTTAAAACCCATTTCATGGAAATTTTATGATTATCCAATGTTTTATAATTATTTTTCCCATGTAATTTAAAATTTCTAATATAGATGACCTATCTTATGGAATTAGTTCATGTCAATCCAAATTTTTATTTTATTTTAACTTGTAAACACAAAAAATATGTATTTTATTCTTTGTATCCTCGAAAACATAGACAATAAAATATCCTCTATTTTATAATAAATGTCATATTCTTAGAAAACTTTTGTAGAAAATATAAGAAGAATATTTTTATTAATAAATATGTACGATTAGGTTCTATCTATTACAAGAAATTTTGAGGCATTACTATTTGTTATTGGTTAGGATTCCATGTTCTGGTATTAAGTCATATGTTATTTTTCGTGATTTATTTGAACACATAGATTTTAGATGTTGGGATAAAGGGACTTATGGTACATCCATATGGTAGGATTATATTTTTGATGGACTGAACATGTTTTTTGAGTCGAAAAAAAGATAGTTTTTAAGCGTACTCTATTAGAATAGATTTATATTGAGATTTTATGGGATACACCTTCATGTAAAGTTTCCCTATAAATATGGTATTGATATTTTATAATGGGTCGTGTTCCATTTTTTCTTCTACATGTATGTTTTGACTATGTAACTATTATTAGTGTAATTATTTTGTGGGTTATATGGATCCTGAAGATGTAACCCATATTGAGTGAGAAGATACTGGAAATCCATCCATTAGTGAGAACTGTACATATAATTGTGTGAAGTAAGGGATATCCTAGACAGATGTGGTGTGTTTGTAGAGGCTATGTGAGACCAGTATTGAGAGAATAGGTGTAGTTTTGGATGTGATATTTGAGCCAACCATAAGTCATATTATTTTTTTCTAAATGGGATGTGTATCCTCCCTAGATTGATAAGAGATTCATGGAGTACTTCTTCTATGAAATCCTTTAAGAGAGAAGGTATAACAGGGATACTTGGTGTGTTAACTTCATTGTTTATGAGGACATAACTAGAATACTTGGGGAAATACCTCTCATATCTGAGAAGGGATTGTACAAGATATAAGGACTCCCAACAATACAAATCCCGGTAGTGGTTAGGATATAGAATGAAACCATACCCTATAGTATTAAAACATACAACAAGGACTCAATAACAATTTTATTTAAATTATAAAACCATAAATAGAAATATTATGTTTGGGTTGGTTTGTTGTATGAGGAGACAATCATGGATCCGTCAAAGATCCAAAATCGATACGGTGGGGTGTGGAGGTAGATTGGTTAGAATATGAAAACCTAACATATATGATTATATGTGAATTGTGTGTTTTTTCTGAGTGGAATCATTATTGGTGAACAAATTCACTATTTATGTATGTATTTCATGATCATCTATTTGATCATAGTATCATTTAATATTTTTGAGGCAATATGGATTCCTTTTGGGTTTTTAGTCTCACCTCAAACCCGTGTATAAAGAATGTGTTTCCTTTTTTTCACTACAGACCTTCATGTTTCGTCATAGTGAATAAGTTCTTTTTAAGGAGCATCACATGGTATAATTAAATTTGGTTATAGAGGCCAGGGATATAACAATATGATTATCTGAGTTGGTTAGGATGTCATTGTATTTATAATTAGATTTTTTTCCATCATATAAACTCGACAATTTGTCATCAGTTATATGATTCATGTCATATGTTTATCTATTTACCTTTCTTAGTTATATATCAATTTAATATTTAAATAGTTTAATAAATTCAATTTTGGATTAAGGAGGAACTCATGGATCCCTTTTTATTAATCCTATATTTTTGGTATGTCTGTTATATAGATAAATCATCTTGATTTTTGGATAACTTCATTCCTAAACCATGGGCCTTATATTGTGGGAATGACATCCCCTATAATATTTTAGGACCTAACCACTAGTCTTCATCCTCTCTCATAAGGGGATCCATGTCAGGGGACATGTGTTGAATCCAAACAATGATTTTTGGGCAATCCAGGATGATGAATTGCATACATAGATTATAATAATATCATTTAATTATTACTATAGTTTCTATTTTCTCCATTGAAAATAATATTAATAAGTGGCCAATAATTATCTATTAATAAAATAACATCCAAAAATTACTTTTTAATAAGTTTTCATCTAAATAAATGCACTGCACATGAATTATAAACTTTAAAAACTCAAAATTATTGAAGGTGTTTTCTATAATATATCAATAAATTTTAAATATCAAATAATTATAGACTAATAATAAATTCACTATAGGATTCATTTTTATGAAAAAATAGTAAAATTAATGTAATCATACTTTTCACCATTACGAACAAAATAATATGTAATATAACTAACTATATACATTGAATAATATAATATCCACCGTAAATTTTAATTTTCATTTTATGTGATAATTTGTGGATAAAATGATAGAAATGAAAATGAATGAATTTATTATTAAAATTTAGAAAAATATCCACCGGTTTATTTAGAACCTACATAAATTAATTATATTTATATTATATGATTTCTAAACATAAAATCCTTTAAAATACATTTTAAGGTTTACTGTTAATTTGTTATCATGTTAAAAGAAAGTGATAAAAAATGTACAAACATGCCCAATTTATTTTAAAAATTTGAATAAGAAGTTAGTATTGATATTTATGACATTTTACAAAAATGTTTTCTAAATTTTATGCAATGTATTCTTAAATTCAAAAGAAATTTCCTTTAAAATGATAATACATTTTGAAGAGTTATGACATATCAAAATGATAAAAAGGGATAAAATTAGACACATTTACAAACATGGTAATATGAATAAAAACCGTGGATTAATTTTCACCAATATGATTGAACCATATATAAATATAATTATAGATATTATTGAAGTCATCAATATACATTTTTATAATTAAATATAATTTTAAATTTCTCAATTGAGATTAAAATGATTAAAAATTACTGGAAATGATAAAATGATATTTATTCCTCATGGATCTATAAAAATTGTCTCTTATGTTATAAAGTGAATATAGAAATGTGTTTGAAATTAATTTGATATGCTATGTAGTTAAAATATTTAGAAACACTTTTATATCGATAATATTAATTTTTAACCTTAATATTCATTTAAAGTGGCGAAAATTCCCTGAATGATGAAAAATGTATTCCATGGATTTGTTAATTATAATTGTATTAAAATATAATCATATTGTGATTTTTATCTTAAAATTTTAATTCATATGAATCCATAACTCTTATTATTTGAAATCATGAAATGTACCTTTTAATATTTAATATTAATTTTTGTGTGTCAAATAAACATAAAATGATATAAATAATCAAAGGGTTTCCATTTATTATTGTACAATATATATTGGTTATCATTCCATTTATTACATATATGAATAAAATATATATTATTTAATAAAATTTTTTATTCAATTTCATTTGATTGATATTTTATGTTTTCATCCATTTTTAATTGTCATGTGATAAAATTTGTAAATAATTATGAAATGTACATTATTTATGATGAAATATTTTAAAATGAAAATTATAATTTTTATCCTTAAAAAAATAAATGTTTTTGAATCCCATATTTATGATTTTTAAAATTATAAAATGAAACTTTTAAGATATAATTGACATTTTAGCATAAATAATGTATATATGATAAAAAAAATTACCAAATGCATTCCATTTTTTATGTGTCACTATAAAAATTACAATTGAAGAATTTATGAAATATTACAATGAAACATGATAGAATATGAATCATGGGATGATCAAAATAAAAAATATATCTTCTAATATTTGAGAAATAATATAAAATAACACATTATGGTTATAAATTAATGAAGGTAAAATGACTAGCACCAAAGGTGTAAATCACTATGTTGGGAAGCAATTGACTTTTCAAAAGTAAACACACACAATTAGAGTACACAACTGGAAGTAAAACACTAAGTAAAAACTGTATACAAAAGATTTGGTGGAAAGTAAATGGGGCCAAAAATACAAGCCCAATAGTAATGAACAAGGAAAAGAAAAAACAGGTAAAACTAAAATAAAAATAGCTAGAAGTTGTCTAGAAGCTCCTGGATCTTCCACCACGGATCCTTCCTGAATGGTAAGTATATATAGCCTCCTCAGTGCTCCACATCCTTCTGTCTCCTCCAGGTACCGACTCGTCGTGAGGTCCACCTCCGGGTACCGTCCTTTCCCCGTACACTCCGCCTCGGTCAGTGTTGTATGTCGTCTGCATCCAACACAATGACGTGCGGTTAAAGCCCATGAAGGGGTGAGTATAATGATAATAAATAGGGACCCTGAGACCCTCATTATCTCACAAGATCCAACAAAAATAAACCACAAAGTATGAATCAACGGATAACCATTACGTAGGTATATGCCCATACATATACCTAAGTAATCTAGTAAACCATCTCAATCATTAGGAAAACACAAAGGACATTGACTCAACTCAAACCAAGATTTTCATTATCGAAACCATGGCTACTGGATAAATCGTCCTCTATTGAGAATAGTGGCCCTGTTGTGACACCATGACACTTCTCACTAACCATGGACTACTGAGGTACACGTCTTGTCGAGTACCGTGGGTCTACTGCCAACTACCCGGCGATCCTCCGCTGTGGGTCTTCCACCAACTACCAAGTACTCCCCCTAATATCCTGCAGATTTACTCCTCCTGTCGAGTACTACCGGTATTTTGAAAACTACCAAGCGCTTCTCCGCTATGGGTCTGCCTCCAAATACTGGGCGCTCCCCATTTTGCTAGTCGAATCCGTCAAGCAGTCATCAGGTCTGTCAGCTACTAGGTCTCTGCACTCTGTCTGCTCGACACGGGAAGGATCTGATTCCCAACCTACTGGGAAAAACTCCAACTATCACTAAGTCTCACATAGAAGTATCTCAAATGTCCTCCTCTTCATAGGGGTCTCAACACAACAGACGACGTGTAAATCGGATGCCCGGTCTGTGAGTTATTAGTCTTTTAGTCATGAGGACCCGTTTTGTTTTGTGGACGAACCGACATGACTGTATATCAACTATACCCTGAACACCCATGGGGTATTATCAAAGGGAAGCATGCATTCTAAGTACATTGGTTCCACTGACGGTTCGCCAAACTGACGCCCGTAGCCTGAGTTATGGGCAGATATGTGTATTGGGGTCTGATGGGTCTGGGTCCGGTCCGACGTAATCGGATCGACCCGACCCGACCCAGGTCTGGACTAGGGTCCAACCCGGTCCGTGAGTCTCACCCAATCTGAAGGGGTGGCCCGACCTGAAGGAACGGCCCGGACCGAAGGCGCGGTCCGACCTGTGGGGGAGGCTTGGCAGGTGGGCCGCGGGGACCAAGCGGCAGGCCGGGTACGGGCAGGCCGTGCGGCCCGACTGGACAACCGCGTGCGAGAGGGCTGCATGCTGGTAGGCCCAACTGGTGGGCCATGTCACCCAGATGGCTGGACACACCATAGTGGGGGGGGGGGGGGTGGTGTGGCGCCCCATTGGTTTCCAAATAAACCTGTGCTAGGCGCTGGTTCGGTGAATCCTGCGGAACCTGAGGGGTCCCACCTACAGCGTGCACAGGCGTCCAGCTCAGCCAGCCGCCCTCCCCTATCCATCGTGTCTTAAGGATGTGGTCCTTCTCTAGAACAGAGTGATGGATCCGCGCCTAGATTCTCCACCACTGCCCTCCCTGGCCATAGCATCCATCTCTTCTGCGTAGCGCGACGGCACCCTGCTTGTTGTCTGACTGCCGCCACCCTCCTGGACACGGTCCTTCTTGCCGGCATGGTGTGACAACACTGCGCCCCTCCGGCACCGCTGTGGCCTGCCTGGCCGCGAATTGATTCTCTACGCGGCATAGAAGTGTCACTCCCTTATGGATACTTGGTGGAATTGCACCACCAACTTCTTCACGGTCGACTCGTTGCCGGTCTCTACGTGTACTGCCTCCGTCGTCATCAAAGAAGAACAAACAGAAGGGGAGTGTCTGACCGTGTTCATGCGGTCTGAGCCCTCCTCGTCATGGATAAAACTAATATAGAAATTCTAACGACGAAGAATGGAGGTTTGTTCTCATTTATAAAATTAACTCAAATCCCCCTACCTCGCTAGTCGTTGATCATTGACGAAGTCGCGGAATAGAGGCATCGATGCGTCGACATCGTGAAGAGTTTAGGTTAGGAGACCGAGGAAGAAGCGTCGTCGGCGTTGTTCATGGTTGGCTCCTTCCTTTGATCCTGTTGAAGAAAGATGATGATTTTCAACGACGTTCTTCACATTCTCCGTGTTCTTCACATTCTTCGTTGGAAGAATAGTTCTCTATTGAGAGAATTCTCCAAGGGTTCTCCAAGCTCTACCATGTTGCCAACCCAAAATTATAAAGTAAAAGTCTATTATTTGTTGGCACAACAACACAAAGAGTTGTGTTTAATTAAATGAGACAACTCATTTAATTAATTGGGGTGGAAAGGATTCAAAATTAGAATAGGGGGAGTTGGAAATAAATGAATAGAGGGTTGGCACAATTATGGTGGAAGTCTAAGAGTTACAAGGCATTATAGCCAGTGTGGTCCCCATGTTATTTATCCTCCCAAGGGAGGTTATCTAAGGATGGGACCCACCACCATATCCTCTCATGGGAGATTATGGTGTGGTGGCCCCCACCTCCAACTTCCACTTGGATATTTTAACCGACAAAATAATAATAAGCAACACTTATTTTTATTTGACTTTATTCCTAAAAACTCCAAAAACTAACTTCCATTCTCGCTAGAACGAAACTGCAGTGAAGGTCTTACTATGAAATCACCAATGTTGTGAGCTCTACGGTGCCCTCATATTTCAATTCTGAATACCAGTTCGAAAGTTATAAAATCCTGCTCATACGTTTACCGAACGTACCTGAACATAACTTCAGAAATTGATTCTGGACTCACAGTGTCTCATAATCAAGTGCCGTCAGAAACTACAGAGTCGTAAAATTCCCATGTATTTAAGAAAAAAAATTCCACATAAATTCTTCATCTTTACATTCTCTCCAACCCACAGATTTACGTCCCCATAAGATACAACTCACATTAAGGGAACAAATGGGGGTACTGAGCATGCATCTGAGCCTTCCGCTCCCATGTGCTCTCCTGGAGGTTTCCGTGATACTAGTGAATGCACACTAGAGGTATCGACCATCCACATAGAAGTTTCTCCTGTCGATCCTCAATATCCACTGAAACCACAATGATAGTCACCTCGTCATTGATGTCCAGCTCCCCATGGTCAATGATATGGTATGGGTCATTCACGTACCTCGTTAGCGAGGATACATGGAAGAAGTTGTGCACCTGGTGAAACTGAGGAGGAAGAGCTAAGCAGTAAGCCACCACGCCTGCTCTACTGTGGACCAGGAATGGACCTATGAACCATGGAGATAAGTTGCCGCCTTGGCCGAATCCTCATAGACCTCGTCATGGTGAGACCCATAGAAAGTCGTGGTCTCCATCCTCGAACTCCAGAGGTCTCCGTATACTATCAGCATACAACTTCTGCCTGCTTTGTGAAGTCTTTATCCGCTACTAGATGATTTGTACCTTCTCTGTGGTATCCCGAACCATCTCCAGTCCTATAAGTGCTGACTCCCTTGGGTCTGTCCAGCACAGTGGCGATATGCAAGGCCAACGAGACACGGCCTCAAAAGGTGCCATACCTATGGCGGAGTGATAGCGGTTGTTGGAGGAAAACTCTACTAAAAGAAAGTGATCCTCCCAACAGAGAATGAAGTCAAGGACACATGCACGGAGCATATCCTCGAGGGTATGAATGGTCCTCTCGGTATTACCATCTATCTGAGGATGGAAGGCGGTGCTCAGACGTAGCTGCATCTTGAATGCCTCATACAACCCCTGCCATAGCCAGGAAGTAAATCATGCGTCTCGGTGGGAGACAATTGACGAAGTTACTCCAATTAAACACACTATATATCACACATAGAGGTGTCTCAAGCTCTCTACTGAACCCTAATCTTTGATCGGTAGGAAGTGGGCCGACTTGTTGTGTCGGTTAACGATCACCCATATCCAATCGTGACTCCTAGATGTACATGGAAGACCCATCACGAATTCCTTGGATATCCCATACCACTTCCACTCTGGGACCTCTAAAGGCTGAACCAAGCCTGTTGGTACCTGGTGCTCTGCCTTCACTTGCTGACAAGTGAGGCAATGTGAGACAAACTCCACTACTCTTTCTTCATACCAGGCCACCATTTCTGTCGTCAAATGTCCTGATACATCTTCGCCACTCCTGGATGTACCACTAGAGGGGATTTGTGGAACTCCCTCAACACCTTCTCATGAAGTGAAACTGGTACCATGGTACATCCTCTTAAAAGGATGACGTGCTCCCCACCTTCAGAAAATCCATTAGGTTCATGCCCTATGGATATTTGAGCACATCGCGTCTTATAGTCATCATCTCCATGTTGTGCCTACCTAACTCGCTGAAGAAGTGGAGGACAGACTATAAGAGACTAAAGATAGGGTGCTCCATCGATATCCACAAAGGATATCTGAAAGGCAACTAGATGCTCTGTCACCTCTCCTATTATCCGAGTGCCTGTTCTTCAACTCAGGACATCCGCAACAACATTCCCTTTCCCAAGAGTATATACTCTCATGAAGTCATAATCCTAGAGGAACTCAATCCATCACCGTTGTCTCAGGTTCAGGTCCTTTTGATAGAAGATATACCTGAGACTCTTCTGATCAGAGTACATGGTAAAATGTTCACCCATCAAGTAGTGCTGCCACATCTTCAAGGCGAAGACCACTTCTTTGAACTCTAGTTTATTGGTAGTGCAGTTCTGCTCATGTTGTCTCATCTTCCGAGAACCATAAGTGATCACTGATCACTCCTACATCAGTACACACCTGAGTCTGGTCTTTGATGCGTCGCAGTAGACTACGTACCCGACACCTACTCTGGGAGCCTCAAGATGGGGGCACTAGTCACCCTCTACCTTAGATTATAAAAGATCTAATGGAATCTCTATGACCACACAAAGGGATTCCCTTCTTCTTCAAGGCTGAAAGTGGTGCTGCAACTCTGGAGAAATCTGGAACGAACCTCCGATAGTATTCAACCAAACCCCGGAAACTCCATACCTCCATCACACCCCTAGGTGGATCCCATGAATGTACCTCCTTGATCTTTGCTGGATCCATATAAACTCTAGCCTTCAAGATGATGTTTCCCCAAAAAGAGAACCTCTTGAATCCAAAACTGGCACTTCGAGAGCTAACCATAAAGTAGGTTCTATCAGAGTGTGTCCAGTACTTCCTGAAAATGGTAGGCATGGTCCTCCGCAGTAGTTGAGTAGATCAGAATGTCGTCGATGATGATTATGATAAGGTGATCGAGGTAAGATAGGAATATCCTATTCATGAGACCCATAAACACTGTTGAAGCATTCATTTATGCAGAAGGGCATAACTGAGAACTCATAGTCGCCATACCAACACCTGAAGGCTGTCTTCTACACATCATCCTGTCGAACTCTGAGCTGGTGATATCCTGATCTGAGGTCTATCTTCGAGAACCATCGTGCTCCCTTCAGCTGATCACAAAGGTCTTCAATACTCCGAAATAGGTACATGTTCTTTACAGTCACCTGGTTCAGGTGACAATAGTCATCAAAGAGCCTCATGCTTCCATTCTTCTTCTTGGCAAATAGAATCGGGGCTGCCCAGGGAGAAACACTGGGCCGGATGAATCCCTTCCCATGCAAGTCCTCAAGCTATACCCTCAGCTCGCGAAGCTCAGCGAGATCCATCCAATATGTTACATTAGATATCGGTGTCGTCCCAAGGTACATGTCAATGTAGAAGTCCACCTCTCTATGTGGATGTAGTCCTAGAACATCTTCAGGTAAATCATCTGCATACTAGTCCACCACTATAGGATAAGTCGGACTCTCCACATCAACTTCCCCGAGGCTGAGGCAAGCCAACTGGTGAGTGATCAGCTACACCCTCATTCGAGTAAGTCCGGCCTGTGCTACAAAGTTTCCCTTCTCACCAGTGATGGTGAACCTAGTCCCATCCGTGCAGACACACCTCATTTTACGCCTAATATAGTCAATCTAAGCATGGACTATAGATAACCAGTCTATACCCAAGATGGCGTCTTAAGGCCTCGACGTCGCGACGAGGAGATCCTAGCCGATGATATAAACTCCTTGAGTAAGCTCACATTTCCGGAACCAGTGCGTAATCATAGAGTCTTCTCCCTTCAGAGTCTCTAGACATAAGGATCGAGACAACGACTCCATCAAAATATCTGAGCTCCGAATGAGGGCAGTGGAAATTAAAGAATGACCGACACCTTTGTTTATAAGAACTATAGATAAGGTGGAATAGACCCAGATCATACCTAAAATCATCTTCGGAGTGCTAGGGTTGTATCCCTTATCTTCCTAAAGCTGAGATCCCCCATGTCCACCTACTCCCTGTAGTCGGGGTGGACCTCTTGGCGGTGGTGGCGTTAACACCTCGTAACGTCGACCACCGCCAGCTACTCGACCAGCTCCCCTTCCACCTCTGCATGCTACCTTTGGAATTCCTCGATCAAACCTCTACCATTTCCTAAGAGGTCCCTCAAATGTCTACGGATCATCAAAACGTCGGGTCGGATAGTCACAAGCCATGTGACCAACCCCGCCACATGTGTAACATTGTCCGCTCCGGGCATGACTGGATCTGTATCCACTACGGGTGCCCCCTGACAACTGATCCCGAGTCGTGTGGTCGTCCACCTATTGGTCTGGTCCTCTTGGACCTCTACATCAACTGTCTACTTCTAGATGCAGAAGACTCCGTAGCATGTCTACTAGTAGTGGGTCTCACTCCTGGAGACTTCTCAGCAACAAAACTCTCTATGAGGAGGGCTCTCTCAAACACTCCAGCCTGCGTCGGAATGCTGTGGGAGATAATCGAGGCTATGTTCTCATTCTTGATCCCCTGATCGAAGGTCCGGGCCCTAAAGAATGTGTCTCATACCATATTTGTGGAATAGCGCAAGAGGTCGGTGAACCTCACTGAGTAATGCGCTATAGTAATACGGCGCTGATACAGATGAAGTAGCTCCTATATCTGCACCTCAGGAAGGGTGGCTAGCACAAACTCCTCCTAGAACAGGCTCTCCAAATCTGAACAGAGCATCGTCACCTGATCGTGGACCTGGAGCATCATTCTCTACCATCTTCCTGAATGAGGCTAGTAGCAAGGATCACCATGAAGCCTGTTGGTGTCCCGACTAGCCTGAAGACTCTCGTCACAGCCTCCAGCCAATCCACATCCGCCTTTGGGTCTATCTCTCCCTGGAACCTGGGTTTCCTATAGCGCTGGAAGACATGCAGTGAGCTCAAGTGGTGTTAACCATCTACTGCTGTGACAGGGGGCATCAGTTTTCCCACGTGTGGTGGTACCATTGGTGCCTCCGTTGGAAATGGTCTCCACACTGAGGCCTCGTCGCTCGGCGGGCTATCAGTGCGTAGAACTCTCGGGGCTCTAACTGTTCATCTGTGGGGAGGCATCCTGAAAGAAACAGATGCGACATGTTCAAATGATTATACCTGGTTAGATGACCTGGGTGAGCTTACTTAAAGAAAAACATTTGAAACACAAAACCAATCAGTGTTTTCCTGAATTATGTTGGAAATCAGTAGTCAGGGTCCAAGTGTATGGATACATCGGCCGCCGTAGCAACACTAGACTCCCTAAACTGAAAACCACACTCGGTACCCTTAACAGTATTTCTTTATATGAATGAAATATCATAGTCCTAAGTTATGTAGTAGAACTGAATCCTCTAATATGAATTTTTCACGACCCATCCTTAGGGCCCGTTCCGTGACTACCCTAAGCCCCCCTTCAATAAGCTAGGGGCTGGATACTAGCACCAATGGCGTAAATCCCTAAGCTGGGAAGGATTTTCCTTTTTAAAAGAAAACATACACAATCAGAGTACACAAATCCAAGTAAAACTCTATGTAGAAACATTATAAAAAATATGTGATGGAAAGTAAAAGGGGCCCAAAATACAATCCCAACAGTAAAGTAGAAGGAAAAGACAAAACATGTAAAACAAAAACAAAAATAGCAGGAAGGTGTGTAGTAGCTCCTGGATCATCCACCACAGATCCTTCATAAAAGGTAGGTACATATAGCCACATCAGCACTCCACATCCGTCCGTCTCCTCCGAGTACAAACTCTTCGTGAGGTCCAGCTCTGGGTACTGTCCAGTCCTCGTACACTCTGCCTAGGTCAGCACTGTCCATCATCTGCCTCCAACACAAAGAGCTGCGGGCGTAGTCCATGCAGGGGTATGTATAACAATACTCAGAAGGGACATCAAGACCCTCAAGGTATCACAAAGTCCAACAAGGATAATCCACAATTTATGAATCAACAAATAACCATTACATAGTTATATTCTCATACATACACAAAATTTATCTAGTAACCTATATCAATCATGAGGAAAAAATCAAGTTCATTGACTCAGATCAAACTAGGATTTTCATTATCCAAATCACGTCTACTGGAGAACTCCTCCTCTATCAAGAACTATGGGCCTATCACGACCCCAAGGTGCTTCTCACTATCCTTGGACTACTGAGGTACACCTCCTGTCGAGTACTGCGGGTCTGCTGCCAACTACCAGGCAATTTCTATTGTGGGTCTGTCGCCAAATACTAGGAAATCCTCATAATAGCCTGCAGAGGTACTCCTCCTGTCGAGTACCATGGGTCTGCCGCCAACTACTTGGCGCTCTTCCGCCATTGATCTGCCGCAAAATACCAGGTGCTCCCCACTGGGCTAGTCGAATTGGTCAAGCAGTCATCAGGCCTATCAGCTACTAGGTCTCCGCACTTAGTCTGCTCGTCACTGGAAGGATCCTCTTCCCGAGCTACTGGTAAAAACTCAATCTGTAGCGAAGTATCATGTATAATTATCTCAAAGGTTCAACTCATCATAGGGGTCTCAGTGAAACAGACGGTGCATCAATCGGACGCCCGGTCTGTGAGTTATTAGCCTTTTAGTCCCGGGGGCCCGGTTTGTTTTATGTACGAAGTAACATGAACATATCTCAACTGTACCCCGAACTACCGTGAGGTATTCTCAAAGGGATGGCTTTGTTCCATGAATATCGGTGCTATTGACGGTTCGTCAAACGGACGCCGGTAGTCTGAGTTAGAGTGAATAGGTGTATTCGGGTCTGATGGGTCCTGGTCTGGTCCGACCCAGTTGGACCATCCCGACCCAACACTTGTCTGGACTAGGGTCTCACCCGGTCCGCGAGTCTGACCATGTCCGAAGGGGCGGCCCAGCCCGAAGGTACAGATTGAGTCAAAGGCGCGGCCCGACCAAAAGGCACGGCCCAACCCGTGGGGGCGGCCCGGTTCGCTGGCCCCGTGGCCCGGCTAGCCCCACCGTGGGGGTGGGGATGTGACAACCCCTAGTTTCTGAAGGAACTAGTGCTAGGAAATGGTTCGGTGAATCTCGTGGGACCCAAGAGGTCCTGCCTGTAGCACGCACGGGTGGCCGGGCCAGCCGTCCTCCCTCCCCTATCCGCCACGTCCTAAGGCCGCAGTCATGCTCTAGTGCGGCGTGACGATGTCGTGCCCGAATTCTCTACCATGGATCTCTTAGGGCATGGCCTCCTACTCATCTACACGGTGATATGGAGCCGTGCTCTTCATCTGACCACTGAAGCCCTCCTGGCAGCGACCCTTCCTCCCGGCGCGGTGTGATGACACCGCACCCCTCCAGCACGATCGGGGCCCACCTGGCGGCGGCTCGATTCTCTACGCGGCACAGCGGTGCCGCACCCTTGTGGTGACCTGGTGGAATTGCGCCACCACCTTCTTCACAGCTGTATCATTGGCGGTATCCGTGTGGACCGCCATTGTCGTCATCTAACAAGAACAAACCAAAGGTAGGGATGGAACATGTTTGTGCAGTCTGAGCCCTCCTCGTCATGGGGAACCAAAATCCAGAAATTTGAACGATGAAGAGAAGAGGTTTATACTCATATATAAAATTAACTCAAATCCCACTACCTCGCTTGTCATTGATCGTTGGCAATGTCAAGGAATGGCTGCGTCGATTCGTCGAAATCGGGAAGAGTCCGGGGTAGGAGACCGAGGAAGAAGTTTCGTCGGCGTTCTTCACAATCGGATCCTTCCTTCAATCCGGGTGAAGAAGGAAGAAGATGTTTGATGAAATTCTTCGTGTTCTTCGCGTTATTCACATTCTTCGTTGGAATAATGGTCCACCGTTGAGAGCTTTCTCCAAGGGTTGTCCAAGCATTACCAAATTTCCAAACAAAAATAATAGAGGAAAAGTCTATTATTTGTTGGCACAACAAAACAAAGAGTTGTGTTTAATTAAATGAGACAACTCATTTAATTAATTGGTGTGGAAAGGATTCAAAATTCGAATAGGGGAGATTTAGAAATAAATGAAGAGTGGGTTGGCACAATTATGTTGGAATTCCAAGAGTTACAAGGGGTTAAAGCCCATGTGGTCCCCATGTTATTTTTCCTACCAAGGGAGGTTATGTGCCGGTGGGCCCCACCACCATAACATATCATGGGTGGTTATGGTGTGGTGACACCCACCTACAACCACCACTTGGATATTTTAACTTCCAAAATAAAAATATACCACCTTTATTTTTATTTAAGATTATTCTTAAAAACTCCAAAAACTAACTTCCATTCTCTCTAGAACAGAACTGCGGTGAAGGTCTTACTAAGAAATCACCGACGCTACGAGCTCAAAGGTTCCCTCAGATTTCAATTCTGAGCACCGGTTTAGAATTTATAAAATCTCGCTCGTATGTTTACTGAACATACCCAAACAAAACATCAGAAATTTATTTTGGACTGACCGGGCCTCGGAATCAAGCACCGTCAGAAACTGTGGACTCGTATAATTCCCATGTATTTATGAAAAAAATTTCCATGGAAATTATGAGACATTAAAATCCATATCCTCTTAGACAACCCCCTCATCCAACACATCCCCCTAGACACCCAACCACACGCATGGACACCCCCAACCCCTTGGATAGCCCCTGCACCCCCTGGACACCACCCCACCCACTTTGACATCCCTCGCACCACCTTGGAAACCTCCAAACCCATTGAAAAGATCCTACACCCCCTAGAGACCAACCCCACCCCCTTTGACACCCCCAAGACACCACCACCCCACTGAACAGCCCACCCAACCTCCTGGACACCCCGACCCAGTTGGACAACCCCCACCCCTTTGGAAAACCCTGTACGCATAAACACACATGATATAACACACAAAAATCATAAACATGCATGATATCACTTCCATAGGTTTATTTTACCATAAATGAATTTTTAATCGTATAAATAAACATTATGAAACTTACCATGATATAAATAACTTTGAAAAATAACATATCCAAAACATAGTTTAGGGCATTGTGAAAAAAAACATAAAATGAGTCATGTGGTGCATACATGAGTTTTTTGAGTCGACCTGATAGACTGGATGATAATAAATATGAAGAATGATGTTGGAAAAACTAGACTGGAGGGTATGACTTTGAATAAACATTTCTAGGTTTTCCGCGTGAGAGAAACGACTCACAGGTCTCCCGAATGAAGAAAATAGAATGACTGAATTCGCGGTGTGATAAATCATTTAAAATATTTATCACATCGGTTGTTTAATAACAGATGTGATAAACTATTTTTTTCAATTTTTATACCGTCGGTTTTTTAATAACTGATGTAGATAAAAATTTATCACGTCATTTATAAAATAACCGACTAGAAAAATTTCACTTTATTACATCGGTTCATTTGATAACTAACATGATAAATTTCTGAGATTAGCTTTATCACGTCGGTTTTTTTATTTCTGATGTGATAAAGAACAAACAATTCCTTTATCATGTCAGTTATATTATTACCGACATGATAAAGGGTGCAAGATTTAATTTTCATGTATGTTATACCATAACAGATGTAAAAAAGCTAATCACCGTATATTTTACATCGGTTATAAAATAACAAATGTAAAAAAATGGATCATGATTGGTATATCACATCAGTTTTAAAATAACCAACATGATATATTTATTATTAAAGGTTTACATGTCGTTTATATAGAGCCGACGTGAAAAATGCTGATGTGTGAAAAGTATTTTCAATTACTAACCCTTGAATAGTCAAATTACATTGTTAAAAAATAAGGGATGTTCAAGATGTAGGATCGAAATAATGATGTAGATGCTCAATATACAAGAGGGGGGGGGGTGAATTGTATACTTTAAAAATTTCCTTTTGAACCTTTAAAGTTGATTACAAATAACTATTTTTTATTTAGTCAAGAAAAGCTCTAAGTTTAACAAAGTTAAACTAAGAAAATTCACAACACCTC
This sequence comes from Viscum album, assembly GCA_963277665.1. Lineage (NCBI taxonomy): Eukaryota > Viridiplantae > Streptophyta > Magnoliopsida > Santalales > Viscaceae > Viscum > Viscum album. The sequence goes on from OY728151.1 coordinate 1,895,215,364, forward strand.
TAACACCAATTGAAAAATATGAATATGGAATGATATTATTAACTTCAAATTATATGTACTTGCTTAAAACTAGACAGAGATTCCAAAAGTAGGTTCCGGAAATATGGATCCGGAAATTGAAACATAACTAAATATTACAATATGAGATTCTACCTTAAAGCATATAGAATCTAAATGAAACAGAGTACAAGTAGAAAAGTATAAAAAAGTTATACTTTCCTTACAATACAATATGAAGTAGAAACAAACAGGTAGTAAAACTACAAATAACAAACAATATCTCTTTTAACCCAAAGATAAGGGTATACAACAACCTTGGATAAAGGTCTCTTGATTTATACTTTCAAGCAAGTCTGTCTTACCCACACCAGGATAATCCCTCGATATGAAGATTGGAATCTCTGTCTTACTATCCCCGCAAGCCCTCAACTTCAAGGTAGTTGGAACCACTGTCTTCCTCAGCAAGGAAGCCCTCGAACTTTAAGGTAGTCGACACCTATGTATTCCTATCCTCAGAAGTCCTCGAGTGTAATCACCAACATTCGGAGTCGCACGAAGCAAAAACTGAACGAGCGGTTTAGTACGCACAAAGCATGTAAAGATTTCTCTCTCTAGAAATAACCTTAGTAGCATGTGGTCTCTAGATCGATCAACTTCATTGTGTTTTGAGCCCTTTCAAATGAGCTCCTATTTATAGGCTCGATCGACCTCATTTCCAACAGCCATATCTTCCTTAAAATCGGAGGGACCTGTACACGTGTCAATTTACCAACTGTTAGTCTATAACGGAATAGACGCCATCGTTTTATAACAGAACAAGTGTAACAGAAAGTATGACATCGTTTTATGTCTAACTCGAAAGTTCGGAGTGAAGGTTCGGAGTGTAAACAAAAATATTAAGGAGTAGACAAATTATAAAAGAGTAAGAAAAAAGAAAGTTTGGAGTCTAACCAAAAATAATATTCAGATTCTAAATAAATTCGGAGTGTATAATGCAAAGATGATCATATTCTGTTTAATAGATGAATTCGGAATGAGAATTCGGAATGGAAATTCCCCATCAAAATTCGTAATGAGAATTCATAATCAGGATTTGTCATTAGATTTCGGTGTCGATCTTCATGAGAGTTCGTATCCAGAATTTGGAGTGGAACTTTATTAGAGTTCATATCTAGAATTCGGAGGGGAACATCACTATAGTTCTCATACAGAATTCAAAGCCTAAAATAGAATTCTTCATATCAAAGTTTTAAAAGATTTCGAGAATACAGAAATGAATCTGATTCTTATACTTAAGAAAAATATGGATCCTTAAATAGTTTCTTCTTAGAGAGTTTTCATAAGTTCCTAAAGTTACATTGACCTAGTCTTCTATGCCATAACCAGGAATGATCTTCTATTTCACTTAGGCAAGGTAAATCTTGGCTCCTAATGTCTTCTAAATTTACGGTGTAAAACATTCTCTTGCCTATTGGATGAGAGAATAAATTCTTCCTTGGAATTGTGAACTAAGCACTTATTATTCCTAAAATTCACAAGGTATCATTCATCACATAACTGAATTATGATAATGAGGTTGTTCATAAGACCATTAACAAAAAGAACATTTGAAATCAAAGTTTTACATAGAAGAACAATATTACCAATACCAAAAATCTCTCCCATAGCATTATCTCCGAAAGTTACCTTTCCTCCTTTAGTTTTGATAATATTTTCAAAATAGATTTTGTTACCAGTCATGTGCTAGGAACATCCACTATCCATGTACCATGTGTTACTGCTGGAACTCTCTTTATATTCCTGAAATCAAGAAGATAATTAGGCTTTCGGAATCCAAACATGTTTGGATCCGAGATTTCCAGATAACAGAATTTTGGGTACCCACATCCTCTTAGAGAAATAAGCTTTGTGAAATCCTAGATATTCTGTTTTGTTTGAAGAAAAATTCATTTCCCAGTGACCACCACATTGAAACTTTGTACAAAATGGGGCATTTTGATGAACAAAATAATTGTTACTAAAAATTGGTTTTCCATGGGTATAACCAAATCCAGATTTATTTCTTAAAGGTCGTATTTGGGAATAAATTTTATCAAAATTTTCCTTACCATGGGTAATGTTTGATAAAAACTTCTTTAAGGAAAAAATTTTGGATTTGAGTTTTATAACCATGATTTTATCCCCAAAATCAATAGTTTTAGAACTAGAGCTAGGCTTGAAAACATTTTTCCTAGAAATTACTTTTTCTAACTCTTTAGAAAGTTTGTTCTTCTCAGAACTTACTTCCTCAAGATTTTTGGAAATACTTTCAAAATCATCATTTTTTCTATCAATATCTATAGAAAGATCTGATATTTCTTTCATAAGAATATTATTCATAGAGTTTTCCTTATCATGTTTCTTTTTGAGTTTGGAATTCTCAATTTCAAGAAGTTTATCAAACTTAGAAACATCTTCATAAGTAGGTAAAGTATTTTCTTCATCAGAAGAGGATTAATCATCTGAGGAGTTATAAAACATACAATAATAAGAATTTAAAGATACATTGGTCAATGATTCATCATTTCGTACCTTAGCCATAAAACAATGATTTTCAATAGGTAGTCTAGCTACAAGACCATGATTCTTCTATCCTGAAGATTCATAATCAGAAGATTTATCTAAAAAGTCACCAGCACTGGCACTCCAGGTGTCATTAGCTTTCAAGACTTTCTTAGCTTTGGATTTATAATACTTCTTTATGTTCCTGTCTGAATTCCTTTCTTTACTTTCTTTCTTTTTGAGCAAAGGGAAATCTGGTCTAATATTTCCGGCTCTCTTGTATTCATAACATGTGACTTCTCCATCTTTCCTATCATTCCTTTCATTTTTATTATACTTGGATTGGAAATTTCTTTGGCTAGATATCTTGTTCGTCCTTCGAGAAAGATTTTCTAACTAATTTTTAAAGACTTCACTCTCACTAGATTCAGATTGGAAAAAAACATTCTTAGACTTGGATCTGGTTACCCTCTCAGGAGTCTTAGCTTTTATTTGATTTGATGTTGTTGTAAAAGCAACAGTAACATTTCCATTTTTCTTCTTGATGTTATCAGCATCTCTCTTCATTCTGGTTTCATGTTGGAGAAGAGTTCAAAATAGCTCATCAAGAGAAATTTGAGTGACCTTCCTGTTCTCATCTATAGTTGTTCTCTTTGATTTCCACTGATTGAGCATAATATCAATTATCTTATCCACAAGTGCTTCATCATCTAACAGTTTCTCTCCCATAGACTGTAAACTGTTGACTATAGTCATGAATCTTTGTTGAACTTTACAAAGTGGTTCACCATAAGGAAAATTGAAGCCATGGTATTTAGCTCTAAGAATATCTCTCCTAGTCCTAATCACTTTAGTAGTTCCAAAGTGTGTAACCTCTAACTTCTTCCAGATACAATTAGCTGCTTCAAAAGAAGAAATTTGGCTATATATATTTATAGTCATTGAACAAAGTAAGGTATTGCATACCTTATAATTGAGTTGATACTCTTGCTTTTCCTGGTTAGTGAAAGTTCTAACTTCCTTATCAGGAATTTTATAATCTCCGGTAAGCATAAAAAAGGTGTCCACTCTAGTATTGATAACAAAAGTCTTCATTCAATCTCTCCATTACTCATAGTCATTACCATCAATGATTGGTGGTCTTATAGGATTTAGATTATCAATGGACCCAAAATTGATTCCTGCCATACTTAAAATAACCGTGGATAGACAAACTTGTTAGTATAAAAAAAGATTGTAATCACAAAGATCAGAATGACAACTCGTAATGACAATGTTCGGAATGACAAATTTCAGAATGAAAAATTTGGAATGACAATGAACTTTATAAGAAATTACGAAGAATAAATGAAAATGAACAAGAAAAACTTAAACGTGAGTATATGTATTTCAGAGACATTCTCTGATACCAATTTTAGGATCGAAATAATGATGTAGATGCTCAATATACAAGAGGGGGGGGGGGGTGAATTGTATACTTTAAAATTTTACTTTTGATCCTTTAAAGTTGATTACGAATAACTATGTTTTCCTTATACAAGGAATGTTCTAAGTTTAACAATGTTAAACTAAGAAAATTCACAACACCTCAAACACTAATTGAAAAATCCGGATAAGGAATGAAGTTATAAACTTCAAGTTCTATGTAATTGCTTAAAACTAGAAAGAGATTTTGAAAGTAGGTTCCGAAAATATGGATCTGGAAATTGAAACATAGCTAATGATTACAATTTGAGATTCTACCTTAAAGTGTATATAATCTAAATGAAATAGAGTACAAGTAGGGAAGTATAAGAAAGTTATACTTTCCTTAAAATATAATATGCAGCGGAAACAAACAGGTTGTAAAACTACAAATAACAAACAATAACTCTTTTAACCCAAAGAGAAGGGTATCCAACAACCTTGGATAAAGGTCTCTTGATTTATACTTTCAATAATGTCTGTCTTACCCACACTAGGATAAGCCCTCGATTCGAAGATCGGATTCTCTGTCTTGCTATCCCCGCAATCCCTCAACCTCAAGGTAGTTGGAACCTCTGTCTTCATCAGCAAGGAATCCCTCGAACGTTAATGTATTCGGCAGCTCTGTCTTTCTATCCTCCGAAGTCCTCGAATGTAATCACCAACACTCGGAGTCGCACGAACCAAAAACTGAACGAGCGGTTCAGTACGCACAAAGCATGAAATGATTTCTCTCACTAGAAATCACCTTAGTAGCATGTGGTCTCTAGATTGATCAACTTCATTTTGTTTTGAGCTCTTTCAAATGAGCTCCTATTTATAGGCTCGTTCGACCTCCTTTCCAACGGCCATATCTTCCATAAAAATCTGAGGGACCTGTACACGTGTCACTTAACCAACGGTTAGTTTATAACGTAATAGACGACATTGTTTTATAACAAAACAAGTGTAATGGAATGTACGACATTGTTTTAAGTCTAACTCAAAAGTTCGGAGTGAAGGTTCGGAGTGGAAACAAAAATATTAAAGAGTAGACAAATTATAAAAGTGTAAGAAAAAAGAAAGTTCGGAGTCTAACCAAAAATAATATTTGGAGTCTAAATAAATTCGGAGTGTATAAAGCAAAGATGATCATATTCTGTTTAATAGGTGAATTCGGAATGAGAATTCGGAATGGAAATTATCCATCAGAATTCGTAATGAGAATTCGTAATCAGGATTTTTCATTAGATTTTGGTGTCGATCCTCATGAGAGTTCGTATCCAGAATTCGGAGTGGATCTTTATTAGAGTTTGTATCCAGAATTTGGAGTGGAACTTTATTACATTTCTCATCCAGAATTCGGAGCCTAAAACAGAATGCTTCATATCAAAGTTCTAAATGATTCCGAGAATATAGATATGAATCTGATTCTTATACTTAAGAAAAATATGGATATAGATAATGAAAATATGATAAGAATAATTTTCCTTATAAAAGTGATTTTCCTTATAAAAGAGATTTTCCTTATAAAATCAATATTCCTTATAAAAGCAATTTTCCTTATAAAAGAGATTTTCCTTATAAAAGCAATTTTCCTTATAAAAGAAATTTTCATTATAAAAGCAATTTTCCTTATAAAAGAGATTTTCCTTATAAAAGAAATTTTCCTTATAGGTATGGTGTTTATGATTTTCAAAACAAGAAGGAATGGAAAAGTCATAAGGAAAACCTTATTGACTCAACAATCTCCCCCTTTTTGGAAAGCACAAACATCCTTACGAAAAAGAAAGACTAAGAGAAAAAACATTAAGGATTATCTCCCTTTGCCTATGGATGTTGATGAATACGACTAACTCCCCATTAGGCTTTGAAACTCTAAGGATTATATTCTATATTTCCAGAATGGTATTAATAATAAGAATGTCTTCTTTAATGAAAAAACTCCCCCTTAGATAAACTCTATTAGAGTTATTTTCCTTTCTCCACCTTTGTAAAGGTTATTTTTCCTTTTCCACCTTTTTAGGGTTATTTTTCCTTCGCCCCCTTTGTGATTTTCAAAAAGAATTCTAGGGAATGGAAAATATAACAAAGTACCTAAAAAATCAGTTACAGTAACAAAAGAGACAAGAAAGCAAGATTTTCATTAAGTTTGAAAGATTAAAAACAAAGAGGCTAAGATACAACAAAAGATCTTATTTGTCTATTTTGGATCTTTTTTCCTTCTCCATGAGACCCTTGAAAATAATCATTATCTTCTTCAAGTCTTTGTGGTCTTCCTCGGCTTGCATCTCTAACACAAATATTCTTTCACTTTGAGCTTCAATCTTTTCTTCCTGAGCTTTGAAAACATGTACTTGCTTTAACAACTTCTCTTAAATCTCAATCCGACGATCCCTTTCCTTCCTCCAGTTTTGAGCAAAAAAAATCAGCTTCCCATTCAGATCTCTATCTTGTTGAATCCATGAATTCTTCTCAGCTTTCAACATTTCATCAAAGGAAGAAGTGAGATTATTTAGCGTCATGTCTTCTGTCTCAAATGCATCTTTAACATTATCTTGAAAATCATCTAGGAGCCTCATCTCTTCTACAGTTTTCCTCGACCAACTAGTCATTTTCTTACAAGACCTTTTGTAGGCTTCATAGCCGACGAAAAATGTTTTGAACTGAGCCTCCATATCAGCACATTTGTCCATAACCATGGATACATAGTCTGTTTTCTGATTCAATGTATGATGGAGCATCTGGCATCTTGAATCAATACTTGAGAAGGTCGGAACAGAGATTGATGAAGATCAGAACGACCTTAAATCGGAGAGGCAGAGCTTCGGGATGCTGGAGCTTGAAAAACCGATGTGGGACAACCATTTGGGGTCCCCTTTAAAAAGGAAACGATATGACAGTTCATCTTACTCGGTTGAAAACCAATTCTAAAGAAAACTTGAATCCGATCATTTGATGTTTTTTTAAAACAACGATTTAAGGAAACTAGAATCCGAAAAAAAGATATAATAAAACAGTAGCTAGTAAACTATGATTACGAAAACTTGAGTAAGGAAATCATACCTTTCGGATTGGCTTAGGAGGATTCTTCATAATGGGTAATATTCTTCTTGAAGAGAAAAAAAAGAAAAAAATTTGACTACAAAAAATCTTTACTACGAAAAGACATAGTTCACAAAATTCTATATGAAAAACTCAACAAAGAAAACAAAAATTAATTACAATATTTTAAACATGAAAATTTCTTTACAAAAGTGTGAATAAAAAAAGCTCATTATGAAAGTCTCGGTATGAAAATATCATTACGGAAACACCAGTACAAAATTTTCCATTCTGGAAGTTTTCAATACAAAAATTTCCATTCCAGAAGATTTCTACACGAAAATATCCATTCTGGAAAATATCAGTTCCAGAAATTCCCATTCTGGAAATTTTGTTCCGAAACATTTGAAAAACTAACTTTGAATGAAAATTTAGTTACTCTAACAATCAAATTTACTCCCCCTATGAAATGGAGTCTATTACTGTAAGGAGACTTTTTCAACAGAAAGTTAATTAAGAAAGATTACCTTCCGGTTATCATTCTTAACTTCTGTTTAATGTATTCAAATCTATCAGAAGCCAAAGATTTTGTGAAAATATCTGCATTTTGATCTTTCATTCTGATAATTTGAAGAATAATATCTCCTTTTAGTGTGTGATCCATAAGAAAGTGATGCCTAATATCTATGTGTTTTGCACGTGAGTGATGTGCAGGGGTCTTACTTAGGGAAATGGAACTTGTGTTATCACACAACATTTGAGTTTTAGCAAAACTCAAACCCTAGACTATGAGTGTGTGTTGCATCCACAACACTTGAGCACAACAATATCCAGCTGCTATATATTCAGCTTCAGTAGTGGAAGGTGCTACAGAATGTTTCTTCTTGCAAGACCAAGAAACTAGGGATTCTCCTAAGAAATGAAAAGTTCCGGATGTACTTTTTCTATCCATTCTACATAATCCAAAGTCAGCATCAGAAAATATCTTTAGAACAAAATAACTTCCAGAAATATAAAATAATCCCAGATCCATGGTTCCCTTAAGGTAGCGAAAAATTCATTTTACTACCTTTAAGTGGGATTCCTTAGGATTGGATTGATATCTTGCACATAAGCATACAGAGAACATTAAGTCTGGTCGACTAGCTGTTATGTGAAGTAAACTTCCTATCATACCTCTAAAAGATGTTTGATCTACTGGTTTCCCAGCTTCATCAAGATCTAAAGAGTTTTAGGTACCAATGGGAGTACTTATACTTTTAGTGTTGTCATAACCATACTTTTTTAGAAGATCTTTAATATACATATGTTGATATATATAGATTCCTTCGGGTTTTTGAGAAATTTTAAAACCAAGGAAAAAAGTTAACTCACCCATCATACTAATTGAAAACTCAGATTTCATTATAATTGCATAAGTGTTGGTTAAGGATTGCTGAGTTTATCCAAATATGATGTCATCAACATAAATTTAAACAATCAAAACATTTTTCTTATCATTCTTCATAAAAAGGGTTGGATATTAATTTCCCTTAACATAGATATTTTGAAGCAAAAAACCCATGAGTCTATCATACCATACTCGTGGGGCTTGTATAAGAACATATAGAGCTTTGGTAAGTCTAAAAACATGATCAGGATGTTTTTGATCTTCAAAGCCAGGAGGTTGTTCAACAAAAAATACCTCTTGAACATAACCGTTAAGAAAAGTACATTTTACATCCATTTGAAAATGTTTAAAATTAAAGAATGCTGCAAAGGAAAGTAGAATACAGATAGATTCAAGTCTAGCTACTGGAGCATAGGTTTCTTCATTGTCTATTCCCTCTTGCTGATTATAGCTTTTAGCAACAAGTCTAGCTTTATTTCTTACTATGACACCATTTTCATCACATTTATTCCTGAAGACCCACTTTACTACAATAACAGAAGTTTCCTTAGGTGTTTCAACCAAGATCTAGACTTTGTTCCGTTCAAATTCATTTAGATCATCTTGCATAGCTTTGATCCAATCATCATCACCTAAACCTTCATCAGTGCTTTTTGGTTCTAATTGGGAAAGAAATGCTAGGTGATCTATTTCATTTCTTAAGGAACTTCTCGTTCTTGCAGGTTGATTTACATCACCAATGATACTGTCAATGGGACGATTCTTAAGAAACACTTGATTTGTGTTTTGAAAAGCATGTTCATCAACATTGGGTAGAAAATCTTATGGGGTAAATGTTTCAAAAGTGTCTTCTTGAACATTTTCCTTATCAGAAGGATCTTCTATCAAAGGTTGACAATCAGTTTTTTAAAACACATATGAGGATGTAGGTTGGGATAGTTTAAAAACAAAAGGACCAGACTCATCAAATTTTACATGCACTGTTTCTTCAACAGAACAAGTATTTTTATTAAAAACTCTATAAGCCTTAGAAGTTCTGGAATAACCTATGAAAATTCCTTCATCAGATTTTGGTGTGAATTTATGTTTATTATCTTTAGTATTCAAAATGGATACTTTTCAACCAAAAACCTTGAAGTAGAATTGTCTTGGTTTTCTACCATTCCATAACTCAAAAAGAGTTTTATTAAGAAAAGGTCTAATCAAAACTCGATTTATAGTATAGAAAACAGTACTTATAGCTTCAGCCCAGAAATTTCTAGCTATAGAATATTCACTCAACATGGTTCTAGTTATCTCTTGAAGAATTCTATTTCTTCTCTCAACTACACCATTTTTCTGAGAAGTTCTATGTGCTGAAAAATTGTGAGTAATACCTTTTCTACAACAAAAAGTTTCAAAATCAGAATTTTGAAATTCTCCTCCATGATCACTATGAATAGTATTCAATGGAAGGTTTTTCTCATTTTTAAGTTGAGCTATAAAACTTTTGAAATAAGAAAAATCTTCAGACTTCTTTTCTAGAATATAAACCCAAGTAAATCTAGTGTAATCATCAACTAGAACAAACACATAGTATTTGCCTCCAATACTTCCAGTTTGTGTTGGACCAAAAATATCCATGTGCACTAACTGAAATGCATCTGTTGTTGAGACTTCACCGATTGATTTAAAACTCGATTTATGTTTCTTTCAATATTGACAAGGATAAAAAACTTTATAAGAATCAAATCTAAGCTCTGGTAGATCCATAACTAGTTTCTTCTTAGACAGTTTGCATAAGTTCCTAAGGTTACAGTGATCTAGTCTTCTATGCCATAACCAGGAATGATCTTCCATTTTACTTAGGCAAGGTAAATATTGGCTCCTGAGGTCTTCTAAATTTAAGGTGTATAACATTCTCTTGCCTACTGGATGAGAGAATAAATTCACCCTTGGAATTGTGAACTAAGCAATTATCATTCCTAAAATTCACAAGGTATGCTTAATAACATAACTGACTTATGATAATGAGGTTGTGCTTAAGACCGTTAACAAAAACAACATTTGGAATCAATGTTTTACCTAGAAGAACAATATTACCAATACCAACAATCTCTCTCGTAGCATTATCTATGAAAGTTACCTTTCCTCCTTTCATTTTGATAATGTTTTCAAAATAGATTTTGTTTCTAGTCATGTGCCGGGAACATCCACTATCTGTGTACCATGTGTTACTGCTGGAACTCTCTTTATTTTTCTAAAACCAAGAAGATAATTATGCTTTCGGAATCCAAACATGTTTGGATCTGAGATTTCTAGATAACAAAATTTTGGGTACCCACATCTTCTTAGATAAATAAGCTTTGTGAAATCCTAGATATTGGGTTCTGTTTAAAGAAAAATTCTTTTCCCAGTGACCACCACCTTGACACTTGGTACAAAATGGGGCTCTTTGAGGATTAAAATAATTGTTACTAAAAATTGGTTTTGCATGGGTATAACCAAATCCAAATTTATTTCATAAAGGTCGTATTTGGGAATAAATTTTATCAAAATTTTCCTTACCATGGGTAATGTTTGATAAACACTTATTTAAGGAAAAAATTTCAGAGTTGAGTTTTATAACCAAGTTTTTATCCCCAAAATCAATAGTTTTAGAACTAGAGATAGGCTCGAAAACATTTTTCTTAGAAATTACTTTTTCTAAATCTTTAGAATGTTTGCTCTTCTCAGAACATACTTCCTCAAGATTTTTTGAAATACTTTCAAAATCATCATTTTTTCTATAAGGATCTTTAGAAAGATCTGATATTTCATTCGTAAGAATATTATTCCTAGAGCTTTCTTTATCATGTTTCTTATTGAGTTTGGAATTCTCAATTTCAGGAAGTTCAGCAAACCTAGAAACTTCTTCATAAGTAGGTAAAGAATTTTCTTCATCAGAAAAGGATTCTTCATCTGAGGAGTTATAAAACATACAATCATTAGAATTTAAAGATACATTGGTCAATGATTCAGCATTTCGTACCGTAGCCATAAAACAATGATTGTAAATAGGTAGTCTGGCTACAAGACGAAGATTCTTCTATCCTAAAGATTCATAATCAGAAGATTCATCTGAAATGTCACCACCACTGGCACTCCAGGTGTCATTAGCTTTCAATACTTTCTTAGCTTTGGATTTATAATACTTCTTTCTGTTCCTGTCTGAATTCCTTTCTTTACATTCTTTCTTTTTGAGCAAAGGGAAATCTGGTGTAATATTTCGGGGTCTCTTGTATTCATAACATATGACTTCTCCATCTTTCCTATCTTTCCTTTCATTATTCTTATAGATGGATTGGAAATTTCTTTGGATAGCTATCTTGTTCATCCTTCGAGCAAGATTTTCTAACTAATTTTCAGAGACTTCACTCTCACTAGATTCGGATTGGAAAATAACATTCTTAGACATGGATCCGGTTACCCTCTCAGAAGTCTTACCTTTCATTTGATTTGATGTTGTTGTAAAAGAAATAGTACCATTTCTGTTTTTCTTGTTGATGTTATCAGCATCTCTCTTCATTCTGGTTTCATGTTGGAGAAGAGTTCAAAATAGCTCATCAAGAGAAATTTGAGTGACCTTCCTGTTCTCATCTATAGCTGTTCTCTTTGATTCCCACTCACTGGGCATAATATCAATTATCTTATCCACAAGTGATTCATCATCTAACAATTTCTCTCCCATAGACTGTAAACTATTGACTATAGTCATGAATCTCTGTTGAACATTACAATTGGTTCACCATAAGGAGAATTGAAGCCCTGGTATTCAGCTCTAAGCATAGCTCTCGTAGTCTCAATCACTTTAGAAGTTCCAAAGTGTGTAACCTCTAACTTCTTCCAGATACAATTAGCTGCTTCAAAATAAGAAATTTGGCTATATATATTTCTAGTCATTGAACAAAGTAAGGTATTGCGTACCTTATAATTGAGTTGATACTCTTTCTTTTCCTGGTTAGTGAAAGTTCTAACTTCCTTATCAGGAATTTTATAATCTCTAGTAAGCATAAGAAAGTTGTCCACTCCAGTATTGATAAAAAAAGTCTTCATTCGATCTCTCCAGTACTCATAGTCATTACCATAAAAGATTGGTGGTTTTATAGGATTTAGATTATCAATGAAGCCAACATTGATTCCTGCCACACTTTAAATAACCATGGATACACAAACTTGTTAGTAGAAATAGTTCTTAATCACAAAGATCGGAATGACAATTCGTAATGACAAAGTTCAGAATGACAAAGTTTGGAATGACAAATTCGGAATGACAATGAACTTTCTAAGCAAGTATGAAGAATAAAGGAAAATGAACAAGAAAAACTTAAACATGAGTATAAGAATTTCAGAGAACTGCTATGATACCAATTTTAGGATCGAAATAATGATGTAGATTCTCAATATACAAGAGGGGGGGTGAATTGTATACTTTAAAATTTTCCTTTTGAAACTTTAAAGTTGATTACGAATAACTATGTTTTTCTTATACAAGGAACGTTCTATGTTTAACAAAGTTAAAATAAGCAAATTCACAACACCTCTAACACCAATTGAAAAATATGAATAAGGAATGAAGTTATAAACATCATGTTCTATGTACTTGCTTAAAACTAGAAAGAGATTCCGAAAGTAGGTTCCAGAAATATGGATCCAGAAATTGAAACATAACTAATGATTACAATATGAGATTCTACATTAAAGTGTATAGAATCTAAATGAAATAGAGTACAAGTAGGGAAGTATAAGAAAGTTATACTTTCCTTACAATATAATATGCTGCGGAAACAAACAGGTAGTAAAACTACAAATAATAAACAATAACTCTTTTAACCAATAGAGAAGGGTATCAAACAACCTTGGATAAAGGTATATTGATTTACACATTCAAGGATGTCTGTCTTACCCACACCAGGATAAGCCGTCGATATGAAGATCGAAATCTCTGTCTTGCTATCCCCACAAGCCCTCAACTTCAAGATAGTTAGAACCTCTGTCTTCCTCAGCAAGGAAGCCCACGAACTTTAATGTAGTCGGCAACTCTGTCTTCCTATCCTCAAAAGTCCTCGAATTTAATCACCAACATTCGGAGTCGCACGAAGCAAAAACTGAATGAGCGGTTCAGTACGCACAGAGAATGAAATGATTTCTCTCACTAGAAATCACCTTAGTATCATGTGGTCTCTAGATCGATCAACTTCATTGTGTTTTGAGCTCTTTCAAATGAGTTCCTATTTATAGGCTCGTTCGACCTCCTTTCCAATGACCATATCATCCTTAAAATTCGGAGGGACCTGTACACGTGTCACTTAACCAACGGTTAGTTTATAACGGAATAGAAGACATCATTTTATAACAAAACAAGTGTAACAAAAAGTACGACATCGTTTTAAGTCTAACTCAAAAGTTCGGAGTGAAGGTTCAGAGTGTAATCAAAAATATTAAAGAGTAGAAAAATTATAAAAGAGTAAGAAAAAAGAAAGATCAGAGTCTAACCCAAAATAATATTCGGAGTCTAAATAAATTCGGAGTGTATAAAGAAAAGATGATCAGATTCTGTTTAATAGGTGAATTCAGAATGAGAATTCGGAATAGAAATTCACCATCAGAATTCGTAATGAGAATTCGTAATCAGGAATTGTCATTAGATTTTGGTGTCGATCTTCATGAGAGTTCGTATCCAGAATTCGGAGTGGAACATTATTAGAGTTCATATCCAGAATTCGAAGTGGAGCTTCACTATAGTTCTCATCCAGAATTCAGAGCCTAAAACAGAATTCTTCATATCAAAGTTTTAAACGATCCCGAGAATATTGAAATGAATCCGATTCTTATACTTAAGAAAAATATGGATATAGATAATGAAAATATAATAAGAATAATTTTCCTTATAAAAGTGATTTTCCTTATAAAAGTGATCTTCCTTATTAAAGAAATTTTCCTTATAAAAGCAATTTTCCTTATAAAAGTGATTTTCCTTATAAAAGCAATATTCCTTATAAAAGAAATTTTCCATATAAAATCAATTTTCCTTATAAAAGCGATTTTCCTTATAAAAGAAATTTTCCTTATAGATAAGGTGTTTGTGATTTTCAAAACAAGAAGGAATGGAAAAGTCATTAGGAAAACCTTTTTGACTCAATAAAAGAAAGTTCCCTTCTGATAACATATAAAAGGGGACACATTAACCCAATCATAACATGGAAACTACATTTAATTTTTTTCAAGCACAATAAATTTTTTTCCACCTATAATAATCTATCTATTTTAAAATCATCTAGTCTAATTTATTTATCACAATACATTCTTTTCCATGGACACATTAAAGAGAGTTTTAAAGGTTCCAAAGTGAGTATTATATAATCCATGGATTTTCATTATTATTCATTCCCTTTAAATACGACCATTTCCATAAATGAATAAAAATTTAAGTATAATGATTATATTTTTTATTATTTTTATAGAAATTTATGTAGTATTATTTATTCACTCACATCCACTTAAAAATAAAAAGGAACCCAAATAGTGCATTGTGCAGAATATCATAACTACAGAGTAATGTTTTAGGAATATAAATTTCAATATTTATTCAAACCAATTAAAATATGATAAAAATATTAAAATAAATCTAATTATCTAATTATTCTTGTATTATATTGGAAATAATTCAAAATAAACACTTTCATACCAAATCCCAACCATCGAGATATATTGTGTTCATGTTTGAATTGGTTTAATTTCTAACTAGAGCACTGATATTAAAATATCTTATAGATTAATTTGGGAACACTATACTAATTTTACTAATCATTAATAATATATTCATAATTATTTTATTGCTATTTGTTGATTATATTAATTTTAACTTACATTTAATATATATTTTTTTCAGTTCCAAAATTACAGAATGAAGATGACCCCGATTCAATTTTCACACAATAATTAAAAAAATATAATATATAAATATCATATGATTATGAATAATCTATATTAATTGAAATATAGATGAATATGGGTCCTTATAATGCATATTGTAACCTTTTTTATTATTCATGTATTTTGGATCATGCACAAATCAAATTTGGAACATTGTTGGGGTATGGTCTAACATTATTTTATACCATTGAGTTAAATACATTCTCATCGAGCACAACTTCCCAATTGATAATTTATTCTAATGTATACGTAATTTTTATTGTACATACACCTCTTTTTCTAGGGTTCTACATTAATTTCTTATAACCCCACTATCAAATAATTCTTAACAAAAAAATTTATTTGATGTAAGTATTTCCTATCATAAATTTCACCCATTTAGATATATTTATTATTAAAATTATTATTTTCATTAAAATATTAAAAATAATACCCCATTTAAAATTTTTATTTTTAATATTTCATTATTCATGTTATTTAATTTTATGTTTCAAATTATATCCTTTAAGGGGTTATGAGTTGAATGATTATAAAATTTTAAGGGTTATTTTCATAAAATTTCAATTCGAGGAGTCATGCTTACTTTATACACCTTGTATTTCTGCACACATGGTACATACATCCCCTTTAATATTTTATATTAATATCTATAAAATATATTAGTTATTTTATATTCCCTTTGAAATTATACCAATCAATTGGTCTGGATTTGACAATTTCTAAATCCAAAGGTGTTATTTGTCAATATGTTCTATTATATTTGACATATTTAGTATTGTGAACCATATATTATTTTTGTATGGTTTATTCTCATCCTTATTTCCTTAATTTATATTTAATATATTTCATTTAATTACATTTTTATTTTTTCATCCCTATAATGCTATTTTTATCTTTATGTTACCATTACTGTAAGAGTGTTTTCATCTCAATTTTTATGCACTAAGATAATATTTTTATTCTGAAATTTCCATATTTTTTGGGGTATATTTTATTAATATATTAATTTTAATATCCTATTATACTATTTTTCATTTCATTATAACAATAATAAAAATCTATAACTAATTGTTTCATGTAAAATCATCATCTATATTTATGCAAAAAAATTCATCCAGTACCTTTCCTCCATTAACATTATATATTTCCATCCTTTTATTAAAGGGTGGAAAACAAGATTCCATATGGTGATTTATTTGAGACATATTGAAAATTAGTATAATAATTATTATGATATAAATTATTATTGATTAATCAGGAATGTTGATTGTGTATTGTTTAATCATCCACCTTATTCTTATGGATGGTTAATGATTATGTAATCCCATTTATGAAGAAGGAGAAAATTACTATCATTCCATTTGATTGTAGCAAAATATTGATGAATATTGATTCATAAGAGAAATTAATCATGCACTATATCAATATTAATATAATTCAAATATTGGATGAATTGAACATAAATAAGTAGTGGATGAGGTTAAGATTATATACCGACATGATGCATTGTTTGGTATTTTAAAAATAGTTATAGGTATTTATTTATTTCACATACAATACAAAAATGATTTCTTCTTTACGACTCTGATGAAAATAATAATGTCTTCTATGTGACCATAAAAGAAATTAATGGTTTCGGTAAGGCCTTGATAGTAATAAAAAATTTACTATAGTATGCATTACATTATTGAGAATTCATTACTTGTTATCCATGTTTTTATTTATATTTTTAACCATTGATTTTTTTCAACCCTTAATGATCAATTTCATGAATCAATATGATTATTAATTTTTTCCTACAATATTATTCTTTCATATAATTTAACACGATATCTTATGATATTTTTTTCTTATTGAGAATTTGATATTGACCATCTTATATTTGCATTAATCGAGTTTATTAATTAATGTTTTACGTAATATATATATATATATTTTAAAATATATTTTTTAGAAATTTTGTTGGATATTTTTTAGAATTAATATTGGCAGTTTTTTTTTCTTATATTGGAGAACAAATTCTTTTTTTTATGTTAAAGGCCTGTGATTTTTTTAGTAAATCATTTTTATTACTGTATATAACCTGAAACATAAAGGGTCCTTCACATGTTTGTGGGTAATTTTTTTCTTAGAATTGTAATTATAGTTGGTTAAAATCATATAACATTTGTTTATTTCATTTTCAATATGTAATGACATAGTTTTTTTCATATAATTGTGTGAGTGTGGGTCTTAGGCATCAAAATAATATCTCTCTTTTGATTTGTAATGTATACCATTAATATCTTACTATTTGAATTTTATCATACCCATATAAATAGTTTATAATAATCAAAACTCTAAAACTTTTACTTTGAAATGAAATTATTTACTATTAAATATGTTTTGTTAATATAAATATATGAAATAAGAGTAAATAATATAACTTTAATAGAATTTACCATAGACATTTGTATTTTCCAATTTATAAAAATATTATTCCAAATAATCTTCTGTCATGAATTAATCATTATAACCAAATTCCACAATCAAAAGTGATTTTCCATACATATTTTTCCCTTGATTTAGTCACCAAGTTATAATAAAAGTATTCATATACACCTTTTACACATTAAAAAGGAATTATAAGTTAATTATAATTTTTAGTCATCCACCATCAGATATAATATAAAAATACAAATACTCCAACAAGTAAGGGAGTGATCATAGAAAATTGATATTTTTCTATATTTTTCCAACTATATATAGCTGTTTGAACTTGGGGGGTTTATCATAATATTCTAAAAGTCATATATTTAATGTCCCATGATTTTTATATCAACAACATTTTCCTTGATTGAGAAATTATTGGATATATTTTTATTGAATAATCATATTAAATAATCACTTATTTCTATTCTTTTTTATATTTTTATTGTTTTATATTTAATATGAATAAACATTGTAATTACAATGTGAATGGATTAATTTTAAAAATTTATCGATTTATTTAGGATAAAATTATTTTTGACATAATCCATTAGTGGGTATTTTTTTCAATTATAAATTAATAGGATGCTATACATTCTTGGATAATTTTTTATTCATTTCCTATTTAATGTGATTTTTTATAATTTAGGTATTTATATTCTCTGATGGAACTGGTCTGGAAAAACAATTATAGAGATTTTCTAGATAATACTATATAGGATACATTATGTGGTGTAACTCAAATCACAAAGAAACATATTGATGCTTCAAAACTATGTTCACTATTTGTTGAAAAACTAATTTGGCATATGTTTTATGTTCACGAAAATAGATAATCTATAATTATATATGATTATCATAGGTGATTTTCTATTTATGATCCACCATTTACAACATTTTTTTGGGAGACTTTATATATATATTTATGCTTCTTACTCTATGGTAAAATTTAAAATAGCACTTATACATATCAGAGGATTTTTGGTTATCAATTTATCTTATTTGTGATACTCAACTTTTTAGAAATTGGTTTAATATTGAATAAAAAAAGTATTTCTATTTTGGGAATGAATGGAGTGCACTTGAAGGAACATTAATGATTGTTTTTTCATTAAATGGAATATCCCCATTTTCATATGGAAAGAATTTACCCATTTTAACCTTGATTTTTTTGTCATATAGTGTTTCTGATGATTTAAAACGGTGAGGAAAGCTGCTTTTATTAGTAATATTATTATTCAAGGGGAGGTTTAAATTAGAGGAATTTGGATTATTTGGAGGTTTCTAGAGTGAAAATAAAAATCCAAAATCTATTTTGGAGATGGATTTTGGATATTATATAGGCATACTTGACATATTATATACCAAATTATTTTATAATAGATTATGAAAATGGATTACAATTCCTTGGAATTTTAAGGTCTAGGTTGGATGGAATGATAATATCATATCTATTACAAAGTCATCGATTTACTTTTATACTAAATATATAACCTCACCCACATAGACCCAAGCCCCTTTCAATATGTTTCAAAAAATGAAAATTATTTGAAACGTCCTTGTAACTATAATCACTTGAGTATATCTTCAACACTCTATTCTCGAGCTCCATGTGCACCAGTAATATAGCCCCATGCATCCTCGTTCATCCTTATACAGTTCCATAGAAAGAACCCATGATACCCAATATAAATTTTACTTTTTATGAGTTTGTATAAGATATATATATACTACATAAATTCCTTTGTATAAATTTTGGTTTTTGTTTCTTATTGATGATAACATCAACATAGTAAATCAATCTATATACGACCTACTCACATACATGTTGCATTAATGAAACTCATGTAATAAACCCCGACATTTTATCTTACCTGTTCTTCTCAACGTATGAGGCTTTCCACAGAACCTCCATATTTTCGAAAACCCGTACTACAAAAAATTTGAAAATATTTGGTTCTATCATTAATTTGGGTTAAAAAACATTGATAATGAATATAAAATAAACAATTCTAACTAAAAGAAAAGAAAATTGTATCCTATATTAGTAATAAAAAAGAAATGAAATTTTTTTACCTCCATTAACAGTTTTGTTAGCCTAAATAAATAGCTCATTTATGTATTCTTTTGTCTGGTTTAATAAATGGAACCCTACAAAATATAATTTATATATACATATTTATATATTAATTAATTTCATTGTAAACCTAAAAGTATATATATAAATAATATATATATATATATATCGTTAAATATAAAATATGATATATTATACATCCATCACCAAGGAATGTACACAGAAAACCCACAACTCCCAAGACTCCAACATTGGTGATCCAAACACAGAGCATATATATATGTGTGTGTGTGTGTGTGTGTTTGTGTTTGTGTGTGTGCATTATTTGAATAACATTAATTATATATATTTTTAAAAATATTATATTTAATTAAATTATAATAACAAAATTTATCAATTAATTTCATATTTATATATAAAAAATTTTCATATTTATATTAGTCAATAAATATGTTTAATTATGAATTTATATACATTATAAAGAGAATATTTAAATATAATATATCGAAATTTAATTTATTTTTTTCATTAAATATATAAAGCAATATATATTTATTAAAACATATTGATAATATTTTCAAATAAATATAAATAAATATAAATATATATATATATATATAAAATATGATTTATATAAAAGAGCATATATATATATATATTTAATTATTAATATATATTTTTAAATTTAGACACTCACACTCATAGACACAAATGTGTGTGTCTGTGTACAAATATAATAATTTGAATAGATTGATATGAAATATATAAATTAATATTTATATATATACATTTAATAGAGTTAATATTTAAATTTATATGTTTATATTCAATATATATTATAAATATAAAAATTTATAAGTGTGAATGTGTATGCATATGAATGTATGTGTATATTTTTATGTGCATGTATGCATATGTGATTGTGTATGTATTTGAATGTATGGGTATGTATTTGTATGTATGTATGAGTTTGTGTATATGTATGTCTAAAAATGATGATGTGTTAGTATGTCTGTATGTGTATGCATGTGTTTGTAATTGTATGTGTGTGTGTGTGTGGGTTTTTGATATTGTGTTTGTACATGCATGTATGTGTGTATATTCATGCATATGTATTTGTGTGTACGTCTATGTATCAATAGAAAGTGTATGTCTATGTGTATGTATGGTTGTTTGTGTTTATAGGTAATGTGTATATCTATGTATATTTATACTAACATATAATTATATAATAGTGAAGACCTTTTTCATAATTTTACATTTCTCTTTATAGTATGTATATTTATATACATACACAGACACATAAATATACAAAAAAACAAGGGGGAAGTCATTTTTTTGAAATGTAATTTTATTAATTTTATACATAAATATATATATATATATATATATACTTTTGATATTTTAGTATATTTTTATTCTTCTCTAGTTGTTAAAAATTTATATTTATAGTCTCATTTTAATTTATATAATTAATTTTTAATAATTTTATTTATACTTGTGAATTTGAATCTCTAAGGAATTTTATTTATTGATCCATAATTAGTAGTTGTATGGATAACTATCTATTAAAATGTAATTTTATGTATATATTAATTTTTATTTTAATATTAAATCAATTTTTCTATTTTAAACTAATATAATTAAAGCTATTTATTTATTTTTAAATAATCATTGAATCATATTCGTGTTTATTTATTATATTTCATTCATTTTCAATATTTATTCATTTTTAATTATTTAACCAGTTATAATATTTTTAGTAAATTTTATTTTAATTTTTTTCAGTTTTATTTTTTTTATTTAATATTTTTTAATATATTTATTTGTATACTTAATCATAAATTTTTAAATATTAATATCGAATATGATTAAAATGAATGAGATTTCAAGAAATGATTTTATTTTATTTTAATAAATTTATATTTAAATATCTAGATAATTATTATTGTTTTATTAGGAATTAGTAATTTTTTAACAATTATGTTTTCTGAAGAAAACATTATTATATTTTTATTTTCTTAAATATTTATTCATTTTAAAATTTTCAATAAATTTTGTAATAAAAATTAACAATTAAATTTTTTTATTTGTGTAATTTATTACTTTTTAAAATTTTATTTAATTTTCATATTAATTCAGTTATCATTATTTTTACATTATAATGTTTTAATCACCATTAATATTTTTGAAACATGTTAATTTTTTAATATTTATTTTATTAATGATTTTATATTTTGTTTTTTTCAACATTGATTTACAAGAGTGCGATTAACACACATAATATTTCATCTTTTTTCAATTAGTATTTTTACTTAAAAATTTATAGATTAGTTATTTATTTATTTTTATTTTCTAGATGATTGTTAGTATTTTTTATTTAAATGAAATTTTTAGAATTTATAGATTATTATTTTAATAAATATTTTTATTAATATTTTTTTAACATACATAACTAATATAGTTTACCCATTTTAATATGTTAATAACTGAAATAATTTATATTTTTTATATTTTTTATTACTTATTAATTTTAATTATATTTGTAAAAAATTAATATTTAATATTTTAAAATTTATTAACATAAACATTTATTATTATTATAAAGTAATATTTTATTTAAATAAATCATGTTTATATAATAACTAAATAATTGTGTTCTTCAAATTTAATTAATAATTTTTAACACTTTTATTTATGAATTCTTAATACAATCATTATCACCAATAAATTTACACCTCATAAATCCATACATTAACAAAGATATTTACATTGCATGAGATTTTTCTTTCTTGTTAACAAGGTATTGATTTTTAATTTTTTTTTTCTTCCCTCTTATTTTATGCATTTGTTCTATTATCATGTTGGCCGAATACCTACTGCTTCATTGGATGGAATATATTTATTTATTTAGTTAAATTGAATGATTTTGTTTCATTTTGGTGCATATGTTGTTTTTATTTTAAGGAACAATTTAATGTATGGAGATAAATTTATTTTTATTTCAAATTGTATAAATGGTTTTTAATACCCGGGGGACTTATATTGATAGGTTTTCTGTTGGAATGGAAATGTATACAATTATATTCGAGTTATTTGTGGTTCTTAATTTCATAAATGATTTTATTTTGAAAAAATTATGTTGTATGTCAAAATAGTTTTCATTAGTTTGTTTTTTTCATTTTATTCATCTATATCTTTTTAGAGGCCAATATCATCATGGATATTTTTTAGTTATTGATAAATGATTGGTCAAAGAATATAAAATGAATTATTAATCCTTATGCCTTCTTTGAAATGTTCTTCTGTAAAATTTAATGTCTTCATTTAAATGGGTCTTCACACCTTATTCCTTGACACACTAAAAAAAATTTAGAAAACAAATACAAAATTGATAATTGTTTTTAATGAAAATTTATTATATATACCCCAATACAATTCCAGTTATATAAATCCATATGATTCTTGTCTACATTGATAGTGAATATGAGTGAATAATATCCCTCTATGAAACCATTAAAAATATAATAAATTGTCATATGTGTTTTATTAGAAATAAAAATATACAATTATATAAATTTTATACACATAATTATTCCTCTTAAAATATTCCTTCAGGTTTTTGATGCAATAAAGATTTGTATCAAATATAATAAAATTATATGTGTTATTATAATGAATATCCTCTAAGGAATCTATTTTCATTATTTTTATGTAATTATTTATTTATTGTTAAATATGAATATTATTAAATCAAATAGGATAAATATTAATTTAAAATTGTTGCATGAAATGTGAATTACAAAAAACTATGAGGATAGGATAAAAAGTTCATCAAGTTATTTGTCTTTAAGGTTTACTATTCTTGTGAATTTGGATGTAAACATGATCTCTCAATTAATAAATCAAATATATAAATGTTGTACTAGACATGGGGAAGAACATAATGTATCTTGTGACTGAGATAAAATTGTTTCTTATGGATCAGATTATATGATTACATGTGAATATGACCTTCACAATTATCTAATGCTAGATTAGAATTCAATGAGTTATGAATAGAAACCATTTTATCCTTGTTTTATAGTATGAATTACTTTTTCAACCATACTGAAGCTATGTAATTTGATAATTTGAAACATTTGGAGGAAAACTAGCATAGATAAAAAAAATTATCTATTGAATTATATCCCACAAGATTATTATGATGTAAAATTTTTAAAATATGAATATAAATAAATGAAATTTTGATAATGAGCTCTAAAATAATACATGTTTGTGAGAATTTTTGTGTATTCATTAGTGTGCAATATGAATCCCATAAAAAATTCCCTAGGTTTGATGCTCCTTCACACAAGAAAAATGAATCTAAATCATCAAAATTTTTATCATACTATCAATCGTTACAAGGATTAGTTTCTGATATATTAGTGAGGAGACTATAAAAAAATTGACAAAACACGCATAAAAAAGATTTAAATAAATGAGAATTATTTTTCTAACTAACTCTCTTTAGTGGAATTAAACTAATGATTATTTCTCTAAATTTTGAAACTAGAAGAGAAACATCCATATAATTCAATCTAAATAGGAAATGATTCCTTTTGGTGAAAAAATAATGACTCGTAGTACATGGGAATGTATTATTGAAAATTAGAGCTTTCCACTATGGTTTTGTGTAACATTATATCTATCTTCGGATATCTACAATTCTATCAATTTCATGGTTTTAAATTTTTATTATCGTGGAATGGATAAGATGGATTTGGGATGATTCCAATATTGTTTATGTTAGTGATTTGTTGGATACTCTATAGAAACTAGTCGTTTCTGCAACCTTCATGATATTTACACGCTATCTAATAATATTACACACTGTTAGAATCCCAAAATGAAAATATTTTTTTATCAAGTGTTGATGGGTTATTCAGTTCTTTTTATAATTTTCAATCACAAGACATGTAATTGTGTTGCACATCATTGAAACCCTAATTTTTTTAATTACCCAGCTTGGATGAAAGATTCATTGGTTGTTCCTCCAGACTTCCTTGTTCTAGACCTAGAGCCTCTCCTTGGTGATTTTTATCCCTTAAACACTTTTTTGTTGATTCATTCAACAATTGATCATTGTTGTCAGATTGGTGTGGATTTTCAAGTAAGTGTTCCCCATGTATCTTAGTCTCATTGTCTATTACTTCCTTTGAGTTTGATAGATCATCTTAATTTTTAATGATCTGATATCCATCTTTTTGAATCTTGTTTCAATGTTGAGTTCACAGATCAGACAAACTTCATCCTTATTGGTTATATTCATTTTATTCCCTTTGTTCTCGTGATTAAATGTAAAAGTTTCCATTATTGAATGGAAATATAATCTAAAATACATTTTGTGATTTAAATTCAAGTCGATCTAAACACATTTTTTATATAGAATAAATTTCATTCAATCATTTTTTTTAAAAGCCAATTCAAGTGAATTGATGTTTTAGATCGAATTGGCATGAAATTTGGAAAACTCCCAATTCAAGTGAATTTAGTCATGTTTTTAAAATGGGTGGAAATTATTTTTGAATTAAAATTTGGAATATAATTAAGAATAAAATTTTTTAAATTGATTTGTTGAAATTTATTTCAAAGTGGTATTGGTAAAAATTTGTTGAAAAAATGGTTTTGATAAAAACCATTTGGTTTTATAATATAAAATGTAATGTTTTTATTAAAAACCAAATTATGAATTTCAAATATAAAACTGGAATATTTGAAATAGGGAGTGGGATGAATTTGTTTTAATAAATATTGAAATAAATTTCCAATCATTTTTTATTACTTTCGAACATGGATGAACATAGTAAATTTTGAGTTATTAGGGGCATCACTTCTTTCATTTTATTAGCACGTGTTATTCCTATTTGGGAGGCTGATGTGTCAACTTTGAAAATTTTCAAGCGAATTTTTCACATTTCTATTTGTTTATGGATCCCAAAAAACATGGATGTATCATACCATTTTACGGTTGACCATGTTTCTCACTTTTTTGAATTTGAAACTCATATGCCTTTGTTGATTGTAAAATGGTATACATGACTTATGAATTTATATATGCTATTTTATACAAAAGGTATTATTTATTTCATTTTTCAAAAGTTCCATTTATGTATATCAACTATTTTTTAATCGTAATTAATCAATTTGAAAAGTGTTTCCAAGCTTTTAAATATCAAGAATGATTTGTTATATATATTCTCAAGCTGCCAATCCATATTTGTTTTGAAAATTTAAAGAATTAAATTAGCTAATTTAATGATATATCCTTATGGAATCTTTGGTGAGACCATACTTGTCTTTTTAGATCACACCATAATTTTCCCTATGGGTATTTGTAGATTATCTTATTTAAGGTTCGATCAAAGGTAAACCAGGAAAATGATTTAGTTATAGTTGTTGATCATTGTACATGGTTAGTTAGGTCCATTGGGTCATGGATTGTTTTCCCAATGTTGAGGTACTTAGTTTTAGTACATTGGGGTTTTTATGCATTTCTGAATTATGGTACACTTCTCCTAGTGATTTTCTTTTGTATTCATACTGACATTTCTTTCTACATCAACTTTTATTATAGAAAAATAATTCAGACATTCATAATTGTATGATTCATGTTGATTGTAATCAACCAATGGAGATCTGGAATGTACTTAGAGAAATGTCAATGTAATATTTGTTACTGGATTACCTAGGTACTTGGGATGGTTAATGAAAATGTGGCATCAGAGGGAGGTCAAGATTTTGTCTTGATGTTAGAATGAATTTATGTATTATTGTTGGGACATAAGTGGATGTTATGATTGGTTTCCCAGTGAGGTCTAACTACAGTGAACCTTAAGTATCATGGGTGGTTTCTGAAAGATTACATGTTGTTTTATTCATGTATTTTTCCCATTTTTATTTCGATTGTGTGAAATCCAAATCATATTTGTTCTATCTGTATAAATTAATTTAACTTATTGTTATGTTGGAGTACTTTTCTGATGTATTCTTTTTTGTTTACTAATGTTTGGTAGAATCATGCCTCGTGGATACATATGGGTTGGATCCAAGAGGATGCTACTGGTGAACCCCATTAAGTTAATCATTTTTTGGGCTTGATTCTTGTAGAGGTGATCAGGCACACTATCCATGCTCTGGGATAGGATCCACGTCATGTTCTCATTAATGATCTTACTATGGAAGCTCATATGGATGGTTTCAATGTTTTTTCTGAAGAGTTCTTTCACCCGAATCAATAACGATTCAAGGGATAAAATAACCCTCATGAGGATGAGGAATTCATGAGTATATTGAAGAGGTTACCGAGATTCTTGGAAACACACGACAAGATCAATGTGATGTTTTCCACATTCATGCATGAAGGACTGAGCATGCGATCATGGGACATGATGGTAATGAAAATGAAATTTGAGGGGATAGAGTTGAAAAAAAAGTAGGCTTCTTTTCACTGACAATTTCTATCTAGAGTTGATGCTATTTTCAAAGGCTATATTTTTTTCTATCTTCGAAAGGATGGAAGGATCATGATAGACAATGTGAACAATTTTGGAAAGATCATGTTTTTCAAACTAGAGATAATATAATATTATAAGAAAAAGGCTCATTTGATTTAGTTATGTCTTCATCAAGATATTCAATATCAAGATTTCATATTTAATCTTGGTTTTTTATGTTTATTTATTAGATAGATAACCTATCGTAGAGATGAGCCTCACAGTTAAATTAGGGTTATCTAGAGTTTCATAAATTTTTAGTGGTATCGTGCGTTCCTATAATTAAAAACAAAATAATGATGATTCATGAAGATGTTCATAACAACATGGTCATTCTAGAAATCCTGCAGACATGAGAAGAGGTCCTATTATTTTCTAATACTTTGGTATTCCATGATATTAAAATAAAATTTTAACCTAGGAACCCAAGAACCGTGTCTCATGCAGATGCTTGGGAAAATTATAGATATTCTAAAATGACTTTTCTACTTTTCATAGTGGAATGAGATCATTATCTCCTCCTAAAAACATGTTTTAATTAGATGTTTCATTAATAATAGAGTTTTATAAACAAGAATTTAGAATAAAACTTCTTCACACACAGGAATAGCCTCCAGATAAAGAGGATATAGGATCAATAACTGTGAGAGGTACCATTACTATATGTTTATCATTAATGACTTATCTATTTGATAATAGTGCATCTCATTTGTTTATTTAAACCCATGTTGTTAATCTACCAAATCTTCCCATGTATATTTTATATTGTGAAATGGATATTATAATACCCCATGGTATGAAGATAGAGAAAGGTCTCTTTATTCCCTATTGGGGTTTCTCTCCATTAATTGTAGAAAATTTATAGATTTTTATGATTCTTAACAAGAAACCACTTGATGTTATTTTTGGAATGGATTGGCTCATTAACAATAAAACCTAAATTGATGGTTATGTTAAACGGGTCTACATTTCTACACCCAGTGGTGTGTAACATGTCTCCTAAAGAGAATGGTACCCAAGGATGAGCAGAGTTGTACCAAATTATTCGGATTTGGGGAATGTGATATCTTGGTTTTCCATTAATCTATATAAAGAATCATTAATTGATGATCTCTCTCCAGTGGTTGTCATGTTTCCTAACATATTTCCTTTTGACTTATAGTACTTTCCCTCTAAAAGAGAATGTGGATTTTCCATCGAGGAAATTTTTTGTACATAACAAGTTTCTATTCCTTCTTACAACATGGCACAACATATCTAAAAGATCTAGAGTCCCAGTTGTATGATTTTCTTGTGAATGGTTATATTGGACTGATTGTGTCACCATTGTAAGAACATTATTATTATATAAAAAGGCTGGTAGTTCACTTAACCTCTGTATTGATTATTGATTGATCAATAATTTTATGATTAAGTAAAAGTAACTGTCTCCAAGGAATAATGACTTGTTGGATCTATTGAATGGGGTGAAGTGGATCTCAATGATCTATCTTCATAATAGTAACCATTAAGTGAGTCTAAAAATATGACATTCAAAAAACCAAATTTTAGAGAGTGTAAAAAAACTAACAGTTCTTTTTTAGGAGCATTTGTCTAACCAATGATCATACTGTCATTGTGGATTTTATGAAGATGATTTTACATGATTTTAGTTTTTCCTTTGAGGTGGAACTTTTGGATGACATAACTGTTCTTTTAATGACCTAGGAGGATAAAATCCCTCATATTAGAATTGTTATGAGTCTTCTTAGAAATCATTGAATTTATTCTACTATTTTGAAATGCCATTTCTGGAATCATGATGTGATGTTATCAGGACATTTGGTGTCTGGACAAGGAATATCTGTTGATCTAGAGAAGGTGAAGTCTCTTATGATGTGAGAGGAACCATGAAATGTCTCTCAGATTTAGAGCCTCTTGGGCTTAGTTAGATATTATCCCTATTTATGGAGAAACTTCACAAAGTTGGCTTCTTTTTTGACTAAATTAACTTGAAATGGTGTAATGTTTTCTTTGGATGAAAGAGTTCAAAATTATTTTGATGAGCTAAAACATATTTTGAATACAACACCAGTGTGGAATAATCTAGAGGTTGTGAAAGGATTCATGGTCTTTTGTAATGAAAAAGGTGTATGTATGGGAAGAATTATAATGAAATGTGATCATGTTGTTCCATATATATCTCATCTCCAAGGCCACATGATAATAATTATCTAACCCATTACCATGAACATGAATCTATGATGCACTCAATCAAGTGTTTGAGGCATTATATTTATGGACAATGTTTTCACATGTATTCATACCACAAGGTCTTGAGTAATATATTCTTTAAAAAATATATATATATCTTCTAGAGGTGTTGGATATAATACCATTAGTCTCTCGATTTTTACATCACCTATACCCTGGGGGAAGGCAATATCAATGAAGTTGAACTAATCCGAAATCTTCCAACCATGAAAATGACAGAATCATCAGTAGAGTGGGACTCAGTGTCCCTATTTTCATAGTTTCATATTATAGACCATCAATCAAGGGATTAGGTTTCATTGGAATGTGATCAGTTGAAATCTGCTCTTATTGAATTAATTCATGAAGAAAAAAAACTTGACATTGTTTTACATAGAATTAGAGACTCTCATAATGGTGGGGAGGGCATGCTTGATTGTTCATTATCAAAAGTAGGTATTCTATTTTTTAGAACATATTTGTATTACCATTAATTGAATGTAATGATGTGATGGGATGTCACTATAGTTCATAGTGGGTAGTGCACCTTGGATCCATGATGTTTTTCATTGATAGGTTGCTGTAATTATGGTGTACATGTTTATAATGGGGAATTGGTAAGCTAGTTTATCATTTTTATACACACCAACATGTCCTCACCGAGCACCAAAAAACGGTTAAGTTTTCTTCAGCCACATTCATTCCCCACCTGGATGTGGCATAAGGTCTCTATATAATTTTTTTGTGTTTATGAATACCTATGGAATGAATGATTTGATATGTGTTTGAACATTAAATCCTGATTTGTTTTAAGTATGTTTGAGTTTTAAAACATATTTTATTCTAGAAACTAAAATCATTAATTTGGTTAATTAAATTATGGAATCCTTATGGAATCCCTGATAAGACCCCTATGGGGTTTTATGTCACACACTACATGTGTCTTTTGGTGTTTTTTGATTATCATCTCCCACGGTCAAGCAAGGTTAATGGGATACAAGGTGGTGGTTGTAGTTGTTGATCCACAGACATCATTACTTGTTTCGAGTAGAAATTGAATTGTTTTTCCTAATATTGGGTTCATGGTTATAGTAATTTGGGTCAATATGCCTATTGGAATTCATGTACACTTCCCCTAGTGAAGTTTCTTTTATATGCATACCGAATTTTTTTAATCCATTATGTTTGTGGAAGTAAAACTACCAAATTCATAATTGTATGATGCCAGATGATTTTTTCCAACCTATTGGGATCAGGAACACCCTTTGGGACATTCCATTTTCATTTCAATTATAGGCTTCTTAGGTTATTGGGGTTGGTTTGTGACATTATGAATGAAGTGATGCAATCAAATATTTTCATAGTTTATAACAAGACCCAAATAAAGGTGAAATGGTATGGATGTTTATTTTTCTCCAGTGTGAAGTGATTTGGAATTTATGTGAAATTAATTTTTTACATTATATAATTTTTAAAGAGGTAAATACTTCAGTGTATTGTATGGGATGATAAACGATTTTTTTGGTTGTAGAAATTTTATAAGATTTTGAATTAAAGAAGTTTAGGGTGTTCCAGTTATGAATAATGTAAACACTCTACTAGGGTATAATTTTATTACCTATATTGCCCAAATAAAAATCTTGAATGACATCATTTGATTTGAATTTTTAATTATATAGAACATTGGATCCACCAAAAAGAGGTCACCTACTTGAGAAAGTGAGGAAATTGAACTTCTATTTTTTTTAAACATTATTAAGAAAAAAATATAATCCATTTTGGAAAGAGTGATTAGTAGTTTTAATAACCAAACAAGAATTTTTTGTAAATCAATCATTTATTTAATTTGAAACATATTGAGAAAATCATATGTGGTAGTGCCACTGACACATTGCTAAATACACATGAAAAAAAGAATTCATTATGGTTTGGTGGTTGATGATTGGGATGGATATAATAGAAGAGATGGAATAAATAAAGGTAAAAATAAATCTCTTCCTTCAATAAATTATACACTTTTTAGTAATGATGGGTCTTCATTTCTCCACTTCTATAATGTTTCACTAGTTCCAGTGGGGCATTTATGAAATATAAATAATATTTTGTGATGAATAATTTATTGTTAAATGGTATACTTCATGTTTTGTTCATAATTTTATTTAATATTTAATTCCTATAGTTTTACATTTCTTTCAACCTAATAATTTTTGACACATGTTAACTATAATACCTCATATTTTTATATCTTCAATAATCAGGTTAAATTATTATTATTTTAAACTATAATACATCATAGTTTTATATCTTCACTACTTCATTCATATATTATATATCAAATGTTCATCAACATTTTTTGTTAATGGTTTCACCAAATGATAACAATTTTAATCTTGATGAACAAAAGGATCAGTCATATGATTATTCATCAAACTCCAAGGAACAATATGTTTACTATATTGAAATAGGGTAAATGTAAAGTGGTGAAAAATCCTTGTTGGAGAACAAATTGGAGAAACATATCCCTATATATTTTTAAAAATATTCATGACAGATGTAATTATAAAAAATTATATAGTGAATGGAATGAAGGAGACCATCATATTGGGAGAAATAGTTATATTTTAATTAGTTACATATGGATCAACACTCCAATTATTGTTCCTATTAATGAAATATAATGGGCAAATATTATTCCTACACTATTGGAAAAAATTTGGGAGGAAATTTGGGTAAAATTACAGTACAATTTCCCGACATAAAATTGATATTTTAGTACCAAAAACTCCATAAATACTAAAAAATTAGAAAACATGCTGCAATTTTCATGAAAAATTTGTCAAATGATCTATACATACTCTTTTATACTAATCAAATATACACCAATAAGAAATGTTGTTCTAATAATGAATCAAAGTTCGTGTTTTTACATTAAATGTGAAATATTAGTTAAAAAATATTCCCCTCACTAAAAAATAATAATACACATTTATATTGATTTTATAATTTCAGAAAATAATCCATAAATAATTTAGGATGTTAGGAAGTAAAACTAACACCAATATAAAAATATGGTTTATTAGTAAGGATGAATGTTTCTGTCATCTATTATAAAGAGATGTTTAAAAAAAATATTCACTTACTAAATATGTTGAAGTGAAAAAAATATTATCAAATTACATTTTAGAAATGTTATATAAGCCATATTTCTGGGGTATGGATCAGTCTCACATCATTATAATACAACATGTGACCGATATGAATTAAAGTGTTTGATTTCTATTTAAAAATGACATTATAGTTAAAAAAATATTTAAAATCATCATCATAATATTTATTTATTATGTTACAAGAGGGAAAACAATATAGAAAGTTTCTAGTGATAAGAAATATGGGGTTCTAATATGGTGATACAAGAAGGAATCTGATTAACAACATTCACTTCCTCATGAGGTTGGTAGTCCATACAAGAGAAGTATATAATACTCGCACCCTGAATCATTGAAGAATAGAGGATGTCCAAAAACATGTTACCCTCCCACCATAAATGAATGGCCTCTATATAGATGTTTATGATACCCCTGAACCTTCTTGTAACAATAATGAATCACAAGGCATGAATTATTACTCCTTGAACATAGTCATAGAGAATTAGGGAGTCTATTTACACTTCATGTAGAACAATGTGATTTCAGTTGATAATGTGTAATACTGTAAGAAGTTCCATTCCTTGATCAAGGAGGAAATGATCATGGAAAAATAATGAATTAAAAGAAATGATGGACAATCACCTGAAGTGGTGCAGAAACTCACATATACACATGACCCCCTAAATTACATTAGCCTTCGATGTTATTCTTAAGTACCAAGAAGGGAGGAATCCAACACAACCAATATCCTTAGGGGACACATGGGGTAGAGAGACATAATGAGCCTCATATATGTAATGATCTGAGAGCGGTTATGTCTTTCTAGGTCTACAATTTTATGATCTTGTCACACAAGTGGATTTTGTTTGGATAAACATAGACGTGTCATGTATGACAACAACTTCGAAACGTGATGAGTTTAATGCATGTGATACATAGTAGAATCCAGCTAATAATCTAAGGTATTTTCCTTCTTTTTTTGAATAGGTTATATCCATGACATGAATCCATATTTCCTAGAAGGGTAGGTCTTGCAAATATGGGGTTGAGAATCCCATGAATTAAATGAAAGATCTCTATTTTGAATATGATCCAAAACATTCAATGAAGATTTGATCCCTTGTCTCCACCCTAGCATTCATACTATAGAAACATTTTGTATCTAAACGAAATTCCATGTATTGGATGATTTTGTATGTGGATGCCACTTTGGTCTTAATTGTCCACACTATGTAGTTAAACTTTTATATTACCTCCCTATTAAAAAGAACCAAATCTCAGTCATTGAAGGTTCAATGTGGAATCAATATAATGTGGTAATCTTTAGGAGAAAATGGCCTGGTGGTGGACTCTATAAATATTTACATCTCAAGATCCTCAAAAAAATTACTAGGTCAATGGTATCATACAGGTTCTTGTTTATAATGGCGTTAATGAAGTTCCAAAACCAACATGCATCCTTGATCGTGAGCTCTGGAGTAGGACACCCAAAAAACCTGAGTGGGGAGATGACCTAGTTGTTGAACTATAAAAAATATTATATTATCCACATGGTCTATCAAGTGTGGAAATGAAATGGTTAATTGTGAGGAACTATATTGGACCATATTTTGGTATCACTCCTTTTCATGTAGCTCATTACCCACCCCATGAAATTTTATCCCATAAACATCCCCCAAAGGGTTCACTTCTCCATGGTTTTCCACAGTAATTTTGTATTATTGGTATAAAGTTTCCTTTAATATTAATCACATTAATTCCTACCTCTCTTGAAGGACTATCTTTCCACACCCACATTGCCTAGTGTTGTCTTCCATCAAGGTGGAAATCCCAAATGAATGGGGAAAATATCCTGTCAGTGTTGATGTGGAATCCCATTGGATCTATACTAGTGGAGAGGGAATGAATAAATATTTAATATAGGAAAATAATAACTAAATATATTTTTTTTATTAATAAATGAAAATAGTTTTTAAAAATCAATACTCTCTTAGTAATTTTTATGGTGATAGGATCAAAGTACTGGATATAAAATATTCATGGAGAGATAGGGGTACCCTCTTATTTCATGGAGAAGCTTCCATGATGCATATTAAGTATAGTTATAAGACTGTTGACATTCATGTCTAAGAATGAGTTAGTGAAAAATAATTTTCTCTTTTTGAGGTAGATATGGTGGCTGATCTACTAATAATGGTCATCATGGATCTTTAAGATACCTCATATTGATCTTTTTCTCGAATTTAGAAAAATAATCAATTCATACACAAACATGAGGCATGATATGTCAAATTTTCACATAAAATGTTGATATTGGAGGATATGCCAACTTTAGATTTGTTTTTTATGATTCAACCAGGGAAAAGTTTTATAATAATGGAAATGTTTGGATATAAAATATCTCCCTTCTAGAGCTCACAAAGAGAACTGATGAATCCATGGGATTTAACTTATTAAGAGATAGATATGTAGGAAAAATAATTAATTTAATAATGGGAATAGATTCCTAAGAGGATAATCCAATCCTTTAAATAACCTTTAGAATAAAACATCATTCATATTTGTTGAAATCCATTTTAATGTCAGTTTTGATGGAAATGTTTCAATTTCACATCTTATAATTTTATTTTTGATAAAATCAAGATCTAAGGCACTTGGATTATATAAAAAAATGTTAGATGAGATGAAATGAAGGTATTGAACATTTATCCCGAAGAAAAAGAGAATTCATGTGATCAGGTAGAGTGGATGAGTAGATAAATCATTCTGTATTAAGAAATTTATTTGCAAAGAACATCATCCAAAGAGTTTGCTTCTCAGAAAATGTCAGTGGTGACTTAGTTCATCGAAGAGAGTATTTCATGGAATTTATCCCATTTTGTTGTCAGTATCCATGCTAAGTGAATATTACCAGTTTGAATGACTTGTACAAGAGTAGAGGAATATCATTCAATCGAGTTAAAATTCATATTCATTTTGTGAGAAATCTCAATTTATATTATAAGCCTCATAGAAGATTATTCCAAAGTAGTGACATGGACACAAGGACAATGAAGACACTCCATCACCTGCCCATTATGATCCCTAAAAAATGGATCCATAACCAGATAGACATGGGTATGCCATGGAATCCCCATATGTGTAACACTTTATCAAACAATCAAAAGGTGGCGTCCACAAAACATCAAATGGACCACAGGTGATAGGGAAATTAACATAAACATTCATCCTCTTTAGGATAAATAAATACCCAATCAAGTTGATGGACATTTATATGTTCATGGAGGTAGAGGTTTGAATAGTATTTACCACCCTATTGATGGAGAGTTCAACACTAAATTTAATTAGGTAATGGACAACTTTTTCCTGCCCCGCTAGATGGACTGTATCACTTCAACACAATACACCCTAAATAAAGATGTATGT
This sequence comes from Viscum album, assembly GCA_963277665.1. Classification (NCBI taxonomy): domain Eukaryota; kingdom Viridiplantae; phylum Streptophyta; class Magnoliopsida; order Santalales; family Viscaceae; genus Viscum; species Viscum album. The sequence goes on from OY728151.1 coordinate 1,895,251,625, forward strand.
TGGCTAGATTGTTGAGTATCATGAATAGAATCTAAAATAAAATGATCAAAATATTTTTAGGGAACCATTTGCCCAAAAATGATGAAAATGGATTTCTATAACTCACCAACCATTTTGCAGTGAATAGAATAAGTTGTTCATGTTCTCTCAGTGCTGATTACATAAAGCACATCTTGATGTCCTCTAGGGAATATGGAGGATTGAAGATTGTTGGTTACACATTCCATCACCATAAAAATAAAACTACACATGCTCACAAGCCTTTAATAGAGGATGGATGAGGTGGGATTTTTGGGTATGAGAGCCAAGGATGAGTTATAGGATACACGGGGGAAGAATTCATCCTCCAAATAATCCACATAAAACTTTTTCTGGTTCAGGAAAGACTAGATTCTAGGGTACTATATAAACTTCTCATAGAAAGACATTAGCTCAAGGCATGCTCTTCGGGTTGAGAACATGTATCTCTTCAAGAACCTCATGTTCATTAGGCTCTACCTCGAATACCATGCTATCATTATCAAAAAAATATTGGGTGATAAAATTTATAATCTCTTCGAATCCCCCCTGATACCATTCATTCATTCCTGGTTTTCATCCTACATGATCCTACTTGAAGTGTGAAACTGCACTAGTGCTAACCACATCACAATCATCCCTGTGGGATCCATCCTGTCGAAATATTTTGGGTCTTATAATTACCCTTCTCTCCATTATACAAGAATGGATGTTTTATATGTTCTATTAACCTTCATGAATACATTTATTGAATCCATTTTCATGCATGAATCAATCATTTATGAGGATCTTATTTATTTGGATGTAATTCGTATTAGAGGGATCAACACAAGAAGATTCATTCCAGTTTCCTTCCATACATGTTTCAAGGAATGCGGTGTTTTCTTTCATAGCATCCATGTCATGGTAATGTAGTTATTGTTTTCAAATAGATGACTTGATTTCATATTTAAGGCTATAATGTTTATTGAGATTACTAATTTCTTAGCACCCTTCCACTAGATGGTCCTATGATTCAATCATTTCATGGTGATATCCCATATTTTGGATACATAAATGATAAAATAAGAACCGAAAATCTATTCCATTCAAAAAAGCATGGTAACCCAGTAGGGGAGAGTGATATGAGATACTCCTATAAAGGTGAGTTTAAATTTGAGCTTGGGTAGGAAGAAATCACACGATTATTGTACAAACAAATTTCCAACCATAACTAGGTTTAGTTTTCCCCCATACTATTATTACACCTGGCATATAAACCTATAAAATTTCCATGATCCATTAGACTTTAGAGATCCAAAAATTGGATTAATTCCCCACACTCAATTAGGGGTTAGGTCCACCATATTTTAATTTCTTATAAATTGGAAACTATGTTAAAATCACTAGTAAAGAACCATAAAAATCTATAGGAATGAAGGATCTGAGTTCACAAAGATTCCTTGACATGATAATCAAAGATGTTGTAAACCAAATAAATATAAAATGAATTTATATATAAAGATACCATAGTAGTGATGAACTAATATGGTGAATTTGATAGATCCATGGAGATATGAGTGTTCCATAATAACAAAATTTGATAGTTTCATGAGTTTTCATGATGATAAAAATGATGTTTTAAATGATGGTAAAACACTCAAATCATAGAGGCACATTTTTTAGGATCATGAAAATATATGAGGGATATCTCTATCTTCTCATATATACTGAATATGTCATCATATATCACCCAATAACCAACACCCTATGGGTCCACAGCTTGAAAGTGATCATCAAAAAATGCAACATCTAGCCTTGGACCCATTGGAGATAGACCTTACTGATTGAGAATTGGAAATGTATAATTATCTAGTGATTTTGTATTCGTAAATTATATATACTCAACTGGATGGTGCTGAGAGAAAAAATAAAGGAGATTTTTGGTGATTCCTATAAACAAGGATTGGAGCCTCTCAAATTCCTAGTCGAGGATTATGAAGTGGAGGCTTTCTGATCCACCTGAAAAAAATAATGATGATAAAATTTTATGGGTATAAACATAAGTATTATCCACTTGTGGGGATGTATAATGTGATTCTTGGGTGGTATAGTATATAAAGAGAGTCCTATTATCTTGAGCATACAAATTATATATAAAATAGTTGATGTGGATAAAGAATATTGTTCTTAGGATCTAAGAAAGGTATGATGAAGTGGTCAACTGTAGGGATAAAAACAATATCCTTTCGATGAGATTTCCATATGGAGTTGGTTTGGGAAAACTGGGGGTCCCATATAAACATGGATGTTTATGCCTTAGAAATGTATGGTACTAAGTCCATGAAGGTATCACAAAAAATTATTGAAATTATTAGGATGAGGTTTCTTATTCCGTTTAAATATTGAAGGGAGTCTAGAAATGATTGATGGACCATTACTGGCTTCGGATTCCTCCATATCTGGAAGGAATTAGTTGGTAATTCCAGAGAATGACATAGAGAGAGATTCCTCTTTATCAAGAGATAAATGGTGCTGATGATATCTTGTACACATAGGTAGGAGTCTCCTTAAAGATGTAAATTTGAGAAGTACCTCAAATACACATGGATGTTGAGGTCTTGGTACTAGATGAATGAGTTATAAATGTGAAGATGAACCCAATTGGGAGCGGAACAGAGACATCAATATCAACACTAACCTTGGCCACTAAAGATTCTTCCTGGAGAAGGGTCCGCTCATCTACACAGTGAAAATCAAATTTGGATTTTCCAAATTTTATGCTACAAGGAAAGGTTATGAAAGGTTAATGGATTCCTTGGGAGATTAATCCAGACCATAGCTTGAGAAAAATTCTTCCTATGGTGGCCATCCTTTCCATATAATGATATGTTAATTCACCAATGGCTCACAGAATGTGCGGATGTAACACTATAAGCTTCCATGGTACTTTTCTATTTGAATAATACAATAGATTGCATAGTACGCCTCTTCGAGTTCCAGTACACCATGACAAATAAAACAAAAAGTTATCAATAGTAACACACACTTTTTTGAAATTTTATAATTATTATTTATAAAAATGGAATTAATTTTTTCATTTGGAATATCAAAATTAGCATAGGGTGATTTTTTTTATTTTTCTGAAAATATTCATTTTTTATGTATAGTGAAAACACTCTGTCAATGTTTAAAACCAACTTTTTATAGAAATAATTAGTTATTATATTTAAATATATTTTAGGTTAAAATAGATACATAATAGCCATATATTATCAATGTAATTCATTGGAGTCATTTTATAATAATATTAGATATATAAAATTTTATTGATCTTTTAACGTCTTTTACCCACCTTCTAGGAACATTTAAAAATTTTCATAAAACATAATATTACCACTTATGTAAATTGAATTTAACAAATTCTAAAGACATATTTGACATCATTAAGTAATTTTTTTTTAATTGGATGAAAATATTTTTTTTATGAATCGTATCTTTTGAATTTTATTTTCCATGGTTAAAAGAAAATTGGGTAATTAAAGGTAAAAATGATTTTATAATTACCCTAAAACATGTAATAATTCTATTGGATAAGTTTATTTAGACCAAAATCAACCTTTGTATTAACATATTATCCTTTTCGATCACTTGGATTAGAACATGACATTTAATATTTATTTATTTAAAGAAGTGTTAAATGTGTTAAATTAAAAGTTTAATAACTAAACCATTTTTAATATAAGGTTTTAAAATATATAAATAAAAAAATAAATATTAATTAGAATGATAAAATTATTTCCTACATAAATGTATTTTATTTATAATCTCTTGACATTAAATAACCAAATTTATTTATGACACAATGATGATGCAGTAATTACCCTTAATTGAAAGATTAAAATAATTGATATTATAAATAATAATATAATTCTAAATTGATACCTTTTAGGAATTAAACCAATTTTATTGGTTAATATGACATGTAAGGGTAGATTAAATATATTTAGTTCAAAGTGATGATGTATTTATGAATTTCATGAAAAAAATTACCCAATAGGGTCAAAATTTACATAAATGAGTTTTTAATAAATATACAATATTATTAATTTATTTAAAATTATTAAAAATAAACAGATAGGAAAAAAGGAATAGATAAATAGATAAATATATAAATAATGAACCACTTGGGGTTATCTTGGATTTTTATAGTATGTTTATTAACCATTTATTATAAAAATACAAGAATAAATGGTGAAAGTTAAACTATTTTACTAAGAGTTAAATCTATATTATAATGATAATATGGTGACCAAAACATGTCTAAAACATATTGGTTGTGTGGTTTTAGAACCATACCCAACTTATCTTAGTAAAAAACTCATTTTGAGCCATTATAAACATAATATGATTGTATAATAATTTAATATTTCATGCTTTTCCTAAAGTGACTCTCCCCTATTTTATAAAAGTGTACTTCCCCTTCTATTGGAATAATAACTCCAAATCATTTTTTCATAGAAACCATATAATTATATTTCCCCAAAACTACACAAACTTCTACCTATAGGCCTTAATTTGATTAAAAATATATCCCAATTATCCATTTTGATCAAATAAAAAGAAAACACTCGATTAAGAGGTAATAATTTCACCACATCTTTCAATGTTTTTTATTGTTCCACTTCCTCTTTCATTGTTGTTTCCATACAAAAATAACAACCCTTGTACCATATACATAATTGGATGTTATTATAAATATGTTATGACTATATTCATTATTTTATCCAACCTATGACTCACATGTCACCATACATGCATACATACGGCTTACCATCTCCACGTCGTGGTGATGTTTTTTATTCAAACACTTCAATATTTGCATGGGAATAATAATGAGTATAACTGATGTAAATAATAAATATAACATGTTAAATATTATTTATATATGATATTCCATCCAATAACAAACGATTTCAGAATCAATAGAATGATATTGTCACATCTGCGTACGTACAGATTATTGTCTCCATGAACGCGATGAGATTCATTCCCCATCATAATCACAAAAGAATAATTTTCATTTTATGATTAAGAATATTGTTTAATAACATTAAATAATACTATATATGAATCAAATACATCCTATCAAAAACAAACAAGGATTAAATAACAAATAATATGAAGGAAAATGAATCAGTTAACACCCGAAACAAAGATAGTTCTGAATTATTATTAACAAAGAAATATTAGAAGATGATATTTTATATAATATTTATGTTTTTGTTTCCATTATAATTTAATAAATATTAATTAACTATTATAGACGAGGTTAAAGTTCCCTCAATCAAGGAAATGTTCCAAGTAATGGTTAATACTACAATCTCTTGAATATCTGAGGTTTTTTATATGTGAGTATGTAATGGGACATATTTGTCATCCATATTCATGTTTCGTAAAATTGTATTTCAAATTATATTTTACTATTCCTATACTATGGGATTAAGTTCTTTATAACTTTTTTTACTTTTTATAAAAAATTTATAATGGAATCATTTTTTCATTTTCCAAACAAGGTCCTTTGCTACCTTTTCGACAATATGAAGGAAAGAATGATTTTTAACTTATATGGAAGATTCTGCAATTTTCCCTTGTAACAACTATTTCAATGATTCCCTTATAGTAATTTAAGAATATTTTCAGAATAATTTTTTTCTTTATAATTACATGAATTTTAAATTATTTCACAATAGAAAGAATTATTTCTCCCAAACAGTTTTGATTTCATCTATTTCATTATCCCTTGATGGAATTGACACATGTTTGAAGTTGATTTATTATGATACAATATTCCATATTGTAATGAAGGTTGTGTGGTATTTGTTTATGGTGGATGTGTTATTTTTTACAATTCATGTTTTACAGTTAATGTATTAACATTTTATATACTAGTTTTAATATGAATGTTTATGTTATGTTTCAACCTTTTCATATGTGGAATACATTGGACGTAGTATGTGACAGGTGGAGCCCGCTATATCACCTCGATGCATCGGTAGGTCTCCGGAGGAAAACTAGTGTGTTGGAACAATCCCTTGACAAAATTTTATTTGTAGTCTTGGCACGTGGCCTTGACTATGTTGTTATGATGTCTGGTATTATGCATTCCATCATTATGATATTTCTTATTGATATTACATGTGATTATTCGACTGGTATATTATCCATGTGAATAAGTAAATGGAATTATTTTATCTATCATTGCCATATTATATTGATGTTTATGTTTTAAAGGCTTCATTTAGTTATATACATTTCCTTAAATGTTTATGCTTATTTATAATGGTTTTCACTATATTGTTATCCTTATCGAGCACATGAGCTCACCCCTTTCAATGTTTTATTTTTTCCAGGATGTGAATATGTATATTATGAATGACTACAAGGGATAGTAAAAGGGAGATGAATGTGTTTAAAGGAGAGACAATGTTGTTTTTTATCATTTAATGATGTAATATAAAACATAAGTATGTTTCTAGAACATACAAGGCTAATGAACATTTCATTCTTTCGGGATATGATCCCTAGTGATCATGCTAATGTTATGTAATAATGCACCGACTCTAGGCAACTAGGGTCAGGGAATTATAGTGGATATGCACAAAGCCATAATAAAATCACTATCTGAATCCAAAACCACATATAAAGATTTAAAATATCGATAGGAGACATGATCTAGATACTCAAATCCCTAGAAGTCAATGAAATTATAGAAGAGGTGGGGTGGCGGTTTATCATCCCAAAAGCGATCATCAAGTGTCCATTTTAGGTGATTGAAAACATCCAAAAAAGTCAATAGAATGATGTCTAACACTGGTTGGCCTCTTTGGTGGAACTAGCCAATGTATCCAAGGAGATCTAAATTAATATAGGGGAGAAGGAGCTTTTTTAAGATAAAAAAAAATTATTTTAATGAGTTTGGGGGATGATAAGTAGGGTGTGGATATCAAGGAATCTTGATATAAGATGGAAGATGGAATCCAGTTGAAGGGAGAGTTGAACCAAAAACTGGAAACACAGAATGTCTTAATACATTTGTAAAACTATCCATATTTCATTTATAAAATAAATAAATTATCCTCATATCAACTTGATAGATGATGTGGTAGATATTAATAATGTTTCATGTTAATTAAAATTGAAATTATGATCTAAACGTGCGTTATATACTGTTTCGCGCGGAATCCGGGGATGACCTCCTGGACGGGAGATTCAAACGTTCCGATCGGTTTCTAACGGGTTTGTTCGTAGAACCGGAAACATCCAATGATTCCACATCCGTTTGGACCTACTTTCCAAAGGCAGGCGCTCATTAGCTTGTGGGCTAATGAGGCTTAGGAATTTGCATTGGTCGAGAGGATGGGAGGTCGGACTCATCACACCTTTTTGAGGGGAATTATTGTCTACTCCGGGACTCTCTTTATAGATTTAAGTTAAGTTCGTGAATCCTTATTACATTACCAAGTATAAAATGAGCTTTCCTTTAGTTTTAACAATCAATGATTAAATATGCAAGAAATTTAGAGAATCTTTTATATGTATTCGAGGTTCTTCATCAATATAGAATCATCTATATTTGTTTAGTGATTCTTGGTCAATGGTATCCTTCAAAACATTTATATAAAAGTCTCTTGGTCATTTTGATGACCAGGCCGGTTTTAAAGCCACTCAGTGGGGCACTTGAAGTTTATCGTCATTCAGAAGGACAGAGATTATTTCAATGTTGGGATCGAACCCATAAATGGGCTACCTACGTATCCTTTGTTTTAAAAAAGGAATCAGAACCCACGTAGTTCGAGGAATGGGATATGATGTTTTATGATTGATGGCTCAAAGATGAATGTCATAATTACTTTTACACTCTAAGCTCACGTGAGTCATGCTCGGTGTGAGAAACAAGAGGTATTGGTAAAATTTAGACAATTGTGCCATAAAAGATGCAATCATAAGAATTTGTTTTGGGGCTTATGTATAGATGACTGCCCAGATAGACGAAGGTTTAGCATTTACTTTTAGGGAGAAAATCCAAGAATAGGGTCCACAAAGTTATATGTGCTTCATGGAGATTTGAATACTCTAATCTTGGGGCTTACTCCTAAGGAGGATGCCCAAGTTAGGAGGGGACTTATGATTGGGTTTTATTCCTGAAAAGGAAACACAGATCAAAGGTAATTTATGACTGGTTAAGAGAAATTTTAAGAGACTTGGGGCTTACTCCTAAGAAGGATGCCCAAGATTTATGACTAGGACTTATTCCTGAGAAGGAAGCCTAGGTTAGGGGACTTGGGCTTACTCCTAAAAAGGAAGCCCAAGGTTATGACTGAGTCTTATTCCTGAAAAGGAGACCCAGGTTAGGGATTAAGGTTTGGGGCTTACTCCTGAGGAGGATGCCCAAGATTAAAGGACTTGATTGGGGCTTATTCTTAAGAAAGATGCCCAGGATTTATGACTAGGACTTATTCTTGAGAAGGAAGCCTAGGTTAGGATTAAGGTTTGGGGCTTACTCTTGAGGAGGATGCCCAGGTTAAGATTCTCTCATCTTAAAGGATGAGGTTGAATGAATGAACTCTTAATCTTTAGTGACATAAAGATGTATAAATCACTAGGTTTTGAGAGATATTTCACAGAATTCCTTTCAGATAAGGATGTCAAATCAAGAAATCATGCCATCAATGGCTTTGAAGAGTATCTTGAAGACTGAATCTTGAATAGGAAGGGTGAAATGGCTTAAGAGGGGTAAAAATGGGCAATATGGGCACCCAAAAAGATAGGGGCGCGCAAGTCTTGAAAGGCGCGCAAGGCCTGCGGCAGCGCGCAAGTATTGGTCGCGCAAGTATACTTGCGCGACATGAGGGGTACTTGCGCGATTTTCAACAAGTATTGAAATGCTTGAGCGACTCTTTATTAAACCCTTTACCATCCTCTTAAGGTCCTTCCAGAAGAGGGACGCGCAAGTTATATTGAAGGAATTAAGTAGGCGCGCAAGTGTTTGATAAGTTTCAACACTTAGGCCTTCCTTTTTCTCTTTAGATCTTCCGTTCTAGGTAAGAAATTACCTTAGAAGTGTTCCGGAAGATTTGAGAAGAGACTTGGGCGTCGGGTGCTTTAATCCGAGTTTCTGGAAAAAGTTCCTCTCGAATGGGGGGCCCACAGGGTCTATTTATAGGCAAAAGAAGACCCCGGGCGGTTACCGGGCGGTTACCAATTAGGTCGCGTAAGTCACCTGCGCGACCAAGGTAGTCGCGCAAGTATACTTGCGCGGCAGTGGTATCACTTGCGCGGTGGTTTTGCTGTTGATCCTTTGTTCATGCCTTTGTCGATTTTTTATGTTTTCTTCAAAGGATGAATCATTTTCAGCTGAGATATTCCCTTTTCCGATCTTTAGATTCTGTGACGAAAGGAGCGTCAACAAAAGTCCCCCCTCAGAGTTGGATCCGGAGAGAAATGAGGATTTTGACTCTGAGGAAATCGAATCCCTCCAAAGGAAAAGGGAGGGCGCGCAAGTCTTTCAGCGTTAGTGGGTGGCGCACAAGTCTGCATCGCGCAGGCTTTGAGCGCTCTGGGTGCGGCGCGCAGATAGGCCCCCTGGCCTATAAATATACCGCTTCCGGCCGTAGATGGCATCTGAAGTTCCGGATTTCTCGAGCTCTCGCCGCGCAAGTATTCCTCGCCGCCCAAGTCTCTTGTTTTCACTGTTTCTTCGCTGCCGCGCTACTCTCAAGGTAATAGGGCTTGCGCGGTAATACTTGCGCGGCCAAAACTTGCGCGGCACATGTATCACTTGCGCGACATCTCCATACTTGCGCGCCTTAATGCCTTAGCCATTTTTTTCAAATTCGTTCACAAATTTTATGAAAAATAAAACCCATTTAAGAGTTTAATTTATTCAACTCCTGTGCAGATTCAATGGCTTTTAGACCTGGATTAATTGATGAACTGGCTAGCAAGCGGATAGATGATATGATGAATATCATTGGCCCTGATTACTATACTGTCAAAAACAACACTCTTCCAGATTTGGCTAAGTATCTGAAGAAATATCATCACGACTTTCCTCACTGCACTTACCTACCTTTGTATGGTCATGGTCATCTGCAAGAAGTCATTATTCCAGAAGTAAAGAATTATCTTCCATTTTCTTGGTTTCAGAATTATACCAATTTTGCTTCAGCAAATATCTCAGGCGGAGGATCATTTCAAACTGTTGGAACAGTGGAGAAGGCTTATGTGATGCATCATAGCCCTTGCACACCAGATCTGAAAAAACATACACCTGAGCTTCAACCAAATTGTCATCCTTCAATCATCTGAAATGCTCAGATGGATCAATCCAAAGGCTGGAAGAAAAGTTGGGATTTCCGTCCTGGGGGAGGTGTGAAACCAACTTGGATGTGGGTATACTGGGTGCGACAGACTTGCGCAGTGTTTATTGAGGATCTGAAGAGAGCTGCAATATATGAGGCTGTTTAGGTTGGGCAAACATATATTTATAGACATGATATCTTCGTGCCAGAGATACTCATCCATTGGAGTCCAGCGACTAATTCTTTCCACTTGACTCATGGAGAAGTAGGTATCAGTTTGTGGGATGTCCACAAGATTTCAGGAGCTCCAATCTTGGGCGATATGTATGATGAATTCATTCCTCCCAAGGTGACTTGGAATGATCCAGAGAAGACTCCTGCATTGGCTCGAGAATTATTCAAAATATTTCACAAGCTCAAGAGTTCAGAGACCTCATTAACTCATTTCAGAAAAGATATCCATCCGGAAGAATGGATGAATGTGTTTCTTACTGTGAAGAAAGGGATGGAGCCAAAGGAAAAAGGATCCAAGAAAAAGAAATCCAAGGATACCCGGCCCAGACGTCCTACCACTTGTCCAAAACCTGAGAAGAGAGGAGCTCCTGGCACATTCTGGCCAACTCTAGAAGCAGGAGAGTTTGAAAAATGGGGCTATGAAGTGAATCAAAGAATTCCAAAGAAAACTCTTCTGGCGGGTTTCATGGCAATGTGGCTCAGTATTTATCTCTTGCCGGTCGAGGATTCGAAGGGAGGCGTTAGGCCAGGGACCTTCGTCATTGCGGCCAAGTTGGCTGAGGGAAAAATGGTTGGGTTAGCTACCCCCATTTTAGCAAAGATTCACAGGAGTTTACTTCACGTCTTCCTTGGTAAATCTCCTTTAAGAATAGTGGGACCATTCCAGGTTTTGTGGGGATGGATCGCCACTCACTTCAGGACTTACAATGTACAGAATGGATTACAAATTCCTGGAAGTTCTTTCAGACCGTCAGTGCAAGCATTCTCTGGAATTGCTCCATTAGATGTCAATGGTTATGACATAAAAGTAAGACTAAGCATGTATAAGGAATTCAACTTCTTTCCTTATGGAAGTCCGCCATCTGGGCGGTTTGTTGATGATGGGAAAGCCCCTTTGGATTTGAGGGCATACATGCTAGCTTGCAGGGATGGCGTGTTAGTAGCCAGGATTGATGGAGAAATCATATGCGAGGCCTATGCTCCATATAGATTTGCACACCAATTCAAATGTTTACAACAGATTGTTGTATCCCCTCCAGTACATGTCAGGTTAGAGCAACATCCGATGGTTGCTCGACAACTATGGTTGCTGACATCAAGAGAGAAGAGTGGGGCAGTATTTGATCTACCAGTTGAAAAAGCGGCACATTATCTGACTACATTTTATGCCGAACACTGGATAGCATCATACCCTAAAGGGATATTGAATCACCCTGTATATCAAGTGGGAAAGAGGAAGAGGACTGTAGAAAAAGAAAATCTTCCTCATGAAGGTGATGCTTCTCCTCCTGAAATAGGTTCAACAAACTCCTCCTCTAGAACTGATTCCTCAGATTATCATGATGGGGATGATGAGGCACAACCGGCAGCAAAGCGGTTTCGTGCCCGATATAATCCTCCGGCCAGAGTTAAAAGACCAACTCCATCATCTCCTGGTGAGTTATTTGATTGTAATAACTTCAATCACTGCTACTTTATAAAGTAATATGTCTCACTTTCTTATTCTCTATCTGTAGTTGCAGGAGTCGGGAAAAATTAAAATAAAAAATTGTAGGACCTTCCTCACAGCCTTTATATCTAAGACCAGAGGCTGTTCAGCTATGGCAGAGCTTATACTGTGATACTGAGACCGCCTGGCTGGATTTGTGTGAGGGCCTACAACTTCCTGGGATAGGATATCTTCTAGCTTCTAAAGACCTTAAATACGGAGATAACCCCAATGAAGTGCGAGCTTATATCAGAGAGATGGAAATGCTCATATATGCCACTGATAATTCGGTTCCTATCACCAGGCGGGTGAAGGAAATGATTGATCGTGGCACCACTGAGGGGGCTGGTGGTTCTGGAGATGAGGAGTGGCAAGAGTACGTGGCTCCTGAAGATGTAAGTTTTCATTCCTTATTTTCTTTGCAACTTGATTTCAGTTGAAGCTTTGTTACTTAAGGAAGTTATTTTCTTCATCTTGCAGCTTGCAAAGAAAGGGACCGGGGTTCCTTCGCCACAATATAGCCCTGGTGGTACCGCTGTTGGGGCTGCTGCTGATTCTCCTCGCGAACCAGGTGAGATATCTCCAGGCCAGCAGGCCATGAATGAGGCACTGGACATAGCCTTTCATTCGCCAATCCAAGTGCCAATAAAGGAGACAACTGAAACTCCAAAAAAACAAAAGAAGCCAAGGCAACGAAGGAGGAAATCCTTAGCTAAACGTTTCATTAGCAGTTGTAAGTCCTTCGAACAATCATGAGTTTATACCCATAATTATATGGTTACTCATATTTCTGAGGATTGCAGGGGCTTCTTCAATTTCCCCCTTGAGGGAAGGGACTGATCCTTCTTCAAAGGTCGTGGAGGGTGCTGTAGAACAACCACAGACTCAAGCTAACTTGGTTGCTCCTAGAGAAGAGCTACCATCCATTCCCAGTATCCCTCCCACTACTGAAGATGCTGTCCAGGGTCAGGGTTTGCAGGACATAAGTTAGCAAGAAGACGTAGCAAATGCTCCCACTGGTGAGACTAACCAAGATTCTGAAGTATCATTAGATGAAATGATGAATCAAGGAATGACTTTTGAAGAATTTTATGATCATGCTAGATTGTCATGTTATTTAGAAGACCTTGGGCGTGAGTGTTACCCTTCGCCCAAATTTTTCTTTTAAAAACAAAACATATTTCTAATCATGATGTAAAATAATATGCAGTTTCTTCCGTAGAAGCTGTTGAACTGCCAATGCCCGAAGAGGGTGTGGACACTGATGTCAACCCTATCATTGCAGAAACATTAGCTCAAGTAGAGCTAAATCCACTAAACCCTCCTGAGACCCATCTTGAAAATCCTGTTGAAACCGGGAAAGATGGGGAGAAGTCTTCTCATGTTGCTGAACCACCATTGGGTAAGGGATAACAATATTTGTGATTGTACTTTATTTGCAAGACAATCCATTCTTTTGTTATCCTTTAAGATTCAACTAAAATCTTTCAATTGATCATGTAGGGCCATCAACTGTAATGGCTAGATCCGGAGATGAGGCTTCAGCCTCTGCCCCAACGGTAATTGAAAGTGATGAAGCCCAAGTCAGAGGGGAAAGAGCAGGACGAGGCACTTCCTTAAGCATGTTAATTCCAGATTACATACCCCCTTCTGAAGAAGATGTTGAATCAGATCCAGAGATGCTCAAAGCGTTCAGCTTTTCACGACGTAAGGCATGGAACAACATATGGAACATCATATCGGGGGTGCCTTTAGAGGAGCTACCATCAAAAATTTCCCGATTGTCATCCCAATTTGTTATAATGGGACTCGGTGGTTTTGGGTATGAAAAGATCCATGCTGCGGTGAAACAGATTATTTTCAGGAGGGAGAAAATGCAGACAAGTCACGAAGATTTGACCAGAGTGAAATTGTCAGTCAACATAGGCGAATTTGAGGCTGCGATATCCCAGGCTGAAGCTGATTATACTGTCAAGATGAAGGATCTGAAGCAAAAAATCAAAGAAAAGGTCGTCCAGCAGGTGCAACTCCAGCAACAGTTAGATGCTGTTACTGGGGAACTTGATCAGCTTAATAAATCATTGGATGAAACTCATATGAATGGCATGAAAGCCATTGCAGATGCTAAGAAGGCACTTCAGCAAGCTGAAAAGAGTGAAGCTGGTCAAGTGCACGAGCTTCAAGTAACTGTTGATAAGGCTCAGGATGCTATACATCAAATGAAGACTTATGTTGACAATCTTATGTAATTCTTGAAAAAAGAGAAGAGATTCCAGTCTGTGGATGTCCTTCTAACTCTTGTGTATCAAAAAAAACACTTTTGTCTTCAATCATTTGTACTTGCATTCTTCCATTACCTGCTTCAACTTTACTTAAGCCAATGGGCTTAGTAAGCATAGTTCGATTTTTACTAGGATTATTACAAATAACCCTACAAACTTTGAACCTTTTAACTGCTCAATATTACCTAAATCATACAAAAAAATGTATATTTAGTGAGCTGGAACTTGACTTTTATTCAGAGTTCCTTTGTCTTTTGTGTGGGCAGTTTAAAGTCATGCACGCCGGACATAAAGGGGATAATGTTTAAGGTCGAAATAGCTTTGACCGAAAGATGGATTAAAATGGATTCTATTCCTTGACAATTTATCTGAAAACATATTTACCATACTCAAGTATGAGGGAAAAAATGTAAACTATGGCTTAAGAATATTTGAATCTGAGGAATGATATGAAAAAGAGCTAAATAGCATTAGAAGAAGTAGTTTACAAGAATGAAGTTACTATTATTTAACAAAACCCGTTAGGGGGTTGAAATATGCAGGGCCACCTATGGGCATTGGCTGCATAGTCAAATAAAATAGCATCTTTTGGCTGACAAGTCTGTTATGTGGACTGTTTATGCAAGGCCACCTATGGGCACGTGCTGCATAGTTAGGCAAAAGAACTCTCAGAAATTTACTTTCATAGTGCTAAAAGCCAGTGAATGTTTATGGAGATTCAAATTTTCTAAAGCATAGAGTTTGTTGTATGGAAAGAGGTACTTGAATATGGAGAAGATATTTCCAAACAAGAATATCAAAGAACTGGATGCATATCACTCCTACGAAGGTCTGACCCAAACGTAGGGAAGAAGAATAAACCATAGACTTGAATACTTTTAGATCATGAAAAAGGATATGGGACAAATACGTTAAGGATGGCTATTTTTGCGGATCCCTACATACTGTCGTTTAAGACAAATAAGGACAAAAGAGGCATTCTTCCCAAGAATGAGGTTACTATTATTTATCAAACCCGTTAGGGGGTTGAAAACATGCAGGGCCACCTATGGGCATTGGCAGCATGGTCAAATAAATAGCATCTCTTGGCTGACAAGCCTGTTATGTGGACTGTTTATGCATGGCCACCTATGGGCACGTGCTGCATAGTCAGGCAAAAGAATTCTCAGAAGTTTGACATTTTTGTGACTATAAGTCATGAAAAGGGTTATGAAGATTTGAAAATATTTAAGGTTAGGATTATAATACATAAAGATGGGTATTTTCCAATGTATATAGAGATACATAGGTCAATGAAAACCATAATCATGTTGTGGCTGGGTCCTGAATTGAAACTTGGACTTCACTACGTATCTCATAAGAATGAGAATCAAGCCATACGTAGTTCTTGAAATGCATTTTAACGTCGTGCAGGACGAAAGTATGAGTGATCTTAGTTTAGGGTCATAGAATTCGGACCATAATAATGAATACACAGTGTGTGTTTTCATGAAGACTTTTCAGCCAAGGGACTGAAAGTGAAATTTGGGGTTAGGCCCAAAAGACTTGGGACTGGATTCGAGGGACACTCGAATGTTCCTACGTATCCCATAAGGATGGGAATCAAGTCCACGTAGTTCTAGATATACCCTTTGTACAAATTTGGTTCGTACATGTGAAGGGTGAAAAGGGGACTTTAGTGCAATGATGGTTTTAACCTAAGATAAAAAGTTTAGGCATTACCATGTATGTACGTAGTCTTTTGAAAAATTAAAACCATGATTGAAAAAAGAATCAATGTTAATAATGGTTCCTTCTCAAATGAGGAAATCAAAGAATATTGTAGTTTATTGTCGTACCGGACAAAAAGTGTTGTATAGTTTAACGTCATATAACAAGGACGAAAGTGAATCAATGTAAAGATATTGATTCCAGGGGTGGTTTCACAAATCATCATCATATGAGATGGTGGTGAACCAATGTGAAGAGATTGTTTTTGGGCTTGAACCTTTGGGAGGTTGCCTACATACCCAGCCTGGAGGGCAAGGATCAAAGTCTGTGTAGTTCAATTAAAGAATGAATTAATGACCAAGTTGTTCTTGTGGACAATGATCTAAAAAAAATATGTTGTTGGGACTTACACATGGTTAGTGGCCCAAAGGGAGTGTTATGGTTGATGTTCGCTCTAAGCTCACGTGAGTCATACTCGGTGTGAGAAACAAGAGGTAATAACAACCTTAACGATGCACAGTTTAATGTCATGTAGGACATATCAAGGACTTTCTGTACAGTTCAGCGACATGTAGTTAGGACGATGGGGACAATACAGTTTAACGTCATATTGGACGAAAGGGGGATTGTGCAGTTTTAATGTCATGCTGGACTTTTGATGATTATATAGTTTAACGTCTTTCCGGACGTGAGGGACTTTTATATAGTTTAGCGTCATGTAGTTAGGACGTCACAGTTTAACGTCTTGCTGGACATATTTGCAAATAGTTTATGGTCATATACATGGACCACGGATGATGCAGTTTAGGGTCATACGGGACTATTGCTGTATAGTTTAACGTCATATAGCAAGGACGAACTGGTGCTGTAAAGTTTAAAGTCATGTAGCTAGGACTAAGCTGAACCAATATGAGGATATCAGTTCTGGGGATTTTTTACAGTTTAATGTCATGCTAGACGATGAAAGTGCCACACAGTTTAATGTCATGTTGCTAGGACACAATATAGTTTAATGTCATCTCGGACATATACAGTTTAGTGTCATGTAGGACATATTAGTAACCAATGTGACAGTTTAACGTCATGTTGGACGATAAGGGAACTGACACAGTTTAACGTCATGTTGGCCGATGAAAGTGCCACACAGTTTAATGTGATGTTGCTAGGACACAATATAGTTTAATGTCATCTCGGACAAAATATAGGAACTTCTATACAGTTTATTGTCATGTAGGAAAAAATCAGGGACTATGAAGTTTAAAGTCTTGTAGTTAGGACTATTGGTGCTGCACAGTTTAGTGTCATGTTGCAGGGACATAAGTTCGAATAGTTTAAGGTCATATGCATGGACCGTACAGTTTATCGTCATGCTGGACGTATTATAGTTTAATGTCATCTCGGACAGAAGTGTGACACAGTTTAATGTCATGTTGGACGAAGTTGTAGTTTAAGGTCATACTGGACCATTGCTGTATGAACCAAATGTAAGAGTCTTGGTTCTGGGAACAATATTTTGTGTTTATACAAAATACTTCTTCAGAAATCTGGCATTAGTTGGAGTTGTGATCTGTTCTCCATCCATTGAGATTAGAGAATACGCTCCATTGGAGTAGACCTTATGTATTGAATAAGGTCCTTCCCATTTTGGTTCAAGCTTGGGAGGCTTCTTTCCTGGTATCATTGGTGTTCTGAGAACCAATACCAATTCTCCTTGAATGAATGAATGAAGACGAACTTTTTTGTTAAAAGCTCGTGCTATTCGATTCTGATAGATTTCCAAGTGGTGCAATGTGCACAATCTTTTCTCATCTAACTGTTCCAATTCATTCAACCGCTTTTGGGATTTCTCATATGTTGATAACTGATCACAAATGGCTATTCTGAGTGAGGGAAATTGAACTTCAATTGGCAAGACTGCTTCTGTTCCATATACCAATGAATATGGAGTAGACCGCGTTGCATTGCGAGTGGTAGTCCGATAAGCCCATAAAGCATGATTGAGTTTATCAGGCCATGACCTCTTATCTTTATCCACCATTTTTTGCAGTATATTTGAAAGAGTCTTGTTGAAGGCCTCTATCTGGCCATTAGCCGCTGCATGATATCGAGATGAATGGTTGGACTTAATGTTGTATTCTTGATACAATCTCTTTACCTCAGAAGAACAGAAGTTGGTGCCGTTGTCTGTCAATATGGTATGAGGGACACCAAATCTAGTAATGATGTTAGACTTGATGAAGCTAACAATGCATTTAGAACTGACTTCTTTGAGAGGTACTGCCTCTGCCCATTTGGAAAAGAAATCAGTAGCAGTAAGAATGTACTTAAACTGCTTGGCCGTAGCTGAAGGGTAAGGTCCCACCACATCCATTCCCCATGTAGAAAATGGCCATGAGTATTTAGCTGTATGAAGCAACTCTGGAGGTTGATGAATGAAGTTGGAATATACTTGGCATGAATGACACTTCTTTGTGAAATTAACACAATCTTGTATCATTGAAGGCCAAAAGTATCCAAGCCTTCGAATTTGATCAGACAATCTATGTCCAGACTGGTGGGCACCACATACTCCTTCATTCACTTCTTTTATGACAGCCATTGTCTCTTCACCATAAATACATCTGAAGAGAACTCCATCAAAACCACGTTTGTAGAGAATTTTCTCGAGGTGGTTTGGACCATCATAAAGAGTAAAATTGACCACATGTCGCCGAATTTGTTCTCTCTCGGCTCTATCAGGTGGAAGTGTTCCATTTTGAAGGTATTCCCTGATAGGTGACATCCATCCTGTAGTATGACCATATGGTTCAGGAATGGGACTAATTTCATTAATTTCCTCTGTTCGGACTTGAACATAAGGTGAAATTGCACGACGGTGGGCAATACCGATGGTTGTCTCGTCCCGATTTGGATCTGCTAAAGCTGTGGCTATATTAGCCAGTGCATCAGCTTGATCATTTTGTGATCTTGGGACATAAGAAAATGTCGGTTCTGTAGGGAATTCCGACATTAACTCTCTGACGTAATCATACAAAGGGATTAATTCTTCTTTTCTGATGGTGTAATCCCCATTGATTTGTTTGATTACCAGGTCTGAATCACCTTTCACCTTTAAGTGATTCACTTGTGCTTAAAGCGCTAACTCCAAGCCTGCAGTGAGAGCTTGGTATTCAGCTTCATTATTGGTACAACCTTCCCACAACAAAAAGGAATAAGGTAACACTGCCTTATCTGGAGAAATGAGCACAATTCCTAAACCAACTTTTTTGAATTTAGGATTTTCCATTTTCTTCCCTGTTGGACTTCTAGAAGCACCATCAAAATACATTTCCCATGTTTGAGGACTCTCTTGAATAGAAAAAACTTCCTCATCAGGGAGTTCGATATCTGAATACGTGTCTTCCACTGAAGGGTGTTCAGCCAGGAAATCAGCCAGAGCTTGGCCCTTAATTGCCTTTTGAGACACATACTGGATGTCGAACTGCTGTAGAATAACCGCCCACCTTGCCAGACGTCCTGTAAGCATTGGACGACTAAGGATGAATTTGAGTGGATTATTACGAGATACCAATTGGACCTCGTGATGTTGCAGGTAGTGTCTCAGTTTCTGAACTGCAAAGATTAATGCTAGGCAGCGCTTTTCAATATTCGAATACCGGGTTTCTGCTTCAAGCATAGTTCTACTGAGATAGTAGAGACTATTTTCATTCCCAGCATCATTCTTTTGAGCGAGAAAGGCACCCAATGATCGCTCTAAAGCTGTCACATAGAGGATAAGAGGTCTACCCTCAACAGGTGGCATGAGTACTGGAGGACTTAAGAGGTATTTCTTGAGAACATCAAATGCTTCTTGACATTCTTCAGTCCACTGGTAAGTGACTCCTTTCTTTAATAATTTGGTAAAAGGTAAACTTTTGCCTGCCAAATTGGCGATGAAATACCGAATATAGGCTAAGTGTCCTTGAAGTCCTCTTAATTCTTTCAAATTCTGAGGAGGTGACATACCAAGGATTGATTTGGTCTTCTCAGGATCGACTTCAATACCACGATGGCGTATAACAAAGCCGAGGAATTTTCCTGAGGTTACCCCAAAAGCACATTTTAAGGGGTTCATCTTCAAATTATGTTGTCGAAGCTTGTGGAATATGACTTCCAAATCAGCCAAGTGATCAAAACGTTGTTTGGATTTAACCACCAGATCATCTACA
This sequence comes from Viscum album, assembly GCA_963277665.1. Lineage (NCBI taxonomy): Eukaryota > Viridiplantae > Streptophyta > Magnoliopsida > Santalales > Viscaceae > Viscum > Viscum album. The sequence continues at coordinate 1,895,271,909 of OY728151.1, forward strand.
TAGCATTCAACAAATTTCCCTAGAAAAGGTTTGAAGATACGATGCATGGCGCGTTGATATGTTGCACCTGCATTCTTTAAACCAAAGGGCATCACCCGGTATCAAAACACACCTTGAGGAGCTCTGAAGGCTGTATATTCCTCATCTTCTGGGGCCATTCGGATCTGATTATATCCAGAATATCCATCCATGAAAGAAAGTACTTCATAGCCAGCCGTCGCATCAATTAAGAGTTCTGTAATCGGAACTGGAAAATCATCTTTGGGACAATACCGATTAAGATCTCTGAAATCGATGCAAACCCTAAATTGTCCGTTCTTTTTCTTTACTGGGAAAATATTAGCCAACCACTTGGGATATTGAACTTCTCTGACGAAGTTAGCTTTGATAAGCTTATCCACTTCAGCCTCGATTTTGGAAGCATAGGTTGGGTGTGTTCTTCTCGCGGCTTTCTTGAATCCTCGATGTTCTTTTGGCAAACCCAAATGATGGGTGGCAACATCAGGATCAAGGCCAGGAATCTCTGTATAATTCCAAGCAAAAATATCTTTATTTTTCTTTAGAAAAGAAATATACATCTCTTGTTCTTCAAGGGTCATGGCCGCACTAATTAAAGTGGGGCGTGGATCTTTCTCTGTACCCAGATTTACTTCTCTGAGTTCATCCACAGTGGTAGAGATACCCTCTTCAAATGCTGGAGGAGCATCTCTAAGATCTTCCTCTTCCTCTTCATCATGTGTTATTTCTTCCGTTTCTACTTGCAAAGTAGATGAAAAAAATGAAATTCTCATGATCATAAGATATGTCAAAAGTTTCACATTTTGAAGAAGAAGCTTCCATTTCCGACCCTATTGATGAAAAAGGGTCTTCTTTGAGAAATAAAGAGGAGATGATGGATTGAGAATCGACATCAAAATTCACCTTTGGTGTTGCTATAACTTCTTATGGAATGATTAGCGAAGTATAGACTTGTTGGATTTCAGCAGACGAAATGAAAACGTCACCACTTATGCTTTCATCACTGCTTGGTAAGTTACCAATTTCTCCCATGTTGTCTGGCTCGATTGCCGTAATTGACATTATGGATCTTTCCATAAGAGTATTTTGATTTGGGCCTATTTTGTCAATTTGACTGATAGGTAACACATAATCTGTACTCACATGTGAAAATGGATTTATTGGAATTTTTTCCAAACCATATGGAGCATTAACTTTGGTAATTTCCTTCATTGTAGATTTTTCTCTTCCCTTCATGTGATAAAATTCCGCCTCAATGTATTGAGACTCACATGTTTTGAACGGGGCCTTATCACCATACAATGTTCCAACTTGACCATCGAAACAGTATTTGAGACATTGATAGTATGATGACGGAATAGCTGCATGCTGATGTAACCAGGGTCTTCCAAGCAAGATATTGAAAGCTGAGTCTTGATCAACAATCATGAAATCTGAATTGGAAACAAGATCTCCAAACTGAGTTCTGAGCGTAACTTCTCCCAGTGGTTCTTGTTCATTTTTATCATATCCTTGCAACATCATGGTAGAAGGAGATAAATCAGATTCCGTGAGGCCCAATCGACGAAGTGTGCGAATGGGCATGAGGTTGACTCCTGAACCATTGTCAATAAAAGCTCTTCGAACATCTATACCATTGACTTTGCCAGATAGGTACAAAGGTTTTATATGCCCATGCACAACATCATCTTCATCTTTATCAGTAAAAGATATCACTGCATGGCATTCTGCAGGATTATTCTCTATGTGATAAATTTCAGCTGCAGCAATTTCAGCTTCAAACTCCTGAGGACTTGACAATGCTTCGATGAGTGCTTCCCGAAGATCTTTTGATAGATTCAAAGCATCCAAAATTAATAATTTGGCTGGTACTTGGGCCAAGTGTTTCAATATATCATACTTTTGATCTAGAGGCATGCGTTTCCCAATGGGAATATGCGGTTTAGCAGGTACCTTGGAAGCAGATGCTTTGGAAGCTGATGCATTTGTATTGAAGTTGGCAACATCTTTGGTTTTGGAAAATTAGACTGATTAGATCCATTTACTTGCTGAGATAAAGAAGATGGAACCTTTAATCGGTCTTCCAAAATAACTGTGCCGAAGCTAAGTTGGCCATTGGAAGAAGAACTTGCTTGTTCATTTTGAGCTCGCTGAAGGGCTCTACCACGAGTTTCTGCTGCATATACAGTGCTAGCAGGGGTAGAATTAGAGTAGTGGCTTCGGAAAGATCCACGTCTTCCCCTATATCCTGAACCTCTAGAACTTCCTCGGGTTCCTTTATTTGATACAGGGAATTCAGGCTCATCAAGACTGGAATATGAATCTGTTAATTGAATCATATTAACAGAACCAAAGATTAAATCTTCGTCTGATAAAGACTCTGCCTGGTTAGCCTGTTTAGGCTGTGCCGTTTGGTGGGACGGTTCCCGTGGCTTTGAAGTAGATGGCATGAAATCTGCCAGAGTCAAAGACAATTTAGGCTTTGATACATACTCATCTTCTCCTGATTCCTCTTTCTTCTTTGAATTGCGCTGCCCTTTTGAGGATTTGTCCTTTGATGAAGGCTTTACTGCAGCTTTTGTAGGAGACACAATTGGCTTCTTCAATTGTGTTCGCAAAATGGAATGGGTCCGATTGATTGTCTTTCTGACCATCCAATCATCATATTTTTTCGCAGTTTTGTTTTTGACTTCCTGCCACTCGCCTCCTTCCTCTGGATCTGTAGCGGTAATACACTCTACATGAGCTGAAGAACCCTTCAATTTGACTTGTCCCAAGTCGACCATCTTTTGTAGGAGGTCTTTAAAGACAAAACACTCCTGGATGGGATGTCCCAACATTTGATGAAAGGGACAATAATTGGGACGGTCTTCATCTCCTTCCTTGTTTGGTTTCTTCGGCACTGGTAATTGAACCAAATTATTTTCCAGAGCTGAAATGAAGTAACCAGGAACTTGCTCACTTCGGAAAGAGTATGTTTTACTCTTCATATCCTCAAATTGTTTTCGTCGTTGAACTTTTTGATCATTTGGACGAAACAGCCTTTGTTGTTGGCGTTCAGGAGGTGGAGCCCTTCGAGAAGATGAAGGTTTTGAAGTAGAAATAGGTACAGGTGCCTGTTTAAGCATAACTGTAGCAGTTTCTGCTTTACCCATTCTTCTTCCTGGAGCTGATGGAATTACACGAGATTTAACCTTAGCCTGCATAAGGGAATCTTCAATCTGTTGAGCGATTGAAGTAAGGTCTCGAAACCCTCCTGTGTATTTCACAGGGATCAATGGCGTGCGTAATTCGTCACGCAAATTTGCCACACAGATTGGCAATAATTCCTCCCAAGGGAGTGATAAACTCAAGGAATACGTTAATCCCTTCCAACGAGCAATGAAATCAGAGACACTTTCATTCTCCCTTTGCTTGCAGTTTGTAAGATCGAAAACTGTCGTTTTTGGCAAAGTTGAGCTAAACTGAAGAATGAATTTTTGATGAAGATCCTCCCATTCGATGACTGACCGGGATTGCAAGCTTGTATACCAGACAAAAGCTGGTCCTTGCAAGGTTCGCACGAAGCATCTGAGTTTCACTGCTTCTTGCTGCTCTGGAGTTCCCATCATAGGATCACAACAAGACACGTAATGCGTCAAATGTTGTTCAGGGTCGCCTGATCCATTGAAAGTAGGGAAAATAGGGTTTCCAAAACTGGATGTAGGAGAAATTGAATCTACCAATTCAGGGTAAACTTTCTTTTCAGGTTGAACTTGCGCCCGTTTCCCTTCCATAGTTTCTAACCGAGCTGTTAATGACTCAATAGTAGTTATTAACTTTTGAGAAACGTCAGGTTGAACTTGGTTTTGGGTAGGTGCAATGAATGGAGCTTGGACAGCCGTGGAGGTTGGTGCTGCAACTAATGGTAGTGCTGCCAACCGTTGTTGCGTTTGACCCGTAGGATTAGACCTCTGTGGGTGTACTGATAAAGGAGGATATTCCTGATCCATCTCAGTAGTTACAACAAATTCCTTCGGCTGTCGGACTTCATCATTCTTAAGAAGAAGACTACTCTGAAGTAGTTCTGCATTCAACCTTCTTAATTCTTTCATTTCTTCCTCCTGTTGTGCAAATCTTTGCTCTAATGAGAGCGATTGACCTCCTTCAGAGGAAGGGTGAGAAGTAACCTGATTCTTACCTTTCCCGTTATTGGATCCTTTTTGGAGAGGGGGAAGTGGGTTACTTGAAGGAATACCCAGATTTTGGGTAAGCCTTTGATTACGTGTGCGCACACCTTCTTCATTTAGGTCTGTGTGCGCAACTTCTTGAACAGGAACCTCTTCGTCTGATCCCTCTAATTGAGCCTCATCTGGTGAATCAGCAGCAACGGCATTGATGACATTAATGGATGCATATTTCATGGAATCCTTTCTATTAGCACTTCTGTGATATTGTCTTCTTCTATGTCCATGATGAGATATAGCATTCCGTTGACTTGATCCCTCATGAATTTCTTGGAGAACTGTCACTTGGAGAGAATCTCCTGACATCTTGGCTCTTCGTTCCTCTTGAGGCTTATTCCCTAATCGAGAGAATACTGACTTTCTCTGAGGGAGGGATTGAAGATTTGAAAAAGTCCCCAGTCCGGTGGACTGGGGGTGTTCCTGTTACTTCCGCTCAACTCCTCGAATCCCATTTGTTGATTCTGAGGGTTGGGTTAGAGAAGTCCCCAGTCTGGCAAGCTGGGGTGTCTCTTGACATGCTATGTCTGAGATCTTTTTGAAATCTCTCTTGATCTTGCGAATCTTAGTTCGGAAATTAGCTGGATGCATTAACCTGTATCCACTTTTATCACCTGGTTCAACAGACCGTTGGATGATTTCCGAAACTTCTGTCATTTGATGACGTGTTTTCTCCAGACGAGAGGCTTGTGCAATATTCTCGCCTGCTTGATGTAGGAGCAATTCAACAACATGTTCTCTATATACTTGATTTTGAGGGGAACTAGTTGAATCTTGATCTCGAGCAAGATTTTGATTATGAACAAAGCCCATTGACTGTGGCCGTCCATGGGCAATAACATTGCATGAGACCATTTTCGGCGGGCTTTGCTGACCGGAAAGCACTGTGAAATGTAGTGCTCCGTGAACAACCCATCCTCTGATATGAACATTAGATGGAGCATTGGAAATTAACTGACGCAATCTTCTTAGTGCGCCAAGGCATGAACGTTGAAGGGTTCTCTGTTTCTTTTCAGCCTTCGGATACCGAGAGACTGATAGAGATGCCAAATCAATCTGGCGTTGTAACCCTTCTATTATCTTAAGATGATTTTCATATTCATCGTAAGATAATACATTCTTCTTTAATTGACAAAGAGTTTTCCATATGTTGAGACGAATATCATGGATTCCATCATCCGTCAACATCTTTGGAATGTCATACTGTGAATCAGCCAAAGGCCAAAACATGACTAGTACTTCACCTTTTGCCAGTTTTTTCCTCATGTTCAGCATTTCCTCTTTATCATTAAATGAAGATTCTTCTACCTGTTTGGACCAGAGTTGGTGTTTCCTTGTTTCTTCATCGGATTAAACAAGATTGGTAGAGGAATCACTATTCATGCTGGAAGATGAATGACCCAGGGAAGGTTCGTAGAATAACCTGAACCCCAAGCTATCTTCTGATGGAGAAAGAGTTTCACCTGCCGATAGTAAAACTTCAGACATGACTGGTTTTACGTTTGCAAGTGCCTCGAGATAGGAGGGCTTTCTCGTCACTACATTGCCTTCTGAAGAATTTTCGAGACAACGTGAATCACTACTGCGGAGAGGACTTTCGCAGTGAAGTTCATCACCATGAGGAGGACCTTCATGATGGGTTACAGCAAAAGATGAAATCTCTTGCTCCTTGGCCTTCTGACCACACAGAGGGTTCCTGTGGTTCTCATCTGAAGAAGAAACATCAAGATTGACAGAATTTTCATGAAGCAAGTCTTCATGAGGAAGTGTCTGTTGAAGACCTTCGGGATTAATGTTCCTGTTATTGGGAACTGAGGGAGTAGAATCTTGAATTCCGACCGATAAATGTCTGAGGGCTTCAAGAACTCCAACATCGAGCCAGGCTTGGTTGCAGATTGGCCTTTGATCTCCTGACTGTGCTGGGCGGATCTTTTTCTTAGATGCCTTCTTACTCGCTTTAGAAACCACTTGATGACGAAAGTGATTGCTCTGAGAAGGTGTATGTGCCTGATCAGGAAAGATGGTCAGGTTAGGCTGACAATCATCGCTCAAATCAGGTGTATGTGCCTGACTTGGTTGTCCATATGATATGGGGGAGTAGGCCCCACAACCCTCTTGGACTGGAACAGATGTGTGTGTCTGTTCCGGAGTGAATTGTTGATGTGTCACTCCACTGCTAGGGATAGATTTATGTGTCTGTCCCTGAGATGATGCTGAAGCTGTTATGATATCCTGGCAAACATCCAGAATATGAGCATGAATTTGCTTCTGCTCTTTCACCATTGACAAAATATGTTTGGTGACTTCAGCCGCCGGAACAGGGATATACGTCCATTCCGGGCTTGGAGTAGGTGTATGTGCCTGCTCATGTCCTCCTTTTCCTGTCAGTGAATCCTGACAGTACTCATGTGTGGAGGCAGAGAGTTTAGTCTGCCTCCTGTTTGTCGTCGGGGCTTTCCGACTGACTTCTCCGTGCGCTACCAAGCGAGACTGTTGGTAGGCTTGATTAGTATTAGCAGGTGTATGTGCCTGCTGATTACACTTCGCCAAACGCGGTTGACGAGATCCATCATATGTAGTCAGACGAGCCTGCTGACTAACTGCTGATGTATAAGCAGGTGTATGTTCCTGCCTATGGTACTCCGCCGGAATTGCCTGGCGGGATCGGCTTGATGCTGCCAGACGAGTCTGCTGGACAGCGGGATTAAAACGAACAGGTGTGTATGCCTGCTCGTTATTTTCCACCAAGTTAAGTTGGTGGACTTCTCCGGAGATGGCAGGGATGACAACCTGCCTATTGTTAACCGGATTCCGTCTCTGGCGGTTCATCTTGCCTGCTCGGGTTCGAGGAACCTGAGCTGAATGCCTGGAGTCAGTACCCTCATCATGTTGAGGGCGCACTACCGCACGAGTCTGGCGGCGATTGTTGATGGGAGCCTTTGAGAAGGACTCCTGTCTTTTTGAATTAAGGTCCTGCGGGACCTGCTCATTCACTTCCTCGGAGTAAGGGAGTGAATGGAAATTGCGTTCCGGGGATAACGACCCGAAACGGTTGGAGACGGTAGTCAGCACCGTCTGCTTCTTGATTTCTGGTCGCCGTTGTCCGGACGACCAGGTAGAATTGTTAACTTGGAGGGCTTGACGAGCGGCCTCCAGAGTTGGGATAGTACCGTTGCGACGGTACTACTTAACCAGTGCATTAGAAACACAGCGTTGAAGACGCTGTGTTGGTGATGTCATCCTCAGAGCGGATGACGTTCCAGCAGGAGTAGCAGCATTGGTTTTCACAGCAGCAGACCTCACAGTAGAGGTGTTCCCAGCAGCAGTATTCACAGGGGTGAATTTAAGGAAAGCCATTTTTGTAGAAGATCTTGAAAAAAAAGAGTGCTTGTTCCATGTAACAGACATAATCAAGATGAATCCGGCTACTGCATCTTTTGGATGATCATATGTCAATGATTGCCTTGTTGGACCAAGGGCCCTAACAGATGAGAAGAACATCACTTTAACTTGGTTAAGGATTCACGTCGGGTTCACCATTTTTGTTTCGCGCGGAATCCAGGGATGACCTCCTGGACGGGAGATTCAAACGTTCCGATCGGTTTCTAACGGGTTTGTTCGTAGAACCGAAAACATCCAATGATTCCACATCCGTTTGGACCTACTTTCCAAAGGCAGGCGCTCATTAGCTTGTGGGCTAATGAGGTTTAGGAATTTGCATTGGTCGAGAGGATGGGAGGTCGGACTCATCACACCTTTTTGAGGGGAATTATTGTCTACTCCGGGACTCTCTTTATAGATTTAAGTTAAGTTCGTGAATCCTTATTACATTACCAAGTATAAAATGAGATTTCCTTTAGTTTTAACAATCAATGATTAAATATGCAAGATATTTAGAGAATCTTTTATATGTATTCGAGGTTCTTCATCAATATAGAATCATCTATATTTGTTTAGATATTCTTGGTCAATGGTATCCTTCAAAACATTTATATAAAAGTCTCTTGGTCATTTTGATGACCAGGCTGGTTTTAAAGCCACTCAGTGGGGCACTTGAAGTTTATCGTCATTCAGAAGGACAGAGATTATTTCAATGTTGGGATCGAACCCATAAATGGGCTACCTACGTATCCTTTGTTTTAAAAAAGGAATCAGAACCCACGTAGTTCGAGGAATGGGATATGATGTTTTATGATTGATGGCTCAAAGATGAATGTCATAATTACTTTTACACTCTAAGCTCACGTGAGTCATGCTCGGTGTGAGAAACAAGAGGTATTGGGAAAATTTAGACAATTGTGCCATAAAAGATTCAATCATAAGAATTTGTTTTGTGGCTTATGTATAGATGACTGCCCAGATAGACGAAGGTTTAGGATTTACTTTTAGGGAGAAAATCCAAGAACAGGGTCCACAAAGTTATATGTGCTTCATGGAGATTTGAATACTCTAATCTTGGGGCTTACTCCTAAGGAGGATGCCCAAGTTAGGAGGGGACTTATGATTGGGTTTTATTCCTGAAAAGGAAACCCAGATCAAAGGTAATTTATGACTGGTTAAGAGAAATTTTAAGAGACTTGGGGCTTACTCCTAAGAAGGATGCCCAAGATTTATGACTAGGACTTATTCCTGAGAAGGAAGCCTAGGTTAGGGGACTTGGGGCTTACTCCTAAAAAGGAATCCCAAGGTTATGACTGAGTCTTATTCCTGAAAAGGAGACCCAGGTTAGGGATTAAGGTTTGGGGCTTACTCCTAAGGAGGATGCCCAAGATTAAAGGACTTGATTGGGGCTTATTCTTAAGAAAGATGCCCAGGATTTATGACTAGGACTTATTCCTGAGAAGGAAGCCTAGGATAGGATTAAGGTTTGGGGCTTACTCCTGAGGAGGATGCCCAGGTTAAGATTCTCTCATCTTAAAGGATGAGGTTGAATGAATGAACTCTTAATCTTTAGTGACATAAAGATGTTTAAATCACTAGGTTTTGAGAGATATTTCACGGAATTCCTTTCAGATAAGGATGTCAAATCAAGAAATTATGCCATAAATGGCTTTGAAGAGTATCTTGAAGACTGAATCTTGAATAGGAAGGGTGAAATGGCTTAAGAGGGGTAAAAATGGGCAAGATGGGCACCCAAAAAGATAGGGGCGCGCAAGTCTTGAAAGGCACGCAAGGCCTGCGGCGGCGCGCAAGTATTGGTCGCGCAAGTATACTTGCGCGACATGAGGGGTACTTGCGTGATTTTCAACCAGTATTGAAATGCTTGAGCGACTCTTTATTAAACCCTTTACCATCCTCTTGAGGTTCTTCCAGAAGAGGGACGCGCAAGTTATATTGAAGGAATTAAGTAGGCGCGCAAGTGTTTGATAAGTTTCAACACTTAGGCCTTCCTTTTTCTCTTTAGATCTTCCGTTCTAGGTAAGAAATTACCTTAGAAGTGTTCCGGAAGCTTTGAGAAGAGACTTGGGCGTCGGGAGCTTTAATCCGAGTTTCTGGAAAAATATCCTCTCGAATGGGGGGCCCACAGGGTATATTTATAGGCAAAAGAAGACCCTGGGCGGTTACCGGGCGGTTACCAATTAGGTCGCGTAAGTCACCTGCACGACCAAGGTAGTCGCGCAAGTATACTTGCGCGGCAGTGGTATCACTTGCGCGGTGGTTTTGCTGTTGATCCTTTGTTCATGCCTTTGTCGATTTTTGATGTTTTCTTCAAAGGATGAATCATTTTCAGCTGAGATATTCCCTTTTCCGATCTTTAGATTCTGTGACGAAAGGAGCGTCAACATATACATAGAATCATGAAAATGGGTAAAATTTCCATCTTTCATTAGGAAAAATATTTCTGATCCATTTTAGACATGTAGTAATTAAAATCAGGTCAATATCACATACTGTGTCTCTAATATGACTTAATGTATGTGTATTCAACTGAAAATAAACACATTAGTTAAAAACACTCAAAAAAGACAAAAATTAATAAAAAATACATAGATTATATAAATAATTATTTAAAATGTCCATAAATAATTTTTTACAAGTTGGAATCAAACAATTTTCAATCTGATGCACAATGATCTTGATATACATCTATGTCTATTATTTCTTTTTAAAACTGATTTTTTAGTTAAAAACATGAATTACACACTAAAAACTACAAAAGGATTAATATTTTTCTAATACATTAAGAAAATGATCCATATGTCAATTTTGATGTTTTTAAATTATTCACACCTCAATTTGATACATGGTGTGATTAGTATGGCTTGAGTTGTGTATTTTTGGATTAAAATTTAAATTTTTGTTAATATTGCTTCCAGTAATTGAAAATCATTAATATAAACATAGAATTTATTTATACTTTAAGAAAACCTTTATATGTCATTTATATGTGTAAGAATCATCCACATGTCAATCTGATAGATTATGTGACTGGAATAAATCTATCACTAAGTTTTTAGTTTATGAATTGAATTTTAGTTAAAAACATGTATTACTCAATGAAACATGATAAAACACAACTCGATTTTCATTATATTTTTTTCAAAATAAACATAAATCATTTTTTTATATGTAAGAATAATTCAAAAAGTAATTTGACAGATGATGTGGATGATATGAATCAATTTATTGGTTTTTTTTAACATTGAACTTTTAGATGAAAATAATTATCATGTACTAAAAAATGATATAATGATCTTATATTGTCCTGAGAAATTAGTACAATGTTACATAAATCAACATTGAAATGATCAAATTAAGGAAACTCTAAACCAACAAGTGGTTTTCTAAGTATAACATGATGTTCTTGTTTTTAGTTAAAATGTGAAATTTTATTAATTCATTTTTTCATATATATATTTGTTCAATATAACTCAAAAAAGGATTTATTTTTAAAATAGAATCATAATACTTTTGCTGAAAAAATTGTGCTTTATTCAGCAATATAAAGAATAATCATAATTTTCGATATGGTGGTCTAAAGGATACTAAATTATAAATTAAAATTTTATTTTAAATAATATATTTTTCACTTTTAATGTATTTACGAATTGTATATTTTTTTCAATTTTTATTATTATATAATTATTTGAAATTAAATTATATATTTGTTGTTACAATGTGATTTAAAATTGAATGAGCACACTGTAGAGATGAATATTTAATTAGTTCTAAAAATCATTGATGAAGGTCTACCATGATCATATTTAAATAATTACTGAAAAGGGGATTTCCCAATTAATTTTTTAGCACTGATGAATTGAATTTTTGTTTCATTATTATCCATGAATCACAAAAATTGATTGATTTTAATGACTCAAAATCATCATCAGTTTTGAGTAATTATTAAATATTTTTAATGAAATTATAAAAATCTCAATCAATAGTAATGGTAGAACATAAAATTTAAAATTTCACGTAAGTTTAGACCCTGAGAAGAAACTGGTTAGACACCTGATTAAATTTGCAAGTGGAAATTATCCCCCTTTTGTCATATCTCATAGTTTTTTCCATGTAAAAACATGTAGTTGTTTCCCTTTCAACCATGTTTTTTTATCCTGGATAGTTTCTAGTTTTTTGTTTTTAATATCACCCCTTGGTGCGCATTGAATGGATATTAGAGTGTGGAATTAAAATTGCAGTCAATAAAGGTAGTATGGGTCAACTGAATCACCAATAAAAGCCACTAGCCATCTGGTGGCCTTGGTAGTGGCTACAATAATTCTATTAGATACACTGCCCTGCCTGTGGGTCTACACTATATCATCAATGGGATTTTTAGTGGATATAAATCATATATAGTAAGCAACATCAAACTGATGAGTCGCTATTACTTAGATGGTGGGTTTTAACCCGGGTTGGTGACCACTATCAAGTTTTTCACAAAGATATGGTTAATAAATGTATGGGTAATGAATATTTTTTTCTTCTGAACCATTAATTTAGCAGTTTTTTATTCTTTTCCATTCTTAAGTAAACCAATTTGAAAATAGAAGATCACATGGGAATGAGTTTTCTATCCAAAAATGGATCTTTGGTAGATTAAATTCCCAATCAATGACATTATCATATTTGGTACGTCTAACTTCTAATACTTCCTTGGTGTTCTTGTCCCTTTTATCCTACTAGTATTGATTTTTAATTTTCCATGAAAACAGTGGTAATTCAATATATATAGGTTTTTATTAGAGAATTATGAATGTAGGGATCTTCCCAATCTCTCATCGAGCCTTCTATCTTATTGCAATGTTGTCTTTATTCTAGTAGTCAAGTTTCAAGTCTTTCAATGTAGGTGGTTTCATGAAATGGACTTATTCTATAATCTTTTCTTTATTTCTCCAAGAAATTGGTTTCTAAAATGGTCAGTTTCAAGGTCACTATTTTGAATATATATAGTGGTTTTGGTTATGATTATAAATCGATTTCCCCCATTGATATTGTTTCTAAATATTTTCCCAAAGAAAGTTTCATATAGATTGAATGGTTTTAATCTAACATACACAATAAATTACATTTTTATTTCTAAATTTGAAAAATGATAAGAATAAATTTTATCATTGTCTAGGTAAGGATCCATCATTAAGGATGATATATTACTTGGTATTCCTAATATTTTAGTGTAATCAGGTCACTGTGTGGCCTAATTTATAACATTGAGCTAGTCTCAGGAGTGAACTGTTACCCTAGCTCCATTATTCGAGGTTTATGTGCACCCAAAGTGGCCTATCAGTGTTAGAGTTTATACGATTATCCTCATTAACCTTCATCTATTGTTACTAAATAAGATAGATTTACTGCATTGTATTAATTGAAATGTTTTCATAAATTCCATAAAACTAGTTTATTGAAAAAGTGTTACATGTTTCAAAATGAGTAATTATACAAATTTTATTATAAATGTTGTAAAAATGAATATGAATAATTTTACTTATTTTCTTTACCATAATTGTTTTATATTATAATATCTTCTCATTATACACTTTATGGAATCATACTAGACTTTTTTCACATAACCTATATAAAAATTTGGGTGATTATTGATCTTGTTTTTTAAGATGCTGGGAAAGAAAAGGCCCCACTATGTGGTGGTAGTATTTTACCCTAGAAAGGTGTGTGGGAATGTTGGTGTCTACATTATAACACCCTGAACACATAATATTGGTGATGATGCCTTATTTTATTATAGTGGAATGATTCAATGGAACCAAATCTTGAAGGACCAATCAGTAAAGGTTTTAATGGAAAATCAGAATGCATGTTATTACCCATGTTACATTAAGATATAGAAAAAATGGAAACCCAATAAAATTAAATGAACAACATCCATGGAGGCATATTCAAACACCTATTTTTTACCCTAATTAGAGTAATAAAAATTATGGGGATCTCAAATGCTCAGTAAGGCTATTTATAACCCAAAAAGTAATTAATAAATGTGAATAATCAAAAAAGGATTTTAAATAAGTGAGAATATAATTAATTTATATTTCATGCTAAGAAAAATTCAACATTGAGAGGTATGTAACCAAAACACAAGAAATATAATCAATAAAAATATAATGAACTACAACCATATATAATACTAATGAGAAAATGTAATTGATAAATAATAACTAAATCTTAATGAATTAACTAATTAATTATTGTATTTCATGTTTCCATGGTACATTTTACATTTAATGTCAAATCCTTTCCCAAAATGGAATATAACATATTTGGTAAAAACCCATCTGAATCACTAAATTATTCATTTCCTAATACTATAGGTGCATCACATAGATATCTATAACCAAGACCCACCCATGTTATACCATTCATATGGATTCCTCATATATGGAATAATCGATTTAATTCATGTGAAGTGTTATTTGTCAATTATTGGTATTGAGTAAAAGATAGAGAATTGCAAATATTTACCTAGTTAATCAAATAATAGTCAATTACACATAGCATTTAAAAATGGATTACAGTTCATAAAATAATTATACACATCCCATAAGATTTTGTATATCTAAAATAAATGTGATCATAAATTTAAAATGGTTATATAGAAGTGATTTTTTTAAGATAATGTTGACAATTATAAAAGAGAGTGATATTGAAAATATAACATTTACTACACAATAAATTTCTTACCAAGCATCCTGGAAGAAAATAATTATAATTTAAACATATAACTCCATTAAATATGAGTGATTCGTGATATTAATGATAAAATTTATGTATATAAATGAAATTAATGTTAATTGGTTAATATTAACAAATAAGTATTAATGGAATGTAAATTTAGATAAAATACTATACTACTTGAGTAACTATTGAGTTGAGAGATATGTGAAAGAATAAATTAAATTTAAACATTTATTACCATTAAAAAAATTAATTAATTATATAAAATTTAATAGGGAAGTATATGATCCCAAAAAAATAAATATTTGGGGAATATGTATTATGTATTGAATAGATAAATGTGAAAATAGAAATCCATTTACAATATTCTCCCTTTTAGTTGAATGATTTTTTATATATTGAATAATAATTTCAAGAATGTTATTACTATTTACCCAAACCATAATCATATTTTTGATACCATATATGATATATCTATAATATCATGTTACCCATTTGTCAACAATCATTCCTTTTTTTATCATTTCTAATGTCATTTCTCAACTTTTATGAGTTTGTTTTGACATGTCATTTTTGGTTCTCATATGTTCATCATGATTACGTAATATCATGGATGTAACACATGATTTAAATATCATATGTATTTATTATATATGTATATAGAATAGTAAATCACATTTATAGATAGGAAATGAAAAGCATCGTTCATGGGGACGATAGGTCGTACGTCCACATGAACACTTATTCCATTTCATTATCTTTTTTAGAAACAATGGGATTCATACATACATATATCTATATATATTATCATTACTGTATCATATTTTTGTTATAAATATCATGAATTTTTATTAAAATTATCCACTATACATTCCATGTAATGTGTTAATGAATCACATCACATTGTGGAGGCACAAATCCACAAATCCACAAACAATGCTATTGTATTCCCACAAAATAGAAATCACTAATGTATTTATTATATAAAACAGTAATAGGAATAAAAACATTATATATATATATATATCATATTTGAACTATATCCAGTCATTAAATCCAACATTCAATTGTGGTAAGGGAATAATGAACGACGTTGGTTCGCAAGGTGGTTGTCCACTATACAAACTAATGATGATTGTGTATCAAATTTGAATGGTTTTGTGTGTATATATAGTCCATACCCTTATGAAAAAAATATTACTATATTTACAATAATCAAGTTAATATATAATCATGATATATAAATAATTTTATCAATGGAGAGAGAAATGAAACAAAGGTGATTGTTGATGAATTTTACCACTTATTCGTTAATACTATTTTATTTTATAATAAAACCTTCCATGGATTCCTTAATTCCCAATGAAAAGGTTCTAAGATTAGGTGAGGGATGTGGGGAGATTACTTTTGATATATTTGGATGATAAAACCTTCATTGTGGATGTCAATATGATGGAGGGATGAGTTCTATTTAATAGTGGATGAGGAGTGTCAATCTTGTAAATATAATTAGTTAAACACTATTGGGAGGTCTCTCTTACATCACGTGCCTCCAATATTGGCTTTTTTATTAAAGGCTATATATGGTCAATATATGGCCATAAAATGTATTTTAAAAATTTTTATAGTATATTTGGACCATTTAGGAATTGATTAACCACTGTGTAAACTTGTATAAACCTTACTGACTATAATTAATTTTAATTACATTGGCTAAATTTTATTGTCAAAAAACATTGTAGAAATTTCTGGAAAATATAAATTATTATTATTTAAAATATAGAATCCATTTTTACAAACGAAAATCATAGAAGAGGTAGAAATTAATTTAAAATTATTTATGGAGTTGGGATGGAAAAGTGTGTTTCTAATGGTAAAACGTTCAAAAGAGCACTATGTTTTTATATCTTAATATAATATAAATAATTATAAAAATTAATTATATTTTATTAATTTATGTAAAATATATCTAATGATACATTAATTCCAATTTAAAATAATGTCTAACCATATAAATTATTTAGATGAAAATTAGTTTTTAATTAAAATTCAGTATTTTTAACTATTTATCACAAAATTACACTTCATAGAAAACTAACAAAAAGTACTTATAAGATAATTTTAAAATTAATCATTAAAAATTCTGTTTATCCATAAGTATATATTTTATAAAATTTCCAAAATTTCGTTTTATAAAATGATCATCATTAAAAGGTTGTGAAACTGCATTTTGAATAATATATTTTTTATTCATGACAGTTGATTTCTTTTCATCGTATTCCTATAAAACATATGATATTAATGAAAAAGAAATTTATTGAATATATACCATATAAATTTTATTACTATCATTCACTAGTAAAGATTAATTTAATTTTTTATGATAAAACACCATGTTAGTAATAAAATAGTAATTCCTAAAAACACATCTTTCGTAACACCCCAAGATTTCATAGTATGTTATCTAATTAATGTAATTAAATATCTTGTGATACACACAACACTGAGTTCAAGCGCACCACAACTTACCAAACTAGCCATTCAAAAAGTGGCTACAAATACTATCAACTACATTTTGAATCTTATATACTTTATATAATTTTAACATCTATAATATGTGTTTCTTAGACATAATATAATAAAAAATTCATTTTTTAGATAAAATAAGTGTTTTAAAAAAAATTCAATTTTAACTACTTTTAATGGAAAACCCTTTTTAAAACCAATAATTGATAGTTTTATATATCCAATTTAATGTAATTAAATTTTTCATTAGTAGTTGGACATAAAAATTTAGTTTGGATAAATTTTTGGTACTTTTCTAATAACTTTTATATTTTGACGAATAATGAAAAATTCTACATTTTAATTGAAAACAATTTTTTTATCAGAATAATTTATAATGTTGATTTATGAATTTGAATGGTTTTGAATAATAATTATATTATATTTTTATCATTTAATACAATGTTGGTAATTATAAGTAATTTAACATTTATATTTGACATAAACACATGTCGATCATTTGAACGTTTTAATTTATTAAAAAACCTCTTTTTGGTTTGGTCAATAGAAATAATTTTAAATTGATAAATTAAACTTCTATGTTTTGAATTTGGTAAAATAAACTTCATTTTTGAATTCATAATATCAAAACTATCATGTGGTGAATTTTTGGTATTTTTCTGAAAATGTTCAATTTTTGATGAATAGTGAAAACCACGTCATTATTATTTAAAAGAGACATATTTTTAAAAAATTAATTATTTTATTTTAATTTATTTTAAGTAAAAATAAATATATAATTACTATATATATTCAATGTAATTCATTGGATACATTTTATAATAAAAATAAATGTAATAAATTTTATTGAACATTTTACCCTAATTTACCAACCATCCATGAACATTAGAAAATTTTCATAAAACATAATGTTATCGCTTATATGAGTTGAATTTAAAAAATCCAAGAGACACATTTGAAATCAATAAGTGAAAATAATTTTTTTGAATAGTACGTTTTGACTTTTATTTACCACGGTTAAAAGTAAATAGGTTACTTAAATTTAAAAAAGATATTATAATTACCGTAATAGAAATCCTAATTCTATTAGATAAGTGTTATTAAACCAAAAACAACCTTATGAATAAAATATGATCCTCTTTGGACCATGTGTATTAGATTAGGACATTTATTATTATTTTATTTAAAGAAGCACTAGAAGTGTTAAATTCAATGTTTAATAACTAAACCATTTTAAATATAGGGTTACAAACAATATAAATCCAATTATAAATATTCATTAGAAAGATAAAACAGTTTCATACATAATGGTATTTTTTTATAATTTTTAACCATTATATAATTTAATTTATTAATGACACAATGATGATGTTGTAATTGTTTTATTAATGAAATTTCAAAATAATTGATATGATAAATATACAAATAAATTTAATTTGAGACTTCTGAGGAATAAAATTAATTTTCTAGGATAATATGACATATTAGGGTTGTTTAAATAATTTTTTTATGATGTGATAATGTTTCTATGACTTTCACAAAAATAAAATACCAAATAGCGTCAAAATTGACATAAATATTATTTTTAAAACAAATACAATATTGTTGGTTTATATAATATTCCTAAAAATCTAAGGTTCATCCAAAGGGATTAATTTATATTATATATGTCATTAATGAACCAAATGAGGTTTTCTTGGAATATTAGCCTATATTTATTAACCATATAGTGTTAGAATACAAGAAGACATGGTAAAAGTTAAACAATTTAACTAAGAGAAAAATCTAATAGATAAGGTTAAAATGGTATCCTAAACTTGTCTAAAACCTGTTGGTTGAGAGGATTTCAACCCATAACCACAAATTCTCGAAATAAAATAATTTTAAGTCATTATTAACAAAATATTAATGTAAAATAAATTAATATTTTAATCCTTCCTTAAAGTGACAATCACCTCTCTTATAAAAGTGGACATCCCCTCATCTCAAAATCACACATACAATGCCATTTGGCTCAGCCAAAACCTCCACAAATATCCTCCCAACTTCCCTCACATGATCCAAGATTCCGTAATTTTATCATAAATACAACTTATGGATCCCTTTTGATCAACTCAAAAGGAAACACCCGAAGAAGAGATAATAATTTTACCACCCTCTTTCAAGTTCCTTTCTTCTTCCACTTCCTCCTTATTTGACGTTTCCATAACAAAATAATTAATATAGTACCTTATACATAATTTTATGTTATTATAATTATGGTAAAACCATATTCGTTATTCAATCCATCTTATAAATGACAAATTCACCATACTTGCGTATGTACGGCTTACCATATCCACGTCGTGGTGTAGTTTGTTATTCAAAAACATCATTATTTGGATGTGTAAAATAATGAGTATAACTGATGTAAATAATAAATTTAACATGTTAATGATTCTGTATATATGATATACAATCCAATTACATATTATTTCATGGTCAATATAATTATATTTTTTCTTGGGCGTACGTACGGATTACCGTTTCCATGACATGATGAGATTCATTCCCATGTTCACCATTCAATGATGATTATAAAAAAATATATTATAAATAATTATGTAATAAATTAAATAATATTGATATTGTATATATATATATATTTATGTACTTACACATATCTTATTCACTTACTTCCACTCAATACGATATGAAAACAGAAACATTGTTTTTGGGTACGTACGGTCTACCATCTCCATAAACGATGCCTTCAATTTCATATATCTATCCATTATAAATATGTGTATTATAAATATATATGTTATATTAATCATGTTTTATATTCTAGTGTCTTGGTACAAGGCCTTGACAAAATCTTATTTGTACTCTTCGCACAAGGCCTTGACTATGTGGTTATGAAGTCTTGCACTATGCATTCCATCATTATAAAATTGGCTATTGATATTTCATGTGATTATTCAACAAGTAGAATATCCATGTGAAAAATAAAATGGAATTATTTTATTTATATTAGGAATATTATTCAGAAGTTTATGTTAAAAAGGCTTATGTTTTAGTCTTATACATTACCTTAAAGTTTTATGTTTATTTATGAAAGTTTCTTATATATTGTTATCCTTACTGAGAATTTCAGATCACATCTTCTATGTTTTATTTTTCCCAGGATGTAAAGAAAAATATTATGAATAACTTATAGGGATAGTCTAAGGGATATTAATTTATTCAATGGAGACAATTTTGTTTTTTATTTTAAATTTATAATGTAATTTAAAACAAATGAATGTTTCTAGTACATACAATGATACTAAACTGATCGGTCTTTTGGGATTTGATCCCTTATGATAATGCCTATGTTATGTAATAATACACCAACTCTGGACTTCTGGGGTCGGGGCATTATAGTTGGTATCTTTGGATGTTTATAAACAACCTTGGAAATTGATTTATATAAACTCTGATTAAAGAAATTTACCCTAAGATATGCTTTGAGGATTAGTATAGAAGAACTTTCTAGAATTTTGGTAATGTAGATATTTGGTGTATTTTCCATGCAATACATTCTTTTCTAGATATGAATAGGTAGAGGAGGCTCTATAATAGATTTAACTAGGTTTGAAAACTCCAAAAAAGAGTTTAGGGCTTGACCCGGGGTATCCTAGTACACGACAACGGGCCTTGCTGCACTCTTGGTTATGACACTCCCAGGGGATATTCTTAGGATAATTAACATTTTCATTAGAATCCATTAGGAAGGATTTAGGAGTAAATACTTCCTCATAGAAAAAAATTTCTGAATATAGATTATATGAATAATTATTTCATTATATGATAGGTATTTTACATGATTGGAATTTTGAATTTTGATTCATAAACTTACCTAGTGTATTCCATTGTTTATAAATGGTACCTAGTAGAATGAATTAGAATTCCAGCAATACGCTTGATCGAATGATTAAGAAAAATCACATATTTCATGGTATTAAGAAAAATTTTAAAAATGAAATAGTCTCCCATGTATTATAATCATATGAATAAATAGTATCATATCTTAATAAGATATGTAAATAATTATCTGATTCCTATGGATTTGAAGGGAAGGAATGGAAGAAAAAGATAGAGTAGAGAAAGATGGATGAAGGGAAGAGTAGAATGAAGGATTTTACATTATGTGATAACTGTGAAAAAATAACTTTGGTAAATGCTTTAAGGGAATGTGAGTTTATTCTATGTCAAGAAAAAAATGACACCAAGTACGTGATTGAAATGGTAAGAAAAAGGTTTCAAATGTAAAATGCTTCATCTGCACGAAGTTGGGACAATACCCAAAGTAATGTAAAATTCATCCGAGTGTACCCTAAATGATTTTATTTGGATAATAATCATTTTATCATAAAACCAAAGATGAAGAGGAATGATTAGAGTTCTAATGTTGTTATTAATGTATTGTGTCATTTTAGTATTGTATTAATGATGTACATGTTATAAGAATTGCAGAGTATATAAGGATTGTACTGTAGTACTATTTCATTAAGGACGTGAGAATGTGTGGAACCAAGAAAAATGACTCAATAGCAGGTTAAATATTTTGGAAATATAATATTGATAGAAAGATAAACCATAATATGGTTATGATAATGAGGTAGTGATTTTGGAATAATATATGATTGATTTGGATAAATTAAATTGGATATTCTTGACTTCCATGAAACTGATTAATGATTTATATATTCCATCATTGTTGGAGTTTACATCATTTTTGGATAGAAGGAGTATATCCAGTATTCTATAAATAATAAGGGATCATGAATGTAATCAATAATGTTTTATTGTAATTTATGGTGTTACAATGTTTTAAAACAATACATGATGAAGGTATCGACATGTTATTACGTGGAAAAAGTGATATTCATTGTGTTTACCTTCCTTATAAATTTTGGGTTATGAGTTTGGAAATATGTATTTTCGATATGTTTAAAGGTTGGAATAGATTAATATTGACATTGGATACTATTGTAAAGGTTAAATCATTTCTTGAGTTTATTTATGGATTTTCATAAAAAGGAAAAACCAGAGGTCGGGTGACAACCTGTCATGTCTAGTATGTCCATGAGACTTAAACTCGCAACCGAAGGGGGACAATGGTGGATCACCTACCACGGGAACACTTGATGTTTTGGTTTTATATAGTGTAGTTTTTTTTATTCTCTATCAAATTCATTATAAATTCATTATTTTTTTAACCCAAAATGATTAGGATAAATAGATTTTTTTTAATTATATTATAATTTGGATTGAAAGATGAGTTTTTGGTAGAAATTATTTAAAGGATGAAACTATACTTTTCACGTTTATTTTTTCCTCTTCTTAAAGGAATAAAATAATTTTTAAACTTTAGTGTAGATATCTTAAAACCGAAAATGTGTTATCTTAATAACTTATGTTTTGTTGAACTAACGTAATTTTAATTCATCATAAATTAATGGACTTGAGGCCCTCAATTTTACACTTTTTTTGGGATTGATTCCCTAAATAACTACCTATTAATAATTATGTTTTCTTTAAAATTATGTGTCTCCAATTTCCACCAATGTTCTATTAATCGAGATCATTATTTATTCGTGACTTTTTCATTCCCCTTTCCCTCTTATTTAGAAATTTTATTACTAAAACAATTTTTGATGTGGGTTTTCCACAAAGGTGTATTTTCTATTTTTAGCCATTTATTTTCAAAAACAATTTCAAATTGCAAGGTTGAAATTTATTAAAGGAGGGTAGAATGTAAAACCCCAAGATTTCATAGCATTTTATCTCATTCAATTAATTCAATATCATGAGCTACACACAACACTGAGTTCGTGTGCACCACAACTTACCAAGCTAGACGTTTAAAAAGCGATTATGAATAGTATTAACTGAATTTAGAATCTTATATACTCTATATATTTTTAAAATCTGTATTTTTTTCTTAGACATAATATGAGAACAAATTCATTTTTTCCAGATAAAATATTTTTTTAAAAAATATGCAATTTTTCTTCTTTTTAAAGGTGAACCCTTTTTAAAACCAATATTTGACACTTTTATATATTCAATTTAATGAAATTAAAAACTTCTTCAGAAGGGGGACATAAAAATTCAGTTCGAATAATTTGTTTGTAATTTTTCGATAACTTCCATATTTTGACGAATAGTTTAAAATAATAGGTTTTAATTAAAAACAAATTTTTTAATCGAAATAATTTATAGTGTAAAATTATGAATTTTAATGGTTTTGAAGTATAATTATATTATAATTTTATCATTAAATTCTTCTTAGGTCATTATAAGTAATTTCACATCTAAATATGGCATAAACATATATTAATATTTTGTTAGTTTTTTATATTTTAAAAACCCACGTTTTGGTTTTGTCAATAGGAATTGATTTTTAATTAATAAACGAAACTTACATGTTTATAATTTGGAAAAATAGACATCATTTTTGAATTCGGAATTTTAAAATTATATTATGGTGAAGTTTTGGTACTTTTCTATAAACTGTCAATTTTTTATGAATAATGAAAAACAACGTGTTATTATTTAAAACCATGTTTTTATTTAGATAATTATTTATTTTATTTTAATTTATTTTAAATCAAAATATATATATATAATTCCTATTATTGTTCAATTTAATTCATTGGAGTCATTTTGTAATAAAAATATATGTATAAAATTTTATTTAACTTTTTAAGGTTTTTACCCACATTCTTGGCATGTTAGAAAATTTGCATAAAACATACTTCTACCACTTTTGTGAGTTTAATTTCAAAAATCCAAGAGACACAATTGAAATCACTAAATAAAATTTGATCCAATCAGTTGAAAATTATTTTTGGTAAATATTATCTTTCGACTTTTATTTAACACAGGTAAAAGTAAATAGGGTAATTCATGGAAAAAATGATATTATAATTACCCTAGCACAAATCCTAAATCTACTAGATAAGTGTAATTCGACCAAAAACATCCTTTTAAATAAAATATGACCCCCCTAGTCTAAAACCTATTAATTGAGAATATTTCTACCCATAACCACATTAATAAATAAATAAATTCATTTAGAGCCATTATAAATGGAATATGATTGTATAATAAATTAATATTTTAATCTGTCCTTCAAGTGACCCTCACCCCTCTAATAAAAGGGAACGTACCCTTATCTCAAAATCACCACTCCAATTCCATTTGGCTAGGCCAAACCCTACCCAGATATCCTCCCAACTTCCCTCACATCATCCTAGAGTCCCTATGTTGATCAAAAAACCTACCTATGGATCCATTTTGATCATCTCAAAAGGAAACACCTGAAAAAGAGGAAATAATTTCACCACCCTCTTTCAAGTTATTTTCTTCTTCCACATCCTATTTATTTGTCTTTTCTATACCAAAATAATAAATCCAGTACCTAATACATACTGTGATGTTTTAATAAATATGTTACAACTATATTCGTTATTCTATCAATCGTATAAATGTAAAATTCATCATATGTCTGTACGTACGACTTACTGTCTCCACGTCGTGGTGTAGTTTGTTATTCAAATAGTTCATTTTTTGGATGGGTATAATAATGATTATAACAGATGAAAATAATAAATTTAACATGAAAATGATTATGTATATATGATATACCATCCGATTAAATACTATTTCACCATCAATATAATGATATTGTCACTCGTGTGTATGTAGGGATTACAATCTCCACGACGCGATGAGATTCATTCCCATATTCACCATTAAACGAAGTTTATAAAAAATATATTATTATTAAGTACATAATATAAGACAAAATAATGCTACTAGATATATATTTTTGTGTGTGTTTGTGTGTGTGTACTCATATATATCTTATTCACTTACTTCCTTTCAATACGATATGAAAATGGAAACAACGTTTATGAATACATTCGACCTAATGTCTCCCTAAACAATGCCTTAAATATCTTATATATATCTATTATAAATATTTATATTATAAATATATATAAAATATAAATCATGTTATATCTTCTGGATGCATTTAATTTATGATCTAAATGATATGATCAATAATAACAAGTTAAAACACGTAAGATAAAGAAAGTGATTGTTACCCAAAATGTTAATTTAACATGGAAATAATTATTAAATATGTAGTATAAAGTCATAAATAAATCATGTATGATATTATAAATATGAATATGGTTCGGGTATAATTTATTAACATTATATGGTCATTATACATGAGGTTAAATATACGCTTTGCCAAATGAAATTGCAAGGTAAGGGTTAATTTCTCAATATCATTATTATCCATGGATGTTTTTAGGTAATTATCTACTGGGAAATATTTATTTTTCATTTCCATGTTTCACAATAGAGTTCTCAAAGAGATTATTTTTAAGGTACTTTTTACTAAAACATTATTTTAAATGTTTTAAAGATTTATTCTTCTAAACATTTCTCATTAATATCCATTTTATCAAAATTGTTTTAAGGATTTATTTTTAAGGAAATGAATATTTTAAAATGTAAAATACTTTAAAAAGCCTCAAAGTGGTATGGGACACTTTGATTCAAAACTATCATTTAAATGAACTCCTTTATATGACTTTCAAATTATTTCATGAATAAGGAATATTCCTCTCAAAGAATTTTCAGACCATTTTCTACTATGTCAACATCCATTATGGGATATTATTCTTGATAGAGGTTGATTTATTATGATACAATTCTTCCATATTGTATTTAATTTTTTTTTGATATATTTGACTGTGGATGTGTTATTTTTATACCATTCATGGTTTGTGGATAATGTATTGACTTTTTGTATGCTGTTTTAAATATGAATGTTTATGTTATGTTTAACCCTTTTCATATGAGGAATGCATTAGACTTCGTAAGTGATTGGTGGAGCCTATTATATCACCTCGATGCATCAGAAGGTCTCATTAGACAAACTATTGTCTTGGCACAAGGCCTTGAAAAAATCTTATTTGTAGTCTTGGCACAAGGCCCTGACTATGTTGTTATAATGTTTTTCATTATGTATTCCGTCATTATAAAATTGGATATTGATATTGTATGTCATTATTCATCTAGAAAAATATCCTTGTGAATAAGTAAATGTAATTATTTGATATATATTGGCCATATTATGGAGAAATTTATGTTTAAAAGTCTTATGTTTTTGTCGTATAAATTTCCCTAAATGTTTATAAATATTTATGACAGTTTCTACTATATTGTTATCCTTACAAAGCAACTAAGATCACCCCTTTATATGTTTTATATTTACTTGGATGATAAATGTATATTATGAAGGACCTATAGCAATAGTCTAAGGGATATGAATGTAGTCAATGGAGAAAATGTTGTTGATGGTTTTCATTTTATAATGTAATGTAAAACTTATGAATGTATCTAGGACTTCAAAGGATACTAAAATAATCGGTGTTTCAGGATTTTATCCCTTGTGATCATGAAACTGTTATATAATAATGCACCAACTCCGGGCTTCTAGGGTCAGGGCGTTACATCCTTTATATTCAATTGGGATATTTATTAATTTACAATATAAATGATGTTACATAAAAACTCAGGTTCCACACACCTATTCCCCGAGTTGTTCATTCACATAACCATATTAGGCCTCTCCATACCCCAAATTCTACTAACAAGCACTGATCATCTCATATCAATCATGTGGAGATTATAATCTCCTTATCCAAGTAGCAGAACAATGGAAATAAATTATAAATAGCCAAATGAAATACCCCATATCCAAACAAAACATGAATAAATTTATAGCCATAAAAGACTACAATATCAAAAACTGAATAGTAGAAATGTCATTCCAAATACATCTCATGTCCTAATATGAAAAATAACAAAAATAAATAATGTCACTAAAAACTCAAAAGATGCTCCTAAATAACGTCTATTTCACTCATCCATGATCTATCCTAACATAGCCATATAAAATAATACTCTTCCACTTATCCTATCTTATAGACCTGATGTCTATTAAAATACCAATCAGGATTCCCAATTAAGGTGTGAGAACTAGTCAATATGCCACCAAAAATGGTGTCTAAAATAATATCATGTCATAAAACATTATACAGTTGTACAAAGAATAAATTACAATTCATATTGTAAATATTGTTAAGAATTCATTACTATTTAATCTACCACAATTGAGTCTGAGTTCCCAAGGACACCTAAAACCTCAACACTAGATTTGGCTCATGTCCAAGTTTGAACCATATAACAATACCATGGTTATAATTTATAATTTCATTTCAAGTCCAACCATGAACAATTAGAAGCATAGTACAACGCCAAAATCATGGGAATATAATGACTTCTCTAACACACTAGGGGTATTTTAGGCCTATGCCCCTACCCAAACCACTATATCATGTGGTCATTTGGATCCCTAGTCCCTATCCCACACTTACTATCTTGTATCAGTATTTGGACCCTCATTCCCATCCCACTCCTTAACAACACACATGGGTATTTGGATATTCAGTACCTTTACCAAACATTAATGTGACATATAGTTATTTGGATCCTCAATTAGCGTCCCACACTTATATATCAATAAATATCACATGTTTCACAGATATCACATCAATCATGGTTAATTATAATAAACATTCTATTTACAGTTAACATCAAATAATATACCACTTCAAATATAAAAAAAATCATGGTTCAATGCATTAATCAACTATAAATAATTTAGGAAATTCTCTACTATTGCATTTCCACACTCAATTCATATAACGTATTAATATATTAATGTGATTTTAGTAATATCAAAATCCCCTTTGTTAATTCATTCATAACAACATTAATTGATCGATTTTGCAAATCCAATTTCCATTCAATTACATAGTCAAAAATTTCCATTAATTAATTAGAAAACTATTTAATAAAATTCCAATTATTCTGAAAATCAAAATTACACATAATTCAATTTTCAATTATTCATATCATTTCATAGTAACATGGAAAATCACCAAATCCATTAAAATATTCGATAAACAAATTAATAGATTAATTTCATCAATTAAACATAAATTTTTCAAACATGCCAATTGAAAAATCAATACAAAGACACAATATTGGAAATCAAGTATTTGGGGAATTAAATTTAGAACACCTACCATAATATTGATGATGAATGATCACCTATAGAAATTCACAAATGAAGAAGAACCAAAATGATCATGACAATGAATGGGAACTATATCTGAAACCAAGAACCATGAAAAAATAATCCAGATTAAAAAATACATGATCTGTATCCATCAAATATATAGTAAAACGACCACTAAAATTAATAGTTAATGATAAGAGAGTGGGTAGAGAACCCACCGGATGAGAATATCTTACTCGGAGTGTGGTATATCACCAATCTACGCATTGATTCGTCATTTATGGATGTCAAATGGAATTTTACTACATCTATGATCCATAAAAAAATTAGTGTTATAATTTTAGGTCAAGATAGGGTTTATTTAGGGTGAATTGTGAGGATTTAGGTCTTTATAATCAAATTTTCAGGGGGAATAAAATCTGCACATAATATTTCCTACTTGGGGCACATGATTTTCCCTAACATCAAACCACGTCAATGGGGGATTCATGTTTACTACTAGGATGGAACATTTTCTTCCATATCATGCTCCCTAAATAAAATACCTCTCTTTATTGGGTTTCATGTTATTCTAGGCTCGGGCTCATTGTTTGGAAAATTTGTGAACCAACCGTGCACTACCCAAAATGCCTAAAAAACATAAAAATATCTCCAAATGAAGCCCACGATAAAACCCAAAATAAGTACTAAAAAAAAGTGTACCTCAAGACATGTTGAGTAAATTATTCAAAATAATAGGATTTTAAAATCTCCCCCACCTTATAACAACTCATCCTCAAGCAGTACACCCAAGAACCTCTATAAACTCAATTTAAAAAGACTGGACCTCTTAGCTCATATATTTGTTTTAGTATCCATGATTCTTCATGACCATGGACATGATACCAAATACAATAACTATCAATATGGTGTCCCCCCCCCCAACACTTTCCCACTACGATCCAACACATATATGATATTCTCCTCAAAGGGCCAATCAATGTCATGCTCAACATCATTCACATCGAGCAAATGAGATTGGATGGGGTGATGTCACTAATGTTTTGACACATGAAAATAATCATGAATATAATTTTACACATGTGGAAGATCTGACCTATATTTCACCATCTATAGTATATACACACCCTCAAATAGTCCAACAATCCTCTATTATGCCATTCCCGGACTTGGAATCCGATTTTGAGCCAATCTAGGAGAAACCCAAAGAAACACACAATCTCCCTCTATAAACTCTAGAGGTCATTGACATCGATCAACATTGGAATTTTGTTTCTACTATAATATGTTTCTATATGTTTTAGAATATGTTCCACCTTCTTTGAAGTCTATTAAATGAGACTCAATCTTAATATCTATGAATCCCCCACCACCTTCCATCATAGAGGTTGTCTTCATGTCCTTCTATAAAGAGACACCTATGGTTCTATGTTTTATGTTGGATGATAAATATTGTAATATTAAATACTAAAAAAACTCTAGATGGTTCTACAATGAACTAACAAAGACTTGGAAAAATACTCAGAGGATATCCTGATGCACTTGTATAGTACATTCCGAATGCCCATCTATCTATGGTGGAATGCCAAACATATTAAAATTTTTATAGAAAAAGAAATTTATAAGCCCTTACAGGATCTAAAAGTAAATAGAAATTATCTTTATGAATCAATAAAATGTGGAACCCCTTTCATAAAGTCAATCTCCTTAACATACAAGTCATCAAACTCTTACACTATGAAATTCTCTTATATATGCATGAAATGTACTACATTCAGTATTCTGTCGATAAACTCTCAAATATCATCATTCTTCTCACCTATCCTCAAAAGATCCACCAAAAATTACATATAAACATCATCACATTTCATTTCTAGGATGGGTAATGAATTTAGTAAACCACAAGGTCAGTGATGCCATTCCTTCACCTATTTATTGGTGCAACATCAAGCCACGAACCCTACAATATCAATTTTCATTTTCAACCACCACTATAATTGACATATCTTATTTTAAGTTTCAGTATTCCATAGATCTACCACCAACATTGAGATAGAAAATTCATGCACCAGCTCCTCCTATTAATTTATAGGCATAAAAACCCAATTGATGACATATATGTTCTTCTCTTCATCCATCCTCCAATCTATGGTGAATCCCCACCATCAATGATTTCTCTCAGCGATAAACCTTTTAGATCCTAATACTACCCTTCCCTGATCAATCTCAAAAGTGTAGATTCCACTGAAAATAATATGATATTAGTCTCCTCATGACCCTACTAATCCACAATATGGACTAAAACAGTCAATTTCATCATCTTCTACTCAGAACTATAATTCCAAAGTATCTGGGGCTATGTATTATTTCATAAAGAAGTAACACATTTTTTTCAATTTGTAGAATATATTATAACTATAAATCAATGAATACATATACTCAACCAATATTTATTATGAAATATTCAAATTTTTCTAGAAAATATGTACTTTAATCACTTGTGATCATTATACATAGTTGAATTTTCACACTGTAGACAATTCCATAATCACATAAATGCATAAAACACTATAGATAATTCGATGATGTTTGTATGGAAGTTCTAATCATGTGTCCACAAATTCAATGACACACACATTATAACATGACCCCTACATTAATACTACTCCAAGACCTATTCCAATATAATCATAAAACACCATATAGTTCATACGTATCTTGTTTTTGATTAATATTTATACCTTAGTTAGATAAATCATCAGCTCTGGGAAAGTACTCATACAAGATCTAGTATATAAATAATTTTACAACTCAATGGATAATTTTGAATGTGGGGATTCAAAATATGAAAAATCATAACTAAAGATATGATAATATTTTTCTAAACCTAGAAATCTATAGATTTCGATAACGTTATCTGGATACTCTCATGAAACAATTTCCTGTATATTCTTCGGCTCCACTGACACACCTTCCTCCAAGATTTTATGACCCAGGAAGTGTACCAAATCAATCCAAAACTAACACTTAGATTTCTTGGATTATTTTCGATGATCTCTCAGTGTACCTTGTAGGTTTTTAAGAATTTGGCCATTATAATCACGAGTCCTGGTGTACACTATGAATTCATCCACAATCACTAACAAAAGCTAATATAGGTATGGGTGTATATTCTATTCATAATGGCCATAAAAAATTCGCATTTCTTCATTAAATTTAATTTTATCATGGACTCATAAAGTCTGTACCTATTTATGAAATCAGACATTAGTATAGTAGAAGTTTGAAATCTCCACTGATCTGACATAATCATAGGTTGGTCTTGGAGGAAACACAAGCTCACATCAATGGGTCAAATAGATCGTCTATATGATGTAGTGGATACCTGTTCTTAACTGTCATCTAGTTCAAATTTTAATACTCAACACATAAGTGTAGTGTCCCATTATCCTTCACATGAAAAAATTACTGGACAACCCCTAGAAAACATACTCAAAAATAGAAACCATAAATCCACCAAAACTTCTAGTTGATTCTTATGATCTATAAACCTAGTTGGTGATATTCTATATGGTGGAAATAACTAGATAAACCCAAGAATTGAGATCAATATTCAATTCAACATCTCTCTTTGGTGGAATCCTTAAGAAGAAATTAGGAAATAAATCAATGAACGAGTCCACCATGGTTGGAAATAAATTCTTCATTACTCCTCCAAAATCTATAAACAAACTATAATCGTAGGTTTTGAGCTCCCCCAGTTACAGATGAATTAGCCTAGCACAACCCACTTTGATATCCCACTCCCATGTGGAAAATATATTTTCCATCATAAGGATAAATAAGAATCACTCTCCTATTATAAAATTCAATATGGGATCTCTATGATACTTACCAGTCCATACCTATAATTTTATCAAAGCATGTCATTTCAAGAATGTAATGATCCCAACTAAAATGAAATTCCCCATACTCAATAGAACACCCATTGTAGAATTTGATTTTTCGTGCATATACTCTAAAAGGTGTAATTATATTCATAACCCTGATCTAAAATAGCACAATCAAGCTCAATCCACTCACATGATTGTAACATATAGATAATTAGAGTTACCAAAATCAAATAAGTCACTAACTGATATAAAATATACATTAATAATACCTCTAACTATCAATAGTTCATCCAAAATAATCACCAGTATAGGATAAAAAGACTAGAAATTTTACTACCCAATTATCTCATATATGACCCATGTCCCTTGAGCCACACCCCTCTATTGTTATGGGTGATATTTCTTAGAAGAACCATTTCCTCTATATCTACAACCACATCCATTGGAACTCAAACTTCAGGACTAATATTCTGTAAATGATCCCATATTCACACTCTGATTCTACCTATCTTCTCCATCATTACTCATATTTCATTGTTTCTTACAGAACCTTTTTAGATGCAAAATACCACGACATGATGGACTCTCTAACAATGGTTGGGTACAATTCCTATAAAATTGGACATGCCTACTGCACTGTTGAAAAAGAAATCATGTGGGATCCAAAGTAACTAATCATTAAAAATGGAAACCCTTACTTCACAAGATCTGGTTAGCATTATCGTATAGAAACTTTCATATCCTTAGAATATTTACCACCTGCTCATCAAACAAAAAACTCTTTTCCTACACAAGAAGCTACCATTAGGTTCCCCTCAGATATGAGATCCTGATGCACCACTGAACAAAACTTTTTTAGCTAAAATAAATTAGCATGAGACATAATATCATGAATAATCCAGTCCTAGAAACACATTTCCATTGATTTATTTTCTCCTTATTGTACTGGAAAAAAGCATTCATGGTCAATAAAGAGACCAACATAGTCCATAACATGGAAATTATCTCATAATTTAACCGTATGAACTATTATTCCATTTATGGTCTTAGATTAATTGTACAAATGTACTATTGTAACATCTCCAAAATATTCATATATACCAAATCCTCTTCTAGCATAGTCCAGGCCTAAACATCCTTCCAGTGCTTTGATAATCCTTATAATATATAAATATCCAACTTGATCCTTTTCTATGAGTGATTCTCTAAATGGCCACATATAGTCTAGATGGACTCAATCCATAAGTAAACCACCATAGGACCACCTTATCCGGTGATGAAAAGATGGTGCTAAAACTGAAACTCCCATATGATGTTATAGGTTCTTATTAAAACACACACTAGTTCTCTCTCAAAAAACTATAGTATATATGAAATGTTCACATGGAACTGCTCTCTAGTCCATTCCCTCGGCTCCATTGGTTCCTTAGGATCCACTACTGAATGATAATTTTTATCCATAACCTTTGATCATCATATTGAAAATCATTTTCATAGAAGAATATCTCTATAATCCCATAAATATTCCGATATACACATTTTTCATCTTTAACACATTTGACAAGAAGGGTTTAAAAAACCCATCACAAACAACTCTCCATCTTTCCAGCCACATAGTCAAAAATGTGGTGCTATCAATACATATAACAAACCTACATATAGATCATGGTTATAAAATGTTAAACTCATTATAATTTTTCATGCATCTCATTTAAAAATAAATTATTAAATTTTTTCATCATTTTGAAACAGTGAATTGATATTTTAAACCTTTTTCATTTCAATTACCTCAGTAATTAAAAACATTTCATCATCAATAATTTACTCAAAACCATTTTTCTTGTACAATACTAAAATGATGCATGTCAAAAGATAATCAAAAGAGCCTAAAATGATGAATTCATACTAAACACTCATTTTTATTGCTACATAAAACCTATCGTAAAAAATTATGATTTAGTAATCATGACACCCAACAAGTGAATCGCTAGTGGTGAAATAACATTAAAAAGTAATAACACACATTAACAATAACAATACCACCATGGGTAATTGGATTTTACATTCATTCATTGGTTATCTAATCTCATGAAAAAGATCCTATCATAGGTATTAGTCAACCTATCAAACATTTTACCTTTATCAATTAGTTCATAAAACAAAAACTAAATAAAACTACTCTAATAACTGTTATTAATTCCCTAAAATTGGTTCCATGGATAGATGCCATAGGACTATTCGTCCCACAACCTGAAGCACGCCTCCCCATTTTTCTAAGGCTACTGACAAACATCAATGATATAATATCTATCATGGGGAGACTATTCCCATGTATTTAAACTAGAAGCACGCTATAAATAAATAATAACTAGCCATATGATATAAATAATAACAACACCAGACTAGTATCACATAATAAATAAAAATGTGAATACAATATCCATAACTAAACCGTCCATATTTAAATCCAAATATATGTCACTTGTCAATATGAAAAATTACAAAATAAATAAAGACACTGAAAACTCAAAAGTAGGTCTCGGATCATGCAGTGTTCCCTCTTCCATGCTCTATCCCAACTAATCCATATAACATAGGACTCCTTCTCATATCCTATCATTCAAACATCAAGTCAATTCATGTACTAATCAGGTAGCTCAAATATAGTGGGAGTATAACTCATCTGGCCTCCACTAATGGTTTCTAAAACAATATCTAGTCAATAACACTATATGTAGTTTTATAATTATTAAATCACAATTCGTAGATTATCAATTATCCCATTATATTAATATTTAATTAAACACATAAACCTCTTGAGTTTTAAAGACACTTGAGCCCTCAAAAATAGCTTCAATCCATTCCAGAGTCTAAACCATATCACAAATACCATGGTTATCATTTATCATTTCATTTTAAATCTTATCACGTCTAATTGGAACAATATTCCAATTCCAAACTCACATGCATAGAATGTCATGTCTAATAACCTATGGGTGTTTATAGCCTATGTCCCCATCACCCTCCTCAATATCACATGGGTATTTTGAGCCTTTGTTTATATCACACACACACTCTCATAGAGCTATTTGGAGTCTCAATTCTTATACATCACATCAACATCACAGAAGGGTATTTAGTTACTTAGTACCTATCTAAATTTTAATGTCACATATCGATGCTTATATCCTTAATTAGTGTCCAACATTTGTATATTAATATATCACACATGTAACACACATATTACTTATAATGGTTAAGGATCATTAACATTTTTCAAATTTTGAATCAATTTAAATACATTTCAACAATCAAGAAAATCATAGTTCAATACTCCAAACACATGGATATGATATGCTAATCTAACAATTGAATCATTTATCTAATTCAGTTCATATATCCCATTAATCCATTATAGTTAAGTCAATCATCTCATAATCCCCATTTTCAATTAATTAATAACCACATTAATTGACCAATAACAAAAACACAATATCCAATCAATTCCACAATAAAAATATTAAATTAAGTTGTTAACTAATTGTGAATTCCAATTTAATCAACTGCATAATCAGAATTACCAATAATTAATTCTTTCCTTATTCATATCATTTCATTACAACATGGTAAATAAATAAATAAATTCCATGATTCCATAAATTAATTAATAAATTAATTTACCAAATTAATGATTATATTTTCAAACATTCCAATATAAAAATCACAACACATTCACACAATTTGAATTAAATACTTTCTGAATTGAATTTCGACCAACTACCTCACGATTTATGATCATGGTTCACCAATGGAAATTCCAATTTGATGTAAAAAACAAAGATCAAAATAAATAATTATATTAAGATATGAATCCTATATCCATGATCCAATGAAAAATAATCCAAATAACTTAAATATATGTCCATCACAAAATAGGGCTAAACCCTTAAAATGATTATATAATGATGCGAGAGAGGTATTAAACCATAGAGGATGAGAATATTATATTGGGAGAGGTGAAGAACATAAATTTAGGCATTGATTCATCAAGATCAGAGGGTATACGGATTTTTAATCCATCCAATACCCAAAAAATGATTTAATTCATTTATCATTGAGCTATGGTCGATTTTGGGTGAATTTTTGTTGTTTAGGTATATTTAATATAATTTTTGGGTGATTAAATTCAACATGCTCAATTTTCTTCATGGAGATCACATTTTTCCTAAACATGTTCGTAACTATGTGTCACCTAATAGAGGTTTACACTATTACTTCTAAGATGTGTCATGGGTTACTAAACTATGAGAAAACTATACAATCCACATCTACTAAGTGTTTCATGGGACAAGTTAGATGACATGGGGAAACTGTGCGCCATCCGTAAACTTGCCACCCCCCCCCCAATTAAAAATTTCAACAAAATTTTCATAAGATAAAATCCAATAAAAAACAATAAATTCCAATAAATATACCTAAAAGCAAGGACGATGCATCTCTATAAAATTTTAGTATCTTAAAAAATAATTATTAGAACATATATGTTTCTAATGATTTCTGCTAGGGCATGTTTGCCTCCATAAAATGTGTGTGATCGTGTGATGGAACCAAATTTGTTTCCCCACATTCCCTCTTTCCAACGGTAATAATTATTCATCACTAAATAAATGATATCATCTCCTTGATTGAAATGGGATGACAAGATTTTAGTCCCTCATATAGATTCATCCTTGGAGTATGCCTCCTAATAATTTTCCTCTTAGTCTAATTCACCCTTAAATATTAATATAATATTTGTGAAACTCATTCCCAGTTACATATTTTCATGGAAACTGATTAGTTACGCTACATTTGTCTAGACATTCCATGGGGTAATGTTAGGGAAGAAATCTTCAGTCAAGGGAGTATTTATGTCGGGCATCACTAAGAATTTCTGGATACTGGATCATTGGTACACCTGTATTATTCCTAATAAAATAGATTATCAAGGGTGTAGAACTGATTCATTCTATAGAGATCCCAAGGTATCTTGGGTTAGAGTAATTCATTTCTAGATTTTTCCTAAGAATACCATTTTTAACATAGAAGAATAAATATGTTTAATGACCTATGGAGAAAGAGGAATGTGATTTTTAAATCTTGTAGATGAAGATAACTTGTTAGAACAGTGGTAAAGGTAAATCTGTTAGGTACTACCATGAGAGGGATGGCCTTGTAAAATTACATGGTGGATGGATCAAAACTCCAAATTAGAATAGACACGAAGGTGGTCTGTACCATAGTGGGATTGTTTCACAACTTGATGTTTGATCTAGAGACCACTGAGGGTGGATCAGAGAGGAATACCCCAGTGTGGGGACATCTTGATTTACAATTGGTTTGAATTTATCCTCATGGTGTCTTCCAACATAGCATTTTTAAAAGTCAGGGATCAAAAACCACATAGTTCATTGGATAGGGTGAGGAATAAACACTAATATTGGATGGCTGCTTCTAGGAGAAGTGATTATGTTGTTTAATGTGTCTTACACACATATAATTCCCATAAAGATGGCATGATGTGACTTAGGCAAGGGTGAGGTTATGAAAATTATTACTGGGGGTTTTGTATAATAGTATATTGGATGAATGGAATCATCACACCAGGATGTGGTAGCCCAAGAAATAAACAGGATGGACATGGAAGAAGTTGGAGAAATGGGTGGAATATATGGGTTAATAAGGGTGTTTTTCATGAACCACATGTAGTTTTCCTATGCATCCAAGATGTTTGGGAATCAATTTCAATGTTTTTATGAGAGGGGTATTGTGGATTACAAAAAAGGAGGATTCATATGTGAAGGGTGATCTAGACACCATTGAGGGTGGATTTTTGAGGTAAACCCCTAGGAGTGGGGAGATAATGATTACCTTTGGCTAGGATTGAAACTCATGTAGGCATCCTACAAACCCTATATAGAATGTAGGGATCAAAACACTTGTGGAGTTAGGATTACCCACTAAGACTACTCATATTATAATTGCGGCTTACTCCATGAGTGATACCTAGAGGATGAAGGGTTTCATGGTCAATACTATCTTCTATGTCTATGTCATTATTTCTCAATATGACAAAGAAGTGGAAGAGATATACTGGATGGTCATATTTAGAAGATGTGTTAGAGATTGATAGAGTGGATCATATGCATGGAAGGTTGACATTGAAAAAAATATTGAGGGGAGAGGGATGGTGGTTGATTTTTCTCTATTCACATCTCTTCTCTGGTCATTTCATCTTGTAGAGACAAGGATGAGAAAGAGTGAAACCTCCAATTGGAATGAATCGGGTGATTAAAAATGTATTGATTCCCATCCCCATGGTGGGAATTTAATTCCTTATAAGGAGGAACTCATTCAATATGAGGAAGATCTCACTCATCATGTGATGATAGGATGTGTAAAATACTTGATGTGAGTCACCCCAAGCTCATTGCACTAGGTGAGGAAATAGTTTAACATCACATGATGAGGATGACAGTGTTTGGTTTTTTAACTTCTTGAATCGCAAATGAAGAGGGCTAACCCATCACCCCTTGGACATATATAACTAACTCCCACCTACACTAGGGATAGGTAATGCATCTGTAATGCCCGATGAGAGTGGGGTGGAGGATTTGTAGATCATGGTGTCCATCTTAATGTATTAATGAAAAAATCAACATCCATTAGGACACATATGTGAAATATCTCTAGGTGAGGCAACACAATAAGAAACATCTCATGAGGGAGTAGGAAATCTCTATACAGAGTCCTGGATGGCCGAAAAACGGAGGTGCGGGAAATATGTGGGAGTTTCATGCAATAGGGGTTCAAACATCACAGTTTAGAGAAATGTAAACATATGAATCATAAGGTAAGGGGTGCATGCACGATTGGAGGATTGTGAAAAAAAAGTGGTTCTTGAGAGAAATGTGTATGTGAACAAGGGAATGTGTTACATAGAAGAAGTATATTTTTTTAACATATTCCTTATGAAAAAAGTAAATGGGTGAGTGTAGCACCCATTTGGGTCCACTAGATGGGTACCCCATAGGGGACCCATCTGATGAGATATTTTTCCATGAGGAATCCATGGATTCTTCTCTCTCATAGAAGAGGTGTTCTTGAAGGCATGTGAGTGACATTTCAACAATAAATCATTTACCTGAGGAAAGGGGGTGCCCTCCATAAATAGGAGAAATTATGGGTGGTGACGTAGAAGCATTATAGCGAGGAAGTGGGAACAAGACCTTGAATTAGGAATGTAATATTCTTATGTGTGCCCAACCTTTACTGCCAACCCACTCCACTTTTTCTTTTGTTCCATGGTTATTTTCCAGATTCCTGGGTTAATGATTGTCCTTTGACCTCACATTGGGCACATAAAGCTATTACATGTGGATTTCCATCTTCTACACAACCATTGAATATTTCATGTGTATCCCTTTCCTTTCTAATAATGTTTCAATTTTTAAAAGGGTGGATACTATTTTCTAAAAAAAATCATTCCCCACATGAATTGGGATTCTGCACCATCCAATGTCCCCATCAGAATCTGAACTGAAAGGGGACCAGAAGGTCAGGCTCTATTGGTAATTAAATAATCAACAATGCATCCAAAGGGGTGTTGAAAGGATCTAATGTCTGATGATGAATTCTCATTCTTTGAGTGCGGAAGACATAGTCTACATCTATAATAAAGGGGGTCCCCTAGGAATAGTACTTCAACTTCCATGAATTAAGTGAATGTTTTTATGAATCATGAATGTTTCTCACTCTTTCATGGAAAACTAAAATTTGGTCATTTCATTACGTTTATCCATCAAATATTCCATGATTTAGAAGTTACTATATTTTCTATTCCAATTATCAATATTACATGCATTCCACAATTTTGTGGGCAAAACCCCAATCTTTCACCCCAGGGACATAGTGTTTGTATAAATCAATTGACATTTCTAATAAACAAATAGTTACTATTAGAGAATCTTCCACTACAATGCAGAGTGTAGAGATAACCGAGAATGCTGAAATAAACTATTCTATGAGTGTCCTTTTAGAAAATCATAAGCTCTGAGGCATGATCAGGCTACATCAAAAGATTTTCTATTGAGGGAATGTCTTGCTTTGTGGAACATAAGGAATTATAAGTAAGTGTTCATCATGGGATTTGATACTGACTCATCACAATTGTGGTTCACACATAAAGATAGTATCTACAGATAAAAAATAATTGTAAACAACTATGATTCTGGAGAGCATCTAGATATGGCTATAAACATCATGAATCTAAGAACCAGGATGATCATGGGAGATGAACTAGTTCCATAGGGATCCCCATCACCCAATTAAAAAACCATTTGATGTTGTATAATGGATTAAAGTGTATTATTATAGAAGTATTGGGACATGAAGCCTTTTCATAATTTTACAAGTGAATGTGCATTCGTATATTTGGTGAACCACACATATAAGGAGTTTGGAGAAGAGTTTCATGATATTGAGCTGTTTGATAGTGTATGAAAATCATAATTCTGGATCTACCATCAACATGAGTAGGGTTTGGAGCTATTTAGATGGTGGGCCCCTGAAACAATATATTCAATATCTAAAATGGGTAGGTTGACATCCGTCTATTAAAAATTAATAATATCAGAGGCATCCCATATATGTTCTTAAACATGATGAATTTATCCCAAAAAAATATCTAGGAAGATAGATCATGAACCCCATTCATGGCATGGAATATCCTAAAGACCACGAAGGAGAGTTTGGGGAATGATTAAATATTAAATTAAATCTCATATCTAAAATGGTTTGGATTTTTTTTTCAATAAGGAATAAAAGGTCAGGATGAGAGGATGTGGGATGAAGTTCCAGAATACATTGCAGTGGGGAAAGGCAAGACCATATAGGGTGGTCCTAGAGGCAAGAAAACATAATACATGGGGGTTCATCATGGACGAGATCTAGGATGCATCTATATTCTATGATGCATTTCTTACTTCCTTTCTTGAGTGGGTGGCTAATAATGGCGAGGGATACAATACTAGGGGTCCAGTATGGATCTTTAGTGACTGTGGGGATCGTGGGAGCCCACAACTAGGTCAATATGAGGGTTCATGTAATAGAAATGATCTATATTATTCTGAGGTGCATCTTAAAGGGATGCATGGCTAAGAGAATATGTGGACCATTATAGATCCTTAATTGCTGGATTGTATCCCACATTGGTGGATATGGTCTCCTAAATACTATTCTTCCTCTAGAAACTGGCCTACAACAATATACATTGAATATATATGGTGTCAGTCCAATGATTCTTAATGATGAAGCGGTAGAGATTAAAATCATTAAACATGAAAATTACATGTTCAAATCATTATAGATTCATGATTTACAGATGGTGGATGTCCATTGTTGTTCACTGGAGTAGATAGTATATCTTCCGGTCCTCAATGGAGGTGTTTTAGTATCTAAGACTGTTAGAGAAATCATATTTAAATCATATATGTCATCCTTCATTTCTAGCTAGTTCGAATGACTTCAGAAACTACTGAACAATTTGTATACATAAATTCACAGATATCAATACACATGAATTCTTCGTCAGATGTGGCGTATATTTATGATAGATGGTTTGGTGAAACCATTTCACTTCACCCACAGATGTCAACGTTGGCCTATAAACAGAATATGCTAATCCCAATGTGTCAGAATAACTGGAGTCAATCATGTTACTATTAATTCATCATATTGAGGTAGTGGAGACAACGTGATGAGAATGTTGGGGGGGGGGGGTCCATTCTAGGGGTGATTCAGGAGGCAAGCCAGGAATTAGGGATACAAAGACCCATCATGAAAAAATTACATTGTAAAGGACCTTTCACTAGTCTAGGTTCAAGAGAGTAATATAAAGCCTTAATAATTATCATCGTTTCATCAAAAAAATATTATTTGAATAATAACATGGTGTGAGCTAACTCTGTATGTGAATTGAATGCCTTTCAAAAACATTGATGGTCCAGTGAATAATAAATATAAACAAGGGGTGACAATTATGTATGCCTAGTAATGTGTTTAAAAACCATTGATAAATCATTATAAAATAGTATTTTGAAAATAACAATGTAAATACATTTTGAAATACTCATTTAAAATTTGAATTTGAAATTACATACAGGTTAAAAATACTAGATCATTTTAGAAACAAATTACATTTAGAATTTCTTAATCATAGTCCAATGTTTTTCCAAAAAAAATGAAATATTATGAAAACAAAACAAAATTATGATGTCACTTTAATCATTGAGGGATATTTGGGCCTACCCACTTAGCGACGGAATAGATCATTCCCCTTTACCCTTCTATATTTATGATGATCAAGCATCAATTTTTTTGAAACCATTTTAAGCTTGATTTAATTATGTATACATTTTAACCAGTGTTTTGAACATTTAAAACATGTCACTAATTTAGAATTCACATTCATATATACATATATATAATACATGAACATCCATTTCATCACCTAAAATTATTGTCACAACCAAAACTTCTACCACAAAGGATTTGAATGGACTATCTAGGTATTTAATCATTTTGTGTGAAATACATTTTCGAAAATTGATTGCAATAATTTATAAAATTGTAAAGGAAACATTTAAAATTAATTGAATTCAATGATATAAAATTACATGTTATTTTTTCACAATTAAATCTTAAAAATTAAACCATGAGTTTATGATAATTTGATGAGTGTCGATGATGTGCATAATCGCATGTCCATGTTTATATATTGATTCGATGACCATAATGATTATATAAACTTATTTCATGTAATGCCGACTTTTTCAGAAAGAAGTTGACAAAAATCATAAAATTTATAATCATGTTAAAAAAATAATAATATAACTATAACCATTCAATTTCAGAAGAAAAATTATCTTCTACAAATCCTTGATATTATTTTTAGCACATATCCATACATGATTTTTTTTCACATTCAAATAATGTAGTAATATTTCAATATAAATATACATATATTTTTAT
This sequence comes from Viscum album, assembly GCA_963277665.1. Taxonomy (NCBI): domain Eukaryota; kingdom Viridiplantae; phylum Streptophyta; class Magnoliopsida; order Santalales; family Viscaceae; genus Viscum; species Viscum album. The sequence continues at coordinate 1,895,314,964 of OY728151.1, forward strand.
AAATGAATTATTTTAATTGTATAATATATACATATATATCTATTTCACCCATTTACATTACTTTAATAAAATTATTAGTTAATACTAAAATATATGTATATATGAAAAGGTATGAAGAACATGAAATCACATAAATATATTTATATAGATATATATGTATCTATAATTTAAATTAAATATATATAAATTTGGGAATCACATGTGTATAAAACATGGATTTGAGATGAATATAACAAATAAAAAATTAAAATTCTTTAGTTGAAGGAATTATAATAAAAGTAATCACTTAAAATAAATTTTAGCAAAAAAATAAATATTTAATCTCTTAGTAGAACATAAATAAAACATGAAAACAAATCATTACATCCTAGATATGAATATTAAAATTAATATGTATAATCTTTCTTAAAATATTTAACAATGTTTCAAAACCACAATACCTGTATATTTTTTCATTGAAAAAACCCATAAATAAACATGGTGATGTAAATTTATCTTACAGGAATCTAAATAGAGTGAATAAGTTGCAAAAACAAAAACATAAATGATCCCTTACCTTAAAACAATGTGAAACAACAACACATGTGTAGTAAATGAAACAACATAAGACTGACTGGAAAAATTCAAAAGGAAACAGTGACCAAACTTGCGTGCAATAGTGTGCCAGAGTACGTGTAAAAACAAAAACACAGTGATACTGATATTTATAACCATTGATATTCTCAAATGAGAGATCCTATAGTGACAACTGTGAATAATGATATAACCAACATAGTGCAGATGCAGAATGAAAATATACAAACAATGACAAGAACATCTATGACAAACCAAAATCGCGCATCCATAGAACAAAGATAGATTAATATAAAATTAATGGTACATGGAACAATTATTTAATAGCTACAGACCAAAACTAAATCATACGCTATTCAAAATCCATAAAAATAAAAACAACCGAATGAAACAAATAGGACATATAAAAAAATGTCATCACTCGCCTACATAGTATATCGATGAAATAACATAATCATATCCTCGATCATGAATTCACTCAACATCTCTGACATTTCCTTTCTCATCAGTGATGGATCTAGAACATGTCTACAACTCCACAGCAATGAACACTCTCGAATGAAACCCTCGACCTCAGTAAACAGAACTTCGGACCATGATCAATATTATGACTCGATGATTAACATGATTGGACCCCCTGGGGGGGAAACTCGACCATGTCTTCTCCCCTTCCTATGTGACACCATCGTCCATAGCGTGCAAATCGAACCCATCTCCCTCCAAGACACCCTCACGACGGTGCTCTGAGACCTACACCTCCCATTGTAGCAACTCACAGACTCCAATAACCCAATACCTCGTACATAAAGACTATACACCCTTTTATTTCTTAATTATTATTATTATTATATAAATAATTCAATTAATTTCCATTATATAATGTTAACATTATATATTTATAAGTTTAATTTCTAATATTAAATAAGTTATACCATTATAAAAATCATAATATTCACAATATTCATAAACATTAATCTAATATAAATTTATAATTTATATCCAATAATTATTCCTTAAGATATATATATAGATATATATATTTTATATGGTTATGAATATATATATTTATATATATATATATAATTTTTTTGAATATATATATATATATCCCATGTAATTAATAAATATTTATTTTTATATATTAGTCTAGTGCATTTTTTACAAAAATATGGTCACTAAAATATTTGATATTATTATTAAAATATATAATACATTTAAATACTAATTTTATATGGCACGTATAATATCAATATAAAATTATAATTTCACTATAGTATTAGATTTATATTCACATGTTTATATAATTCAAAACTAATATACATATATATATTATATTTTGAAAATCAAAAACAGATATTCCATTTTCATATATAAATTTCATTTACAATATTCTAATAAATAACATTTTTGATAAAAGAAAATTCTATCTAAAAAAATTAGTTTTAGAAAATATTGTTTAAACTAGGTAAATTAATATTTACTTTAGAAATAATTTTTAAATTTTATTTGAAATAAAAAATTAATTTCTATTATTATTTTAATGAAATATATCATAAAAATGTTAAAAATAAATCCATTTGATATATTTATAATAAAACTAGGTTAAGATTTTCCAGGCTGTAACATTATTCCCCCCTTAAAAAGAATTGTGCCCTCACAATTCGTTTCATCATTCAAAATAGAATTATGAATTCCAATCTTCATAATAATGAAAACTGAGACTTCTAAACTCTAAATTATACTACTTATAAGACAACATCCAATCTCCAGAGTTGACTAAACATTTCCTTTGATACCAATTTTAATGAACTGGCCTTACCAATTACATAATAGAATACCATTCCCCAATCTGTGTTCTGGATTGTTTTATACAACCATAAAAATTATCAGAGTTGAAAAAAAATAATATTAAATGAACAAAAACACCACATATGCTAACTTTGTAATCTAAGTGAACACCTTCTGAAAAAACTGATGGTCTTGTCAAAAATAAATTTAAAAAAGGGGTGATCATTATGTATTCCCAGTAAGGGGTTTAAAATCCTTCAATAAATCCATATAGAAAATTATTTTAATAATAACTATGTAAATTCATTTTGAAATACGCTTTTCAAAATACTATTTGAAATTACGTACTATATAAAAATACTAGATCATTTTTAAAACTACATCAATTGAAAATTTCATATTCACAATGCAGTGTTTTTCTGAAAACAATACACATGATTTTTAAAACAAAACACTATTCATAGGTCACTTAAATCGTTCAAAGCTATCTGGGCCTTCCCAAATCATGAAGGATGTGTTCACACCCCATTTCTGTTCCATATTTACAACAGTCAAGCAACCGGTTTTCTGAAAACATTTTATTCATTATTTATATATGTATATATTTTCACATAAGTTTATAACATTGAAATCATCTCCCTTATCTTGAATTCACATTAATAAATATATATGATATACATGAACTTCAATTGCGTCACAAACTAGTTTAGTCCCAACGAAAACTTACACCAGAAATGCATTACATGTACTATCCATGTATTTAATCCTTTTTCCATGAAACAAAATTTCAATAATTGATAGAAATAATTTATAAAATTGTAAAGGAAACATTTAAAATAAATTTCACTCAATGATATCCATATACTTGTTATTTTTTCAGAATTATATCTTAAAATTGAAACCATGAGATTATTTTAGTGCGATGAGTGTCAATGATGTGCATAATCCAATGGACATGCATATATGTTGATGTGATGACCTGAATGTTAATATAATGTGATGACATGTTATGCACATATATTCAGAATCAAGATGTTAAAAATTATTCATTTATATATAGGTTAATAAAATAATTATTATAACTATATCCACTCCATCCATGACAAAATAAGATCTTGTAAAAATCCTTGATATTATTTATAGCCTATATCCGTAAAAGATTTATTTCTTCATTACAATCATATACTAATATGTCGATATATATAGATATATATATGTGTGTGCATTATTTGAATTCTATTATATACTCATCTATATCTATTACACCCATTTACAGTACTTCAATGGAATTAGTTGTTAATACTTAAAAATACATATATGTACACATGTTTGAGGAAATTTTAATCACATACATATATTTATATATATATATATGTGTGTCATGAATTTAAATTAAATATATATAAATTTGGGAATCACTTGGGTATAATACATAGATTTGAGATGAATATAAAAAATCAAAATTATAAATAATTGATTTGATGGTTTGAAAATAATTGTAATCACTTAAAATAAATTTTATCACACACATAAATACGGAATCCCTTATGAAAATATAAATAAAACGTGAAAATATTTCATTACAACCAAGATTTGAAGACTAAAATTAATATCTATAGTCTACCTTACTAAAATTAATCAATGTTTCAAAAATGGAAGACGTGATTATTTTTTCATTGGATAAAACCATAAATAAAAATGGCTAAAATGAATTTATCATATAGAAAATAAAATAGGGACATGAACATGAAATTACATTAACATAAATGATCCCTTACCTTAATAAAATGTGAACCAGCAACAATTCTGTAGTAAAGGACACACCAGAAGAAAGGTAGGAATATGCAGAAGGAAAAAATGATCAAACACGCTTTCAAAGGTGTACATGAGTTAGTGTAAAAATATAGATAGAGTGATATATCTATTTATAAAATACAATTGTGTAATGGCCCAGACCTCTCCAGCCCATTCCTTTGTCAAAAATAAGGTCACGAAGTGTTCTGGAGGGTAAAATTGAATTTTCCCACACTTTCTCGAATTTTGAAACAACACGCCGTGTAGTTTGAGTACACACTGTGTACCCCCTCGCCGGGTATACCCCGTATTCAAGGCCGTGTCCTTGCCATGTGAAATAAATGGGTACATTCCATGTATCCAATACTACATGTTGTGTATGTCATGACCCATCCTCGGGGCCCATGTCGTGACTACCCCAAGCCCGCCATCCATAGGCCAGGGGATGGTGACTTGCACAAAGGCGTAAATCCCGGTAAAAAGTGAAGGAATTTCCATTGTAAAGTAAAAAAACACCGTAGAGAAAGCAATTAGTAGAAGTAAACACTAAGTAAAAACTGAGTACAACAATAAGTGTGGAATGTAAGTGGGCCATTATACAAACCCAAACTGAAAGTAAAGTACAACTGGAAGTGAAAACAGCAACGGAAAAGTAAATCCGCAACGTCGGGCTGTCCACTGGAAATCCCACATGAAGGGTGGGTACAGATAGCCTCCACTTCTCCTCGGGTCCAGCTGACCTCTCCGAGTACGTCCCGCCCAGGGGTCCACCTCCAGGTACTTTCCTGCTCCGCAAGCCTCAACCACGATTAGCGCTGTCCATTGTCTGCAACCAACACAACGTAGTGCGGGAAAAGCCCGTGCAGGGGTGAGTATAAGCTACTCAGTAGGGACCTCGAGAACCCCGATGGTCTCCCAGAATCCACAAAGGATAATCCACAAAGGAAATATACAATCACGAAGTAACATCCGACACTGCTTAGGTATATGACCATACATATACCTAAGTCATCTATTCTCGTTCGGCTCAACATCTGAGCCCAAGTACAATCCAGTCCACACAGGAAAGAAAAACGTAAATCCACACAAGAGATCTCAACACAATCCACATAGGAATGGAAAACAGGATTCAGCTCACACAGGTATACTTCTTCATATGATGCTATAGATTATCAGATATATCTACTGATTCATCTCAGACGTCGGACCCACAAAGGATCGATAGGTACTAACCCACGCAATGACCCCCAAAGGATCTGACCCACACAAGATCGATAGGGAACTAACCCCCGTAATGACCTACACAGGATCAGACCCACACAGGATCTGTAGGCGCTGGCCCACACAGGACCGCTGATCACTCACCCACACAGGATTGGACCCACACAGGATCTGTACCACTGATCCACGTAGGATCGCTGAGTGATGTAGTCGTCGCCATCGAATCCACTAAGGATCTCTGTACGGTCGTCGTCGCAGTCGCAGCCACCTCTAGGGTTCCCGTACACATCAAGCTCGTTCGGGAGGGTCCGCTCCACGATCCGAGAGTCTGGTACATCAACTGACAAATAGTCCATAGTTGATGTATCCTATAGATCCGTATCGTCAACAGGAACGGAACTTCGTAGACGATGCGTCAATCGGACGCCCGGTCTGTGAGTTATTGGATTTTTCGTCTCAGGGGACCGGTTGGGTTTTAAGGCAAAACCTACCCAACCATACTCCACCATCATTCAAATCACGGGCGGAGTAAGCCAATAGATCCTTCTCACATAGAGGAAACCAACAATGTCGACGGTACGTCAATCGGACGTATGAGGCTCAATATATAAGTGTTTCCGCTCCGAAGGCCCGGTTGGTTTCGTCTACGAACCAACCTGGACAAACCAAATGTACTCCAAAACTTTAAGAGCGATATATCGAAACGACCGTCTCGATCCAAGGATCACATATCCACTGACGGTGCATCGATCCGAGATCAGTAGAACATGTTATGGGAAAAATACCAAGAAGGTCCGAAAACGGGGGTTCTGGGCCCAAACCGACCCGGCCGGTGCGGCTTGGCCCAGCCTGGGTGGCCCGGAGCTGCCTGGGCATGACCCGGCGCGGCCGGCGCGGGCGCGGCCCGGTCACCAAGCCGTCGTCTCGGCCGGTCACGACCACGCAGTGCAGGGGGCGCGCTACCCCCGCGTGAAGGAACCACAGCCCCGCGTGGGGCCGGCCTTGCCAGTGGACACAACCGCCAGCCGCGTCCCGTCCTTCGCCGGTCCTGCACGGTCACGGGACGGTCGGCCGCCGCCGCGGCTTCAGCCACGACGGTTCTTCTTGGAGGCGTGCCAGGCGCCGCAGCCTCCCGCCGCCGTGCCGGCGAGGCGCGCCGTCAAGTTGCTCCGCGGACCACCAGACGAGTTCAGGTGGTCGTAATTCCTTGCCGTCTTCGCCAAAAGCCCTCCTAGGGCCCGTCCTTCATTGTGAGGACCTTACATCGCCCGTTCGGTTGATTTTTTCGACGTCCACCGTTTCGCACACCAAGAACGAAAGGGCTGGTGGGTTCAGACTTGTTCGTTAGTCTGCACCCACCGTGTTAGCGGTTTTAAAAGTCTCCCAATAATTTTTAATAATCATACGCCGCGGGTATAAATCACAATGATTTTAAATGAATCAACCCCTACCTCGTCGTTTTCGTCGGTCGTGAGTTCTTCGCGGGATTGATCGTCACGGAAGAAGAGGATCGTCGCGTCGTGGAAGGGGGCGTCGCGTCGTCGCGTTACACGGCGTCGCATCGACGATCTCTGAGGGTTAAAGAAAACACATAGATTTAATTGAATTCTTAAACCCATGTTGAGGATAAAATCCACAAATAAATAGAGAACCGTAATTTCCTACCTCAAGCAGTTGACGATCAGAGATTGTTGCGGTGAAGAAACGTCGCGGAAGAAGCGTCGCGGAAGGAGAATCTTTGGCATCACGGAACACGGCGCCGTGTCGTCGATCTCCGAGGGTTTGGTGTTCTTCGCGTTCTTCACGAAGGAGGATGAAGATCTCAAGCCTTAGAGTCTTCTCCAAATCCTCTCAACGAGAAATCCTCAGGAAAGACATGCGTTGGTCTCATTTCATTTACATGCCAACAATTTGAAACACAAGTTATGAAATGAACCATTAATTCGGTGAATTAATTGTAACATCTTAACTGTCCAATAAATAGAAGCGTTAAGAGTTTAGAAAACGCAGCAGTTGACATTCATTAAAGAGGAGTTTTCACGGGTATGTTACTTAGGGGGAATGAAACGGTGGGGCTTGGGCGGGCCCCACCTCACAAATATCCTACCAAGAGGGTAGGATATTTTGGGTTTCACCCTATCTGCTTCAACTTAGCATAAGTGGCTTATGTGGCTTAAGTGAAAAAAAATAAAGTTGTCACACCACTTTATTTTATTTCTTAACTTAACCCCAAAAATTAAGAACCACACCCGAGAAAACACAACTCCGGAATTGGCGTTTCAAAGAAAATATCGGCGCTTCGATTCCATTAGTTCCCTTGGAATTCGATTCCGAGCACCGGTTCAAAAGTTAGAAAACCCCGCTCGTTTGTTCACTGAACGTACCCGAGCCAAACTTCAGAAAATGATTCCGGGCACACCGGGCCTCTGAATCAGGTGCCGTTAGAAACTGCATTCTTGTAAAATTTCTAAGAAAATTAAAAAACAACTTCCTTGAATTTTACGGGTCTTTACATCACTCGCACCTCATGGCTTTACGTCCCTGTAAAGATACATCATAAACTAGGGAAACAAAAGTGGGTAATGAGCACGCATATGAGCCTCCCACTCCCAAGTGCTCTCCTCGAGGTTCCTGTGCTGCCATCTCATTCGCACAAGAGGAATCGACTGTCCACGTAGGACCCTCTCCTGTCGATCCTCGATTTCCACTGGGACCGGAGATGGTCCATGCCTTGACAGAGAAGGTCCAGATCTCCAAATGTGACAACTGGGCCTCACCCACCAGTTTCCTCGCAGACATGTGGGTCCCACTAGTGCTGACTCCCCAGGGTCTGTCCAGCACAAAGGAGATCTGCAAGGTCGGCTGTACAACGCCTCGTATGGTGCCATCCCAATGGTGGAGTGGTATTTGTTGTTGTACGTAAACTCCACTAAGGGTAGGTGGTTCTCCCAGCTACGACCAATGTCGAGGACACATGCGCGGATCATGTCCTAGAGAGTCTGAATGGTCCTCTCTATCTGACCATCTATTTGAGGGTGAAAGGCAGTGCTCAGACGTAGCTATGTCCCGAACGCATCCTACAACCCCTTCCAATGCCGGGAAGTAAAGATAGCATCTCGATCGGAGACGATAGATGATGACACACCGTGAAGCTGTACAATCTCCTGAATGTAGAGACGTCCAAGCACTCCACCGAGCCCTGCTCTCTGATGGGTAAGAAGTGAGCCGACTTGGTGAGTTTGTCGAAAATCACCCAAATGGAGTCGTGACCTTTGGATGTGCATGGAAGTCCAGTCATGATGTCCATAGATATCCCGTCCCACTTCCACTCCGGGACCTCCAAGGGTTGTACCAAGCGTGCTGGTACCTGATGCTCTGCCTTCACCTGCTGGAAGGTGAGGCATCGAGAAACGAACTCCGCCACAAACTTCATCATGCTAGCCACCAGTGCTGTCATCTGAGATCCTGGTACATCTTCGCCACTCCTGGATGTACCGCCAAAGGAGAAGTGTGAAACTCTCTCATCATCTCCTCCCGTAATGCAACAGGTACTAAGGTACGTCCTCTGAAAAGGACATCATGCTCTGTTCCAAAGGAGAAACCATCAGGTGCTTGTCCTGAGGATATCTGCGCACACCGTGTCTCACAGTCGGCATCCCCACGCTGTGCCTCTCAGACCCGCTGCAGTAGTGGAGGAGTGACTGTGAGAGACTGAAGGAAGGCTGCTCCATCGCTATCCACGAAGGATATCTGTAAAGTGGCTAGCTGCTCTGTCGCCTCCTCAAGTAGCTGAATGCCCGTCCTCCTGTTGAGAGCATCGGCTACTACGTTCCCCTTCCCAGGAGTATAGACTATCTCAAAGTCATAGTCCAAGATGAACTCGAGCCATCGCCGCTGTCTTAGGTTTAGGTCCTTCTGAGAGAAGATGTACCTGAGACTCTGATGGGTAGAAAAGACTGTAAAGTGCTCGTCCATCAGATAGTGCTGCCATGTCTTCAGAGTGAAAACAACTCCTGCTAACTCCAGGTCGCGTGTAGTGTAGTTCTTCTCATGCGGCCTCAACTGACGTGATCCATAGGCGATCACTTCCCACTCCTACATCAGGAAACATTTGAGCCTGGTCCCTGATGCATTGCAGTAGACTATGTACCCTACTCCCTCCTCTAGAAACCTCATGATAGGTGCGCTGGTCAATCTCGGTCTCAACTCCTGGAAGCTCTGCTGACATCTTTGTGACCACACAAAGGGTTTCCCCTTCTTCGTCAAAGCTGAGAGTGGTTCCACAACTCTGGAGAAGTTTGTCACAAATCTCCAGTAGTATCCAGCTAGTCCCAAGAAACTCCGCACCTCCGTCACGCTCCTAGGTGGCTCCCAAGATAGCACTGCCTCGATCATCACAGGGTCCACCGCAACTCCCACCTCAGAGATGACAAGTCCCAAGAAGTGGACCTCAAGTATCCATAACCGACACTTCGAGAGCTTTCCATAAAGCGGGTGCTCTCGGAGTGTGTCTAGTACAACATGCAATGGTAGGTGTGCTCCTCCTCAGTCGTCGAGTATATCAAAATGTCATCAATGAAGTCCAAGAAAAATTGATCGAGGTATGGCTGAAAGAACCTGTTCATGAGTCCCATGAACACCGCTGGAGAATTGGTTACGCCGAATGGCATAACCAATAACTAATAGTGGCCATACCGACATCTGAAGGCCGTCTTCTGCACGTCCTCGTCCCGAACTCTGAGCTGATGATAGCCTGACCTATGATCTATCTTTGAGAACCACCGTGCTCCCTTGAGATGATCGAAGAGGTCATCAATCATGGGTAGCGGATACTTGTTCCTCACCGTCACCTGGTTCAGGTGATGCTAGTTGAAACAAAGTCGCAAGCTCCCGTCCGCCTTCTTGGTGAACACTATAGGGGAAGCCCAGGGTGAAACACTAGGTCGGATGAATCCCTTGACCTACAAGTCATCCAACTGTACCCGTAGCTCTGGAAGCTCAGTGGGGGCCATCCGATATGCTGGATTCGAAATCGGGGCTGTCCCGGGGTACAGGTCAATATAAAAGTCTACCTCTCTACGAGGAGGTAGTCCTGGAAGTCATCGTGAAAGATGTCCATATACTGATCCACCACGATAGGAAAACTAGGAATCTGCATGTCAACTTCTCCTAAGATGAGGCTAGCCAACTGATGAGTGGTGGGCTATCCTCTCCTCTTCAGAAGTCCATCCTGTGCTGCGAAGGCTCCCTTATTGCCGGTGAAGGTGAACCTGCTCCCGTCGGTGCGTACACATCGTACCTCGCGCCTAATACAGTCAATCTGTGTATGGAATGTAGATAACCAATCCATGCCCAAGATGACTTCATAAGGCCTCGATGCCGCTACAAGAAGATCCCATCTGAAGCTCTCGCCTCCTAGAGTAAGCTCACACTACCAGCACCAGTGTGTAATCATCGAGTTTTCTCCCGTAGGAGTCTCTAGCCATAAGGATCGAGCCAAAGGCTCTGTCGGAATCTCCGATCTCCGAACAAGGGCAGCGACTATGAACGAGTGACTCGCTCCTCTGTCTATAAGAACCACAGCAAGGGTCGAATAGACACAGATAGTACCTCGAATCATCTTGGGCGCACCGTGGTTGTAGGCCTCCACTGCCTGGAGCTGTGCCTGTCTCTGCCCGCCAGCTCCCTATGTTCGGGGTGGACCTCCTGGTGGTGGTGGTGGTAGAGCCTCAAAGCGTCGACCACCACCTACTGCTCGGCCAGATCCTCTGCCTCGTCCACCTGCTCCCTGCGGACCGCCACGTTGGACCCTCTACCTCTGCCTGGGTGGCCCCTTAACTGTTTGTTGCTCCTCGGCACGGCGGGTCGGGCAGTCACGAGCCATGTGGCCCTGCCCACAGCATGAGTAGCACTTCCTGCCTCTCAAAAGACTGGCCCTGCGCTGTGTGCCCCGCACAGCTGAGCTAGTGTCCTGAGGCCGTCTGCCTGAGGGTCTGGTCTGCCTGGACCCATGAATCATCTGTCGACTGCCTGCTGTAGAAGACTCTGCTACGTGCCGCCCCGCGGTAGGTCTCACTGCTGAAGAAGGCTCAGCAAGAAAGATCTCGATCAAAAGGGCTCTCTCCAGTACTCCTGCCTGAGTCGGAATGCTGAGGGAGATCAGCGATGCACTGATCTCGTGTCTCAATCCCTGCTCAAAGGTCCGAACCTGAAATAATGGGTCATGTACCATGTCTGTCAATTAACGCGAGAGATCGATAAATCTTGCTGAGTACTGGGCGACTGTCAAGATGCCTTGCCGCAGCTGAAGAAGTTCTTGGATGCGCACCGTACGGAGGGTGGATAGGAAGAACTCTGAGCGAAAGAGGATGTCAAAGTCTATCCAGAGGAGAGATGCCTCATCGTGCACCTAGAGCATCAAGCTCCACCATCGGCCCACTGCCGCGTGTAGTAGGCTCGCTGCGAGGATCACCATGAGGTCAGCTGGTGTCCTCACTAACCGTAAAACACGTACCACTTCCTCCAGCCAATCCTTGGCTGCCTGGGGGTCCGTCTCCTTGAGGAACCTAGGTGGTCACTGGCACTGGAACACGTGCAGTGCACTAAGGCGGCGTGCATTATCAGCGGCTGGGGCTGGAAGCATCGGTGGCTTGGCGGGTAAAGGACTGCCGGTGCCTCAGATATCAAAGGGCCTTGTACCGAGGCCTCGTCGCTAGGTGGGTTGTCATCACGCTCAACTATCGGAACCCTAGCTGGCTGCAGTCGTGGGGCCATCCTGAAAAGGAAACAGGTGCACCATAGTCAGAACATTATACCTGGTGAGTTGACACAAAGTAATCAAAATGAAAACATGAAAGACACATGCAATCATTTTTTTCGTGCATTATGTCAGAAATCAGAAGTAAGGGTCATGGTGTACGGATACGTCGGCTGCCGCACCAACACTGGACTCCCTGGACTAATAACCACACCCAATACGCTTAACACTATTGCTTCACATAGAAAAAGATCAGAGTCCAATGATCTGCGGTAGGACCGAACTCCTTTGATACCAATTTGTCACGACCCGTCCTCAGGGCTCGTGCCGTGACTACCCCAAGCCCGCCTTCCATAGGCCAGGGGCTAGCGACTAGCACTAAGGCATAAATCCCGGTAAAAAGGGAAGGCATTGCCTTTATAATGTAAACAAACACCACAGAGCAAGAAAGAAGTAGATGTAAACACTAAGCAAAAACTGAGTACAACAGTAAGTGCGGAAAGTAAGTGGTCCAGTATACAAACCCAAAATGAAAGTAAAGTACAACTGGAAGGGAAAACAACAAATGAAAAGTAAAGCCGCAATGTCGGGCTGTCCAATGGAAATCCCACCTGATGGGTGTGTACAGATACCCTCCACTGCTCCTCGGGTCCAGCCGACCGCTCCGAGTACGTCCCGCCCAATGGTCCACCTCCAGGTATCGTCCTGCTCTGCAAGCCTCAACCACGATCAGCGCTGTCCATCATCTGCAACTAACACAACGTAGTACGGGAATAGCCCGTGCAGGGGTGAGTATAAGCTACTCAGTAGGGACCCCGAGACCCCAAAAGGTCTCCCAGAATCCACAAAGGATAATCCACAAAGGAAATGTTCAATCATGAAGTAACATCCAACACTGCTTAGGTATATGCCCATACATATACCTAAGTCATTTATTCTCGTTCAGCTCCAACATCCGAGCCCAAGTACAACCCATTCCACACAGGAAAGAACAATGTAAATCCACACGGGATAGCTCAACACAATCCACATAGGAAAGAAAAACAGGATTCAGCTCACACGGGTATACTTCATCGTATGACGATAGAGATGATCAGATATATCTACTGATTCATCTCAGCCGTCGGACCCACAAATGATCGATAGGTAATAACCCCTGCAATGACCCACAAAGGATCTGACCCACACAGGATCGATAGGTAACTAACCTCCACAATGACCCACATAGGATCGGACCCAAACAGGATCTATAGGCGCTGGCCCACACAGGACCGATGAGCGCTGACCCACACAGGATCGGACCCACATAGGATCTGTAGCACTGATCCACGTAGGATCGCTGAGTGTTGTAGTCATCACCGTCGAATCCACTAAGGATCTATGTACAGTCATCGTCGTCGTCGCAGTCGCAGCTAGCTATTGGGTTCCCTCACACAAAAAGCTCGTTCGGGAGGGTCCGCTCCATGAGCCGAGAGGCTGGTACATCAACTGACACATATTCTAGAGTTGATGTATCCAAAAGTTACGTATCGTCAACCGGAACTCAATGTCGCAGACGACGCATCAATCGGACGCCCGGTCTGTGAGTTATTGGATTTTTCGTCCCAGGGGCCCGGTTGGTTTTTAAGGCAAAACCAACCCAACCGTACTCCACCTACTTCCAAACCTCGGGTGGAGTGATCCAAAAGATCTATCTCACTTAGAGGAAACCAACAAAGTTGGTGGTACGTCAATCGGACATCCGTGGCTCAAGATATAAGTGTTTCCGCTCCGAGGGCCCAGTTTGTTTCGTGTACGAACCAATCCCGCCAAACCCAAAGTATTCTGAAACCTTGAGTGTGATATACTGAAACGATCGTCTCGATCCAAGGATCACATCACCACTGACGGTGCATCTATCAGAGGCCCGTATCTCAAGTAATGGGCACAAGAACGAAATGGTCCGAAAACGGGGGGTCCGGGCCCGGACCGACCCGGCCTGGGCGCGACCCGGCCCAGCCAGCGCGGGCGCGGCCCGGTTGCCAAGCGGTCGGCTCGGACGGTCACGACAGAGCAGTGTGGGGGGCGCGCTGCCCCCGTGTGAAGTAATCGCGGCCCCGCGTGGGGCCTCCCTTGCCAGCGGACGTGACAGCCAGCCGCGTCCCGTCCTTCACCGGTCCCACGCGGTCACGGGACGGCTGGCTTCCGCCGCGGCCTCAGCCACGACCGTTCTTCCCGGCGGCGCGCCGGGCATCTCTGCCTTCCACCGCTGGCACCGCCGTGCCGGCGGGGCGCACCAGCGGGTTGCTCCGCGGACCACCAGACGAGTTCCGGTGGTCGGAAATCCTTGCCGTCTTCGCCAAAAGCCCTCCACTGGATCCGTCTTTCACTGCGAGGACCTTACATCGCCGGTGCAGTTGATTTTTTTGACGTCCGCCATTTCAAACACCATGAACGAAAGTGGCGGTGGGTTCAGACATGTTCGTTAGTCCGCACCCACCGCGTTAGCGGTTTTAAAAGTCTCCCAAAAATTTTTAATAATCAAACGCCGCTGGTATAAATCACAAAGATTTTAAATGAATCAACTGCTACCTATTAGTTTTCATCGTTCATGAGTTCTTCGCGGGATTGACCATTGTGGAAGAATAGGATCGTCGCGTCGCGGAAGGGGGCGTCGCATCGTCGCGGTATATGACGTCGCGTCGACGATCTCCGAGGGTTAAAGAAAACAAACAGATTTAATTGCACACTTAAACCCATGTTGAGGATAAAATACACAAAGAAATAGAGAACCATAATCCGCTACCTCAAGCAGTTGATGATCGGAGATTGTTGCAGGGAAGAAACGTCGCGGAAGAAGCGTCGCGGAAGGAGAATCGTCGGCATCACGGAACACGACGTCGCGTCGTCGATCTCCAAGGGTTCGGCATTCTTTGCGTTCTTCGCGTTCTTCGCGTTCTTCGCGTTCTTCGTGAAGGAGGATGAAGATCTCAAGCCTTAGTGTCTTCTCCCAATCCTCTCAACGAACAATCCTCAAGAAAGACATGTGTTGGTCTTATTTCATTTACATGCCAACAATTTGAAAAACCAGTTAAGAAATGAACCATTAATTTGGTGAATTAATTGTAACGTCTTAACTATCCAATTAATAGGAGCGTTAAGAGTTTAGAAAACGAACCAGTTGACTTTCATTAAAGAGGAGTTTTTGCGGGTGCGTTACTTAGGGGGAAAGAAACAGTGGGGCTCATGCGGGACCCACATCACAAATATCCTACCAAGAGGGTATGATATTTTGGGTTTCACCATATCCGCTTCAACATATCTTGAGTTGCTTTAAGTGGCTTATGTGAAATAAAATAAAGTTGTCGCACCACTTTATTTTATTTCATAACATAACCCCAATAATTAAAAACCACACCCAAGCAAACGCAACTCTGGAAATAGAGTTTCTAAGCAAATATCGGTGTTGCGATTCAATCGGTGCCCTCAGAATTCGATTCCAAGCACCAGTTCAAAAGATAGAAAAACCCGCTCGTTCGTTCACTGAACGTACCCGAGCCAAAATTCGGAAAATGATTCCGGGCACACCGGGCCTCAGAATCCTATTCCATTAGAAACCGCGTTCTTGTAAAATTACAAAGAAAATTTTAAAAAAAATTCTTGAATTTTACGGGTCTTTACTATGTAGTCTCTCACCGCGTACGCGTTACCATGTGTTGACCAGTCAATGGTCGGGTGCCGTGTTGGAGTCGTGTCCATGCTATGTGAAATAAATGGGTACACACCATGTATCAAATACTAAACGCCATGTAGTCCCTCCCCGTGTATGCATTACCTTCAAGCCTTGTGTTGACCAGTCAATAGTCGCATTCCGTGTTGAAGGCTGTGTTGGAAGTCGCGTGGTGACCGTGTCAAACGGCAGAGTACACGCCATGTCCCATAAAGTATACGCCGTGTACCTTTTCCTTTCTCGCCTATAAAAGGAGGGGTCCCCCCTCCTTTTCAACTCACCCCTCTCCTCCCCATTCCTCTGAGAAGAGCTCTCCCAAGAGACTCGAAGGATCCTTTTCTTCCATAACTTCTTCGTCCGAGCTCCGATTTACGATCCATCAGCGGTCACATGATTGTAACGATGAGGAGGAAAATCCGAGAATGGATCTGTTGTCTTTCCTTCAGCCTTTCCTTTATGACTTCCACCCAAGGTGGTTTTTCAGGAATTGGGCATAAGTGACGGATGCTGACATACGTCTTATAATGTTAATCCGGGGGAGCATCATGATCAGAACCTATTGAAGTAGGGATCATACCTTCATCTTTAGAATTTATGCATCACGCGGGGTGGGTATCCTATTGTTTTAATGAGAAACGGTTGAAACAATAAATGAAGATAATAACTGGTTAAAGAACGGGGATGTGGAAGTTGTTATGTTTATCTTATATCCTATGATATTATGTTGTAAATTTAATAGGCTTCTGCCTACTGAAAATCACGGTCGTTGGGGGCCTTTGCTTGCGCAATTAAATGTTTCCCTATCTTCTAGACCATTTTTGTGAATGGAACTTTGTTGAATGTGGAATTTGGTTAATCACGTAAAGTTGTCTGATTTAGAATTTGGAATCCTTGTGTGATCACCTCGGTTGAACAAAATAGAATAATGAACATGTGGGTGTTGGCTTGGATATGTGGCATGTGATGGGGGTGTTTTGTGGGTTGTTGTGGATAGGGTGAGCAGCGGGGTTGCGGTTGACTTGGTTGTGGTTTTGTGTGAATGTTGTGTTGGTAATGAGCAGTGGGGCTGCGATAAGTTGTATCAAGGGATGATGATGTACATTGCAGTTGTGGTTATGGCGGTTGGCAGTGGGGTTGTAGGGATGGGTTGGAATGTTAACGGACTATGGGTCGTGAATAATAAATAAAAAGTGGAGGAGTTAATGAATGGTGGGGCACGGTAATGGAACGGGTTTAATAATCAATGGTGCTGGTTAGTTAATAATAAGGGTTTTTTTGTGCTGCTTGTGTTTTCCTAACATGATTTGTGGATGGCAGGGATATGCTTTATGAACGATTGATGTGGTTGGTTGAGGATATTTTCCCAGTAGTTAAGAAACTAATAAACTCTTTCTACTGAAGCATGAAAACTTAAATGGGGTTGGGATTGTTGTTGTATGCATGCTTCGTAGTAGCAGTGCCAAGACACGTGCTCAGTTTCTCTATTTAGAATCCATAGGTTGGGCTATGTATTTGGTATACATATATATATCTGTATATTTTGTGTTTTATCGCACCCCACCCATGTTGAGCACTTGGTGCCGAACACTCCCATTTCTTGGGAGAGTGTGTTTTCCCCTTAGTTACTATCTCCTTCTGGCTCCTTCCCCCCTAGGATATGATGGATTGACGTGACCTTACACCTAAGACTCTTTAAGTAGGTTTCGATTGGGGCGGGTCTAGCCCAAGACTCTTCGGGCAGGTTTTACGGTTTCCCAAGAATCTTCAGGATGAGGCCCAGGTGTGTGCAGGTGGGATACGTGGTTGTGAGGCCCAGGTGTGTGTGGGCCAGATAGGTGGTTGTGAGGCCCAGGTTTGTGCGGGCGGGATGTGTGGTTGTGAGGCCCAGGTGTGTGCGGGTGGGATACATGGTTGTGAGGCCCAATTGTGTGTGGGCGGGGAGAGTGTGGCAGCGTCAGTACGTTCGCTGTTACGAAGAGAAGCTAACTAATGGGAAATGGTGAGGGGTACCCAATACTCTTGTTCTTATATACTACTACCTATTGTGATTGTGTTTTTGGTGAGTATGGCTGGTGAGGTTGGGTTGATAGAATTCCTTGCTAGGTTTCTTCTGTTGTTCTCACGGGACATTGGGATGTCTCCCCACTTGTGCATGAGAGCTTTAGGTTTCCCTACTGATTATACATGTATGCTCACCCTACATATACTTTCAGGTTTCCAGGAGGACTACCAGGGCCGTGCAGGACCCTACTAGTCGGGATAGTTGGTGTTGTTGCAGTTGTTGTACACTTTTTTTTTCTTATTGTATTTTGAGCTTTCTTTTACTTGTACCTTGTTATAAAATATTTAAAAATGCATGTGGGATTGGTTTGGGTTTATTTCTATAGACTTGTTCTTTTCCTTTTTGGTGGTTGACTTGTCTTATATCATGATCTTAAAATAATAAAAGGGTAATGCCTCCCATATTTGTGAAAACTCATACACTTGGTGCTAGTTGCCACCCCGGGTCCTACTGGAGGCGGGACTGGGGGTCATTATCTCCCTTTCACCATTTCCATCTCAGGAGGGGCATCTTTGGTGGGAGGGGGTCATGACAGAATGGTATCATAGGTGATGGTTGGGAGATAGGACGGAGTTTGGAGTTAGGCACAGTGAGGATTTCATGGGATGGTAGGGTAACAATGTTTGTTAATCTTGGTGCGTGACATTGGCCAGGGAGGACTGGCTAGAACACGGGATTTTAGGGCCCCCCGTGATTCGATGCAAGGACACTGAGCCTACCGAACGACCAAGTGATACTACATTTATTGTAGGGTAGAGACGCTAGGGAAGGTACATGAATCATCATTATTGTGTTTTACATGATTTGGGTGTTCTATGAATGAAATTGAAATAAAGATGATAAAATAAAACCTTGAGAAATTTCCTTACTACATGGGCTTAGGAGTTCTTTGTTTACCGTACCGCTATGGCACCTGGTCAACATCAGAGAGGCAGAGGAGCTGGGTGTGGACAGTTTCACACAGTAGAGTTGACAGCTCTGGCAGGACCAGAATTTGTGCGAGGCACGATTTGTTTGTTCAGCACTCTCGTTTCTTCTTTGTTCGATTCGGGAGCTTTGCACTCCTTTGTTGCACCTGGTCTAGCCCATGATTTGGGACTAGACATAGAGAGACTTTATTTACCACTGGTGCTGAGTACACCAGTTGAAGGCCAGACCATCGTATCTTGTGTTTTCCGGGGATGTGGGATGACGTTGGGACCACATCGTTATAGTAGGGACCTTCTTCTGTTACATATGTAGCCATACGATGTCATCCTAGGCATCAACTGGTTTTTTTCTCTTAGTTCTAATATAGACTGCTTCCGGAGAAATGTCGTGTTCTCCGACATGGATGGGCAGCATGTAGCTTTTGTAGGCGAGAGGAGCTATCAGGTAGGAAGCTGGCATGTGAAGCCTCTCCTTTCCTTGTTAGGCGGGTTATCAGTGGTTCCAGCTGATATAGAGATGATGGATGTCCCGGAGGTTGTTGGGGAGTTCCTAGATGTTTTTATTGAGGAGGTTGTGACTCTACCCCCCCCCCCCCCCCGACGTGACATTGAGTTCGGGATAGACTTACAACCTGTTGCCCGTCCGACTTCGATGGCCCCTTATCAGATGGCACCTTCGTAGTTGTGGGAGTTGCAGATTCAGATTGACGATCTGATGGAGAAGGGTTTTGTTCGACCCACCGTATCACCATGGGGTGCTCCAGTTTTGTTCGTGAAGAAGGCAGATGCTGGTCTCAGGCTATGCATAGACTACAGAAGGTTAAACCAGGTAACGGTCAAGAACTGTTACCCCCTTCTAAGGATAGATGATATCTTCGTCCAACTGAGGGGACCAGATTGGTTTTCCAAGATTGATCTACAATATGGATATCATCAGCTGAGGGTAAAGGATAGTGACATCTTGAAGACGACTTTCATGTGCAGGTATGGGAACTTCGAGTTTGTAATGATGCCGTTTGGAGTTACGAATGCATCGACTATGTTCATGGGACTTATGAACCTTGTCTTCAGAGAGTTTCTGGACCGGTTCGTCATTGTTTTTATCGATGACATCCTGATATACTCAAGATCAGAGGAGGAGCACGTTGAGCATCTCAGGACAGTCTTAGAGTCCTTCGACACCACCAGCTTTATGGGAAATTGTCTAAGTGTAAGTTATTGACGCAAGAAGTACACTTCCTTGGGCACGTAGTGTCTCAGCATAGAGTGTCAGTGGACCCATCGAAGGTGGAGGCAGTTGTTTCTTGGGAAACACCCATGAGCGTGGCAGAAGTTCATAGTTTACTGGGGTAAGCAGGATACTATCGGAGGTTCGTTTCGGAATTTTCTCGAGTTTCTGCTCCATTGAAAGCTTTGACTAGGAAGAACCAGGTCTTCCTATGGAGCGAGAAGTGCCAGAAGGCTTTCAACTACCTGAAGGAGAAGTTGGTCAGTGCTCCCGTACTCAGGTTTCCAGAGGAAGGGTTTTTGTATGAGGTGTTTTGTGATGCATCTGGCCTTGGTCTGGGGTGCGTGCTAATGTAGAAGAAGGGAGTGATCTATTATGGGTCTAGGCAGTTACGCCCTCACGAGCGTAACTATGCCACCCATGACACACTTCTTGCAGTAGTAGTGTTCGCACTGAAGTTGTGCGGACATTACCTATTTGGGGAGTGCTTTTTGGTCTTCTCAGATCACAAGATCCTACGTTATATCTTCTCCCAGCGTGACCTGAACTTACGGAAGTGGAGATGGGTCGAGCTTCTCCAAGACTATGACTTTAAGATATCTTACACTGAAGGTAAGGGAAACGTTGTGGCTGATGCCCTGAGCAGGAAGTCGCATAAGGAAGTTGTTCAGGAATCCGCTGATGCATGGAAAGAGATGAGAGAGTTGGATGCCTTGCACTTGGATGCAAGGGTAGAAGGTGGAAGAGGCTGTTTGTTTCTGATGACAGTGTAGTCCTCCTTGTGGTAGCAGGTGGAAGATTCTCAGTGGGGAAACTCCAAGGCGGATGTGATGCGGGATCGTGTAGATCATGGAAACGTTCCATAACGATGGTCAGAGGACAGCCGACATCTGATACTTTTCTAGGGAAGGTTGTTTGTTCTGGAGGCGATTCGTGAGGGAGTTCTCCGGGAGTTCCATAGCTCAGCCTTGGCGGTACATCTAGGAGTTTCAAAAATGTACCAAGGCCTGAGGGAATAGTTTTGGTTCCCCGGGGTGAAATGGGCACTGGCGGGGTTTGTGGCTAAATGCATAGTGTGTCAGAAAGTGAAGTATGAACACCATGTTCCTAGTGGTTTGTTTGATCCTTTAGATGTCCCTGAGTGGCAGTGGGATGAAATCTAAATGGACTTCGTCACAGGATGACCCAAAGCTCAGGGTGGTTATGATACTATCTGGGTAGTGGTGGATCGACTGACGAAATCCGCTCACTTCTTAGTAATTAAGGAGTCGGGCACGGTGAGTACCTTAGCACATAGGTATGTAGATGAGGTGGTGCGTTTTCATGGAGTTCCGAACACTATCATCTTAGATCAGGATACTCGGATTACCTGACGAGTCTGGAGGGGGGTTACAACATGCTTTTGGCACCCAGCTATGCCTTAGCACTACTTTCCACCCCCAGACTGATGGGCAAGCAGAGCGGACTATCTAGACATTGGATGACATGTTATGAGCATGCATTTTGGATTTTGGAGGATCATTGGTACGAAACTGTCCTTTAGTAGAGTTTTCCTACAACAATAGCTTCCAATCTACTATTGGCATGGTACCGTTTGAGTCTTTGTATGGAAGAACATATTGTTCACCCATTTGTTGGGCAGATGTTGCTGAGACAGGTGCTCTCGGGCCATAGGTAGTGCATAGCACCATAGAGAAAGTCTAGCTTGTACATGAGAGGATGAAAGTGGCTCCGGACCGACAGAAGTCTTATGCTAATCGTCGGAGGAGGCCCTTGGAGTTCGAGGTGGGAGATCATGAGATCTTGATGGTTTTCCCTCGACGGGTGCATCAGAGGTTTGGGAAAGGGAGAAAGCTCTCACCTAGGTTCATCAGTCCTTTTGAGATGTTGAGGCGAGTCGGCGAGGTGGCATATCAGCTGGCACTACCACCTCAGTTAGAGAAGGCTCATGACATCTTCCACGTCTCCCAGCTTCATCGGTACTTTCATGACGAATCTCACGTTATCGAATGTGGAGAGTTAGATATGGGAGACAACGCGACCTTCAAGGAACGACCAGTCAGAATCGAGGATCACAAATAGAAGGTGCTCCGTGGACGAACCATTTTTGTTGGTTTGTGTATTGTGGAGGCATGGAGGCCTTGAGGAGAGGACTTGGGAGCGGGAGACCCACATGCACGCTCAGTACCCGGAGTTGTTTTGACTTTTGTTTTTCCTTGTTCTTCTGAGCTTTGTGTTGATGTTATAATTTGTACCTTTGATATATATAAATCTTGTCTTGTCGGTAGTGAGACCTTTTGTTTCCTTATTCCCTGGTAATGTGTAACATGTCTGGATGTGTGGGGAAAGGGAAAAACCTGACCCTTAATCGAGACGCATTAATGCAGATGCGATTGAACCAATGCAGGGAGTCAGTGCCACCTAAAGTGGATAATATCTCGACATAGGAGAAGGAATTTTTTCCCAAACCACATGTTCATGTTGTGTGTTGGTTGTGTGGTGTTGGGGGTAGTGTAAGTTGGAAAATCCTAATATATGAAAGTGGGAAGACCCAATTATTAGCCGAGATGCATTAATGAGGATGCGATTAAACCCGTGCAGGAGAGTCAGTGCCGCCTAAAGCGGATAATATCTCGACATAGGAGAAGGAATTCCTAACACCTATGGTTAGGGATGTTGGTTGGGTTCCTGTTATAATGAGAACCATACGAGGTATCTTGTTGGGTTCCTCTAGGTTAGTTTTTGAATTCTTGGGGATGAGAATGTTTTAAGAGGTATCTGATGTAATGTCCTGGACCACTCAGGCCCATTCCTTTGTCAAAAAGAAGGTCACGAAGTGTTCTGGAGCATAAAATGGTTTTTTCCCACACTTTCCAGAATTTTGAAACCACACGCCATGTAGTTTGAGTACACACCATGTACCCCCTCACCGGGTATACCCCGTGATCATGGTCGTGTCCTTGTCGTGTGAAATAAATGGGTACACGCCGTGTATCCAATTCTACACGCCGTGTAGTCTATCCCCGCGTACGCGTTACCGTGTGTTGACCAGTCAATGATTGTGTTCCATGTTGGAGCTGTGTCCTTAACGTGTGAAATAAATGGGTATACACCATGTATCCAATACTACACACCGTGTAGTCCCTCCCCACGTATGTGTTACCTTCAAGCTGTGTGTTGACCAGTCAACGGTCGCGTTCCTCATTGAAGGCCGTGTTGGAAGCTGCGTGGTGACCGTGTAAAATGGCCGAGTACACGCCGTGTACCATAAAGTACATGCCGTGTACTTTTTATTTTCTCACCTATAAAAGGATGGGTCCCATCCTCCTTTTCAACTCACCCCTCTCCTCCCCATTCCTCTTAGTAGATCTCTCCCAAGAGATTCGAAGGCTCCTTTTCAGCCATAACATCTTCGTCCGAGTTCCGATTTAAGATCCGTCAGTGGCCACGGGATCGTAACAACGAGGTGGAACTTCCGAGCTTGGATATGTTGTCCTTCCTTCAGCCATTCCATTCCGTCTTCCACCTGAGGAGGTTTTTCCGAAACTCGACAGAAGTGACGGATGCCGATAGACGTCTTCTAAAGTAAATCTGGGGGAGCATCGTAATCAGAACCTGTTGAGGTAGGGATCATACCATTGTCTCTCTAATTTTTGAATCATGCGGGGTGGGTATCCTCTTGTTTTCTTGAGAAATGGTTGAACCAATAAACGATGATAATAACTAGTTAATGAATGGGGATGGAAAAGTTATTATGTTTATATAATATCCTATGATATTCTATTATGAATTGAATAGGCTTATGCCTACTGAAAATCACGGTCGTTGGGGGCCTTTTCTTGAACAATTAAATTTTTACCTATCTTCTAGAACATTTTTATGAATGGAACTTTGTTGAATGTGGAATTTGGTTAATCACGTAAAGTTGGATGATTTAAAATCTGGAACCCTTGTGTGATCACCCCAGTTGAACAAAATGGAATAATAAACATGTGGGTGTTGTCTTGGATACGTGGGATTTGATGGGGGTGTTTTGTGGGTTTTTGTGGATAGGGTGAGAAGCGGGGCTTTGATTGACTTGGTTGTGGGTTGGTGTGAATTTTGTGTTGGTAATGAGCAGGAGGGCTGTGATAAGTTGTATCAAGGGATGATGATGTACGGTGCGGTTGTGGTTATGGCGGTTGGTAGCGGGGCTACATGGATGGGTTGGAATTTGAACAGACTATGGGTCATGAATAATAAATAAAAAGTGGAAGAGTTAATGATTGGGGGGGCATGATAATGGAATGGGTTTAATAATCGATGGGGTTGGTTGGTTAATAAGAAGGTTTTTGTTGTGCTGCTTGTGTTTTCCTAACTTGATTTGTGGATAGCAGGGATATGCTTTACAAATGATTGATGTGGTTGGTTGAGGATAGTTTCCCAGTAGTTGAGGAACTAATAAACAATTTCTTCTGAATCATGAAAACCTAAATGTGGTTGGGATTGTTGTTGTATGCATGCTTCGTAGTATTAGTTCCAAGACACGTGCTCAATTTCTCTGTTTAGAAGCCATAGGTTGGGTTCTGTGTTTTTTATACATATATATATCTGTATATTTTGTGTTTTATTGCACCCCACCCATGTTGAGAACTTAGTGCCGAACACTACCATTTCATTGTAGAGGGTGTTTTCCCCTTAGTTACTACCTCCATCCTGCTCCTTCTCCCCTAGGCTGTGATGGCTTGGGCGACCTTACACATAAGAATCTTCGGGTAGGTTTCGATTGGGGTGGTTCTATCCCTAGACTCTTCAGACAGGTTTTACGGTTTTCCAAGAATCATCGGGATGAGCCCCAGGTTTGTGCAGGCGGGTTATGTGGTTGTGAGACCCAGGTGTGTGCGGGTAGGAAATGTGGTTGTGTGGCTCAAGTGTGTGTGAGCGGGATGTGTGGTTGGGAGGCCTAGGTGTGTGTGGTCAGGATACGTGGTTGCGAGGCCTAGGTGTGTGCGGGCGGGGAGAGTATGAAAGCGGCAGGACGTTCATCACTGGGAAGAGCAGCTAACTAATGGGAAATGGTGCGGGGTACCCAATACTCTTGTTCTTATATACTAATACCTATTTTGATTGTGTTTTTGGTGAGTGTGGCTCGTGAGGTTTGGTGGATAGAATTCCTTGCTATGTTTCTTCTGTTGTTCTCACGGGACATTAGGATGTCTCCCCACTTGTGCATGATAGCTTTAGGTTTCCCTACTAAGTATACTTGTATGCTCACCCTACATTTACATTCAGGTTTCCAGGAGGACTACTAGAGCCGTGCGGGACCCTACTAGTCGGGACAGTTGGAGTTGTTGCAGTTGTTGTACTCTTTTTTTTCTTTTTGTTTTGTATTTTGAGCATTATTTTACTTGTACCTTGTTATAAACTATTTAAACATTTATGTGGGATTGGTTTGGGTTTATTTCTATACACTTGTTCTTTTCCTTTTTGGTGGTTTACTTATCCTATTTCCTGATCTTAAAATAATAAAAGGGTAAGTCCTCCCATATTTGTGAAACCACATACCCTTGGTGCTAGTCGCCACCCCGGGGCCTACTGGACGTGGGACTCGGGGGTTATTATCTCCCTTTAACCATTTCCAGCTCAAGAGGGGAATCTTTAGTGGAAGGGGGTCATGAAAAATAATCTCAAATGAGAGATATTTTTGTGCAATATGTGAATAAGGATATATCCAACACATTGCAGAAGCATAATTTTTTTTGAAAAACACAAATATCACATACCAAAATCATGCATCCAAAGAACAAAGTCAGATTAATATAAACCTATTTCAATATGGACTGATGATTGAACAACTATAGACCAAAACCAAAACATTCTCTATCCAAAATCCATCAAAATTAAAAACACCTGAGTGAACCAAATTGGGCATATAAAACAATGGCATTGTACGCCTATTTAGTAGATCCAAGAACATACCGAACCATAATGATGATCTTGGATTAGATCAACATCTCCGACATCACCTTACTGATCAGCGATAGACCTCTAATAGGTCCACAACTCCACAATGAAGAACAAACTCGGACAAAACCCCTAACCTGTGTCGACACGACTCTCGATAATGCTCCAGATCCTGACTTGAACATGAACACAACTTGACCCCCTAGGTGGCATGAATTAGCCTAGGATTCTCCCTTTCATATGCGACACCTCCATCCGTGATGTGTGACTCGAACTCATCACCCTCGAAGACACACTCCCGATGACACTCTAAGACCTACGCATCCCCGTGAAGCAACTCACAGACTCATAAACCTCTATACCTCACCCCTGAAACTAACACCCCCCTTGATTTCATAGTTATTATTCTTATTATATAAATAATTTATTTAATTGACATTATATAAATTTAACATTATATATGTATATGTTTAATTCCTAATATTAAAGTAGTTATACCATTATAAAAATCATAATATTAATAAAAATCTTAAAAATCAATCTACATTAAATTTAATAATATAAATATATTAATTATTACTTTATATATATATATGTTAAATGTATATAAATATATATGTCATGTTTTTGAAAATATATATAATACCCATATAATTATTAAATATTTATTTTCATAAATTAGACTACTGCATATTTTTACAAAAAATAATGTCATTAAAATAGTTGATATTTTTATGAAAACTTATAATACTTTAAAATAATAATTTTAAAATACATGTATAATCTAAATATAAAATTATAGTTTTATAATATTATTTTTTTATATTAATTATCTTATATAAATAAAAACCAATATACATATACATATTATATTTTGAAAATCAAAAACAAATTAACCATTTTTATATATAATTAACAATTACAATATTATATAAAATTACCATTTTGATAATAAAAAATTCTATTTAATAAAAGTAGTTTTTATAAAATATTATTTAAACAATGTAACATAATATTTACTTTGATAATAAATTTTTATACTATACAATAAATAAAATAATTAATTTCAATTATTATTTTAAATAAATCCATATTCAAAATTTTTAAAATTAATCCATTTGATATATTTATAATAAAACTAGGTTTAGATTTTTTGTGTTGTTACATGTGATTACATGAGATGGAACCTCAATGAGGACTTCATAAGGTGTAGTCATAGCTTCTTCTAACAAAGTGCATTTCAGGATGATGAGATTTGATCTATAGCCATGGATGAAGAGAGATAACTCAAACAGTGGTAGTAGACTCTGTAGGCCTTGCGTTGAATTGTGGAATATATGATTCATTCCATCGAAGGGGTTAATCCATAAGTTCTAGGTTCTTATAAACATATGAAACTTCCTAGTTTTTTTGTGTTTCTTGAACTCAGTCCATGGAAACATATTTGCTGACATTAACTACCGTATATCATTCATATACTATTTGAGAGTATAATATGATCATTGGATTCTCAAGGTCTGCTATTGTGTACTGACCACCATGAGTGTTTGAACTAAGAGAGGTTGTAGCTTTAGAATAGGGTTTATAGAGCAGCCACCTTTCCTTTCCCAATGTTCTCATGTGCAAGAATGTGATATCTCTAGGAGAGTTGGAATCTATCTGAAAAAAAGTTGAATGGGAATTGATATTCACGATTACCCAAAATTGTGATCATAATTAGAGCAACATCATGATATAGTATAAATGGACCCTAAATTTGACAATGTGGTATGCATAACACCTAGCCTTAAATGGGGAAAATAAAATGAGGTTCTATCACAGATCATATATATGTCATTGGACTAGTATCAAATTTTCATCCAAATTCCGCCTAGTCATTGGCCAAGGAAGGGAAGTGAGACATTTTGGCCAAATACCATGCCATTACGGGGTCCCTTCTGATGTGAAAGTGGACGAGGATCTGAATAAGGGGAAACAAAAACATTTGATTGGAGTGATAGAATGTATGAATTTAATCAAAAAATCTCATAATATAGACAACATGGATAAGAGCACATTGGTGTGGGTGTATTGGTTTGAATGAAAATCAGACCCATATCCCAGGGGAACATCGCCTCAGATTCAGAGTAATAGCTGAAGATGTGAACAATGTAGTACATGACTTCACTATGGGAGAGGACCCATCAAATGAGCTTCAGATACGATTTTTTTGTTTTACATCATGAAAGTGAGGACACTGATCACATAGTATAACATAATATTCTAAGAAAAATGCATGATATGTTTTAACATCATGTAATATAGACATCCCATAGCTTAGAGTCTTGTGATTAAAATGTTTCACCGGGTTTATGATCATACACCATGGCCCCTATCCAATAGTTTAAATTCATGTTACAAATAATATGAAATGTTATAAAGTATTTGTGCTATATTTAGTGAATAAACCAAACATGAATAAGGAAAAAGGGGCTTTCATGCCTCAAATATATGGAAATAGATCGGAATTAAGAATATGTGATGTGGAATGGGATGAACCTGAAGTGAATGAGGCCCGATGGGGCCAAAAAAACTCACTAAAAATCCAAATGAGGCTACTAATTTACGGACATTGTTTCTGGGATGAGAATACCTACTATAGATCGACCACATTTGTACCCACCCTACCATAACATCTAAGATCACATGAGACATTCTTGGTGTACCAAACAAGGAATGGTTCATGGAAATTAAATTACATGTGGGAGTGAAAATTGATGGTGAAATCAAGGATGGAATACTACCATGATATAGTAACATAAATGAGTTATGAAGGGTCTTTGAAGGATTGATTGAAAGAGAAACTACCGATTATGGGTGCATTATTGACCATTTTCAAAAAACAAGGAAAAAATAACAACAATAATGAATAGGGAGTGAAAACTTGGGATCAACAATTATAAATGTTTGAAATAATGGACTCACATATTGATTCCAAAGATGCATTAGAGAAGTTGACCAAGATGATAAGTGAGCCAATGTGGTAGAAGAGAATAACCCTTATGGGGTCCCACTTGATTTTTTAAGGGTGATTTAACACCCAAATCCAGGAGGACTCAAATCAGTGAAAAAAGTTTAAATATTGGGATTATAACCCATGTTTTCATGTTGTTTATGCTCATACTACATGGAACGTGTTGGATATGTTCATTATTAGGGAATGCATATAGTCGGTAATGGGTAAAACCTGATGTCAATGAGGCCGTGGAGGCTCACATGATGCATAAAAACCATAGGATGAAATGTATATTGTTCAGCGTCATGGAGATTAAACCAAAATTCGGGTCATAGGGTTTAAAATTCTAACGACCCTGTGGCTAGACCCAAAGACAAATTGTTCTGGCATCAATAATTATCCCATAATGATGGGAATCAAGATATATGTAGTTATAAAAACAATTTCTGGTGAGATACCAACATTAGTGGGGGAAATCCACTCTAGTGAGGAGGCTGAAGCATCCTATAAATATCATGGGGCATTCTCATCTCATACAAGGTATGGTAATAGTATAATGTCATACATTAATGATATTAACTCATTGTTTATGGTTATATAGTAAATTCAATAATGGAGGATCTCTAAGAGGAATATGTATAATGTGGTGGCATAAAAAATAATATATAAATGAGGAACCAGGGGTCCATGCCACTAAATGTACATCCCTAAGGATTCTTGCATATAGTTACAAGCTAGCTTGCTCAGACTATGATAATTCTATAAGGGCCATAGAGGTTAAAGATAACAAAAATGATATACTTGTGACATAAAATATATAAACCCAAACGTGAATGAAGGTAAAAAGAGGTCACATATGGCATAGGCACATTAATATGAACTTCATGATTTTTAGGGTTATGGAGCATGGACCATAATTTTAGCAAGGAATAATGTTGGAAGGTCTGTGAATAACTATGTATCCCAGAAGTATTGAAATCAAAACACTTGTAGTTATTTAATTTAGGGCCAAACTACAGTTTAACATCCTGAGTTGAGGATGCTGGATCTTTTCATATGTTCATACAATTTAGACATTATGATTGTATCTCAGATGGGTATGTATAGTGAATCATCATACAAAACCGATTAAAATAATGACAAAAAGGCCATATTCCACACCCAATTTTCTTAGATAGACTTATGATATAATTCTAAAAGTCATTAGTATGGCATGTACAGATGGAATATTTGACGTTAGCTAGCCCGGGAGGCTCATTTGGAACAAATAGGATCTAAGAGAGAAGTTAATATGGGAAATTGAATATATAGTTTTTCTTGAAGAAGGAATGTCCGAGATTCACTACGAGTCACAAGAAGATGAGAATGGATTTTCATGTAGTTATAAAAACACCAATGAAGTTGTGCATGTCCCCTATGCTGGTATAATCCATACAAAAACTACTAACCCTAAGTTATCCATACTCAGTGTAAGAAAAAAGGGGATAGGTCAATCGGTCCCAATCTTACAAATAATCATACAAAAATTGTGAGGAAAATCATGTTTTAGAATATCCCAACTGCCACTAAGACTTCTACTAAATGCGAGAATATGGATATAGTGAAATTTTTTTAGAATTGGATTTCTACTAGAATATAAGAAGGTGGAAAATGGGTATCAAAATGCCAAATAACTTGAACAAAATGAGGGTAACATAACGATATAGGGTAACCTCTGACTATGATTGAAACACAGTACCCATATCATGTTACATGAGATGGGAAGACTCAAATGAGGGTTGACCACAAACACTAATTGAAATTTGGGTCCTATCTCAAAATGAAGTTTTCAATATATCAGGGTGTTGTACCATGATGGTAGGTGAGCCATATTTTTTGGAACTATACCAGTAGGGGGGACCCTTCATATGTGAAAGATGATGGGTAACTACATAAAAGGATATATGAAACATGAAAATTGAAAGAGATAATTTCAATGTAGAATCCAACACTCTATGTCGCATGCCCCAGCACATTTGAGAATTTCTATGAGACAACATTGCTCAATTTAGGGTAAAAGGCAATGGTATTACAAATAGTTTATGTTAATGTTTCTAGAACCAAAGTCTCTTAGTTTGAGATCCTATAGTTTGAACCATACGTTCCTAGTTTAACGTCGCACTAGTGGGATGTGCTCGTGAAATTTAAAATCCTACGATTAGGACACTAAAGCATAGTTTGTGATCATATTTTAGGGATGAATGGTGTTTCAAGTGGAATGTGTTTTATGTGGAAAATATATCATAATGTAAATGAAGACCCAAGGGGTCTGTGCCACACAAAAAAAGTCCATGGTGAATCCATACAAATTTCAATTTCATTATATTTTTACATCAGATCTCAATTTAATGTCTTTTTTATGGGATGTAAAATGTTATACAGTTTTCCTCCATTTATCTAAGATGATACATCATAGTTTAATGTCATTTTTTAAAGATATGGTTCCCTTTCTGTTTATTTTTTCATCGAGAGGATAGTCAAGACCCTCTTGTTTAGCACCATGTAGCTAGGGAACTGGTGCTTTGTAGTTTAACGTCTTACAGCCCAGACAAAAAATTCTTTGTTTAAGGTCATTGAATTCATAAACAATTGGGGGGAGTATTCCATAAATGATATGTATGAAAAAAAAATAGCATGACATGAATGATAACCAATGAGTCCTGCTTCGTACAATACACTCATTAGGAAGAAAAAAACATAGTTTAAAGTCATGATATTTTGACTTAAACTCCAAGGATAAGGTCATAGTGTTTGGAACTATGGGATTTTGTATCTTCTTAATATTGGTCGAAATCCTACCAAGACTGTAGAGCCCACCTGAGTCATGTTCAGCATGTGAAAAAATCGTTAGTGATGGTATTTTGCTAACACATGGATTCCTATAGTAGGGGATGGAAAATTTTATCCTGAGAATATCCAAAAAATGACTACATTCCCACTCAATGTGAAAAGGCTTGCAGAGGAGTACCATAAATGGTTTTAGTGTTCCACCAATACATGATAAGGTGGAAAATGTAAATCCTGGCGCCCAATATTTGAGAGGAATTGGTGGTGGAATGATGATTGAGGATAAGAACTAACCATATTTGAAACAAAATATCAATATCATATTACCTAGCATGGTCATATTAAATGAGTTTTGAACACTAACCATGTTAAAAATGATGGGGAAATCTCAAATCTTCATTCACAGTAATCTGGGTCATTGGACCAGGTCAGTATGTGTGCCATATGGCCAAAATCAATGTTGTTTGGTGGCCCCATGAAAAGTGTAACACTATGCGGACCCAAATTAAGGGATACACAAAGCATGTGGACAGAATCATATAATTTTTCTAACGAACCCAACACTATAGGTCTCACAATTGAGTGGACCTAAGAATGTTAATAGGGAATATGAGGTAGAGGGATTCAAACCCCCATCTCAAGGATAGAAATCATGTGGAAGCTCATAAATTTGAAATGGAAGTAGACAAGTTCCCAATGTTGAGTATTCTGAGGAGGGGGAAAATGGGGTAAGGAACCTGTGGGTGGACTTGGAGTAAAAATAACTAAGCGTCTCTGTACATTCAAGGAGGTTGGGAACAAAGCTTCACATATTTCATGGATTCCATGCTGTTTAAAATCATGAAGTACTGATGTTGGGTGTAAACAAATTTTAATTTCATGTTGTTAGGGTATTTGGTGGAGTACCTCCCAAGTGATATGTATGACACTACCACTATATCCCAATGTGAATGAAATCCTGAAGGCCCATGTTGTTCCATAAATTCCAAAGGATGTCCAGTGTTTGGGATAAAAAAGAATGTGTATTTGAATTCCTATGTATCCCATATGAATGGGAATCTAGCCATACATAGTCCTGGAATGACATCTCCCTAAACAGTTCGGACCCATACATAGGGAAGGTTCACACACATATATATATATATATAAAATATTTTTTGTTTTTTGTAAGGTTGTACTAAGTGAGAAACTCAAGGCGTCTCTACATATCCTATTAGGATGGGAATCAATCCATACATAGTTATTTAAAGATGGAATTGTGAGTGACTAGTGAAAAATTTCACACCCTCTTAGGCGAGAACACCATGATTCTAGGCCATTTTTCTTCGTGTATCCAGGAAGATGATTTTTTATTTTAATTTCATGTGAAAAGACTAGTCCATGTATCATAAAATCATGTTATAGAGACGTCAGATGTAACTCAGTTTATCATCATGAGACCATGACGATTAATAATAGTTTGATTTCATGTTTTAATGATGTATTTAGACAATTTTAGGACATATTTTCCAGAACACATTATATTATTTTGAGGTCAAATAGTTGGAAAAAAATATTTTATAGTATAATGTCATATTACCAGGACAAACGTGCTAGGTATTTTTAAATCCAATTAGTCAGATAGAAGGATCTTATTCAATTTACTTCCTATGGAACATCGTATTTATCGATGAAGTGATGTGCTCTGCATTTGTGGTGACCAAAGAATATCCACTAGTGTGATAGACATTGTGAATGATGTAAGGCCCTTCCCATTTGGTTATAAATGTCGGTGGATTCTTATATGGTATCATTATAGTCCATAGAACCAATATTGTGTCAACATAAAGGAATGATTATATATAAACGTTATTGTTGAATGATCGAACAATATTTTTCAGGTGAGACCCTAAATTGTGCAAGGCACAGAGCCTTTTTTCGTCGAGGGATCCCAGTTCATCTAGATGGACTTATGATATATTATATACTTCCTTATAATCATATATATTATTTTAGAGCAAAGGAAGCTGAATTTCAATGGGTTAAAATGCCTACATTCCTTATACAATGGAATTTGGAGTCACCTAGGTGTAATTTCAAGTTTTCATCTGATAAGAACACAAGGAATTGGGGATATTCTCTATAAAAAATTTACACTTTTTCCAACAATATTATGTATAATGTTGGAGAGGACCACAATGAACAACTTTATCTACCCATATTCTTATTCATGGTAACTAATGGTATGGTAAGAACATATGATGTACTTAGCATACAATTTCATCATCTTAGGTGCTTGGAAATTGGTTTCACTATTTATGAAATCATTGTGACAGACTACAAATGAATAGATTATGTGGGGATAACAAAATCGACAGTAGAATAGGCCTTGTGTTTCTTGATCATAATATCTTCTTCCCACAAGGAATGGAAATCTATCAGGGTCAGAATGAACCAACACTAGTGAGATATCACTAGATGGTATGGTCCCACGACATCGAGTCCCCATAACCCAAAGGAACATGTGTACATGCTAGTATGTAGTTGATCTAGTTGTCAATACACAATGTCTGAATCGATATGACAAGAGTGACACCTCTTAGTGAACTAGATATAGTAATAGACCATGATGGGTAAAATGTAACTCGGCCTTTGGAAAGTGTGGGAGAGTTTTAACTAAGCCTAATTGGATCCATAAGAATGTGAATGAACATACTACATAACCTAGGGATTCTCATCTCCTTGAATGCAGTGGAGGAGAACCCCATTAAACCCATGTTTATAGAGAGTCTAGTCAAGGATGGGACCTCTCTGAATGGTGAAATGTACTGCATTGTGATAGATTTACTCCCATTTGGCTCTTTCTAAAATGTGATTACAATATTGGGGATACTCAACTAAGGGAGTCATCATATCAGTTTTCTCCTCAACTAATGAGGGATTTAGAGCTTCTAATGTGGAGGAACCTCTTGTAAGATGGCTTACCTCTAGTTCTTATCATCATCCAGATTTTTGGGAGAAATGAATATTTGATGTGCCACATGAATGATTAGATTTTCTTGATTAGGCTCATAAATATATGTTCCTAGATGGGACAAGACATCAGAATTACCATTTTTCAATTGAGGAACATGCGTAACCATTGGTTGAGAAGGGAACTAGTCCATCAGCTAAGGATTGTGTTCTTGTTGGGACTCAAGTTATCACTTCATTATATGCAATTATCTATGATTTTTTCATAATTATCTTAGAGTCTCCCTTAATATAATTTTGGGAATGATAAATCTTGATGTATCAATGATGACCAGCGGTGACAGCTTCATACTCTACCTCATTGTTGGTGAAGCCTTCTGATAGTAAGAATGAATACTACAAAATGTCCTTGGTGGTCGTGATGAAGATGTCTCCCATGACTACTCCATTAAGTTTGGGATCATATATTATTCTATCTATTGAGCTCCAGGAGGCACCATTTAGGTTAATATACCAACAAGTAAAAGCCTTGTCCACTAAGAGTATGGACTACCATGGATGTCTGGATTAAGGGACTACTGTATTGGTGTCGGATGGGATATTAGAAAGTATTCCAACACCTAACCGTTGATGGCCTTCTACAGGACAAACATGATGGAGAACAGATGAAGAATCACTACAATATGAGCTAGGAGGCCTATCAACACGGGGTGATTCTAGATTTAATTTATTGGATCCACATAGGACACTAACTATATCTCGTGATACTGCAAATAGTAAAACATCTTTTGTACTACAATAATTAGTGTGATGCAGTTCTTCTGGATATGAGAGTATCATAACTCCATATTGAGGTGAATATTAATGAGATAGTAATAATTTTTATTTGTCCCTTAATAATTCTTCATGAATAGCATGGCACTGAGAGACTATTCCAGTATTGTCACATAAAAAACCATTTTTTTCCTAGAGATGGGTGGTATCGAAAAAATATGCTTCACATGATACTACATGAACTACTCAATTGCGTTATAGTACTCTACATCCCAAAAATAGATCGAACCATTATTCATGTGCCTATAAATGTTCATACAATAGATGATTATTTTCGTGATGAATTTATGTATATATGAAATGTTGTCTTGAAATCCTTGTCCGTTACGAATGATTCATAGAGGAGGAATCTGAATAACAGAATTGATCTTATCTAAGTCAATATCGATGCTTATTTATTTAACACAAATGATGTGAAGCTTCAATGAGGTAACCCCAAAATCACACTTCATGGATTCATATTAATATGAAATTTGTGGAAGAATTTGGACACATTCTCAAGATCTCTGAGATGATCATAATGCTGGTTGTATTTGATCGCCAATTCATCTACGAAACTTTCTACTAGAATCTTAATGATCAGTTTGAATTTATGGTGCATGGAATTATTATAGGTGGATCATGCCTTTTTTAAATCGAAGGGAGATACCTGAATGCAGATGGTCCCCCAATGGTACTCTAACAGTGGAAAACTCTTCCTCTTTGTTGGCCATTCATAATTTATTATAACTGTAATACCCATCCATGATGTAGATATCCTAAAATCAAACGGTGGTATTGATCAATAGCTTAGACATTGGTAGGGGAAAATTGACCTTCGGTCAATGGTAATTGAGATCCCCATTGTTGATGTAGACTATAATATGCATGTTCTAATTTTTTCTGGGAATGATGTTGGATAACAATATGGGGTATTTTAATTCCATGATGAAGATGTATATGAAGAGAATATCACCTTTTTCCACGACCATGAAACCATAAGAGGGGTGCATCTTCCTAATAGTTTTTTTGAACCGTTTTTGACTCACTATGAGGCCAAGGTGATAGAAGGAGACCTAAGGATCTATTTTGAGAATTTTTTCACAGCTACGGGAAAATACATCATGATGATAGATCAGGAAATCCACATACTATTGTTGTTCATCTACAGGAATATCTGCATTGATCAGAGTTGGCCTCATATATTTCTCATAAAAAAGGCACACATGTACTAACTCATCAGTGGTTATGGACACACCATCATCAAATGAGGGAGGTTCATCCTCCAAGTATAAATCATCATATGGTGTTGTGGAATCAATAGGGAGATGGTTCATCCATGATATCTTATTCTGGAGGAACACTTGTGCCTAAATAGAAGGATGTGAAATATTCAATTGGATACTCATTCATTACTAGAACCCTGGAAGATATGGACATTGAACTGATTCCATGAGGTCCTTGACTGAGGGGTCCATGCTTAATGATGTCAAATATGTGGTGGTGGGTCAACTTGTATCCATTCAACCACAATTAGCAGAACAAGTAGGTATGGTGAATATCCATATCCATAAGATGAACATCTAGATACCTGAAAGGGTTAAAGAGGTTCTCATGTCACATAGGCCTGACCTATGTTGGTGTAAGAGGAAATCATTCAACGTTCGTTGTACTTGGGGTGTTTCTTACCCTCTTCACAGAAATAAATTAGCATTGTCCCCTGTTTGGGGTTCTGGCCACTAATTAGTGAATCATGAGGATGAATTCATAATCCATGTCCACCAAGGGGTTGGCTATAAAATTTTTTAAACTCATTGGCCTGATAATGTTTGTACAAAAAAATAGTAGTATGACACATTTATATAAAGACATTCAGTAGAGGAAGAGTTAGAAGAATCAAACTGGATAATTCTTAGTCATCTATTGAGGGGGTACATGAGACACTTGTCATATGAGGAGGGAACCATTTCATTCAGATAGAACCAAGGTCTACAGATGATCACATTATAAGAGGATTCTTATGACAGAACCATTAACATTCTATTTGAAATGAGGCCAAAACATTTAGTGTTCAAGTGGATTCTTCCAAACGATCTCTTCTCAGTCCTATCAGAACCCTAAATCATCAATTTAGAGGGAATCCAATCTGATTCAGTTAGTTCTAGCCGGGGGAGCATTTCGGTCGGGACGAGAATGATCCCAAAACATCTATTGACCAGATGACATAGTAAATCCATGTCATTTAAATGGATAGTGATGTACATCAGATGAACATGACCATGCATGAGTGAACTATCATCTTCTCCTGAGAATGAGATGATGGCTTAAAATTTTTCTTCTCTACATCCTCATCAAGGATGGATTCTACAACTTTTATATATGTTTCAAACAGGAGGGATATTTTTAAATCCTTAACTAGAATTTCAAACATGACTTATGAAAAGAGTATGCCATCATGAATTGAATACAATGAATGAATGATTAAAAGGTTCATATAAACATCATAATTTTGTGCTAGGTTTACATTTCAACATAAATGAAGATTATATTAGGTAAGAGTTATGGAAGGGGTTGCTAGTCGAATATGTGGATTCGTGCTAGTACTGATAATATCCCACTCCTAAGTAGATGAAACCTGAAAAATAACTACTGGTAGATTTATGGATGAATGAGGCCTTGAAACAGTTGGTTGTGACCGATCATGATGTGGTCATGGTTGTTCTTCCAGGTCAAGTGGCATTGTCAATTGTGGTAGTGAATATAACAAGATATGCCGAGATAAATGTATTTGATGAGCCCTATGCTGAACCTATTTCCAGTTATTAGTAGCATGAATGACATGGATGAAAGCATTATCCTGATCATTTCGGCTATTCAAAAAACTAAATCCTATTCAATGATAGAAACATCTAGGTATATTAGGAGGTCGTTCCTTTTTTTGAGAGTCATTGGGGACCATATAGACACATATTAGCTTTATAGAATTTGTAGAGGAAAACTTTTGGTCATTTAAGAGGATTCTTCAAATGCATAAAATACTATTTAGTTAATTCCAATTTCTAGAGGCAAGAGATTTTTGAGTTTGAGATATGGGTATGGGATAGGTGTCGCAATATACACCCCTTTGTGTTGTTGGCATCAACAATCATAGAAGAATAAGGTTGTGATGTGGACAAAGAAGTGATAGCTGAAGAAGGTGTGATGACACTACTAGAAAACAAAGGTATCCACATGGTTCTCCAAAAACCATGGGTACAGGTCAACCCTATACCCAAGGGTTTTGGAGAACCATGGGTATAGGTTTCGTAGATATATCCTTTTTTTTGCAAAGACATATACCCTTAGATATCCAAAAATAATGGGTATAGGTCAACCCGATACTGATAGTTTTCGAAGAACCATGGTTATACATTTTATAGGAATTTGTTTTCTGAAAAATACCTATACCCATGCTTCCAAAATTACATGGGTATAATATGGGATATACCAATGGTTTTTAAACCATGTCAATAGGTAATGTGGTTGAAATATTTATACCTATACCCATGGTTTCTCAAAACCGTAGGTATAGGATGACACATCATTTTTTAATAAAAATAAAAATAAAAATTGATATTTTTATATAAATAGTTATATATAAAGAATATAAATATATATGAATATGAATATATATTTTATATAATAACATAAAATTTGTGTTAGAGTAGTGATATGGTCATTGGACTGTATGGGGAATGGTGCTGGGATCGAATCCTCGTCAGTGTTTTTTTAAATGACCAATACCTAGATTTTGTTCAAACCATTGGTATTGATATAATCCCAAAAAATTCCTATACCATGGGTTTCAAAACTATGGGTATAAGCTACCTATACCACAGTTTGACTAACCCATGGTATAGGCCTATATCGATGACAACCCTTCCAACGGTTCATTGTACTACGGGTATGAAAAAAAATTCTAGTACTATGACATTAAGAGACTCTGACTAATTCAAATGAGAATGAATGATACCATTGGCATGATTGAATAATATACAGGCTAACCAATAATCATAATTCAATTACTCATGGATGGAGAACTTCTACCATTCACCATCATTATCACTATCATGTGCTGTAGAGTTGCACGCCACCTATGCTGGGGAAGGGACCAAGCAGACTACATTATTATCAACATAGTCAGGAAGGTATTAATTGAACAAAAAACATTTCATGATTGTATTCCCAAGTATTTGGACATTAGTATAGTATTTAGGGTGATTAGTGAGCTCGACTTCCTATGTTTTTCTGAATTATGGAAGCATCAAAATTAAGAGATCCAAGACACAAAAGAAGTAGTGGGGAATCCATTCCATAATGAATTAATTGGTCTGTTTTGTCATGTATGAGATGGTAACTATGAGATCGAGACCTTATCAATGGTTTGTAACCTAAAGGGGGGTTAATTCATTATGGTATCACCTCGGTGGTGGTGCATTACATGGAAATTCATAATGATTCTGTTGTATGTGTTTCTAATTATTAGTCTGGGAAAGATATTAATTCCTTCATTGAGGCTATGGATGCGGATCTATTGGTAACAATTTTACAATCTTAGGGGACACTATCTACATGACCGCAATAGTCTCTTCCTTTGTGTGTCTTCTTTTTGGAGCTTGAGCAGGAAAATTTCACACATTCTTAGCATGAAGCAAGGATTCATCTAGGTACTAATAATTTTCATGGAAATCTCAAAACATACATAGGTAATTCAATGTGATTAGGGAGGGAACCAATTCATTCTTAACATTCACCACAAAAATCAACAATATATTTTCATTATTCAGCAGTATGTAGAGTGATTATGTGAAGCCATTCAATTTAGTGAAAATGCTTCCAACTCGTTCATCTTATCATTTATTTAACTTGAATAGGCCTATGATAATTTTATTTCATGTGGCGAAGATGAAATAATAATGTAACTAACTGAAATGTTCTTCCCAACCAATAATATTCCTAATAGGTAAACTATTATACCAAAAAAATGCAATGCCTTCCAATATCTATTTGAAACAATAGATATTGGCATCTTCTTGCTGTGATAGAGTTCCCATCATGGATTCTCACAATTAAGTAAATGGGATAGACAATACACTTTGTAATCCATCCTATTGAAGGGGGAGAAGGTAGGACTCCAAAAATATGGGGGTGCACGCATGTTGTGAAACCATACGAGATATGACTT
This sequence comes from Viscum album, assembly GCA_963277665.1. Taxonomy (NCBI): domain Eukaryota; kingdom Viridiplantae; phylum Streptophyta; class Magnoliopsida; order Santalales; family Viscaceae; genus Viscum; species Viscum album. Next base: position 1,895,355,778 of record OY728151.1, read on the forward strand.
TCCATCTGGTGGGATTTATAACTATCAAGTGTCAAGGGCCTCAATGTGGATGATGATATAGAAAATTGGATCATCTTGATGGGGATTTAAAATCACCAGTGTGTTTGGTAGGATCTTCACAATGGTAGAGACGCTCAACATCACTTGGAGTGGCTATATGAGAGGGTGAAAGAACAACTAGAGGACTGACCTATTGAGTAGCCCTATCTAGATCATAATGAGTGATCTCACGCAAATAGGGTATATTTGGTGAAAATAACATATTTTAATTGCATAGGATCTAATCTATACACTTTTGAGATGCCCAAGATTGTTGAGATCGAAGGGAGGAAACTCATCAGGGAGGGTCTTTGGCTTCCTCAACAGCCTTATTAGAGGATAGAAAAGATTTTATTAAGGATCATCATCATCCGAACACCTCTTTGCAAGTTTCTCAAAAAGTAGCTCATCAATGAATTTTTTTCCAGAAAGGTTCTCAACTAATGAGGCATAAGAGGGATCAACCTATTTATTCTACATTGAACCAGATTGGTACGAGGACATAGTGGTCATTGTCTTTCATTTACCCATATTAGGGTCTCAGCAGAAGGGTAATGAATTATATGGATATGAATTTCCATGTATCATCATTTCAAATGGAGTAATGATTCCTATATGAGCATCCACAAGGTACTATGCTATACGGGGAGGTTATTCATCATTATTAAGGCCTAGCATAGTTTTCTTTCCTTGAGAGGATTAAGGAAATCCATATTCACTATTACTACACCTAGAGGCATATCCTCAAAATCAGTATGAATGTCATGTTGGTTCTAGAAGGGACTAAATTTTAGAATATTAAATTACCCTCATCCATGGATCTAAATAAATAGGATTTCCGCTTAAATAATTGTGAGGATCATGGTGATGATCTCAACACATCATTGTTTTTGAGTCTGATGATTATTGGGAGATGTAGGGTGCTGAATCATGAGAAGCACTACTAACTCAACCATGCAACCCTAATGGTTGATTTTATCATAATAGTCGTGAATAATTAGATATACCAACTAACATGAATGGTGGAAAAAATATGTATTTCCCAAATAGTCTGATTGATGAACTTGACCTCATCTTGGGTGAGAGACTCCAGAATATTGATTTTGGGAGTATGGTCGACCAAAATATCTCAGAGAACTAATTAGATGCTAGAGTGTACCGCAAGCTTCTCTAGAATGATGTGGGGTCCTTATATTGTTTTCCCTTATACTCAATTGATGTTGGAAATGGAATTAAAAGCAATATAGATACAAACGGTTTTTGCGATGGACTGTTAGGTAGGGAAAATGTTTGGTGAGCTGAATAGCCACCACTAGATGGGTTGTCTCCCAATGTCAGAACCAACCACATGATCATTTATCCATTGTATGAGGAATGTACCATTACATAATGTGTAGGGGTAGAGGACGTAAGTGGTGTATCTCATGTGTTATGGTTGTCTACCATTCCCTAGAATAAATCATCGCGATCTAATGTTAGGGTAGAGAATGAAACTAGAAACGATAGAAAGGGTTTCATAGAGATACTTTAGAACGAAAACAAATGTTCTTCCACTTACATGTACATGCAAAGGGATTTAGGGATTGGCCTCACCTGATCTTATGGGATGAATAAACTCTCACACCAAATTCCTTACATAGAATCCAATGCATGGGATCATGTTTGAGGCTCTATCATTGAGTCACATTCCACTCAAAATTTCAAATGTGGACTGAATTAAAAATGTTATAATGCATCTAAAATTTATTCCATCGGCAGTGATGGATCACCCTTATTATTTTAGATGGATCTTCAGGTAATGGTAAATATTGATCATGGGGAGGACCTCCAGGCAGGCTTGTGCAAGAGTGGGGGGGCATCTACTGGAGTAGGTGATAACATGGAGAGGACCTCTATATTGGTTATCATCGACATGGGGAAGAAATTCATTGGGACTATTTTGAGAATGGGGAGGAACATTCACTTGGGAAAGATGAGTTGTGATGATCTCCTAGGAATATGTCAAATGGGACACAGATGGGGCCTTTGTTTTTGCAGTCCATGAAGTGGGGAGGACCTCCTCTTTGATTGTTGTTAGAGTGGGTAGGAACTCCTCTTGAGTTCAAAATGGATCAAGGAAGATATATATATGGAAGATATGATACATAGGGAGGAAATATTAATTGAGGACAATCGGAATAGGGATTACCATCGGGATGGATGTCAAAAAGTTGTGGAAGACCTCTACATAGAATAATAATGGATTAGTGGGGAGGACATCCATGATTGTGAGTTCTGGAGTGGGGATAACCCCAATGGGGTTGGTGATGGTGTGAGTAGGGCCTCCGTACAAGATCTAAGAATCATGAGGCATCCCTAATGATGAATTATTGGTCCAAATATCAAAAGAGTCAACCCAACCCAGTAATGGGGTGGCTGAGCCCTCGATTCTGGTTGTCCATTTATAAGTCATTTTTCATTAAAAATAGGGACCTAGTTTAATGAATTGGGGAGCCATGTTCCACAGATGTTGTATAAGAGGACTCCCCTTGATGGGTGTCTTTGTGATCATTCACCTAACATTGGAATCAGTTATCTAGATATGTTCTAGTGTACTAGGTGTATAGACCACCAATTCGTTGTCCTAGGCGATTGGTGGTTAGTGGCGTTGACATGCCCTCATGGGTCCATTAATTGGAGACTAAAAGGTGGTATTTATTGCTAAGGGGACACTAATAACCCTTAACACATAATAATAGGGTAGTAAGAAAAAGGAAGATTATGTGGATAGGCTCCTAAAGCGGTTGGATATAGGTGTGGGGAGTAGTGGCTCCCTGCACGTCCTTGGGGGAGGCAATGACAGAGAGGTGAAAAGGCCTCCATGTTTGGCCAGTTTATGTCCCTCATTGGAATTACCCCCTAAATCTCATACCATCCTATATGAGCATCTACCCCCCTCCTCTGTATAATCATTGAGTATGAAAGGGTGTGTGGGATCCTAGTAGTTGTGGTCATGTATGAAGTCAAATGAGAGGATGAATCATACAATATTTCCACATTTACATTCCTTCTACCACTTCACATGAATGAAAAGGTTGATTGATTTCCTATGACTCTTTTTCTACAAAGCAGGAAGATTTACCCAACAGTACAGATAATAGGAAAGAAATTCATAATGCCACATCATATTTCAATCATCCATTGTCAGAGAGAAAGAACCAATACGATGAAGCCACATACGGGAATTACCAATGATCAACTACCCCATTATCTGGTGAGTTCAATGCTAGGCCCACTATTTGCTCGATGGGACATAGAAGCAAATATATGGATCTTGTGATCTTCTTCTCTTCTGATTAATCGTATGACATTGATCCCCATATTGAGGAGACACATTTCAATTCTGTGTTACCAACTCTATTTTTGATGCATTCAATTTGAGTGTGATAGCCTTAGAACATCACTTATGGCCAAACACTGGCATCAATTTTTTCACTACCTTCCTACATTCAAAAGACAAGAAACATTAATCAATTTATCATTGATTTGTTCTCCTTATTCGAAAACATTTGATGGGAAATACAAGATGCTCTCAGTTTGGAATAATTTTCTTGAATATAATTTTTACCACATTCAGGGCCACGTATTCTAAATCCCTATAGGAAATCCAAGATGCTCTCAATTTTGAATATTTTTCTTGAATATAATTTTTACCACATTCCATCTCTATCTTGGCCACACAAACCATCTACGACCAGTGGAACACCATATTTGATCATTATTTAACCACAGTGGATCCAATATAACCCATTAGAAGATAGACAATAACCCTCCCAAGACCCTCTATTATATGTCTTCGATCCAATTTCAATATTATAAATTTGAAGTGAAAAGGTCACCACATGATTGAAACTAACTTCAATTCCAACATGCATTAATTGAAAAACCCTAAACACCATTCCCAAGGAGAGTCTCAATGAAGAGGATAACCATCGAGGATCCAATCAAATAGAAAATATTTTTGAAGATCCAACTGGGCCTACACACCATGAGTGCTAAAAACCATTTTATATAAAATACATAATGGTTCTTATAAGGCCTATGTATATTACAATCCCAAATAAATTTCCAAAATATTTCCATTCCTGAAAAATATGAATTTTCATTAGATATCTAAAATTATTTCATAGAAAAAAAATTTCATTTGAAAATAATATCCAAACCCATGTAAATTATCAAAATACATTACCATGGTGCTAAATAGGACTTTCAAGAATGTCTCAAAAATTTTATTTTGAAATATAATTTGTGAGGAATATAAAAAATAATAAACCATTTCGAAAGTTTTTAATAATTTATATTCTATTTTATGAAATGGTGAAACATGTAAAGGGTGAAGTATTTGAGAAAACTAGTTTTCTAGGAAAACAAAAATTCTATTAAATTTAAAATTTATATATATGTACACATATACATTCTGATATATGTTTATATTGATATGAATGTATCATAATTGCATATATATATGGAAATCCATATGATTTTCAATGGTTTTGGAAAACCAACACAAGGGATAATTAAATCAAATCTTGATAGATACCATATAATAACCAATGTTTAATGAGGGAAGAATGAATAAAAAAAATTTATATATGCCAACCATTTTATAAAACAATTACAAGGAAATAAATAAATTTCAGTTCACTCAAATCCATTTGAATGGGCACTTGTATTCTGATCAAACTAATTGAATACATATACAAAAAATATATATGTTCCTAGCTAGAGAAAATATTTTAAATTTTTTTTAATTAAATCAATAAAATTTGAGTCTGTTAAATTTCACTTATCATACAACAAAACATAATAGAAACAATTAAAATAACTTTTGAAATGATCAATAATCACCTAGTATGTTTTGGAAATGAAATGTATGCAAAGGCCTAACATAATTTCATGAGAATGTTGAGAAACACAAATCAAGAGACAAAAAAAAATAGGAAAAAAATGCGCCGTTGAACAATATAAAACCAAATCATCATCATCCTTCACCATATATGGTTATTCTAAGTGAAATTCATATGAATAAGGAAATAAGAACCACATGATTTAGTGTAATATATGAGAAAACAAAACCAAAATTTATTGAAACATACCAATTATTGATAGATGGGCTTAAAGGGATGAAGAGAAGCCAAGGAATACGTTTTATGATCCCCTTCATTCCCCGAGGTCATATGAGATAGGGTTGGAGTCGATTATAGGATTTAAAATAAGAGGCTAATTGAAAAAATTTCAATTTTTAGGTAATCTATGAATTCCACTTGTTTGGACCATAGGGTTTTTAAAACATTTGGAAATTGTGTACTTTCAACTAGAATGACAGTAGAGACTGTCACTATTTGGATTCATGGTTTGGAAAACCTTTTTTCACTGTGAAATCCTGTATTATCACAATTACACATTCCCTCTCACACTTGACAAATTTATTCTTCTAACCATGTGCATATTGGGTCATGATAATAAATCAAGCAGTGAATTTGTTGGTTATATTGGAAGAGAAACTAAAAAAAATTTAAATGAATAATTATGAATCAAGGGTATTTGATGGTGGAGGTGTTAAGGTCTATTGAGGTTTATATTTATCTAAAAGGAAGCATCATGAAATCATTTTTGTTGTAATATAAAAAACGATATTTATATTGAAGAGAAAATACATGTTCCTCTGTAAGTGGCCTTATGTTTGGGAATGGTCAGTAGAAATTGGTTATCATCATTGGTTTGATCATATGAATAGAAAATAAATAAAGAAACTGAAGATGGAATCTCTTTGATGATCTGTGCGTTATTAGTATAGGGAAAATTGATTAGTTTATATCAGTTATTATATTTTTATTTGAGTTAATAAAAAAATGTTATGTGATTGAATATTTATACATAAAAAATATTATTTTTTCTATCCATTTTAAAATGAATGAATGATTTTGATAAATATGAATGAAATAATCATGGAAAATATTTAGATTATTTAATAATTCTAAGAAAAACTATTATTTCAGTGTATTATTAAAAATTTAATTAACCACCAAATATAATAATCACATTAAATTCTATTCAAAAATCTATAATTTTTTTTGATATATTAAAATTTGATCGTATAAATTTTATCATTAATTTCACTTTCATCAATGATTTATATATTTATATAATTATTTTTTTAGTTGAGAATAGATAAGGAAAATATTTAAAAATATTATAAAATGACCAATGTTATTGGGGGGGGGGGGGGGTGAGAAGAAATGATAATAAAATTTAAATATGTATTTAGTAAAAAACAGTAGTGAACCAAATAATAAAATATTAACATAATGATTTATATTGATGTTTAGAAAAATTATTATCCTATATATGATTTTACCACCCATCTTCTCATTGAGATGTTTGATGACATAAAAAGATATAAATTTTCATATGGATTCAAAACCCTATTATAAATAATATTTTCTAGTTGATGTATAATAAGGTCAGAAAAAAATTAAAGTGGAGTTATAACCAAATTAAAATAATTAACTTTATTAGTGGTACAACCTAACATAAAATTATTATTTTTATTTACAAATTAATATAACAAAATTATAACCTAGTATAGAAGAGAATAAGATATGTTCCAATCCTTAGACAGGACTCAAGAATATTTATGTCAACCAGCAAATTAAAATCCATTATATATAGTAACAATATGGTTGTAGTGATCCCAGAAGTTGATGTAATCTTACAAAAACTATATTTAACACACATATCATTCAGTTATCAAGATAATGATTTATGGGTCTTGTATCAATGTTAGGTCATTAATACATATCAATAAAATTTAATTATTTATATATGAACTAATAATAACTACACAATGTCTATAAGGATTAGAGTAATAAAAAATGAATAATAATATCATTATTAATATTCTAACCATTGATATAACTAATGATAAAAAATTGATAATACTCTATAAAAATTTCCAAATATATCAATTTTTAAAAACAAAAATACCATTGAGTGGTTTAATCCTTTGAAAATATACTTCATAATGACCATTCTTGAATACATAGTAAATTAATTGAATAATCTATAAAATCTAGTTATTTATTTTATATTTTTAATTTAATTTCTGGAAACATGTAAGAAATTAGTTGTGAATAATAATATTATTAAATAAATAAGAATCAAAAAATAAAATCTCCTAAAAAATTGTAATTCTATAATGTAATGACCATCATTAAGATTGATTTTTTTATTGGGTATCATTTTCCCATAAATATCATTTTTCTATATGAATCATTAATTTTTACTTATGCATGGACTTATGAAAAAACAATCCAATCTTATAATCATGATATTTTGTAGGTATTAAATTTTTTCCATAAGTATTCTATTCCACATTGAAAATATAATTTTCAAAGTGCACAAGGAAGAATAGAAACATCAAAAAGATGATTTTAAAAATAGAAAAGTTATATTTTTATGAGGATGGATTTTTCAAAATGTAATTACTACTTCTTAAATTTAAAAGGAGAAAATAAACATCATAAGAATGGATTTATTGGGTATGAAATCCATAATATTTAAAAAAATTATAAATAGAATTATTTAAATAATAAAAATATAAATAAATATTTCATAAATCATTATGAAATAATAAATCAATGAATAAATAATAATGAATTAATAAAATGAAATACATTGTTTTCTTTATAAGATATTCATGGTTCATATCATAAAATATATAATATATTTTAAAACTCATGTTAGAGGGAATAATGTATAATGGGGAGTTTTTATTTAGAAAATTAAACAATATATAAAGCAAGGAGTCTACCAAAAAACATCCACAATATTCCCATTTTTTATATAATCTATTTTCAAACATGTTAAAATAGTAAAAAAATTTCAAAATAGTTAAATAGTTTAGAATAATGATATTTGTAAATATTCCACTTTTTCTAAATAATGGTGAGTTTTTTAAAACTAAAATAAATTGAAAAATATTCTTTTTTCTAAAAATCAGTAAATTTATTCACAAAACCCCACCCAAAAATGGTGAATAAAAAATATTTTATTGACATTAACCTAATATTACAACATCAAATAATAAAAAATTTAGAAATAGTAAAGAATTTTTATATTACCATACTTATGAAAATTTGAGAATAAACATAAAATAAATATAAGGAATATTTTTATTCTAATAATTCCCAATAAAAAAATATGTTTATAGAAAAATAATATTTGAAAAAATATTAAATATCATCAATTATTTTAGATTATGATTCTCTAATAGAAAATAATTTGGAAGTTGTTTTTAAATTTTACTCCATGTAAAATAGTTGTTACGAATTCTTATTTAATTAATTAATTCTATAATTATTCAATGATATGTGTTTATAATTACATAATAATAATATTAAATAGTTATGTAAATTAATTATATTTAAAATTTTAGTTAATTCCATGAATGTAAAGATTCATCTCATAAAAAATATATTAGTGTGTGTAGAGGCTGCCCTCTAGAATTATAAGAAACACAAAAATGGATTTTCAGGAACAACTATATATAGTAATGAATATTATATTAACCACATTTACAAAATATGATCATATCTTATTTCAAATATATCGTGTTAAAAAATAATATCCAAAAACATATTTATATCCAAAAATTTAGTAAAATGGTTTACCAGTTTATTATTGAAGGGAAAAAATCCCAAAAAAAATATTTTTATAAGATAATATAAAAATGTTTTTAACAATATATCCTGATTCAATTTTCTTATAAATAACTCTTTATTGAGAATGATCTGTGAAGAATTAGATTAAAAAACTACTTCCAAAAAATAAATTTGTTACAACTAATTATGATTATCGGACATAGCGACAATATAGTAAGGATAATTTAGTTATTTTGCAATACAATTTCTTAAAAAATGAGAAATAAAGCCTAAATAGCACAAATAATTCTCATATAATTTATATTTTTTTAAAAATTACCAATATCTATAATTAATATTCTAATATAGTGATATTTATAAGCTTTTAGTATTTTCTCATGTGGGAGAAGATCATTGTCTATACATGCACCAATTCAAGATATTCTTCTTATCTATAATTAATGTATATAAATTATTCAATGAACTGATTTTTATTTGAAAATGTATCTTTCAAATATTTTATTAACTAACATATCATGAATATTATCATAAATAATTATAAAAAAATTATCATATTCCATTTAAGAGTTTTTTTGTATAATAAATATACAAAATATTAATTAATCATATTTAAGATCAATTATTTAAATAATATTTTTATTATTATTGATAATTAATTTACAAGAGAGATCTATTATATATCCAACATTATATTTCATTTTAATACTTAATTGATAAGTTAGTTTCATTATGATAGTTTTATAAATAATAACATTAGAAATATAAAAATACATACTCACATCATTACTACAATTATATTGATATAATTTATACTCATTTAATATTGTTCCATCAATTTCCAAAATATTTTTATTTTACCATTTAACTACACCATTTTGATATAGTGTTATAGGTGAAGAGTATTTTTTTATAATGACCATTCTATTTATTTTTTTTAATTATTGTATCTAAAATTCACCTTCTATATGCAAATTAATATATATAACTATGATACCCTTTAAAATTTGATATAAATTAATCTATGAACAAAATAATGATGATATAACAATTTTATGAAGGATAAAATAAACATTGGTTAATCGATAATAATAATATATATTAAAAAAATCATATTTTTTACCATTGAGGCTTGTAGTATTTGTCGTTCAAAAAAAATAATTTTTAACCATATATAGTATTATAAATGTGTTAATTTTTATAATTTTCATAATTAAAACATCAAATATGTGTGATTCAAACTGTATACACATTATTTAATCACAGAAAAATAAATTTGTTATTTTTTCAAGTTTTATATGCTATATATATTCCATATGATTAGCATAAATTTATATGAAATGATATAATTCAAAATATATTATTTTAATTTTTTAAATTTACATTAATTAAATCATCCCATAATTAAAAAATACATGTGATTTTATATTTAAATTCATCATCATGTAAACATCTATTAATTAAACAAATGATAGACAAACCAAAGTGATAGTTACTCAAAAGTAATAATTACTCCAAAGTGATTGTTACTCCATCGATTATATTTTATTAAATGAACTTTTATTAGTATCAATTAATATTACTATAGAATGAATTATCTATGAAAAATAAATTATTCTTTACACATCCATGATATCATTGCAGGAATACTAAATAAGATAATGTTTTATTAACAAAACAACCGTGGGTGCAATAAGTTTAGTAAATAATTTTTCCGTAACCATAATGATGATAAAAAAGTATTTATAAGTATCCTAGAAGATAAATATAATGAAATATGAGCTTAAGTGTGTCCATCAGATTTTTTAAATATAAATGAGCAATCTCCAGTCACATTTCTCAACAAAAAACAACTAATAGAAATTTCAATGTAGATTCTTCATTTTAAATGTTTTTAAATAAGTTTTGGTACATACAAGGAATATCCTTATCATCTACAACATTATGTTTATGTCTATTCGTATTATTAAATTTCAATATTTTATAATGACAATTATTTCATGGAACATATATAGAAATTTATTGATTCACACTATAACTTTTATTGATTAGTTTTTTATTCCACTTCTGAATATCTGGTAAATACTACTATTTTTTTAAAAAAATAATGAGGAACATTTAAATGTAAAATTATTTTATTAGACGAACCATTTTTTGCCAACTTGTTTCGTATTTCTTCCTTAGAATTAATTATATCATTCCATATTTCATATTATATATATTCTTAATGTTTTTATTACTTTTTTTAACTCAACAAAACCCACATTATCAAAATTAGAATTAGTATTTGAATATTCAAAATAATATATAATCACAAAACATCATTAATATGTACCATAATTCACCTTTTTTATGATTATATTTTAATATATATATTCATTAATATTATATGATACTTCAGTAAGACAAAATCATTTAGTAAATTACAATTTTTTTCTTCTTTTTGAACCTTATATCACCCTTTTTATTCATTAATTTTACATAATCTGGTTTGATATGTACCTTTTTTTTAACATAATACAGGTAATATCTAATGTGTTAAATTATTAATTACCACTACCCATCAGCATGTCTTTATGATCATATCTTATACAGTCTCTTCTAAATAATTTTTCAAAATAATTACTTTTTTATTTTTATGTAGAATCTCATCAAAAGTAATGATAATTCCTCTCTTTCACATCACAGTATCTTAGAATCTGAATAGTCAAGTGAAATAATATTAACATATTTGAAATCTATACTTTTCTTCTTGGATACATATTCTTAAAAAAATTCATCTTACGTTCAACTCAAATAAAATAACTATTATGTTCATAAAGAGTATGTTTCTTGAAATTCCTATTTTCATTAATAATGACCTTATTGGCATACCACAACTTAGGTAGAGATCAAATAACTCTATAAAATATAGAATTTTTTTCCATTGTGTCTCAATGATCACTCATCCCATTTTTAATTATGGTGAATTGTGGAACATTTTATAGATTGATTCATTTTATCCCATCATGATTTTCTTATACTCATCCCATAATTTATCATATTTAGTTATTTTTTAGTATATCTATATCATAATGGGTGACTTGAAAAATTCTATACATTTAATGAAAAAGTAAACATGGTGATAGATTACTGTGAAAACATCTAATAATAGTCATTTAGTGAATATTAATGATTTTGTAGTTTTGAACATAGGTAGATGCATCATTGTTAGTAATACAATTATGGTATGACTTAAATAATATACAAGGTTTTGTCATTATGGTATTGTGTTCATTACAATGTTGATAATGTTTTGTTTCAATTATTCCAGGAGAGTATCCATTGTAATTTCTATCTATGAGGGGAGGCCTTTTAGGAATCAAACTATCATTTGAATTTGGAACTATGATTTTAGAGAGATATTTCACATATACTCTTAATATTAGGATGTGTTTGTAGCCCTAAAATATCTACTAGATAAAAATATATGAAACCAATTATTTGACCAGATTTTATTATGGTTGATGGTCTAATAAGAGGGGGTTAATAATTTAGAATATAAATTATAAATATTAAGAGATTTAAAAATAATAGTGAAATAGAAAATATAATTTGAATATAAATATTTTTTAGAAGTACTGGTCAAGAAGGATGCTATAACTATTCCTGACACAAACCCTCCACTTGAGAGGATTTATAATCACTAATAGAACATTATTTTATTTTAAGTCACAATACAATTAAAAAACATCTTCTATTGGAGGAATAATATTGAATCAACCTAACTTTTTTTTGTGGTAGAACCAATAAAAAATTTATATTTCAAGAGAGAAACAGAAAAAAAATAACATATATGAAAAGGTAGGAAGATTCAATGAAAAAATAAAACAATAATCAAGAAATAAAGTGGGAGAATATTTTTATCAAATCAACATACCTTTATGAATTCATAAAGTATTGTAATAAAAAGGAAATAGTGATTGTGAATGTTTTTATGTTCTTATGTGAATGTTGTTCTATACTTATCTCATTCTCAAATAAAGGTCACATTATATATATCATGAATCATTGTCAATGAATTATTAATCACATTCATCTATCCTTATATTACTAAGAAAATAATATAGTGAAAAAAATATATAATTATATTAAAAATTAGAAAGGAATGTTACTATTCAATCAAATATTCTCAAAATAATTAAATCTACTGAAAAATTTAATAATTATCAATAAAACATTGAATAAAATAATCCATGATATAAAAACAAATATCAATGTTACTCAATACTTTGAAAATAAGCATAATTATTATCTTTCATTCATATATATTAAAAGTTCACTAAATTTCCACTAAAATCTTGTTATCATATTTATAATTTGTATATAATTTCATAAAAAATCCCTAAAACTTGTTGTAAATAATAATGTAAATAAAATAAATAATAACTCAAAAAATCCAATCCCATAAATAATTTAATATAAAAAATGGGAGTATCAATTTTCACAGAGATTAATTTTATGAAGAGGTCAATTATTCTATAAAGGTCATTTTTCATTACCAATAGTTATTTCTTAATAAGTATTAAATCTGTTTCAATAATCATGAATTTACATAAGGATCACTTTCATTAATTAAATTATTATTTTTAGGAATAATTTATTTTATTTAATATTAAATTCCTATTTATAAATATCTTTTTAAAAGTGTGTTAAAATTTTATAATAACTTCTTATAGATGATTAGAAAAAACATATTAATAAATTATACATTGTAAACTTTGATGATATTATGAATCGAATTTTTAATTCCAAATCATAAAACCAAATTCATATGGTATATTATATTTAGTGATTAATTCACAATCTTCATAAAATATATTACTTCTAGAATTAATATAATAGTAATAATATGAATATATTAATGATAAAAATGTATTGATCAATTAATTAATGAATTTGAAAAATAGAAGAATTGAATGAAATATCATTATTTTGTTTTAGAAGAAGTGGAATAATCAATTAATAAAATAAATTAATATTTTGTAAACTAATTCAAGAGTGAATAAAATAAAATATACATTTTATAATGTAAAAATAGGAACATTGATAATGGATAAACATTAAGAACACCAACCATTTCTAAAACAAAATCAACTAAAAAATAATATATTGAAAATTTATTATTTGTGAAGAAAAAATTTATTTATTTAATATTAATTATACTATTTTGAGGTATTTTGATTAATTAATATTAATTATATTATTAACAAACTACAGAACCCTCGTGAAATATGAAGAAACTAATTTAATTATAATAATCAACCAAAAATTCATGGAGAAAATAAATTTTGAAAGAGTTTTTTCTTTAATGTGGAATATTCATAAATAGGAAAACAAATGTCATCAACTATATAAAAACATTCACTTAAATATTAAATAACAAACAAAATATATTTTCATGGATAAGATAGATATTAAAAATACAACCCTATAATAAATTGAATACCCTGCTAGATTGATATGGTGAATATCTTGTTTGAGAAAAATAAATTATAAACAAATGGAAGATAATGTCAAATATTTAGCCATACCGATTTTATGTTTCTCATTCGAAATAAATTTTACAAAAAAATAACTATGATTATATAAAAAACTCCAAACAATAAAATATTATTAAATATGATAGAATATATTCATCAGTTTTTATTATTTTACTTATACTAATTTCCAAATTATAGAATTTTTTTCATATAAAAAATAATAAATGGAATCAAAATTCTGAAACCATTTTTTTGGAATAATTTTTAAATGAATATTTATTTTAAAAATAATTATAATATAAATATATAATTTCCTTTATTTATAAAAATATTAATCCTAGATAATCCTTAAGCGTGAATCCTATGATGAATTGAATACACAATAATCATGTTGATAATCACCAAAAAAATCCCATATATTATGTTCTCCATATTAATACCATATTTGTTGAAATATGTCTCATGAATGAATTCTAAAATATTTATTTTTATATAACTAAGTACCAAAACCATCACTTTAATCACCATGAAATGTAAATTAGTTGTCACCTTTTTTATAGATAATGGGGATATTTTGAGAATTTTTCTTTTTTGAAATAAAATAACATGACGAAACAAAAAATAGTAGGATTATTATAAAAGTTGTAAATCCAAAGGTGGATCCCAAGATTAAAATATATAATATTATTTAAAAATTATTTTATTAATATCTAATTGATTGAAAAATTAATGATTAATCAAATGATTTGTCCATTTCCTTTTTTATGGTTATTGGCAATAAAAATCTAACAATGATAATTTCTTGGTCTCCATAAAATCAAATGTTTGAAATAAGTTATAAAAATTCTCTTAAAAAAAGTTAATAACCAATTTTTTTTTTTGTGTTTCATGATAATTTATAATGAACTCATTGATTTCATTCTGATGTAAGAATTCTTGTGTCACTCACCACATAAAAAACCATATTCACTCAATTAAATATGTATTAGTGTTAGGGATATTATGAATTATCATCCACCAATATAATTAATGAAATTGTTCAAAACCTTAAGTGTGTTATTTTTAAAGCATCATATAACCACTAAGAACGAAAATCAATAAATATGAATAATATTTGCATTCATAAAATTTGTGAGGATATAATATTTTGACCATAAATTCATTCCCAACCTTAATTATTTCAAATTCACCCGTATATTAGTGGGGATAAGAGATAAAGGATGATGAAGACTATATTATGAAAATAATAAAGTATTAGAACATATAAATAGTTTGAGATAGAATATACATCTACTCATCTATTTCAAATTATCAAAATATGTATACTCTTATTTTTATTCTAGGTCCATTGGTTAAATATATAGTCTCTATGTTCTATCCATTTTGATCTCAATTCCTATGAAATCATTATATTTCCATTTCTCCCACAGGTTCCCTTGTTCTTCATTATGAAACCATGTCCTTTATAATTAAAAGATTCAATTCAAGTAGTTTTAAGATCCCTTAGTTAAGAGAAAATTTAGTATTAACCATGTGTTTGTAATTAATTGGTTTCATACATATATAATTGGTATACTGAAATATAAATTTGTAACATATATGTATACCACGATGTTTCCATTTAATTACCAATTAATTTTTTTTCAAAATGTAATTTATCTTACATGAGTAAGAAATTACCTATGAATATTCCCATTTTCTTTGATAGGTTTTATATTTCTAAAATATCATAGAATTTTCTCAAACTATACAACATGTTTGTGAATTATCTTATAATATACTATTTTATTTGTACATATGAATTCAACCATTATAAATTTTTTGGGGCATTGGGTGATATAGTCACACATTGAACATTCATATGATTACAAATTTTATGTTGATGAGGAAGCATTATATCATAGGGTGAGGCCATATTAAATTAATTGGGTATAATTTTAAATGGGATTATATGTGTCTTGTCATCATGACCAAATTTTTAAAATAAATATAATTATGAAAATCAAATATTTTCATGCATGAATCATACAAAAAATATATAAAGTCTTAATTCAGATAAAATCAATATGTATTATTGATTGGAATGAAGGCATACACAAATTTTAATAATTCCTTATGAAATTCATGAAGACATTCATAATTATAAATTTGGAGTTATAATTCTCACTATGAAAAAAGACATGAAAAAATTCATATGAAACACTATTTCAAGCATAATCATCAACCTCCACTATAAAATATAGGTTTCTCATTTTTACATAGACCCGTATTTTATTTTATTGAAATCGATATTTTTATACAACAAATATTCATCCAAAAATCCAAAAGAATGTTTTGTATTTTTTATAAAAAATAAAAATATAAGAAATACAATTAATATTCATTTTAACATATAATAAAACATTTATACACCTGTTAATGAAATAAAATAATAAATGTGTTATTTACACCAAAAATACACAAAATGATTAGTTTAAAATAATTATAAGTCAATAAAAATGAATAATAATATTTTATGATCTATTATATTATAATTAACCCTTATACTCAAATATAGGTGACCAAAAAATTATTTCCAATGAAAAATATACATACTAGACATTGCGGGATTCGTTTTTCAAAATGAAGATCCACATTCTTCTTATGTATCAATAATTATCCAAATTCCTCTTTATTAATAAATTCTATTCAATTTATTTTCACTTAATTTATTCTTCTCATGTACACTGAAAACAATATTTCTACAAATATTTCAAACAATAAAATATTCTACATTAAAAAGAATTTTTTTGCATACCATTTTTTGGAATCTTCACCATAGGCTTGACGGATTTATCAATATCCGCCCAATCAGTCCTATAATTTTGATTATCATGTGGTATTTTCATGGTTTTTATAGTAAATGTATGTTGGTTTTAGTTGGTAATTATTATAAAGAAAATTAAATATCTGGTTCATTTTTTAAACAGTATTCCTTCTTTTCATTCTCCTTAAAAAAATTTATATTCTTTTAGAAATTCTTACACTATTAAATATCAAATCCCAAGATATTAGTTGGATATATACATCTTTTAATTTATTAAATGTATTAAAATTTTATATCTCAGATTCTATCAACTAGTTTGAGATTTTTTTTTAAATTGATCCCATGTTGATGGATGAGAGGGACAATAGAACTTTTTTTGGGTGTGAGTAATACTAAGCCCTAGATTTGGAATTGTTTAAATTATCATGAAGTGTTATTGGGTGTTTATTGAAGAAATAAGTTTACATCTTCAAAACATCATGGAGTGATTAGATTAATTAATTTCATTATTTCAAATAAAAATTCATCTCTAGTTGTCTATATTACTCTTATTTATCCTATTAGGATGACCAACTCAGCAATTTTTATAATTAATGTGAGTTTTATTCCCAACTTCCTCCATTTGTATCAGATTTTTTATTTTTATCTAGGTAAGGATCTAGAGTTCTTGTTTTGTAATTATTACTCATATTAAAAATTAATAAATGAATGAGTAGCCTCATTCACCTCAATCAGTGTTAGAAATACACGATATGACTTGTATGATATCATTGACATCTGAACAAACATGATTGCATTATTTTTCTCACAAAACAATATATTTTATTTTAGTAATCCTTTTTTCATATTAGGTAGATCAGTTGGAAAAACTTTTTCCACCTAAATTAAATTCTCCATTACACAATTTTTTAATATAGATCGTTCATATGCATGTATAAATGGTAGAAAATTAATTTTTGGCTTGAAAATTTTCCTGATAATAATGAAATTTAAGGATGATAAGGGATATATGTTATAAAAGTATTATTATTCTTAAACATATTCTGTAATTAAAATGTTAATTTATTTAATATAAATTCTCATTCATTTATAGCATATAGCTCTAAAATCCTTCATGGTTTTGACTGGATAACTATAAAAGATAAGGTTATTTAGGAATATATTTATTCTCTTAAAAAAAATAGGGATTTATAAGGAATATTTTAATGTTGTTTTAAGATACTATTAGGATAGTGATGAAATTATATGACAATATTTTATGGAATATTATACCCAAATCATTGTAATTTTAATTAAGTTACATAACATTTTAATTCGAACTCATTATCACTTCAATATTTATATAAGCTGTGAAATTATTTTAAATTAGTTTATAATTATTGAAATATATTAATGGATTGAAGGGGAATTTAAAATATTCCAAACATGTTTTAAATGAAACCAATATTGAAATAGATAACACATATATTTTTGAAAAAATAACTATGAATATTTGGGAATGATTTCTTTTTGAAAAATCCTAAACAATGAAATCCAAAGCACGAGTGGTTACCTCCCATAGAAATATGTCATTCTGGTTCCTCAATGAATTGAATATTATTTATAATTTATTAATATTGTAAATTTAATAAAAATAATTACCTAACTGTTTTGTAACATTATAATGTATTTTTTTGAATGATAAACGTGATTGGCTTGTGTGATCACCACAACTAGTTCGTAGGTAATATTTCCTTGTATTTTCATCATTATATTCCCTTTAAAAGTATACATTTTTATTTTTAATTCAATAAAAACTGAAAAACACTAAAAATGAATAAATGAGTGATTATTAGTGGACCTTCCCATCTGAAATAATGTTTAATGAATATCAACTTGAATATAGAGTTTTATATCACCACTTTTCATCTGAATAGAATATTTTATATGGGATGATCTTATCATGATATAATATTGTGGTAATTTTTTATATTATTTATTTCCCAAAATATTCTCTCATAACTTATTCTAAATTCTATAGGTATTGTTTCTTCTCCTTATCATCTATACCTACATCTGAATTTATCTCTATCATATCCTGATATGATTCATCTTCTAACTATTTAGGGATGTAAATAATCATCCCATAATTATAAATATAAGGACTCATACAAATTGTTATCTATTTTGCCAACCTATAATACATGACTGTGTTTTATATCCTTTGTCTCTAGTCTAATTATACCTGTTTGAACAAGTCTCTAAAATCTAGTTAATTTCATTATTTCAAATCTAAACATTGAAATATTTATATAGAAAGTAAGATGTGTATGTATTATAATATACATTTTATTTACTAATCATATAATCTATTTAAATTTTAAAAAATTACATTCCATGGTCACAAATTATATATCTTAAAACTATAATCCTACAAAATATGTTAGATTTAACAAAAGCACTTAAAATATTAGCATCATCAATTTTAATCGCTCAATATTCCAAAATATTTTCAATTTACACTACTCAAAAAAAGATATAATAAAAAATGTGTTTTTGTAGTGTCATATAAAATATATGTCTAAAAAATTAATATATATATAGAATATAACAAGTTATTGGTAAAATTATTATATCTCTGAAATATTTCTTGAAAAAAGAAAATTTTCACATTATTCTCAAAATTAATGTGAATAATAAAACAAATAAGTCTATTAAATTCTAAATTAAAAAAAATTAATATTATTTTACTTCCACTAATAAATCCATAATCAATTATAGGGAAAAAATGAAAAGATGTATAATTTTCTATATCGGGTATGTATATTTTTATCACATGATCATTGAAAACCATTAAAAGATATGGATCTTCTGTGATGTAGTTATTTCATATTTATATCTAAATTTTTGTAGTGATATAAAGGAGATACAAATTCAAATTTTATTATATTTTCATTCATAAAATAATATTACTCTACCTATCCTTCAATAATTTAGAATATCTATTCTTGAGTTGGATATTTCAATGGGTGGTGGTGTGGGTTTTATATTTCACAAGTGTTGGGTGGTGTACTCAGGTGATTCCCCACTTGGTTCACATGTCATTTCTTATTTTTGATTTTACATGTTTAATACTTTTAGAGGAAACATCCATCTAACCATCCTAATATTTATACATCCCTTCTTCATCATGTATCTAATGCTTTCTTTAATGAGAATAAAAAATCAATATATTTTGATAAATGTAGTGTATGAATTAATATTAATAAAAATTGATTATTAGAAACACAGTTTTACTAGTTATACTGTTTATTTGGGGAATATGTTTTATTTTTGATGCATTGATAATTACTTGAAATATTCCTTCAATTGTAAGGGGTATAACCACTCACATATATTCGTTTGAATAATTATAATTAAACTCAAATGATTTGAAACAAATTTTTTGTTACATAATTTATGGACTGATTAATATACTCTTTATTTGGATAAAATATTCTTTACATTCATCATTAAAATTAAAATTAACATTCCCCAAAATTAATCAAGAGGGTAGGAAAAATTTATATTGAACTACATGATAAAACTCATAAAAAATCATGTATGTACATGAAAGGATGTCACATGTATTAATATTTTCTTACAGTATATAATGAAAAAAAATCACAAACTAATTTATCCATCTTAAATTTTTTTTATGAAATTAAATTCTCTGATGATATTCATTTTTTCACCATGAAATACACATGTCAAAATTTAAAACCATGCCCATTTTAATGAATATTTTCATTTTCCCCAACATTTATAATGGTATAATAAATTCCTAAAGATATTTAAATAATATTAAAATACTGTTTGGATGAATTTAATGTGATTATAAACAATTATGAATATACACATATGAAATGTTACAATGGAGTTAAACATTTCATTTGGAATCCTATAATAGGAAAATGTTCTAATGGGATATGTAATGGTTATTTAGTTTTTCTCCTTTGGGCGATTAATTCATTGAAATATATTGAACATAATATACGTAGAAATGTTGAGCTTTATATAACAATATAGGTATCATATGGTGAATAAATTGGATAAGAACATGACTCATTAAAGTTGGGTTTTTTATATTTCTAATGTAACTATAAATTTTCGTGCTATTCCGATTTGACATTGATATTAACTCAATTTATTTATTATTCTCAATGGCCAATCCAATCACCTTCAGTAAAATGGGAATCTTCAAAACAATTTTGAGTTTTAAATTATGTTGATGATTTTATCTTATAATAATCTATCCATCTACATTATAAAATACAAACATAATTGTAGGTTTCAAACCAACATTATTTCTTCAATACTAGGATTGGATTCCCCAAAAGGAATAATTATATTTTATAATATTCTAGATTTTATACCTATGATATCTTGAAATTACATTCCTTTTTCTTAAAGATTTTCATTTAATTTTTTTTAGAAATTATTTTCTTACATAGTGGGAATTTTTTGAAATTTTGAATAGGAAACATTGTTTTTCTAGAAAGTTTACAAGCATGTCTTCATTGGGTACCTGTTGTAATTCTTGATTTCGATGTTTTTTAAATGGTAAAAAAATCCATGTTTCTCATTACCAAATATTGGACTTGTAAAAATGATTATATATAAGATAGATAAACAATAAATTAAGAAATAAATCCAC
This sequence comes from Viscum album, assembly GCA_963277665.1. NCBI lineage: Eukaryota > Viridiplantae > Streptophyta > Magnoliopsida > Santalales > Viscaceae > Viscum > Viscum album. Next base: position 1,895,377,519 of record OY728151.1, read on the forward strand.
TAATATCATATAATTATGTCTCCTTATAATACTAAATGAGTTTAGATAGGTTAATCATTAATGGAATTTACATGAATTATGAACTTATTCCGAGGAAAAAAATACACTTAAAATTTTTGAGTATTCAATTGGATTAAAATATTCAATGAGGTAATGTTTAAGGATTGAATGATACCATAACAGCTACCTCAGGGAGCCACAATTTTTGAAATGGACACTTCAGTGTGAAATCTTGATGTTGATTTTTCTCTATGGTTATTTAATATTTAATATTCTAACATTAATATTGTTTTCGAAAAATTTGTGGTTTGTGTGATGGGATCCTATATTCTTACATTCTTACCATTTAAAAATCAACAAGGAGAATCAATCCACATAATCTCACTAGAAAATATTCTATGGATCCTCCCCAAAATTTAATAGATCATTTTTCATTTCATACCACCACTATAGTAATATTAAATTCTCATATATGAAATTAATAAAAAAAAATTTAAATATATTTATAGATGAATCTATATTTTTAAAATTAAAAAAAATATATTTATCTAATGTTAAATGGAATATAAAATATCCATGGATGTTGATATATTACTGCAAAAAATAAACATTTTTATAGACTAATAATTTCATCCCTTCAAATCCTCTTGTTCTTTTTCAATGGTTTATTAAGAGACATTATATAATTTGATATTTTTTTAGGGATTCCATAAAGGGTATTTTTATCTAAAATATATGAAATTTAATTATAAGTTGTTATTTTTGGTTCTCCATTATGTATATTTTTGTACCTGATCATCCTTGGTTGAAAATGAATTGGTCAATCATTGTTACTGCCTTACTTCATTTTCATTAGTGGGTCTAATATATTTTTTTATATGCATTTTCTTACACCTCATTCATATCATATTTTGGTAGATTCAGTTTAGAAATATTCCTAGAATTAATAAAATGTTTTCATTCAGTTTCATCTTTGATATTGATATATTGTCTGAGTTTATGTTTTGGTGATACATTTGAACGTCTTATGGGTGTTATAATTGATTTTTTTAATTTAATGTTATTTGTTTCTATTTTTGGAATGGTTGTCAACACGGGTTGTATTGATTTTTAATTCTATATTGGGATAGGTTTGGAACCCCCAATTATTATTTATAATGGAATTTACATTGCTGAAAATCTTTTACACAACACTTAATTAACTATATATAAATAGATGGATTTGTATGTTGATGAATGGATTGGAATACCCCATATATTTAGTGGGTGGTAATCAATTACAATTAAGATTCAGAACTATCTACCTAGTATAATTTGGGTTTTATTCTAATTTTGACTTCATTAACCATGATGAATTAGATGTTCATACCACATTTTAAAGTCTTGTTCAAGTACCTCTAGTGTTATATTATTGTCAGTTTTGTGATATCATCACATTCAAAACCCAAGACATTTTTGGTGACTTATCTATCAAGGTTATCATAGATAATGAACCTAGAATGTTTTATTAATTTAAAAATATATATTACTAAAATAACATAAGGAATTATTTATACTCTATATGTTTTTGTGGGAAAGTGAAACATAAATTCATAATTATTTCTTGTCACTAAATTGGGGTTTCTCTATATGATGATCCGATGGAATATATCCCCTTTCTGATGGTTATGAATTTTTTATTTAGGAAATAATATTAGGAAGAATCATCCTATTAAGACATCCCATAAAATATTTTTGTTAAAATATGTAAAACTACACCATTGATGGTCCTTATAGTGAGAAGTTTAATTCCCTTCCACTATATATGTCTAGAAAAACTTTATGGGACATAAATGTAGAGATGAATGTTTTAACTTATTGACATTATTTTTTGGATCATCTCATTACAGGCCATGGTTCATTAAAAAAAATCTATAAAACCATTTTTAAAATAATTCTTAATCTATTTCATGTATAATAACTTATTTTGATTTTTGATTTACTGTTCATAGATGTCTCCTTGGGTTTGATGAGGATTTAATGATATTTTGTTTGTCTCATACTAATTAATGGATCACAATTTGATCTTTGGCTATGAATATTGTTCCCATTTTATATCAATATCCTTCAATGGAAAAAATGATGGATTGATAAAGTTATATTCATGTAATTTTAAAATTATATTTTTACACTACCACATAAATTTTTTCCCAGTATTACAAAGTATTACATTCACCTCCTTATAATAAAGAAATTATATCCTTTTATAAAATTTTGTAATGGTTGTTTCTGAAGGATAGTTTTTGGAGAATTGTTGTCTAAATTAGATTTCACATATTGATTTGAGGAGATGGTGGTTAGTGGTATTTTTTATATATTTTTATTTTAGAAAGAAAAAATTATATAATGTTAAATTATAAAGTATAGTTACTATATGTTTATCAATTTTGGATTATATTTCACATTAAAATACAGTTATACAATATAAAATAATTTTACATCTTTTTTAATTGACTAATAAATGACTGATTCCTCAATTTATTATTAAATCACAATTCTATGGATATTATTGTTTATAGTAATCTATAATTGACTATTTCAAAGACAACATCACATTATGTCTATTAAATGTTAGAAAAAAACTCCTAGACTAATAAGGAAATACAAAATTATATTTTTGAGTTTCTTTTTTTTCGGAATATGCATTAAAAATTTACTGACACTCCTATATATTCCATAAAATATAAACCTAATTAAACTACATAATTTGTCACAAGTTATTCTATCTAGAGGGAAATAAAAAATTATCATCCTCAATATTTAATAATGAATATGTTCAAAACTATAATCAAGATTTAATGAAAATAAAAAAATATCACCTAAAAATCGAAATCCATCCACATAATTGTGTTTGAAATCATTAAGGGAACGAGGGAACACATATAATAATTTTGAATCTTTTCCATCCCCAATAAAACAAAATTTCCCATCTATTTATAAATTAGTAGTTATGGTGGAGGAAGTAGGTATAATTACGGAATAATGAAAATAGTGAAATGAATGTATTGGAGGCAACATAAAACATTATCATTTTTGAGAATCAACATTTATTGAGCTCCTTAATCCATACTTATTTATTGTAGGTCCACAATTTATATCTTTTTCATCACTATCCAGACACATGATAACATCACTAGATTGAAACAATTATATTTATATTTCTCCCACGATATCCCTTATTCCCTATTATAATATATTCATCCAAAAAACATAGAAACATTATTAAAATATATTCATGTTTTTTTATTTGTTATTTAATACATTATTTTCCACATTTTTAATTATAATATATTTTATGCATGATTAATTTTAAGTAAAAATTATTTTTTAGGGAAAAGATACTTTGGTAATGTTTGATTTTAATTATTAGTTAGTAATTTTTTCAAAAATTAAATTATCCTCCGAAGGGAAATGATGTCATAAATCTCAAAACAAAATTCTTTTAATAGATTCATTTATGAAAAAATAGAATATGAAATTTGAAAAATATCTTAGAAATTATTGATATATTATAACATTGAGAAGATTTTTGGATGAAATGACTTTTATCTTTTTCAATTTCCTATATCATTGAGAGATATTTTAGGACATTGTAAATTATGACAACTAGTACGTTTGATATAGTGGTTAATGTTATAAGATGTTGGGTGAAATAATAAAATATATACAGGGTTAAATCATAATGATTAGGATGAAATTATTATTTCTGAGACCAATGACTTATAATTCTACGAATTACACCACTATAAAAATTGTATTTAATAAATTTTTTTGAAAATTCAAAACATCTATAAGTCGTATGAAACATGGATATATTTAAAGATGGAATGATATCGAAATAAATTCCTTTTAATTTATTAAAAATTAATCATGTCCTATGTAATATGAATGTTTATAACATTGTTCCTCCCAAGTCAGAAGATATGAAAAAAATTAAAACGCACCATAAATTGTTATGAAATTTTAAGAAATATCAATTTTTCAATTCATAAATCCTAATTCATGTCATTATAAAAACAATTCAGAAGAATCCAAATACACTTCCATAAAAATTTATCTTCTTCAATATCCCTTCAAAAGAAACCTATCATTTTAATCATATGCTGTATAATGGTCATCCAAATTCATAAAATTGTGTTGGGCTGATGTCATATGAATAGAATGCCACTATGATTTGATTTGACCATTTTAAATGCATGTAATCCAAAATGTAAAAAAAGTATTAACATCATTTATAAATTAAATAATTATCATTTTCACCAAGAAATATATTCTATATATTCACAATTAATTTCATCAAACTTGAATAATTATAAAAAAAATACAAAATCAAGTATTATATTTATAAAAAAATTCCCAAACCATAATAAAAACATAAGAATGAAATTTCAAGACATTTAATTTTTAAAATATAGGGTATCCTGAAATATAATTATTATCCTATTTACTATATAATTAATCCAAATGGTGTGAATAAAATCATTTATATAGACGAAAAATGTTTGAAATTTTTTTATTATCACAACATAATGAATGTCACATAATCTAGATAGTTTACTTAAACTAGAAATATGTAAAATTAAATTTATAAATTGAAAAAAATGTTTATAAATAAAATAGAATGGGTTTACATTGTTTAAAAACATATTTTATATCTATGGGATGATAACCACACAATTTCCTTTCTTTTGAAGTGCTTTTTTACCCTAAATACTGACTTATGAAACTATGTAGATCACTAACACAAGGGAATACCTAAAACAATAAAAAAGATTCCCAACCATCTAAATATAGAGATTCTAATCCTATAAATAGGTTGGAACAACATATGAAATTTATGGGACTACATACATTGTATATTGAAATGAATAATTCCTGTTACAATATCTCAATATAACTGCCAATCTAATGTAAAATTTTGTTTTTTCCAATGCATCACTAATTTCTTTTAATGTCGATGATATAGATTAATTTTTACACATGTAGTACCCCCTCTAGGTGACCAAAAATCAAAATGAATTTATGATGATGTTACAATCATATTTATTCCATTACAAATTCATATTATTTTACCTCCACACTACCATCAGACAAAATAACATCTTTTCTACTATATGACAATGTACTTCCTTGGAGTATTTACTGATGAAGAGGATACTCAGGAATATCAAATGCATTAAAAAATCAACAAGAATCTCCCTATTACTCAACTTTGAATCAACTAGAGAACATTGATCTATAAAAAATAATTCAATTTGATATTAGGTATAATCTAGGTGATAATGAATGACCCACTATCATCTAGAAATTAGTAAATATTATATTTAGACAAAAATATAGTTCTTGTTCTTATTTTCCATCAAATAGTTACTTATAGTACTAGTACCTAAATAAATAGTTCATATACATGTAATATATGTACTAATATTACATACCATATTTAATATTACATAATTATATACTTTATAATATTTAAAAAATCCCTCCATGTTAGCTGAAAGATTTTTCAATTATCAAAATATAATAATAACAATTACAAGAAGCATTAATGGAATCCTGAATAATAATATGATCAACCCATATATTGGAAATAAAAATCTCATCAAATCACTATAATTATACTATATTTTTTCATTAATATCTTTTTCTCTCTATTTATATTATATATATGTTATTTAATCTTCCATCTCTATATACAATAAAAAACTCAATGTATTTTTTTACGGATTTATTACATCCCATGTCTTACATTAACTATATTCTCCCCAATTACATTCTTGGTTAGTCCACAGATAATTTGAAACCAAAGTGTGTAAAATAGATCTTATGTAAGTCAATTTCATAAATTAATAAACAATACTAATATAAGTGATAAAATGAAATGTTATAGAACAACTATATAAAAAGCGATTATAATAACATGTAAAATCTCCAATAAATGATGTAATGTGTCTAATAATTTACTCTCTATAATCTATTACTCAAAATCAATAAAATTTTTAGACAATTGATCAAAATAAAATTTATATTCACTTAATTAAAAAAATGTACCATATTTTTATCTCTATTTAAGGACATCTTAGAAAATAAATAATTTACTTGTAATTTCCACCGATCTAGAGCACATTAACATGGGAAAATGATTTGATTACCAGAACAAAATTTCACCTCCATGTACCCAAGAGTCAATCACCTAGAAGGAGGGGTCTGAAATATATAGTGTGGAGACTATAACCCTCGTATAACATGTCATATTAAAAGAAATAATCCATATAAATTAATGAAATTTGATTATAAATATTTCAAAAACAAATAATTAAAGTCAAATGAATAATATAGTAAATAATAATAGAAATAAATAAAGGACCTAATGGAATATAAGAAAATTTTATTCTAAAAAAAATATATGAGAATACTATATGTCATAAAGAAAGGCTCAAAAATCTCTAATCCAGATCCCCATGCTCATCCTGTTTCCATACTCCAGTGCGTCCAGCAAGCAATAATCAACATGGAGGTCATTTTTCATTTTCCAAACTAGTATCCACATATTCTACTTGAGTACCTAATTTCAAACCAAATTATGGGAGAGAATTACTTAGTATTTTGATATGTTATTTTCTATGAAAAGTGAGTGATTAAAAGTGTATGTAACAATGAGATAAATTGGTGTGTTAATTAATTAAAAAGTTAACAAAATACAAGAAAAACCTTCTTCAACTCTCTATTGGAATATTTATGAACACTTATCAAATATATTCAAAAACTAACCAAACAACCATAGTAAAATAACCTTTAATGGCATCATGACATAATATTTCCAAGCATGACTCACAACCATTCCAACCACATCCACATAACCAAGGTAAAATAACCTACACTGGCAACATGTAGAAATATATCAAAGCATTTGTAACAACCATGCCAACCAAAACAATATTCCATGGTAAAATATCAACAAACTATGTCAAATACATTTATTCATTACAACATATGAGTCAATTCCCTATAAGAATTTCAACATGGGATTCAGTTGTTCCTAGTCAAAAAAATCATTACACCATGGGACTGGGCTAATCCCTCTCAATTTCATCATTATAGCTTATAAGAGTGTATATTCATGGGACATGTTCAATATATAATCATTTTATCATGGATCCCTATACATCTCCGAGTAGAATGGATATCTAAATATCACATCTTAATCCTCAGTGGTTAATTATGAGAATTATGAACTATCATTCAATTACCTCTTTCAATTATATTAAAATTGATCAATAGTCAAGTCAATTATAAGTATTCCAAAGAATCGTGATTGTATATTATGAATCACATAAGGTTTTATGTAAATCTAAAGAAAATATTAACTCATTATCTAAATAAATTATATTATAGGTTCTCTTATCTAACATATATCTATAAACCGAGTCTATTACCAATTGAAGCCCACAAACCACCAAAGAATAATCTCATTTATTATTTAATTAATTTAGATGAAATTTATATTGGTTAATTTGAAATATTTTGTAATCATGGAAATCTATCAAAGAAATGGTTTAATATTTAGAACCCTTAGCTTAACATAGGAAAAATGAAACACATCCAAGATAAAATTCTCCTTTGGAAGAAGTTGGGGAACATTACCATGAGGTTAGACGAAAAAAATGACCAGGATGAAACCCAACAACACACACAAACAAGGTTTTACATCGCAATGGTTTGAGGAACTAAAGAGAGAAGGGTAAAAACTAAAAAAAAGGTTTCATCAGGGATTTAACACTTTATTGGAATATCCATATAGTAGGCTGACACCACCAAATCACATAGATCATTCTTTAGGGAAAACATAAGAAGAATAGAGTGAGTTTAAATAAGAAATCATCATCAAAAAATAATTTAATATATCATTCCATTTAAATAATCATCATATAATGTAGTGACACATCATGTAAGTCATTTTAATGGGATACACTAAAAAACAATGGTAGTTTACTTAAATTCATGTGACTATTACATGATATTTAACCAATTTTCATGATGACTAATTATCCAAATGATAAGGTTTCAACCGATATCCTTATAAAAATCCATAACCCATTTAAAACATCTCAACATGTGAACTCATGAACACACTTAATTCATTTACACCAAGAGTACCTTAATACAAATAAAAAATCTATCCTAGAAGATTAAGTATTTTTCCAAAAAAAATATCCTCATGTGGAAAATCATTGGTTTTCTTAGGTTTCCTCACAACCCAAGACTTTATTTTCTCAAAGGATTGAAATCCAAATTAAAACCAAACAAAAAATATTTAAACTATTGGAAACACTAAAATGATATAAAAATTAATATAAAACTCAACAATATATGTACCTAAAAAATATGAGCAATCATAATCTCTCCAACTTATGACAAGTCATCCATAAGATTCTTTAAGAATCACTGGGAGGTCTCAATAAAATTTTTTGGCCACTGTGTCCACATGTCAGACTCCCTCCCCTAGATATCCTCTTGAACTCATCCATACTGCCACTTCACTCAAGACGACAGTATATTCCTATCCAAATTATATTTATCACAATGATCCACAAATCGTTTCAAATGATCTTCAAGGGATTGATCAGTGAAAAGCTTGATGTATGATATGTATATCACATTATAATGGTCTGGATTATATATTCGATGCTCGAGAATGTGGAATACATTTTTGATGGTGTCATATCATTGTTGAAGGTAAAATAGTATGCCACTAGAAAATCCCTTTTCCATTATCATAAATGGCCAAACCAGTTTGGTTATAATCTTTCCCTCTCCATTAAACAGGAATACTGCAATCATGGTGATGCCTAAAGGAATAAATGAGGCCCATCCTCAAATCCAATAGGTTCTCTGTGATGGTTTTAATAAGTCTTTCTCATTCTCTATCATTCGCCAACCATAATCTAATCAACTAAACTAGAAAATATTTCTTGAATATAATATATCGCCCAACATGCCCTAATTGTTATACCTTTATCAATAAATGCGGGGAATATAAATTCCTACCATAAGAAGCCTCAATGTATTCCATTTGGATCGATTCTTGAAACCATAATTATATGAAAAATCCATGAGTGTCGTATCCTACTCCCAGGAACTACCAAAAATAAAAAACACAGCCTTGTAGCACATCCTATTGAACTTGAATAGTCTTCTATGAATGACTATATGTCTTAGGATGATAGGTTGTTCTCAAAAGAATATGCAATCACTGATCCATCTATATACCCTACCAGAAACAAGATGTGAATGAAGGATCCATTTTATAAATGATAATCCCTGGAACATTGTGACAGATAACTATCTCACATGTAATGACTCTTATTTTCTTGATTTTTTTATAATATACTTTTTGGAAAATTTATAGACCATTTGATTAGATGGTGTGTGGTTCAAGGGCATGGTATTTGAAGAACAATTCATTGAAAATGTTAACTTTTTAATATAATTCATGCATAATTTTCCGTTAAGATGAGGATATCCTTTAAAAGGATGCCCATATTTAAAACCTGAGAGCATATTTGAGCTCTGAATGGTGGCTTTAACCTAAGCATGACTTAAATTTGGTCCGCGTCTGTACATTGAAGAAAAAGAAACCATGGACATAACTATAAATAAAATAAATAAAATAATTATTGTATTTTAATATCTTAATAACTCATGAAAAATAAATTATATTAGAAATCAAAGACCATCGTTGAGTTCGTAATGTTTATTTTTCCTTAATAAAGTCCTAACATCGACCAAAATGAGTCAGTTGTGACCGATCCTACTAGAGGTGGGTTGTTTTTACTTATTCTTTTTTTCCTCATTCATAAATTATCTTATGAACATGGACCAACCCGTGAAAATTTTGATGTGTGGTTCAATCATTTACAAGATGGATATTTCTTGCAGCATTTTAACACTTTATAGATCATTGGGGAAATTATGGATCTATATATTTCTGTCTAATGAGATTAAATGGAGGCCAATTTGAGCAAAGACCAAGTTTCATTATTGGGGTGTTATTTGCGCTTTTCAATTTTCAAGTTCATAGAATTCTTCATTGTGTACCCTCTTTGTCATAGATAATATTTTTCGGAGGTTTGAAACGAAATCTGGAACACAGAGTTAGTGGCAAGAAGAAATATAACATGGATCAATACAGAACATGACATGTGGATCATGTTTATGATTTTTTGATATACTTTGGACAACCATATGAGGCGTGATAGCCCATAGAAGGGGCCACCAGGACACTAGAAGTGACACATGGTGGATGCCTTGTGTGGGAGGTAGCGTGTGTGACAAAAACCTGGTATATGGAATAGACACATGGGCGAGGGGGACTCGCTGCATGGGAGCCCAATGTAACCATCTAAGGGACACCAAAAAATTACATGTGTGGTGGTCATGGGATGTAGCAATAAGCACATGTGAGTGTCTGTGAAGTGTGGACACAATGTGCAAGCCACACGTGCCAAGAGGCAATGCGGGATCACGGTCCAAGCAGGCTGGACCGAGTCGTTGTTTAGTGGGCCGGTCCATGTGGTTGATTGAGCTGGACTAGGTCGGATCGACCGGTCAGGGTTGGTTTGGCCGGTAGATCAGGTTGGGCGGTTTCCTGGGTCAGACATATGATCTCTAACTATTTTACTCAAATGGCCATAATATTCAAACCATTGATCTGTATGATGAACAATATGTAGTCTTGGGGCCATTTTAAAAAATTTGTTACTTTTGAGATATCTCAAGTGTGTTTTTGTGTATTTTCAGATAATAACAATTGGATTGAGGGGTATCATACCCTAAAATGTGTGTGATTTAAGGTTTTCTTGTGGATGGATGTGATATTAAGACTAGATGACTCATAGAAACTGTGTGACTCCAAGAGGTCGTGTGTCTTATAGAGACAATGGGTCTCATTGAGAATGTGTGACTCCCAAATACTGTGTTTCTTAATGAGACTGTGTTTCTCAATGTTACATGGGGGTATATATTATTTATATATCGTACATGGGGTCATATCATTAAGGTGATGAATATACTATTTATTCTTGGTACTTCTTATGTGTTATTTCCTATTAGGTATTTTCTTTTTTTATTCCCTGTGTGGTACTTCCATTGTCGTATTTCCTATGTTGTACTACTTTTGTGGATTTACATTGTGGTTTGGGGTGCCTTACAGAGAATATTTTTACTCACACGTGAACGGGATTTTTCCACATGTAACATGTATTTTGTGGATAATAGAGTTTTTGACAATGTCCATAGAGGACTAGGACTATAAATATCATCGTGAGTTCAAGAAGGATAATGTGTTCCTATATCATTGACCAGAAGTCCCATTACCTTTGTCAACAGGTTGGAATTTTGGGTTATAGACATTCCTTTTTCATGGTATTATATTATGGACTAGTTAACATTAGTGAAATTTACATTAATATAGTACTATATTGGTTTGGATATAATTTATGCATGTTATTTCATACTCAGTGTATTTACATTTCATTATATTTGGCATATAGATATGTGTGTCTGTTTAGGTACATAAGAAAATGCCTCCCATTTTTGGGACATGCCTTCACGGTGCTAGTTACACCCCCTAGCTTATTGGAGGCAAGTTCGGTATAGTACAAACATTGGCCCCTCTACGATAGATCATGACAGAGTGGTATTAGAGGAGGTCATTTATAATATAGAACCAAGAGTCTATGATTTTTTTGGGGAAATAGTGTTACATGTTTTTATTTCAGTTTTTAGGACAAGGAATCCAGTGTTGGTCTGGCGGCCGACGCATCCACACAGCAAGACATTGAGTTTTTATATTCAACTCAGTACATGAAAACATTGGATCTATGAAATAATAAGGGTACATGCATCATTTAGGAACAATTGTTGTTTCTTATGTCCTTTTGAATCAGTTATAGAAATATTTTTTATTGACCACGGTATATTGTGTCTTCAAACTAGATGTCTATACATAGAAATCCAATAAGGATCCCTCTACATTTTCACGAGGATGATATGCTAGATGTTGAGGTGTCATAATATTGATTTTTACTAGAGATACCACCTTCAGGTGGTGCACTAGATATACCACCACCTCTAGAGAATCACATGGTACCCACATATACAAGATGATGATGATTGTAGATTGATCACACTTTCGGGGTTTCAGTGATAGAGACCACTGATGTATTTAGGCCAGCCCGACACACAGGTGGGGGAGGAATGGATCGAGGCAGTGAATGGTGTATTCCTTCTAGTCCAGACACCAACAAATAATATCTTGTTCTTCTTGGAAAGGGATGTACATGTCTCACTATAGAAATATTGAGGTTTAGGTACCCAATAATTTGATATGAAGACTCTTCTATTGGTATAGATTGGGAACCCTATCATGGAGGAGTTATCACCTTATAATCTAGGGTATATCCATGTACATCTTCTTATACCACTTTAGATGGATGACATGTCAATATATGAGTATTCATTATGGCATACCAACCATTACAGGTTCTTGATATACATGGTATGAGACCTCTTCTTTAGGGCCCTGACCCTAGAGTAAATCCTACACCAGGAGATCAAGTCATCGATGAAATCCCTCAGTATTCCTACATATGATTTGGTACATTAGTGATCCCTGTTAATGGATATATTTCTAGTGGAGTAGGCATTGCAGTGGAGCTACCAGTGGGAACTAGGTAGATGAGACTTTGGAGGAAGGTAGCCTACAATAATCAGAGGGACCCAATCCTGATAGGAACTTCAGGAGACAAATAAAGACACATGATCAGTGGTGATGGGATCCCAAGCTAGCATAAATCACATGAGTGATATGATGTGTTACTCGTACAGTGGTTGAACACATATGACCTGAGAAATCCATACATGACATATAAACGATTAGGAAATGTTCAAGGGGACACTAAGGTATAGGAATAAGTTGGGTTAGGGAGGTATATGGGGTGTAAGATGTTGTTGGGGAGATGTTCGGGATGTAAGACGTGGTCAAAGGTTCAAGCTATTATAACCACCACCCCCTAGGTGGTCCACAACAAGATCATATAGTTGGTAGACAGAGATGGGGCCAAAAACATGTGACGAAGGATTATGATGTCGAGGCTCCAAGGATGATTAGTGGTACGACCTATTTTTTCACCTTTGGATTAGTTTTGATTGACATGGGTGCTAGTTATCATATTCTTTCCATGAACCATGTTTGAGACTCTATGATTCTAGTTGAACCATTGGGTTGAACATTATTCTTGGAGAATCTTATGGGAGGATATTTTATGATCACACACTATTATTGATAATGTTACCTTACTCTTAGAGGTGCGAGTTTAAGTTTTTATCTCATGGAAATGGAATCAAGACCTTATGATGTCATTATTTGTATGGACTAATAATACACAGTTCAGGCTTAGATTGACACTTTGACATGTAATGTGAAGTGTGTTTATATTAATTGGACTAGTTTTTCATTTTTTTTTTGGTGAAAAATAAATGCAGAAAACGTAATATAAACTCACCCCTAAGATATTTTAGTCGATTACTCATTAGTGTGCTATCCTCACACTCAGTGTAATGGATGAAATGTGTCCTTAGATTCTTGCAGGTGTAGAGAAGTATGAGGAAAGACTTCTAGAAAATGTTCTAGGAATACCTAACCACTGGGAGGTAGATTTATGCATTGATATATACCCAAGGATAGAACTGATATCTACACACACATATCAAATGTCACCCATAGAACATTATTAGTTGAGGGTGTAGTTGGTGGAATTTTAGTGGAATGGCATTGTGAGACCTAGTGCTTCACTATATGAATCCCCCCGTTTTGATTTCCAAGAATAATTCCATGAGATTGAGTTTATGTGTTGATATTTGGTGCCTAATATAGGTGACTATAGAGAATAAATATCCACTACTGATCACCTCATCGATAAGTAAAAAGGGTTTGGTGGTTCTCGAATATTGAACCCATATCTGGCTATCACCATCTTCGATTACGAGATGAGAATATACTAAAGAATGTTTTCAGATACTGATACTTCCACTAAAAGTTCATGGTGATGTAGTTTAGCATGAATAACACCTGATATGTGTTCATGGGACTCATGAATAGTATATTGAAGGCTTACCATGACTAGTTTGTAGTGGTCTTCATTGATGACATCTTAGTATACTCAGCTTCTGAGGTGGAGAATGTGTGGTACATATGGATGGTCTTGGACACACTATGATAGCACCATATTTATGGGAAGCTCTCAAGGTGTTAATTTCTGATTCGAGAGGTCCTTTTGTAGGACATGACATTTCAGTGGCCATAGCTTCAATTGATCCTTTGAATATTGAGGTTGTTCTTGCTTGGGAGCCACCCAAGAGTGTTACCAGGGTGCGGAGTTTCCATGGTTCGACTTTTCATTATTGGAGGATCATATATGAAATTTATATAGTAGCAACATAAATAATAGCTTTTACATGAAAGGGGAAGCCTTTTGAATGGATGGAAATGTTCTGGAAGAGTTTTTAGTAGTTGAGGACGAGATTGACGAGCACTCCCATATTGAGATTTATAGAGGAAGGTGTCAAGTACGTATTATTATAAAATTCATCAAGAACCAATAATGGTTGTGTTTTGATGTATGGGAAAGTACTGATTGTTTATTTTTCATGCCATTTTCATCTTGATGATTAGAAATATGTGACCCAAGATCTAGAGTTAGCATCGGTAGATTTCACATTGAAGATGTGGTGGCACTACCGGATTTGTGAGCTTCGTATCATCTAGTATGACCACAAGAGTCTCATGAATATTTTTTCTTAGAATAATATGAAAATGAAATAGGGGTGAAGGATAGATTTCTTCTAGGACAGTGACATTGGGATTTTTTATACTCTGGGGTAGGGGAACATGTTGGAAGATTCTCTCAATAGGACATCCATTTGTTTCTAAATGAGGAATCAATGTAGTGGCCTCATTTTAGATATTATTTTTTGATGGAGATGAATATTCATTCCTTCAGTTGATTATTTTTACCAATCCAATCTTATAAAAATTCATGCAGTCATAGCTTGGGGATACCCACCATGATTTTTTACATGCTTATATGTCCACAGGGCATGCCCCTAATCAATATTCGAATAGTGGGGATAATGTTGTACATTTCAGAGGGTATACAGTATTACCGGGTCCATTTTGGGAGGAGGATCTGAGAGAGTTCAATACATCCCTTTTGGATGTATGTCTAGGTGTAGTGAAGATGTATCAAGACCTTTAACATAAGTTTTGGTGTCCAACGATGATGAATGGTGTTATAGATTTTGTTTCTTGTTGCCTCTTCTATCAGTAGGTGATGCTTGAGAAAAATGTTCCAACAGGTTTTACTCAAACCCTGTAGGTGTCAGAATGGAAGTGGTATGGGATGAAAATGGAATTCATAAGGGGTTTTCCATATACTTCTAGGGGTCATGATACCATCTATGTGAAAATTGACTGACTCACCAAGGTGGCACACATCTAGGCTTTCCAGGAGCAGAGTTCAATAGATATTTTTAGATTCATCTATGTATATGAGATAGTTCAACTCCATGGAGTTAAATCGACTATAATGGTAGACTGTGATTGTATCTTTACATCTCAGTAATGCAAGGGATTGCAATAGGCATTCAGGACTCAGAAACACTTGAGCACAGTGTTTCACCCACAAACGAATTACCATACAAAGAAGACTATATAGGTTCTAGAGGAAATTCAATTGTATTTCATGTTAGATTTCTCTCATAGTCTGGGGGATCAAATACCCCTATTGAAGTTTGCGAAAAAAATAACTAAAATTACACCATTGGTATGGCGTCATTTGTGGCATTGTATGGGAGACCTATGGTGGAGTTTGAATCAAAATTTTTATGCCTATTTCTTCTTTTTACCATTTAATTTCAGAACAAATTTTATTTTTCAGTTATTTGAGTGGTGTTTTGTGTAAGTGAAATATTTTTTGACAATTTTTTTAGTTATTACACAATGTATCTCAATAACGTTTGAACTAGAATATATATTATCTAAATATTTTAAAACATAACATTATGTGGAAATTAAGATAGAAGATTTAATTTTTATTATCTATGAATTATTAAAAAAGGATCCTCTTAGGAATGTACACCTCTTCTATAATTGTATTTATATTATTGTTTCTAATATTTTCACATAAAATTGAATTATATATTTAATATATTTTAATGACTTTTTTCATTTCAAATTGAAAAAAATATTAAAAATATAATGAAAAAAATGAAAAATGATAGTTAATGGCTTGGTATTGAGGTTAATTGAGTATTTAATATAAATTATTCATTAAATATATTATATTATTTTTCTTGAGGTTACAATATGTGTGTCAATCCATTGGGGGTAAATAGTTTAATTTTCTAACTCATCTATCTTTATTTTATTTTATTATGTATTTCATCAAATGTTCCGATTCATAAAGCATTACTTTAGATTTCCATTAATGATAAGTAATACCACTATTATTATAAAAAAATATAACATACTAAGAAACATCATCATCAATATAATATTATTTTCACTTCATTAAATATATTTCATGTACATTCTAGTGTAAAAAATATGTACCTAGTCTCCCTTATTTTTGGTGGTTTATATTTTTTTCAATATATATCATGAAATAAAAAATCATACAAGAATAAAACACCACCAAAATGTGTATTTTTAGTCATTAATCCAAATAATAACAATATAATAGGTAGAGATAATTAATATCTAAATATATATCACAACATAGTACAATAAATATCAGAAACTATTTTAGATCTATTAGGGTTTTCATTTAATGTACAATGATCTAATTTTTAGAGATTAATTTTCTATCATTATTCATAAAATTTGGAATATATAGTATTCACCAAGATTTATATTAGATAAAATAGAGTTACAATGATTTTTGTATACATTATGAATCTTGATAACTTCCAATATTCATTATTATTTAGTTTTACCATTTGTGACTTTTAAATCTATAAAATTTTTATATCTTATAAATAATGATTCCTTATCATTAGAATATATAATTTTTTGAGAAATAATCAACCTTTGTGATTTAGTATAACATTTATAGCATTTTAAAATGTCAGTTCATCGATTAAAGACATTTCATTCCATGTAATCATTTTATCATAACATACCTTAAAAAATTATTCACATGATCTAAATAATATGATTCCAGTAACATAAAACAAAACTATTAATTAATAATTATATATATTCATCATTTTTTTGGTAATAATAACATACTTTAGGTTTTAATCCAATACATAATATAATGACTATGTAAATTTCCTTCAATATATAATATTCCTTCATTAGATTACATAAAACGTTTCCATCATAGTTTATAATTGATGAATTTCTTCATTAAATGTGAAAAAAATCATCTAAAAATTTAAATAAATTATTAATTTATATTAAATTAGATGACATTAAATCATCCTTGAATAATAGCATAGAACATTATAATAATTTATAATGACACAATTAGGGAACAATAGTCCTAGTTATACTTACTAATAATTTTCAAACATTTTTTAGGTCTGAATCTTGTTTCAAAACATATTAAATATATATGGGGGTGTTTGTGGGTGTAGTTGGAGAGATATTGTTGAAATAAAATTTTCTAAGATACCCATATAATAAGATTAGTGGTAGTGTGTTGTTTGGTTGGTGTAGGACAAAATGATATCTGCTAGTTCCTAATTTGGTGGTAGAAATCTATTTTTCATTATATTAGCTGTAAATAAGGTTTAATTTAGTTAAACCAGTAATAAGTGAAAAAATAATATTCAAATAATATTCATTTAATTTGTTCAACTGTGTTTTCTAATAGTGAATGATAATTCCTTATGATTTTACGGTCTTTATTAGGATGTTTTGAAACAAAATTGTAAAAAAAATTACTAGGGATTAATAACAACATACTCGTTTAGATTTTCTGTCTCTTTTATCTTCTTGTGGAAATATTTTTTCTCTATGGTTTAAGGGAATTTGAAAAACCATAAAAATTTCACATTTTTTGGATTTGATAATTCATTCCTTTTTTTAAATTTTTTCATTATAGATACTTGTTTGAAATAATGTCTATATTCTTTATTAGATACACAACTACACGGTACCATCACATATTTTTATTATTAAATTTTCTTTCTTTCTTTTTGGGTGGGATCTATATTACATGAAAATTAGGTTATAAATGTGATCTTTATGTTCTTATTGGTGATGAAGAGTTTTAAAATGTGTGTATAATATTTATTTTACATCTGATGTTATATTCAATGTATTTTTTCTAAATGTGTATAACATTGAAGGAGGGAAATGTGAGGAATTTTATTTTTAATAATTTATATTTTTCCTTTTTAGAAGATATATATAGATTTATCTATTTTATAGAGAACTTAATGTGTATTCATCTCCTGTTTAGTGGTAGAAACTGTTGAAATGTCAATGAGAAGTTATTAATTACATGGAACGTAGAGTTATAAGGATGAAATTTTATCAAAACATTATATTTAATATTATGAAGATGAATACCACAACTAAATTTTTATCAACGATAATATACATGTATGAAAATAATATATCTATAGATACGTTGTTCTTGATAAAAAATTGATTAAATATATAAAAAAGGAGTTATATTAGATGATCCTCTTAATGATATTAACATGATAAAAAATAAGTTAGAGGTAGTGTGTAAGAGCCGAGATTTTATCAAATGTCTCGAACATTAGAATTCATTTTATATTCATTTTCCCATCCCTATTAATGATTCTTAAAAGGATTAATGTAGTTATCTGGGAATTTTGGGCTTTTTTGAGATCGGAGCCCTGAAATTTGAAGAATCATAGTATACCTTATGGTTAGTATAATCCATGAATCCATTCCAAAATTCTTTTTCTGGCCATGCTGGTTGAGTTCGTGGAGTAACAGGGGCGTTAAATTATGTTTGAAACTATGAGACCCAAGGAAAAAGTCCATGCATAATTGTAGACCACCATTATAGAGGAATTCAATAGAGTGGGTGAAAGGTTCGGAAAACCATGTGGCCAAACCATGTTCCAATTACTATATATAAATTTATAATTTATCCCACCATTAATTATTTATATATTACCTCTATTCTACCTATATTTTCTAGTTCCAAGGACCCTCCACATCATATTTTAAGAGATTTTATCCTTCCATATAGGGATTAAGTGTTCTCCTTCGTCCGGTTACCAAATCCCTCAACACTAGAAATATCAGAATGCCGAAAATATTCCCTACCATCTTATTTATTCTATATCAAGTTACTCTTATTCCCTATTGTTCTATTTTTAAACAATCTCATTTATACCATATTTAGTGAATTTTATGATTTTTTAGATATCTACCATTCAATATCAAATCAGTGGTCGATACTAGATGAGGGAAACAATACATCGCTACGATTGGTGGTCTCATTTCATTCCACTAATTTTGCTAAATTATTTATCAGGTCACATCATTTAATAAGACAGACCATTAGGATAATTCCTCAATATTTATAATTACATTATATGGAAACCCTTACAATATTTAATGAGACGCTATTTGGTGGTTAATCTACATGCTGGGTTGATCACCTTTGTTTATTCCATACTAATGAGTGTGATCCTATATAGTGGACTAATTTTTCCATTGATTTAAATTTTCTAACACCCCTTATGGGGAAATAATTTGAAACCTAAATTCCTTGAATTACTAAATTTAATGGTGTAGAAGGGTTCACAATGAATTTGGACACTATCCATGATGGTGAAAACTAAATTATTGAATTAAATGGATAGGTTAATAGGTTATGAAATAAAGTGAACATTTCATTGAATTGTTTGACCAACATTCCAATGAATTTTTTAATTCATTATTGTTAATGGTATAGTTTTAATGACCAAACTGTAATGTTTCTTTCTTAAATGGGTGATACAATGATTTACGATATAAGGACCCATTGGATGGGATCATCACTCCCTATTTATCATTAGTTTATTCTTTACAAACATGATGGTCAAGAAAATATTTATTCATATGATGGGATCACCGAGTGTTATTACCTTTTACCTCCATATGAGTCATACATGTTCGTTAAGGGATACCCCATTGATGGGATTGGTGTAAATATGGTTATACCATGCCATGAGAGGGACTCGAGCCCCTACAAATGATTCTAGGGACATACTAAGAGGTTATATCATGTTGAAGTCACACCATTATCAGGGTGAAAAATGGGATATTATTCTTAGGTCACCATATATGGAATCCCTAGTCATTGGACTCATACTTATCCGCATAGTGATACTTTTAATTCTATTTATATATTCATGGATAGGAACATGGTGACTCAAAAAGTTCTTATTGTGAGTTTTATTGAATTTTAAAAAACTAAGAGAAAACATTTAAAAATAAATTTTTGTTTCAATTGTAACTTCAAGTACATTTCTACCAAGTAAAATAACATTTTTTTGGAAAATTATACCCCTTATTATATAATCCAAATCTATTTACTCATTAAATATTCCTTGGTTCATACACATTGGATTTGTTTGATGTATGTAACTTGGTGGGGACTACCACGTCGAACCTAGTACTATATACCTTTGTATATTTTTTCTATATTTCATTTTTTAATTAATTAACACTATTCATTTTATATTGCACGATAAGGTTTGAGCTAGATTCCACTAGTGGTGGAATACCATGATTTTATCTCAAACACTATGCAACATGCCTTTGGTACCCTGGTACACTTTATGGTTATAGGAATACATACAGTGATATGGGATGCATATAAATTTTTGATAATGATTCTTAGGTTAGATTTTGGTGGTATAGGACTGATCTAGTTCTCGATATACTTGAAGAATATTTATTGGCCCATTTCGTATATCATGGTAAAATATTGTATATGATCTTCTCCCCTTACTCTCATTCATAATTTTGTATAACTATATTTTCATTAATCATTAAATTACGTATACATATTATCAAGATTCCTCTTATTTTTAAATAATCTAGCCTCATTATATATTTTGATTCCACTACTATTTGTCTATTGATACTTCTTCCCCTATGCTTGGATACTAGTTCAGTCATATAACATCTACTTATGATATGTCTCACTTTTTGTATATACCTATTATTTTTTCACTCCACTCCAATCAATGTGGAAATATTCTTCTCACAAACACCCCTAAGGACCTTTCTATGATTCAACAGCCTGTGGAAATCAAGGTTATGAGATTTTGGTCCTGTGAACCACCATCATACAAAACTTGTAAGTGAAATTTGGTGTGGCACACTACAAAGTTGAATTAGATCCTTATATTCTTTTTGTCAAAATGTTTTAGTTTATACAAGATACTTGGATATTGGAATATGGAAATGGTAATGTGGATGGGAGTAGCAAACCCATATACTGTTTAAACCCAAATTCCTCGTGCAGTTAAATGTTGTTTTTCTTGTGTTTATAAATTTTCATGGATTTTACCATTGAGTGATGAACATTTGTTGTGTTATTATTATAATTGGTAAAATAATAAATATAAAGGGATGTATTCTACCTAATCATGGTTATTTGAGGGTGCTTCAAATGATTCATCATAATAGGAACCATAATACATACAGGTCATTCATTATTTCATTCCATATTTTTTTATTCATGAATTGAATGCATTGCATGTGCATTTTATGGGGACTTATTTGATGTTCCTTAAAATGATTTTTTATTATATATAATAATGTGAATATTTTCTATATAGGATTGAAAATAATAACTAACACATAATGTTCTTTCCTTAACCTAATAAATATTTCCTACATAGGTCAAATAATAAACCTTATGTAGTCATTTAGGACACTTTTATCCATGGACCATCAGTTTCATGGAACGAAACATGTTATTGTTATGATTAAGTGTAAAACAGTCATCCATTTTTATGGTTTATGGGCCCTTATAAATAGGAAACAATTATCCATAAATTCATCCATTTCAATTAAATATATATATAAATTAGAAAATGAAGCAAAATGTATGTGATATTTAAGATTTAAATACATGCCATAAATGTGTTCTACACAACCATAAACCTGGATCTACCATAGTAGGGGTAGTAGGTTTTTTCTCCTATGATATTTTTACAACAATTGCTGATTTTGTAGACTTGAATCCAGAAGTAGGATAAGCATTATAAAATATTTAGGACGTTTTTGTACCTTTAATTTCATTATATCTTTCCCATTCTGTTATAAATACTATCATATGTGTGTGAATGGAAATTTTAGTGATATACCACCATGATAAAATTATTCATTATTCCACGAGAGTGGCCATAAGAATTCTCAAAAGGTGGTTGGCCCTGATCCACTCGTGATTCATGTAGTAGTGAAACCAATGGAACCTCATGTATATCTTCCACTATAATTTGATGCTCTATTCATGAAAAGTTTATTTTTTTAATGAAATATTTATAGGGTTATACTAGACCTTCCCCTTATATGGTTTATCTGTCCAAAGATATCTAGCAGAAGAATCCTACCACCTTCCTGGGGTATGGTGGTCCTCAAAAAGCTGAGTCATGGATGGAGGACATGCTAGCCATGTTCGACTATATCAAGAAACCTCCAGAGAGGATAATCATGATTATGACCAACATGATATGTCAATATTCTTAGCATTGGTTGAAAATCCATGCTCAAGCTGGTCCATAACGAGGGTTTTTTGGGAGACATCTTTATACCTTGTTTGACTACTTATTTCAACATACCATGATAAAAGTCTACGTTTGGGAGTTCATTTACATATAGAAATTTGAAAAGTGAGCGATGGAATATTCAACTATATTAATAGAATTAGAGCCATTTTCACTAACCTTGTTCATGGAAGAGCTGACGACTATGAAAAGATTCCATGATGAGATAGAATAAAACATCTAATCACAAGTGAAGGTATTTCGGCATACAACCATTTCATAGATAGTGTATCAGACCCTAATCATAGAGTGTATCTAGGGGGGATACAATAATATTATTCCAGGTAGATCAGCATCCGGGAAGGGATGTGTGATACCCAAGGATAGGTATAGTAATTTCAAGGGTACACATGGGAGAAGTACCTACTAGATTGCGTAAAAAAACTATGTTGTGTGTCACTATTATGATAGAGAATACCTAATAAATTACATATGTATGAGGAACCAACTCGTGTGTTAGTCTAGTGGGATGATTGGGTCACCTCATTTTTTTCTTCATATATTTTTCCCTAGTGACCAATGAGTGGGGTTCTATAGCAGAACAAATCTCATGTGAATGATCTATTACACCATGATAGGCTGATGTTTATCTTCAATCATCCTAATAGATTGAGAAGTTGGTTGTGGTAGAGGTAGTCTTGCATTAGAGTTTTATATACCCCATTGTGAACCTAATCTAGCACATAGATATCATCACAGGGCAGCAGCTGAGGCTATATCTATATGTGAATCATATTAAATAGGAGAAGATTATGAGGATAAATTTAGTTACATATACTCATTGGGTAACCTAAAATATATATTCATCAATTTTTATATATTTTAACAAACACTTTTCTATCTTCTACAAAAGTAGGATGACTGTGCATAGTGATAGAGTATTCCAGTTGCATGATGACAACTGTAATTATGTTAGGAGATTGAGATGAGGGTATAATCCTATGAGGGAACCTTTAGATTGGTAGGTACTATTTTTTGTAGAGTATTTTCAATATCATTTTGACCAATTTAGATGATATTATATGTAGGGACTGGATGGTTCCATATAATTCCGAGGTGGGTTGACTTCACCACAAGGTATCATTAAAATCAACTGAGGGAAACATGTATATCCATAACGGAGATCATGATATCTAGAAATTTTTGGCCAGATCCATGCATATTGATCAAGGTGTAGTAATATCTATGATGGATAGTCTCTTTACAAAAGATTAGGAAATTATGCTTCTGGAATTCTATCCTCTTGTGGATTTTTTTGGGGAAATCTTCCCTGAAAATTTCTTTAGAATACATCATCGAAGAAAGGTAGAATTCACCATTGATCAAGAGATAGGGGAGGCACCAGTGCCCATTCTAGAGTATATGATAACACCTACAGAGCACTTGGAACTCATGATGTAGCTTCAAGATCTATTGGATAAGGGATTTATCTGACCAAACACATTTCCCAGGGGTTCAACAATCCTTTTTCAAAAAAGGCGGATGGTACCCTTAGATTGTTCATAAATTGTCATCAATTGAACATGATTATAATGAAGAACTAGAGTGCAATTTTTTGTATAGGTGACCACTTCAACTAACTCTAAAGTGTGATATTTTTTGTCTAAGATTGGATTGATGTTGGGAAAACATTCGGTGCATGTGTGACGATATGGAATACCATGTATAGCGGCTCATAGCAGGTATGAATAATAGTAATATCTTGTTATTTTATTCATCCTGAGAAACACACCAGTAGTGTTCCGAGCTTTTATGAATTTGGGTTTACCTCAATATCCTTATTCCATTATGGTAGTATTGTTATATTATATATTGGTATATTCCTACAAAAAAAAAATAACACTTCCGAAAATCCTGAGACTTTAATACATACACGTGAAGCTCAATAAATGAAAATTTTGTATCAGCAAGGTTTACATCATGGTTCACATAATTTCTGAGGTAGGAATATATGTTGTCATAGTGAAGGATAGTTACATGGCTTCCTAGGAGAGTCCCATGAATGTGTTTGATATGTAATGTTTCTTTGTTCATTATTGATATTTAGGGCGATTTATCTTGGATTTATCATGCCTGGAAGATGAACATATGAGATTAACCAATAAGGGTGTGATATGTGATTATATTTTATCATATGAGAAGTTTTTTAATGATTTATAGTTATGACATACATCGTTTTTATAAATATTCATCTTGATATAGGTAAAAGATATACTCTTCACATTGATGCTTCAAGAAAAGGCATGGGTGTAATGCTGATGTAGGGTGATCAATTTGTAGCATATATGTCCGAAGAGTTGGGATCTGAATAGTGGAGTTAAAATTCACACGAGTGGGATCATAATATATTGGATCATACTCTATGATTTTGGAGGCACTACTTTTTGAATGTGTGATTTTTTGTCCATAATGATTTTAAAAAACCTCAAATACATATCCACTTATTGATACATGAATAGGAGGAAATGAAATATGGTGGAACAACTACAATGATTTGAAATTGATATTTGTTAAAAACCCCCATAAATGTGAATGTTTTATATGATCCATTGATGTATATATATTAGATGAAAGCTATCAAGGAGTCCCTCAATTAGTATAATTTTATTGATCTATTTTTTTGAGATCCACCTAAGGGTTTTAGAACAACAGCAGAAACCTTTCATATTAGATTTTGTATTTAAATCATTCTTTCTATAGGGGGTTTTGATATGAAAATTATATTATACAAGGGCCTTATTTTAAGGGAGACTTTCATAGGAGAGAACCCACCACATTGTTGGATTGTTGATATAGATGAGACCATACAAATATATGGGAATGTTTCAGTGGCCTATAGTATATGAGAAGAGTTTATGAATGTATATCATGGTTCTATATGAGAACACTACCCTTGTATCACCGAGTTTTAATGATACATCCACCATTAGTATTGGTACCTAGGTATTAATTATAGGATTTTAGGTTTTAAAACATGATTCTCCACCTCTTAACAGGTGAAGATAGAGCACCGGGGACCAACTAGACATCTATTGCCTTAATCCATTCATAAGTGGAAATGGGATGAATTTAACCTATATTTTATGATGAACATTATGAGACCCTTTAGGTACGGATGTAGTTTGAGTGATCATTGACATGTTGTCCAATGTAGCACACTTACTACTATTCTGGGAGACCTTCCCCATCGATGAGCATGTGAGGCTTTACATATGGGATATATTACGCGTACATACTGTTCCATATTATATCATATTAGAAATATAATCTTTGTTTATATCATGGTTCTAGAAAGTGTTTCAAAATGAATTGGGTATCGAGGTTCCCTTGAGTACATCAAATTAGCCTCAAATTGATGGGCACTCTTAGAGGAGGATACTTTTGTAAAGGATTTGATTCGGGATTGTATCCTTGGTTTCATAGGATGAGGGGAAAGGAATAACCATATAGTATACATTAGCTATAATAGATGATTTTATGAATTAATTAAAATGGATATGTATGAGGACCTTTACAGTGGTCCATGTTGGTAAACATTGAGATGTTTAGAGGTAGGGTAGGTAGCTCTATTGTGTTGTTGTGTTTTTAATGAATATTTAGTGAATTTATTACTAATTCAGAAACATGTGGTGATTGGACAATTTAGCGAGAAGTCATATACTGATCATCACCATCATCATATATAATTTGATGTGGGACATCAGGTATTTATACTTGTATCTCCTAGGATGGGTAATCAAGGAATCATGAGTCAGGTAATGTTATCAACTCCATATGTCAGGCCATTTGAGATAGTGGTGCAATTCGGGATGGTAGCCTATTGGTTTTTTTCCTTAGAGTTTCCATACCATGAACAACATCGACCGTGTATTGCAGCTTCGATAATATCAAGACGACTGGTCTCATTCATTTGACACCGAGGATATTGATCAGGATGATTGTGTGTCCATACCAGAGCATCTAATATGTATTGTTGATCATAGGATAAGGCTCGTTGAGGTTGGTCATTTCCATTGGTTCAACTTCATTAGAATCAGAGATGTGTACATGATGATACATAGGAATGGGTGGCCAATGTGCATGTACAGTAACCATAACCTTTATTTGGTGACATGTCC
The DNA here is from genome assembly GCA_963277665.1 of Viscum album. Taxonomy (NCBI): domain Eukaryota; kingdom Viridiplantae; phylum Streptophyta; class Magnoliopsida; order Santalales; family Viscaceae; genus Viscum; species Viscum album. The sequence goes on from OY728151.1 coordinate 1,895,404,551, forward strand.
CCACCTTCAGAAGTCCATATTTCGGACATCTTTTCTTAAAGAGGGGTGGCTGTATCATCCTAAATATTCATAATTCTAAAAACCAATAGATTTTATTTTATAATTGTTTTTTCTCCCTAATAATAAGCCTCAAGGGGTAATGGATGTCTTGGGGATGTTATGGGATTGATCAGTGCTTGGATACCTAAATTTTGATGAAGCATATTGTGCCTCATGGTTAGTAGAAACCCTATATACCATCGCACACATTTTCACTAACAGTGCATCTTGAGGTAGTGGGGTACTAGGTGTTGTACACTTTTACTGAGTCTGTGCGACCCTTCGAGCATGGATGTGAATAATTATAGACCACATTGGTAGTTTTAATCCACCTAGATGGCTCTTGGTTTGGCCAAACATGAATCCAAAAAATGCACCCCTTCATGTGTGTTTGAATTTATAATTTTTCTCCACGATAATATTTTATCTCAACCCTCTCTTCTCCCAAAAATTTCATTTATAGGGACTATCTTCATCATCCACTAAGATATCATCTCCCTCCACCTAGGGATCCGATGATATCCTCCATCTGGTCACCAAATCACTAATCTTCAGGAGAATATGAAAGCTTGAGGTAATATCTACAATCCACTTACTCATATATAAACATTCTCTAAATATTTGTTTCACTATATTGATGTATGATCATTTTCCCCATTTTTATGTTATTTGATTATTTCTTCAGAATCTCACGTTCTATCGTGAATCTAAGGATGTTGCTTAATTAGGGAAGAACTATAAGACTAAGGTATGTTTTCAAGGTTCTTTCCCCAATTTTCATTGCCACCAATATCATCAATCATCTTGCCTCATGATGGACCTTTCTAGAGACCCATTATAATTTCTAATTAAATTAAACTGAAAGAGATACATAGTGAAATTTGACAACATATAGTTAATAATCAACACATTGGGTTGATATCATTGGTTTATGTCACCCCCATGTGTGTTCCCAACCATATAATCATAATTTCCTCTATGTTATATATTTCTATAAACCCCATGAGGGTTATTTTTTCTTATAATAAGTGGCTTGAATTAAAAAATTTAAATATTTAGAATTGTGCTCCGTGAGTTGCGCCCCTACCCATCAATCCATGAATGTTATTTTGGAAGTAAATTGATTGGAAAAGATGTTAGGAGATATGAATTATTCCTTAATAAATTAATGAATTTTGTTAATTGAATTACTTTACCAATAATCCATTAATGTTTTTAAATTATTGATTGTCAAGGAATTGTTTGTTCTAGCGAATACATTCAATTTCTTTCAACAGTAGTAGATACAATGGGTTCGTATTTAACAACCCGCTGTATGAGCTCATTGTTCCATAGATAAAATTATTTAGTGGTTTTAGAACATCTAAGGAGGGAACTAGAAACATGTGGGATATAATCACCAACTATAATTCCCATTTTACCTGAAGAAGAATGACATCGGTTCACTATGGGATACCTCATGGACATGCTCTTAGGGATGATAGTTATACCATCCCATAAGAGATACATGGGCCACTATGTGTGATACTATGGATATAATTAGAGGACAGTTCATCCTGTCAATAAAAAAATTTGAATAATGAAACATAGGATCTTGTTCATGGGTAACCTTATACAAAATTCCTATGAATTGGAACCATATTGAAACCCTTGTGTAAAATATGGAATTCACTCAAAATTTCAATCAATGGGATCGGGGTGACTCCTAGTGTAATTATAAAGAGGTTAATAGAGTTTAAAAAATACTCATAATACTTTCAAATAATAAATTGGATTTTAAATTGGACCATCATGGACATGTCCACCAGGAAGAATACTAATATTGGAAATAGTCTAACCCTTCTTATTTTATCCCACTCACTTTACCTAGGAATGATCCATAAGTATAGACTCCCCTGTTTAGGTTGATGTAGGAAAATTGAAAAGGTTTCTCATGTGGAACATAGTACAATGTACATATGTATTTATTTCCATCATTCATTTTTTAATTATTCAAAATAGTTCATTTTTTATTTCAAAACATGGGTTTAGATAGATATCGTTGGTGGTGGAATACTGTGATTTTATCTCACACCCTAAAAAGGAAACCTTTTGAACCTGTGTATAATTTATTGTTGTAGGAATAGATAAATTAATTTTGTCATATTCAATGGTTTTATCATGATTACTATGATATATTTCAGTGGAAGAGGACTGAACCCATTCTCAAGATTCCATTAGCAATATTTTTTGGTCATTTTGAATATTTTTTTAGTGTATAGTACATTTTTCTATTCCCTATGCCCAAATCATAATATTCTTCAGCTATATTTTTATGATCATAATATTTCATATACATATTATTTTGGATTCCACCTTTTATTTATTTATCGTTCAAGACTGTGTATTGTGATTTCATTTCTATATTTTTTTAATACTTTTTCCACAACAATGGGTTACTACTCTGGTCATATAATCACTACATTTTATGCTTCTCACTTTTTAAATATACCTATATTGTAGTGATCCATTCTGATAAATGATCGAATATCTACTACTGAAAAACTCCAAATGTCCTTTTATTATATTTGAAATCATATGGTGTTGGAAGAGATGCTATTGAGGTTTTCTAGCCCACTTTCCTGGGGCACTATTATATATCATTCAGTTTGGGATCCACATTTTGAATATAAATATTACAGGTGGGTTTTTGGAATTAATCCTATTATGTTTTTTGTCTAAATTAGGTGATGTGATGGATAGAATAAAATATGTTCAGATTTAATGATAAATCTTTATATTCCTTAATTACATCCTCATGGTATTAAAAGTTACAATTCTTTAGTTAATTATATAAATTTTACCATCTTCTTCAAAAAATGTTCTCATTACATCTAGTGGTAATGGACTAAATCTTTTTCCTCCCCCATCTATGGGTTTTCTAGTTTTGATATATTCTCCATCATTGAACATTGAGGTCCTTATGAAAGGTGGAAAAAAATCTTCAATTTGAAGAATGAATGTCTCTATTTTAATACAAACTATTTCAAATTCTATTTTTTAATGGTTAGTGTATCCTTAATATTTTAACACCCATCACACATATTGATCATGTATAACTATATTTCACCAAAAGTGTTTAAGGCATTCAACGACACCCTTAATTTACATAGGTCATTTAATGAGTTCATCCCCTACTAGGGGTTTCCCATTTTCAATATATTCCCCTTCATTGGTCATTGTGTTCCTAATTTTATGTGTTTTAATAACATCAATTTCAAGTTTTATTGTGACTTTATAAATATAAACTATCTCTCATTATATTATTTTTGGTTAGTGCATCTCCCCCATATTCATCCCCATCACATTTTTTATCATGTAGAACTATATTTCACCATTAGATATGAATGTTGTCAATGCTTCTATTAATTTCAATAGTTTATTTAATGAGTTCAACCCCCGTTGAACTATCACCATTTCTCACAAATAGAAAAAATTTAATGGAGGAGGATTATTTGTTAGTGTTTTTTACATCCTGGTTATTCAATACTCTTGTGGCGGTATATATGCACAATATGAATTATTATTTTTTACATATATTCTCCCATGAATAATTCAGATGTATTTTTGTTTCAGAATGATTTTCCATGGGAAATAAACTATTTTTTTCATTATTAATGAAACACCATCAGCATTGGTGTGTATATATTACTTATATTTTTGTAGGCCTTTTGGTATTTCCATTTATACTCATGAAACATATATCCCTTATGGGAATAATTATATTTTCAGATCAGTTATTTACACCGATGAAAGAACTATATAGATGGTTCATAAAACATTTTACATGAGTATTTTTTAGAAATATCTATCTGAATCATTTTCTAACTAAATTATACTACATTCCAGTTTGATCATTTTTTGTAAATAACAACTATCCAACTCAAATTTGATATACTATTAGGAAGTAATATTCAAGGAATCCCACCATTTTGTTGAGGAATGTGATAGCCTGGGCTTATAGATACATGAGTTCCAAATGTCGTTGGGGTATTCTAGAATATTTATCAGTCCTCCTACCCATAACATTTCACTGTCAACCCTATGTAATTCCATTAGGGTCCTTGATCCTGTCTTCATTCTATCTTAGTCCCTTGGTCTATGATTTCTCATGAGCATTATTTTTTTTCTCAAATTTGGACAGTGAGAATATCTCTAAATCCATGAAATAGGTTTTTTCCATCATGATCAATCTTGAAAACCAATATTATATTCTAGGGCATTCTTATCACTCATGGAATGTTTATAGAGGGTCTCTAGTTACAATAGTGAGTCTTACATGTGTTTCTCTCTCATAATCTATAATGTAGTGACTAATGATTCCCAATAAAGATATCAACAATCATAAACCTATCATTCTACCCATGAACTCAAGTGTAATTCTTTGGTATATTCTCCATATTCCAAAAATATTTTATGTGTGCCTCTATAGTTCCATCGCTAATGAATTCCATGGATTATGTAGATGTTTTTCTTTTTCCTATTGATCCTTCTCTCCCCCTTCAGAGTTATCAGTATTATTATTTGACAAATTCATATGGGATTCTATATTAAAAATTATACATCCTCCAATGTATTTTACATTCAATGTTTTTATCATGTTCCTATATGGAGGGATGGTGAATTAGATGGATCCACACACTCCCACAGAGGCCCGTCTATTCTAAATTGTTCTTGTAGTCCCAAATGAATGTATATATTATATTCCATTATACTTATCCCCTGATTTTTTTTATTGTTTACTTGGTTGGGGAAGATTGGTTATATTAATATCCTTCAAGATATAAACTGTAGGTACATAATTATATATATTTTATCTTAAAATTTTGGTTAACTAGAGAAAGATATTTTAATATTACAGTCTTTCTACCCCTATTTGTCAGTGTTCTACTAATAATGATTCATATATCGAAAAAATTATAATGCCACAATTGATTTTTTTCACTAAACCATGACATTAATAATAATCATGAAATATTTGGGCATTAGATAACCATAAAAATTATTATTTACTGTCACTTGAGTTTAGTAAAAAAATCTCCCGAATAGTTGTTCTTGAACCAGAACACAAGAAAATATCTAGATGGAAATTTATGAATATGTTATACATGAGATATTTCGAGCATGTGATCCTGGAATAATGAAAATATCTAGATAAAGTTGAATATCCCAATAAATGTGATCTCAGTGATCTCTTATCCATGAGACAGTATGATAAAATTAAGTAATATTTTAGTCTCTTTTTTCTATATAGTTTTTTATGAAAAAATGTGAAAATGTGGAAAGTGGGTACCTCTTGAAATAATTATCCTCTATTAGAAGATGGTCTTATGTCTATTTCATTAGAGGAAAATTTATCATTATATATCACCAGATAGAGATGAAGATATTGGTCAAATATTATAGGAAATAAATGAATAATTATTGGTTATTATTTTTAGAAAACAACCTTATGGTCCTTGGATGTGCATGTTGTAACATCACCTGGTGAAACAACATTTTTGGAAATAGGAGGACTTATAAATTTTTGGAAGAGCCTTAATCCAATATTCATGGTATCACCACCTTCCATCATTATTCAGATACTGGAATGAATCTTTATCTATAGGAATAATCACTATTTGTTAGTTAGGTTACATAAGATAAAAAAGGTAATACTGTAAATTTTTTAATAAAAAACATGACAACATATCATGAATTATTATGTGTGGTAAAGTTTCGTAGTTATATCTCATTAAATAGTGGTATTATGTATTGTTTCTGAAACAATTTAAGAGGTTAACATGTGGTATATTTAAATAAGGGAAGGGGAATCCCCAAAATCACTGATGTTTCGAAGGGATAATGAATAAAATAATTCTACCTGAATCTCATTTGAAATAATGGTTGGATGTTGTATATTTCACAATGTTAGAAGTACAAATTGCCTTTTTAGAGGAAATATTAAAATAATATAGGCATGTTCATGAATAATATAGAGCTATATTGAATAAAAATGGAAATATAAACACACTCTACTTCCATTATTGTACTATAGAAAATGACTTTGTTGGTGAAATTATTATAAAACATAAATATGGTCCCCACACTAATTATGTTGACGTATCCAATGAAATTATTTTTATTTCTCCACTATAATCTTAGTTTCATGGATTGAATATTTTTATGGGGAATAGATTTTTATTGATGAACTCTCTTGTTTTATACAATATTTGAATATATATTAATAAACAAAAAATGAATATATGGAATCAATGGAACATGAATATGAAATTCATTAGTTTATTAGAATTTTTTTTCAACCTCACCCTAGAATACATGCATATCCAAACTATATTTTACTTCCCTTATAAGGACCTAATAATAAACATTACATAATCATGAATTAAGAAAATAATTTGAAATTAATTTATACTGTGAATCCATTTATGTTTAGAGGTTTAGAGAATTGAGCTATAAATCATACAAGAAATATGAAATATTACAAAGTATACACTTCTACTCACTATCAATTTTATTATAAAATAAAATTATTTAAAAATAATCTTGGTTTTGTTTCATGTTTAATAATCATAAACTTCCCTTGATTTCATCCATGAATCTATTCTCATTTAAATCATATGAAAAACATTTCAAAACAGGGTATGAGTATAAAAATCATAGTGAGGAATACGAAAAGATGAAAAAATGTTTTTCTTGTAAAAAAATCAAAACCCTGAATAATTTTTCATAAAGTAATAAATCTCACCCTTAAGAAGTGGTAAATAAATTATTTTGAGTATAAGCTCCTTGATTATTGTCTCTGTAATCAAAATAGTACCATAAAACCCCTATAATTCACATTATAAAATATAATTTTATCTTTGGATATAATGATACAGAAGTTGAATAACCATGTTGTTGAAATCGATACATATCACTCTTATAAATTGAATATCCATATGGATGAATTCTATACCCAATGCATTGGAGATTGAAACGTAACTACATATCTTTGGTTTATCAATGATAAACACGTAAAATATTCAAGAACCATGATATAATCAAAACACATAAAATATTTAAATTATCAATATTTCATCAAAAAATACCATATGCAATCACACGAAATCATTTCAAGATATTGAAATAGTGAATACATTTTGAAAATCAATTTCAATACAATGAAATTGTGAATCCATTTAAAAAAATTCAATACCAAAGTACCTATAAAAGGGAAATACAGATTTATATTCATTTTAATAACATTAAGTCTTATAAAGGAATCAAAATAGCAAATAATTATTATAACGGTGAAGAATGTGTTGTCACCATATAAATTTGAAAACATTAATTTTGTGATTTTGTATGTAAAGTAAAACACTTCATGTTAAAATATTACTTTTTAAAATCATTTAATAAAATTCATGATACAAATTAGAGACAATATATTCAAAATTAATTTCATATATAAGTGTTGAACTTCACAATTATGAAGAAGAAGATTAACCCAATCAATGTAAGTGGTGTAATAAAATTCCCTTACAGTGATTCAAACTCAACATGTTCAATAATTATATTCCTAAATAGTAAAATTAATTTAATTTATACAATCTTAAGAAACGTTTACAATTCTATCATTAAATTTATATTACATACTAATAAGTAATATATAATACGATGTTATTTATGTTCATGATGGACGCATTGGGGTTATTTAGTAAATGAGTTGATAATGAACATTATAAGATGTGAATAGTTCATGTGGTCATAAGTCTAACATAAAAAAATATAAAATGTGATATACTTAAATTATTTACTCATTTTCAATGCATTTATAATAAATTTTAAAAATAAACTAAAATTTATCATGGAGATGGTAGGTCGTACGTATGCTTGAACACTATTTTTGTTTTTTCTGTTATATTGAATGAATATAACAAAATAAACAGAATATATATATATATATAATTAAATTATAGTATAATTAATAATTCATATATATCCTATATTATTAATTAAAAATAATCAATACATACCTTTTTATGTGTTAATTAATCACTTCATTTTTAGGAGGCGGTAGTCCACACATCCCCAAATGAAGTTATCGTATAACCACTATATAAAATCATTAATATATGTATAATATAATATTTTAAAAATATTAAATAGGTAATAATATATATATTAAAAATTATTTGTCCACAAAAAATAGTTTTAAGACCATCCATGATGGTGGTGGTGGAAAAAGAAGAAAAAAATTATTCACAATGGTGATTAACCAACACAAACTGTTCAATAGTTTAGTTTCTTTGAATTAGAGGTGGTTAGAATTGAAATGGATATGAGATATTCCATTAGAATCATAAATATATATTATATAAATGATTTGGATTTATCATGAATTTTGGGACGATATAGTTAATGATAAATTATAAAAAGTAGTGAAATTAAGTAAGATACTCTGAGAAAATTGCCTCTTGAATATCCCCTCCTTGAAAGAACCTTTAAGTCATCTGATTTTATATTTTGGTGAGACCATAGTAAATTGGTAATGGTGATAGTTAAGAAGATATATTTGGGTAGAGATATAAGGAGGTATAAGTCTTTGTGGGTCAATATGGGGAGTTAAGGGTTGGTATTTATACTATCAGAGAGAAAAATTCATGTGATTTATTTATAGATTATTTTATATTTAAAGTTGTCCACATTTTGGTGGAATAAATTTCAAAAAATAATAGATTAATTTAATTTTGTGTTGGATATATAGAGTTTTGTCAAACATAATGCAACATTTAAATGTTGTTTTTATTTATTTTCATAATTTTTCCTTTTACTTTTTACATGTTCCAATTCTATATGTACACCAAAGTAAATAATGGTTTTTAACATGGTCACATTTTTATAAAAAAGAAAAATCACTCTAAAAACTACTTTGGAAATTATTATTCATGATATGGAATGTGATTTAATCAATTAAAATCATTTAATTTGAATAACTAGTTTTAAAATTAACTCCACAGACAAAATGAAAAAGTATTGTTTTAAAAGTGAAACGTTCAAAAGTTTGAAATGTTTTTATATCTATTATTAATTTTAAACTGATTCCAATGAAAAAAATAGATTAAATGAAAAAAATAATAATATAAATATAATTTAAAACCTATTTAATGAATACTATAAAAATATAATTAAATTACATGAAAAATAAATTTTGAATTAATATGATGTATTTTTTACTATTCATTATAATATGAAAGTTGTCATAAAAATTCCAAAAATTTATCCAAAACTAAAATTTTATGTTCCAATACAAAATAAAAGTTTTTTTTTCAAATATTACATATAAATGACTCAAAATATAAATTTAAAATGGGTTCTCTGTCAATGTGAGTAAAACAAAAATTTTTGTAAAAATTCCTATTTTATAATAAAAGTTGAATTTCATAAAATGCAACAAATAAAAATCATATATTATGAATCAAAAACATCAAATTTAAGATATTACATATTTAATTCATTAATAAAATCCCACCAAAGTGATTTTATTACTTTATAATCATTCTTATTTTCATTTAAATAGTTTGTTGGGAAAACATTTAATTATATTTAAAATGGGATTTACATTCATTTATAATTATTTTTTCACCAAATAGTTATTTAAAAACCAGTTCAAACCATATTTTCATAATTAAACTATTACTTTCATTCAATCCATTTTAAAAATTAAATTATTGAATGATAATATTTAGATGTTATCTTATGTTCTATGTGGTGTATTATATTTATTGTATTTTTAAATTTGGGAGGTTACATCCTACCCCATTCTAATAAATTGCATCCTCACAATATTAATTCTTGGTCATTAACAAAGGTATGAATTTAAAAAATATATTTATTGGGACTTCACATCATATTTTTTTTAATAAAAGTACAACCTTCAAAGAAACAAAGAGATGTATGATGATCATAATAGGTAATAAATATATGGGTTCCATTGAGGAAAACATGAATATAGAAGAGAAAATATACCACCAAGTTCTGATGGAGTGTGATAGGGAACATTTTATTGATAAATATATCAATACCAAAACTATAAATATTTGATTTTTTACAAGACTGTTCATTTCTCGTTATGTAAAGAAATCAGATAAAGTTTTTGTTTTAGGATCCTTTTTATATAAATAATGAATTAATTTACTATCTTGACATAAATAATATGGAATCATAATTTCATGGAACACAGGTTTTCATAATTTAAAAAATTCCACCATAAAATCTTCTTTTTCTCCAAATTATGATTATATAAGAAGTATTTTTAATGATTTATGCACTATAATAAACTTTTTGAGAATCACATAATCTATAAAATATGAACTATATATTTATTCTATCATTATATATTTACCAAAACCTATATGGTGATAACAATATATATTAATTCACAAAAATTATAATCCATTGTATGATTAAAAACTACATTTATTATTCAAAATTCTATAGTAACAACAAAGCTCTATGTAGGCCATCCAAATAAAAAAATCATAAAATTATTCAAAATAATAATATTAAATATTAAATTCTGAAATAATAAGGATTTTATAAACTATATTCTTTGATAAATTTTAACATTTATCTAAAAATATAAATTACTCTTGAAATATCACAAAAAAAGTGATTATCCTAATAACCGTCAAAATAATATAACTGATTCCATAAATAAATCAAATCACAATAAATACATCATATAATCTTAAAAAATTTAAATCAAACATTATACCTCAAATAAAATTCCATAGTATTCTATTTATATAGATGATATTGGGTTCACAAAATATTGAATGTCTTCAAAAATTAAATTATTCACTTTATCACTATATCATTTTCCAATAACTAAGAAATCCATTTCATAAAACATATGATCCCCTAATCAACTTATTATTACACAATTATATAATTTAACTAAAATATTATGAGGTCATACTAATCTTGGACTTCACATTGTCCAGTGGTAGGCGATGCCCCCTTGTCACCCTTCGGATGTAGGTTCGATTCCTATAACCTAGTCTTATGTTATATGTTATCACCCATCATATGGGTTATCTTTTGTCTAATTCTTATAACATTTCCAAAATGAGAAAAAATAATCCAAAAAAATAATAAAATTTTTTATCTTCAATTATTTTCTTATACCTATCATTTTTTGTTCCAAAATGTAATGACCCACAATTACATCAAAAAAAGTTTTTATAAACAATAACGAATATCCATACTATTAAAATTATTTCCACAAAATAAAATATCACTCATCTTAATTTTTTTTGTAAAACGAATCATAGGGGTTACATATAAAACAAAATAAATACATCCAAATTACTCCTATCATCAAAAGTGTTTTAATAATTTTAAACATTTCATCACCCTAAACAACTCTAGAATCCCATATATGTAAACATATAAATCATTAAATGTACTTCATGATTCCCTAACCAAAATATATTCATTGATAACTTATAATGAAAATCATCGGATACATATAGAGTTCCATGTTGGTGATATGGTATTCCTGAGGGTATCAACATTGATGAGGCTTTTGATGTTTGTAAATAAGGTATGTTGTGTCCTATATATAATGGTACCTTTGAAATTCATAATAATATCTGGATGGTAGTTTATTGTTTTGTGATTCCACCTAATCTCTCTCATGTCCATTATGTGTTCCATGTATCACGTTTGAGGAAATACCTACCTGATAATTGACATGTACTAAAATATGAGGTCCTTTAAATAGAAAAAGATATATCTTATAAATAAAATCAATTATAGGTTATGTATAATAGAGGGAATGTGCTACAAAACATGAAAACATACCTAGTTAATATGTTATAATGAAAAAAATTTTGGGCAAGATGCATGAAAACTAGAGGAAAAAATGATGAAAACATAACCTTGCATTTTTTTTATCATAGTAATGAATTCTTAAGTAAAACATCATATTATGGGGGTATATTACAACACATTTATATTTAATAAACTATTTATATGTAAATAATTTTTTTAATTGATATCCAATGTTACAAGTAGCACTAATATTATACGAACCATGAATAATACAAAAATATTATCATTTAATATAAAATCTATCATCTAGCCATTATAATAGAGGATGTGGATATGAATAAATAATTTTCGGAAAAATTTTTCTATATAAGTGAAAAATTATTTCATTTCTTATAAATAATTAGAAACGAAAATAAAAATCCATTGAAAATTAAAGAAACATTTTTCTGGAGAAATTTTTTCATGCAGGATATTTTTTTCAATCATAATAAAATAGTTTTTCAAATTTTTTACTATTTTAATAAAATAGAAATTTAAATTTTTTTATGATTGATCTAAAAATAATTCCACATGGTATATTAATAAATCATGTGTAATCATTAAAATATATTTTTCTAGAAATCAGTTTTCCTCAAATTTTCACCAATAATTTTAAATATAATTTTTAATAATTATATAAAATGATTTTTATCCAATATATTCGATACTATGGATTATGAAGTAAAAACTAGATAAATAATTCCCTTATATTTTTGGATTTATGAATAGTAAATTAGTTAAAATTTATAATTCTAGTTAAATGTTTATCTTTTAATTCTTGGATAAAACTAAGTTATAAGGCCATAGTTTTTATGTTAATTCTTTTATGATGATGGTAAAATTTCCCTTACATAAATAGTGTTGATATTTAATTTTTATGGGGGAAATTGTCCTTGAAATTGACCTATATAATGTTTAAATCAATAAAAGGTACATATGTCACACTCTAAAATTTAAATATCTATTATTTTTTCACATAGGGAAAATGAATTTTATAAATGAATATAAATGATAGTTTTTAATATATTGAAATTATATTTCTTATGGTATCTAATTTATAAATTTTATTGATAATATATTAACCAAAATTCTTACACAACACTAACACAATATTTATTCATTTTATAAGTGAAAAAAATAAATGTTATTAAAGATTTTAATATTAATATACTTTGAAATATTAATGATAATTCATGAATTTTAAAGATTAATATAAAATATTATTGTTTATAAAAGATTATATTCCAATTAGAACTATTATTAATGAATTTTAGGTCAAATTAAATTAAATGTTTCAAAATTGTCATTAATGATATTTTATGAAAATAATATTTCCCTAAATTGTATAGAAAACAATAATTATAACCTTATAAGTGTTAAAACATTAATTCGACGTATAAGGTTAATATAAGTTTAAAAAAGTATTAAACCAAAATAAAATGATTAAAAACCACTAAAACCTGCCTAAATTTTATTAGATTACAATATTTCAACTATATCATATCATATAGTAGAATATCTATATTTTAATGGTTTTATTCCACCTAATGGATTTATTATGTTTAAATGTTTTATGAAATCACAAAGGGGACCATTTTCATATAAAATTTTTCCCCTATGATTTTCTATTCACACCACATTGAGGATTGTAGATCAATAAATCATTCTCAATTCACTGATCCTAACCCATTTAATCAGTCAATATGTTTTGGAATTTCTAATTGTACAATTTTATGGTCCATAAGTGGAGATCTAAATGATTTGTCAGAATGAATTGTAATTTCCATAACCAATCACATTCATTTTAGATATTTTTTACCTCATATAACTCTAATATATTCATCAAAAATTAATAAATTCATTATTGTAAACATATATAAATATTTTATGGTAATAAAACCACATCAAGACCTCTCAATAAAATTTTTGGTGAATGATTTTCTTGTCTATTTGTGTGTCTTAATAGCTTCACATAGTGATACATTTCATTTTTCATAAGAATATTTTATGGATGATTATTATGAATGCTATAATTTTTTTATAATCTATTTTTATAATATATATTCCCCGGAATTCGTAATAACATATACCACATGTTACCTTCTTAGTTTGTATAATACGATAACGTCTCCACGGGGATCATTTAGACTACCACTTCGACAAAAGTATACTATTAATTTTTATATGAAATTCATATGGATGATAATAAAAATGGATTTTATGAATATATATGAATAATATTCCACAAGAATTATCCTATGAGGTGAATTATTTGGGAAAATTCTTTTATTTTGTTAATAGAAAGGATAAAATGATGTTCGTGTGTACGTATGGCATACCATCTCCATAAACTGTTTAATTCCTATATATATATTTATTCTAATGAGTAAAAATATTTATAATTAATATATATGATATAAAATTCATTTTTGACATTTTTTAAACTGTGAATCCTTGGTAAATGTATAAATACATGGAATTATGAATTGAATCATGGATGAACAGTAGTGCATGGAACACCCAAAACCATTATTTTAATAAAACATTATTTAATAAATGAGTGCTAACATGTTATGAATAAATAATAATTGGTATGATATATTTGAGTGTGGTTCCTGAATAAATGTTTAATAAATATAATTTTTTTATAAAATAGCTCTTAACATGAATGAAGAATGTAGATATATGATGTAAGAGATTTATATTTCAATAATATTTAAATCAAGATTCATTATGTATGACTTTATATTGAGGAAATTATTTGATTATTACCCAATATTTATTTAATATTACATATTTAATGGTTATTTATGAAAAATAAATGTTTCAATTTAATTTAACTCAAATTAAGTTCACAAGATACTAAATTAATGTTTTTATGTGATACTGATTGTGTTTTACTATTTCATAAATAATTATTCTCTTTCATTCCCTTAAGTTCTAAAACTATTTTCAAGAATATTTTTAATGTTTTAAAATTATAATTTAGTGTAATTTTATCATTTTAATAATTGAAAAATCTTTTTAAATGAAACATCTGTTTATAGTCCGAATGAGGATCCTTTTTAATTTTTACAAAAAATGTGAAAGTATTACCTTATTTTAACATCTATGTAATGAATTTAATTTACAACCCATAAATACATTCAAGGATTGGATTCTTCGATTACATGTTTCCATATTTATTTTCTATAAAACTATTTTTATAATATTGTGTTATTTTTTAATTTTCCAAAATTTTGATATAAAATTGAAAGGGTATTATTTTATAAAATGTTTTATTGACATTTTTAGGTTATAAATGTTCACCAATGAAAAAAAAAATTGATGACTATTATATTTTACTTTTGATATGATCTAATGATACACTCCTTATTCTTTCTCTGGATGGATTGTAATAATTACAGTTAGATGTTTATGAAATGTATTTTTTTAATGGGTAAAAATATAATGGAATGATGAATTTTTTAAGAATTTTTTTTTTCTTCACACAAGTATTGATGTGAAGAAATGGTGGATGTTTTATATATTCACAAAAATAAAATGTTTTATTTTTATTATGGGAAAGGGGGACATGAAATTATATAGCCACTCATGCATTTGAAAATGTACTGTATATGCTGTGATAATTATTGGAAACAGGTCAATGTTTTAGATATAACAGGTGAAGCATTTAGATGTGCATGATCTATTATGGGAAACAATTCAATTCTCTTGATCTATTAGGTGAAAAAATAGTTATTCTTTATCCACTATAGGATACATTTCCTAATTCCAAATACATTATAAATTTGTTATCTTGATAGTTAGCCTTGAAATGTGATTTCGATTCTGTAAATAATATTAGTACATAATTTTTGGACATGAACATTTGGTCCATGAATGACATATGATGATTTCAAACACTTAATTATCATTTATTTTTAATGATAATGATGGATTCTATTACTCTTGTTTATGATATTTCATAGATTGGGTTTGAAATTATTATTTTATACTCATATTCTTATACCATAATGAATATTTTATTTTTCTAATAGGATTATTGATTAATATCTCCCATTAATACCCTTACTATTAATTTTACCTCACCTTTTGTTGTTTATTTTAAACATCCATGCTTAATGTACATAGAAATTACATCATTTTTCTGTATACTTAATGCATTACATATAGACTCCCAAAGACCGTACTAGTTTAGTGCCTTTGGAATTATGGAAATATAAACACTAGAACATGTGTGAGTTACATTATAATCCATCATGTTCTCTAAGATGTCGAGTTAATAAGTTTACTCTTTACTTTTCTATTCCTATATGTTTTGAAAATAACAATAATTTTTTTAAGGAACAATAAATCTATCTATAAATCATTTTCATAGGTAATGTTTTTCTTTCTCTAATAATTTTATTTAATTTACCTAAGATATTTATATACTTATGTAATGTTTTATAAAAAAATGTATAAACTTATTTTCCTTAAGGCAAAAAAACAAATCCTTATCTAAATCAGAATCATAAAATTTCATAAAATCAGATTTTCCATGAATTATGACATTAATTTTTTCGGAAATCAGACTCTAATTTCTTCTAAAATCATAATTCAATTTCTCTAAAAATCAAAATTCGATTTATCTACAAATAAATCCTTGATTTCTATAAAAATCATACTATGATTTCTTAGGAAATAATATTTACATTTATTCTAAAATCAGACACTAATTTCTTCTAAAATTCCACTTTGGTTTCTTGTGAAATAATAATCTGATTGGAAATGAAATTAGACTCCAATTTCAAATGAAATAAAACTCCAATTTCATCTATATCATAATCTGATTTCTTATAAATCAGTCTTGTAATTATCATGAAATTATATTCCGAATTCAACCAAATTCATCAACCAAAACTCTTTTATTTTTGAATCTGATTGTTAATATTTCTTGAATCTATTTTTTCATTACCCTATTAATTAAATTAAGTTTTATTCATACACATACATATTTTTATTAATTTAATGTTTCAATTTATTATCTTCTAAATGATTCAATGTTGCTTAAGAATGGTAATGTTTCTCATAGTTTTTTATATAATCTATTGTCATCAAATATGTTTTTACCATACCATTTCATGAGTGTCTCTTATAGAGGTCCCTCCAAAATTTAAGGAAAAATATGACCATTTGAGGAGGTAGTTAGCTATTGGAATCAAATCATTTAAATACCTTGTGATTTGAAAAAGTTTATATGATTTGATCTCTGGAATTAATAGATAATGTGCAAGAGATATTCTCAAACCACCATTGTGAAAATCATGTGAATAACTTGTTCATGATGAGAAAATCTTGCCTAAAATACATAGTGAAAATATGAATGTTGATGTTATCAATTGAAGACTACATATGATAAGAATACATAGGTGTTTATCACATAATAAATCCATGTCTTGCGTGGATTGCAAGAAAGATTCTGATCTTCGTATTGAGGTCTTACCTTAGATTCAGTAAGATATAATTTATTTGATGTATAAATCAATGGACCATTATCCACAGTTGTATGATACCCATTTCTCTAGGATAAATGATTTCCTACTAGTCATGTTTTGTTAAAAGTTTTAATTCAGCATCATTTTTTTAATATTTGAAAGTGTAACATTCTAACACATTCAGAAATTTGTAAACTATTATATAAATAATATGTTTATGATTTAGGGTAGAATCCTTCCATAAGAAAACTTCTTTTATGTTTCTTTATTGTATCTATATTATAAAATCCTTTGTATGTCAACTTCGTAGTTTAAAACGAAACGGGGTTCCTGAATCCATCTTATTTAACATTGTTAAACATAGTTTCTCTTAAGGATAAAAATTATAGTATTTAGATCTAATTTCATCCCCCTCATGTAATTGAGCAATTAACATAAACCCTTCAATCATAAAATTGGTATCAAATGAGTTATCTGAAATATTTATACTTACACATATGTTTTTTTGCTCAAATATTCTCCTTAACATTACGGGTTAATGTTTTTATTATATGTGATCATTATAAAATGACTATTTATAAACATTTTATAAGAATTCATTTTCACTAAATAATTTCTTTTATATATTGCATGAATTAATTTTGGATCGGTAGATAATATAAATCATACGTAAACAAAAATCATTTATTATAATGACTATTAATACTAGAGAGAATGGATTAAGACATTTATTATCAATAATAGTGTGTAAAACACTGTTACGATAACTAGAGACTACAAAATTCTAGAAAAAGAAATCATAAAATTCACTAATCATGGAAAACAAGAGTATCCGCATAACATTAAGGAACACAATACATTATTATGTTCAATGATAATAAATATATATAGCCATCTTTTATCTAGTGATGTTGTTAATATCATATGGATGAAATTATAAGTTACCCATTTTGGAACATCCAATGTGATTTAAACCAGATGAGTTATTCATAGAGATGAATATAAAGGTTTTATGTTTCCTTGTGGAGAAACTATATGAAATGTTTTATAGTGGTTTATGACTATTATCAATAGCTATAATTCCCCTACCCCAGAAGCTCGGAGCTGGTGTATTATTTTAATACACTGACATGATTATAAGAAATCATGTCCAATTGGACCGATTCATTTGATAGTCTTGGAAAATAGATTACATACATGAATGATACATTACACATTCTAACATAAAAAATGCATAAATAATCATTTTATAATTCCATTATTCCCCTATATTAACCATTTATATCAATCATAATACTTATCTTGGCGTCCAAGGAAAATAAAATAAATAAAATGGTGAGCTCAGATGCCCAGTAAGGGTAAATATTTTAGCAAAAGATTTAAACATTAAAGGAAAGATGTATAATAAAAAAACAGACTTTTAAAACCTAAAATTGAATATAATATGTTAAAAATAAATCAAACATTACCATATAAACATGAATTCTATATACTACTAGTTGAATAATTACATGTAACAACAAATTTCATAATAGCGGAATGCGGAATGTTGGGCATAATAACTACTAGGTGAATGACTTATGCCAAAACCATTCCCAAATATTTTGTCAAGGAATTGTTCCAAGACAATATTTAGACTTATGAGTTTTACAGATGCATCAAGGGGTTACAGCGGGCCTCACACTTCACTAACTATGTCCAATGCATTTCTTATAACAAATGGGTGAAACATAACATAATCATTCATATTAAAACTGTCCTACAAAATGTCAATACATTAACCATAAAAAATTAATGGTTTAGAAATTTTATATCCATAGTGAAACATATCATAACTCATTCAATGTAATATGGAAGATTGTATTAGAATAAATCAACCTCAATTAAGAATGATATCTAGTAACAGATATTGGCATAGTTGAAAATGATCAGTAAAACTCTTTGAGAGAAATATCCATTTTTCATGAAATCATATAAAATAAAAACAATTTATAAAAGATGTAATTTAAAATATATTTTTTAATATATGTGTCCCATACCAATTTGAAAATTTTGGAAGGAACTAACATTTTAAAACAATAATGTCCATATTAATAAATCCTATAAAACATTTTAAAAATATAGACATTAATTAAATAGATATAGAAAAATAAATGATTAGAAAAATTGTAACAATGATCGAGTTAAATATTCACATCCATAAAACCTTAAAACATTCGTTTTGAATTTTTTTATGAAATATGAACAAAAATGATAAATATGTCCTAGTAAACAGTGGCTTATAAACAATCAATTAATTATAATGAGATTGCAGAATTAACCCTTACCTTAGGTATGATACAATGTGTACATACTTGAAACACCTATATAATGTGTTTAAACATGTTATTAACTTATATTATAATTATAATATTATTTATTATACCATATTTTATTCTTTTATGACTTTATATTATCAATTTATTAACAATTCCATGTTAATTCAATATTTCAGGTAATAATCTCTTTGTTTATCATATGTGTTTTGAAATTTTAATCATTATTATAATAAACAGATCATAATTTACTTACTTAAATAATATAGAATATGTTTTATATATCATATATATTCTGTTTATATATAATATGTAGATAAAAAATGTAACACACATTTCATGGAGGTAGTAGTCCACACATACTGATGAACGATGTTTCCATTTTCTTATCGTATTGAATGGATGTAAGTGAATGAATTATATGGGTATATATATATTACAAATATAATAACTATTTCATATATTTCATACTTATTAATAATATTTATTCTCATAATTATTCTTGGATGGTGAACAAGGAAGATGAGCCTCATCGCGCTGTGGAGACGGTAAGTCGTATGTACACATGTGCGAAAATATCATTTCATTAATGGTAAAATGGTATGGAATTGGATAAAATTTTAAATTTAAAGTAGAAATATCATGTTTTATTTATTATACAAATGATTTATATTTATCCTTATACAAATAGAAATAATGTTCACATGAAAAACTATTTACACCATGGTGTGGAGAGGGTAAGTCATACGTTCGCACACAAGGGGTTATTATTTTTCATAGGATGGGTAATAATTGGAAGGTAGTTGTCCCATAATCCTAACAATATCATATAACATATTATATTCTAGTCTCTAATGTAGAATTCTCTAAAGCCTCATCTCTCTTAAACTTTACTGTCATTTCTCGGTTTTTCCAGTGTCGACCATCGGTGTATAGTTTTGACAAGCATGTGTTCAACTCATAGGGATTGCATGATCACATAATGGTGGGATTATTGGATATAAAGCACATTAGGGATAATTTTTCAATAGAGGATAACCTTATCTGGGTGTGGTTTTGTGAACCTCAATCCTGTAATGGGTTTCAGTTCTCTCTTTTCAGGTGGTCCTTTTATTTCCATATAAATTGTGACTCTGTATCAATGACTACTTGGGTATGTATTCATAAACATCCACTGGAATTTCAAAATCCATAAATTTTAATAATGTTGGGGAATATGGTAAGGAGAAACATTTGTTATGATAGTATACTAGGCCCTTGTGTCGTCCTATATCCCCTAGATTTTTCTTAAAGATAGTCTTATCTATAAGGCCGATTGATCTTGTTTAAGTTACTATTGGGAAGGAATTTCATTGGAAGAAACTTGTCATCATTGAATATTATACTAACTTTAGTCCGTCATGCAAGAAACTGGGTCATGATCTCTCAGCCTTTAAGCGTAAGATCTAGATGGAAATAGGTCATCTAGGAAGTGGAAATAACCAGGATGTTGGTTCTGGTGAAGGCCAAAGTATTGAGGGTAACTCTAAAGTGGCAGATGTTTTTAAGTGCCATAGGAAGGATTTGGGAGGTCCTCAGTCATATGAAAATGATCTGTTTGAAGTTTTTGTTTTCAATTAAAAGGATTTTGTTCTCACATATGTGATGGCCGTGCAAAGAGGAAGCAGTAACAAACCTGAATGTATGATTTAGATTATTGGGGAGGGAAGTTATAAGGATGTTTATAAGTGGGAGGATCCAATGATAAGTGGAATTATTCACAGGGAGCATATGGTTTTTCCATCTCTTAACTTTAACAATCATCTTGATAGCCTATGTGATGATGGAGTGGTAGACACTACCAATTTAGACTATGAATCAGAGTGTGATGGAGATCCAAGAGGATATAGAAAAGTATGTCACAACCCAAGGAGGAAGAAGGGAAAGAATGAAAATAGGGACCCAGGGAAACACATTGTCTTTAAGAACCTACTTTTTAAGGGACAAAAGGAAAACTCATATCTGCCTTGGCCAATAGAGACTCGGTCATCCAAAAAGAGCGTAAATATAAGGAACATGAGTTTCAGATAGTGGATGATGACATCGAGGATTATCCTCCAGGTTATACCAGGTCCCCAATGATCATCATGTTAGTAGTTGTTGAGGATGCCTTATTTTCATTGGCAGTGACTCAAGGGGATACTGAAGAAATGACTGAGGATCAGCATGGGGAGAGGATCTTACAATTACAGATAGAGGGTGCACATCATCCTGAACTTTAGCATGAGGAAGACTCTTCCTCATTCCCTCAACAATATGATTCATTGGTTGTGGGAATCATGGAACATCTCATGCACTTAGGTGAAGAAATGGTGGAGGATATCCTAACGATAATGGAAAAAAAAGTAGGAGGTTTACCAAAGGATTGGAATATTGCTTCAGATAGACAACACTAATTGGAAAATTTATTGGATTGACAAGAAGGATCTCATTTTGGTTATAGGTTTCAACAAGGGGAAGATATGAAAGGAGGAATACATGAAATTATGGGTCTACATGGCTAATCACTATAAAGACATCTTAAATAAATATTATGACGTCCAGGTAAATTCTCTCCCTTGGATACTATTTAAAAAGGTTTACTCAAATCATCTCAAACTCTTCTATAAAAAGTCAATAATCTCATTTTATATTTTAATTAGTTATCTGTTTGGGTTATCACTTTTCCATTACCAATGTTAGAAAATAAGAAAGTTACAATGGAGGAGGAGGGGATCTTTAGGAATGTCTAGAAATATTAATTTATTTTAAATTAGGATTCAATTAAAAATTTTAAAAACACATTTAATTCAAAGAGAATAATATTTTTATTTGAATACACATCATCCAATAATTATCATACAAGTATTTCAATATTTTTTATCCTTATCATTTTGGTTTAGCCCTTATTTTAACTGTTACCTTCTTACCATTCCTTCTTGTATTTTTATACTATAGGATTAATTTAGTTACTATAAAATGATAATGGAACCACATGAGGATCATTAATGAAAAATTTAATATTATCTAATTTAGTTGGAATAATATTATAATTTTATGAATTTAATATTATTAAATAAAATATTTTACTTTTTACATTAGGATTAATGTTAATTTTGGAAACTATTCATACTTGACTTAATTAAATTTTTTAACCACCTGATTCCTTCCAAACATAGGCTTTAAATCAAATATAAATTCATGGACGAAATCAAAATAACAAAATTACATTTATTTTATCATGTATAATATCATTTATTTTAATCATTTATTAATGAAGCAATCACTAAATCATCATTCTTTTATAGTTAAAAAATTAATATTATATATTAAAATTATAAATAACATGTCATTATGTAGGAAATAGTTTTATAATTTTAATAAATATTTATAGTCAAATGTATAAATTATATAACCCCATATAAAAATTGTTTTAGTGAAAGATACATGTGTATGTTATATTTTTCTATACTTTTTCTTATAAAATGTCATTTTAACACCAAACTAGATCCATGAGGTCCCAAAATCAATCAATGGAAGCCCATGATCGAACATATCTTATAAAATAGGATTATGAAATGTTTTAGTGTAGTTGAATATTATTTTTATATTATTGTTTTACCATTATTTATCATATATGCCCTCTAACCATGGTAAATAAAATAATTTCTGAAGTTACTATTCATAATGTAAAAAATTAAAATCTTCATATTTACCTAATTTGGAACTTTTAATTCAAAATATAGAATCAAATTTTATAAATTAAAATAATAGAGTTAACAGAAAATAATTTGAAATTAGTTCCTATTGTAAAAACCAAAAAAAAGTGTTTCTATGAAGTAAAAACTATCAAAAGATTGATATTTGTTTATGTACAACATAAATGTAAAAATACTTCTAATGAAATAAAATATATTAAATGTTAAAAATACGATATATTTATAATTTTAAACCACTATGAGGGATAATTTAGCACTATAAATTATTTTGATTAAAATAGTTAATTTTCATTAAAATTTATTTTATTTCACTATTTATCAAAATATGAAATTTATGAAAAAAGAACGAAAAATGTTCCCAAGATACATTTGTATGACCCTATTATAAATATGAATTTAATTTCATCAAATTGAATATATAAAAGTGTCAAATATTGGATTTAATAAGTGGTCACCATTAAAAGGCACGGAAACAACATTTTTGAAAAAATACTTCTTTTATCTAAAATTTGAATTTTTCTTTGTATTATGTCATGGAAACAAAAAATATTAATGTTTAATTTATATGTGATTTATAAAATTCAAAATTTGTATAATTCTATTCATAAAATCTTATTAAATGGATAGTATGATAGGTCGTGGTGGCTTGAAATCGGTGTTGCATACATCACACACTATTGAATTATAAAGAAGATGTGTATCATTGAATCTTGGGGTGTTACATTATCCCATCATAAAAAAAAATTTCTCAGAATTTAATTTCATGATTGAAAAGTAGGTGTATGAAAGTTTAAAATATCATAATTGAAATCCCACTTCGTAAAATGGATTAATGAGGCCTCTATTTTAGAATAAAGAAAGGTATCTATGATGGTTAACAAAAATAAAAGACTCTGCGGTTCCATGTACGAGAACATGGATATGTAAGAGAAAAAAACAGTCAATTTCTGATGGGATTGATAGAGAATATTACTTGGAGAATGTTAATAACCAGAAAATAATAATTCTATGATGATCTAAGGTACTATTTAATTCATCGCAATAGAAAGTACTAGGAACACATTTTTTGTTATATAATCATTTAACTAGTGTTGAGGAATTTATTTAATTCATATAATAATAATATAATTAATAATACATAATTTAAAAATAGAGTTTCATCCTTTAACACGTTCCTACCACAACTCATATTTCTCTTCAAAAGATAAAAATCAAAAATTTTATATTTATCTCAATTGAAAAAGGTTCCAAATATAAACATATAATATTGAAATGAATAAAAATATTTTATAATAACCAGTGACATACTATAGGATATTTTTATTTGATAAAGCTTTATCTTGCTTTGATTCTATGCTCAATTCCCATGAATTTTCCCAAGGTGACGAGATATCATCCGCCCTGCAGGTTGACCTTTTTCTAATACATTAGTATTATAAAATTAAAAAAATAATATAAAGAAACTTTTTAACCATAAAAATACTATTTTGTGTTTATCTTAATCCATTTAAAAATTTAGAGTTATGCCAAATAATTCTATCTATAATACGTCTAAATGGTCTCAAAATTTCCAAATTCAATTTTAACATTTGATTCTAGTAACAACGTAATGTTTTTCATATATGTGTACCTTCATCTTATTGAAAACTTAATGAAAAAATGTATTTTAGTAAAATATTTATATACATATAATTCTTCTTATAACTAGAATATAATTCTTGAATAAAAAAACCCAAGTACATTGATTATTCCACTTCGACACTAGTGACAACATATGTTTGACCTTGATCAATTTTCTTTTTCTGAGCTATATTTCCTTGATTCTTTGGGCAATATTTTTTATAATGTCCCATATCATAATAATTATAACATTGAAAAACTACATTATTTCCTTCATAATCCCAAGCGCAGTGACCTTTTTCTTCACATTTGTAACAAAGTCCCATTCCTTTTTTGCATGTACCATGTTGTTTCTTCCCATTATTTTCACATAAGGGAAAATAATTCTTTCCCTTTCCCCTTTTTAAGTCTCTTGCTCCATATTTCTCTTCTTCTATTTATTTACTTTAATTTCATATGAATTTCAGAATTCCTTTTCTATCATGATAGCACATGAGAGTATATTTTCATATGATGAGAATGGTTGTGAGACCTATACTTGACGGAGAAATAATTTTATGCTATGAAAGATTCAATAAATCATACAAATTGTGTTATGTATATAATCTATATCATTCATTTCTAATCTTGTGAATTTATCCTCATACGTTTCCAAAATTCTCATCCTTTTTTCCTCAAGCTCAAAAATTATCTATCCATATATGCTCATTTTTCGCGAGGAAACTATATCTCTTGAAAAAATTACTAAAACACCATCCAATACATATTTCCCACTTCTTCTCCCTCATTTGTGTATTTAATTAATGAACACCATTGATATACATCTTATGAGAGATAGAAATCTTCCATGACAACCTTTCCCCTTTCATTACATCCCAAGGAATAAAATATTTCCCCTAAGGAAATTATCCACTTCTCTGCTACAAATGAAAATTTAAT
This sequence comes from Viscum album, assembly GCA_963277665.1. Taxonomy (NCBI): domain Eukaryota; kingdom Viridiplantae; phylum Streptophyta; class Magnoliopsida; order Santalales; family Viscaceae; genus Viscum; species Viscum album. The sequence goes on from OY728151.1 coordinate 1,895,430,579, forward strand.
CACATTGAATGTTGGAGGATGTTGTATCATGAAGTCGTATAACATTGATCATATGCTTTGTGGATCAGGATTCTCCATACGGGTAAGGTTATTATTCTTAACCTTAGTATACTATCGCAGTATTGTTATATGTTTTTTAGTACCAGTTGGTCCACCGGCTTCTCTATCATTATATTTTATAGGAGGAAAATCCTTATATGTATTATGTTTGTTGAAAAGATTTCCATTTCTACTACTATGATCCATTTCTAAACATTTACATACACCAGATTAAGTTATGAATCATAATGCACAATTCTAAACTAGTAAAATACATATAATAAATCAGAAAAATTTTCCATATCTCCGAAAAAATCATAAATATTGATCCATTGAGGACAGATTTACAAATAAATCATTCATAATGGGTTTTAATGAAAATATGAATTATCCTATGAATATCCACCAGGAGTGTCAATATATATATGTAGTAAGGCCCATTAATTTCTACCAAGTTACCCGAGTGATTTTCGAAATACCTTGTAAGAGTTTTCACCCCTATGTACATCTATACTAGAACTATGTCCACCATTAGTATCTAGATAACTAGGCATTTTCTTAAAATACACACATAATATCTATTTTAAATTCTAATATTCTCTTCTTTACATATCCTCAAATTCTATGTTAGGGTTTGGAACCCTAATATTATATTTCTAAATCTATTTCCAACGATGGTTCAAAAATTCTTCTGATTCCAATTGTAACGCCCCAACCCTCAAATAATAGAGCTAGTGCATTATTTTAATACATCAGAATGATTACAAGGAATCATGTCCCAATGGACCAATAAGTTTTATAGTCTTAGAAAATAGATTACATAAATGAATGATACATTACACTTTATAATATAAAACATTGAATAATTTATCATTAGAGAATTCCATTTGTCTCCGGGATTAACCACGTATATCAATCATAATACACTTCTTACCATCCTCGGAAAAAATTAATAAATGGGTGATCTCAGATAATCAGTAAGTGTAAATAATTTAGCGGAAGCTATAAACAATTAAAAAAATTTGTATAATAAAAATAATAGCCTTTTAATTATAAACATGAACATAATATGGAATATATAATCAATCCTTACCATATAAACAACAACATTGATATTTTACTAGTCAAATAACCACATGTAATAACTTATTTAATAATGATAGAATTCATAATGCCACACATAATAAGTACTACTTCATGGCCATGTGCTAATAAAATTCACAAATATTTTTTCAAGGCCTTCTTCCAAGACACTAGTTTGTGTCACGAGACCTTCCAATGCATCAAGAGACTATACCGGGTTTTGAAAATCACTTAAAAAGTCCAATGAAATCCTCAAATGAAAATGGTGGAAAATAACATAATCATCGATATTAAAACTACAATATGAAATTTCAATACATTAATCATAAACCATGAATGGTATAGAAATAGCACATCCCCAGTCAAGCATGTCATAACTCATTTAAAAAAAATATTGAAGACTGCATTATAATAAATTAACCTCAATGAATAATATTATATTATAAATGATGTTGACATTATAGAAAATGATTAGTAAAAATAATTGCAAGAAATATCCATTTTCAGGAAACCATTTAAAATTCACGCAATTTATAAATAAATTCATTTAAAATTGATTTTTGAATCAAAGCGTCTCATACCACTTTGAAACATTTCAATGGAATTAAAATTTAAAAACAATCATGTCCATATTGATAAATCATTGAAATCATTTTGATAATTTGGAAATTTATTTAATATATTTAGAAAAAAATTAATTAAATCATTTAAAATGATGATCTAGTAAAAGATTCAATTCCACAAAATAGTAAAATATTCCTTTGGAAAACATTATTATGAAACATGGACATGTATGATAAATATGTCCCATAAAATACTTACCAATAAACAATCTCAGATAATAATGATATTGAAGAATTAACCCTTAACATAGGTTTGATACTCTCCGTACATGTCTGAAACACCTATATAATGTGTTTAAACATATTATTAACGTATATTAGAATCATAATAATATATACGATATCATATATGATTAGTTTATGACTTTATATTACCTATAAAATAACAAATCCAAGTTAATTCTACATTTCAGATAATAATTTTTTTTTTATTATACATGTTTTGACTTGTTATTCGGGATCATATTACATAGATCATAATTTACATACTTCCAAATTGTAAAAATTGATTTATATACCAAATATATTGTGTATATATATAATAGATGGATAATTAAAATGGAACACACCATTCATGGAGGCAGTAGTCTACACATACGTATGAGCGATGTTTTCTTTTTTCATACCGTATTGAATGGAAATAATTTAATGAAATATGTTTTTATATATGTATATATATCGTCTTAGTTGAATAATTATTTCGTATATTTCATAATTATTAATAATATTTATTCTTACAATCATTCATGGATGGTGACCATGGAATATGAGTCTCATTGCATCATGGAGTCCGTAAGCCATACATAGGCAGGGGCGGCGATATCATTCCTTTAATTTCCAAATGATATGGAATGGGATGGAATTTGAATATTAAAGAAAAAATATCATGTTATATTTATAATTTAAATTCATTATATTTATCTTCATACCCATAGAAATATCGTGTACATGAAAATCAATTTACACCAGGGTGTGGATATGGTAAACTATAAGCACACACGCATGGTGGTATTATTTTTCATAGGATGGGTAAAAATATGAATACAGTTGTCCCATAATCATAAAAAAATCTCATAATATAGTATATCGTAGAGTTATTATTTTAGTATGGTAAGAACTTATTAACATTATGTTTATAAAGAAATTAACTTTGAAAGAAGGGACAAAACGTTCGCCTCTTCTTCAAATGTCGCCTTTTGATTTCAACAAAATGGATATTTAGGATGAATTTATACTAATGGTTATGACTCTAGGATTAATTTAGGGTATTTTTTAATATATTTAGGCAGGTTTTCATAGAGAAAAAGGTCGTTGGAGGTGTGAATAAATCGGTAGATGTGGTTCTCTTTTATAAGAGGAAGGAGGGGCACTTTAAGAAATTCTAGAAATATTAATTTATTATAAAATAATTTTAGATTAAAAAAGGCCCAAAAATCATTTAATTGTATTATAATATTATTCTGGTCTGAATAACCATCATCTTATAATTTTTATAAATTTTTTATAATATTTTAATATCCTTATTTTTATGGTATAACCCTTAAAAATCAATTAAACTCTTACGATGACTTCTTGAATTTGTATACTATTGGATTAATTAATTTCTATAAAATGACAAGGGAAAATCATGTGGATCAGTAATTACATTTGAAACATTATATAAGTCATTTGGTCCAATATTAGATTTTTATGAATACAATATAATTTAATTATTATTATTTTATGTTTTAAGTTATGAATCATGTCACTTTTGGACAGTATTCATACATGACTTTTTTTTATAAATTCCTAAAAACCTTATTCCACCAAAACAAAGAAAATAAATCAAATAAAATATTTCAATATAATCCATAAAAGTTTTGGATGACATCAAAATATCTAAATTACATTCATTTTAACATTTATAAAATCATTTTTTTGAATCCATTATTAATGAGGCAACCACTACATCATCATTATGTCAAAATTAAATTTATTTATTATATACCTAAATATTATAAATAAAATATTTTTATATATGAAATATTTTTATCTATCTAATGACTATTTAAATATGAGTATATCATATATATAACCCAATATAAAAAAATTTAGTGAAAGATACATTTTTGTGTTATATGTTTCTATACATTAAATTAATTCTTATAAAATGTTATTTTCACACCCAAATGGCCCTATGTAGTCCCATAATCGACCCATGGATGCTAATGGTTCAAAATATCTCATAAAAAAAATTTGGACATGTTTTAAAGTTGATTAATAATATTATAATATTATTTTTTGACCCGTATTTACCAGATTTACCATTTAACCATGGAAAATAAAATAATTACAGTAGTTACTATTCATAATGTCAAAAAATAAGTGGTACATATTTATACAATATTCACCATATGATTCCAAAAATTAGAGTACATTCTCCCGTATTCAATGCATAGAGTTGACAGAAAGTAATTTAAAATTAATTCCCATTTTCAAAACAAAAAGGGGGTTTTCAAGATGTAAAAACTATCAAATGATTGATATGTGTTTATGTAAAATTTAAAATTAATAATTTTTATAATGAAATACATTGTATTAAATTATAAAAATATATTCTAATTATTTTTTAAAACCACTCATATGAAAAAATGAACACTATAAATTTTTTTAATTAAAAAGGATTATTTTAATTAAAATTTTGTATATTCTCTATTCATCAAAATGAGAAAGTTATCAGAAAAGTACCAAAAATTTATCCAAGATAAATTATTATTTCATTCTTATTAAAAATAATTTAATTTCATCAAATTATATATATATATATTTTTCAATTATTGGAATTAAAAATACTTCTCCATTAAAAGGTGGAAACCTGAAATTTTGAAAAATACTTCTTTTATCTGAAAAATTTAATTTGTCATTATATTATGTCAACAAAACAGAAAATATGCATGTGAAAATTATATGGAATTTATAAAATTCAAAATTTGGTTAATATTTTTCATAACCTTTTTTTAAATGTCTAGGTTAATAGGTCCTGGGGCGCTTGAACTCAGGGTTGCGTACATCGCACACTATTGAATTATAAAAAAGAAGCGTACCATGGAATGTAGGGGTGTTACAATAGAATTAATTATATGGATGATAAATGACATCATTATGATATTATTATAGATAATTTAATATATATAGTCCTTAATTAATGGTAATTCAAAAGGACAGTAATTGATGATAATATAAAAGTTTCAAACATCACTCATGATGAGTTATTTAGGACTAATAAACACCAATAAACTAGAATAGAGAGATATGTATAGATAAACAAGGAAAAGAATGGTAATGGTAGTTTTTCGTACACTACTACAACAAATCATAAGAAATCTAAGACTTATAAGATAGTTAAAAACATCAAAACCCTATAAAGGTGCTGTTATATCTAATTCAAGTTATAGTGATCTTTTTGATAATGAAATTATGAATATTGCTCGAAGAATGACCTTGTTTGTGGGAATGATGGATTTCCAATAAATATACAATAAGAAAAAAACTAAGGACAAGTATGATTCAGATTTAACTTGTTATGAATGCAATAGATCAGGTCTTATCAGACCAAAGTAACCTATTCTCAAAAGGAATGAAAACAATTATAGGAATTGAAAAAGAAACATGAAAAAGTACAAAAAGTATATTTTTAAGAATGTAATTAAAGCTAATGATACTTTGTGTGCTATTATTTGTGACAATTCTGATGAATCTCCAAATATAGAATCTTCTAAATAGATTAATATTGAACTTATACCATGAATTCCTAATAAAAATCAATGTCTCATGGCTATGGTAACACATCTGAATCTTTAACCAATATTTCATTAAATGAAAATTTCCCTAATGAAAAGTATAATAAATATTTGGATGAAGAATCATCATCAAAATAAGATAATGATTTAACTTATTTTGAAGAATTATCTAGGTTTTCTTTGTTTCATGAGAATGAAAAATAATGACCAATAAGAATCTTGATATGGAAAATTCTAGATTCAATATTTTAACAAAATAAGAATCAAATCATTAAAAATATCTTGACCAGAAAATATTTTATTTTAAACATTTATCTAAAAACCATGATTAATTAAATGATGATAAGGATAAACTTTAAAAGAATTAATAAAAATATATTTATTAGAAAAATATTTAAGAGACCAACTGAAATTATAAGATAAATGAATATGGAGATAAGAATTTTATCATTAGACCGAAATATGAAACATTTTCAATAATGATACATTTCTAAAATTTTATATCTAGAGGGGGATAATTTGATAAAATGTATTCACAAAATTTTCCACTAAGGAATATATTGATTTGGTTATTCCCATTAAAAACTAGTTTTTATTCAAAACGATTTTGTTCCGAAATGTTTTCATTTTGGCACAAAGATTCAAAGTGGTGGAAATTATGACAAAAAATATTCTTTAAATTAAATTTAATACTTAGGTTTTCAGAAATCATACATTTCTAAACAAATTTTTAACCCTAATATTTTAATTTCTAACAATTCTATATCTAAACATGTTTGGATTCAGAAAGTCAACTAATTTATTTTTCCAAAAAAATAAGGAAGTAATAACAAAAATATTAGGCACATGGATAGTGGATGATCTCAATACATGACTAGTAATAGAAAAATATGTAAAAATATTGTTATTTTCAATGGTGGAAAAGTAAATTTTGGATAAAATGATCAAGGAGAAATTTCTGGAATATGTATCATTGTGCTTCTTTTAAAATCATTAATTTCAAATGATTTATTCGTTAAGGTTCTTAAGAACAACCTTATATGTATAATCAAATTATGTGATGAAGGATTCCTAGTGAATTTTAGGAATGATAAATTCCTAGTACAGAATTCAATGTAAGACTTTATTCTCTCTTCCCATATGCATGCGAATGTTTATGAACACAACATAAAATACCCGAGGAGCCAAGACGTACTATTCCTTAGCTCAATAGAATATCAATCTTGGTTATGGAATCAAGGACTAGAACACAGTAACCTTATGAACTTGTAAAAATTATCAATGAATATACTTGTTGAGGATTTTCCAGATCATAGATTCCACTCTTCCTAGGTATGTGATCCTTATCAATATAAAAATAAACATAATTCAAGATTTAAATCAATATGTGGAGTCTCTATATCTGATGAATTATCGATAGTGCATAAGGATTATTTTGGTTCAACAAAAATAGTATGTATTATAGGAGAATAATATATATATATTTAGATTATGATTACACTATATTTATATCAGTCAATTATTAAGAAAATAAATTATAATTCAATCTCATTGATAACTATTCATTGTGATCGTAGTGGGTGATTGAAAATTCAGATTTAGAAACAATTTATAGTAAGAAAGTCAATTCTAATTACATCTCTGCTCGAAGAACTCCTTAAGAAATGGTGTTGTTGAATGCATAAATCTTTTTCTTCAAGGGATAACAAGAACAATGTTGAGTGAATACATTATCAATATCAAATTTTGAACTAAATCTATTATTACTTCTAGCTATACTATAAATATTGTTATAATCGAACATTTCTTATTAAAACAAATTATGAGTTATGGACTGGTCGAGAACACAAATTTTCTTACTAAAAAGTATTTTGATGAAATGTATTCATCTTTAATACTATAAAGAACAAAAATAAGTTCTCATCCAATCCAATAATTGAAATTTCTTAGCCTACTCTAAAAATCTTTGGCATATAGAGTTTTTAACAAAAAATATTGTACTATTGAAGAAACAGTAATGTTAAATTTGATGAAACTAATCCTTTTATTTTTAAAAAATCTCATCATACATCATCATATTTTTTAAATATCTGATTATAAACCTTTTTTTGGATGATTCTTCTAATAAGGTAAATACTAAGGAAAATGTTTCTGAAGTATTCACCCCAGAATAATTTTTAACTAATGTTGATAAACATGATTTAAAAAACCTAAATCAGTTCTTTTATAAGATTCATCCCAGTGATAATATAATTGGTGGTGTAAATCAACCTATATGGACTATATGTTCTTAATAAATAATGTAGAGAATTTATAATTTCATTCAAATTAGAAGCTAAAAGTACTGATAAATCATTAGGTAATGATGATTGGATTAAAAATATAAATGGTAAACTAAATGAATTCTAAACAAATAAATTATAGACCATGGTTGAGTGTCCTATAGAAACATATAAAAATAGAGTATAATGGGTCTTTAGAAATAAATGTGATGAAAATGAAATAATTTTATGAAATAAAGTACAATTAGTTTCTAAGGGATATAATAAACAAGATGGGATACAGTGTGAATAAATTTACACTTTGATACCTATATTTGAATCTATTCGTATTATTTTTTTCTATGAAGCATTTTCTCATTTCAAACATTTTAAAATGGATGTGAAGTGTGCTTTTTGTAACAGATATGTTTTAGAGAAAGATTATGTGAAAAAACCTTTGGTTTTGAAGACACAAAACATTCTGAACATGTTTTCAATCTTAGAAATGCTTTATGTGAACCATACCAGCCCTCTAGGGATTGAAAGGATATATTTAAATGATTTTTGTTACAAAAAAAATATGTTAAGGGAACAAATGATCAAACTATTTTTAAAATGTAAGATACGAAAAATGTTTTTATTGTTCAAATTAATGTGGATATCATTATATTCAGATCAATTTAACAATCCTTAAATGATTCAAGAGCCAAGCTTATGAAATTTGAGTTAGAAATGAGTATGATGGGTGAGTTGAAAAGGTTTTTGGGTTTTCAAATTTTTTAAAAATGAGGAGGAACTATTGTGTATCTATATTATTATATTAAATATACATTTACTAATTATGGATATGAAAACACATAATGTATAAGTGATCTATTAAGTTCCTCATACACTCATGATCTTGATGAAACTTGGAAACATTAGATCAATCATCATTTAGTGGAAGGATAGGAAGTATATTAAATATAACATCTAGATGTATAGATATAATGTTTTATGTATGGTTACGTGAATGATATCAACAACATCCAACATTATTACATTTAAAAGTAGGGAAAATATGTTTTCTCTATTTGAAGGGATGAATAGAATTATGACTTTTCCATTCATCTTGAAAAGATTTTGTTTCAAAAATATATTTGGATTATAAATTTGGTGGATATAGAATGGATATAAAAAGTACATATGGAATTTTTCAAATCTTATGTGATTCATTAGTTTCATCGTAATGTAAGAAAAAACACTCTTAATCCCTTTTCACTACTGAAGTTGAATTGGTTGCACCTTGAATTTGTTGTACTCAAGTGTTATGGATGCAACACACACTCATTGACTATGGAATGAGTTTTTGCAAATCACAGATATTGTGTGATAATAATAGTTTTATTTCCTTACACAAAATCCTTGAAAATCACTCTTATTCATTGCACATATACATGACAAATCACAGTCTTAGGTATCATAAACTTAAAGGATATATCAATTTTCAATTTATCGGAATTCAAGATCAACATTATGATATTCTTACAAAACCATTATCCTCCAATAGATTTGAATAAAATAAAAAAAAATTAGGAATACCATAAGTTATTTTTCATTATTATATTTTTTATACATTTCACCTTTGATTATGATACTCCATCTCATAGTGGGAGTACATGTGTTTATTCCTTTATATTTTATTTTCCAATATCTTTTCGAAACCTAAATTTTTTTCATTCCCTAAATATGTTTAGAATTTATGTTTTATTAGTGGATCCTTATCAATTCTGGAAAATATTTCTGATTATTTCTAATGTTAGGATTCCTTAATTATATCATCTTAATTAATTATTTTTTTAGTATTTTCAATCAGGTTTCAAGAGAAACCTGATCAGATTTTATTTCCTTAATATCTGAATTTTAATTAAAACCTCAAAAGATCGGGACATAAATCCTTCACCAGAATTGATTAAAATTGTCACACAAGATAAATAAAATATATACCGTTGGATGGATTTCAGAATTTGAACAGTCACTATAAAGCCTATTTTAAGGCCCCCTATTCATGAACCACATCGGTTTTCATATAGGTTTTGAACCGAATCCCAACCACTCTTCAATGTTTCTATTCAGTTTTCCACTTCTCTTAAACTCTAAATGACTATTGTATATTCCCCAAGGAATCCAATGGAGTCCAACAAGGAACTCAGGTATTGGATAATCATTAAGGACTAGTTGGTGGAACCTGATTGCAGAGTCATGTATGATTCAAAAATTTCAGAAATGATAAAGAAGAATGGATGAGAATGTACTTTTGAATCGGAGGAAAATAATTAGGATTCATTATAAACTGATATTGTTATAGAATTTGATGATATAGACAATTTTATGAAAAATGAGGAAGAAGAATTCGTTATTTAATGTGTTAGGGAATGAAATATTCCTTTTCATTCAACAGGCCTACAAGTATTTTGGATATTCTTTTTAATAGAGAAGAATAATTTTTTATGACCAAAATTTCGTGATGAGGATGTTTTTTAAGATAGATAAGGATATTGAGTGCCTTAGTCTTAATAGAGAGAATAATCTTTTGATTTTTGATCATTCCTCAATCCACTAATTTCTAGATATTTGGATGCATGTTTTTCAAATTTGGAGAAAGGGAGATATGGATTCTTTGAAATTATGTGATATATTCCTGATGAATTTATTTTTGAACGTATGGTAGAAAAACCATGTGAAATATATTATTTTGACTACAATAAATATTAATAATGGAACTATAATGTCTCAAATAATTATGTATCATATCATATTTTTTAAGATTATTATCTTATGTTTAGACTCTTTCAAAATTCCATGAAAATCAAATTCAATGTTTTTAGGATCATGTTGTCATGTGATGATACAATGAGAATGATAAAAAAATTCACTACTAGAAATATCACCTATACCCACTGTTTAAAACCACAGGTATAGCCCATAAAACCGTGGGTATAGGCTATACCCATGGTTTTATGAACCGTTGTGGTGTCGGCATATCCCTATACCCATGGTTTATACAAAACCGTGGGGATAGACAATAGAAATTTTGTAATACCAAAAGTTTGTTTAAACCGTTGGTGTATTATCTATTCCCACGGTTTTCAGAAACATGGGAACATCCGCTAGCTGGAAAACTAAAATACCCACGGTTCAATGAACCGTGGGTATAAATGATTCCTGGAAAACTCATACACCCACGGTTCAAAGAACCATGAGCCTAGATTCTTCTCCCAGACCTGCAGCTGCTACCCACAACCTACCCCCTGCTTCCAGTGCGCACACAGCTCCTGCCTCCCTCCTGCTTCCAGTGAACCCAACTGCTGCTACAGCCTCCCTCCATGTTTCAGAGCTCCCAGTTTCCCCCAGCCTTTCTGCTTCCTGCTTCCAGTGCACCCATTGAAACAAATTAGAATATAATATCAGTTCGAATTGATACCATGAGGCATATCAGCATGAATGAAAAATTATTTAACAGCATTAACCACCTCATTATGAATAATTTCCCAAGAAAACAAATTGAATTTGTTGGAGAACCCATCAGGAAGTTAAATACTATCAATATTATGATAAAGAAGTGCTTCCTGGACCTCCTTATAAAATTTACATGTAAATAGATTCATCATGATACAATGAAAACTAATATCCTAGGCTTTCAGAACAATTTCTCTACACTCAGGGATCAAAATCAATCCATTCTTGAATATAAAGGGAAGGGTTACAACCCATCTGAGTAGGTGAATCCATGGAAGTGGAGAACTCATGGTACATAAATTGTTGAAGGATTAGTCAATATCATGATCAATGAAGGCCTCCACTAACTTCAAGTAGTGGCCTATAAATAAACATGAAATAAAAAATAACTGGAATATTTAAGAACACCATCCATTTTCTAAGTTATCTAAATAGAAATTTCATTATTTCATGCAGTATAATGAAATATAGATAACATACATACATTTCAAATGCATCAAACCGCCTATTATTACGAATTATATCAGGAGTTATCAGGAAAAAATATATATTTTTGGAATTCTACAAATCATGAACAGTTGAAGAGAAATCAGTGGAACTTTAGACCACATAAACAGGGATTTCAAACATCATCATAGTTTAATGAAATATAAAAAAAATATTATCGATCAAAACAAATACATTTTATGATAATTTGATCCATATAAGTAACATTATAATTGAATAACTGTGTAAAACTACGAAACACTATAGACCAAAGACTAATGTAGGAACCAAAATTGTAGAAATAGGAAACACATACAGTGATTAAAACAGTCTAACAGTGAACATGATATACAAGTAATGAATGGAAGTAGATATCAGTGAAATAAACTGAATGGTAGTGAATATATTATGAAAATGATATGTGATACTACTTATTAGGTAAATAATCAGCCATGGGTACTCATATTCTCCTCCCCCTTTCCCAGCACATCCCCCTCCTCCTCCCCCTACCCAGCTCTTCCCCTCCCCTCCCCCTGCCCAGCTTGTCCTCCCACCCCTTCCAAGCACCTTCCCTCCCACCAGTCCCTCCCCCCTACCCTGCCACATCCCCCCTGCCGAGCCCCATCCCACACCAGCCCCTCCCCCTTGCCGAGTCGCATCCCCCCTGCCGAGCCCCATCCCCCACCAGCCACATCCCCCTGTCCAGCCCCATCCCCCACCATCCCCTCCCCCTACCCATCCCCATCCCACTTGCCCAGCCCCATCCCCCACCAGCCACATCCCCCCTGCCCAGCCCTATCCCCCACCAGCCCCTCCCACCTGCCCAGCCCATCCCCCTGCCTAGCCCCATCCCCCACCAGCCCCTCCCCTTGCCCAGTCCCATCCTCCCTGCCCATCCCCATCCCCCACCAGCCCCCCCCCCTGCCCAGTTCTTCCCCTCTCATACCCTCCCCCTAGCCCAGCCCCTCCCAGCCCCTCCCCCTTACCTACTCGAGAATATTAAACATGTATATCAAAAAACACACTAATCAAGAGAAATGTTAACCATTTTTAGATGATAGTAATTTTAATCATGTTGGTCAAAATATGTATAGATTACAGATAGCAGAAATCACACTAATCAGAATATTACATGAAAAACTTGTTTTTCATCAAAACAAATTTAATTACTATAGGTTCTTAAGTAGTTAGCACAAATACTAAACATGTACATATTACATGATAAAGAGTTTTGTCAACAATGTTTACCAGGTAAGGTGTTAGTTCCATCTTTGTGGTTCATTGTCATGATAAAACGGGTAGAAAAATTGAAATATTTATGAAAATGATAACATTTAAATGTACAAACTCGTGTAACTGTACACAATTACGAGATGGAAAGAATAGTTTGTTTGAAATACATATAATACACATTATATATTGAATTAATACACTTGTTTTTATGTTAATGGAATTAAATTAAAATTCATTAAATATAACTATTGAATACCTAAGCAGTGTACATATTCAAGGTTGTTGTATCAAATCGTGTGCCAAGGCTTGAAGTCCCTGGAGAAGACCTAATATTTCGATGCTCTAATCATGAATTGTTAAAATTAACATAAAATTAATTATAATTTAAATTTTTAATAAAACAAATTAAAGAACAAATAAATATTACCTAGATATATTCAATGCAACCACTTATGAATATGCACTTCTTTGATCTCCCTGTTCAATAATGAGGAAAAAATTAGTATTTTGTGTATATAGTTTTCTAATATAAATAGAAATTATTTATACAGTACTACCTACCCAAATGTCTTCAAAGAATTCAGTAAATATGGTGATGTATTTGTCATTATTGTTGATGAAAATTACTTTTTAGATCTTATGTTTGAAAGAAGCATTCAGATTCACATCACAGAAGATGAGTTCATGTTCATATAGTAAACCACATGATGATGTGTTGATGCTCTCCAACAATAGTAAAACAATACACTCTAAATTAAATGTCCATTAAACATCGATGTAGCCTACTCTTACATTCAAAAATAATTAAACAAAAGTACTCTAAAAATAAATAGATGATATTATGGGCATATTAAAAAATAATAATTTTTAAATCTAGCAGAATCATAATGAGATCCCAAAAAGGAAACAGTACAACTAATTAAAAAGGAAGAAAAATTATAAATGAATCAAAATTTCAATGATACATAGACCCCTAACTTGAATAGTATGCATTGTGGATAGAAAATAGAAATCTATATCAGTTGTTTCAAGGATGTTCATACTTCAATAACATGAAATTTTGATTTCCAGGCTTTACAGAATCCGTCAATTACTCAATGAATGTGATTTTTTTTCAGAATGCAGTTCAATAAAACTGATGTAAATAATAGATATGCGCATTGATAAAAATTATTTCTAGGTATGAATGTGATCATACAAAAAAGGAATCCATAGATTTGGTAGGCAAAGAAACCCTAGATTGGGGTTTCCATAGGATGTGAAGTTGGATTTAGCAGTTATTGTAGGCGACGATGGAGAAGTATGTTATCATCAGTAATCCAGATGCAAAGATAGAGGATAGAGGTATAGGAGGTGAAGTAGTTGAAGGATGTCAACCGCGAAAGAGTGGTGGATGGCGAGCACGAATAAGTTGGAACCTAGATTGGGGAGACCGAATGGAGAAGCTAGTTTGGGGAGACCGAATGGAGAAGAATAGAGAACCGTAGATTGGGGAGAAGGTAATAGGTGATGTTGGAGTGTCAAGATACAGCACAAATCCTATTTCTATGAGACTGAAAAAGGTGAAGTCGATGGATGTTGAGGAAGTAAAATTAGGGGAGTAGCGCAAATATGAGATTTGGGGGTGGAATTCGTGGATGAGGCGCAGGATCCAGACGAGGAGAAGAAGGAGAATGAGGCATAGAAGCCGGAGGCTCTGAGGGTTGTTGCAGAGGCATTGCACTTGGGAGATCATCGATGAGATGATAAAATCCGGGAAGTGTAGGAGAAAGTGTTGAAAACTGTGAGCATGAGAAGTGCGGGCTGGGGGTAATCGGGAAGTGGAGCGAGGGAGGGGAATCGAGGAGGGGATAGAGAAACCTACGGGATTTGCAGAGGGGATCGAGAAATAGAGAGCGGGAGAGGGGTTTCGGGGAGGGGTTTTAGGGAGGAGAGGGCGGGTCAAAGCATATTCCAGAGCAGGGGATCGATAATGGGATAGATTTTAGGTTATGGAGGAAGGAATAGAGAATTAATGGTGATGTGGATGCATGGTGAGGTGACATGTAAGAAAAGAGAAATACTACTTTAGTATAGATAATATATAATAGATATCCCCAGAAATTTGAACGTTAACAATGTTGCATTGAATAACACACATAGATAAATCATGAGAGGCCAATATATGAATATTAATTTCATTCCTTTCTTCAGGTCACATAGAATCATCCTCTATTTTACCGGTTTCATTTTATTCTTTCTCTCTCCACCATAGGGATCCTAAATCATCTATATTTGAAACACTACCTCTATGAACATGTTCAACTACAATATCCTAATGTATACCACCTAATGGAATATCCCTAGATGCAGGAGATACCACAGAAATCCTGTAATATATGTTAATTTCCACCTTATTATCATTAACCACTATCATTGTTTAAGATTTCGGAGGCCTTCAGGACATCAACATATGATCTAGATTGTAGTCCTCAAAAAATTTGTTAACAACATCTTTACCAGAGGGAGAATTATCCAAGAAGGATTTACCCAACATCTGAGAAGATGACCACCCCCAATATGAATCTTTATTATATAGAGACAATCTAGGGAATCCACTCGTACCTTTATGTCCCAATTGAAATATACAATAAGAATAGGAAGGGTCATACCTATATTGATATGTATATGTGAGAATATACAGAATACACATATCATACCTAAAACTATCTAAAGCAGTACCTGATCATTTTCTTGTTCATGTTATCTTCGGTTAATTCTATATCACATCTGTTCTTGTTCAGGGAGGCCTGCCAGCAAATTATCACAAATCAAATTTCACCCTAGAAAACAAACGAACTCAAACTGGGTTGACATTCCAAAAACACCTGATTTGTGATTTTTCATGATCATTTTCATACAAGGGAGAGAGTTGGGGAGACTTCCCCATGGAAACCATATCCAATCCAATGTTCATTGCATTTCTATAGAAGAAAACAACGTACTTACTAAATGAGGGTCCCAATGCCCATATAAAAATTCCGTTGACTAAAAATGAAATGTGATGCATGTGAAATTCTGCACAAATAAAACAACAACATATACAACAACCAGTTTAATAATGATTAAAAGGTCATCGAAACTTCATAAATTAATTTTACCCTATTTAATGGAAACATAAATGTTTTCAGTAGAAGAACCCAACCTTTATAAGGCACATTGTAATGCAATTGTCAATACTATTTGCAATGATGCTTGAAATGAAATCATAAATCACAATAATGAAATGATAACAATATCATGTGTTCATTAATTACAATAGTAGACATATTAATTTTAATCTTGAAAATAAGATGATATTGCAATTTTACCCTTTTCAATTTCAATGATGTTGGATGATGAATCAACATCACCTTAACTGGATATTTCACCCATATATTGAAAACATTAAACAACCAAACATGAAACTTCATAACATTATGAAAATATGATTCTGGTGTTAAATTTCATATTTGAGGATGCATTTGAGTAAAAAGGAAACTTGTCATGATGTAAAAAATAGTGTGGTAAAACCATACCTTTAGCGACGGTGGATTAGTCGACATAGTGTCCAGCTCCTCCCCCACCCCCACCCCCTCCCCCTCCCCACCTACCCCTCCCCCTCCTTCCCCACTGCCCAGCCCCTCCCCCTCCCTCCCCATGCCCAGCCCCCCTACCCAGCCCCTCCCCCTCCCTCCCCACTGCCCATCCCCCCTGCCCAGCCCCTCCCCACTGCCCAACCCCCCTGCACAACCCCTCCCCCTCCCTCCCCACCGCCCAGCCCATCCCCCTCCTTCCCCACTACCAAGCCCCTCCCCCTCCCTCCCCACTGCCAAGCTCCTCCCCCTCCCCCTCCCTCCCCATTTCCCAGCCCCCTGCCCAGCCCCTCCCCCTCCCTCCCCACTGCCCAGCCCCCCTCCCCAGCCCCTCCCCACTTCCCATCCCCCCAGCCCAACTCCTCCCCCTCCCTCCACACTGCCCTGCCCCTCCCCCTCCCCACCTACCCAGCCCCTCGCCCTCCCTCCCCACTAAAGAAGATTTTTATTTTGTGTTTGGCGTCTTCCTAAAACAAACAAAACAAAATTAAAAAAATTATAGAAAGGAAAGTTGAAAACCACAAACAGAATATGCAACATCTAAATCAGTTAGTCAACTCCAAATATTTATATAACTATCAGATCACATACCAATCAGTACCTTTACGTTTAAGTTCAAAGATAAGAAGAAACTAACCCTTCTTAACGCCTTCAATTGATGATCTCTTCTGCTTAAAAGTGGAGGAAACAGTCATACTCGCCCGATGAACATCCTCTGCATGTCGAGTTTATGAAAAAAAGATTAAGTAAATGCATCCCCCTCCCCTCCCAGCCCTCTACTGCTCCCCACCCCCTCCCAACCGTCCCCTCCAATCACCCCTCCCAACCCTTCACTACAGGCCCCCATCCCAAGCCTCCCCTCCACTAATAAGGCCAAGATTAGATGGATAGATAATCATAAAAACACCAAACTATAAAAAAAATATATGGCATGTGAATATTACCTAAGGAATTGTAAAATAAAACCCCTGATGAAAACATAATCCAAAATGCATTTCATTTCATAAAGAAATTCACATACAAGCAGTCCACCAATACAAAAATATTAAAACTCCAGCGCAAGTCTCTCTACTAAGTCAAAGATGGAGGGTATTAATATCCGTCCATCACCATCATCATCATCATCCCCATTTCCAAAATCATCATCATCAGCATCAACATCATCATCATCATCATCACCAGCAGCAACATCATCATCATCATCAGCAATCTTATCACCAACAATAGCATCAGCAACATCCTCGCCAGCTCTATCTCCACCAACGTCATCACCACTAGGACCCTCATGGGGATCACCCGAGGCATTATTTAAAGGGCACATTGATTCCATACATGAATAAAATGTGGAAGAAACCTCTGGTGGTAGTGACTGACTCAAAACTGACATAGCTTTCATGAAATGTTCATTCGTTAGCTTACTTTTTTCATGCTCCTCTAATACTATTTTCTTTGTCGCAGCTAATTCAGCATGCGTACTTTCCAACTCAGAGGCCATAGAGGCTTTAGAGGATTCCGATGATGAAAAATACCTAGATGGAGAATCTTTTTGCCTGGTCTACAACAAACTCTTCCTAGATTTTCCACACCTAACACCTGACTCAAATGATCATTTGGCCCTAAGTTGTCAGCTTCCTCATCCATGGCCTCCAAGGAAGACTGTTGAAATTAAAGACATATTAAATTATGAATTTCATATAAATGTTTGAAATATAAATAAAAATACATAAAATTTTATATTGTGTTTGTTAATTAACTGCAGTTCCATATTTTCTTTTCCTACAAAAGCAGAATAATTTGGCCTGAGGTACATGACCTTCAATGCCCCATTCAGCTTGCTGCATATGAGAAATTCAAAAATTTGGATTACAACCATATATGATAAATGAAAAAAATTGGATTCAATGTACCATACGATTCTCATGATCGGGCATTATAGTGTGCCATAATGTGTGTAGATATGTCATTTCATCTTTGTTTTTTTGTTTTTCGCTGACACTTCCTATGAAACAAAAATAACAATACAAGTAATAAGATTTAAATTTTATATAAAAACATTTAAAGATGGGTAGTACATTAAACTGTTCAGTCTTCCAACGTGCGATCATTTTTTGATATTGACTTTTTGGACTGTCAGGGTTTGTGGGTACACCCTCTAACTTAGTACCCACTCTGCTCCTCCAACCAATATGTAACTCATACTTGTATGACCGCCAATACTCTCCAAGTTCACTCAACCTAGCAGCTTTGGCAGCTTCACTGTTAGGAAAGTTAAATCGACTCTGCAAAAAAAATGATATGTCATATAAATACATTACTAATATAAATATAAATTTATAAAATTTCTGTAGCCATATCTCCACCCATTCCTTATCCTTGATGTCAGCACTAATATGTCTCCATGAGACCGGTTACACCGGAACAATATCATGATAATTATTTAAAGTATCCATGAAACTTCTACACTCCTTAGCATTTTTACATACCATTTTATTTTGAGGATTGTAATACACCATAATCTATGATTCGCGATTCCATACATCCCGCATTCGAGTGCGCCCACATCGCCTACTAGAAGATCCCACTAAATAACATAAGAGGTGAAAAGAGAAGAGTTAAGTGGAAATACAATAGGAAAAAGTTAAATGCTATAATTTGAAACATTTATAATTATAAAACATGATGCAGGCTCCTGAAAAGGCTGTGAGGCATCCGTGGACTGTGCTGGATCTGAATCCTCTGAAAGAAGTATCTGTTCCACAGCATGCTCCAGATGATCTTCATGAACAAGAGTGGAAACTGAAGGAACGAACTCAATATGTGTAGGTTGGATGGTAGGAAAAGGATGTGGCATAGACATGTCATAATATGCGTAGTAGGTCTGGGGATACATGAATGGTTATGGAAATTGTGCAGTTGAGAACATCAGTCGAGTCGGCGTGGACATGGAATGGGATAAAGAGGGTAAATGGGATGATGATGGCAGCATGTATGGGAACATCCCAGGGGTCTCAAGCGGAGGGGGGACATGTTTGGTAGATGTTATGTCCACTGATGGGTCAGTGTGCGGAGTGGTAAGACGGGATCTCCGCCTAGGTCTAGGAGGATCCTTGGTCGGTCCCATACTAGGAAAAGGAATCTCTGGAGTAATATATCCCTAAAATAAATTTGATCAAAAATTTGAAATTCATATTATATTTAATGCAGAAGATAAATATTAGAATTATTATACTCACTGAAGAAAACTCAGGCTCGCGTCTAACAGGATCTACATCCAATAATCTTTTCATGCGAGCTTCTATAGTTTTCATCATAATCTGTATAAGAATGAAATAAATATTTTTTAGAAACAATTTTTACAAATAATACATACAACATAGAATCCATAAAAGACAAATAATTTCATAACATCTTTCAGTAATGATAATTTACAACCAAGTTATACAATTTTTAAAACCACATTTTAAACCATGTTTTCTGAATTGAAATAAATTTAATTAAATGAAACGAAACCAAACAATACTAAAATAAATATATCAGTAAAAACTAAAACTAAATTAATGTAATTACATTCGTACCATCCTGAGAAACTCATGTCAAGGTAAACCGAATGAACTCTGAATATATATGGTTGCTTTTATATATTATCGTCCACTACCTTAAGTTCAACATAATCTCTCACAATGGGACAATTTGTGTCATAAAATACAATATTTTGGCTAACACCGATGGGGGAGTCAATGGTGAAAATTTCACCTCCATAATCATGAAAAATATGTCTTGGGATTACTTCATTAATGACACCGTAATCAGGTTTCAGATGATCTTTCACATAAAATACTTGTTTTTCCATTGATGCAAAAATATATGGTTATTCGGTATGCAGGAATCGACTCATGTCAATAACTCTAAATCCTCAATAATCAATAAATTTACTATGTCGCGTCATTGAATCAAACCATTTACATTTCATCATAGTGACTCGACCTTGAGAGTAATAATCCAATAATAATATTTTCTCAACCAGTCCATAATAACAAACTTCTTCATATCGAGGTTGACTATCTGATGCACTGGTATAACAATCTGTTCTAGCAGTTGACATAACGCCATCATGCAGTATTCTCATTTTCACAACTTTATCAGTTTTGACAAATTTATATCCATTTATTATTAAAGATTTTCAGTCACGAACCAAATAATTGGGACCAAAAGCCAATGCTCTTTATTCTTAAGAAATTAACTCAGCAGGTAAACTCAATACAAGGAATACATATGAGTAATATAATTAAATATATATCTATATTTTAATGTATATAATTTAATGGTCATACCTTTTTTTTCAACCATGTTTGGAACTCTTGGCTATGCATAGCCTCTCTCCATCTCAACGGAAAATACCGATGAACTCTACTTATAATTTGATTATGTTCTCTACATAAAATGACCATATAAGTATAAGTTATATGTGATATGATATCGTATAAGATAACATATATATATTCAAATTACTTAATTGATATATGCATCGAACAAACCAAAATTAAACAAGACAGTACGATGTGCCATATTGTGCTCTTCAAAGCTCAATGTAACCAATGTATATGACCCGAAAATTCCACATGTTTGGGGAAGAGATGGAAATGAGGGATGAATTTTCTCATACTGATCATCTTCATTTTTCATTGGTTGATTATGTCTTGTGCTCACGTCAGACAAATACAATGAACAAAAATCCATACATTCTTGGGCCAGATAACTCCTCACAATGGAACCTTCAGGATAATTCTTATTTCAAACATATGATTTCAAAGTACACATATTTCTTTCTGTGCCATACATCCACTGAAAAGTGACTGGTCCCCCAAGAAGTGTCCCAGTTTGAAGATGAACTATTAAATGCAACATGCAAGTGAAAAAGGATGGAGGCAATTTTTTTTCCAACTCACACAAAATTAACGGAGCTTCTTGTTGAATTTTTATCAACAATGATTTGGATAACCTTTTAGCACAAAGGTCTATAAAATAATGACACAACTGAATCACTGTCACCCTTATATTATTGGATAGAAAATGACAAATATCTATTTGAATCAATTCATGAAGAAGGATGTGATAATCATGTGTTTTTTGCTATTTCAATTTCAAATGTCTTCTGTTGACTCGTTTAGATATGTTGCTGGAATAGCCATCTGGAACCTTGATATTCTCCAATATTTCCAGAAATTGAGCTTTCTCTGCCGGTGTCATCACATAAGAAGCACATGTGACTTTCCATTTGTTTTCACAGATACAAACAAGATGTAGTTCAGGTCGAGTACCCCAATCCAATAAATCCCGACGATATCTGAATTCATTTTTGGTATTCCCCATAATATTCAATAGAATTGCAAGAAACATTTCACATATAGTTTTCTCAATATGCATTACGTCTAAACAATGACGTAACAAATTAGTAGACCAATATGGAAACACCAACAAAATACTTCTCTTTTTCCAATTTTATGTGACTTCAGTATCAGCATTCTTCCACTTTCGAGATTTCAACTGACCTTTCCCTAATGAAAAGCTGAAATATTTCAATTCATCATGCACATAACTTCCAGATATATGTTGAGGTGGTTCTTTAGTTTCAACATTATTATAAAACCTCTGACGATTCTTCCTGTATTGATGAACCATTGGCATGAATCGGCGATGCCCCATGAAACTAAAACTACGATGATATTTATGCCTCCTCGATCGTGTATTCTTCTTACAAACGGGACATGATAGTATTCCCTTCGTGATCCACCCAGACATCATTGAATAGATAGGGAAATCATTTATGGTCCATAGAAGGGTAGCATGCATCTGAAACGTATTCTTTGAAGAAGCATCAAATGTATGAACACCTAAATCCCAAAGTTGTTTCAACTCTTTTATTAAAGGATGCTGGTAGAAATCTATATCATTACCAGGATCTGAAGGTCCATATATTAGTATACTCAAGAAAGTGAAATGTTTTTTCATACACATCCATGGAGTAATATTATAAACATGAATAAAAACCTTCCACGTGCTATGAGAAGTAAGAATATGACCAAACGGATTAAAACCATCACCTGATAGGCCCAATCTGACATTACGCACCTCAGCTGTAAAATCATGATGTTGTGCATCAAATGTCCGCCATGCTAATCCATCTGAAGGATGGACCATCTCATCATTACAATTAATTCTCTCAACATCAAACCATCAAATATTAAATGAGATTTTTAGGGACATGAATGGATTTTGATGTCTGGGAATCAATAGAAAGTGCCACATGACTTTCTGTGGAACACGAGATGGTGTTCCATCTTCATTTGTCTTCCATCAAGATGTACCACATTATTTACAGTCATTACAGTTAGTTGTTTCCTCCAAATATAAACTGAAATATTTCGGACAAGTATGGACATTCTTAGTAGAAAATCTATGCTGCTTAATGAACTTTCGAGGACATGTAATGATTTGAGGGAATATTTCCACTATCAGGAAGGAAGTCCTTCAAAAATGTAAGAATATAATCAATGGCGGTATTAGAAATCCCATACATGGGTTTTCTATGATATAACATTAAAAATTCCAACTTGGTCATTTTAGTACATTCTTGATATACTAGAGTTCTGGCATCATCCAATAAATTTTTCACACTCTCAACATCATCATCTTAATCATTTTCCTCATGTGCACTGATATCATTGTCTTCTTGCACCGACATGCTATCTCTCTCGGAATGATGCACATATGGAAACCGATCAAATATCAACTTCTGCATGTCTCTTCATTCATTTTGTTTATGAACAGTCGAATATTGACATGTCTCTCCATGGTGAAACCAAACATTATAGTTATCTTGAAATCCAAATTTTGTGAACGGGTAACTAACTTCTTCTCGTCTTAACCATGGTCTTAAAAAACAATTATAGCAGGGACACTGTATACAACCTCCATCTGACGCATTGTTAAATGAAAAATCTAAACAATTCTCCAAATTACATTGAAACTTGGTTGAAATCTAATCGATATGATACATCCAGCTTCTATCCATTCAATAACAAGAAAAACATTATCATTCAATCAACAATGTAAATAATATTTAAAAAATTCATTACAATCAATTTTATTATTAAATTATTAAAAGCATATTAGTAGCTAGTAAAACATATTTAATGAAAAAAGGATTTCATGAATGAATAAGTATGTGAAAATAAAAAAGGTCTACCTTGATATATAAACTAAAGAAAAAAGTTAAAAAATTCACTCCCAAGAGGTAATTGATGGGGAATAAAATAGAAAATTTCAATATAAAATACTCTTTTATAGATATAGAGGCATTATACACATCGGAAGAAAATTTTATTTTAATAATATGAATTTATATTTTTATAGATTATTTGGTAGGGGTTATTTGATGGGGAATAAAAGATTTAATGAAAATATAGTAGTTATAACATTAATGTTTTGGAATTAATATAGAAAAAATGTTTCAAGGTATCCTACAATTTTTTTACAACATGATGCTTACAAGATATACTTTTTATGGATTCTCTTGGAACTTTGGCATATTTGTTCATATGGAAAAGATATGTTTTTTAAAATAGACATCATTATATACTTGGGAGTATTGAGAATCAATGTTTGGGGGTTTCAACCCCTTCAATGGAATAAAATTTTGAAATGTTTTGTAAATTCTATATAGAAATCACATAACATGTTTGATATTCTTGAATTAGTCTATGGAAGGAGTGACCATCCTATTCCTGATGAAAATGAATGCCTCATTAATATACCATCCTAAAAATATTTGAGTTTTAATAATCAAAATCATCAAAAGAAGAATATAATAGTGAAGTAGAATGATTTAGTTGTTGGAGTTTCACCCAAAATATCCAAAGGGGAAAGTCCATGGATCTTGGAAAGTGGATGTTTTGCTCACATGAGATTTTTTGGTATTGAAAATTCTCAAAAAAAACCACAAGACAAATTTATGAATCTCAATGGGTGTATAGGCCATTATGAATTGGGTTAGTCCATAAGGCTATCATCCCCTATCAACTATCTTAGGTCATACTACAATGTCATCACTCCCCACTTCCGGACTCCATTAATGCCTCAAGGCCTTCATTCCCTTCCATTTTTCATTCAATACCCCATCATATTCATCATGAATCACATCTCAAATTCTCCCCCTATATAGGATTAATGAATTCATTAGGGATCCACTTTTAACTTTTATACAAGATAGTACAACTCTACTATCCATACACACATATATATATACCAAGTCATAGTAAGGAAACTTTTTATCAATTTATTGGCATAATCATATCATTCTAAAAGAATTATCATGGTCTGTACACACACACATGAGTTTTTCATATCATAAATTTTTATAGAATTTCAAAATCATAACATCTTAATAACTTCTTGCATTCAACATATTTAATCCCAACATCAATGTTCACCACTTGAATCGATCTCACAAACCAAAGATCCATGGAAGCATCCCCAAATCACTACATGAGTATTCAAGGGTTATGATATATGTTGATAAACATGTTATGGGCTGGGATCATTTTAGACTTATCCATCAAGATGCATCAAAATTAAGTGATCTAGATGGATATGAGAATGATCAGGAAAAGCAATTTTACATATTTATTTTCCATGTAAATCTAGAAAGGATCACATTGGATATCATTGTAAATCCTAAACCTAGATAAGAAATATTAGATCTAGTTCCATTACAAGGATAATAAATAATATCTAGAAATAATAATAATAAAAACAAACAAATGATAAGTTATATTTAAATCTCAAGCACTGATTAAATTCTATGTAAATGGGTTCATTGCTTGGCGTAAAAAATCATGCTCTAACCATGGGAAGTTCACTACATATTCAAGTCACATTCAAGGTTTGGAGACATGGTTTTTTAAACCCTATGACAATAATGATGTTGATTCTCTTTAGAGTTACATAGTTACCATGGAATTGTTTCCATGTTAGCTATAAAATTACCCCTACCATATATCACCCACTACTCCTCTCCAATAGGCTTCATAATTACGTTGGGGGACTACACTATTCCCTCTAACCATTATCACCATTAAATTATTCAACCCCCCCCCCAATATCCCAAAATACACCCAATAAATCACCCAATAAATGTAATAACTCAAGTAAACTCTTAATAAAGGCTAAAAATAAGGCATAATGCACCAAGAAAGTGAGTGGTTGTTCCAATATCCCCCTATAATGACTTGTTGACCTTAATATGTGTCTCTAGAGGTCTAAATATAACATTTATGTCTAGTAATACTAGACATATGATTCCTTATCACATTTATCTTCTTTAATATGTATGTTCTTCCATAAAACCTTAACAAGAGGCTTCATCTTCTTTCATAGTTCCTTTATTAACCAATCAACAGTCCATATTGGACCTTTCTCAAATGAATCATTTACCCCCAACACAATATTCTCAACATCAATTACATTTAAAGTATAATTATTGAAATTTATAAGTAGGAATGCATGGGAAACATCATATATAATAGAAAACAGATGAATTTTATGATACTCGGAGGAGAGGGAGCCGAGAGAGGGGAGCGGGGATGTTGCCCGAGCTGGGGGAAGCATGCGAAGGCCTAGATGAAGAGGCCGAGGAGATGTCTGAGAAGTCCAGGTCGAGAGCGGGGGTAGAGGCCGAGAGGCGGAGCCAGGATGCGGTGCCGATAGATAGGGTTGAAGTGGTGGGAGCGTGGAGGAGCCGAGACGTGGAGCCAGGAGGGGGAGCCGAGAGGTAGGGTTGATGTGGGGGGAGCATGGAAGAGCCAGGACGTGGAGCCATGAGGTGGAGCTAGGAGGTAGGGTTGAAGTGGGGGGAGCGCGGCAGAGCTGGGTGGTATAGCCGGGAGGTACGGTTGAAGTGGGGGGAGTGCGATAGAGGGTTGAAGTGAGGGGAGCGAGATGGAGCCCGACTGTTAGGGGCTGAATACCCACAGTTTTAATAAAACCATGGGTATAGACGGTTAAAATCATCTATCCCCATGGTTCTTTAAACCATGGGGATAAATGTGTGGGGATAAACCTCATTTCCAGTAGTGTTTAGTAATAAGAAAAAATATTTCATTGATCTTCCTGATAAGGATGACCAATTAGCAATGAAGAATGGAGAATTTTCAGAATGCTCCAAAACAACCCCTATAAAATGAAAAGGTAATGAGAGAGAACACCATGATAAAATACCAACATCTAAAACTGTATCTGCTTCGTGAAATCCAATTTAAACTATTCCTAATGACATTGTTCCAAAATAAAGATAGATCTAGAAGATGTATAAGGATGGAGATGTAGTTTTTTGGGCTAGACCCTACCGAGGCTATTTTCTTAACAATACATGGAGCTAAATAATTTGAGAGGGATACAAAATTAAAGAAGTTGAAGAAGAAAAATTGAAAGGCTGATGTTATCAAATCCTTACTTATAGATACTGAGAAATCAGTTGAACATGTTCAGGTTTGACACTATTTCCTTCAAAAAACAATACCAACTGAGACTATGACTACATATTAGATAATGAAAGAGATTTCAATTCTAGTACCCATATTTGAAGAATAAGAAGAAGAATATGAAAAAGAGGAGGAATGTGGTGATGTGATAACATTGGTTGAATAATATCATGAGAAAAAGATTCCTTTAAACAAGATACCTATATTAACTTCTCATTTTGAATCCAACAAGATAAATTCAGATGGGAAATATATTCTGAAAAATTTTGATGCTCAATAAGAGGGTGATAAACAATCAGATGATGAGAGTATTAATAATGATATAGACCATCATGTTTTTGATAAGTTTGATAATGAAATTGGTGATTATGGTGATGATAAATATGTATGTTAGGATTTTTATAGAATTTTTTAAGTTTCATATTGTGAACATGAGACTCAAAAAGTGGACAAAGAAATATCTAATGCTGTGAAATGAATGAATATTCAAGTAAATTATATAAAGAATTATTTTATTTAAAAAGTGTATAATTATATTGTTGGAACATCACATTATAAAAAATATAACCATGATAATGTTCCCTCTCCATTGAATAAAAATGTCTCGGAGCCTTCATCATATTTTAGACATGATTTTTTGGTTCAAACAAATGGAGAAATTATTATGTCATAGGAAGACAGAATCAATGGTCCTAAATGGAAAAAAGTAGTCTCATGAACAGATAATCAAGATGTTTGATGATGATCACAAATAGTTGAAGAAGATAATGGATGCCTGAAAAAAGTTGATGCCAAAATAGAAAAATAAGGATGTATGATTTTTTTTAATGTCTGATCTTTTGTTAATTTTTTCTCTGTAACAAATGTTCTCATCTTAATGAAATTAATTATCTTTTCATTGTTTTGTTTTGTATATTCCAAACCATTTAAGTAAAATTTCATTCTTCTTTTCCCCAATTCATTTTTGTGAATCACAAGCCAGGAGAAAATAATTATTGAAGTGAATATTATGTTGAAAAAAGAGATTTACCTATGTTGTGGGGATATTTCTTATAGAATAAATTCCTATATAAGGGGGATTTATTTCACTAAGAATTTCAGAAATACAATCCTTATGGATATTGTAACCTAATTGGGAGTTAGTTAAATTCACAATGATCCATAAAAAAATTAAGATAAGTATTTTTTTTAAGTTCAAAAATAGAAACCATGTAATTATATACTTTTATAAAAAGTAGTTTAGGATTTTCAAAAAGGGGTATTTTGTTGATTCAATAATATTCCTTATTACTTTTCAGTTCCTTTATATATTGAAATCCAAAATTTCATTTTCCTAATGAATATCCTCCTCTTCTTATGAAAATTTTCATTATAAATATATTATTTCTCAATGAATTGTTTTTGAATTTACCTATGATCGTCATAACATTATTTACTATTTTATAAATAAAGATTGAATATATTTTACTGATGAAAGAAAATTGAATCCCTTTCTAACTCAAAATATTATTGTTTAATATAATTAAATTTTCCTATAATTGTGACTCTAATTTCTATAGAAATAAGACTCCTCTTTCTTCTGAAATCAAACATTAATTTTTCTAGAAATATGACTCCCATTTCTCTATAATTATGACTCTGATTTCTATGGAAATAAAACTCTTATTTCTAAAAAATTTTCACATCGATTACTCTAGAAATTAGACCCTGGTTTGTCTAGATATCTGACACATATTTCATCTAAAAATATTCTCTGATTTATTGAAAAAAAATTCTGATTTTTCATGAAATTATATTGTGATTTTTTTAATTCAAACACCGATTTTGTCTAAAATAAAACACTGATTTCTTAAAAAAAACAAAATCTGATATCTCTGGAAATCTGATTCCGAATTCCTTATAATTCAGATTCCAATTCCCTTTTATTTCATAATCTGATTGTCAATATTTATTGTTTTGGATTTTTCAGTAAAATTAGAATCCGATTAAATTCTATTATTATAGTTACCACTTCTCCTTAAACTAACGTTTCATTTTATTGGATACTGAATGATTCAATGTTTCATTAGCATGGTAATGTTCCTCAATGTTTGTTAAATAAATTGATGTCATCCAATCTATTTTAACCTCACCATCTCTTGAGTGCCACATGTGCAGGTCCCTCTAAAATGTAAGGAAAAATATGTCCATTGGAGGAGGAAGTCTTCTATTGGAATCCATTACTATAAATACCCTAT
Organism: Viscum album; assembly: GCA_963277665.1. NCBI lineage: Eukaryota > Viridiplantae > Streptophyta > Magnoliopsida > Santalales > Viscaceae > Viscum > Viscum album. The sequence continues at coordinate 1,895,459,970 of OY728151.1, forward strand.
AATTTGAATTCATTTTGTTGAGATGAAATCTATAACTAAGTGATACTCTGTGAGTGCTCTGCTCAAACCAACCTTCTTAGAATGTAATGAACCTCTTGTTCAAACATAGAACATCTTGTTCAACCTAGCTAGTATGATTCTGGTTGTTTCTATTATCAATCATGGGCTTCAAGGGATTGGAATAGGGAGGTGTTGATAAACATATAAATCAAGGTGTTGTAGGGATATCAAGATAGATTCTGATCTTCATATCTAGGGCTTACCTATATATGAGTTAGAAAATCATTCTTGAATGTATAAATCAAGGGACCTTTATCCTAGGTTGTTGTATACCCTTTTCATTTGGTTAAAAGATTTATTAATTTTTCTATTTTCTTACATGTTTTAATTCCTTTATATTTTGTTAAAATTAGGAAGTGTAACTTTTTATACATTCTTATACTTGTAAACTATTATATAAAACATTATCTTACACAATTTAAGGTATAATTTTTCCCAAATTAAATGTGTTTTATGTTTCTTTATTGGATACATATTATCATATTCTAATCATGTTAGTTTCTTTATTTATAACTAATAAGTGTTAGTGAATAGATCTTTTTTTAACATTGTTGGAAAATTATTTTTAATGATATAAAAGAAATCATTTAGACCTTTAATTCACCCCCTCCAGTAAATTAGAAATATACATATACATTTTTTCCTACATAAGTCACTCACCAACATAGAAATTCCATACATAAAATATGTCATCATAACATATTTAAGGAAACATAAATGGGGTTATATCAAATTCTTAGAGATGGTAAACATGGGAGATATGTAAGCATGCTTATTAGAATAAGGTTATGATAATGTGATCATAAAATTAGAAGATCATAACGTTCATATAAAATATCATAAAAATTAGTCATTTTATAAAGAATTATAGTTAATAAAGCATGAATCATAAGGAAATCAAGAAAAAAATCCTTCAAATATTAGCACATAAGTAACTCATGGAATTAGAGGATACACAAAGACATTTAATGTCATTACTTATAAGATAAGACACATTTCTAGAACATATTGGGGAACTTAATGGGGACTACACCTATTGGGTAGGACACACCACCATCCCCATCTTTTTGTGGTAGATCTTCTTTCAGTATCTTCCACAATGGATCAAGCCTATCAACATGAATCCAATGATCATCTTATGAGATACAATTCATTACGTAAAGAATTTATTGGAGATATATGTCTCACCCATATCATAATGAAATAATACAAATATGTTTCAAAAGATCATAATCAGTAATATCATAACCCATGAAATGAATTGGGTATCATAAACAGGTAATCATATCGTTACTTATGAAAAAATGGATAGGTTTCATTATCATTTCATCAATGAAGAACCCGTCAAAAGAGGTGGAATGCATTATTATATAATCCATAAATAAGAAACTATTTTTGAACATATAAAACATAAAATAAATACATGTTTTATAAACATCATATGATCAAAACATACACCATTCAGAGAATGAATATGAATGTAACATTTGGATCATTTTCGATGAAATGCATGGGTAACACCAGCAGATATCGTATCAGATAGAACATAATATTGAAATATATATTAAAAAATTCTTTTGGTAAAATAAAATTTATTCGTTGAACTATTATTTTAATATATAAAACCATTTATAAACCCATTTTCATTTTATACACATTTAAAGCAAATAAAGAATCATCTCAGTGTTTTGAAACCCATTTTTAAAAAAAATTTAAAATCATGTTAGGAAATTATTAATGAATTTAGAAAATAATTCAATTGAATATAAATTCAAAATATAATTGAAATAATAAAAATATATTTAAACCCATTTCTTTAAATACATGGTTTTTGAAATTCATGGGATATGTCTCAAAGAAGGAAAATTGATTCAAATCTACATTATTGATTTTTTAACATTTGAAAAATAATCCCTATGAAAGGGAGATAACAAATTGGGCATGACAATTTCAATAGATTTCAATATAACAATAATAATATATAATATTTGGATGTATATTCACTTTACAAAATAAAAAATTAGTGAACAAGGCATGAATATCATAGAAATAAATGTGAGACTAGAAGTCCCATTACCATAGGTCCGGACTCTCGTTATACTCATAAAAACCTCCTGTATAATAAATGTAAGTGTAAAAGTAATATTTTAAAAACCCATATTCCTATATCTAATACAATATATGGTTTTATTATGACTTTATATTACCCCCTTGCTATTAACTATTTTTTATGTCTTCGGTTCGGGTAATATACTATTTGTTCTTTGTACATGTTTTTAATTATTATTCATGACCATCTTACATAGATCATAATTATATAATTTCCATAATTAAATTTGGGATGTAAAAATATTATATATTTAGAATTTATTTATTTATCAAAATATGTAAAATATATAAAGAAGTTTTGGAATATACCATTCATGGAGAGAGTAGGTCATAGATACGCATGAAAAATGTCTTCATTTTTTTTACATATTGAAAGAAAAAATTGTAAATTATATATTTGTATATATAAATAATTATTATATAAGAATTATTATATTATTTAAATCTTATAATTTCCCTAAAACTATATATAATACATTCAATGTGGAGTGCGAATGATTCATATCACTTTGGAAAGACTGTAGACCACAATTTTCCGAACAAAATTATAATATTTTAAAAAATATAAATCATAATTGTTTGTGTTATAAAATAATTAAAGAAGCGTCAATACATCATATATATAATACATTTCATATGAATGAAGTGTTTATATATCAATTCCCAACATTAATATGTGGTAAAATAAATATGAACCACATCGTTTCGTGAGGCGATAGTTCACTGTGCCAAGGAATTGTATGTTCGTTATCCATTTGATGGAAGTGAGTGTAGGTATAGGTAGAAACCTTATATATAAATCATATCAGAATATTGGGAGTAATTTGGTTATAATATAATCGTGTAATAATAATATTGGAGTGGTTGGAGAATGAAAATACACCAAAGGATCTTTATGAAGGATGTTACCCATTCTTTATGTAAATCCTTTTGGTTTTCACCAAAGGGATTCCTTGGGTGGATTTATATAAAAATATAGCCTTTAAGGATGAATGAAGGAGTGTTATGATAATATTTTTTTAGTGACTAGTTGATAAAAATATTCATTGAGAAGATTGATTTTGGGAAATATTGAATGTATTTTTATAGGGAGGAGAGTCATTCTTTTAAATAACAAAAGGTAAGAACTATATAGAGGTATCCCTTAACTCATGTTCTTCATATATGGAAAACTAATGGATAAAATGGGAATTAAGAAATCTAAAAACTATTATCTCAAGAAAATAAGTCATTTTTATCATTTTTAATCCTCAATCTTTATGTCTCATTATTTTTATCATTTAAGATTTTATTAAAGTAACTAGTTTTATATCATATGTATTTTAACCATTCGGACATAATTCAAGTGAGATTAACTATAAAATACTTTACCCAATTAATTATTAATATTATTTCTAATTTAATATAAATTAATAATGTGTGATATGTAAACTAATTTTAAAACAAGCACATATAACATGAAAAACATGACTTTCAACTATACCATGCCAAAAATGTTTTTACCATCTATCAATTAATATGTTAATTATAAAAGCTAAATTGGTCCAATAATAAAAAATATTTTATATATAATATCATTTAAAAATAACTTGGAAGAATCTTGGATTTTTATAAATTTCAATCATATTAAAATATAATATATTACAAAATAATAATAATATCAATTTTGACATTATTCATTTAAAATAAAATATAAAAATGCAAACATTTATGGAATAAAATATAATAAGCTCACATATATGTGATCTGATATATTAGAATACAAAAATTCTAGAACAAAATGATTCATTTAAAACAATTTTAATGTTTCTAGAATCTTTTATTTAATTTATTTATTAACTAATTAATCAATTCATTTTCATTTGTTAAGAATTTACTATCACTAAAAAATATTTACTAATTAATAATAAATAATTATGACCAAAATATCTCAATTTTATTTAAAATTTATATATATAACCTAAAATATGTTTTTTCATATATAAATATATAAAAAATGCTTAAGGTATGGAAGAGTTTTTTTAAATTGTTCCTAAATTAACATATTATATTTGGAGAACTTATGATAATATATCCGAATAACCCCTAACATTATAAAATAAAGATGATATGTATGAATCATGGTCAATAAATGGATTTTGGACATGTTTATAGTTGATTTTAGCGCTTAAATGTAATGTTTTTCCCTTGTTTTGTTTAATTTTACCTTAATCACATTAATAAATTTTAATTACATTATCAAACCTTTTTGGAAAAAAAATTATTCTGACCTATTTAGACCTTTTATGTTATTCTAATTAAAAATATGGAATTCATTTATCCAAATTCCAATTATATAATTGGCATAAATTAATTTGAATTTAATTAGGTGAATGCAATGGAAAAAGAGAGTTTTAATGTAAAAATGTTCAAATGTTTGAAATGTTTTTTATATCCAATTTCAAAGTGAAATTGATTTTAATTACTAAAATATAATTAATTTTTGAATAAATGATATAATAAAATCCTAAAAACATTCTGGAACATAATTTAATCTTGTATATAAATGAAAACACAAGTCATTTTGTATTAAAATTCTGTATTTTCTGTTATTCATAAAAAATTGAATCATTATAGAAAAAAACATAAAATTCACCCTACGATAATTCTAGTTTTATGTTTTCAGAAATATATTTTATTTCAACATATAATTTTTTTGAAATGCATCAAAAATCATATTTCAAATTGGTTATCCATTAAAAGGTTTTAAATTCATCTTTTAGAAAAAACATGTTTTAATTCAAAAAAAATTTTATTCCCCTTATAACAATACAATATATAAGACGACTGTAAATAAAATTATTTATTATCTAATATATTTAAAATATTCATAAATTTTAGTTTTCGTATCTATGGAGAAAAATGGCGTATGTACATAGAATAATAATTTTCTTTGAAATTGAATTTCATAATTTTCATATAGTTCATAAAATCATTTTATGTTGAAATGGTTCATTTTATTAAAAGGTTTAAATCATAATTCATTGATAACATCCTACATAATGGATACGTTTGAAATATAATAATTTTTTCACAATAATATTAATATTATGTTGAATTTTAGACAAACATTGTTTCGTGTGTATCACATGTTATTGATGGAAATCAGCACTACATGTGAAAAAATTTAATCCTTGTGTGACGTGTACAAAAAAAAAATCAAATAGTTGCATATAGGGTATAATTAAATTGTTTTTTTTTGATAAAACACCATTGAAAAAAAGTTATTTCATATAAAATAATTAATATATAGTGTTTTGCAATATGAAAAACATCAAATTGATTTAATTGATTAGAAAAATATATAAAAAATTCTCGAGGTCTTATAACCACCCCGTTAAAATTGAGTTATCCCTTGAAATATTTATGTGTTATTAATGGAATAATAATTTTTTTTATTTCATTGAAACCCACTTAAAAAAATAAATACTAAAAAATTATTTGAAAAAATTGGATACATTACAGATACATAGAGTAACACATAACTAGTTTTCAATATTGTAGAACATTGGTGGAAAGTGAATGTATGTGGTTGGAGGAAATGAGTAAATATTTATAGGCATTGATTGAGGTCATAAATTACAAAAAAATATAATGATAAATTTAATATGGATAGCCTTATACTAATAAATCTAATATGACATAAAAGGCTATCAATTCATCAAAAATAATGTTTAAGAAAACATTTTATTTCTATATCGTTTTCCAAAGGTTGAATAATTTTTATGAAAATATATAGCTAAATAATTTTAGGATAATATCACTTTATTTTATTCATCGATTAAATTTCCACATCATCACTTATTTTAATAAATGAATGTGAATTTTGCATTCCTAAAAAATTAAGTGATCCTGAGATCCAGATATATAATGAAGGCTCATTCCATATATCGTAATAAAAATTTAATTTCATGTTATCCAGTAATCCTTAATCAATATATGGTGAGATAAAGCGTTAATATCTAAAACGTAATATTAATTTAAAAATTAACTATTCTATAAACATTTAACCTTATAACACTTAGGGTAAATGAAAATACAAAACATTATAAATAAGATCATTAAATTAGGTAATAATTGAATAATTATATCATATAATCCCCTAAAACATTATATTAACCTGAATTACCTTACAAAATTATTAAAAAAATACATGTTTTTTTATTCTAATTTTTAGACAATATATTAATTTAAAACTAAAATTCTATAAAATCCATCCATGATATCACATGATTTTTTATCAAAAAAATATTTTTCTTGTTTCAATGTAATTTGTACCATGCAATACACTAATTTATGTCCAACTTGTCTTTTATACATGTATCATTACCCAAAATTTAGAGATATATTGAGGGTTTTATTTCCATTAATCATGTATTTTTCATGATTATCACCTTTCCATTAAATTTTTTTCTAGTCAATCAGAACCATTCAACATATTCATGAAAATTTATAGAAAAAACCTAAAGCGGAAAATCCTTATATCTTTCACAGATCATAATTCTTGAATCTAATTACATGAATAATTAGGTGTATCCAAATAAAATATAAGAAATTATCAAGGATACCACATACTATTACATAATACCTCTTTCCATTCACATTCCACCTGCAGTCTCATTATCATTAAAAATATTACCATTACATATTCCAACATGTAGATTCTCTTCATCCACTTTCTATAGGGGACATAGATTTTCATAATGAAAAATCATTCCACAAAAAAAATTTATCCTTTGAGGATTCCATAGGGAGGCCATTATTCCCATCCATTGATGTAATTTATCTACTTATTTTCATATTATAGTTACAATCTTTATGGTTTTCTTTTTCATAGTCAAAACAACATCTTTTTCCTATAACAAATTCCCTCATATGATTCATTCCACGTTCATGGCATAAAAAATGACCATTATTTATTACATGGTCTGTAATACATAATCTAAATATGAACTCTTTATTTATCATATGTGGTGTTTCCAAGAGTATGTTAAGGTACACATTGTTAATCGTGTTCCATGATAAATGATTACGCATAGTCAAAACATCCTTCACTCTAGTGACAACACCATTTGAAATATCATCAGAAAATTTGCATCAAATTCAATATTAATATATTTCCATCTAGTTTACTCTACTAACTAAAACTGAGAATAGTTATTTTATCAATACATATCATAGTGAGAAACTCATAATCATGAAAATAAATTACTTCTAGGATTTATAAATCATGAAACATAAATATTCAATCTATGAAACATTAGTGTTAACCTTCATTATTCATAGTCATAATAGATTTAAATCATTAAAGATGGTTTTTAATTGGATTTTAATTTTGAATGAATATCCCCCATGAGTTCCAATCAAGGTGTGTAGTAATTCATGTTGTCATGTACTAGATTATGCTCAATCTATGAACAAAACAATTTGTCAGTGTTGTTAATTTTATCAACATCTATTGAAAACCCCTATCCAATTTTAGTATTTACATGGGGATGCATTTCTAGGAAACCACTCACTCAATCCTTTACAAAAATTTTATGACATTTTCTTATACCATTCCTTATAAATAGACGTATCGATACACCTATCCATAGAGTTTTCACTATGTTGTTCGCATCCTATTTTCCAAAGTCCAACTAAACCATCCCCCTAATAACCAAAATTATAACCCTTGATTAATTTACATAAATATTATAACATTTTTTCGGAATACTTGATACATTATATAAGAAAAATCTATTTTACAGTAATAGTTTAGTACAATAGGGTGCATTGAAACATAAATTCTAGTACAAGAGTGACCTAACATATCTCCCACTTTGTCCCCTATGATTTGAGACCCTAAAAACATATAATAAATAAAATATATATTAATATTTTATGGATGTAAACATAAACATTTGTGAGCTAATATGCTCATTTAGGTTAAAAAATGGAGATATGTAAGAATAATCATTAGTATATGGGTATGAGAACATGATATGGACACTATAATATCATACCATTCATATCAAATAAAATAAAAATGAATCATCACATAAATATTAGTAATTCATTAGGCATAAATCGCAAGGAAATAAATATAATTATATAATGAAGCATAAAAAAGGTGTAAGACATGTAATTGTGGCATAAACATATAATTTCATATCATTCCTTATAAGTAAATATGTATTGCTAGAACATATCAGGGAACTTAATAGGGACAACACATACTATTCAGGACACACCATCATCCCCATTTGCAGCCCATTCTATTTAAGGGGTTGAGATTCCCCATCTACCTAAAATGGATGAGGCTTCCCCATCATCCAATAGTGGATCAGGTTTCTATGTATAACTAGAGTGTATTAGGTTTCCACATTTCCCATACAGTAAAAATTGTCCCCATCTATAATAATGTATCAAGCTCATCGCATGGAATCTAATCATTATCCCATGATATATAAATATTTACACAAATGAATTGGGGGGGAGATATAGGTCCTTCCTATATAATAAGGAAATAAAACATAAATGTTCTGAAATATCATAATCAGTAATTTCAAAACACATGAAATGAAAAGGGTGTCATATACATGTAATAATATCTTAACTTTAAGAAAAAGAAATAGGATTCAAAATCATTTGTTCAAATAATTACACATTAAAATATGCGTGTTTTCTAATCATTTATCCCATGAAGAAAAAATGGACTCATAAAGCTATATATTGGTAAAGATAATTTAGTATCATAATTTTCATTCCATCATAATATAAATCATTTGATGAATGAATATGAATAGATCCTTGTGATCATTTATCCATAAAGTCATGGGTAACACGAACTGATGTCATCATAGATGGATTTTTTTAATATCATCTATAATAATTTCATAATTGAAATATAATATATTAGTTAAAAAATATTTTCATACCATAATCCTTTTGAAATCCATTTTCTGTGAAAACACCATTAACACTTAAAAAGAAAGAATCCCAATTTTTTAAAAACTATTCTTTTGAAAGAAATGGGAAAAAATGTTATGAGTTGTTGTAAAAAATTTAAACCCCAATTAGAAAAACATTTCCTAGTTATAAATAAATAATTAAGATATTTTCAATCTCATATATTTGAAGACATGTTTCTTGAAATTAATGGAATGTGTATCGGAGAAGGAAAATATATACAAAAATAACAATATTGATTTGGTAACATTTTAAACATAAAACCCATGAAATATATATTATAAAATGTATATGTAAATACCAATACATTTAGGGGAAATATTAATATAATATATTAATGGATGGTATCTACACCACACAAAATAAATGATTGGTGAATAATGCTTAAATCTAATAGAAATAAAAGTGAGACTGGAAATCCCCTTACCATATGACGTAACTATCATCATACAAATACGAAACTCCAATATAATTAATATATGTTTATTATAAATCCTTAATTTAACCATATTTTTATACTTAATACCATAAATGTTTTAATTCTGACTTTATATTATCCAATTATTAACAATTCCTTATTAATGTTTCTCTTCAGGTAATATCGGTATTGTTCTTCATTCTTGTTTGGACTCATTATTCTTGATCTTCTTCATAATATCTTGATTTAATTATTTAAATAATGTAAAAAACAATATAAATATGATATAGATTTTGTATATTTTTATTTATAATATTATATATATTATATAATCATGATATGGAAAACACCGTTCATGGAGACGATAGGTTGTACGTACGCATAAACACTATTTCTGTTTTATTTTATTCTTGAACGAAATAATAATAATGATATATGTATATATAATAATTAAAGTATAATTATTATATTATATATATCATATAATTAATTTAAACCCATCCTTAATTCCTTCCTTGTATAGTGTGAATGAATCACATCTCTTTGAGGAGGCATTAGTGCACACTTCACCAAAAAAATTATCATATTTTAACAAATTGAAACCAGGAAGGTATGTCTTATTTAATAATTAAATAAGCACAAATATATCATTAAAATCATATAAATCATATCTAATTTTTTTCCATAGTTATTCTCAACCATGAGTTGTTGTAAAGGAAAAATAAAGAACCTCATTTCGTGAGGTAGTAGTTCACATTACATAAAAATTCTATGTTCATTACCCATTAGAAGGAAATGTTTGATGGTATGGGTAAAACCACTATAAAAACAAAATATAAGTATATGTATGATATATATATATTACAAAATAATTTATTTAGAATAATGTTTTGTTTGGAGAATTAAAATAAAACAATAGATATTGAGGAATTATGTCACATCAATTTTGGGTATCCACTCTTGGTTTTCACCAAAGGACATACTTGGTTGGATTTATTCCCGAAGATAGTATTATATGATAAATGGGAGTATTGGGATCTTATTTTATTAATGTTTTTAAATTAGAATTTTTCATGAGAGGTGTGAGTAAGGGGAAGATTGAATTCACTTGTGTAGTCGAGGAGGAGTGGAATTCCTGTAAATACCAAAAGGGGTGAAATATTCTGAGGTCTCCCAAATTTAATTTGAATAAAAAATGGTCAAAAAATATATTAAATTGGTATTATGGTATATAAAAATTCAAATAAACATTAAATCAAATGTATATGTACCATTTTTTTCCTCTGACTTTAAGTTTATCTATTTTTATCATTTACGATTTTATTAAAGTGACTTTTTTTTATATCTTATGTAATATAAAAATTATGAATGAATTAAATTTAATTTTATTAGGAAATATATACCCAATTAATTCAAAATTTTATAACCATGTTATGAAAAATAATCCCATTTGTGTGGTAAATTAATTTTAAACAAGAAAATGTAATGTGTGAAAGCACTAAATTTTCCTTAACCATGAAGATAATATTTTTACAATATATGAGTCAATAAGATAACTAAAAATTATATGTATATCCATTAATTGAAATCATTTTATATTTAATATAACATATTAATCACTTCGATGAATCTAGTATTTTTAATATTTTGACACCATTTAAACTAAAATTTATTATACAATTACAATAATGTATGTTTTTACAATTATTATTTAATTATAATTTTAAAATATAAAGAAAATGATGGAATTTGAATCAATTAAGTTAACATATGCATAAAATGATATAATTAACTACAATATTAATTTAAAAATGGATTCATTTAATTTTCTATCCATGTTTTTGGCATAAATTATTTAATTTTATAATTAAAAAAATAATATATAAATTTTCATTTGTTAAAAATTTAATCAATCTACTTCATATATATATATATATTAATTATACATCATTTTAACAAAAATAAAACTCTTATTTTTAAAAAGTATTTGTATAACCAAAAATATGTGGTTTTTTCAATATCTCAATGTTTTATAAAATTTAATGGTATGGAAGGTTCTTTTTATTTCCATTTATAACATATGATATATCTCACTCTCATCAAAAGTTTTCCCACTAAATAGAAAATTCCAAAAATAGAGTATATTGTAGATATAATGGCATAAAATGGATTTTGGACATGTGTGTAGGTCATTTTGGACCTTGTGTTTAAGGTTTAGTCCATTTTTATTCTTATTTTTTCCTTAACCATTGTAATTAATTTTAATTACATTCACTACTATTCTTGGTAAAATAAGTAAATTTAACCCATTTTAAATTATAATATAATATGAATCTAAATATGGAATTCATTTATCCAAATTCAATTCTCCTAATATGATGATATGAATTGCAATTTTTCTCCTGAATGCGACGATGATGTGGGGTTTTAATATAAACCATTCAATAGTTCATTTTCATTTTATGACCAATTTCAAAGTGAAAAGTATTCCAATTACATGAATTGAATTATTATTTTTTATAAATTACCTAATTTAATAATAATAAATATTAATGCAAATATTTTTAACTTGTAAATAATGTCGAATGAAATGCATTTTGGAATTAAAATTATATATGTTTCAAAATTCAAGAAAAAATGATATATCACAAAAAATACACTAACAATCACAATAATATCGTTTATTTGTTTAGATTAATAAAATATAGTTTATTTATACAAATAATATATATATAATATTTAAAAATAATATTTTAAATGGGTTCATTAATAAAAGGGGGTAAAACTACCTTTTTGAAAAATACCACCTTTCGAAAAATACAACCATTTGTTCAATAGATGGTTATTTAATTTATTAGAATAAAATTGTGTTTGTACATAGAAACATAGTTTTCTTAGAAATTGAATTTCATTATTTCAAAATAGATCGTAATTTCTTATCAAGCTAAAATGGTTAATTTTATTCACATGTCTAAATAATATTTTATTCAATACTTCCATGCCAATGGGTAGGTGTAAACGATAATAATATTTTAACAATAATATTATTAGTAAGCTATTTATTGTTAAAACTATATTTGGAATTTAACCAAGAAACTGATTGAAATAAAAAATTAATGCAACAAAATCCAATCATTTTGTTGCATGTATCACTAGATAATCTATGTGTTTTTTGTAGTGCAATATTAACTTGGTGTTTTGTGAATGAAAAATACAAAAATCATTCTTTCATATTATATATGATATATTTATTGTTTCATAAAATTGAAAATATCAAATGGAATAAATTAATTTAAAAAATATATTTTATAATATATTATGGTGTTATACTTATCTTCCCCGTGTTATTTAGAATTGATTTTTGTTGGGTATGTATATGAATACTACAAATTGGTAAACAGTTTACGGGGGATGTTCAAAATCAATCCTGAATTAAGAATACCATTTATATATTCTTCATCCACTTTGACATATTCAACAATTATTCATTACATATTTTTCAAAATAAGATAAATTAAATACATAAACTAAAAATAGTAGTAAATATATTAAATAATACACATATATATATTGAATATTTTAAAACATTTAAACAATTAATTTATAACAATATATAAATTAAAAAAATAAATATTAAAATTATATGAAATAAAAAAATAATTTATTTTCTTTTATAAATTTAATAATATAAAACATCGATATATATAAAAAAAATAAAAAAAAATAAATTTCCTTAATTTAAAGTATCAATCGGGAAAAAAATAGATTCACCATAAAAAAATTATTTAAATAACTAGAAATAAAATAATTGTAACAAATAAATTATAATTTAAAATAAATTTTATTCTAAAAAATATAAAATACAAAGATTTATAACCACAAAAAATTCTATGTATAATTAATTAACAAAGATAAATTATAACAAAAAATAAACTACAATGAAAAATTAATTTTTTCTCTAAATATTTATAACAAACAATGATATATATATATATATATATAAATAGATCAAAAAAATATTTTGAAAATCAATGATTTTGTATGAAAATAAAAATTGAAATTGAAAAATTCAGTGTATGGAGAAATGGACAGAACTACTAGAAAGTTATAGAAAATATTGATTAGTGAACTTTATGTTTAAACTAAGGAATCCGAGCTATAGATGAAAATGGATAGTGGATTTTTATGAAAGTGGAAGTTGAATAACATGCAAGGAATGTAGCTATGATGAGAGGAATGTATAGTGGTTTTGGAGAGACAACAGAGTATGGAAGAAAATGAAATACAATGGTAATATTATTAAAAATGAAAATAAAAATTGTTAATGATGGGAATGGAGGGTGGCTAGGAGTTGGGAAGAAAAATGTTTCTAATAATTACCATCTGAAGTAGAGTAACCGAATATTTTACATAATGGATATAATTTTTTAAAAATTTTATAAATGTATTTTTATAATTATAAGATATTTATAATTACTTCTAACATCAGTTATGAAATAATGAATATCAAAATAAAACTTTTAATATATGTTTTAGGAACCGATGTTGGCTATTTTTTTAATATCAATTCATTATCATCTATCCTAAATCCCATTATTATTAATATTTTAACATTTATTTGATCAGTATAATATATTAATATCCTTACCTTTGATGGTATTAATTTCTCATTGAACATAATTGATTTCAAAATTAGGATACCAAATATATTTTTCTGCAAGTGTTGGTTCTATGATAGTGACTTTATCTCATCAACCATTTCATATGTCCACTAATATGTTTGTGGAATAGATTCTATATTCGAATATCCTTCATCCTCTCCTTCATTTTCCATCAATGGTTTCATCTATTATATTTATATTTTTTAAGGAGTCCTTCCTTATGATGATATGTGATCTTTTCAAATACTAGGATTAAGATAAAAACCGTCACATGTATCGTATGATTGTTTATTAACATATGGTGGAGAGGATTCAGTTTATCTGACTCTATTTCCACCTATATTGGATAACAACTATCTTCTTATGGGGCTTACAAGAAATCCATTTCTTTAGTGCAAGGTTGTTATTTTATAGGTGTCAGATTAATAATTGAATATTTAACACTATTCCTCAACATATTCTGCGAATTTTAATTTATTTGATTTTATAATTCTCATGGAACATTAAAAATCTTCTTCTGATCACCTTTATATTCTTTGGTTCCTAATTCATGTATCTAATATCATTACCACCCTAAATAATATAGTCTCATGGTTTAAATCTCCCATATATCTTCTTCATGGTCACTTTTTATACACATGTCATTTATAAACATCATAATACTCATAAATGAGAACATTAGGGATGAATTCCATGAAATGTATTTTATGGAAAATTTAAATTTTGAGGAATTTAGGGTGATTGATTAACGAGGATGGGTGAAATTATAAATGCATCTCCACCTAAAGGCTTATGAAACATAGAATTAATCATTATGCATCTCACATTATATTTGATTATTTTATTTATCCTTTCCCAAATAAATTCATTTTTTGATGTATAATTCAGTATTCTTATGTCTATATCATTTTTTCTATTAAAAGTAATCAATATATCAAGATTGGTAGCCTATGTTTTTTATTAATATAAACAATTCATCTTCCTTCTAGTTTCATTATCCACCATAGAATATACCATCATTATGTTGACCCACACATGGTCCTTCATCTCTATGACGAATTCCCACAACATTAGTGGGGTCTGAACAATTAACTCTGTGGAATATTTTATACATCACAACAAAAAAAACTCAATTATACCACATAAATGAATGTGAACCAGATTCAGTATATTTGATATACTAAACGAAATTGTGTAGAATAATACTATATATTGTTTCCCATAAAGAAAATAGTTTATTGGGTCATGTGATTCAACGAGAAAAATATTGATTTATATTTTTCTAATATATATTTTTTATCCCCATAGCACTCATGTGGCCATGTCTATCATGAAATTGATTTGTTGACATCTCTATCTCTCTATCATTTCATGTATGTATTCACAAATGTTCGTGGTAGAATTGTATTGATGTTTTCATATGTTTCTTCAAATGATGATAATGGAACCTTTCATCATCTTTCCCACTCTATTTTTAATTCTTCAACATATACTTTCAAGTGAAAGGATATTCTTTCTGAAACTTTTTGTTGATGACATGGGACACATCTTACATACATCATGGTGATTATGTCTCCCAAATTCATATTAACTTAGATAACACCAATTAAGAAATTAATTTCTGAAATGATATTACCCATCATGATGCACTATTGTCTCCAGCGTGACATGTGATTAAATATTCACAATGCAGGGTGATGTGACATAATACATCAACCCTGAACACCCATTCCTTTTTCTCATCTAATGGGATAATTAATACCACAATTTATTTATTGGAATTTATGACAACTATTTTCACTATTACTTGATCATCTCTTTTTGATATTTAGATGTTACAATAATTATTGTAATCTTTTTTTAATACTTAACTATTATTTATCATGTTACCCTTCATTCCATATTGGAAGAATTGTTTTGTTAGATTCTATAAATCTTTTGTATTATCTCTACATTATCTAAATTATTATCTTCATAATCATAAAACACATCTTTTTTTATCCCTCACTTCTTTATGTAAATATATTTTAGCAACTTTTAACAAATTTATTTATTCCTTATCATCGAAAAAATGAACATGTACCTATATTATCTTATGTTTGTGTCTAGGATATTTGATTTTGTGGGATACAAGAAGTGTGTCCCTATAATTATAAAGTGTTATAGGTAGTTTTTTATTTTAAGTAGTATGAGTCAAACATAAACCACTAATTGAATCTCTAATCTATGAAAAATTCTTGTGTTTTTTCTCTCGCTATCATACAATGTAGTAAAATATTCATTAACTACTTAAATAATAGAATATTGCTTGAAAAAATCCAAAATATATTTTTATTCTCAAAAATAATCTATCATTTTGGTTCTCTAGTATCCTCAGTAATGTGGTTCTATGTTCTATCACAGATTTTTAGATAATTTTTATCGATCATATTAATTTTTTAATTTCATCCACTCAATATTCATTGGGAAATTATTTTTTACTCATTTTTTTTAAAATTTGACAAAGTGATTATATGAACTATAGAAATCATAAATTCATGAGTTATAAATTTATTCATTAGAAAATTAAACATAATATTTCTTCATGAGGATGTTTCCTATATTTATGTTCAAAATTGTTAAAATTAGATATTATTATAGAGAAATTAAATGTATCATTATTTATAGAATGATAAAAAGTTATGGGAAATATCATGGGATTATGAAAAAAATTATTTATGGAGATCTGATAAAAATAGGTTTTAATTAATGTTATTGATAAATGATGTGCATATGACATGGAAGAAACATGGCATGCTAGAGCAACAACTCAAAAAATCACCAAAAATATCCCAAATAGTGAAATCTTTTCTTTTTCATCAGCATGGGTGTAATATAGAAATATAATTTTACATGAACTTATATATATTATATTGAGATTTTTCTCTCCATTATGTGGTATTTTTAGAATAGTAATCATCCTAACAGAATATTTCTGAATCTGTATTCAAATCATGAATCCTATTATCATTAAATTTCAAAACATTGGTGAATGTTTTTTTCTCACACCTATTTTACCAAGGATGTATTTGATAAATATATTATTGATTATAAGATCACTAAGATTGAATAATGTATTAATACGTTTCATTATAAATTAATATTTTTAAAAATTAACAATCTATATATTTATATATAAATATATGATGTTTTTATTTTGGGATAGAACAACATTCTTGAAATAGATTTATAGTTAAAGATAACCCTATAATTATTTAAATATTTATATTGGGTGTTTTTTTTTTGAAAAATCTTTTTACCAATACCCCTACCATATACATCTTCCATAGCTTCCACGAAAATAGTTCCCACACATGAAGCCAATGTGGTTGATTTCTATGGGTTGGTGGATTAGTTCCACCATCCACTAGACAATGATATTTGACTCCTTTTATAATATTTAATATTCAGTGAGTCTATATATAATTGGATTTATTCATTGATTAATGTATGGATCAATCTATAGGTTATATTTTCTATCCTCTTCGATTATACATAGTGGATCATTAGTTAATGTGACATATCTTTCTGAAATGGAATTTATTTTGGATGATCTATATATTTTCCACAATTACCAGGCACTATCATGATATTTTATATTACAGTTATTATCCATATGATAACTACATATATTCATAATAATGATTGAAAATGTCATATTACAATTATCAGTCTTATAGAAAATACATACCATTCCAAATTTACCCCAGATTATATATGTTAGTT
The DNA here is from genome assembly GCA_963277665.1 of Viscum album. Lineage (NCBI taxonomy): Eukaryota > Viridiplantae > Streptophyta > Magnoliopsida > Santalales > Viscaceae > Viscum > Viscum album. The sequence goes on from OY728151.1 coordinate 1,895,477,973, forward strand.
GAGGAAATTTGTGTTCTACAAAATCATCAATGAAAAAGGTACCCCTTTATACTATTCTAAATACCATTTAAAAACACTAATACATAACATACTATTCGTTATGATATGGTGTTTTCTCTATTGATCTATATAGAGGGACAATCTCATCCTCTATAAACATTCAAAAATAGTGGAAACTGTTTATATTATGTGAATCCAAAGACTAAAAAAAAGAGAATATTTACCATGTTTTGAGAGTGGTGTGTTCAATATAGATCTATAATAGATCCTACCAGAGTATCTCGATTTTAATTGTCTAAATTGATCAATTCCTATATTTATTGTTTTGATGTGTTGAATATGTTACACATGAAGTATAGACGTATAATGTTATTTTTATATAGGATTTTGGGTTCTATGGAATGAATAAAATGAGATAATGAAACTACAGACTCAAACCATTAGGTATAAAAAAATATAATTCATTTGATCTATCATTTTCATAGGAATAATTCTCGCAGGGAGTATCCATCCATTCCCATTCTGTAATTTCAATTCATTTTAATTCATGGACAATTTATCATTAATACCATTGTTCATGGACAATGTGTGGAATATGTTATATTGAGTGTGAGTCAAGTGTTCAATATTTGATGGTTTATAAATGGATGGGTCCATGGGGTTGGAGGTATTATTTTTATTTTAATGGTTTCATCATGTAGGCCCTTAGTGCGTTATATAGAGAGAGAAACTCTCTCATTGTCCAGGATAAAGAAACTATTAATATTCTCATCCTATAAAGACTTTAAAACCAACACTTTCATTTAGAGAATATGGTTTTCACCTACTAATCAATATTTTTAATGGGCCCATACCATTCCACTGGTCTACATCTACATCATAACTGAATAAAATAGACTCAATGATTTTCAGGTCAAAATTATTCATACATAAATGGAAAGTAATAAATTAGTGGATATTATTTGACTAAAAGGTGATCCAAGTGAATCAATGCTAATATTTAGTTGAGTTGCATCATTTACTCAATATTTTATGGTCACTATTCTAAGTATTTTCTATCTCTCCACATTTTTAGACCCCCTAAATACACTTTGGAAAATTTTATTTTTTAATAAAATATATCTATATTATTTGTGTGTGATGGTTAGTTTTATATATAGTTTTATTAATAAGAATAATATTGTGTTTTATGATATCATGTATATTATTTTTAATAAATACATTAAATAAATAAATTCATTGATAATAATATTAGTAACATATAATGGTCAATATATGTGACCACAAACTCAATATAATTGTTTTCACGAATGAAGTGTATCGAGACAATATGGTTTAGATAAAGATTAATATTCAACTATCTTATTCCAAAAAAATGTTATAAAAGGATACTTTATGAAATATTACAATAAATTGATGTTATAATATAATAATTCATCAATTTATACTATTGATATAGGGTGTTAAAATAGATTTATATTAACAGTCATTATTTAACTATTGGAATAAATTTATGACTATTGAAAATCGTTTCACTATATATGTAAGAGGGGATGATTATATAACTACATATCATGGAATTTCGGTATGATTTTTCCTGTTGATAAAAAGGAATTTTAGATTGTATGTGATACACCCATGTGTCCTTATAGTTACACTATGTTAGGGTGAATGAATGTAATCCTATTTTTTCGAAAATAAATCTCACATAATGACCTAAACAATGTTAATTTGATTAAAACATTTCATAGTTAGAATGTATGGATATTATTATATAAAATAAACCCTTTAATTATATATGTAATGTAGATAATATAAGTGAAATAAGAATAAATAGATTCTTATAATTTTCTACCATAATGTCAGTAACCAAACCATTTATACATCTAGTTTAACGCCCCAACCCTAGATACCCAGAGACAGTGCATTATTACATAACATTGGCATGATCACAAGAAAGATCATGTCTTGAAATACTGATTAGTTTAGTAGCCTTGGTAACACTAGATATATTCATAAAGATTACAATACATCAATAAGTGAAAAACAACAACAACATATTATCTTCATATCCCCTATTACTATCCCTGCAGGTCATTCATAAAATACTTCTTCACATCCTGGGAAAAATAAAACATAGAAAAAGGGGTGAGCTCAAATGCCCAGTAAGGATAACAATATAGCGGAAACTTTCACAAATAAGAACAAACATTTAAGGCAATGTATAACTGAAACAAAGGCCTTTTAAACTTGAACGCCAACATAGTATGGAAAAAATAATATGAAATAATACCATTTTTTATTCACATGGATATTATAATAATCGAATAATCACATGAAATATAAATAACCACATTCATAATGATTTAATGCATAATTCCAGACAATCATAACCACATATCCAAGGCCATGTGCTAAGACTACAAATAAGATTTTGTCAAGGCCTTGTGCTAAGACACTGGTTTGTCTCATGAGACCTACCGATGCATCGAGGAGCTATAGCGGGCTCCACCCGTCACATATTATGTCCAATTTATTCCCATATGAAAAGGATTAAAAATAACATAAACATTAGTATTAAAACTAGCATACAAAATGTAAATACCTTATCTATAATCCACGAATGGTATAAAAATAACACATCCACAGTCACACAAATCACAAAAACATCAATACAATATGGATGTTTTTTATCATAATAAATCAACTTCAAATAAACTTAAAATCCTTCATAGGATGTTGACATAAATGAAATCAAAACTATTTGATGGAAATATATCTTTTTTTGAAATCATTTAAAAGTCAACCATTTATTAAGGAAGTAATTTAAAAGAGATTTTTGAATCAAAGTGTCTCATACCACATAGAAAAATTTAAAAAGAAATATCATTTCAAAACATTCATTTCCATATAAATAAATCCATAAAATCATTTGAAAACATGGACATTGATTAAAATTATTTAGAATGATAAATCTTTAAAACATTTAAAATTCTGATTTTGATAAAGAGTACCATTCGGAAAATCTTAAAATATTCATTTTGAAATCTTTTAAAAGTCACATAATTATAAAATAAAATATTTACTCTGAAAATATCCTTATAAGATTGTAAGGGAAGCTTTGAAAATTTTATAACGGCACAAAATAGCCACACCCGTCGTATAAGTTAAAAAAAGGCATTCTTACCTTTATTCTGTCGAAAAGGTTTAAAAGGACCTTGTTTGGAAGAAGAGGGAAATATTCCCTTATAAACATATTATAAAAATTCAAACAAGGGTATAAATGAATTTATCCCATATCATGTAAACTATTAAGAATGTTTTGAAATACACTTTCATGAAACATGGATGTTGATGATAAAGAGTTCCTAGTAGATAATTACGTATAAACAACCTCGGATAATGAAGAGATTGTGAAATAACCATTACCTTGTACTTTTCCTTAGATGGGGGTAGGTTAAACTCCTGTATAATGGTGAAATAATTGTTATTAAATTATAAAAGAATCATATACATTATTATGTTATCATATATTATCTTTTAACATTTCTTTGTTAATAATATCTTATTATTATCGTCGTTTCGGGTGTCAACTTACTCATTTTCTTCTATATGTTTTGTTACGTAAGCCATGTTTGTCATGGATAGGTTGTATATTATTCATATAAAGAATGATATCAAGTCCTTAAAAATTATTTCTAAATCATCAAATTATAATTATACTTTAATTGATACGATGGAGAATGAATCTCATTGCGTTCGTGGAGATGGTAGTCCGTACGTACGCACGAGTGACAATATCATTCTTTTGATATTAAAATAATATTTAATTGGATGGTATATCTTATATAAAGAATAATTATCATGTTATATTTATTATTTTCAGGAATTACACATCATTATTATACCCATCCAAATAATAATATATTGAATAACAATTACACCACGACGTGGAGACGGTAAGTCGTACGTACGCACGTATGGTGACATGTCATTCAAAGGATGGATAGAATACTGAATATGGTTGTACCATATTTATAATAATATTACAGTATATAGAAGATACTGTATTCATTATTTTATAATGGTAATAACAAAGAAAGAGGACGTTGAAGAAGAAATGAATTTGAAAAAGGGTGGTGAAAACATTACCTCCTCTTCGAGTTCTTCCTTTTGATTTGATCAAAAAGGCTCCTTAGGTTGGATTTTTGATCAAAATAATGCCTCTAGGTTGTAGTGAGAGAAGTCTAGAGAGTATTTAGGTAGGGTTTGGCCGAACCAAAAGGCTTTGAACGTGTGAATTAGTGAGAATGGGGAGTCCCCTTTTATAAGAGGTGTGAGGGGCACCTTTGGAAGAGCTAGAAATATTGTTTTATAATAAATTCATATTCAGTTTATAATGGCTCAAAAGTGGATTATTTAAAGGTTAATGTGGGTATGGGTCTAAAACAACTCACCCAAAAGAATTTAGACAGGTGTGGGTAATTATATTAACCTTATCATTTATTTTTAACTCTTAGTTAATTAGTTTGAAACTTAACATGTCACTTTGTATTTTTATATTATATGGTTTCTAAACATACTATATACCTCAAATATAACCCCAAGTGGTTAATTAATGATACACCTATCATGATATAAGTCTCTTGGCTGATACTTAGATTTTTAGGAAATTAATATCAATTAATAATATAATATTTGTTTTAAAAAACTCTTTTATGTCAATTTTGACACTATTCATTAATTGTTTTTTGTAAAAATCACAACAGAAGTATTACATCTAAAAAAGTTACTTAACTCATTCCTAACATGTAATATTAAACTATAAAATTATTTTAATTCATAAAAAGTCTCAAATTATATTTATTTGGGTATTTATAATATCAATTATGTTAATTTTTCACTATTATGGTAATTACTGCATCATCATTGTGTCATAAATAAATTAAATTATTTAATGTCTAAAAATTATAAATAAAATATCATTATGTAGGGAATCTTTTTATATTTCTAGATAATATTTATAATCGAATTTATATTATGTTTCACCGTATATTAAAATTGTTTTAGTAAATAAACATTTATTTTAACTCTTTTTAGTATTCTTTAAATTAAATAATAATAAATGTCCTAATCTAATCCAAGTGGACCTAAATGATAATATTTTATTCCTAATGTTTTTTTGGTCGAGATACATTTTTCCAATAGAATTAGGACATGTGTTAGGGTAATATTAATATCATTTTTACCCTTAATTACCCTATTTACTTTTAACTGTGGTAAATAAAAGTAAAAAGTTATTATTCAACAAAAATTATTTTCATCTCATTGAACCACATTGTACTCCTTGATATTAACCGTGTCTCTCGAATTTTCTAAATTCCACTCACAGAAGCGGTAAAATTATGTTTTATGAAAAATTCAGTTTTTTAACTACCACTTAGTGGTTTCACTATTCATCAAAAAATGAAAGTTTCCAGAAAAAATACCAGAAGGCAGGCCTAAGATATATTTGATATTATGAATTCAAAAATGATGTATATTTTACCAAATTCAAAACATATCAGTTACATTAATTAATTTAAAAATTAATTCTCGTCTTCAAAACAAATAGTGTGTTTTTAAGAGATAATAACTATCCAAAGATTGACACTTGTTTATGTCTTGTTTAATTGTGAAATTATGTACAATGACCAAAACTATCTTAAATGGTAAAAATATATTCTAAATATACTTTAAAACCACTCAAATTCATAATTTATGAATATAAATTATTTCGATTATAAAAGTTATTTTTAATTAAAATATAGTAATATTCACTATTCATCAAAATATAAATGTTATCCGAAAAGTTCCAAAATTTTACGTTAGGCTAAATTAGATACTCCGAATACAAAAATGAAGTCCATTTTGGGAGATAAAATTTCAAAAATTATGTATTACTATTCATAACTGCTAGTTTGATTGGTTGTGGTTTGTGTTAGAACTCGAAGTTGCATACAACACACGGTACTGTATTATTCAAAGGAAAGCATACCATGGAAGCTTGGGATGTTTCATTGTAATTTTTTGATTTCCACATTCTATAAAGTAAATTTATTTAGTCAAATTGAATATATATAAGTTTAAAATATTGGATTTAAAAAGGTTTCACTATTAAAAGTTGGTAAAAGTGCAATACTAAAAATGAATTTGTTCTTACAATATGTCTATAAAACTCATAATATGGATTCTAAAATTATAAGGAGTATATAATGTTTAAAATTTATTAATAATATTCATAAACACCTTTGAACGGATTGTTTGGTAAGTCATGGTGCGCGTGAACTCATTGTTGTGTGTAGTGCAAGTTATTGAATTATTTTGAAGAAATAACACACTATGAAATCTTGGGGTGTTACGTTCTCCTCTCCTTAAATAAATCGCGTCCTCGCAATTTGAAATTGTTATTCGAAAATAAAAGGTTGAATATAGAAAATATCTTTGTGGGAAAACCCACATCAGAAATTGGGTTAATAAAATTTAGTCTTAATAAGAGGAAAAGAGAAATGAAAGGGTCTCCACCAAATTATGATATCTATTCAGAGAACATTGGTGGCAATTAGAGACATATAATTGGTGAATAAACGTAAATATTTATAGTTAGTTATTGAGGTCATCAATCACAAACAAGTGTAAAATTGAGGGCCTTAAATTCATCAATCTATGATGATTTAAAATACCATCAGTTTAGCAAAACATATGGTATTAGGATAACACATTTTTTTTTGTTTTAATATCCCTTCACTAAAGTATAAGAATTAATTTCTTAATTGAATAAGAGAAGAAGAAAAATATATACTTGACAAGTATATTCTCATCCTTTAACTATGTTCTACCACAAACTCATTTTTCACTCTAAAAGATAATAGAACATAAAAATAATATTCTATTTCTCCTATTCGTATAGGGTTAAAAAATGAATTTATAATTAATCTAGAAGAACCATAAAAAACGACATTATTCAATCCAGGACATCACGTGGTTCAGTGGTAGGTGATACACCCTTGTCGCCCTTCGGTTGTGGGTTCAAGTCTCGCGGCCTTACCGTACGCGACAGGTTTCTGCCTAACCTCCGGGTTGTCCTTTTATGGAAATCCAAAATAATCCAAAATAGAACTATCCAAAATACTTCAGTCCAAAATTTATAATGAAGGTAAAGACAATGAAGATCATTTTTTCCGCGTAATAACATGCGATCACCTTAATCATGTATTCTTTTAAAACACTGCAACATCCTGAATTACCATAAACCTTATTGATTACATTCATAATCCCTTATTCCTTAAAGAAAAATAGATATACTCTTTCAATCCAAAAATGTTGTAAAACCCAACAATGTTGAAATATACTAATCATTAATCAGTTTCAAGGTATTCAAGAATATCCAATATAATTTTTCCAAATCAATCATGTATTATTCTAAACTCACTACCTCGTTATGAGAACCATATTATGGTTTATCTTTCTCTCAACCATATATTTTCCAATAATGTAACCTCCTATTGAGTCACTTTTCTTTGTTCCGCACAATCTCAAGTCCTTAATGAAATAGTACTGCAGTACAATCATTATATACTCCATAATTATTATAACAAGTATATTATAGGTACAACACTCAAATTACATAATCAACATAATAACACTAATCATTCCTCTTCATCTGTGGTAGTATCATAACATGATTATTATCCAATAGAATCATTTGCGGTAGAGTCTGATGACTGGGACATAGGTTCGCGTAGTGTCCAAACTCTTTGAAAATGAAGCATTGTAGATTTGAAACCATTTTCTTACCCTTGCAGTCACGTACATTGTGCCCTTTTCCTCCACACTTATAACAAACTCCCATTCCTTTCAGGCAAGTTCGATGGTGTTTCTTCCCACAGTTATCACATTTGGTAAAATTATTCTTTTCCATCTTCCCTTTATCTATCTTTATTTCTTCCATCCTTTTCTTCTCTTGCTTCCCTTCAAAGCCATATGACTCAATAAACTCTTTACTTATCTTATCAACACATGATATTATTTCTTCATATGATGATAATACATGGGAGACTATTTCTCTTATAAATTATGGCATAAGACCAAGAATGATATGATACTTCTTTCTATTTGGATCATGTGCATTATTAGATTTCTCATTCCTTCTACTGGGCGCCATTTCTAAACAATGGCACACACTAGATTAATTTATGAATAACAATACCTAATCCCAATATTGTAAAACACATAACATAAATTAAATAGTTTATGAATATAATCAATAATCATAAAAATGTCACCATTGAGGAAGTATATACTCATAAACTCTTCATAATGGTTTGTAAAGAAAATGAGAATTATCCTATGCATATCCCCCAGGACTGTCGTAACCAAGAGTGCAGCAAGGTCTGTTATCATGCACCAGTTCTCGTTCGAGTCAAGCTCAAAGCGGTGTTATCGTGTTTTACCCGTAGGTATATCTATGCCAGAGCCGCCTCTATCTGCTCGTATCCATACAGGGATGTTTTGCTCGGAAAACTCACAAAATCTCTACAATACCAAAATTCTAGGAAGTTATTCTATACAAATCCTCAAAGCTCATCTTAGGTCTACGTGTTCTAATCAGAGTTTATCTAAAACTAGCTTCCAAGGTTTGTACTATACTTCCTATGATACCAACTGTAACGCCCCAACCCTAGATTACCAGAGCCAATGCATTATTACATAACATTGGCATGATCACAAGAATGATCAAGTCTCAAAAGACCGATTAGTTTAGTATCCTTGGAAACACTAGGTATATTCATAAATATTACATTACATCAATAAGTGAAAAACTACAACAACATATTGTCTTCATATCCCCTTTTACTATCCCTGCAAGTGATTCATAAAATATTTGTTCACATCCTGGGAAAAATAAAACATAGAAAAAGGGGTGAGCTCAAATGCGTAGTAAGGATAACAATATAGCAGAAACTTTCACAAATAAGAAAAAACATTTATGGAAATTTATAACTGAAACAAAAGCCTTTTAAACTTGAACTTCAACATAGTATGGAAAAAATAAAATGAAATAATTCCATTTACTTATTCACGTGGATATTCTACTAATCGAATAATCACATGGAATATCAATAACCACTATCATAATGCTGGAATGCATTATTCTAGACTATCATAACAACATAGCCAAGGCCTCGTGCCAAGACTACAAAGAAATTTTGTCAAGGCCTTGTTCCAAGACACTAGTTTGTCTCATGAGACCTACCGATGCATCGAGGAGCTATAGCGGGATCCACCTGTAACATATTAAGTCCAATGCATTCCCATATAAAAAGGTTTAAACATAACATAATCATTCGTATTAAAACTAGCATACGAAATGTAAATACTTCATCCATAAACCATGAATGGTATAAAAATAACACATCCACAGTCAAACACATCACAAAAACTTCAAAACAATATGGAAGTTTTTTATCCTAATAAATCAACGTAAAATAAACTTAAAATCCATCATAGGATGTTGACATAGATAAAATCAAAACTATTTGAGGGAAATATCTCTTTTTTTGAAATCATTTAAAAGTCACACATATTTTAAGGAAGTAATTTAAAAGAGATTTTTAAATCAAAGTGTCCCATACCACTTCGAAACTTTTGAAAAGAAATATCATTTCAAAAAATTCATGTCCATATAAATAAATCCTTAAAAGCATTTGAAAACCTGGACATTAATTAAAAATATTTAGATAGATAAATCATTAAAACATTTAACATTATGATTTTGATAAAGAGTACCTTTCATAAAATCATAAAATATTCATTTTGAAATCATTTAAAAGTCACATAATTATAAAATAAAACATTTTCTCTGAAAATATCCTTATAAGCTCGTAAGGGAAGCTTCGAAAATTTTATAACGGCAGAAAATAGCCACACCCACCGTATAAGTTAAAAAAAGACATTCTTAACTTAATTCTATCGAAAATGTCAAAAAGGACCTTGTTTGGAAAACGACAGAAAGATTCCTTTATAAACATTTTATAAAATGTCAAAAAAGGGTATGAATGACTTTATCCCATATTTTTTAAAATAGTAAGAATTTTTTGAAATACACTTTCAAGAAACATGGATGGGGATGATAAAGAGGTCCCAGTAGATAATTACGTATAAACAACCTTGGATAACGAAGAGATTTGGAGATAACCCTTACCTTGTACTTTTCCTTGGTTAGGGGTAGGTTAACCTATTGTATAATGGTAAAATAATTGTTAATAAATTATAAAAGAATCATATAAATTATCATTTTATCATATATCATGTTTTAAAATTGCTTTGTAAATAATATCTTAGTATTATCGTTGTTTCGGGTGTTAACTAACTCGTTATCTTTTATATGTTTTGTTACGTAATACATTTTTCTCATGGATAGGTTGTATATTATTCATATCCAGAATGATATTAAGTCCTTAAACATTATTTTTAAATCATCAAAATGATAATTATACTTGAATTGATACGATGGAGAATGAATCTCATCGTGTTCGTGGAGACGGTAGTCCGTACGTACACACGAGCGACAATATCATTCTTATGATATTAAAATAATATTTAATTGGATGTTATATATTATATACAGAATCATTATCATGTTATATAAATTATTTAAATGAATTACACATCATTATTATACCCATCGAAATATTAATATATTGAATAACAATTACACCACGACGTGGAGACGGTAAGTCGTACGCACGCACGTATGGTGACATGTCATTCAAAGGATGGATAGAATACTGAAAATGGTTGTACCATATTTATAATAATATTACAGTATATATGATATATTGGATTCATTATTTTATAATGGGAATAACATTGAAAGAAGAATTTGAAGAAGAAATGAATTTGAAAAAGGGTGGTGAAAACATTACCTCTTCTTCAGGTTCTTCCTTTTGATTTGATCAAAAGGGCTCCTTAGGATGGATTTATGAACAAACAAAGGCCTCTAGGTTGTAGTGAGGGAAGTTTAGAGAGTATTTTGGCAGGGGTTGGCCTAACCAAAAGGCTTTGAATGTGTGAATTTTTGAAAAGGGGGAGTACCCTTTTATAAGAGGGGTGAGGGGAACCTTTGGAAAAGCTAGAAATATTATCTTATAATAAATTCATATTCAGTTTCAAATTTCTCAAAAGTGGATTATTTATATGTTAAGGTGGGGATGGGTCGAAAACCACTCAACCAATATAATTTAGACAGTTTTTTGTAATTATATAGACCTTATGTTTAAGTTTTAACTCTTACTTAATGTGTTTGACACTTACCATGTCACTTTGTATTTTTATATTATATAGCTAATTAACGTACTATATACCTCCAATAGACCCCCAAGTGGTCCATTAATGAAACAAATATCATGATATAATTCTCTTGGCCGAACCATAGATTGTTAGGAATTGAATATCAATTAATAATATAATATTTGTTTTAAAAACTCTTTTATGTCAATTTTGACACTATTTGGAAAATTGATTTTTGTGAAACTTATAACAGAATGATTACATAGAAAAACGTTAATTAAATCATTCCTAATATGTAATAGTAACCTATAAAATAGTTTAAGTCATAAGAAGTATCAAATTATATTTATTGGGGTATTTATAATATCAATTATTTTAATTTTTCACTATTATGGTAATTACTACATCATCATTGGGTCATAAATAAATTAAATTATTTAATTTCTAAAAATTATAAATAAAATATCATTATATAGGAAATCGTTTTATCTTTCTAATGAATATTTATAATAGAATTTATCTTATGTTTAACCCTATATTAGAAATGTTTTAGTAAATAAACATTGATTTTAACACTTTTTACTCTTCTTTGAATTAAATAATAATAAATGTCCTAATCTAATCAAAGTGGACCTAAATGATAATTTTTTATTCCAAAGGTTGTTTTTGGTCGAGATACACTTGTCCAATAGAATTAGTACATGTGTTAGGGTAATATTAATATTATTTTTACCCTTAATTACCCTATTTACTTTTAACCGTGGTAAATAAAAGTAAAAAGTTACTATTCACCAAAAAATTATTTCCGTCTCATTGAACAAAATTTTACTCCTTGGTATTAATCGTGTCTCTCAAATTATCAAAATTCCACTCATAGAAGCGGTAAAATTATGTTTTATGGAAAATTCAGTTTTTTAACTATCACTTAGTGGTTTCACTATTCATCAAAAAATGAAAGTTTCCAGAAAAATACCAAAAGGTATACCTAAGATATATTTGATATTATGAATTCAAAAATGATGTCTTTTTTTACCAAATTAAAAACATATCAGTTGCATTAAATAATTTAAAAATTAATTCCCGTCATCAAAACAAATAACATGTTTTTAAGAGATAATAACTATCAAAAGATTGACACTTGTTTATGTCCCGTTTAATTGTGAAATTATGTACAGTGACCAACATTGTATTAAATGGTAAAAATATACTCTAAATATACTTTAAAACCACTAAAATTCATAATTTATCAATATAAATTATTTCTATTAAAAAAGTTGTTTTTAATTAAAATTTAGTAATTTTCACTATTCATCAAAATATAGATGTTATCCAAAAAGTTCCAAAATTTTCACCATAGGCTAAATTCGATACTCCAAATACAAAAATGAAGTCTATTTTAAGAGATAAAATTTCTAAAATTAGGTATTACTGTTTATAACGGCTAGTTTGATTGGTTGTGGTGTGTGTTAGAACTCGAAGTTGCGTACAACACACACTACTGTATTATTCAAAGGAAAGCGTACCGTGGAAGCTTGGGATGTTTCATTGTAAATTTTTTATTTCATCTTTATAAAAAGTAATTTTATTTAGTCAAATTGAATATATAAAAGTTTAAAATATTTGATTTAAAAAGGTTTCACTATTAAAAGTTCGTAAAAGTGAAATACTGAAAATGAATTTGTTCTTACATTATGTCTAATAAACTCATAATATGGATTCTAAAATTATAAGGATTATATAAATTTTAAAATTTATTTAATACTATTCATAACCTCTTTTGAACGACTTGTTTGGTATGTCATGTTGTGCTTGAACTCGGTGTTGCGTGTAGTGTTAGTTATTGAATTATTTTGAAGAAATAACACAATATGAAATCTTGGGGTGTTACATATAGTTATTATTAGAAGAAATATATTCTCTAATAAACATATTTTTATAAAAACAATTATGTGTGGGAATTATCATTTGTATCCCATAATTTATCACAGACATGTTTAGAATCAAACTGAATGATATTGACCCCCACAATTTATAAATAATCCTTTTGAACTAATAGGTATTTGCGTGACACGTTTATCTTCTAATACAATACCTATACATAATGTATTTTTTCATTTTTTATATAATGTTTTTTGGGGAAATCAACAAAATACACCTCAACATATGAATCATCAATACTTTGCTATAGTTCTTTATCCTTTCTCAGTATCATTTCATTTTAAAAAATAAATAAACCTCAATCTAAATTATATGAAAACTATGTTAGAATCTTCTCAAATATTCATCCAAATTGATATAGAATAATGTACCCCATCAGATTCAACATATATATTGTACATCTTACCTTTATCATTAACAACGTCAATATTTCTATCACATATTTCAATAGTCTTCCCCATTTATATAACCAATTAAACACAAGATTATGTGGGTAATGTGGGATCTATAATAGTAATTAATACTATTTATATGTATTTAGATAATGTCATTTAATTCTTCCAATGAAATAATAAACATACTTCATAAAAATTTCTACTAAACTAAAAATGAATGATCTTATAATCTCTAAAAAATCATGAATATAATATTAATTTTTCCATAATGAGCATTTTACATATGAAACCTCAATCATAGAATCATTATAAGAAACTTCTTCATCAAATAAATTTTATTTCAAATATCTCTATCATCTTCTATAAATTTACGATATTAATTATTAACATCATATTCACCCTTTTTCTAATAATCTATCATACTATATCTTCTATTAAATGTTAAAATATACTATGAAATAGATTGTAATAATTAAATGTTCTATGTACAATACTCTATAATTTTATAAAAAATTATCTTAAAAAATTTCAATATCTCACCATATCTTTTAATCATCTTATTTTCATTTCATCTTCTCTTTTCCATCTCGAATTTCACATATATTCTATATAATTTATCTTCTAATTAAATCATATAATCATATTTTTTTACTATAATATTTTCATAGTATTTCTGGCATATGAGTATAAAATTTGATATTATCTTATTCCTTTGTATTACTGATTGTTGGATCAGTTAGTGATAGTTATAACACATTGTCTATTTCATCACGAACATTGATCTACATAACTTACTAATTTTGGTGATGTGAAAATTGGCCTCCCTCATATTTCTCATTTTTTATTTATCTTTTAGATTTTTATTTTTTCAAAACTATTTATTGGAATATATACCATCCTTTTCAGCCGTGTCCTCTAACTTTTCTAATCCGTGATCATTTTGGTAAAATTTGTAATTCATGATTCTCAAGAACTTGTTGAATATATTTTACTACCAAAAGTGTTACAAATCTAATGCTGTTTTATTATATATTATTTGAAAGAAAAAATAATCTATTATTATTCTTGAACCACATGATTAGGTAAATATTATTTGTTATCAAATCATTGCTATAGTTTGATAAAAAGCACTACATTCACAAGTATTCATCCAAAAATATGACTTATGAATATTTAGACTCATCAAATTTTATGACACTAAAAAATTGTTGATATTTTTTCATTTTATGTGTATTTAAAATAAAATATATTCCACAAAATTATCATTACAAACTCAAGGTGTAACCATTAATCCATTTTAAATTCATTATATTCTCTATCATCTTTCTATATATCATCCAAACACCATATATCATATTTTATTCAATTATTAATGATTATTCAACTCAATGACTTCTAAAGTAGATTGGATTAAATGAAAGTTTCAACCAATGGTCATAAACACTATATAGTTACTCTGATTTTAGCATCCATTCAAATATGTCTTCCTTTATTAATCATCTTCTAGAGGATCCATCAGCATTTCTTCTATTGTTAAAATAGAAAAAAAAATAAAAAACACCTAGTATATTACTATGTTATCAACTACTCATGTAATATAAAATGTCTCATCATTATTATGTAATGGTCATGAAATATATACTATATATTAGTATGAAAATCATCCAATATTGAGGGTTTTTCTTGATAAATTAACCGAACATTAATTCATTACCTTTTTTGAAAATGTTCCTCTTATTATATAGAAATATTATACAGTTTTCATTATAATGTAAAACATTTTATCTTAGTTGTTTCATTGTCTTATGGTTTCACTTTTCTGTGTATTAACTTCTTGTTTTTTATCTTCTAAAATATACATAGAAAGATTAAACATATTTAATCTCCATTTATTTATTCATTAATTCTACCAAATTCAATTAATAAAAAATAACATTCAACAACTTAACATCATTGCCACTTCAAAAAAAGCTTATATCCTTTTAATTTCCATATACACATAAAATTGTATGATCTATTTTCAAATTTTTTGATAAGAAATTCATATTTTCACATTCTGAGGTACCACTTCATCATTTATCGCCTTCTCCCTTATCTTATATTAAACAAAATTTTTCTGTTGAATTACTCATGGGACTGATGAAATCCATTTTATTTAGCTAATGATCCAACTGTAAAAAAAAACTATGTCTTCCCATGACATGCTCGATATAGAATATATTAGTTTCTAAAATTGTCAAATACATGTCCAGTAATGATTCAAAATGTCATAAAAAATCAAATATAATCACTAAGCGATTATTGAAAATATATTTCATTTTAATAACCAAAATATTTATCAAAAAAATAAATTAAGTCACTAAATTCTAAATGTTGGTTACTCTATCCTGTTCGAAAAATAATTCATATATCATCAAATAATAATATACCCCAACATAATTTTTTAATTTATTTTAATAAAAAATATAAGAATTTATTAATGTACTATAAGAATGATGGAATATTAAATTTATTTAATATTAATATTGATAAAAGCTTTCATCCCACAATAATAGATTCTGATTATCAGGGAATTAATCTATAGGTATCACATGCCTGATCACTCCATCATCAGGAAATTAAATTGTCAAGCCCATATTTGTTTGAAATATCTTGGGTTTGGATCAACCACTCAAACATATAATGTCTCTAGAATCACTATTTTCATCTTTAATACACATAAAAAAAATTACCAATATGTAACATCTTCATCATTGTCATTATTAGTTTAACTATTCCATGAAGTTCTGATGCTTCTAAACAAAGTAGAGTTTCATTGTGAATTATATCATTGATAATGTTTTCATCATTTCATAGTAGTCATGAAATTATGTATCCCCATAAATTCGATCCGCTTTAATTCATTTATCAATAAAAATTATTGTAAGTTATGAGGAAATATAGCATATTTTATATTTTCACAATAATATAGAAAAAATAGTGATAATATTTTTTTATATAGAAAATACATTCAATTATGTATCAATTTTTATTTTCATTTTTGTATCATTGATCAACCATGAAATAATATTATGGACTAGTATAAACCTATTAATATTATCATTAGTTTTCGGTCTCTATTCATATTTTCTTCTGAAGTACTATAAGAAGGAACCCGAAATCATATTTTTTTTAATTTTCACTTATCATCGTCCCTATATCCAAACTATCTATCCAAATCATAATTTCATATTTTATAATTTTTTTCAAATTCATTAATTGATAAGGAGTACTTTTTTTCAAAACATTAATTTATATTTTCCACAATAAAACCATTTCTAGTTAGTCGATCTATATACAATTCAAGAGAATTGATGACCATGTTACATCATCCACAAAACTTATTAAAAAATAGTATGGTAATATTAAATGGTACAATCTTGTTAGATTTGAAATTTCATTGCAAAAATAAAATGTCACACTCATCCCATTAAATTTTTTTATATGTAAGTCTTATTCAATTTAATAAATATTCTATTAGTTTTAATGTTTATTGAATGTATAAAATATTCCATTTTTATTCATTTTCTCCCAAGATATAATAATATTCTCTTTGAAAAATATTTATTTATTAAATTATTATTGGTTGGGTTTTTTTGTTACAACCATTTATATATATCAAAAGTATATTTATAGTCTATCATCCTTTTGTTTTGCATTAGCTCTTATAGCCACCTTCTATTGGTTGTAATATAATTTTTCATGGTAGTGGTAATCTGACACTCATCATCACCATGAAAACATTCATTACACCAATCATATAAATTATAAATATATTAAAATTTACTTAAAGAAAACTAATTTTCCATTATTTATGGACATTTGATGTCCTCTGTTGAAAAATTCAGAAATTTCATTATTATTCCCATTAATAATTTTCTCATTTTTATTATAGTATTATATTTTAATAAAAAAAATACTAAAAACAAGTCTAAATATTATACAAAACATATACATTAAAATAATATAATTATTTCCCATTTTGTTATAGTCTATATGTTTATTGCATCACTATATTCTTGAATATCATCTTATTCTATTGATACACGTTGTGGAGATCCATTAATTATTATTTTTGTTTCTTCCCCTTTATAATTATATAGGTATTTACAAATATTTTTATTACTCAAAATTTCATTATGATTTAATTGAATAATACATTATTATATAAATTGTAATGAGTGAAAATTATTTAAAGGAATACAATCATTCCTTGTTATTTTTTCCTATCTATAATTTATCTTCTGATTGTTTTATAACTATTATATCACCATAATAATTCTATCCCAATGTAAAAAATTCAATATAAATTCTGATAGCATCTTTATTCTCAACATCTTGTGAATAATCATCTTTAGTAACTTTCATGATTTTTAATTTTACTTTTCAATAAAGGAAATTTAAATCAATCTTTTTAGTTAGGTCTTTATAAGATTTAAACTTGAATTTACATTCAACTTTTTATTCCAATAGATTTATTCAAAAAAATTCAATTCTACTAGAAGAGAAATTTCAATCCAATTTATTCTCTTGGAGTAATATTCTAACATGGTAGTTGTTATCATTGATAATATATTTCAATGAATGAATTGGTTGATCAAAAATATTTTTTCACACTAATTTGGTATACACACGTTTTTAATTATTCCTAAAATATGGGAATATGTTCCCTTTAAAGTAATATGGTTGTTTCAACATCATTTTTTAGTTTTTTGAATAATCACACGTAAGTTTCATTTTTTCTAATGTCATCCCCCATTTTATCAGCTTCCAATTATTTCTATTCATTTTCATTTTGTTTTCTATTGATAAATCTGATTATATATACAAAACAATGAATATGTAAATTCATCATGTTACCATTAATATATTATTTTAAATTATAAATGGACTAAATGGGTTCATATTACTAATAGTTTCAACTTATTCCTTTTTTAGTTTCAATTTTAATATATTTATCTCATCCTCTTCAGAATTTTTTAACTTCTTGTAAATGTTGATCCAAATTCATCAAAAAATGAGAAGATAAATTCCATTTATTTGGATCTTCTTTATTATAATGGTTCTTCAATTATATTTTCCATACATAGACTTAACAAATGTAAGATTTAATATTCTTTAATTTTAACTCATTCAAATGTTTATTTACTTGTATAAGAGATACCTCTAGAAATTCGATAAATATATGCAATATGTAAATTAGTGAATAGAACTAGGGAAATTTTTTTGATTCAATCAGATGGATACTATGTTAAGATTATATTATATAATAGTAATCGACCATATACTAATGTAATATAGAAAATGAATGTAACGTAATCATATTTTTTATTTTAATATGATTATCTGTATTGGGGGAAACTTATTCATTGATATGTATCATTATTATATATATTCATATATTCTCCCAATATAATCATATCATCAATACTTGTGGTGTGTGGAATTTTTTTCATGTTACACATAGTGCATCCCACACATTTTCTACATCCCACTGTAAGACATTATATCCCATAAGTTAATAATAACATATTCTTTCAAATAGGTCTTAACAAACAATTAAATATTTTAGTACAATAATCCTATATATCATCTTGATTCATTAATTTTTAGATATCTTGGTTTTATTTTATTCAATGTATACAAACAAATAATTTATGTAAATGAACATAAAAAATATCATGATATTATAGTTTCATAAATTTGATATCTCTCATGATGAATGTTTGGAACTATTTTTCTAGTCTCTCAAACCTTCCACACAGTAGATATTTTAAAAAGTAAAACAAAAACAACTATGTTTCTTATGTGATTCCCAATGATATCGTCAATAAAGTATATATTTCACTATGTCAAGTAATTATATTTGAAAATATAAATAAATAATATAATCCCAGCAATGTTTTGTTACATGGAATCTAAATATGGTAATCCCACTATCTATGAATCATTAGGGGACTGTCCAGAATCAATTTGATGAACTCTTATATAGACTATATAAATTTCATTATAAAACTCAGAAGTTAAGATCTTTATCTATTATAAATGTATCATCAGTAATCTTATTTGTTCATTCTTAAATTATTAATCATTGGATATCTAGATCAATATTATCAAATTGAATTGTAATATTAAATTTATTTGAAATTTATATATTATTTTCAAGTTCTATAAAATTATACTTATTAATGTATATGTTTTTAATTTTATCAATATGTATGAAACCCTTATATCATTTTATAAAATATTACATATATTTTATGTATATGGTGTTTTGTATCATAATTTCCATGATGTATTCATATATATTGTCATAGTTCATCAGCAATTCAGTACAACCTAAAATCAATTTATATTTTGGTCATCTGTATTTTGAGAATATATGATTAAACCTATCATTAAATGAATATATCATCAAACCAACTCATCTCATGATCTTCTATGAATACATGTTGATCAAATTATTATCATGGTACTGTAATATAGTATATTGTTTTATTCCTATTTCATACAAGAAATTGGATTTATAATTAATTCATTATAAACATTTTCCTTCTCATTGGAAAATATCATATTCATAACTGACTAATTCTAGTTATATTACCTTTTGAATTACTTTTCATTCCCATATATACCATTATCCTATACACATATATTATGTTCATGATTCATTAAAGGCAATAATATTTTTTGTTTTATTGTATCATATATCATTCATAATCCATGATGCTTCCAAGAGAATCCAAACATTCTGGTTCTCAAGACTCTATTGATTCTCATATAATATCAACGATGATTATCAAATCACTATGATATAATTTACATTTAATGAAAAATATTAAAATTTTTATTCTATGTATCAACCACTTGGGATGTTCATTCATCACACTCTTGATTTATAATTTATTTTCCAATAACATCATAACTCATAATTTGTAGTACATCATCAGGTAATGTAATATCCCGAGATTTTATGAGAAGTATTATTTTTAATTTATTTAATGTCTTGTGTTGTATGATACACCAAGATTATCTTGCGCTATACGCAACACCGTATTAGCTTGCAATATACGCAACACAATTCATGGATCGTGTTATACACAATTTCATGTTCATTTGATAGAAGTTATTCTACGAAACATTGACTATATATATATAAATATATATTCAATGTATAAATGAAATATGGTTGGATTTTGTTATACGATAGAACGAAGGATTCTTGCACAACACACAAGCCTGACTTGGCTTGCATTACACTCAATCGCGACCTACCTCGATAGCGTGTGTAGTACGGAATACCGGGTTTCACTAAACAATGATATATGGTTATTATATTATTATGAACTAGCCGTTATGAATAGTATTAACTAAATTTTCAATGTTATAACATTATTAATTAATCTTACACATTTTCTAGAACATGGTATGTGAACAAAATAAATTTTTCGGGTAAAATAAATATTTTTCAAAAAAAATGTTGTTTTTCCGCCTTTTGGTGGTGCACCCACATTAAATATTGTTTTTGACATGTTAATAAGTTAAATTTGACAAAATATAATTCTTCTTTGGAATCAGGATATAAAAATTTACTTTGGATAAAATTTTCATATTATTTTGACAACTTTCATATTTTAATAAATAGTAAAAACACGCTATTTTTTAATTAAAAACAACTTTTTCCATCATAATAATTTCTAAGGTTAAATTATAATGTTTAATGGTTTTAAATTATATATAGAATATATTTTTACTATTTAATATAATGTATGTCATTACCATTTATTTTACATTGAATTCGTAGGTTAAATCAAATCAATCTTTTGCAATTTTTTAAACAAAAACCCGTTTTCATTCGACAACGGGATTAATTTTAATTTTATTTCTGAAACTTCATTGTATTGAATTTGAAAAAATTGATTCCATATTTGGATTCACTGGGTTAAAATTATGTTAATAGGTTACTTTTATTTTTTTGATATTATGAATAGTAACTTCGGAAATTTTTTATTTACTACAGTAAAAGGTAAATCGGGTAATTAAAGGTAAAAATAAGATTATAAAATTACCCTAAAACATGGAAAAATCTAATTGGATGACTAAAAGTTGACCCATATCACCTAAGGGTCGGATTAGATTCATTTAATGGACTTTTTTCCATGAAAATAATTTAATTATTATTAAAACCAAAGAAAGTGACAACATGTCTCATTCTTAAATCTTATAAGTATAATACTTTTTATTTAGTGATAAAAATCATAAAACTTAGGATATATATAGTCTCAAGAAATCTAATAAAATCATATACATCATATGAATTTAGTTATAAATTTTAGGGATTAAATATTTATCATTAAAGGTGACATAATAGTGATGATGGAATTATTTTATTAAGAGAAATATCAAATAAATGGTTTTAAAAATATTAAAATAAATATTATATGAAATATTTAATGTTCTACACAACTTTTCTAGATAAATTTGACATGTTATGAATCTATTAAATCTTTTAGTTCGAACATATCTTCTGTATATTGTTTATTCAAATTCAAATAAATGAATAATGTCAAAATTGAAAGTTTTGTTATTTTATAAAAATAACATATTATAAAATTGATTAAAAATAAAAAAAATATTTAAAAATTTTAAATTAAAATTTATTTGGTAAAAAATTTCATAAAGTGTC
The DNA here is from genome assembly GCA_963277665.1 of Viscum album. NCBI lineage: Eukaryota > Viridiplantae > Streptophyta > Magnoliopsida > Santalales > Viscaceae > Viscum > Viscum album. The sequence goes on from OY728151.1 coordinate 1,895,500,362, forward strand.
AAATTATGGAAAATTTACAACACATATGTCAATATTTATAATAATTTAAAATTTAGATTATTATTACCACAAATAAAATTAAATTGATAAATAAAGATAAATAAAAATGATAAGGATTAAAATAATATCAAAACATGTATAATTTTTATTGTATGATGATATTACAACCCTATATCATATAATATTATAATTGAGTCATTTTTGGAGGTTTTTATGTGGGTTTTGAATTTATATTAAACTAATATTTTTTAGGATTCCATAGGTGCCCCTCTCCTCCCTTATAAAAGGGCACCGCCTACCTCTCCTCCTTACACCATTTTTAACCTTGAAGCTCATAAAAACTCTCCCCATTTAACTTCCCCACTTCCCTAGAAACCTTATAGAGGTACTGGTATTCTCAGAAGACCAACCCTAGTGCCCTAAGAAGAAGTTTAAAGGAGGTGCATCGAAGAAGTGGTAATCTCTCCTACCGATTATTTCAAGCTTATTTATTCTTCTACTCCCTCTTCTTTAGTTGTTTCATTATGAAGTAATAAAATCAGAATCCCTAATATACTGATATGTTATTATAAATATGAAACAACCCTATTTCACCTTCCATCCATCCTATGGAAAACAAAATCACCGCGCGTGCGTACATATGAAATACCGTCTCCACGCCGTGGTGTAATCTATTTTTCCAACACCACCTTACTTGGATGGGTATATTGGTGTAAATAATAACTATACATAGTTATTATAACATCATAATGATTCTGATATATTTTATCATCCACTCCATTTCAATTCAATAATTATGGGAACGATATCATCGCTCGTGCGTACGTACGGACTACCGTCTCCACGACGCGATGAGATTCATTCTCAATGATTTACCATTCATGAATGATTATAAAGTATATATAATAAGTAATCATGAAATATATGACTTAATAATGATACTGTATTTATGTATATATATATGTATGTCATCAAATTAATTCCATTCAATTCAATGAGGAAACGAAAAAAACATTCATGCATAAGTACGACCTACCTCTCCATGAACGGTGTATTTCATTCCTTTTATCGATCTATAATATATATGTATATGATGAATATATATTATATATAAATCATGTTTTACATTCTAGAATTATGTAAATCAGTATATAAGGAATAATATCAAGAACGACAAGTCGAAACACATATGAGAAATCAAATGATTTTACCCAAAACGCTGCTTTGAAATGGAATTTACAAAAGAATGGGTAATAAAAAGTCATAAGTGAAAAATATATGATATCATAAAAATGCATATGATTATGTAATAAGTCAATGAAATTATATAAATCATTATACAGGAGGTTCAGATCCATTCAAAGCATATCGTACCTAAGGTAAGGGATAACTATTCCAATCTCGTTCTTATCTGAGATTGTTTATTCATAAGTATTTACTGGGGTTATATTTATCATCCATGTACTTGTTTTATAAAGATGTTTTCATGTATTTTTAATGTCCTTTTTACCCATTTTTTACTTTTACTACATGGTATGTATGGAATCTTTCTTTTAAGAAGTACTTTTTGAATTTTCCGACAAAAGTACGAGAAGAATGTTTTTTTAACTTATACGGAAAGAACTGATTTTTACGGTTTTATAAAGACATATATTCATGAAGCTTCCTCCAAAATATTTCATGACTATTTTCAATAAAATCCGTTTCTTTTAAAATTTCATGAAATTTTTTGAAAAGATAATGATTTTGAAGAAGACATGATATTTTCCTCAAGAATTCATTTCAAATGTTTTATAAAAACTATTTTCAATCAAGGATGAAATAATTTCATAAGTGTATGTTTCAAGTTTAATGTCTCTATGATTTACATGGATTCACTTTTCTTATTATTAAATGATATGCATTTCTTTTATATGGATTATGTGATGATGGGATGATGTTTATGAAACCCATTTTATTTGTTCGGTTATTATGAATGATGTATGTTTATTTTGTGACACAAGTAAGAATGATTTCATTATGAGATGGGTGGGACCTATATATCCCTCCACTTCATTGGGTAAAGATTTATATCTAATGAGATAGACATGACAGGAACACCAAGTTAAACCGGTTCAGTAATACAGGACTAGAACGAGGAGTGATCTCGATTCAGAAAGGGTCTTTGTCCACTAAGATGGTCTTGGAAACTATGCCTTGGCTACTATGGAAATCATAACATGTGCTTAATGGTTCCCACAATTACATGTTTTAATCCCATTCTATTCTATCATGATTAATGTTTCTTTATGATATTTTTCTTATGTACATCCAAGATTTATGGCTTTGATCAAGATTTTGATGTTTAGATTTTATGTTCAAGATTTTGCATTCAAATGATTATGGACTGTTTTTTGTTCCCTATGCTTACCCTTACTGATCATTTGAGCTCACCCTTTATATGTTTTATTTTCCCCAGGATTCAAAGAAAGGTTTTAGGTAAGAAAACAAAAAGAGGAATATCTTTATGGGAGATGTTGAAGATCTTTCACCACGATTAGATGATTATTTTCCGAGTTTCCAAAGACACTAAACTATTACAATCCTTGTGTGTCTATTTTCGTTATGTATTAAGTATTCCACAAACGTAATGTAATTTCCTTGTACGTCAGGCTTTGGGTCTCTACATTTGGTATTAGAGGAATGGTTTAGTTAACCATTGGAAACTAGGATTCAAAAACTTTAGTGAGATCCATAGAAATATTTCTAAGGTATGTCTAGGGAAGTCCCAAAGGTTAAGTATACATATAGGTTATAGTCGTAGAATTGAGCTAACGATCATAGAATTAAACCTATGATGTTAGATATTGAAGTTACTCCACCTTTATTATGTTGTTTTCATTAGCATGGTATTTTCCTCTCACGCTATTATTTTTGGGTTTTAGATGATGGTTGGAACCCGAAGGAACCGTGATGATAAATCTAATGGGAAATGCAATGATTGTCCATCTGACCAAACCAATGTCACGAGAGATGGAGTGAAGAATCTTATTTCTATACTTACACAAGCTATGAATCATTCTGGACTTCAGAATGAGCAGAGAAAGGAGAAACATTCTGTTGAATCCTTCCTGAGGCAGCGTCCACCTTCATTCAACGAGTCTTCTGTTCCCTTAGTGGCTGAACAATGGAACAGTACTACTGAAAAGATATTTTTAGTATTACAATGTTCTGATCATGATAAAGACATCTTAGCATTATATCGTTTGGAAGGTGATGCTGATCAATGTTGGAAACTTATCAAGAATACGAGGCAAAGAGATGAAATTGAGTCCATGGAATGTGACAAGTTCAAGAACGTGTTTTTCAGTATGTACTTCCCTCGTATTCTTCAAACAAAGATGGAAAATGAGTTTCTTGAGCTTAAGTAGAATTATGATGAATCTGTTGGTATATACGAAGTGAATTTTACAAGACATGAAAGGTATGCATCTGGATTTATCATCCAACCTGAAAGTAATGTTGATCAATTTTTTAGTGGCTTAAAACCAAGTCTTATAAGGGCATTAGCTATAAGAGACATCAGTAGCTATAAAGAAATTGTGTGTTGTGCTATCAAGGTAGAACTGGAAGTTGGTGTAACATATCCATCTCATGGTTTTGACAAGAAACGAAAGATGGAGTTCAAGGAGAAATCTCAGAACAATGGTGAAAAGAAGATGAATGGTTCTTTATGCTCAAAGTGTGGAAAGAACCATTGTGGAGATTGCCTAAAATGTACTAGAAAATGTTTTAATTGTGTAAAAGAAGGTCATCGAGCAGTTAATTGTACAATTAATGGGGAAAAGGTTGCTAATGATGTGAATAGATAAAGGACTATAGAGAACTCTCCACTAACACTTCAATGCTTCAAGTGCAAGGAAATGAGGCATAATGCTAATAAATGCCACAATCCACGGGTTAATGATGATCAACATGAGCAACCTATTAAGGCAAAAGATAACGGTAAGTCTCATGCGATCACTATTTGTGATGTTGAGTAAAAAATAATGTTGTGTAATTATTAAGTGTTTATGTAATGGGATTTCAAAATAGTATCATGGAATCTCACTTATTGTATTGTGGAATTTTGGAATATCTATTTATTGGTTTTCAATAAATATATGGTACTGGTAACAATGAAAAAGTGATTGAAATATTTTTGGAAAGTAGATGAAATGTGCATAATGAAGGGATAAAGAGAAAATAATATGATAGTAATCATGAGCTCATGACTGATAGAAGGACTAAGCGATATTATGGTTTGAGTATATAGAATTTTTGGGATTTTGGTATGTGGAAAGTGTTAAAATTTAACAACATTCATGTTTTCACTAAGGTTAAATGGGTATTCATTCTTCAAGAGAATACATGATTAAGGTATTCACATGTTTGTAGTTTTACCAACAAGATATATCTTATGATATATGGGGGATAAATGATGGCATTCACGTGATTGTTAGGTGAAATTTCCTGTAATCATTATCTTTATACTATGAGCTTGGACCGAAGTATTTTAGATAAGCCTAAAGATTGGAATGTTTTATAGTGGACATAAGTTAGTATTGTTTAAGAATAGAATTTTTTTTGATATTATTGATGGGATGTTATAGTAATGTAGTTTTAGAAAAAGGACAACCTACAGGATGGGCGACATCCCATCACGTTGGACAAGGGTATGGGATTTGAACCCACAACTGAAGTGTGACTGGCCTTTATCTCCTACCACAGGCATACAGGAAGTCCCTAGTTAGTATAAAATAGTTTTATTTTATTAAGCGGTATGATATATGAATTATAAGTTCATTTTTGGAATCGTATATGTTTAACCTCACCATAGATGGACTTATGAATATTTGATTACTTTATCTAACCTTTTGTTTGAAACAGATGGAATAAACCATCATTCTATCACATGATCTGTTAACACTTCACGAATAAAAAATTCAACGTCATTTTTTTTAGAGATGAAGTAGAAAATTTTCAATTCACAAACAATAGTGAGATTGTACCAAAATCATGTAAGTATTTATTTTAATTCATCAACATTAGGGAAATGATCTTGAAAACCAAAAATGTTGTCCTAGTGCCCTTATATCTGATGAATCATATTGTACCTTAGATCATCAGAATTCTATGGCTATGTGATTGTTGGCTTTTTCATATCCATGTTCTCTACCACTCTCCATCAGCCAATGATGGTTACATTTCACTTCCATATCCATATTTTCACCTATGTTCTCCTATGTGGAAACCCAGTGAATAGTTAATTTGGGAAACTGTTACGTTCCATACTTTAGTTTTTAAACTCATGTTTTGGTATTCCATTTTTATAATGTGGGTTTCCATTAAAAAAACTTTCACGTAGAAAACCATTTATAATCCCGATGAATTTTGAGGGTGAAATTCATTTTAAGAGGGGTAGAATGTAACAACCCGATATTTTATGAGAATTATTATTTTTAATTTATTTAATTTCTTGTGTTGTATGCTACACCAATATTATCTTGCGCTATACGCATCACCGTAATAGCTTGCAGTATACGCAACACAATTCTTTGATCGTGTTATACACAATTTCAAGTTCATTTGATAGAAGTTATTCTACGCAACATTGAGTGTATATATATATTTTCAATGTATAAATGAAATATTGTTGGATTATTTTATACGAAATGATGACATATTCTTTCACAACACGCAACCCTGACTTTTCTTGCAATACACGCAATCGCGACCTACCTCGATAGCATGTGTAGTACGCAATACCGCGTTTCACTAAACAATGATATATGGTTATAATATTATTATGAACTAGCCGTTATGAATAGTGTTTACTAAATTTTCAATGTTATAACATTATTTTTTTATCTTACACATTTTATAGAACACGGTATGTGAACAAAATAAATTTTTCGGGTAAAATAAATATTTTTCAAAAAAAATGTAGTTTTGTCGCCTTTTGATGGATCACCCACATTAAATCAAGTTTTTGACATTTTTATAAGTTAATTTTGACAAAATAAAATTTTTCTTTGGAATCAGGATATAAAAATTTACTTTGGATAAATTTCTCATATTATTCTGATAACTTTCATATTTTAATGAATAGTAAAAACACGATATATTTTAATTAAAAACAAACTTTTCATCGTAATAATTTATATGGATAAATTATAATATTGAATGGTTTTAAAGTATAAATAAAATATATTTTTACCATTTAATATAATGTATGTCATTAGTATTTATTTTACATTGAATTCGTAGCTTAAATCAATTCAATCTTTTGCAATGTTTTAAACAGAAACTCGTTTTCATTCGACAACGAGATTAATTTTAATTTAATTTCCACAACTTCTGTGTATTGAATTTGAAAAATGGATTCCATATTTTGATTCAATGGGTACAAATTATGTTAATAGGTTACTTTTATTTTTTTTTGATATTATGAATAGTAACTTCGGTAATTTTTTATTTACTACAGTTAAAGGTAAATCGGGTAATTAAGGGTAAAAATCAGATTATAAAATTACCATAAAACTTTGAAGAATCCTATTGGATGACTAAAAGTAGACCCATATCACATAAGGGTTGGATTATATTCATTTAATGGACTTTTGACCTTGAACATAATTTAATTATTATTAAAACCAAAGAAAGTGACAACATGTCACATTCTTAAATCTTATAAGTATAATAATTTTAATTTAGTGATAAACTTAAAAACACTTAGGATATAAATAGTCTCAAGAAATCTAATAAAATAAATACATCATATAAATTTATTTATAATTTTTAGGGATTAAATAATTATCATTAATTGTGACATAATAGTGATGTTGAAATTATTTTATTAAGAGAAATATCAAATAAATTGTTTTAAAAATATTAAAATAAATTTTATATGAACTATTTAATGGGCTCAACTACTTTTCTAGATACATATTACATGTTATGAATATATTAACGCTTTTAGTTAGAACATATCTTCTGTATATTGTTTATTTAAATTCAAATAAATGAATAATGTCAAAATTGACACTATTGTTATTTTATAAAAATAACATATTATATATTTGTTTAAAAATCACAAAAATATTTAAAAATTATAAATTAAAATTTATATTGTCTAAAATGTCATAAAGTGTCAAATTATGGAAAATTCACAACACATATGTAATTATTTATAATAATTTAAAATTTAGAATATTATTACCACAAATAAAATTAAATTGATAAATCAGGATAAATCAAAATGATAAGGATTAAAATAAGATCAAAACATGTCTAAATTTTATGTGTTGATGAGATTACAACCCTATCTCATCTAATATTATAATTGAGTCATTTTATGAGGTTTTTATGTGGGGTTTGAATTTATATTAAACTAATATTTTTGAGGATTCCAATGGTGCCCCTCTCCTCCCTTATAAAAGTCACCTCCTACCTATCCTACTTAAACAATTTTCAGCCTTGAAGCTCGGCCAAACTCTACCTATTTAACTTTAACACTTCCCTAGAAACCTTATAGAGGTACTGGGCTTCTCATAAAACCAGCCCTAGTTCCCTAAGAAAAAGTTTAAAGGAGGTGCGTAGAAGAAGAGTTAATCTCTTCTACCGATTATTTCAAGCTTATTTTTCTTCTACTCCCTCTTCTTTAGTTGTTTCATTGTGAAGTAATAACATCTGTATACCTCATATAATGATATGTTATTATAAATATGAAACAACACTATTTCACCTTCTATCCATCCTACGGAAAACACAATCACCGCGTGTGCGTATGTACGGAATACCGTCTCCACGCCGTGGTGTAATATGTTTTTCCAACACCACCTTACATGGATGGGTATAATGGTGCAAAGAATAACTATACATAGTTATTATAACATCATACTAATTCTTATATATTGTATCATCCACTCCACTCCAATTCAATAATTATGGGAACGATATCATCGCTCATGCGTACGTACGGACTACCGTCTCCACGACGCGATGAGATTCATTCTCAATGATTAACCATTCATGAATGATTATAAAGTATATATAATAAGTAATCATGAAATATATGACATAATAATGATACTGGATTTATGTATATATATATATATGTATGTCATCCAATTAATTCAATTCAATTCAATGAGGAAACGAAAACAACGTTCATGCGTACGTACGGCCTACCGTCTCCATGAACGGTGTATTTCCTTCCTTTTATCAATCTATAATATATATTTATATGATGAATATATATTATATATAAATAATCTTTTACATTCTAGAATTATGTAAATCATGATATAAGTAATAATATCAAGAAATACAAGTCGAAACACATACTATAAATGAAATGATTTTACCCAAAACGTTGTTTTAACATGGAATTTATAAAAGAACGGGTAAAATAAAGTTATAAGTGAAACATATATGATATCATAACAATGAATATGATTATGTAATAAGTCAATGACTTTATTTAAATCATTATACAGGAGGTTCAGATCCATATGAATCATATCGGACCTATGGTCAGGGATAACTATTCCAATATCATTCTTATCCGAGATTGTTTATTCGTAAATATTTACTAGGGTTATATTTATCATCCATGTCCTTGTTTTCTAAAAATTTTTAATGTATTTTTAATGTCCTTTTTACCCATTTTTGACTTTTACTACATGGTATGTATGGAATCTTTCATTTACGAGGAACTTTTTGACTTTTCTGGCAAAAGTATGAGAAGAATGTTTTTTTAACTTATACGGAACAAACAGATTTTTACGATTTTATAAAGCATTATTTTCATGAAGCTTCCTCGAAAATATTTCATGACTATTTTCAACAAAATCCTTTTCTTTTAAAATTTCTTGACATTTTTTGAAAAGAAATGATTTTGAAGAAGAAAGGATATTTTCCTCAAGAATTCATTTCAAATGTTTTTTCAAAACCATTTTCCTTCTAGGATGACATTATTTCATAAGTGTATGTTTCAAGTTTAATGTCTCTATGATTTACATGGATTCACTTTTCTTATTATGAAATTATATCCATTTCTTTTATATGGATTATGTGATGATGGGATGATGTTTATGAAACCCATTTTATTCGTTGGGTTATTATAAATGATGTATGTTTATTTTGTGGAACAAGTAAGAATGGTTTCATTATGAGATTGGTGGGACCTATATCCCCCTCCAATGAATTTGGTAAAGATTTATATCTCATGAGATAGACATGGATGGAATGGAAAGTTAAACCGGTTCAATAATACAGGACTGGAATGAGGAGTGAACTCGATTCAGAAAGGGACTTTGTCCACTATGATGGTCTTGGCAGCAATGCCTTGGCTACTATGGAAATCCAAACATGTGCTTAATGGTTTCCACAATTAAATGTTTTACCCCCACGCTATTTTGTCATGATTAATTATTCATTATGATATTTTCCTTACGTACTTACAAGATTTATGTCTTTGATCATGATTTTGATGTTTAGATTTTATGTTCAAGCTTGTGCATTCAAATGATTATTGATTGTTTTTTGTTCGCTATGCTTACCCTTACATAGCATTTTAGCTCACCCTTTATATGTTTTCTTTTCCCTGGGATTAAAATCAAGGTTTTAGGTAAGAAAACAAAAAGGGGAAGATCTTTATGGGAGATGTTTAATATCTTTCACCACGATTAGAAGATTATTTTCCGAGTTTCCATAGACACAAAACTATTACGATCCTTGTGTGTCTATTTTCATTATGTATTAATTATTCTTCAAAAGTAATGTACTGTCCATGTACGTTAGGATTTGGATCTCTAAAGGTAACCTCAAAATAAAAAAAATCTAAAATCATAAAAAACTATTGAAAATTAAGGAATTATTCCCTTATTTAACGGATTAATGTAAAATATATTCCATAGGGTTAATGTTATGAACATATATTGGATTTTATAATACATAATAAATTATTTAACTTTTATACCTTTTGGCCATATAAATTCATGAAACCATATCTCTTTTATTCAATTATTATATTTTGGGGAAGTAAAACTCTTCTCAAGTAGAATGTATTCTATGAGTTCATCAAAAAGTTTTTATAACTAGTACTCAATGAAATGAATCCAAAAATTAAAAATTACAAGTATTATTTTATTATAAATATTATAGTGGTTTCTCCAGGATCATATCTAAAATTTTTCTCATGTATTTGAAAATTATTCTTTACCCCCTAGCATAAGTCATAAAACACTATGTTCATATATCATTAATTATCATTTGGTATTCATGCTAATTTTCTATAAAAGTATTAACAATACACATCTTCATTGCATATAGTGATCCAATTCAATGCATTATGTTGAAATATTATCCAAAATTCTTCTATCAGAATTAAATTAAGAAACCAATGTTCCCATATTTGAGGGGTTCAGTTATTGATTTTTGTGCTTCAAGTGTGATAACTTATAAATCACAAATTGATAGAATCGAAATCATGAATATCATTTCAATTATTCATTAACATTATCAAGATACATTTTCAATATTTATAAAACATAATCATCATAATCTCATACGTGCTTTAATTAGTATAGGTGACAAAAATAGTCTATCATTATATAAAAGTTCTCTACATAAACTATACATCAGAAAAAAGCTAGGATTATCAATGAAATTGACTTTATTATGCTAGAAATATGATTCCATATTTTATGTAAAATAATTGAATATATTTTGTTGAATATATTTAGGTTCAATTATTGACGACTTTGGTGTAATAAACAAAATATTTGAACCAGTCAGGATATAAAAGTAGATAATGGTAATTGTTAAAAAATAATTTGAAGGAAAATTAGTTGTGCTATTACCATCGTGGTAATGTAAATCAAAAGGGGAAATGCGTTTGGTCTATTAATGTGATGTCCAACACTCTAATTCCACTTAATAGGCGCCTCGAGCTTGGTGGGACACATAGGCTTAAGCGCATCTCCCCAAATGTCATTGGTCTCTGACTGGGAGTGAGGGACTAGGGTGTGTCTGTTGGGAGACTATGTCCTCTTTACAAATGTTTAGTGGAGAAGATAAATATAAACATAGGTAAGTAGTGGAAGAAAAATAGTAAATCGAAAGGTAAAATTGAAAATAGAGACTATAGTAACAATAACTGATGAACATATTTCATGTTCCTAGAAGAGAGGAAAACATGGATAAAAAAGAGTAGGCATGACATGTTCCATAATAGTATAGTGGAAATAAATATAGTATCCCTAGAAACTAGAGATCCATCTTGTTCATCTACTATCATGCTCTATCCAAAATAGTAAGCAATTTTTTTTGAATCCTTATGCTTCCCCTAATCAACACCTTCTTCATGTAATATACTCAGAGTATTTATTAGTGCCTAAAGAGGGTTTGAGATAAATCTCAATAGACCGCCATTAATGGTGTATATTCCATCTTCCTCGAGTATTGGAAATATAACAGTGTGAAAGCATTCATATATAATGTAAATATATACAGTGAATCTAAATACCCATGTACCTTCTTTAGGCCTCGAATGGAATCTGAATGAAACTAGTCTATTAACATATTATTACTAGCATATAAATAAGTCATATTTTAATAATAGTGAAGTTTCCTAGTTTTGATAATGATACCTGTAATTACTTATAATAACTAAGTTCCAATGTAATGAACAAGGAACAATAGACCTCAAGGATCACAGACTCAGTAATAACATTATCATGGATATGGGTAAGAGTGTTATCCAAGGATATGATTCTAAGGAATTAAACAATAAGATGCCTAAAAATTATATGGTGATCATCCATGGTAAAATATGTCTATTCAGAGACATGGGCATATGGGATGTAACAATGGAACCAAATTTTCAAAGATGGAACCAAAGAGTGTATCCAAATAATCCTTTAATATTATGTGAGAGATCATATAGTGTCATAGCGAGAATCCATAAACTGACAATGATCTAGATCATGGTGGGTATCAACCTAACAAAGCAATATCCATGAATCGGAATGGGGTACCCAATTTATCTTAGCATTCCCTGAAAAAATAGTTATGAGGTCATGTCATGACACTCCACATTGATACAAAGGTCATTTAATATATCATTTTCTTAAATGCATTCATTTCATTTGTGTGATAAGGCCATGTAGAATGGAACCGTTTAATCAATTAATAATTTATAAATATGTTCATTTATTTCAATCATTCCAATAAATTAGTCTAATAACACAAAGTAGAATGAAACCATTTATATAATACATTAAATAATATTCAATAATTATGGTTCATTATAATACCTTACAATAATATGGTAAGGGGTGATACAACCATGAAACCTGTTAATCATTCACCTTAAATCCAGTGTAGTCATATACATAGTATACTTTTCCATTTCCTAATAACATTTTATTATCAATTGAACAACTTACATATGGGTGTCAAGTGGATGTGAAATGGTACTTCCCATTCAAAATTCTTGGATACAACAAGATTTTATGATATAAAGGCCTACCAATACTATGGTCATTCATGAGAACATCCAAATGATGGCTCAATAGTGAGAAATCACTAAAAACTCAATTATGGAATATCATCCTACATGGGATGATTGGGAATTATGGGAATAAATACCAACAACTAATAACATATATTGAATTAGAATAAACACATGGTTCTAATGATTATAAGTCTGATTTATAAATTCAATAAATGACATTTGATGAAATCAGTGGGGACCATATCACAATCACAAAATCTACGAACTAGAGGTATGAGTTATAGAACACCGACCATAGGCATGTATGACTCTCATCCTGTTGTACCAGCCCTTGATTTACCTCATATTAGAGTAGATATATGAAAAGAAGAAAAACTCCCACCACTATATAACTAGTTATAGAGAAATGTAGATGAATAAAGAGAAAAAATAACTCATATACTTACCATTTCACGTCCAACATGACAAATGATTGATTGATCAGATACCAAATGAAAGAGATCTTTAAATCCATAGAATAAACAATAAAAAATATCCAAAATGAGTGTAGTGGAGGATAATCTCACATGATCATTGATTACGAGGTGGGAGGAGGTTTAATTAGATCATTAAGGGAAAAAAGTAAAATTACCGTAAAAAAATGAATGCAATTTTTGTTTGCACCACTTGAAAAATATTCCACAAACCATTAACAAGTACCTAGGGAAAAGGGGAACTCTCATGGGTAGGTTTTATAGTTATGTAAATTGTTTCCCAATAATGTGGTATGGCTCTATCCAAAAAAACATTCCTCCCATATGGTTTTCACTAATAGTGTGGCCTTCCCGCACAGTTTGTTATAAATTTTTCACTAGGCCTATTTTTTCAAAAGGATGGGTTCTGTCTTGGAACAAGCATTGGAAAACCACATGAACTTCTATAACTCATTATTCAACAAAAAAGGTCCAAAATAAAGAAATAAATTTAAAATCAATGGATTTATACTAGAGTCAAAATAGGTTTTTTACAGTCACCCCCATTAAAATAAATCATCTCTGAGTTCACCTTCCATGGGTGTATAAACATTATTGGAGAAAACTTCATTCCATTGAGTACATATGTTGGCCTTACAATCCCATGTCCCATCTGAAACATGGCCATTTTTCTATAGAACACCAATTTGAGGGAGATAATGACTTTATTAAACCTTCGTGCTCTAGTCGACGATGCATACCAGATATTCCTCAAAGGTAGAATCAAAATCGAACTACACTTCCTCGAAAACAAACGTATGGGATGGGTCATCATATAATAGAGAATATGTGAAACTTATAATACTTCATTAATGTAATGATACCTATGAGGTAGTATCAACAAATAATATAATAGGACGACTCTCTTAAGGATCTCAAAAGGACCTATGTAAGAAGGTGAAAACCTCTCTTGTTTCTCTAACCCTTAATTCCCTAGCTAGGGTGATACCCTAATGAAAAAAACTATCCCTCACCACAACATCTAGTGTTCTATGATGGGAATCCTCATAATATTTTTTTCTAAACTAGACAATAGTCATATGCCTTTTGATTACTTGAACATGCTCAGAAGTCTCCTAAATTAGATGAGGGCGTTGTAGGGTTCCCTCACCTCCCATTATATAAAACATGGGTGAAAACATGGCCTCAAATATTAAGAATAAAATGGGGACATCTGAGATTTTGCATAATAGGTTTTATTATAAGAAAACTCAATGATTTTAATATTCTTCTCCCATGAATAGATGAAATCTAGGACACATGCTTGGATAATATAATCTTTATCTTGTATTGTGTGTTCGGATTATCCATCGGGTTGAGGTTGAATTTTTTTTATTTTGAATCACCTATGTTCCCATATCCTTCTGTAATCCTCACTAGAACATTGAGGTGAAGTGATCACCCACATATGATATGATAGTACGAGGGACCCCAAGGAGTTCTATGTTCCAATTAACATACTTTCTTTTATCTCATCAACTGCTAAAGTATCTTGAATAGGAAGGAAGCAGTATTAATTCATTAGTAGGTGAATGACTACCAATATTGCATCGATACCCTTTAGTGACCTTTGCAATCCACCTACTATGTTCATAGAAACATCATTGCATTTCTATTCCGGGATAAGATGTGGGTGTACTAGGCACACAGTTCTCTGGTTCCCCACTATCACAAACTGATAGGTGGAACACCTATTGATAAATCATACTATTTTATGTCACATCCCATGCCACCAATTGTAGTGTCACATGTCTTGATATATATTTTAGATTTCTGTATGAAATTCCCACTATGAAACATGTGTCACACACATCACCTCCTCTCTCTTATCTGTATGAACCATGAAACATCCTTGAATACATAGGATGTCATCTCTATCTACAAACCAGCATGTTGTCATGTTATCTCGTGATATAGTCTCATATATTACCAAGCCTTTTGGATCTGAAAATTTTATACCCATCACCATCCCAATGATGGAAGGGGTAGCTATCAATGATTAGAGATAAGACAACTCGTGACTATTTTGAATCTATAGGTTTATTTCAGAGAAGAGGTACATGGACTTCCATTCATCCCTTGATTCCCATAATACTTTTTTTTTCTATGTCACTACATTTACAAAAACATTCCCCTTTCTATGTGTGTAGGAATGCTCAAAATCAATGTATTGTTGATATTCAAACCATCTAAAATATTTTAGGATCAATTCAAAATGAGTAGAAATAAATTTTAGGCTCTTATGGTCTATATACACCAAAATATTCTCACCTAATAGATAGTGTCTCCAATAATGTAATACACAGATGACTACTTCTAGCTCAAGTTTATTCTTCAAGTAATGGCCCTCATGAGGTCTCACATGCGGAGATCTATACACAAAGACTCTGTCTTTGGCATCTTTACTGCTCTTAGGCTGATTCCTAATGAATCAAAGAGGATAATATAACCTACACATGGATATGGAAGAATTAGAATTGGTTTTGAGACAAGACTCCATTTCATCTCATAAAAGGATTTCTCACATGATTGTGACCAATGTAACTAGACACTGTTATTTGTATGGACAGTAAGAGGTGAAGCAGGATGTTATAAATCTTGTATGAAACACCAGTAATATATAGAAAACCTCAAGAATCTCTATATATAAAACATGTTCTTCAACTACTCATAGGAAACTAAAGCATTAACCATTCCTGGGTCAATAGATATGCATGATTTTGAGATAATATTACCCATGCAGTAATGTTTGTGGATCCAGAAGTGTCACATATCAAGATTTACACAAAGTATAAGCTCACTCATTATACTTAGAATGATCTCCAGGTGTTTATCATTGTCTTTATGAGTATGAGAATACACTCTGATGTCATCCACAAATACCACAACAATATAATCCCTATAGGAGTGGAACACCCTATCTATCATAGCCACGAAAAAACGACGGCATTTATAAGATAGAACAACATAAAAAGGTACACAAAAAGACCAATCATGATATGAATAGTCGTACATGGTATTATTGGTTCCATAATTAACACTTTATCATAACCAGATCCATGTTCGATCTTATAGGTGGAACTATCTCTAGAGAGATTCCTCAAGATAAAATTTATTCAAGGAAGTGGGTGTTGGTTATTGATGCTAAGCTAGTTCAACCTTCTATAATATATGCACAAACATAAATTTACATTCTACAACATAGATTAAATCATGGTAGAACCAAAATAGGATGTAATGGTTTGTATAAATCACGTGTCTTATAAATCCTCTAACTTTCTATTGAGCTCCTAAGGCATTGTATGTGACATAATTTATAGAGAAATGGACATTGGAGTAGATTATGGAACAAGCCCAATTGTAGAATCTATCACTCTCCCATGGGGTAAGCATGAAAATTTGGTAGGAAGGAAATCCCTAAAATGATCCACTATTAGAGGAAAACCAGTTTCTCATAATCCTTAATCCACCATGAAGATATTCTCATTCAATTTGGTCACTGAATATATCCCATGATGTAATGGTACCATTCCACCATCATAGAAATCCCTCTCACCCTTATGAAGATAACATATTCCATCTGGTGATATAAACAATACCCTCTGGAGATATCAGTCTATAAAGGTTTGATACCAGACAATGAAACTCATCCCAAAAATTATATTCAAGCCTATCATATCGAGAACCAATATGTTCTATCAGTAGGGGTAACCACACACCTCATGGTATACTTCCCCAACTACCAACATAGATATCCAGGTATTGGTAAGTGCACGTGTATAAGATTAATTTCATTTTATATTTATTTTTCAGGTTCAATACATAAACATTTCTAAACAGGACAAGGCGGGATAAGAATTTAAAGCTAATTCATTTTTGATGTCATAATCCACATTATAATGGATATAAATTTATGTTGAATTTGTTCACATAAAACATATGACTAGAAATATGACCCCATTTATTTATAACATAATTGCTTGAGTTTGTAAATTTATCCTCCCAAAAGATTAAGGCCCTTAAACCGCATGAATTGAGATAGATAATGACTCAATCACAACCAATAGTAATACATGTGAAATATAACAATCAGAACACCACTCATCAATCACAAGTATATCAAGCAATTCAAAACATTGAAATTCACCTATATGGAATGGAAATATTCATGACATGAAAATCCTAGGTTCTTATAATTATTCCTGTAATGATGATACCTTCCATCATATCATCGGACTAGGGATGAATGAAAATAATAAAACAAAGCGATAATCAAAAACACAACATAGCTTGTGAATCACCCAATGGTGAAATAATTTCAACTATAACAGGAAAAAGGAAAAAAATTATAATTTAGGAAACTCAACTTTTAAACTGATCATGGGTTTGTGATGGCCAAAGACAACCTATGAATGAGTTCACATCCTTCCAAATTTCCAATCTATTTTCACAAAATTGTAATGAAAGAATGGTTCATCCCTATCATACTACATTGGGACATTATGAAACTAGATTCCACATAATAAGTGCCTCAAGCCTAGTGGGTCACATGAGATTAGGGACATCAACCCTAATGTTAGAGGCTGTTGACTAGCTGAGAGGGCCTTGGGTGTTTCCACAGAGAGACTATTCCCCCATTAAAAAAGTGTATCAAAATGGATAAATATAACCATAGATAATTAGTAGAAGTAATATATGTAAAAAAAGACAAATTAAAAATTGGACACTATAGTAATAATAACTGGTGAGAATATTTCATGTCCCTTTAAAACTGGAAAACATGTTTACAAGATAGTAGGCATAATATTTTTCAAAAATTATAATGAAAATAAGAAGACCTTCCAAAGAATCCCATGTGTTGTCTTGGTCGTCTGCTATCATGATTAATCCCATATAGTATGCAATAAAGTGTTTGAAGTTGTATGATTCCCCTTATTAACACATGCATTTGTGTAATATACTCTGGGTACCAAAAACGTACCATGTACAAGTCACGTAGCAGTGAAATGGTACATTCCATCTTCCGTTACATGATACAACAATAACTTTTAATAACATAGTCTAATATTTATGTGGTCTTGATGAAGAACATATGAACGATGGCTCAAAAGATTCCAAACACAAAAAAATAAACTATGTAATATCAACGTACATGTGATTAGGGGTGTTGTGGTTGTCACCACATAAAACAAATCACATACATGGAAAGGGAATAATTATAAAATTATAATTATTTGAATCATTATATATAAATTCAATAAACAACTCTCATTGAAATCATTTGGTCCAACATGACTATTCCAAAACCAATTAACATGAGGGATGCGTTATAAACCACAAAAGGAAGGCTGTTACAACTATCGTCTAATGGTAACTGACCTTGATTTGTCCGGGATCATTGTTGATCTAAAAAAAGAGGGATAACACGCAGATCATAATAACTAGGTCGATAGAAAGAGAGATGAAGAATGATATAAAAGGACTTAAGTACTTACCATTGGGCATCCGACATGATGTACAAAATTTCAATCGTATCTCAGATGATGGAGATCTTTTAATCCTTTTATTGGACCTTCAAATATATCTAAAATGAGGGAGATGCAGGATAATATTAAATGTACATAAATTAGGCAGTAGTATGATCCTTAATTAGATCTGTAAGGTAAAAATAAAATAATTTTACATAAAAACATTTGCATGGTTTACCTGTACGGTTTGACAAACAATGCACAAACCATGCATGATACCAAGGAAAGGAAAACACACTTGGTTAGGTTTCATGGTTAGTTAAACCATGAACTGACTATGTTCCATGTCATTGTCCCAAAACATGCGACCTCCATGGTTTTCTCTAACTATGTGACATTTATGTATAATTTACTATAACATTTCATCCATGAATTTTCCCAAAAAAGATTGGTTCCAGTCTTGAAAAAATCCCCAAACACTATAGATACCTTCTCTAACTCATTAGGTATAAAAAATATGTCCAATCTAAAGAAATATAATGAAATTTAAATGACCCATTCCTATGTGAAAAACCAGGTTCATACATGAATATAATACTAAAACTCAATCACTTGGATTATGAATAATGTAAACTTGGTATCGTTGGAAAGAATAATATTTTCCTTTTCAAATAAAATAATGGAAACCCATGGGTTAGATTCCAGACACTGAATAAACTAATTTATGGGGGGTAAACTTTTGTAAATTCTAATAGTGGTTACCTATAACATATAAAAATCATTGATGATGATATCCATAATATGTGGCTATAATTGTTGTATAATAAGAAATAATATATCCGGAAAATAAATAGAGATAAAGTAATAGTGTAAATTTAGAATGGTTTAATGTTAGAATTCTTATGGATGGAAAAATGTGAGTACAATAGAAATATTTATAGACATTCTCCTCGATGGATGATATCATGATTTTGAAGATTGTGCCAAATAAATTACAAAAAACTAATGTCATGGAATATCATAAAATGATAATAAATGAGAGAACCAAATTTTAGTTACATCATTCAATTTTTTGAACATAATTATGATGATATGAAGTAAATATTACAATATATATGATCAATAGTAGTACATATTTTAGAGTCGGTACTGATTTTCCTATATAAATTTTGACTATTAATCTACCTGAGTTCTATCAGTAGTATTTATTTTGATGTATACATTATTCATGATGATGTTATTGAGATGGATAAGGTGGTATAAAAATCCAAGAGATGATATTAGGGAGAAGAAAAATATGGTAGATAATCCAGTACAAGTTTATTTTCCATGTATGAAGATAAGGTATTTTGAATTTGGAATTGTGATAATGGAAAAAATATGTTCACGAGATCTAAAAAAACCATCTTCAAGGAAGTGAAATATTGTTGATAATTATTCATAGTGTATGATTATATTGAGAATAATAAATCAATAGATAATGAATATGTTAATTTACAAAAAAAATTAATATTTTTGGGAGGAATGTGTGTCCAGCAGAACCAAAAGGTTGGAAAATATATAATGATCACCAGGTTCTATATGTATCAATATAAAATTATGAACATTAATTTTAAAAATATGTAATTGATCGATGGTAGTTTTGATGATGTTATAGAGCCTCAGTTTAGTAAAATTTGTCTAATTGTTTTCAAGGACTAGTTTAAGGGTTTTGATAAAACATTTACTACATGATTATAACTAATTGATGACACCATGAAATCATAAAATATGTGGATAGTATATTTGAAACAAAATATTGGAATCTAATAATGAATATGTATTTTAATTAATTTAATGTGAATAAATCATTTATGGTTATAGAATTATTATCTTTGATGTTAGTACTATATTAAATATTATACTACTGATCAATGAAAGAGGTATGTATAAGGAAATAGTAAATAGAATGTATATTTTTGAAAGTATTAAAAAATTTAAGATATATTTTAATATAATATTCTCACTAGTGGTGAAGAACATAAATATTTTAATTATTCAAAAAATGGATGCAATTGAAGGTCAACATGGTGAATAGCTATATGTGTCTATGAAATTAAATCATGGTGATTTAGAGGAAACATTATTCATTATAAAGTTTAATGTGGTTAAAGATAAAATAAAGGATAGTTTTATTGATGGATCAAATATATATCACATGGAATAAAATTAATATTAGATAATAGGACATATGATTTTATAAATTTATAAAGACAATTAATTCATAATTTGTACCTTATATCATTATATTAATGTTAGGGTGTTTCGTAAAATTATTTTCATCCTAAAAACATATATATTCATGAAATTGTTCTCATAGGTTTTTGGATGTAATGAATTTTTGTTTTGATGTAGGGAAATTCCAATACATTTGATATTAATGGTATTCCAATGTGTATAATTTTTATTGGGTATAATGATAAATAGTATAAAGAAGAACTGTATTGAGATATAATCTCTATTATACTAAAATAATTTCTGTTTGTATGGTTCAATATTTACAGATAAATAAAATATTAACTTATAGGATGTATTATTAAAACTTTATAATTAAAATTTACATAGAATTGTTGATGAGTTTGTGTATGTGGTAAAATTTCTATATGTATAAATTGTTGAGATAATTATGTATTCTATTCATTATACGATGACATAATTTTTTAAATTAGATTAGCTAGAATGTACATGTCAAATATTTAAAAGGATTACTAGAATATTTAGAAGTGTGTAATATTATATCTAAAAGGTATTATTGAATTACCTCTTTGATTTGGATTATATCATCCATTATAGGAACATATAAATATGGACTTTATAGTAGATGCAAATACTTATAGAGGAATTATGATTAATGTGATCAATTCTAGAGGAACCAATATACGATTTAAATCCAAAACATAACTATTATTTATATATTCAACAATTTTGGTGGAATATATAGCATTAATACAGGTAGAGAAAAATAATACATATATTAATGTCTTGATCTCTTGATGGAAAAAATAAATAGGAAAAAGGGGGGAAATAGTTTTTTAGAATATTCATAATTAATTTTATCTTACTAAATGTTTTGTGTTAAATTCATGAATGATGATAATTCAATTGATGTATCATATCATTATGTGTCACCTGTAGGATGATATAATAAAACTATATAATTTTAGAGTTACTGAAAATCCATTATACATTTGAATGAGGTTATAGTATTTTAATGTAAGTGGTTCTTTCGTTCCATTATAGGACATATACCACATGTAAATCAAAATATTCTTTCTCCTCAATCATCTAGTAAAAATAATTTTTTCCCCATTGATATATGGAATTTTCCATACCACATAAATGTTTTATGTTTTTTCTATGAGTATTTATTCATTTTACATTCTTTTTATTTCTAGTGTATTATTTGATATTGTGAGTGGCATCATTATTTTATATGATGATACTGATTATTATCATATATTCTAGTCTTTAATTCTTATTTAATGTCCAAAGTGTGAGATTTGGGTTTTTGGTGAAACAATTAACCCCTCTACATTAAATTTTATTTCAACAATTAAAATTTCTATTTTTAATCATTTCAATGAAACCATAATAAGATATAATTATTTCATTGTCTGGTAACCATGGAATGGATTCCCACATGAAACTATAATCAATTTCATCCAATGTTTTCAATTAATTATTGAATAAAAATTATCTAGTTTAATTTATTCTTTAATTATTTCTTGTAAAAAAACTGATATTAATTTTTTATTCCAAAACAAATTAATTTTTCATTTATTTTACTATAAATTTATTATCTCCATTGATTTAATCATCACTAATTACAAAATATATTATATTTTCTTTTGAAAAATTTCTGAACCAGATCCCCATAATTGTCACCATAATCATTAAAAATATGTTATTTTTTTGATTATATTAACTTTTTCTTAGGAAATAATTATATAATTATTTTAAATAAAAAATAATAGAAAATAACATAAATATAAAATATATATTCTTTTTAATTACATATATTATGTATCTTTACACCCGATTATTCTATTTTTATCATTCTTATTTACTCATGATTCATCACATACACATGAAAAATTAAGGATAATTGAGAATTAGTTTTTCATAGAACTGTATACCATTTAATGTATTTATATTTATAATGGATAATAAATTATATATTTTTTGGGTAAACTATTACTATTTTAGAGTCATCTTATTTGTTTCAAAATTTACTTTTCAATCAATATCATAAACAGTGTGTTATTATTCTTATCCAAACTATCCCATTCTATTAATTTGTCCTTACAGTTAGTCATTGATATATTATATTGTTTCTATTGATATACTCATCCACTTTAGGGTTGTGGAATTCGTTTCATCAGTAAGATATTTGCATTTTAATCATTTCTTTCAATATATATTTTGAAACAATTATTGTAATTTATTTTTTAACTAGATACTCTATAGTCATTATTTATGATTATTAACCAAGATTTCCTATTAGATTCATTAATCAAAAAATATAGTTACTTCCACCTTTGAAAAGAAAATGATTTATTATTATTCAAATGTATTCATCGACCTTATCTCGTAAATCATTCATTTTATTCTACTCAATGCTATATGATTATAATATGATTCATAATTCATGGTATGAATAATAAATATATTTGTTATATACCATTAAATATTATTTAATTTTTGATTTATTATATATAATTTTAGGTTATTTAAAATTTTTATTTAATATTGAAATAAAAAAATTTATATTTATATTATTATTTTTTTATGTAAATTGATTATTTCTTTCAAATTTTGAATTTTGTGTAATTATGTGATACTTTTATATATTGGAAAAAAAATTATTTTTCATATTTTTATTTAAATATAATTATCATGAATAATATGATTCTAATATATCTACAATTATACATTTGTATATATCTATATATGTTAATTAATTTAAATGGAAGATCCTTTAAATATATTAGACATGCATTAGAATCATAAAATACATTATGAATGTTAGTGAATGAAAAACTCCAAACATTCTATTAGAATTAATTTTTTATCAACACATTACATCCAATTAAACCATTAGTCAGTCCTACCCAATGGAATATGGAAGGCACAACTCGTCTCTAAATGATGTATATTGATGAAATATGTTTTATTTTCATAAAAATGACTACTATTAATCCACATGGAAACATTCATAATCTATTAAACACATTATTATACTATCAACATTTATTTATTTCCTCCAACTTTAAGGAGATAATGTTTTTAATGAACACATACAATTCAGTAGTATTACTTATAGTATGTTAAACTCAGTTGAATAAGATGAACCAACATTCCACAAGAGATATATGTAACACTAACCTATATACTCAATTGAAGTCATATATTCCAATTTTTATGGATCTTGGAGGATAATTTTATTATAATTTTTTTGGATAAAACCATGAATACATATACTTGATTTATCATCATGATTTGACTTGGATTATGATGAATGTAAATAATAGGAATTCTTGAAATGTTGAAAGATTTATCACTATACAACATGGAGTATTCTTGATGATGTTCAACAAGAAATACCTGTCAGACTCATGCCACAATAAGGATGACAGAAACCAATAGAATCCTAATCTATAAGGAGAGGACCCCCGAATGACATTTGGTAATTATAACCATCTCTGAAATTGGTAATAATAAATAAAGAATAATACATTGGTTAATAATTTAATAAAAACTAGTTTTTTACCTAAAAAGGAAAAATAGAACAATTTTTAGAGGATCCCATCATTTAATTAGGGAATTCAAATATAAAAATTCATTTTTCTATAATTGAAATGCATTACCCATAAAATATTCCAATGGAGATCTAATAATCCTTGGACGGTATAAAACCCTTATATATATATCTCAAAATTAATCAACCCATTAATTAGTAACTAAATGAAACAATATGAGATACAATATATAATTTATGTAGAAGATATCATATACTATGATTGAAAAATCTCATTATATAAATGATTACAGGATATCATCATCAATGACATGCCTCACATGAACAACAAAGGAAATGATTCATGTGAAAATATATCCAATTAATTTCAATCCCAACAATTTAATAGTTTTATATAAATTAAATAATAAATTAGGAAAAACATTTCAAATCACATTATGAATCAATTTTAACTTCTCCGAATATATTTTATCAAAATATCATCTATTTAGTACAAAAAACTATAATAATGTTTTTTCCTTATCCTAAGAATTAACCATGTGACCCTATATGACTATATAACATTGAAAATAAAATGGAAATCATTAATTTTAATATGTATTTGAATAGAATTATCCAGAAAATCACTTGTGTAACACAGTCTACAATAGGGTCTGGTGTGTTCTTGATCAATAATTTCATATAACCATATGAATACTTCAACCACAAGATGTAACATATACAACATATATGTATGTATATGTAATACACTTTCCATGAAATTTGGTGATCATTATACATGAAACATTTATATACATTACGGTATGTATAAAAAATTCAGCATTCTACGTAATAGGATGAATAATATAAACTAATACACAATAGTTCAATAAACATATGTTCTAATTATATCACATGATATTCAAATAAAAATAGAAAAACATTTCATAATTATAATTTAATTAATGGAATATATGTCTTAGGATCACCAATCATATAGATAGATCATGTATTTTTTTATGTAACTGATAATTATATCAGTAACATACCATACTCGTTGATTACATAATCCTCAAGGATATCATAAAAAAGTTTCAAAATATGATGTTTCATATTCAAGTAATCTCAGGAAACATCAAAAATGGTGATTCATGATAATCATACTCCCATAATTATATCAATGATTTTATGACTCTCAATTTCACATACTTTTATGAGTCAGTATAGATAATATATGATGACTTATTTCCCCAGGAGTTTGTCCATTATACCACATATTCATATATTTCTACCTTGTACATGATCTCACTCCTTTTAAAAATTAAATATCATCAAACCCCAAAGTAATATATAATTTTCATCAATTAGAGTCAATATAATGTTTTACTAAAAGGTAATATTATCTCTTGACCTACGATGTAATATAAATTCATCGCACATAAATTAATGATGAATATAGATTTATTTTTCATAAAATCATGCGACATTTTAGAAAAATTGATCCCAATCTCGCATAAATAAAATAAAAAAAAGATTCAATATAACCCTCATTCTTTTTCTATTCTTTTTTTTATTTTTATCATTTCCCATATATTCTCCCATGTATCCATTGAATAGATATTTACATCACACCTCTTGAAAATATGTCACATGAGATGCAACTTATGATGTCTATGTGTTGTCCTTTTGTAAGGATAGGGATACATGGACCACTTATAAATCCATTATTTTCATTGACAATTTCCATGAATTCATTACTTCATGGATACATAATATTTTCCTATGCTCACTTTATGATATAATAATGTTCCTCTACATTATATTATTCAGTGATGTACACTAAATCAGTTGTAGAGTCTTATACAATGTATTTTTATTATTTCTTTTTTATCTAATATATCATCTAACTATGTAGAACAAAAACAATGATGTGAAAAATCATATTTTTAATTTAGGAAATTATCGCCATTGTAATAATTTATAATGAGAATATTATATCCCCCAACTTCCATGAAAATATCCATAGCTATTATCAAGTACATTGATGGGTATAATGGTCCCCCACTCTCTTTGAGAACTCTCTCTGCTATGCTCTCGTCTCCTACTCTGGCATCATACACCCCGTTTTAGGGTTGTGCTCTCCTCGATGTTAATGGACCCTTTCTCCTCCTTACGCTATAGGTTTTCTAACCTCTTCATTTTCCCATTTTTCCCATATATTCTCCACAACCTGGTTATCATCCTCTTTATGTGAGTAGTATTCTATTTTTCTTTTCTCCCACTCATACACTGTAATACTACCCGGACACACAAGACCCCACATTGTTCTGATGTGTTTTTTTTCAAATGGGTTTGGGGAAATAGTGGTTACAGTAAGGGTAATGATGGAAAATATAATTGGCGGTGTCCTTCCTTGTTCTATCCTTCCTATTAGAATCACTACTTCCTAAATGGTGTTAATTATTTGGGACTATGTCCCAGATTCCACCTTGTTCTTATTTCTTGTAGGGTTTCAGATCCAATATCTTTATTCTCATTTTAATATGGAATTCATTCCATAAGGTTTGAGCCCCGGATTCCCCTTTAATGTCTCATGGTTGTTGTCTTAGGGTTTTAGACCATGATTTTCACATTTCTCTTATTTTTTAGGGATTCAATAATGACATATCTTTTCATGTTCTAGGGTGGTTCTTCCATTATTGGTATTTTGGATCTATTCATGGATTTCCACCCCTCGATAGATTCTTTCTTCATTATGTTCCACTACATCTAGTTCTAGATTTATAGAACTATCATCCATTCTGGGTCGGATGGGTACATCAGTTACTAATGATGTTTTGGGATGTGCTAGGGGAGTAGATTGTTGTTCAAGATGACATGAATAGCGGAAGATTTTTTTGGTTCTATATTTTCATGTGGTGAAGGATTTGGTGGTGAAGGACGATGTCATCTATCAGGAGAGACTCCATATTTTGGTTTTGATAGAATTTGGAGATGGTGTCTCACGAAGATGATGATTATGTTCTCTCCGACAATAATGATGGTTTGGAGTGGTATTCTATAGAGATAATGAAGATGCTAAAGGAAAACGTCAGGGTTTTAGGGTGGATAGTTCATGAAAAAGATCTGATTGCTGACATTTTTGATGACAAAGTGAGGGTCTTGAGGTCGTTTGATGACTATCATAGTGATGATGGTAAGAAGTTTTTAGAATAAAAAAATTTGAAATGGATATTTTTTTTCATTGGAGTAAATTTTGAGGGGGAAATGTGGGTGATGTGGATGATGTGCTAATGACACTGGTTATAGAATTGAATTTCGTTTTTGTGAAAATGGAATGTTTATTTATGAATATTGAATGTTGTATGGTTTTTTAGCATGATTTGTGTAATGTCATGTAATATTCAGTATGAAATGAATTTAACAAAAACGTGGATTCTATAAAATACAAAGAAATTTCTATAGTATAATAAAATACCATGCACGTAGATATATTATTAAAAACCATCCAATGAATTTAATCAGCATATTTCTGAGATATACTAGTTATTATCAGAGAATAAATTTACATAGGTTATGAACAAAAGATGTTTTATATAATAGTTCTTATTTTACCGATATAAGAAATTGTATCCGTTATTTCATACTCTTTATAGGGATCTCAATTCTTCATGTTAGATATTCCATAAATCACTTGAAATGACACATTTTTTGTGTTTTCAACGATAAATGAATTTATCACTTTTGTAATAAATTTATTATTACTCCATCTAAAAAAACTCATAGATGTTTTTCTATAGATATTTCTACTCAGTCTGTTAGGAACATCCGCAAATTATTTCATATATAATAATCTTCCCATCAACATCTCTACCAAATATAATGTTGGAACATATTTTCTAATAAGTACTTTTTCATCAACATTGAATAATCATAAATACCACCTCACTCCCTCTACTCTACTAAAATCATTAGTAATCTTCTTCATCTTTTATGATAATAAACTATTTTATTACATCATCATACCTGATTTTTCAAATTTAAAAGAGAATTTTCAATCAACAAATGAATTATATAAATTTTAGAATTAGTAAACTCATTTTTAACATAAAAAACATTGGGTTGAATCATATAAATTTAAAATACTAAATTCACATCTAAAAAATATGTGTTGACATCCTTTTGATAAATATCATATTAATAAAGATCTTATATTGATGGAATATTCCAAATGAACATCATCATCCAAATAAGTAAAATGTTATCTTCATAGTCAATTCGGTAATCTTTTGTATAAATATTTTCGAGTAGTTGTAATGTTCTGTAATAAAATATTCTAGCCATGTTTTTTTAATTTTGAAAAACCAACATTCACCTAATGGGTCTTACTCTTAATGATTCAACCACCTATTAAAAAATATCATTATTGTATAATGATTTTACATCAACTAAAATGTATTTATAAATATCTTATAATCATAACATAGATGAATTATCAATAATTAGTATGTTCATCATCAAGAAATATTATTTTATCAAAATTTAAATTAATAAAATTATACTCTTGAACTTTTAAATATTCCTATAAAACCTCCATGGTTCATGTGCATCCTAATTTGATTCTTAATTCAAAATTATTTTTCGAATCAGGAAGACATCTACCTCTGGAACAATTACCAATTTTTGTTTTCTATATTCTAAATGTTCAATGTTCCATAAAATAATTACTTGACTAATATTTTTATTTTCATGGAAAACAATATTTCATTCCTCAAAACCATTGTTTTTAGTATTATTGTTGAAATAATATCTAATAGATTCTATCACATAACCAACCAATCTACATTTATCTTAATTATAAATAATTATAATTAATTCCTATCATATAAATAGTGAATTATAATAAAAATACTCATAAAATTAAATTTTGATGTTTCCCATAATATAAATTATATGATGTCTTTTTCATTTTTTGGAAAATAATTAGGTAGGAATTTAGTGGTTTTGAGAGAGTAACCCCAAAATGAAATTATAAGGGCAATATTACTCAATATTAATCAATCCATATAAATTTTTAAATGATTTATCTTTTCTGTTACACCATTACACAATCATTATCTAGGAGGAGTTAGTAGTGACAAATTCCAAAATATCTCAGCTGATCTATGAGTTATTGTCCAATAAAATTTCAACTAAAATCCATTTAAATCATTTTTTCAAAATAAAAAGTTTCAAATTACATAATTTTGTTTAATTAATCTAGCAATAAATATCTATGTAGGGTTTAAATACATTTCTCCCTTATATGTCTAATGAAATATTTGAAAAGTTAGAATGGTTTGAATCAACCACTTCCTTTTTATTCAGCATGTTATATACATGATTATAATTGTTACGAATTTATTAATCATTTACCATGTTCCAAATTCCATAAAGTATTCAATATATATATATATATATATATATATATTATTTTTTATAATAATGAAGGTAAATCTTGTGTTTTCCCATCAAGACATAGAAATAAATATTTTCTTATCACAGGAATACTATAAAAGATTTATAGTCATAAAAAAATCCCAATAGGTAGACATATATCATAAGTGTATACCTTTAATATAGAAACTCATACTAAAATATTGAAACATAGTGATACATCATGTTTAATCAATTTTAAATAATCATTGTTTCTCTAATTATTTGTATTTTTTTTCTATAAAACAATTATCTATTACTTGTAATTTAGAGTTATAGAAATTCTTTTTTATATATTAAAGACAATAATGATAAAAATTAAACTATTTGAGTACATTTATTATTGTAAAATAAAAATTTACAATATTTTTATCAGTCGTACCTATAACCAAAAGTAATATTATAACCATGATTCATTTTATAGTCTACAGTAAAGAATATATATTTTGCGTATCAGGTTTTATAACTTTTCAATATGTAATTTAAATAAAATCCCTCCCAAATGTTTTTTAACCCCATGAATCATTACCATCACGTTCCCAAGATTTATATTTTACAATTTAATGAGTACTCTTTAGAATATATCTTACCACATAGTAATATAAGTAGGGTATTATCCCTATCGTATCACATATGACTCTTGTATAGTTTATAAGATAATACTATACTAGTAAAAAATTTGGTTAAAAATAAAATATATTCCTCAATGAACCTAATACCATGGTCTTTCTAAGACATGTTTTAACCAAATAATATAGTTGAATATGGAATCATATGTTTTTTAGGGACACCATATCCATTTTTTAATACACACGCTAATATTTGGAAATCCAACTAATATATGGAACTACATAGATTGAGGATCGAGGGTTAGAAATGTTCATTCTTTTGAATGAATATCACACTTAGTTACTAAATGGATTAACATTAATGATTCAAAATAATAACACACATCAATATGAATAATAAATAATAAATATATTATATATCAATTGTATCTATTCTGTCATGATTTAATCTATTATATTTTCATGCAGGTAACGATTCAGTTTTGGAACCCATATTTCAACCACTAAATAAATATATTCAAACGAAATTTATGATTACTTATTTTCACAACCCTTAATATTTATTATTGAACAAAAAATATAATCTAATCATATAAAAATATATCACAATATGATCAATTTATAAGAAACACAAATATATCATATATGTATTTAAAATTAATAGAACTAATTAATATCTAAAAAAGTATGCATGGAGACATAAATGTACATCCATACCATTATAGAAAAAGTAACTAGAATCTATAATAGTCTGGATCCTATATCAAAATACTTTTTCATATGGATAGACCACCCAAATGAAATTTCAATTCATCATATCTCTATCAACTAATATGTATAAACTACATTCAAAGACTAAATTTGAGATGATAAATTCAATTAAAAACTATGGTAATGGTAGATTAGTGTTAATTGATATATTAGTATAGCTATAATTCAATTACTGAAAATATAACTATCAGAAACACTTCATCACATAAATTGTATAATAAAAAGTATTTATATTTCCATATAAATTTATAAATATTAATATTTAATATAAATAAATAAATAAATAATTCAATAATTTGTAAAACATGATATATTAATGTAATAATTTCATATTTTATTTAGTCATGAAATTATCATATTTATAGCACCTATGATTCAGATATTATAAACCATTTTAAATCCTTATTATTTACATCCATGTTATTAATTTTCATCATTACATTGATTGAGTTATATTTTACAATTGATAAGGTACACTATCAGTCCTATGCTATTATATCTATCAATTAAAATCTTTATATTTACCTTTTTATTTAAAATAATTTATATTATGCATGAGACCCTTGAGATTCAGTTTCTAATTTCATATGTATCGGAAGAAACATCATGCAATATTGAGGGATCCATACATATCAAGTTACCCTTATGTAAGGGATTATCACATATGTTAGTAAGCCTTATGTATCGAGTAATGATTATGTATGCAGTTACCCTTATGTGCGGGAGTGTTTGAAAAGTGAAACCATTTATCATGGTGTTTCATAAAAATGAAAAAAATTTAAATTTGGGACTCATAAAATTTTATGCATGGGATAATCATAATTAGTTATATAATATATAAGATAATTATTATTTTATAATATGTTTTCCAGCAACCAATTTTACTGTCATATCGTTTGATATCACGTATATATTATCACATATTATTGATCAAAACTATTGGTTTTCAACATATAAAAAATTTTAATAAATTTTTATTATACCCTTGAAATAAGAAATATAAAATTCAATATCTAATAGCATAATAATTTATAAAAAATAGAAATCATAAAACTATAATTCAACCACATTATAATAAACACTTCAATGTGATTTCATGTTTAATATGATACACATTTTATTCATGAAATAATTTTAAAATAATATTTATTCATTGTGGAATGTGTATCTGACAAAACTAATTTGTCATGGTCGATCATCGTTTGTTCATTGAGGTAGACAAAACATATAGAGATGCATGATCAAACATGAATATATTTATATATATATACACTTTATTTATCATTAAGAATGAATATAATGTGTAAATTACATAAAGCATAGGTCTACCTAAAATTTATTAAACTTCATCGATATATATCAAGAATGAGTTTTATAATTTGTGATCATTATGAAACAAACATTCGACTCTTACCATAATATGGATGATACCATCCACTATGATCCTTGTTCATAACCATTTATATGTAATGAAAGTATTTATATATAATATAAACATATAAAAAATATAAATGGCGGAAGAAAAAATGTATTTATGAAAATCCAAATATATTTTGGTTGTGGTTAAGTTGTTATTTTAAAAGAAAATAATAATTTCAAGGAAATGTTTTATTATAAAATGTTTTGGGGATTATGATGACATGGTATTTTAAAAACTAGACAATACTTTTTTTTTGATAAAAACGATGTTACCCATGGAGAGTTTAAATGAAGATAAAATAAAATATAAAGGATCGAATTCAATAGGTATCATAAAGTTGAATGTTCATTCAGATATGATTGAGAAGATCATTATTAAGAAATAGTATACATTAATTATGATAAATAAATTTAATTCAATTGTGGAAGAATTAAATTTTAGGTTTTAGGAATGTGACTAATGAATATATTCTAACTATTTTTAAATCGTAAAAAATCATCACAATGTCCGGAATCAATTCAATGCATTGAAAATCAATATAACCAAATAATTAATTGATTATATAATAAAATATTAGTGGCCAATATCCATTAGATGTTTGAATGTCTGATATTTCATTAGTATATAAGACAATATTATTTCCCATTAATTAGAGAATATATGATTTTCGAGGTTAACATTATCATTTTTACTGACTCAACAAATTCTAATTTTTCATTTCATTCGGGATTAAAAAAAGTGTGTTATTAATATTTTATATGATATGTAAAATATATGTTTTTTTAATCTATTTTTGAATAAAATATTCTAGTTATTGATATTTTTGTGGTTTACATATTACAATGTTATTATGAGTAATTTTTATTTTCTGTTAATGTTTAATTACAAATATATAATTTCCATGCCAAATGATTAATCATATAGTATATTTATTTCACAAATACTAACCAAATGGATACATTATAACATTTATTTCAGGTTGCAAAAAATATAATATTTTATCTTAAAATGGGACCTATATATATTTATTCTTACTCTTGAATGTTTTTTTATTTCCGAACATAATTTTATGAATATGAAATTTTATTTTTATAACATATTCATAAATAAAACACATAAAGTGGTTTAATTTGAGGTATGCACAACCATTATCTAGATTAAATAGTTTTAGAGGAAAGAATAATTTAAAATGATAAACCTCCTACTGTATATTAAAATACCACATATTTTTAATGATTTTATGGAATTATTTTTCACTAATATGTTTACTATATCTAAATTTTTTCAGAATTTTTTAATTGATTTTTTTATACAGAACTATAAAAAATGAGTAGAATTTATTTAGTATTTTGGATGTTATATAGAGATGATGATACCCAAACTATAGAACCAAAAAAAGAGTTGACTCACATGAGGTATCCCCTTTTTATACCTTTTTATTATAGTTACTGTTTTCAAATTCATTCACATGAAACCCTTTTTTGGGATTCATACTCTTTAATTAAACAAATGTCCCATATTTTCACAAATAATTTCGGGATTATCAATGGGAACACAATTATATTCTTAAATCATATTTTCCAATGGTAGTTGTTGGGTATTGGGATTTAAATAATGAATCAATATAATTAAAAAAATTATATTTCATTTCAAATAATTTTAATTGAAGGGGTAATTTTTATATAGTGAATAATTAAATTGAAAATATATAAATTTTGATATTTTATTAGTAATAATAAGTTATGTAATTTATAATTTCATTATAAATGTAAAGTATACATGATTAGTACATGAATTGAATATAAAATTTGAAAATATAAAATATTAAATCCTAAAATAATATATTGGTAGTTTTATGATGTAAAATTATTAATCATGTAGGAAAATAGAAAAAAATGAATGAAAAATTAAATTATAGGATTTTTAATAAGATTTTCCTTTCTTTTATTCATTTTAGATAAAATTATTTCATTAAATGTTCCCTATAAATGATTGATTATTTTCAGTTGTTATTATTTTGATCCAGGATGAATAAATATTATTTAACCCATTTATATTATTTCATAAATAGAACAAATTGTGTTAGTCCTAAAATTGTATTTAATACACTAGGAGGAGGTGTGTATAATTGTATGAATATGTTTTTTGAAATTCATTGTTATACTTTAGATATTGATCTTTTTATTATGTAGTTCAATACATTTTTCATTTAGTTACATTTTTTATCATAACATTTCCAACTTCGTCTTATTATTATTCATTAATGGTAAAGAATTAATCTAATAACAAGGAAACAATGATTTTTAACATAGTGCAACATTATTTTATAGTGTTGTAGGATCATGTAATAGCAATGTATAGATTTATGAAATCCGAAACAACACATAACTTTTATAAAGATCTGAGTGATGTCAAACCCCCTATTAGAATACCCTAATTTATAATTTGAAGATATTCCAAATTACAGTATAATTTTATAGAGTTTCAGTGAGTGTTTGATTTAAGCCTTTGAATATTATGTTCCCCTTTATTTCTTTGATATTAAAATCACCTTGACCATCATTTTTCCTTGAGATATCATGGATACTCATCATAAATTTGTGAGGTTCAATAAGAGAATCGTTGTGTTCCTATACCTATAAAGATTCTAGAAACATCCCCACTTCCTGTAATGTGACACCACATTCTCTATTTCATTACCACATATTTATTAGTGAGAAAACATATCCTACATGTAATGTTTAATGGTGCATATCTGATGTATTCTACATCATAGTCTAAATTTAAATATGATAATAATATTTACCACATTTTAACTGTGATGCGTATCTCCATGTGTAATTAAATGTTGTGTTACCTATGTATAATACCCGAGTGTGGTAACCATGTTTGAGATCCAGGTGTGTAACGCTTTTATGAGACCCTTAATCGAGAACATGGTATGAGACTCCTTTTTGGGACACTATTTAGGACACATGTATCTTGTAACTCAACTGAAATACACTATTCTAATTATGTGGAATGCAAGAATCTATTCTATATTGGTGGATCCCGTGAATTTGTTCTGTTCATTTGGATCACATGAATCTAGAATAAATCCATGTACAGGTTACATATATTTTCAAAAATCAATGGGTCCAACAAAGAATAAAATATCATTCACATGATTCTCTTCAATAGATACCATCATGATAACTATTTTAATACTTTTTCATTATTATGTGGATCATGTGATTATGATGTAATACTTAATTCAGCACATGTGAAACACTTACGTGATTTCTATCACCTATAAATTTTCACTTCATGAAAATACCATTATTTGAAAACTTATTCCATATAATATTTTATGAAAAACGACTTCACTATTATTTATGGGCCAATGGGTATTTCTAAAAACATATTCGACTGCCTCTGCCTCTATAAACCATATAAAAACACCCATATCCCTACTTTAGTTATTGGCATTATGTAATTCGGGTGATTGAATTCCATGATTACCATTTACATATTTTAATTTTTTTTTCATGATAAACATTATTGAATATGAGAGTTTCACATAAACCCCTGAAACAATCAATAATAAATAATGTGTTATTTATCTGATCCCCTTTTAATATTAGTTGAATATCATGTTGTTTTAACAACATTTTCTTCATGAACTACATGAAATACCATTATGATATCTATAAACAATCATGTGGTACGAAATCTTGAACAACCTCATTATATCCTCATAAATTTATGCATTGTTTTATTAGTGTTCTTCAATATGATTTTTCCATGTGATCATAAAAACATATTATTGGTTCTTCACATGATTAAAATGATCTAACCACTAGATACTCTAGAATTCATGAAGAGTATTCAAGGGAAACATATGATCTCATCCTAACATCCCCTTATATATATTCATATCAATTTATGTGATTAAGGGATCATCTTTAGTTATCATTATTGCAAGAATGAAATTTTATCCATTTATAGAAAAGTGATGCATGATCTATTAGGAGTAACATGTTCCATGTAATCTTTCTAAATGATTACTCCATGTGACCATGTCTTAAATTTTAGCTCCATGTTATTAGTTCAGAAATTCATTCTCAATGAGACTAAATGTAAAAATTTTACTCGACATGATCAGTTTTGACATCCATGCTCTTCATGATCAATTATAACATTCAATATCACTATTCACAACCCCATGGATAATAGGTATTATTCAAAAATTTCAATCATTTTTATATACAAATTAACCCAAAATCACTATCATGTGGTATTTATTCCATCAATTTCTCTCTTTGGGTTTATCGAAATAACTTCTAACCTTAACGAAGCAATTTTTTGAAAAATTGTGCCTATATTGGACAATTATCCTTCTACAAACATGAATAGTGGTCTTAGAGTTCCATAGCATGTACTGTAACATCATAGTCCAACACACCACAAATATGGTGTCCAGAATGGTGGGTCACATGTCCTTAAGCACACTTCAATGTATTACAAAGGCTTCTGAATAGCAGATAAGGTCTAATGTGGTGATAGTGGATACATTGTACCATCATGACCCGAATTGTAAAGTGGTAAATTAAAAATTAAATAATATAAAATTGAAGAATAAATAATAAATTAATTATAAATTGATTTATAATAATATAAAATATATTAAAAAGTGGTCAGAACAAATATTTAATAATCCATATTTGATAGAAGATGTTATATGTAACCGCATAAATAAGTAAAATATTAATAAAATGTAATAAATCTATAAAATCCCAATAACTGGATCCCTATGAATCTTAAGAACAAGATTTTTCCCCTACTCCTAACTCCCTAGAATAAGATATATATCTGATGAAATAGTCCATGTACTGCAAAAATGAAGTCTATACGGGTACCCTAGTTCAATAGAAGTCTGAACAAGGTGTGAGATATAAGTCTCAGTAGGGTAAAACCCACGTCATGTAGAATAATATATTTTTAACAACATAATTTAATTAGTGTGCAGGTAATATGAAATAATAAACAATACTAAAATAATAACATGTCACGGATTGTGCTCTAACCGGACAACTGGCCAAATATACCCTGTTCATCTCACTATAATAAATAATTTTTGACCAATAACAATATGTTTGGACATATATATATTTTAGTTATATATAGAATCCACCGAAATGAACCATATGTGCATCGAGTCCTAATTCCCTTATACTTGGAATAATAGTGGTGGATTGGACTAGTGCATAATGTAGAATTCATAAGCAATCTAATGAGCCTAAAACAACATGTCAAAGGTTTCATGTCTAACATCCATATAGAGTGATATATGAAAACCTAAATCAAAATAGATAGGTAGGGAGCCACCATTTAAACACTCTAATCTCAGAACCAGGAATGATAATCCCATTTCCCATATAGTATCTCTAGTGCAAGACGTCATGCTCATCTGCTGATGTTAGGGATAATGATTATCCGTGATCAACATAACCCTTACTATCATCCATATCCAATGACTTATGAATAATCTTATTTACAATATATGGAATGAGAAAAAAACTCATGGAACTTATTTTTTAAGACAATATGAAGGTATTTTCATATTTATAATGCAATCCATGAGGAAATACCACCCATTAATTTCATTTATATATGTCCAAAATAAAAATCTCATTGAATTTTACAATTTAAAATTAAAATTTGTTAAAATCTGTGGCCATTCCACCTGTTTACATTTCATTGAATTGACTAGAAACCATATTTTACATTCAAGGAATATAAAAAATTCATAAAATTCCAATCTAAAAAATCCATGTCATTAAATAGAAAAATTATCAATGTAAAATTATAAATCTTAAAGAGTCACATTGAAGGTTCTTTTTTCATTTAGAAAATTACCAAAATGGGTAATTCCATTTATATATTATGAAAATTCATACCCATATAAGTGAGCTGGTACAAGGAAAACCTCAAACATATGTGGGAAACACTATTTGATAATAAAAAAGTGAACATATATTAGAGTACCACATATTAATCAACAACATGAAGTCATAAGGAAAACTCCAACCTATAAACCAAGAATAATTTAAAGATATAATATTATATTTTTTAGCTTATTAGACAAAGCACCTCATTTGATGGGTTTTATTATAAAATAATGATGTTGTTTCTCAAAAAATTTATCTAAACATAACTGTGAATCAGATACTAAAGTTGTCGACCATTTAAAATTAATGAATAATTTATTATAAAAAACATACATCAGTAATTAATATCCATGGAAGTAGTTAAAGGGTGAAAGGAATTCATTCGGGAATTTACAGGGAAAATGAAAAGTGATCCTACATCAAGAATAAGAAGGCCAAGTTGAACACATTGACACATGATGATTTCAATAGTGGCCACTCAATGCTACCCTTTCCCAACTCTGAGAATCTGAACCTTGAAATATACATAAGGACCCCAACAATCAATGTACATATTTCCATAGCCATGAATAAGTACAAGTGGATCCATACATTTATACTTATATAGTCATATACCAATTTCCACTGAAACCTGTATTCATTTTCAATTTATATACATAAGCACAGCTAATTGGATTTAACTTTATCCCACTCCTTCAACTGATCTAGGTAAGGAGTTTTGGATGAGTAAAATTCCAAATTAATTGTTGTGTAGGGATATAAGTGTCTTACATTGAGTTAATTATTTCAAAACAAGATGAAATATGGTTAAATCATCGAAGGAACAAGAGTAGCGATGAGGGGTAGTAGTGTGATGAGTGGGAGAGGGGTCTAGGTGTGTGTCACATGAATCAATAGGGTTGTTTACCAATTGTTTTATTTTAGTTTAATTTTCTTCTAAGTAAATTAATTTCTAAAAATAACACATTATAGAGGTTGGGTCACAAGATTCACCAAACCAAGATCCAACCCAATGATGAACATTGTGAGCAAGCAATCTATTTGGAACAAACCATTTTGTCTAGGTATATTATTCAGGTTAACCATTTACTACCCACATGTTGTATTTTTGGTCTTATAATATATTAGCACATTTGGTGTTGAGGGCTGTATGATTTCAAAAAAACTGTGTACCTTGTGTACACCATCCAATCAATAAAATTTCATAACACATCACTCTCAGAACTTGACGAGACATCTGAGTGAAACTGTATTCCTTTACCCATGTATAAAAAAATAATAGTTGTTCTAACTCCATATTTTACATTTTTATTCCTGGTTTTCAAAAAATCATATTAAAGAATCAGAAATGTTAAAATTCCCATGGAATTTTTTGTTGGCTCAAAACAAAAGTCATTACAACTAACCCACATTAGAACTTGTCATCCCCAAGAAGCCTTCAAGAATAATGTAAACACTACCATACAAACAAGGGTCATGATACTTCATTCAAAAGGTCATATTTCATTTCTAAACACCCAACACACCTTCAAGAATTATATAATAACCCAACACTAGAGTAGTCAAAACTCCATTGATTTCTCATTTCATGATTAAAACATTTAGACCGGGATATCCAGATCTTATTGAACTGGACAATAAATCACTTCATATTCACATACAACATCTGAAAAAGGAGATTCCCACCTTAGGATTTAACATTAAAATTGACCAATTCTAATCCATGACATCTTCCACTATTAGAATTAAATTATAAGGAATTGTTTTAAGAATTCTAGTGTGGCTAGTGACATTTTTCTTTAATTGGGTGAACTATATTGAGTTTATGGTAATAATAGAGTTCTCACTAAGAGAAACTATCAAATATCAATCAACATAACCGAACTGGTCACATAAGGTTTCCTCAAAATACACTGTTGACCTTAAAACCAAACTCTCCCCACCCTAGAGACGTTCCATAAAAACATTCTTCACCCTCAATAAAAAATTAACAAGAAGGATAATGATTTGATCCACCTCTAGTTAACTATTCTCAAAATTC
The DNA here is from genome assembly GCA_963277665.1 of Viscum album. Taxonomy (NCBI): domain Eukaryota; kingdom Viridiplantae; phylum Streptophyta; class Magnoliopsida; order Santalales; family Viscaceae; genus Viscum; species Viscum album. The sequence goes on from OY728151.1 coordinate 1,895,540,862, forward strand.
CCATCATATATTACTAATATAATTACGATGAATTGCAATGGATGATCCCAATGAATATATCATTCACAATGTGGATGCTCGCTAAACTCCACACCTTACGTCCAGTGAAGGTACCTGATCTAACCACAAACTAGTCATTTAAACCATCATTCATATATATGAACTATAGTGTTATCCAAATCCACCCAAGTAGAATTTTATACCCTTTATTGAAACACCTATGAGTCTAAAAAAATGTTTTGGATAACCCTGTAAACAATGATATGAAGTCCAAGGAATTAACCAATGTAGTCTACACTTGATTATTATAAGTGAGATGTTGTTACAAAGCCATGAAATCCACCTTACATTTCTAACGGATCCCAGAGCAGCATCTACATGTTGATAAAATCAAAATAATTAATGGATGGTGATAAAGTGTACTTACAAGGAATTATGACATGGGAACCAAAGGGTCACTCGAAACTCAACAAACCTAGAGAAAAACCACATGTCCAACATGAAACACTATGAAAACCACTACCAACACCCATAATTTTTTAAATATTTTCATTGGTGTATTACTAAATTTATCTTATTTAATCGAGGGGGAAATGAAGATGAGACACATGAAAATATATATAAAAATGTTACACAGAGAATAAACAATGACTGTCAAATGAATAAAGAACTCTCAAATCAATACTGATCAACTTCTTGAAAAGAGCACAACATCACTTATTAATGAATTACCATTAATACAAACCATGATGAAATAACCATATGTGAAATTCCAAGATCATTTATTATTAACCACTATTTTCCATTTATGGGAGAATGTGTTTCCAATGGTTGTATATATAGCTGATGATAAAAATTTCATGTTTTAAAGGATGCACCGACAAGTTTCAAAACATGAAAATCATTAATGAACCTGAGAAAATATGACCATTTCCAAACCAGCCGAATTGGTTGTGTTCCTTCTATTTTTAAGGACACATAACCACTAAAAATAAAGTGATACTCCCCACCTTAGGAGTGTCATGTCCATTTAAAAGTATGGATAAAATAAATTCAAAAAAGAGTGCTAGATAAAAACCACATTAAACGTATATGTGACATTCACCAGAGTCACACTCACATATATCAAATCCATTATAAAGAAAACCAATGAAAAACTGACCACATGTCCAACCATTTTTTCATTTAAGAAACAATACATGAATTGGGAATATTTTTATTTTTTTATCCTGAATGTCACTATACTATGGAGATGACTGAAAAATGAACTCGATATCCCAAGCCTCAATGATTATTCCAAAATAAACAAGTTTATTAAAACATTAAGCACTCAAAGGAACCATGTATGTAAACACATACTATACTAAGGATCCAAATCAAGACTTCACATCCTCAATACTATCCATATTCTATCATCCATATACAGTCTTTTAACAAGTGGACTACATAGAAAACATTGTCTACATAATCTTATCTTGCAAATGTAAAATAGGATAAAAGCATCCTATGTCTCCCAATGAAATATAAATAGGTCACAATACCTACAATTTTTCCAACCATGACTAAGTAATGTATAACCAGTTGAAACTATGAAATAATTATTATTTTTCTCCTAATATGGCCAAGAGAAACATGAACCACCATCTAAACAACGGTTTCAATTAGAAACTAAGAGTACTACCAGGGAAAAAGATAGTAAATTTTATAAAATAGTGGTATTTAGAAACGTATTTAATTTCCAAAGGTGGTACATACCATGGTTTATGGCCTTAAGATGTATTAGTGTCATCTCATTCAGCAGGTCATGAAAAATTAATTCAATATGCTCAAGATCCTATAATTTAGTCCATTGATGAAAATAAATGATGAAGCCTATGGAAATTGATCATGATTCCATTCCAATTATACATAGGGATAATCTTATAAAACCCTTACACATGTTTTTTTCAAAGGACCCCACTCCAGGTCCTATTTTAGGTCACTTACATTAAATTATATTTAATCATTATGAATTTAAAGTATTTATTAGACCACACCAGGGAATATTATAATGACTCATAAAACATCATTTTAATATATAAAGATTCCTACAATGTTCCCAATCATACAACATTGGTTAATCATAAGGAAAACCAATAGTGTTATACTATTTATCAAAATTGAAAACACCCAAATGGGTCATCTCATAAGAAACATGCCCCAAGTAACCTACATGGGTCCACTTAGGCATTTAATAACATAGAAAAAAAATTTAGGTAAAAATTTAACAAATATGAATTTGAAACTTTTCAATGTATACAATGGTCATGTAGAAAATGGTTATATTGAATGTGTTTCCCCCAACCCAGTCTATGATGATTCCAAACACATTATAAACCGAAATCTAGATACCATTTAATCGAAACCAATCCAATTTCTAATTATAAAATGCTTATATACATAATATTTAATCTATATGGATTTATATATACTAGTACATAATGTACCCAAACACATTATAGTTTGGTGTCTGGATCCCATTTACCAACCAATAACCTTTATAATCCTTTACATTTTTAAACGAAATGAAAAATTGCCTAAATCCCAAATGATAATTCAAATATATGAATTACCTTTTCCAAATTACAAGGTTACAATGTACCTTATAATTGAATGAAAGACCCCTTTTAATTGAAACAAATACATGTACATCATGAAACCACTTACATATAACAAAATGAAAACAGATCATGTTATTGTAAGTTGTAAACATTGAGGGACATGTTATTGAATTGAATAAATAGAGACCAATCTAACCAGGTTATTAAGACAACAAACATAGAATATAACAATCGTGCTAATAGAATATGTAATGGTATAACATTAAAGGCACAAAACCAAATTGGAATGCAGAAAAAATGGAACTACATGGAATGGAATATCCAATAAATGTGAATATCTATTTCAAAAAATGATGCATGCACTGCATCATCCTTATCATACCAAGCTATGGGAGAAGTATCATAAATCCCATGAATAGATAAGTAGTTGAAATAACCCATTTCACTAAAATTTAAATAATAATCATTAGTAATATCAAAAAAAAATTAACAATAATCCCATCTAATGAAACATGGACATTCCCCCATGGGTGGGGTGATGTATCCCAGATAATTCTATTTATAATTTACTAACATGTTCCTAGTCTCATATATTCCTACCCAAAATATTATGATAAGGGTAAAAGAAAATATGATACCTTTTTCTAATATCCTAGCCCAACACATCATTAAGACGGTGGCCAGACCAGTGGGTCACATAACCTAAAGCCTAACTCCCTACACACCAGAGGCTATCAACTAGTATTGATGGTCTAATAGGTTATAATTAAGAGATTATACCCTCATAATAAGAGTATAATTGTATTATATTAGGTAGTAAATAACGTAGAACAACATAATAAATAATAAATTAGGTAAAAACATTGCATAAAAAATATGATACTTGAATAAATGCGACCAAGAATGGTTTTCTGAAATGAATGTATGAAAAATAAGTCCATAAGTAAAATAAGAATTAATTAGAATAGAAATATAATGTAATAAAATAATAATACCCCAATTCTTATCACCACGATCATCTACAGAACTCGCTCAGTCTTCTACTCCCAACTCCAAGGTATAAGTGAGACAACTCGGGTAATTGTCTATGGTCCTACAAATATATTGTTTACATGGGTACCCCACTATAATGGAGGCTCATGCAAGGTGTGGGATGTAAATAATTATAGGACATAAACCAACACATATAGAACTATACATTTTTTAAATTTAAATTAATAAGTGTTTATGTAATATGGAGTTATAAATTGTGATGAAATTATAATACATTTCAACTCATTTTCCAACCGGGCACCTGGATGACTCTACCTACTTCAGCTCACTATCAGAGTGAATGTTTTTCTATTAATAATATATATTATTTTAAATATATATATTTTTATATATTTTAGAGATATATTAAATCCACCTATATTAACCAAGTGGATATCAACTCTTAATGGCTACATGAGTAGAATTCTAGAGCTGGACTGGATCAGAGTGAAAATCAAGAATCCAATACAATTCTTACAAGCCTAAAAAATTATTTCATTTGCTACATTACCTACGTACATATAATGTGATAGATATAAAGCTAAATCACATGTAATGGTGAGTGAGAAGATATTGAAATACTCGATTCATAGAGCATTCCTTGTAAACTGCATCGTCTATATATTAGTACTGGTGAAATATGTAATGCTCAAAACGCAATATAAGGGACTATGATTCACCACACTCAACATAACCCTTACATCATCCACCAACTATCCATATGTTGTAATCATATTTATAATATAATTAATTATAAAAACATCTCATGCAACTTATTTAGAAAGCATATATCTAGGAATCACCATGCTTATAATGCAAGAAAAAATGATATACCTCTCGTACATTGCATTTATATAAGACTTATACATTAAGGGTGTTATCTTTAAAAATTTCCATTAAACTTGTTCCAAATAGAGTGGTCCTTCCACCCTTTTAAATTTCATTACAATAAAAATAATCAATTTATTACATTGAATTAATATAATCTACCGTAAGAATGTAATTCAAATCAATAGATGTATTTCAATTATGAGAATAAAACCTATTAAATTACACAACATTAAGAGTCACTTATAAGTTTATCTTTTTATTTATGAAATTACGAAAATGGTAAATTACCATTACAGATCAGGTCATGTAAAATACTTAGCAGGAAAATCAGTCTAACGAATATTAAAAAGCGGAAATAACATTTAATAATAACTAAAGAAGAAGAATATAGATTGAATCTTATTAATCATGAAGGTGAAAACATAAGAAAAACACCAAAAATAATCCAAGTATTATATTAATACATAATATTTTCTCTTTTAATCGTAAAAAGTGAATACCACATTTGAGGGGATTTATTACTAAATAATGACATTGTTTCTTAAATAATTAATTTATGTGTAATCATGAATATGATACTGTAGTCATATCTGAATTCAATGTACATAAGATTTTTTTCTAAAAATCATACTAAACTAATTAATATCCAAGGAAGGTGAAAATGAGATAAATTCATTAATTATTAATTTTAATGGTCAAATGGAAGTGGATCATAGCTCAAGATTAAGAATTCCAATATGAAAATTTTGGCACAAGATGTTTTCATCAGCAACCACTCCAAACTTCTATTTACCACCTCCAAGCATATATTCCTTCACATGATTATAAGGACATCAAGCACCTATTTAAAAATTTTCATGGCCTTGAATATGTGCAAGGTGATCATTATATATATTCTTATATATTCATATACCCATTTCCAAATACACTCATATTCATTTTCAAACTATATATAGAAGCACAACTATCCCAAAAATATATATTCATGCTTCCATTAGTGAATATATATATATATATATATATATAATTATGGAAATTTCTTATATATATATATATATTCAAATATTTACATACACTGTGAGTCCCTATTTACTATTATGATTCCAAGATGCATCAATGAAGACCCAGACCCACTAAAATATTTATTAAGAACACTAAGGTTATTGAATCCATTATTAAAATTAGGCCAAAAGAAATGGAAGATGAAATCCTACATTATAATGTTGTGGGTATATCCCAACTGATTGAAAGAGCTTCTCCATCGGTAGCAGATATCGAAAAATTAATGGAGATGCGCCGAGAGACAGAACACATTCCTTAACAATGGAATATAAACCAGAATGAAAAATAAACAACAAACCTAGGGGTGGGATTATTTTTATAGGGAGATAGGGAAGTGAAAATCACCACACAAAAAGATGATAAGGGAGCCACGATACATAACTTCAGGGGTCTAATAAAAACCTGGATGAGATCCGATTGAAATCATTAAACATAGAGGAGTGATGAATATTTGAGGTCAAATTCCAAGTGGGAGACTGGACTAGGAATTCATAACGTGAAATTGGTGGGGTGGGAGGATTTGTTTCGGTTCTATATTATTTTATTTTAATATTAATATCATTAATAAAATTTCATTTAACGAAACAGAAAACATGGTTTGGGTCATGCAGTTAGCCTAACCATGCACCAATCATGCAACGAACCATGAGAGCATATATTCCATTTAGAACTAATAGTATGGGTAGGTGCAGAGTTTGGGTAAACAGTGAGTAACCCATCTGGGAAATTGATTATCCATTGATGTAGCTGCATTGTTTTCTATGGTGGATAATAAAATTCCATAAAAATTGAGCACCCAATGTAAACCTCCCAAACCATATTATTTCCAGACTCTATGCTCTGTAAAGTCAACGAGTCCCCTAGGGAACCCTTCACACATTTACACAAGAATAAGAAAAACACATCGAGCTATTCCTACACTTGGAATTATGTTTCGAGTCCTGATTTGAAAATTTTCCTGACCACTAAAACTAATTGTTAAAATTCAATTGGAATTTTACCTTTTCTCAAAACAAGGGTAATTACATGTAGTATAATCCCAAATGAGTTAATCTCTTTGTGAGAAACATGATAATGAAGAAAATATCATCCACAAATCAATTTTATCTCTAAAAATACACTTTTAAAAATATTAATACCAAAATATAAAACAAAATCATCCCTCATGATCACTAGTTGTGTCAATACATAGCTACATTGAATTCATCATTCATATCCACAAATCATATTTATTGAATGAATTGATTTATAATTTCCATATTTTTAAGTCACCATATTTCACAGGTCCACATGCCAACTTCTCCCTAATCATTATCAAGACGTTTATCAAACCTTTTCAATGCACCCAATGGTCAATCCATTGTGTTTGACAACATAGTAAATAAAAAAATTACAACATTGGAAAAAACACACCACATATCAAGGAGTGGGGTTTTCACAACCAAACTATTCAAGTGTATGAAGTTGACTAAACTCCAAAAACTGGGTGATATCTCTCAAACATCCAAATGTCCATGACTTGTAATTATATTACCATATAAGCCAAATTCAGAATCTTAGGCTCCAGATTTTTCTTGATGACGTGATATATAATTTCTAGGTTCTTTTTCAAGAAAAGATGGATTAGATTTTTCAGTGATTAATACCATTTGAATTATCAAAATCGATATTTTATGGAGAATTCATTTCAATCTCCCCCTTTCTCATAAAATTAAATAGGTAATTCATTCATTTATGAGTTTAGTCCAACTTATTCAATGATATAATTCTATTATATTTTCGATAATTACCAAATTTATGAGAGGAAAGATATTATTATTATTTCTCCTAAAATCCAAATTAATAGAAATTACTCATCCCATAGGTCCATACTCTTCTTCAGATCTCATGAGAAACCATAGCTCTAAATCTAGAGACCACATAGGAATGCCAATTTTTTTAATTTCACCAGTATCGTTGATTATGAGAAATTAATAAAAATTACAAATATTTTAATGACATTCAAGATCAGTTTCCTATTTTTCTACACAAATAAACAGTACTAAATTTATTCATAAATTGAAATTACCAAATGGAATGGAGTCATTAAATGATATCTTTATATTTCTAAGTCATAGTATTATATGGAAAATAAATGTTTAAGAAAACTAATTCCAATTCATTCCACATCACTGACTTATTGCCTTGGATCATAATAGAATGAATTTCCATAATTAATAAGATGCTATTTTTCTTAGATGAGTCTACATATACTACAATGCTTCTTAGCATATCCCCCATGAAAGACTATAAATTTTTATTGACATAGAATATTAATATTGATTATTAAGATGATAACAGATGTTGAATTACTCTTATGAATGATGAGACCAATTATATAAAATACTATAGATTTTCTCTTATATATCCCTGGTACCCTAAAAATAGTCAGATGATAAACCATTATTGAAACAAAATAGTCACACATGAACAATATGAGTGTGGATGCTTCACCTAAAACCACTATTCTCTTGGTGAACATATAACACATTAATAGATAACTAATACTAATAGATGAAAATTGAATGTTACGTTGATCCTATGGAACATTCATGTATTAATTTAATATCTCATTAAAATCACACCAGGATCTGCATTTTCTAATGTTTGGTTTCTATTTCAAGAATTTTTGAAATATTGAAATGAAAAATAGTATTTCTATCTATGAGAACATGTTGTATTTTATTTCATAGGTGAATGTGAATTGAATAGAATCTTCTTATCATGCATATATCTATTCAAAATATGTACCCACTCACTTTCAGCACACACACCCCATTAAATATGTATCCTCCTTAGTCATCAAAACATTTATAAAAATCTGAATCATTAAAAAGGTAAGGATATGTGTACCTGTTGAATACTATATAATAGGATTCTGGCTAAGCATAATGGACCAAACATTTAATATTTTCTAAAAAACTATACACTATTTATTCATATTCTAACTGACAAACCAAATTCAATAGTTATGGGAATAAAAATAGATATCTAACACCCACATTCTTAGTCATAAATATATATATTGGTTCTTTGGGATTTGAAAATATCATAGTTTTGGGTTCAAACCCACTAGTAAAAATTTATTTCCTTTTCGTTCTACATCTAAACTATCATTCATGATTCCTTAACTATATATGGGTATATCTCCTCATATTAATCTCAAGATTCTTCCTCCATTTGAGGTAACATTTCTTTCCTTCGCATATCACCTTGTGGAATCACAAAATATTATACTGATGGATTATTTAATAAACTTTCATACATATATATATATATATATTGAGTACCAAAATCCTTTTTTTTGGAGTGAGACTTTCACTAAAAAACATTATTCATCGTCACAAATAGAGTAGGTAATCTCATTATCATATTCATACCTTAAAAATAATTTTATTTGATTTATTGTGAGGCTAATATATGGTATTTCCCATATACAAATCATTATCCTCCATATGATTTTTTGAGGCATTACTCCTATTTTTTCAACATACCATGTTTTCATCATGTGACATCCTAGACTTAGATTCCACTTAATGGGTACCCTGAGCATGGTGGTCCATATGTCCTAAAGGGCATCTCCTAGAACTCTAGAGGCATCCCACTAGCAGTGAGGGACACTGTTTTGTACATGGAGATACTATGCCCTGATTAGCAGAGTGTAGCATAGTTGAAGGAAAACGATAGTAGTAAATAGTGGATGCAATGTATGAAAATAGCGGAAGAAAAGTGACTCCATTGAAAACAAGATTAATAATAAATGTATCGATTGGAAACATAATTTTCTAATGTCCTTATCACCTGAAAACATGAAAAAAGGATACAAGAAATTTGGCATAACATGGTCCACAATGTAAAATACAATAGCCTACTCCAAGAATCCTATGATCTAACTCTGTCATCTGCTATATAGATCCTTCATATCTGTAAGAAATATAGTATTTGATGTTGTGTGCTTACCATTTTCAACACATGTAGTCTTGTAATCTACTTATAGTACCAAAATACACTTGGAGAGGGTGTCAGATAAATCATTATAGTCCACCACCAATAGTGTCTATAACATACAACATGTGTAGTGGAATATAGCCATGTGATGACATTCATATATAAAGTAAACCAGAAACTGAAATGTAAATAAATTCCCAAGTACCTGCTTCATACCTCAGCTGGTGTTTGAACATGTAATTTTTTCAATTATTAATTAATTTCCTTTTACTGTTAACATGCCACATGCGGCATATCCATCATGGAAATCACATTTTGATTGGTTATGTAGTAAAGATCCCAAGAAGTAACAAGGAAACCGAAAAATAATATCTACCTAGGGGGTTCCCAGGTAGTAAAAAATGTAAGCTAGATCTCACGGAATAGTAACTTAGTTGTATCCGAGTGTAGCTATGGGGTAAGAGTGTAATCAAAGGAGCGTCATCCATGGAATTCCATCATAACAAACATACAATGTCCAAGGTGATTGACAAAGATAAATTGGCGATATGAATGGACATGGTCATATTGGATATGTCCATGGCATACACATTTAAATTCTCGGTCCAAGGAGTGTTTTCAAGGTACCATGTTATAATTTTTTAAATCATATGGTATTATACGAGGCATCTAAATAATAGACAAGAACTGTAGTCTAGATGGGTGACAACCTATGAAAACAAAATCATTGAATTGAAATAGACTTCATCAGTAAAAAGGTATTCTCATCTATGAATCCATGGTGACCACGATTCTGTCCATTCATATTTCATATTGATATCAAGAAATATTTATTCTGTTCAAGGATTGTCTTCCATTAGAATGGATATGCGAAGTAGTGTTAGAACCATTTATTCATCAGTTCATGCATTTTCTTCCATTAGTTTTTATGGGTCACATAGTGTTTCAACCATTAAATCAATTCTTAATTAACAATTAAATAATATCAATTAAAGAGGTTCAACTTTCAGAAGGTCATGTGAATGGACACCCGAATGCTGGCTCAAATGTGAGAAAACACTAAAACATAAATATGGAATAACCATTGACATGGGGAAGATTGAGTTGTGGGTGTAAAGTCTAAAAATTGTAAAAATATTACAAAAGAACGTATCTATACAATTCTATCACATAAAATCATGACTTTTATATTTAATAAAAAGCTATCGATGAAATCAGCGGGCCCCACATGGATATTCCAGAAAATAATATTGAGGAATGAGTTATAGTCCACAAACACTAGTATTGTATGAAATTCATAATATGGTATCAGAAATTGATTTTCCTCAGATTTGAGTATATATATGATAAAGAGATAAATTCCCATACCTTGGTATCTCGGTCCAGAGAAAAACAAGAGAGCAGATCATGAGTACTTGATTACTTATCATTGTGCATCCAACGTGATGAATGAAATCTTGATAAATTGTTGGAAGATAGAAATATATTTATTCCATGTTTATATCTTCAAAAATAAAAAATTGATTGAGAAATATGTTAATCCTGTCTAAATACCGATTATGGAAGGATGGACTTTAATTAGACCATCTGGGGAAAAACAAAAAAATTTCCCAAAATTTATTCTGTGCATAGTTTGTCTACATAGCATGAAAACAGTGCATTGGCCATGAATGGGTAAGTAGGAAAACGGGGTGCTCGCATGGTTTGGCTGCATGTCCATGAACCAATCTTGTAAGGAGGCTCTGTCTGAATAAACAAAATCTTTTCGATTTGTGAAACCATGCAGAATTCCTACATGCTTTACTATAAATTAGGTGACAAAATTTTTCCCCACAAATATGTGTTATTGGCTCTGATCAATCAATGTACCCCCTGTGAAACATTACTAACCCATTAAAGATCCATATTATTTCCAAACAAATGATTTAGAATGAAAATTAATGTATCCATATTTGAGTAAAAAACATGGTTCTTACAGTATTCCCTCCAAAAATGAACATGCCCCCATGCTCTCCATTATTGTATAGAGAAATGTTGTATATGAACATCTCCGGATAGTGAGAATATACATCGGCTTCTTCATCACATGTGTCATCCTGTACACTATTGTACTGCCGAATCAAACAAATGAGATGTACACAACTACCTCACATACCCTTCACACATCAGTCAACATTGAGTAACTGATAATCATCAAAGGTAGAATCTATATCTAACTCATCTTCTTCAGGATCACTTGTATTAGATTGATTGTAAATATATTGTTGAAGCTATGAGACAGAAAAGACATCAGGGATGAAATAGTACATCTATACCAGTAGTAGCCAATAGGCTACTAACCTGACTCCTTAGTATTTTAAAATGCCCGATGTAACGAGGAGACAATGTTCACTACTTCTGTAACTGTCAACTCCCAAGCCTGGGCAATACCCAGATGAAAACATGATCCCCATCCTCGAACTCTATATTTCATTGATAGAGATCAATACATGATTTTTTTCTAGAATTATTAGTATTTATACACATTCTTTTAAATGAAACCTTCTCTGAAGTCTCCAGAATGAGATGAGAACTTATTAGTGATGTCTCGCCTACCTCTATCCAACACAAGGGTGAATAGCATGGCCTACAATGTAATATCTCGAGAGGATCAATCTGAATTCCCATATGAAACATGTTTTTATAGGATAACTCACTAAGAGGAATATTATTCTCCAAAAAATCAGTAAAACCAAAGACAAATTCACAGAGAATATCCTATAGAACCTGTATTTTTGTTCTTATAGTCCATCCTTCAGAGGGTGAATATCTATGCTTAGAATCACCGAAGTTCCTATAGCTTTCTGCAAACACATCTAGAACTGTGATGTGAAATGAGCATCACTATATGAAATCTTATTATGTGGAACCCTATGTAGTCATATGATCTCACAAACATAGAGTCTTCCCAGCTCATAAAATCAGAAAGTATCCCATTTTCGAATAATTTGAAATGATTTTGTTAATCAGTCAAGGACTACTCAGATAACATCTCTACCCCATAACATCCTAGGTATGCCGACTATAAAATAAATAGTAACATCTTCCCATTTCCATTTTGTGACTAGAGGAATATGTAATAAGACCCTGAGTCTATATTTCCCTACATACACTTACTGACCGATAGTTATCTGAAATTTCTTCACTGACCACCAATACTAGAATCACATATCTTCATACATATTTTTGATTCCTTGATAAACATTCTACTGTGAAGATTGGGACTCTTCCATGAACTTCTCCCTAATATTTGTAGCAACTCGGATATGACCATGTAGATGTAGGACATATTATTTATTCCCAGACCAATCCCTAGGTGAGTTACCTCATGATATACACTCACGAATAACCAAAACATCATGATTTGAATACTATTTAATCTTCATCAACTCATGGAGGGAAGAGGTAACCAAAAAGGATGAGAGATAATAATTTCTGTGACTATCATGATACACCATATGATGTGTTGAAAATAGGTCCATTAACATCAATTCATTATTGGATTCCTGAATGATATTCATTTGAGTTATTTTGACTTAATGTATCAGTGGTCACATTTCCCTTTCCAGGCGTATATGCAGATTTAAAATCAATGGATTAAAGAAATTCTACTCATATTCATTGTCTCGGGGTCAAGTCACACTATAAAATTATATATTTTAGGCTCATGTGGTAAGTATACACCAAAAATTTCACCCAAAAAGATAATTTCACCAAAAATGTATTTCATGGAAAAATAGTTCTACCTCAAGGTCATCTGATAGGTAGATTCTTTCCTGAGGCCTTAACTATTTGGATCCATTCAAAATGAATTTTTCCTCCACTATCAACACTTATCATTGGTTGATGACTGATTCATCACTAAATATGGTATAAAATATTCCATGTTCTGGAAGAATCAAAACCGGTGATGAGACAAGACACCCATTCAGATCATGGATGGATTTATCACATTCTTATGACTGAAAGAAAATAACACCCTTGTTTTTACGTCTAGTAAGAGGTGAATACTGATGTGATTAGTCCTATATGAATTGACTAAAATATCTAATAATCCACAAGAAACTCGTGATATCAAACATGTTATTTGGATGGTCCCAAGAAACTATAGGACAATCCATTTCAGGGTCAACATATACTCATGATTCTGAAATAATATGACCTTGGTAATGAAATTTGTTTATCCAGAATTGTCCCTTTGTAAGGTTGACAAAAAGCTGATTCTGTATTGGATTACATAGAATGATCTCAAGATGATTGGCATGGTTGATATGAGTTAAATAATAAACCAACATGTTGTAAAAAAATATCAAAAAAAGTTTCCACATATAGGTGGAAAACATTATTCATCAAAGCCATGGAAATGGTGTGCATGTTCATAAGACCGAATGGAATTCATATGATCTCATATAGAGCATAGATACTCTAGATAGTTGTACGTGATATTTCTGATTGTGAGACTCATACTTGATGATAATATGATCTCAGTTATATCTTAGAGAAGAACTTTTATCCTTGAATACGGTCAAAGAGAACACATATAATTGGATGTGGATACTAGATATTAACCGTAATCTATTTCAACATTCTGTAATCTAGGCATAGATGTATGTTTCCATCCTCATTCTTGGTAAAAATCACATGAAAACCACAATTGATGTATTGGGATGTATAAATCCATTAACATCTGAATCCTCTAATTGTTTCTTGATCTCTGATTCTCTCTTGGTTCCATTCTGTAAAAAGGAATGGAATGTTGGGCCACTACTGGAACAAGATCTGTTAAAATCTCAACAAATTTATCAGGAGGTTTGTGAGAAAAAATTATCAAGAAATACATCCATGAAATAATCCAATACTAGAGGGAAATATACTTTTCATAAACCATGGTCCTTCATGAAGATATTTTCGATCTGGACGGTCACTCTACCAAGACCATGATTCTTCAGTATAGCTCTACCAGCCTGGACATCCCAATCACCCATATATATATATAACTGCTTCCTTTTGGTGATGTAAAAGATACCTAGCAAGGAAAGAATTCTTCCAAATCCTAATAATGAACCTAATAATCCATCATAGGATTGATATCAAAGCCTTTAATCTCATAAATAAATAGGTTCCATATGAAAGGGTAATATCCAACCTCAAGGGGATAGTGTATGAACTATTATATGACATATTTTTGTATTCCCAATGGTGTATCGAGGGCTTTTCACCATAGTGATACTGTATCCCTTGTCCAAGATTATCCAAAAAAGATATCGAAATAAAATAATATGAATAACCTATATCTAGAAATGTAGATACAATAGTGGAGGCTACTAGAATAGTACCTCGTACTATTGATGGTCCCATAGCCCAATCATTGGGATTGTTTGTAAATAATGAAACTGACCTGATCCATGTACATATATAATAAATAGACTACCATGGTCCTGAATACTTTGATGGAATTGCTTCTTATCAGTGGTCGACTATTATAGCCACAACCTCCTCCTCGTCCAGACCTATATGTTTTATTCCAACTCCCAGCCTAAATTGGTGAAAAACAACTCAATCCCGATTGTGGAGCTGATGTTGAACCTTTTCCACTCAATGTGTGTGGAATGTTCCAAAAAATCAGTAAATATTACCAATACTTCTGCAAGACCAACACTTCACAGTGTCTCTATCACATTAATGCTTCTTATTCCTCAATCATCCATACTGATGCCACACAACAAACCTATTAAACTAGATTCTATGGCTTTCACTTCCCAAATGAAAAACCACAAGATAATGATTCCTTCCACCAGAAGACCTACTGGCCTAACGCAGAACTGATCCATTAATCCCAATACTCATTCCTTCACTCAAGAATAATCTCGGTGATAAGGGTCTGATAAACTATTTCAAAAAATGGTAGGCGGACGGAATACATTCACTTGATTTCGGATGGTGTACTAGGGAATATCCTCAAAATCTTTAGCAATCGAAATATCATCACCCACTTAGTGATGTTAAAATCATTTTAAATAAATGATATATTCTTAATCATCATCAACTAACATAAAACTGTGCTCGAGATCCCTCAACTCTTTTTCTCGATCATCACTTAGTGCCTAAGGAAAGAACTAATCATAGAAGGTAGTCTTGAAATCAACCCATAACATAGCCCGAAGACGACTATCCTAGGTAACCTCATTCCACTAATTCATAGAAAAATCTCAAAGAATATAAATAACATGATTGAATCTTCACTGTGGAGGAATTTATAGATTCTCAAAGATAGATATTGTGGCCTTATCCCACGACTCAGTAGCCTAAGAACTTCCATCCCCTGAAAAAGTTGGAAGATGATTCTACATGAACTCATGGTTGATATCAGCCGTCATTGGTGAATTATTTGGAGAACTAATAATGGACCACATAATATGTTGTAAACTATCATGGATTTGGGCATCATTTCCTAGTTCATGTACAAAAGGTGGTCCCTCATGTGGCACTCCTATAGGTATGATTAATGGATTAGGGACCACCATATCTGGAGAATGATCATCACCACCTTCTTAGGGTATGACTAGAGGATTTCATGGAGGAATTGGTCTACAAAATCCAAGCACAAAACTTAAAACAAGAATTAAAGAGACATATAACATCACATATGGAATCTATGAAAGGAAGTGTTCACCACAAAAGATATACAACCCCCAAAACCCAATTAGATGGACATGTATTGGTTAGTGCATATATATTTATATATATGATTCATTTGATCTCTCATTTAGTCATTAGGTTCACTACATTAACATTCATAAACATGAAAATTTTGGGTAATGTTGTGAAACTATTTTATTTATAATTCATTATTCACCTTATAATGGATAACCATTTCTGATGAATAAGTTACCATACACTTATCACTAGGTCATCACCCATTTATTCATAGTATAAGAATTGACCCAGTAAATTACACATCCCAAACCATGAGAGACCATTCACCTCAAGAATTGTGGAATGTAGTCACTCAATAACAACCAAAAGTAATACATGTACAGGAAATCTATCACAACATCACTCAATAATCAATATCACAACATCACTCAATAATCAAAATCATATCATGTAATGCAATGTAGTGAAATGCACCTATATATCATGGAAATATTTAAGACATGTTTATTCTAGGTGCTTAAATTGATGCATGCACAAATTATCCTTTCCCTCATATCATCATGGTAAGTATGAAATAAATCCTCAATTAGAATAATAAACAACAACACCACACAACATGTGCGTCACACAATGGAGAGATAATATCAACTGAAATAGGGAGAAAACAACAATTACATTTTGGGTAACATATCTTTTACCCCGAACATTGGTTCAAGAAGCCAGAGAAGTGCTTAAGACGAAGTCCCATGAATTCATAATATCCAATCTATTGTTTATAAATATTATGGAAAGAAAATAAAAAAACCTATGTTACCACATTGGGATTTTCCAGACCCGGATGCCACATAATTGGGGCCCTGAGCTAGGTTGGTCGCAGGGATTCAAGCACAAATCCCGATCTCCATAGGCTTCTGACTAGAATAAAGGGCATAGGGTGTGTCTTTGGGGAGACTATTACCACATTAGTATAGAGTAGAATAGAGGAAGTATATAGAGAATAGTAAACAATAGAAGCAATTCGAATAAACAATGGAAGCAAGCTGATGAAATTAATAAATGAGAATAAAAAAACTATATCATAAAAAATGATGATGATATAATTTCATGTCACTAGAAAATAAAAAAATAAGGATTCAAGAAAATATGCATAACATGTTCCACAATGTAAAAGAAAACAAAGTCTACTCCAAGAATCCTATGATTCAACTCGGTCATCTACTATCAATCTATATCCGATCACCAAGAAATCAAGTGTTCAAAGCTATGATCATCCCTTTTTCAACACACGTAGTCATGTAAAAAATAGGTGTACAAAATTTCTCATTGAGAGGGTGTGAGATAAATCCCTATAGGCATACACCAATGAATTCAATGACATCAGACTCAGGTAATATAATACATCATTGTGAAGGCATGCATATATAAAGTAAATCACGAAGTGAAAAATTACAAAATAACCATGTACCTACATCATCCCTCGGCTGGTGTATTAACTCATAACCAGTTCATTAATTATGAAATTACCATTTAATGTTAAAAGGTCATGTGAGGCATAGAGATCACTGACATCACCACATGATTGTATAACACTGATTGTTCAAAGACATAACAGGGAAACCTGAAAATGATATTCGTTGAAGGTATTCCTAGGTAATAACCAAGGTAACATAGTTCTCAAAAAATGATAACTTAGTAGTATCTGAGTCTAGCTATGGATAATGACTGTAATACAAGGAGCATAATCCAAGGCATTCCACAACAAGGTGTCTACCAAGTCTAAGGTGAGAGACCAAGGTAATGTAGCGCTAATCATGGATAGGGCCCTATAGGCTTTAACCATGGCACCAACTAGTCAATACTGGTTCCAAGGAGTGTATCTGAGGTGTCCTATAATACTGTAAGGGACCCTATTGTAGTATATTTGGAATCCACAGAATAAACAAGAGAGTGAGTCTAGGTGGGTGTTAACCTAAGAAAACCACATCCTTGAATAGGAATTGGGTTCCCGAGTCCCAAGGCATTCTCCTCTTAGAATCCATTGATGGATCAAGTTAGTATATTCCTATTTGATGTTGAATCCATGTAATATTTCATTTGGTTCAAGCCTTGTTTTCATTACAATTTATAAGTCATGTATCATTACAACTATTTATTCATTTGTTCATGCCTTGACTTCCATTACTATGGATAGGCCAAGTAGCATTGTAACCATTTAATCAAGACTTAATTAAACATTAAGGAATATTATATTTTAGTGGTTCTCACTATTTACTTAAATCAATAGAGTAAGGGGGTGGTACATACATGTAAAAATTATTAAATCTAATTTGATAAGTCCATTCTATATACCTGGTATACATTCCCATTTACATTTCACATTTAATAATCAATATGAATAACTTAATGTTGGTTGGTCAAGGGGTGATCATACATGATAAATACCAATATGAAAATTTCATTAATAATAATACATTTATTATAGGAATGATCTCCTTTAGGAAGTTCAAGCAAAGGAAGACCCGACTGGTCGATTAAACATACCAAAACACAAGAACTCTAATATTCCCTGATATTTGACATGGGCATGATTGAGTTATGGGTGTAAATACTATAGAATTTTCACATATTTGGAATGAAAATAACCAAATGATTATAACATGAATAATCATGATATGTAATCTTAATAAATATCTCCTGACAAAATCGCATGGCCCCACACTGATTTTCCAAAATCAATGAAGTTTTGGGATGAGTTATAGACCACCGATGTAAGTATTGTATGAAACACTTTCTCTAATATTGGTCACTCATTTTCCATATATCAGAGAAAATATAAAAAAAAGAGAAAACCCTAAAATTAGGATATCTCGGGCAAGAGAAAAAGAGAAGGAGAATAGCATAAGAGAACCCAAGTACTTACTGTTTTGAATCCAATGTGATAAACAGAAGCTCAATCAGTTGATGGATGGTAGAGATCATTTTTTTCCAAATTTAGATCTTAAAAAATAACCTAATAGAGAGATAAATAAGGCAATCCCTCATAAAAAATAATTAGCGAAGAATGAGGGAGCTTAATTTGATCATGAAGGGAAAAATTGGAATTTTACCCAAAATTTAGCTTGAGAATAGTTTGAGAAACCATATGGAAACAATGCATGGGTACCTAGAAAAAGTGGTGCTATTAAGGTTAGGTCGTACAAGAATGCACCAAGAGTACATGGTTGACCTGTCTGAAAAAATACAATCAACATGACCTACTATAAACCACCCGTCATGCCAGTTTTTAAAAAAAGATCGGTTTCGCACTCCGAACAAAACTCAGACACCCTCAAAACCTCTACTAATAAATAGACATCAAAATTATGTCCAAAAAATTATTTAGACCAAAAATTAAAGAATTTATAACAATGTGATAAATTTGGTTCTTACACATCAAATACTGGACATTTAGATAGACTCCACTAGATTTGGGGATCCCCTTTTGGGTTTATTTCCTTTGACTCCTTTTTAAAAGCACCAATATCTTTACAAATAACGATGATTATAAAATATAAAACAACTCCCTAAAAAACATTTCTAGTTCCATCACCTCTCCATTTAGAATATGATAGATCTTTTGTTCTTAATCTAACTATGGTCCCCATGATTTTTTCACACGTACTCATTTTGTGTCCCTATTATCCACAGTAGTATCATTTTATGGAACGTTACAAATGAGAGAAACTTATTTTAGATAATATATGAATCATTTTTTTATTCATAAATATATATATATTTTTGTCTTCACATATGGAAATATATTCCAAATATTCTATACAAAAAAATGAAATATGACAATGAATCCCACATAATACAATATGTGGTTATTACATCCTATAAAATCCAATTAATAGTATGTTCTATCACGTATAAAAATTTTCTAATTTTTTGAACTATTAAGCCCTCTCTACATATAAAGAGTGGGAGAGGGTTACTAATACCCAATAATAGATTTTCCCAAACTATATTTCCATTGTGATGAGGCATTCATGCATTGTTTCTATACAATGTAGACTATTTAATTTTAATATCATTATTACCTAATGATGGAAATTAAATTAAAAAATTAAAATATTCCTTCAATTTGGGTCTTTCATTCGTATAATATTTCCCTACATTGCTCATTAATGATTATAGATATTCATCAAATATGTTTATTATACATATCCTTAGATTCACAATGATCTTTGGGTTCTATCTTCTCAGAAATCCCACTACAGATATCATATTTGAATTCATGGGATTTGTTATCAACTATTTCAGGTTACTCCATTATTTTTGTAATTCATATCAGTGGTTGAATCATTAATTAAGGAAATTTATTGAACCATTTCTGAAATTTATGTTTCGTTGTCATAATTTTTTCATTGAAATATTTAATTTATTTAGAGTTCAAATTCATTCCATTTTTATCAACAACATGTTTTCTTTCTTCTTCATTTTTAGTATTGTTTTTATATCATAGAACAGTGGCCACCTGAATAAGACATATATTTAAACATTCTATCATGATGTAACTAATTTACTATACTTGGAACTCAATATCATCATACACATATTCTTCTATCATTTTAGGATCAAATTCCTTTCCTATGTGGACAACAAAGACTTTTTTCATTCATCAAATTCCATCATAATTAGTAGTTCAAGAATCACTCATAATATTGGATTATTCACTAATTTCTGTAGTATTATTGAATGAGTAAATATTTTCATTACCTTATTCATCAAATGAACTCATCGAAACATTTTTTATTTCAATATAGCGAATAGAACTCCTGCCATAGAAACTTCTATATCGAGGAATACTAATAGACATTTTCATTAAATCTGATGTTCTTCCCCTTACCATGGAACAAAAATATATGAGAAAACAAAATGTCCAATTTCCTTTTAAAACAAATAAACAAGTTTGTGAAAACAAATACAACCAAATAAACCATCACTACACCACCAATTTCTAGGAACAAAAGGAGATTATATACCTTGAGAGGGCGGGGGTGAATCATTGAATGTATATTATATTCAAAAGTCATCCATCACCACTCGATCACGCCATCTTTAATATATGGGTCAGTCTAGTTAATCTTTAGTTTTTATGTCGATCATATCATTTCTTACATTATCATATGATGATTAAAAGAATATAAATCATGTTTTAATGCATAAGGAGAAACATATTATTACATGGTACACCTCACTATGCTACGTCCAATGAGTATAAAATGACAATATTCTGATGTGTAAAACCCACTATAGCTCATAGATAATAAAAGATTTTGAGTGGACTCACTATCCCTCCTAGTTCACAATCATTCACAATAGACATGCAGTCCAATGAAAAATATTTTATATGGTTGATAGATCTATAAAATGTATGATTGGTACCATTAAGTATCACTTTTTCCTTCATAACAATGATGGGAACTTCCCCTTGAGCATCACATTCCCATGAGATATAAAAAAAACTAACTATGATTTTTTAATCTTCATCAAGATTTTATATATCTTCCTCAAACCAGAATGAGTCAGAAAATTTACTCAGTTTCTAGTATGTAACAGAACATTATTCCATTCACTATGTCCTTTTTTATAGTAAATATTCTCATTATATATGAATTTTCAAATTGTAATGATCTTTTATCTTCATCTCCATTTGGATTCAATTATTATAATTATATTAATAATAGGTTAATTTATACATATATATCCATTGGAAATACCTTAGTGTGTTACCCTATCATGAGAGCGCAGTGTGTTACCACTATGAAATATTAATGCATGCAACCCTATTGAGAGATCATCAAAATTATCCCTTACTTGAGGCTTTGGTGTGGGATCCTTTTAAGAGATCTTGGCATTATACACCACATTGAGACCATATTTTGATCATACAGATCATGTGACTCCACAAGAAGACCCTATCTTGAATACATGAATTGAATGTCTCTTTTTAATTCAAAAAGATTGTCTGACATTTTTCAATTCGTATAGATTGCTTGAGTTTGGAATTATACGTTCTTCGGGTTGTGTGGAATGTGTGATATCAATGGGTTTACCAATCCATGAAAACAAATTGAACATACTTATCTTCATAGGATACCTTCACGAGACCCCTTCTCAATAGTTTTTTATGATTAAACATATTATGTGATTCCACAGTGATACATCATTCTTCTCATGAAAAATAGTTTCACAATGTTGGTCATGTATACTTCTTCACATCACTTGAAACCAGTTCCGCCTTAATTGAATTTGATAAATAATTTATGAAAATATTTTTCAACTCATAATGAAATATCAAGGGGTATTTATATGAAATATTCCACCTCCCTAAATAAATCAATCACATACAACATTCCATTACACTAATTCTATAATCATAATTACACACATCACATTATTTTGTTGCATGATCACATGTATAATGTCCCATGTGCTTCGAATGATCAACTAAATTTCCTTTTTCTATGTCAAACGATACCATCATGTGATCAATTTAGTATCATGTGTCATTTAAATGATACAGTCATGAAATCAAATAGAAATAATACAGCATCAACTAAATTTTAATCAAGTGCCTTATCAGATCGAATTGGGTGATATAAACATAATCACGTGGGTTTTAAATCTGAAAAACCACATGATACCTCTATCATGTCCAAATTTTCTATCTTAATATGTATCACATGATCTCTCTACGAGATCCTCAGAAAATAATATGTTATCATCCAGTGCTTCTCATGATATATCCATGAGATCTTCCAAAATTCATGATTCGTATTCTAGTACACCATTAAATATCTTTTCATGAACCATATACAATCATTCAGATCACGTGATGTGATTGCATGATATCGTTAATCACACTCAATCACAAGAGTTTCATGTGCTTCATGTCAATAAAAACTATCTATGATCCATTATGATATATGTGCTCTACAAGAAAAATTTTCATGATCTCTCCACATGACCAGTTATGAAATTATCACTTCACGTGATAAATTCATAAATTCAAATTTTTTGAGATATATTTTGAAATTATTACATTTCATGATTATTCTTGATATTCACGCTCCTCATAACTATTTCTAAAATTCAAACACACTGATCCTGCCTCCTTTGAAATCCATACATTTTCAACAATATCAGACCAAGCCAAAAAACAAAATTAACAAAAAATCAACCTTAATAGGGATGTTTTACAAAAATATCCCCCTTTTGGTTGGTTGGAAGCATTCCAAAAAAACTATGATGCAACTTTTTGACACATTATGGACATGCCAAAAATATTTATTATAAAACCCTATATAGTGATCATGGAGTACCTTAACATGCACTATAATACCAAATGAGTTAATATTGATAAAAAAATAAGAGAATCATGAAAATTTCAATGACTAATCACTTCATTCACAATCCTAAAACCATAAAAATTATCTACACCAATAAATAAAACAATCCTAGCCTGTTAGATCACTAATTTTTTCAACTTCTAAAATCCTGATATCCTCACTCCAATTAATTATTCATCTACATAAAAAAATCATATTTTATATCATAATGTTAAAATTTTTTCATATTTCACTATACCCGTTGTTATATTTTCTCCATTTCAAAATCAAGACATATTATCCCCCAATTTCAATGAACCAAAAGGACTCCCATTTATGGATTTCAACATAGTAAATAATAGACATCAATTTATATAGAAAAATAACACCATAACATGGGAAGTGGGGGTTTCACATTCACATTGTGCCAGTGTGGGTATTAGACTAAACTCCATGATCAAGTAAATTATATTTAAATGTTTCATTGGGTATGGACTTCATTGGAGTGAGTATATCTTATATGATAGTTGAAACAAGCTCCAACTTCTCATGACTAAGAACCACATTATTTTGGATGAAGTGAAATTTGATTTCAATGTTAATTGTACTTGGATTATTGAATTTATTTTTTCTAATATATATAAAACAAAAATTATCATAATGGATCTTGATTGGAGACATAACTTCAATCTCCATCAATGATATAAATTTGATATATAATTCCATCATTTATGAATTTACTCCCATTAGTCAATGATCTCTTTTCATTATATTTTTGGTAATCTATAAATTTATATAGGCAAAACAAATTATTATTTTATCTCCTTAAATCCAATTAAATAGAAATTACTCTCTTCCTTCAGTTTTGAACATCTTCTAAGCCCATTAGACAATATTGTTTAACATATAATGATAATATGTGCATGTAATATTTTTTAATTTCACCTTTGACTCAATATATCTACTAGAGATTGAAAATATTATTTTTATAGCACTGTTATAGATCAGAGTCATATCCAATATTATCTATTCACACTACTAAAATGTTTTAAACAGCCAAATTAAATCATGGAATAGAGTCATTTAATGACCATCTAATTTTGTTCAGTCATGAATCATTTTTAGAAACAAGAGAATAAGACAATAAATTCCAAAATTGACTATATATATTAATTAAATCCATGGATACTAGAAGAATTAAATTAATCCATTCATCAATTGGATATATTGTCAAATTTGGCCATATCTAATAGAGTTATTATGACCATATAACCCTAATACATCCATATTTAGAAAAATAGAGACCATCAATACCTATTACAGAGTTGGGTCATGATATTGAATTAATCATCAGAAAGGGGAGTCCACTTTTATGAAATGATACTAATTTTCCTTTTCATTTATTTATTATCCAAAAAACAAGCAGATGATACCCTATTAATGGAACAAAAAATATTAACAAGAAATATAAAACTATTATTACTTATCCTCCAATCTGCCTTCTCTTGGTGGGAAAATATCAACTAATATAGGTCCTACTACCTATTGTGGAATATTAAATGACATATGGAACTAGTTGATCATTTACGAGTAAATTTAATAGTTCTTCTAATAAACATTAGATGCTGGATCGTATGATATTATTCTTCCTTACAATTTATCTCCCAGAAATATATATGAAAAAAAGAGTTGTATTGTAACACAACCTATTAAATTAGTACCATATATTTAATTCAAGATTTTCGATTAGTCTTCTTAGATTTATTTCCATTGATTATAATCAGTCATTCTTTTTCATCAAATGCATAGCCCAATGATTTTAACTCTGACGTATTTCTACAAATAAATCGGTGGATATGAGAAAAGTTTAACAAAAATTGTGATGGGTAACTCTAGAATCATAATTAATAGGATTTAGATGATCTAGATATACCAACCCCTTAAAATTTGCATAAGTACATTTTAATAAAAAAAATACAACAATCGAACAAAATTCAACTAATATGGACACATAACAACAAAGTCTATACCCACAAAATTATCATTCATTAGATATTTAGGTTTTGTAGGATTTCTACTTTAATTTTATTTAATACACACTAGTAGAAAAATTTTTCACTACCTCTCAACATATACACCACTATTTATTATTCTTTATTGTATAATGAATATTTACACTACTCTAATGCTCTAGTTTCTTCCCATTTTAAAGTTAGCATTTTATTTCCTTCACATATCACCTTACCGAATGAAATGGTAATTTCTAAAGACTTTATTTAATAATATTTTATTTATTATCCTCCTAATATCAAAAATTTTTTTGGGAACATGTAAATAATATAATATAAATTATTCTTACTAAAAAATAGAATTTAGTCACTTAGGTGGTCTTGGTAAGGATATGTCCACCTCTTGAGGACCCTACCCCACTAGATGTGAATGCTGATTACCATGCAGATGATCTGAAATGGGAACCTACCAAAAATAAGAGGAGGGCCCGTCATCTTCATGGAAGAGGTGGTGTTTACTCACATAAATGAAGAATATTTTAGGTAATGATTTGAGTTGTTTTGGAGCAGTGTCTTGTAACTTATTTTTCTTTTGTGCCTCTCACTTTCAGCCTTAACATATATATTGTTCATTTATTTTCAATCCATTTTGGAACCATGGGCTTCAACCAATAGTAAAAATTTTGTTCCTAATGAAAAATCTATTTTTCCATACATTTTTCATATAGGTAACTTAAAATTAATTCCAAGAAACCGATTATGAGCATAATTGGGGAGGTTCTTGGTAGGATTTTCCTTGAGCTCCATGAATTTACATGAGTCTATAAGCTGGTTTTCCAAATTATAATGATGTCTTCCAATATAATTATTTTCATTATAAACCACCAACATTTGGAAGCTTATTTGTGATCATTTTTCTACAATGATTTCATATATCTAAAATATAATTACCAATTAAAATTATCACCAACTATAAAACATATACATTAAAAAATATATCATACCATCATTTTTTTGTTTATATGTTTCTTGTAGTTAAAGTTATTCTTCTACCCAAGATCCCCTATAATTATATGAACATACACATAGTGTGTCCCAATCTTGAACAATAGTATAATTTCATGGCAACTTTATTCTAAGAGACTCCTTATTCATATTTATAAATAAGGTTGTTCTATTTTTTTTACTTAGTAATATTTCTTTTTTATAACAAGAAATAAATAAAAAATCTGTAAAAAAAATTATATAAGACCAATTTTCTAGAATAAATATAGAATATTGTCATTTTTTCTTGAAATATTTTATATTTTCCTTTCTAGCACCTATATAATTTTCATTATTTCATGAACTATTCACATATCTCTTACTCTCATTAATGGTAGAAGGTTCCTCATAACCAATACCATATTTCCCCAAATTTCATTGATGTTGGGATGAGGCAATCAATATTATGAATTACATAGTTATTTTTCATTTATTTATTACCAATTGAAGGATAATAAAATTATAAATGAAAATAATCCTTCAAGAAGTGCTTGAATTTTTTTTCATATTACTCTACTTCTTTCGTCACTAATTCATGGTCTTCCCCCAATTGTTGAATATTATTTCCTTAAGTTCAATTTAGTAATTTTTTCTCTCATGATGTTCAACCAAAATGTAATATAATCTTCTAATTCTTAGGAGCTAATATCTACTATGTCACTTTTATACATCAAATTTTAGTACATCTGAGTAAAAAATATAATCAAAAAATGAATTACCTTAAACCTATTTCGATTGGAGTGTAGATATATATTAATGTGTTGCTTCAAAATTTTAAATATAAAATGAGTAAAATGTTTTTTCATTATCATAGTCATTGAATTGTTGTTGAGCATGAAAATCATTCCTCAATCATATATTATTAGTCACCTTCTCATTTATTTAATCCTTTAATCTGATGGACTTCAATATCCCGAATTTGTATCCAATATTTTTAGACATAATATCTTCTTTTAGTGTTTGATATAATATCTTTGTTAGGCAGAAAAAATATAATTTTGGAATTATAGATATTCCTTCTTTATCTATAGTTCCAACATTACATGTAATATTAGCTTCTTCACTCATTTCTATTGTATAATTGATAGTTTACCTATTTTAATTGACTCATTCATTCAAACTATTATTTAATACATCGTAATTTTCATTCCCTTGAATTGAACTATTTCTATACAGAGATTCATTTATACAGAATGGAATAAAAATATACATCTGAATTATTTTTCATAACTTTTTCATAGAACACCAAGATTAATGAAAAGTAAAAATTATATTTAAACAGAATAATAATCTAGTTATATAATAAATATAACAAAAGAAAACTCTACTTAGATACTAATTGTTTGGACCGTGGTAAAATGTTTCCTCTTGTATGGTGGAGTGAATAATATTATGGATATTAATTTATAAATTATTCCTTCCCCACTGGAACCTGACCTCTATATTATGGGGGGAGCATCATTTTTTAATGGTGTATATGTAGATCATATACTTTATAACATTTAATGATTATGATTCATAAAATTTAAATTAGGAAATAATTAATAAGGACACAGGTTCTGATTCACATATTTGATGTAAACATCCCCTGTAGAATCACATCTATATGATATATCACTAAATAGCCTTATCACATTGGACAATTCTTCCATGATATTCTAAGTATTCCTCTGTATAGAGGGATTCAAGAAATCACTTCACATGCAAGAATGAAGCTCCACCTTGTTCCTTTCACTTCTATAGATAGACCAGCGAATAGAATCATTCTGAATGTATATTCAGATGATGCAAAACCTATTATTTATTCTTCAATTGAAATGATACATGAAAATTACATTGATAATATATTTAACCTAACTCATATGTCTATTCACAATTTTTTGGTGAGTTTCCCTAATGTGAGGCCCTACACTGTAGCACATGTGTTTGATCCTAACGTGTAACCCTTTCACAAGATTCTGGGGAATAAAACCATGAGATTCTATCTCATAATCCTTTTGTGATATACTAGAATAAAATTCCATTTTTCGATTATCTTCAGATATCGTGGCTCATGGGACTTCATCACACGACCTTGTTTTGATTATCGAGATAAAAATCACTATTATACTCACTTAGATCATGTGAAATTGTGTGGTTCATATTGACCATGTCAATCTAGAATGATATTTTTTAGGCTATGTGGATCATGTGATATCAACAGGTTTACCTATGCTCACATACACCCTAATAGTACACCCTTATAAATAATCATACTAGAAGCTTGTTCTAATAATATGGAATGCATTATTCATGAACAACACATCATTTGGATCATATTAAAACATACTTTATGTGAATTAAATATATTCATTTTGATCACATGAAAAAAATTCTCTATAAATTCATTCAATGAAATATTTTTTTTGAAATTGAACATCAACACATATGTAGGTGTTAGTGAGTACTAATATGAGAAGTTACACCACAGTAACTCTAAAAAAAGTGGACAAAAATTTATTCATCCACCTCAATAATTAGTAATACACTACTCATACAGGTACTTCACAAGATCACCTGCTACATTTCACAACTGCATCACATGTTCAAGTTGATATTATTTATGTGTTTCATGTGATACCATCATCTGATCAATTGATAATTTGGATGTTTTCACTTGATCCCATCATGAGACCAATTTGAAATAATGATGTGTTATTGATGTTATCTTTATGCGCATCACGAGATCCCATAATGAGATCTAAGGAAATCTTTTGGCTGGGTGATTTCAATTGACCATATGATATATCAGTCACTTATAGATTCATTTTATAAATTTTCTTCACATTATAACTCAACAAAGGTTATTTGAAAATAAAAAAATGTACTCAAGTAAATAGCAGAATTTCTCCATGCTTTCCATTGACAATAATGTGGTGCCTTCAGGTGTATCACGTGATCTCATCATAAATTCCACTTATACTGATAGAGAGTGCATGATGGTATCATGTGTTCTACATCATCTCTCAATATTAAAAGAGTCATTATTACAAATTCTGTAAATAAAATGTGGGTGATCCATTAAGACATATACACTCCACATGATCATTCTGTGAGATTTATCCATGTGATCAATTCTAATATTTATGTTCTATGTGATCTGCTTACACATACATGATACTTGATATTTGTTATTAAATTTTTGATCTGTATTATCAGTTCTAATATCCACACTGAACATGACGAGTTCTTATTTTCACGCTCACTATTCAGACCTCCTTTAAAAAACATTTTCAAAAATTTAAAACTTTTAAAAAGACAATTTTATTTCAAAATAACCATCTTGAGGGATTTTTTACAACAAATTACTTCAAAATATAAATTTATGACCTCATTGAAACAATTGCATATAAATATTGAGGAATAAAAATGTTTATATTATAAATAAATGATAATAATGTATCCTGTGTTCCTAATTATTTGAGATAATAAAGAATGCGTGATTTTTTTATTTCAAATTAATAACATGAAATATTAATATCATATAAATTTATAAATCATAAATTAGATAATAAATTTTATTTTAATAATTTATTGAAATTATATTATATTTTTAGAAATAATATTTTTTTCATTAGGGTTATGTTAGAATACAATCATCCTTGATTAAAATAATGTCAAACATAATCATATTGTGTTATTGCATTTAATTAATGTTAGTTAATTTTATTATATTTAATGAAATTTGGTTGTGTGATTAATTTTTAAAAATAGATCATATTATCCAATATATTTATTTACATATTTTTAAATAATAATATATATGAATTAAATCATTTTGGATAAAAATAATTATAAATTTATAGAGTGTGGTTGAAATCAAATAGAAACCTCTATCAGGTTATCATAAATTTTTTTGGTGTTTGTGGTGTAATCTTCCAGGGGATAAGGAGTTACTGGTCATTGCATAAGTGTATGTACCCAACCATAAATAGTACAAAATCGTGATTTTTTTGTGTAATTAATTCATAAAATTTCATTTTATTATCATTATGTATCAGTGTTTTATAAAATTTGGCCTTAAATCATGCATAGAAAACCCATAAATTAGCATGTGGAAACTTGTTCATCATATAATTTTTCAAAAAATATATTACATTTAATATTAAATAAGTACTATTTCTATGATAAATAAACATGACACATATATTGAATTGTTACATTTTCTTAAAAATATTTACACCCTATAATGAAACATTTTAAAATATGGGATGGCGCAAAAATATTATTAAGAGACAATAAAAAGAATCAATCATTTACTGATGTGAAAAAAATGAAATCCTAGGAAATTTTTATCTTTATTAAAATAATAATTGAGTTCGTGAAAAAAGTAATATCCCCATTCAAAATAAAAAAAATTTTCTGAATAAAAATATTTAAAAATATATAATGAAAATAGTGTCCCCTTTTTAGATTATTTAGTGCATCATATACATATCTTGTTTTAATCCCATGAAATCAATTTTTAGAGACCAATGGATTGAAAAAATGAAACCACATTGGTTATGTCCCCACATAATTATTCTAATGATTTGGACAATTAAACAGTGCATTTGAAATTTATAATGGTTCCCATCCATAATATTAACTGAATCTGTCTCAACCATTGTAATGGAGATATTAGGGTCACCCTTCATATATGTTGTATTAACCCCACCATAATATATGAAATATTAGTATCATTCATCAAATAAAGTGTATTATGATCATTATTTCCTTTAATATATGTATCATGTACCAAATCATGAATATAAAAATCTATTGTTTCTCCATTTCATCATAAAATTCTTGTAAAATTATTCCGATTCCACATAAAACCCCTTTCAGAAATCAAAATAATCATTCATTTTAAAACCCATTATCAAAAATTAAATTACTAAAAAAGGGATACATGGGATTCATTTGATGAAAACAAGTAAAATTTTATTATGATCCATGAAATTTATAACTATGAACGAAGTGTGAGAAAACTATTGCATTAATATATATTAAAAATAAAATATTCATTTTTTATTTTTCAAAAAAAAAGTCCATAAAAAGATTCCATTTTTGAATTCCTTTAAATAAAATTAAAAAGTGATATAACTTTTTCTTTTATAATTAATTTATTTCCATATGAATAAATCAATAAAATAACATAAATTACATAGACAAGGATGATAAATATTTATAAAATATATAATAATGTCATTTTAATTAGATTTATAATGTGTAGATTCCCATAAGCTAAGCCTTATTCATAACACACTTTATTTTTGATCCCAAATAATAAATAAAAGATAATTATTTCCTATATAATTTTTCTCAATTAATTTATTCACACAATTTTATTTATTACTATGTTTTATATAGTTACATAATAAAAAATGATCAAGGCAGATGTTTTGAGGATATACGACTCATATGTCTAAAATTTAAAATGTAGTTTTGATATGAAAAAATAGTTCATTATTACATAATATTGTGAATATTAGTTTTGGAATAACTATAATATTTAAAAATCAATAATAATTTTAAAATCATCAACGTGTGATAGAGATGAGAAATGAACAAGATTATAATCATGGCGGTTGAAGTTCATTGTTACGCATGAATAATTTTATAAATTTTCATCACACATGAAAAAAGAAGTTATGGAATATTTTATCATTTTAAATTTATAATAGAATCATTTATAATAAGTTATTTATTTAAATAATAAAATATACAACATTCCGGTCAAGTGGTAATGAAAAATGAATCATATCACATCATGGTGGTGGTAGTCCACTTGTATACCTGAATGCCATTATCATTTTCCAATGGATTGAAAGTTAAAAAATAATATGATATATAATATTTTCATAATGATAAATATATCATGAATAGAATATATAAGCATTTAAACCATCTTTATTTCAGGAAATGATAATATGTGATGGAAAATTATTGACATCCTTTCACAAGTCGATTTTCCATTGTACACACAAATGGATGTTTTTTCCCATTTGATGGAATAAGATAATGATATTAGTAATTAGATTATTTTAAAAAATACTTATAATATATAAATAATTTATTTACAGTTGTTTTATTTTTTTTATTTTTTACGGATTTGATAAGAAAAATAAAATGAAAATTATTAGTAATGAACTATACCCCTTCTTCAGATAGACTTTTTTATTTCCACCTTAATCAATCAAAGGTTTGTATTATGCAATAAATATTACCTATAGTGCATTGTGATGTGTTTTAGGATTGTATTTGTTCATGTCATTCCAATCCCAATGACTCTTGAAGTGTGCAGTGCAGAGTATATGGGTTTCCCTTTTATCATAAGGGGAGGTGTATTCTAGAAAGTTTTATTGAATTAAATGAATCTAAATTATCTTCCTTATTAAAAATTTTCCAAATTAGAATAATTAAAATATAATATGTGTCTAAGAAAAAATAATAACATAAAATACAATTGTAACATGTGAGGTGGTGTTTAAGACATATATATTTATTTTTACCCTAACTTTACCCTTTTGGTGATTACTATAGTAATAATATTTTTTATCTTAAGTGGTCAAGGTAGTAACATCACATCAAAAAAATTCCCATAAATGTATCACGGTTGACATTTTAAACCATTCCAAAATCATTGGTATGAATATATTATTTGTAAAAAAATCATTTAATAATATATTATTAATTATAATATATAGTTTATGTCATTTGTCAAACTACATGAACCCTTTAAAACTAAAACGTGTCTAAATTATGTAAATATTTCCAAAATGAGATATGAGATATGATATGTTTTATAACAAAATAATAAAATCATCTAAAAAATTTTATTGGTTTTTACATTATTTTTTATCCTTATCATTTTTATTAATCACCTGGTTATCTAATTTAATATAAACCATCGTGATGGATTTTTCAATACTAATGGGTTATAATAATGCATATAATGTAAAAATTAGATACTAAATGGAAAATAGATGACTTTTTAGATGTTTTAGAACCATATTTCCCCTCATTAAATACTAGTATTATTTTATAAAATAATTATTAATTATTAATTATCATATAATATTATTAACGTTATTTTGGAAAGTATAAATTTAAATGATCATTAAAAATAATTTTATATAAAATTATTTCAAATATAATCTTTTATGAAAACCACATTATGCTAATTTAATCTCACAAATTCTTGGAACACAATGATTTATTCATATTATTTTATTTTTACTTTTTCTAGAATCATTTGTTTTATTATTTTATTAATTGTAGAAAGTGTTTTTGGTATTACGTAAAAATTTAAGGTAATTATTTCATCATGTATAATTAGATATAAATTATCATGTTAAAATATCTCTTTTCATTATATTTAACATTTAAAACCAAATATATATAGTTTCTATCACTCTCAATAAATATTTTATTTATAATAACCATGAATCAGACATTTTTTTTATATATTTTACATAAATATTATAACGGTTACATTCAATTAAATAGTAAACTATGATAGAATATTTTTTAAAAATTGATTGAAATTTAAAATCATAAATCAGATAACAGGATAATATAATTTGTTATGGTAATTTTTTCGCTGTCAAATTATGTTTGAAAATAATTGCTGATTTACCCTATATGTTTCGATAAATAAATACTACGATTAATACTCATATTGAACAAAAATAGAATGAACCACTTAACAAATATAGACCCCTTAATAGAAAATAATTATTTCAATTTTCATGATCAAAATTTTATTAGTCGTAAAAATTCATTACATATTAAAATTATAAATAAAATGAAAATAGTTTTTCTAAAAACTGCATTATGAATTATAATATTATTTCTATAACAAATTTGACAAGATAATTGATTCAAAAAAAAATTAACATTATTATTAACTATATAATAGATGTAAATTTAAATTTAAACCTTTTAAATACAATATGTAACTTTACTAATATTCGTAAAAATATCAAATTCGTAACAAAAAAATTATTTCACAATAATCACTAGAAAAATAATCATTTCATAAAATATCAAAAAACATTACTTTAATTATTATTTGCAAGATAATACAATAAAAAATATAATTTTATCAAATAAAATTAATAGAAGTTCCAAAAATTATATATAATTTATTCTAAAAAAATTAAAAAACATTTTATGAGAAGATATATTTTTAAACAATACAGTGACGATGCAAAAATTTAAGATCTTATTTGGTGATATTAAATAAGTAAATTTTTTTTCAATTATTACATATATGTAAATATTTAATTTTTTTAATCCTATTCATACACAATAATTTGACACCATGGTTATAATGATCATATATAAATAATAATATTTTTTGGTGACTTTGGTAGGATATTGTGTGTATTACATGCTTTTAAAAATACTGTTCCATTTCAAACACATGTAAATTATATCACCCCAATTAAAAAATTGAATCCTATATATCTGAACCTAAATATTGCTATCGAATTTTTGATATATGAACATAATGTTTTTGGGATTTCCATTCATAAAAATGGTTAATAATATATATTATTGAAAATAGGGAAAGGTAAATAATGGGGTTATATTGGGTAACACATACTGAGATTCAAAATATTATTATATTAATCGTAAATGAAAATATGGAAAGGGTGGAAAAATAATATTCAATTTAATGAGGAAGATTGAGAGAGAATATTGAAAACATGATAGTGATTACTTGATAGAAATTCAATGACCTTTGAACTGTAAATAAATGAGTTGTGAAAAGACCATTAATTAGTCAAAAAACATAAATATGAAAAAAATTGTTATAAAATCATTTTCCCCACATTGATTAATTTGTATACAAACTAAACTAAGAAAATAAGGTAATATACTTCCAATAAAGTTATAATTTTATCTTTGAATTAATTTTCATCGTGTTCAAATATATTTATACAAAAGATGAGCATTCCAATATTATTTTTATGCCCAAATCACAAAAACTAACTTCTAATGTATCCAATATTCCATTAAAGGATAAACATATATCCCTATCATCTTTATAATTAACAAAAATCAAAATGGTTATCACATTTTATGTTAATTCCCAAAACTAATAATACATAAAATGATAAAATATGACATTAATCTCCAACTCACCATCGATAGGAACCAAATTTTATCATTGGTCATTTTACAAATAAAAAAATATAGAATTAATAAAATTTATTTTTACTATGTTCCAAATTGAAATTTTTTTTACTGATATAATCTGAGATTATTTTAACAATTATTGCTAAAATAATATTATTCATAAAAAATTTCATACAACCAAAAATGTTCATTCCCTAATCATATAATCATTAATATATTCTAGGCATTTACCATAGATCACCATAAAGACACATTAAAATCATATATGCTTCCAAAATATAAATTTACCTTTATCCCTCAAATAATATCCCCTCATATTGAAAAATACTTCAATTTAACTTATTCTTATAATGTTTTGAAAATATTGAAATTTTTACAAAAATAGAATAATCACTTAATAAACACATTATATATCCATCCCTTTCTTATATAGAATTCGATATATATCTTCCTTACATCATCGTAATATTATATATACAATAATTAAATCTATTAATAAATTTGATACTCATAAAAACATTACATATGTTAGTGGTACGTATTGCATTGTTGTCACCCATTGGTTGAGGGTTCGACCATTTCTGCCTTACAAGATGTGGCCAGTTGTATTTTTAAAAATATACATTCAAATAATTCCTACATAATTATAAAAAATAATGATAAAATACTAAAAAAAATACCATAATGACTTCACTATAATATATTTAATAAGCTATAAAGTTTTTCGTGTACATTTCAACTTACATCCCAGAAACATTACTTGTATTCTTATGAAATAATCATTCACATTAGACATAGGTGTCACTATAAGGACCCGACCTTAAACATTAAATATTATTGAATTAAATGTATACTTAACATTGAGGATCTTTTTAGGTTTAGAGTATTAGAGAATTAGGACATAACTATTACATATCAAAATATTACAAGGTATACATATCTACACAGTTTCCATTTTTTCATAAAATAAAAACTATTGAAAAAAAGAGTCATGTCTAGTTCCATGTTTTAGACAACATGACTTTTCCTTGATCCCATCCTTGACCATATTCTTCTTTAAGTCCAATGAAAACATTTCAAAACATGGGATGATCATAAAAAGCTCAGTAAGGGTTATAAAACAATGAATGAAAACATTTGTTCATAAATACATAATAAACATGAAATCATTTACTTACATCATGTAATCATAATATTTATGAAAGACACATAAAAATCCTTAATCGTAAACGTAACTTGTGGGATCCATATCATACTTACATTGTAGCTATCACAGCTACACATGGAGTTACATTAGAATACGCATCAAAGTATATTTCCTAAAACCCTTATGAGAAACATTCAAGTTTACCTTCGTCACATTACACAATGCATTGGAGAGCTATCTTGGGCTCACCCAACCTAGGTTTATCACAGAACCACCGGTATACATAAATAATTCCCATGATCCATAACATGATCATAACTCATAACATAAGCATAAAGGAAAGATAACATTTCCAAATTGAAATAACAAAATATCATTTCAATATATCGAAATAATAAATCCATTCTTGAAATCATTATCAATAAAAAAATATTTAAAAATAATATATGGTATTTATTTTTCCTTTTAAAAACATTAAGACTTGTTATGGAAGCCAAAGATCAAATAATACTCCCGGTGGTGGAAAGGTCGTTATCACCGCCTACGTTAAAAAAATTCATTTTTGTCATTTATTAAAACTCTTCTAATAATCAGATTCCCTTTGACTAAAATGAAATGTCAAAGGGGTATATACACCGTATTAAATAAATTCTTGTATAAAACAAAAAATTCCTCAATGAAAGTAGATTGAGACGTAGTCCCTTACCTCGTGTCTGACTTGACTCGATCATTCTTTAATCTCCTGAATAAAAAAATATTGCTAATTTATACTTTCTTAAGATCCTTTTTCATGTTTATTATTCCTTTTATATCACTTATTACCATGTTATAAACATTATTCAATCATTTAAGTTAATAACGTTCATTTTGTCAATATTTGGTACTTGAGTAAAAATGAACACCTTATATTTAAAATTTGTCCATGTGGTCAAAGGTTTATTATATCCAAAATGATATTCATGACCTGGAAATCATATATATCCATTATATACATGTTTTTATAATATTACATAACATTTAGAGGTATGGAATGAAATGCACGGTTTATGAAGACGGTAATCCGTACATGCACATGAATGCTAGTTTCATTTTTATTTCTTATTTTAAATGAAATAAAACATAATTATACATAGTTATATTATTATTCCAGTACAATATAATATTTAATATCATTATCTATATCCTTTATACATCCCACATAAGGCATTAACGAATCAAATCACTTTGAAGGGGCGGTAGTCCGCATTTCCTCAAATTAGATTATCCTATTTACCCACTATGGAAATCATAAAGGCATGATATAAATTGGATGTAAAGAAGAATAATGAAATCATAATCATAATATATATCATATATAAATACAATACCATCATAATGTCCACCATGATAGGTGGTAATATGTAATTGAACAATCATCGTTTCAGGAGGGATTAGTTTTCCATCCACATAAACATTCTGTTCATCATCCATTAGATGGAGTTGTGTGTAAGTGTAGTAAGAATCCTTCAAATAAAAACATCCCAGTATATTGAGGATATTTTTGTTTTTAAAAAATACATTAATAAAAGGATTTTATGGGATGGAGAAGTAAAATAAATGAAAACAATTTCCATGAAACTGTTACCTTTAATTTTGGTAACTCCCTTTGGATTGATACAAAGGACTTTTTGAAGTGAATTCTGTCAGAGGTAAGGATTATAGGAGGAGAGGGATGTAGGTAAATTAATTTGGAAGTGTTTTTACAAGACAAATGGCTAGAGAGGTGTGTGGAATTAGATATAAATGGTCTCCTTTTATAAGGGAGAGGAGGGGCTCTTTAGGAAAGTGTGAAAATATTATTTTATAATATAATTATATTCTGTTTGTAAAGGTCCAAAAATCATTCTAGTCGAATATAAGATGACTCATGGTAGAAAGAAAATCATCCAATCAAAATTGGACATGTTTTGGATAATATTTTAATCATTATAAATTTATTTGTTTAAATCATTTATTAATGAGGTAAATACTGCCCCATTATTGTGTCAAGAATAATTTAATTTATTCGATTTATAAAAATTATAAAAATACTATCATGTATGAAATATTTTTATCATTCCAATGAATATTTATATACAAAAATATAATTTATATAACCCCTTCTAATAATTAATTTACTAAAAGATATTTTCTTTTGTTATATTTTCCTTTACATTAAGTTAATTAATCTAAATTGTCATTATCACTCCCTAGTGGCTCAATGGGGTCCAAAAATATACCCAAAGATGCCTATTTTCGTAAATGACTCATAAAATATGGTTTGGACAAGTGTTAAGGTAATTTTGAATTATTATAATATTCATGTAACCTTGAATTACCCTATTTACCTTTAACCGCGGTAAATAAAAGTCAAAAGTTACTATTGACCAAAAATTATTTTCATCTTATTGAACAACATTTTACTTATTGATATAAACCATGAATGTTGGATTTTTTAAATTAAATTCACAAAAGTGGTAAAATTTCATTTAAATGAAAAAGTTAGTTTTTAACTACTACTAAGTGGTTTCACTATTATTCTAAAATTGATGTTTTTCAGAAAAATACCAAAAAAAAGCCTAAGAATTATTTGATATTCCGAATTAAAAATTGAGGTTTTTTTTTCAATTTCATAACATTGAAGTGGAATTAATAAATTTAAAAATTAATTCATGTTGTTAAAATAAATAGAGTGTTTTTTTGAAATAATAACTATCAAAAAATTGATACATGTTTACGTACAATTTCAATGTGAAATTAATTACATTGACAAACATTGGATTAAATGATAAAAATATATTTTAATTGCACGTTAAAACCAACTAAACAGATAATATAACCATATAAATGAATTAGATTAAAAGGAACTATTGAATTAAAATTCAATATTTTTCACTATTCATTTAAAAAATGAACTTTATTAGAAAAATACCAAAAAAAATTACCCAATGTTTAATTTTATGTCCCCATTCTAAAGAAGGATTTTATTTGGTCAATTAAAATGTATTAAAGTGACCAAAACTATATTTAATGAGGGTTCTCCATTAAAAGGTGATAAATCGGCCTTTTAATGTAAAATATGCTTAAAATTAGATTCTTTCACATTTAAAGACTATAACTTTTTATTGTATAATGTAAATACATTTAACAAACATGTATAATCATATTGTAGTTGGTTTCATTCATTCCCTCCAATACAATGGCTATGAGTTAACTACCATTTAAGATAATGATATAATATTATTAGTGTGCAACATAAGATTCCAAAGAAACCCATAGTTGCGTATCGGGTATGCTATCCAACATAGTAACCCCTTTAAAGTAAAATTAATATTTAATTCACAAATATTAATAAATTTTAAGTATGCCTTATTCTTCATTTACCTAGGGATGTAACATCCTTCCCCCTTTTGGGAATTTCGGCCTCACAATTTTTATTTACTTATCAAAATAATTGGGGGTATGTACTCCTCATAGAATTATCAGATTCCCCCTTTGCCTCTTCAAACATATGGGTTTTCCACAAAAAATTTACCTCGCGAGACACCATATTCTGCAACACTTGCTCTATATGGTAAAGAATATGAACTGGTTTTTCTTCATAAGAGAGAATCTTTTCCAACTGAACTACCTCTGTTCTCAAAACATATGATGCATCTGGTATATAATTTATCAACATCGAAACATGAAAAACATTGTGTGACTAGGATACATGTGGAGGTAAAGACACTCTATACACATCTGATCAAACATTCTCCAGAATTTCAAAAGGTCCAATGAACCCCAGACTCAATTTTCCCTTCATACCAAAACACATCACACATGTCCATGGAGAAACTTTGAGAAAGACATGATCACCTACCTCAAAGGAAAGATCCTTCCTCTGGTTATCCGCAAAACATTTCTGTCTGCTCTGAGCTGTTCTCATTTGATTCTGAATCAACTTAACTTTCTCTGCCATCTCTTCTACCAATTCTATTCCCATCTGCTTCCTTTCACCTACTTAATCCCAGAATGCTGGAGTTCGATAATGATTTCCATATAATTCCTCAAATGGTGCCATCTGTATACTGGAATGAAAGCTGTTATTATAAGGAAAATAAACCAAAGAATGATGTTGGTCCTAACTTCCCTGGTAATCCATCGAGAAATAATGTAACATATCCTCCAATGTTTGAATTATTAGTTATGACTGCCCATCTGATTGAAGATGAAGAGCTATACTAAAATTTAATTCTGTAGGCAATGACTTCTGAAGGCCTTTCCAAAAGTTAGAAGTG
This sequence comes from Viscum album, assembly GCA_963277665.1. Classification (NCBI taxonomy): domain Eukaryota; kingdom Viridiplantae; phylum Streptophyta; class Magnoliopsida; order Santalales; family Viscaceae; genus Viscum; species Viscum album. The sequence continues at coordinate 1,895,582,109 of OY728151.1, forward strand.
AACCTGAGATCAAGATCAGATACAATGGAGATGGGAAATCCATTCAACCTGAATATCTCTTAATCGTACAACCAAGCAATTTGGTCTAGGAACAAAGTATCACTAATATGAATTAAATGAGCAGATTTAGTCAATCGGTCAACTATAACCCATATTGAATTATTACCTCAATATGTCTTTGGTAATCCCACAACAAAGTCTGTGGATATATTTTCCAATTTCCACACTGGCACCAGTAAAGGCTGACGAATTCCTTTTGGTAACTATCTCTCTACTTTAACCAACTGACAAGTCAAACACTTCACAGTAAAATGGGCAATATCTCTTTTCATTCCATCCCACCAGTAATACTCCCGAAGATCTTTGTACATCTAAGTACTGCCTGGATGAACTAAAAACGGAGAACTATGAGCTCCACATAACAACTCATTCTTCAACTGTGAATCACAAGGCACACATAATATCTTTCCAAATCTCAAAACACAATCATTATCGATGTTAAAATTAGGCAACTTACCCTTCTTAACCAACAGAGCCTTTTTCTGCAACTCACTATCTTACTTCTATGCTTTCTTAATTATGTATGATAGAGTTGATTTCACTGACACATGAAATAGAACATAATAATTTTTTTGCAACAACAACTTCTATTCCAATGTTCATAAAATAAAAAATCAAAGGATCCCGTTCGAAATGTAACATTGTTAATGAAGTATTACTTTTCCGACTCAAAGCATAACCTACTTTATTTTCTTTCTACGGATGATAAAGGATCGTGAAATCATATTCCTTGATTAATTCCAACCATCTTATATATCTCATGTTCAACTATTTCTGAGTGAATATATACTTAAAACCTTTGTGATCAGTATATATTTCACACTTCACTCCATACAAATGATGTATCCATGTTTTTAAAGCAAAAAAAAAACAGCAGGTAATTCAAAATCATGTATATGGTAATTTAACTAATGTGGTTTCAACTGATGTGAAGCATAAGCAATTACCTGGTCATTTTTCATTAGGACACAACCCAGTCCTTTCAACAAAGCATCAATGTACATAAAAAAACTCACCATTTCTGGAAGGTAGTTCCAAAACTAGACCATTCACCAATATTCTATTCAATTCCTGTAAAAAATCATCACATTCTTCGGTCTACATGAACATAACACCTTTTCGAGTTAACATAGACATTATACTATATAACCGTGAAAAATTTTCAACATACCTTTGGTAATACCCTTCAAAACTATGAAAAATACGAATCTCGGTTATATTTGTGGGTCTTGGACATTCTTCAACAACTTTCGTTTTAGTAGGATCAATAGTAATTCCAATTTTTTAAATAATGTGACCGAGGATTGAAATTTTTTGTAACCAAAACTCACACTTTCTGAATTTACAAAATAGTTACTTTTTATTAAGGTATTGAACGAAAACCCTTAAATGAATTTCATGATCCTACTTACTTTTGGAATAAACCAAAATATCATCAATGAACACAAAAACAAACTTATCCAAGAACTCACAGAAAATTATATTCATAAGATCCATGAATTCAACAGGTGCATTGGTTAACCCAAAAGGCATAACTAAATTTTTATAATGGCCATATCTAGTACCTAACGTGGTCTTTGGAATGACTTCTTCCTTTTCATTCAACTGATGGTACCCCGACCTCAGGTCAATCTTCAAAAAATACTGAGCTCCGTGGAGCTGATCAAAAAAACATCCATATTAGGAAAATGATACTTATTATTACAAATGATGTTATTCAATGCTATATAATCAATCCAATGTCTCGTTGAACCATATTTCTTTTTAACAAACACGACAGGAGCATCCCATGGTGATGTGCAGGGTCGAATGAAACTGTTATCTAATAACTCCTGCAATTGCTTCTTTAACTCTAAAAGTTCAATTTGAGCCATTCGATTAGGGGGTTTTGAAATTGGCTTAGCATCAGGAACTAATTCAAAAGTAAATTCAACTTCCCGATCAGGTATAATACCAGGAAACTCATCAGGAAAAACATCAATGTACTCATTTACCACTAGCACATCATTAATATGAACAGTTCCGTTGTTTTCAACAATATGTTCAAGGTAACATTCATATCCATCTTTTACTAGTTTCTTCACTTCCTGATATGTTATCAACAGCAAGGGTTCATTTTTGTATAAAAAAATAAAATCATTCTGAAAAGAAACATATTTAGCACTACAGTAATTCTTAGCATGATAAATAGAAAGCCAATACATTCCCAATATAACATCAAACTCTACTAGAGGAAAAACAATAAGGTTTGTAGGTAGATTATTTCCGCACACAAGGACAGGAATGTTACTATGTTTTCTTTTTTTCTCAAAATTTTCCCCAGGTGTTTTATTGTAAGTTTAGTATTCATATCATGAGATAGAATTCAAAATTTACTAGAAAACTTATCAGAAATGAAAGAGTGTGCAAACCCTAAATTAAACAACACATTGGAATAATATGAACAAACAAACAGTGTACCATCCACAACATCATTTGATGGCCCAACATCTGCTAAAGTAGTTTCAAAGGATTTCACCACCCCATTCTGCTTTTGGTCTGGAATCTTTCCTTTGGTTGAGTTCTTTGTTGGAATCTCATTTGTATAATTACCAGTTTAATTGCACATAAAACATTTTACTGACTGCAAATCAGATTTTTTCTTACCATTACCCTGATCGTTTTGAGTGAAATTACAAGAATCACACCCCCATTTTACCATATCGTTAGGACATACCAGAATTCAAATAACATTTCCCAGCATGCTTTTTTCCACAATTTTCACAAACTGTAAACATAAGTTTCTTACCATCAGACTTTTATGAAGAGTTCTTCCCTTTAGCCTTTTACCTCGACCTCTTATTTTGTTGTTTGTTAAAGAATACCTGATCATAAGAAAACTCTATTTCCACATTCTCCGAACAATGGAAAAAAATTCATAACTTTTGAACTCATGAGAATCTAAATCCCTTCGATACTTTGGCTTAAATCTTGAGTAAAAATGGTTTATTTTACTATCATGATCTCGTATGAAATTTGGAGCATACCTTCCCAGTCGAGTGAATTTTTCTTCATAATCAGCCACTGAGTCATCCTCCTGCGTCAATTCAAGGAATTTTTTTCCATCCTAATACGAACCACCTTAGGAAAATATTTTTCAAGAAACATACCTTTGAATTCATCCCATTAGAAAGAATAAATATCCTCACTATCCCTGATATTTTTCACCATCGACCACCACTGATCATCATCACCTTCAAAATGGTAAACATCAAGACAAACCTTTTGATGTTCTGAACAACCCATGACTTCAAAAATCCTCTCCAATGATTTAATACACCCTTCAGCTTGCACAGGGTTAGATGATCCTCTTAATGATGGGGGATGTTTCCTCATGAAATGATCCACTACTAACATGTTCCTCTATGGTTGATCTGGCTAATCTCGTACATGGATACCACCACCATTTATAGCCTGAGTCAACTATGAAATCCCTGTAACAAACTGTTCAGTTCATATTCCTACCATCCCAGGTTGCTGATTTTGAATGTTGTCTTCCTCCTGATGTCGTACCAACACGGCTTCCCTGTCTCTTCTTCAGAAATTCATTATGATAAAAAATATCTTTGGCGAAGCAACATGGTAATCTGGAAATGCTATATGATGTCAATATTAACTTAAATTACTTTATGGATATTACTTTAACAATAACCTAACACCAAAATTTATCTAAACCGACCTCTTATACCAACTTTAAGGACTCGGCCTTAAACATTACATAATATTGAATTAAATGAATACTTCACCATGATAATCTTTTCATGTTTATATTTTTATAGAATTAGGACATAACTATTATATCTCAAAAGATTACAAGGTAGAAATATCTACATAGTTTCCATATTTTTCATAAAATAAAAACACTTGAATAAAAGATTCATGTCTAGTTCCATGTTTTAGACAACATGACTTTTCCTTGATCCCATTATTGACCCTATTCATCTTTATGTCTTCAGAAAATATTTCAAAAATTGGGATGACCATAAAAAGCTCAGTGAGGGTTATAAAACAAAGAATGAAAACATTTGTTCATAAATACATACCAAACCTGAAATCATTTACTTATCTCATTAAATCATAAGATTTATGAAAGACACATAGAAATAATTAATCGTAAAGGTAACTTGTGGAATCCATATCATACTTACATTGTAGCTGTCACAGCTACATTGGGAGTTACTTTGGAATACCCAATACAATATATTACCTAAATCACTTTGGAGAAACATTCATGTTTACCTCTGTCACGTTACCCAATGCATTGGAGAGCTATCTCAGGCTCACCTGCCCTAGGTTTATCACAGAACCACCCGTATACATAAATAATTCCCAAGATCCATAACATGATCATAACACATAACATAAGAATAATGGAAAGATAACATTTCGACATTGAAATAAGAAAATATAATTTGAAGATATTGAAATAATAAATCCATTATTGATATCATTTTCAATACCAAAATACGTAAATAGATTATATGGTATTTAGTTTTCCTTTTAAAATCATTACGGCTTGATAAGGAAGCCAAAGATCAAATAATACCCGTGGCGGCAGAACAGTCGTTGTCACCGCTTATGTTAAAAAAAATTCCTTTTTGTCATTTATTAAAATTCATCGAATAAATAGATCCCCTTTTAAAAAAATGAAATTTCAATGGGGTTTATACACTTTATAAAATAATGTCGTGTATAAAACATAAAATGTCTCAATGGAAGGAGATTGAGACAAAGTCCTTTACCACGTGTCCGACTTGACTCGATCGTTCTTTAATATATTGAATAAAAAACTAAAGCTAATTTCTAATTTCTTAAGAAACTTTTTCACATTTATAATTCATTTTATATAACATATTACCATGTTATAAAAATTATGCAATCATTTAACTTAATAACCTTCATTTTGTCGATATTTGAAACTTGAGTAAAAATGAACACCTTATATTTACAAGTTGTCCATGTGGTCAAAGGATAATTATATCTAGAATGATATTCATGATTTTCATATCATATATATCACATATATCTAGTATATACATGTTTTTATAATATTACATAACATTTATAGGTATGAAATGAAATGCACCGTTCATGGAGACAGTAAGTCGTACGTACGCATGAACGCTACTTTCATTTCTATTTCTTATTTTAATGGAATTAAAACATAATTATACATAGGTATGTTATAATTACAGTATAATATCATATATAATATCATTAACTCCATACTTTATACATCCCACATAAGGAATTAACAAATCAAATCACTTTGAGGTGGCGGTAGTCCACACTTCCCAAAATTAGATTATCGGATTTACCCATAATGGAATCCATAAAGGCGTGCTATAAATAGGACGTACAAAAGAATAAGGAAATCATAGACATAAAATATATCATATATAAATATTGTGTCATCATAATGGCCACCATTATAGGTGGTAAGATGTAATTGAACAATCATCATTTCATGAGGCCTTAGTTTGCAATCCACAGAAACATTATGTTCTTCATCCATTAGATGGAGGTGTGTGTAAGTGTAGTTAGAATCCATCCAATAAAAATATCATATTATATTGATGATACTATTTCTTTTCTAAAATAATGGAATAAAAAGATTTTAGGGGATGGAGATGTAAAATAAAAGGAAACAATTTAAGAGAAACTGTTACCATTAATTTGGGTAACTCCCTTTGGTTTGAACCAAAGGACTTCTTGAAGTGCCTTCTACCTAAGGTAAGGCTTCTAGGAGGAGTAGAGGGATGTAGGGAGATTAATTGGGCAGATTATTGATGATCCAAATGGCTTTAGGGGTGTGTGGAATTGGTTATAAATGGTCTCCTTGTATAAGGGGAGGAGGGGCTCTTTTGAATGGTGTGAAAATATTATTTTAAAATATAATTATATTCAATTTCTAAAGGTCCAAAAATCATTATAGTCGAAGATAAGAAGACTCATAGTTGATATAAAATAATACAATTAGAATTGGACATGTTTTGGATAATATTTTAATCATTATAATCTTATTTATTTAAATCATTTATTAATGAGGTAAATAATACCTCATTATTGTGTCATGAATAATTTAATTTATTCAATGTCAAAAAATTATAAAAAAATACTATCATGTAGGAAATATTTTTATATTTTCAATTGATATTTATAGACAAAAATATAAATTATATAACAATATATAAAAATTAATTTACTAAAAGTTATTTTCTTTTGTCATATTTTCCATTACATTAAGTTAATTAATCTAAATTTTCATTATCACTCCCTAGTGTCTCATTGGGGTCCCAAAATCGACCCAAAGATGCCCATGGTCGTAAATGACTCAGACAATAATTTTTGGACAAGTGTTAAATTAATTTTGAATTATTATAATATTTTTTGACCTTGAATTACCCTATTTACCTTTAATCCCGGTAAATAAAAGTCAAAAGTTACTATTCACGAAAAAATATTTTCACCTTATTGAACAACATTTTACTTTTTGATAGAAAAAATGTATGTTGTATTTTCAAAATTCAATTTACATAAGTGGTAAAATTTCATTTAAAGGAAAAATTCAGTTTTTTAACTACTACTAAGTGGTTTCACTATTCTTCTAAAATTGATGTTTTTCAGAAAACTACCAAAAATTCATCCTTAGCATTATTTGATATTATGAATTAAAAATTGATGTTTATTTTACCAAATTCAAATCATATAAGTGGCATAAATTAATTTAAAAATTAATTTTTGTTCTTAAAACAAATAGCATGTTTTTAAGAAATAATAACTATCAAAATATTGATACTTGTTTATGTCCAATTACAATGTGAAATTAATTCAAACGACCAACATTGGATTAAATAGTGTAAATATATTTTAATTTCCCATTAAAACCAACTGAAATGATAATCTAACCATATAAATAAATTATATTAGAAGGAACTTTTGAATTAAAATGCAATATTTTTCAATATTCATTAAAAAATGAACTTTATGAGAAAAATACCAAAAAATTACCCAAAGTAAAATTTGATGTCCCCATTATACAGAAGGATTTTATTAGGTCAATTTGAATTTATTAAAGTTACCAAAATTATATTTAATGATGGTTCTCCATTAAATGGCGATAAATCAGGCTTTTAATGTAAATTAGGCTTAAAATTAGAGTCATTCACATTTTAAGACACTAACTTTTTGTTGAATAATGTAAATACATTTAAAAAACATGTATAATCATATTGTAGTTAGTTTCATTCATTCCCGACAATACAATGGCTAGGAGTTAGCAATCACTTAATATAATAATATTTTATTATTATTGTGCAACGTAAGATTCCAAAGAAACCCGTTGTTGCGTATCGGGTACGCTATCGAACATAGAAACACCTTTAAATTATTATTAATATTTAATTCACAAATATTCATAAATATTAAATATATCTTATTCATCATTTACCCAGAGATTTTATAGTTACATATACATCAACCTAAACAAACTCACAATATAACATTAATCACATTAAATTTCCATAATATAATACCTTAGAATGGGGAGTATTTGTCCTTAAACATAGGATCAACCGTAAGAAAAAAATTAATTGATCGTATATATCACTATAAAAACATCATAATATCAATAGTTATCTAAATGCTTCATATGATACCAATAGTAAAGAACTATCATTAAAAATTACATAATCTTTAGTTTTGAGTTATGAAATAATTTATTTTGGTAATATTAATTGTCTAGTATTATGGATAAATAGTCCTTTCTATTATATAAAAATCTCATAAATTACATTGTTGAAACTTCTTCTATGTTTCCATTTTTCTGAAAATACAAACATTTTTAATGAAAATAGTCTCGTTTTGTGGAAATATATTGTTGAAAATAATTTCTACATTTTATATTTTTGTACCCACCCTGAAATCCAGTAAAATATTTTTTACCTCTAATATTTGAGAAAAAATCAATAATGGAAAAAAAATAAGAAATACATTAGCCTAAAGAAAAAAATTTTTACCCATGAAAAGATTATATTAAAAAATATATTAATTTTTCATATGAAATAAATAATATAATAAGAAAAAAATCCAATTTATTTCTCAAATTAAACATTTAAACAACAAATATTGAATGTTGAATACCCTTTTTGGTTACACAGAAGATCATATTCACAACCCGTGTTATACCCAGAATACAAAAAACTAGATGCATGTCATATTCATATGACAATAGAATATATTTAAATCCCTCCATAATTACATTAATGATAAAGAAAATTTACTGTTAAATAGGAGATCTTTAATCGGCCTCAACAATAATATAAGGCATATCAGGATTATATTTGTATTAATTTGTTCCATCTCATCCTTTATATAATCTATATTAAGATCTCTATTAATATAAGACGTAACATGATCTCTCATGTTTAATTATGTATATAGATCTCCCATTCACTATATATATTTATCATGTAATAATTTCTAAAAAAAATATATTCTTGCACTATTAAATTATAAAATCCTTGAAAACACTATTAAAACCTTTTTAAAAACACATTCAGTTTTCGAAATACCCATTCCTTTTAGAAACCTATTTCAAAATAGTACAAGAATAGGGGAATAAATTTTGATTCATTGAATACATAATGAAATTATTAAATTAATCCAAAAATAAAAATATTGTTATAGTAGATGGATTACATATTTAGGTTGTATATTATAAAATATAACATTCGTTTGGTCTTTTAATCAAAACATTTTTCATGCAGATTACATTTTTTAAGACCATTTGTGAAATCTATAATTGAAAAAAATTTAACCATAATTAATTAATATTCAAATAAATACACAAATATACTAATATTATGAATATATCTAGACATAAAAAACAATTAGAAAAATAATCTTGGAACCATTTGAAATTATTTTTTTAATGTAAAAGTACATTTCCTTGACTATTACTTATGGCAACCCCTTTTTTACTCCTTAACAAAAATTATAGGGTAATTATTTACATTTATAATAAAAAAAATTTAAACATTACACTAGAATTATTTAATTTACTATCTTGTTGTATATATTTACGTAATCAATTATGTTCATGTCTAATGTTATGTTGATATTCAGATCTAATTTTTAAAATGAATCTGATTGTTTTGATATGGAAAATTACGACATTATTCCCTATTTAAAATAGTAATTATAATTAAATAATTTTAAATTTTATACATAATTTTTTGTTTTAAAATCATCCATGATGTATGGATTTGTAAAATGAACTACATTACCATCATTGAGATGTTAGGTCATATGTACACATGAGTAAAGTTTATGTTTTTAAATTATCATTATAGAAAGATGTTATGTATTATATTATCAAATCATAACTAAAATTATATCATAATGATATATAATTTTATTAAACAAATAAATATTTAAATATATAATCCATGTTATTCGATGATGGAATACAAATCACACAACTTTGTAGACATGGTAGTCCACACATATAAATGAACTATGGAATAAATTTAAAATGAATTGATGTTTAACAAATTATATGGTAGATTATATTTTTATAAATTTAAATATTTCCTAAATTTAGTATATATAAATTAAATACATTGTTATTACATGTTGTGAGAGTGGGGGATGAAAAATGAATTACATTAGTTCTGAAGGTGGCAGTCCTCTAAACACAAGAACGACTATTTCGTTTCCAATTTTATGGAAGATAAAACTGACAAAGGGTATGAAATTAAAAAAAATTAAAAATATGGATGATATTTGTTTAATTGTATTATAATTTATTGAATAATAATTTAATGAGATTCATTAAAAAATAAAACAAAAACACTTGTTTAAAACATTATAACTTCTTCAGAAAACATATATTTATTTTCACCATAAGACATCTAAAGATGGTATTTGGAAAAAATAATTCCACTAGAATTTGGGAGAGGGTTTTATTGATAATTTTGAGTAGGGAATATTTAATGTAGATATCCCAACAAATCAGCATAATGTAGGATATGGGGTAAACTTTTATAATCATAAGAGGGTAATTCATGGAATTTTAAAATGTATTAAATTATTATAAAATAAAATTTCATTTAAAGTTGAAAAAATTTGATAAAATTTGAATATAACTCCATTATGTTTCATAATAATCTCATAAAATAAAAATATTACTTGTACAGGGGATGGTTACACCCTTATCTTTTATTAACCTTCCTCTATCCCATATAGCAATTACTATGATAATAATGTTTTTTACTCCAATGTGGTCATTATAGTTGCTATAATGGAAAATAGGGCCATAAATATACCATGGTTCATATTTTATTCCATATACAATTCACTTTGCGGAATATTTAATTTTTTATGAATTTTTAAAAACATTAATGATTTATTAGTTATTATAAAATATTATATAGGCCGGTTTTGGAAATTCAAGAAAAATTATAATATATTATGTGTATAAATAATATAATATGATTTCAAAATGAAATAGATATGAATGTAATGAAGATATGGTATTAAAATAATCATGATAATAAATTCATAGCTTTTATGTAATTTGAAAATCTATCTATTTTTACTATAACCTTGTCTGAAATCTCCTAACACTGACAAAAGTATTGATTTTTTGGAAAATATTAATGGATTTTAATTTTAATTATAAGATGAAAATTGTTTATAAAACTAACCTATATATGAAATTATTATCCAATTATAATCATAATGGTACTATTAAATGTTTTTTAGATATTTTTATAATTTAATAAAATAATATTTAAGATAAAATATAATTAATCTATTTTTTAAAATTTTTCATTTAGAATGAATTTGAAAAAAATATGGAATTAAAGGAATTCTTATATAATCCGTTCAAATATACCAAAAAAATTTATTTATAGAAACTAATTATAAAATATAATTATAATTTCATATATTATTATATTTTATTTTTATCTCTATTTTTTATATTTTTTTATTTATTGAATAAATAGTGTTCTGGTGTTGTTTATGCACGTAAATTATTTATTATTAATTTTTTACACAGAATGGTTGGTTCTTTTTTTGTCTTTATGATAATATTTTTGAGCTTATTTTATTAATTTACCCTAATGGTGGTTTCAATTATTTTATATGGATATGTTTCATAATGAAAAAAATTAAAAGTGACACAGTTAACAAATATATCTCTCTTGATTGGAAAATATAGTATCTATTTTTCATGACAAAATTTCTAGTGGTGTCTTACATTTATTTAATATAATAATGAAAAACATAAAAAATATACCAATAATGGTATTTTTTGTATAAAAATGTTTTAATAACAAATCCACCATAAAATTGTTTCTAATGATTAAAATAGGGATATAAAAAATATAATATTATTGTTACATTATAACCATTTTAAATTAAATGTATGATTTTATATACTAAAAAAATATAGTTTACATTATAAATCAGTATATTTCAATATTCAATTGAAAAGAAATCATTTCCATAAAACCCAAAAACTAACTATAAAATAATGTTAAAATATTTATTCAAAAAGATTTTATTATAATCAGATGAAATTTGTATAATATTTAGGAATTAATTATAATATTTTTCTATAAAAATTGATAAAAATTAATTATGATGATAATATATTTTTCGTAGAATAAAATCACATCACTAAAATTCAGTGATTATTTCCCTTAATTTAATAAATATATTTTATTTGATTAATGAATTTATATTTATTCTCTAATGTGGTTAATCATATTTATAGTCACCAATTCAAATATTAGTCTATAATATTCCCATTTAGTTGTTCATTTAAGCTTCATGTTTTTCATCTTCTATACTATTGAAAGAATTCATTATTTTTTTATTTGATGATATCTCAATAATAATGGTTACAGTTTTTATTGGTCTTCTGGGAGGAAAAAAATGTGACTAATAAAATCACATATGTCATGAAAACACGAGGTGATATTAGATGATCAGAATTTTATACTTAATTTTTTAATCATTTTCTTGTTTTTTCTGTGATTTTCATAAAAATAACCTATTAGGTATTTACATAAGTTATCTTAAAATTATTTGGATTTAAGTGGTGTTTTTTATTCTTATATTGTATTTATATATTTTTTTTATTAATGAAAAAAATAAAATCATTTTTACAAAATTATTTTTGACTGATATATCATATAGTTATTTTTCCCAAATAACTATAATATTTCATTGAATAAAAACTATTACATTAAATTATGAAGATGCTTAAAACATTTATTCTAGTCATAATTTTTCCAATGAATTAGAATATACTAGACCCAAATTAATGTGTACAATAAATATAACATTTTTTTAAAATGATTTTATGGATGTTTTCATTTAATTAAATTCTTGGGATGGTCATAATCAATAAAATTTATTTAATAACACCACTTTATAATAATATATCCCCATTAATTACTATAAAAAATATTTCTAAAGAAACACTAATTAGTCTCATGGTTCTTGGATGAATCTACATCCCACGTCTTCCGATTAGTAATATCATATTCATTAACTAAAATTCAACATGAGAACTAATTATTTTAAATATGAATCTTTCATTCCATAATATCCTCTCAATTAAAATAAATTTATAATTTTAATTCTACCATTATAATTGACATTGAAAAAAACGCCGATCTACTCATAAAAAGTTATGCACCAATGTTTCTTCAATATAGAAATTCTAAATCATTATATAAATGGGTATTTCATAATGAAGTCATAAATCCTTCCCATGGTTTCCAAAATAATCCATTTAAATTAAAAGTAACCATAAATTATATTAACTCTGATATTTAATGAAATGAAAACATTTGGAATAAGAATGAATAAATATAATAATATAACAAAAAAATCATTCAGATAGTTTTATGATGATATTAATGAAAAAATTAATTATTATATTGAAAATATGTATTTCTAAACTTTATGAGGAAAAAAAACTATGATAGATAATTTATACATGTTTTATCAAGATTTTATACAAATTAATGGTATTTTTTGAGAATTTATAATGATATAAAACAGGAAATAGAAGACAAATATTCAGTGGGAAGAGTTGTTTTAAAATTATTCTATAATAGTTAAGATAATGAAATTATTTTATCATCATAAAAATTTGATTAAGAAGTCATGTTCCAATTGAAACTAAATATATATGTTACTTTTTATTTTAAATAGTACATTTTTATAATTTAATAATAATTCTTGTATATATGAATATGTATTTTTTAGTTAGGAATATATTTGTAGCTTAATATTTTTACCCAATTCATAAAAACAAATATATCAATTGAGATTTGAATATAAATATTTTTGGGATTTAATATTTTATCAATATGATATTTCTAATAATCATAGTATGAATTAATCATAATCTACTAGAGGATGTTTCCCATAGAGGGAATTATGATTAGTCCTGATTGAATAGATATTAATCATGTTGATCATTGTATATAGTAAATTATACTTCTTGGGGTGGTAAACCATTTATGAATTATAATATTCTATTATGGAGTGAATAAAGACATTATGGGTTTTTTACAACTATAAATTTTAATAATTGATTAATATATTTAATTAATCCTCTTTAGTTATTGAATATAAAATATTTTTAGTGGTTTCTAAGGGAATTGAAATCCTCATAAGTTGAATATTTTAACTTTTAAATAGTTTTATGATGATATTAATGAATTCATTTTTATTAGAATGAAAATATACATTTCTAATGTATCTAAGGTATTAAAAATATTAATATTTAATTTATATATGTTTATATCATGATATTAAACCAATGAGAAGATTTTTGGGAGAATTTATAATGATATAGAACTAGGGAGAGAAGAAAAATATTGAGTGGGAAGAGTTGTTTTAACATCATTCAATTATATATTTAATAAATAATTTATTCAATCATAATACCAATTTATATTAACCTTACCTATGATAGTATAAAAATAATATTCAAGTGAAGTTATGATGTACCTATATTTTAGAATAAGTAAATTAATGTTTTAAAACTGTTTTTTAGTAATAAACAATGATTTTAATTAAATATTAAATTAATCATATTTGGAAAATTATTTTTGAAAAATGGACTTCTTTTTTGGATTATACACATCGAAAAATGGTTTGGGTAATTGTTTTGGATTTTTCGGAAATACATGAATTTTTTATGAATAGTGAAATACGGTAATTTATAAAAATAAGCTAAATAAGATAATTATAGAGCCATGTGTGTTGTTTTGATGATGTAAGACCAATTTTTAAGGGATAAAATGATAAAATTACTATTCTTGGTCATTCAGGAATCACTATTCCTTGTCTTAGTGGAAATTAATAAACTAATGAATTTTATATTAAAGAAACCCCTCTCTCCTCCATTATAAAAACCACCTTTCACAACCTCATTTCCTCATACCTCTCAAGCTTCAATCCATCCATAAAATCTGGCCAAATATAATTCCTTGCCCCTCTCCCATGATAAAAATTGGCTGGTATCATCAAAAGACCAATCCTAGCTTCTTTAAGGAGAATATCAGGAGGTGGATTTAAGAGGTAATTTCTCTCCCTCTTCTCCATTAATTTCCTTTCAAGTTCAAATTCATTTATTGATCTCTCCCAAACTATCATCATCCAAATGGTATTTTAACTCCATTAGTATACATAAAATTTAATTTTATGATGATAATTTGATATTATATCATCCAACCCCCATTCCATTTTCCTTTTATTTTATTCAAGAGAACATTGTTCGTGAGGTGTTAATTTGTCACCTTCAATAGCGAAATGCTTTCTTATTCGATTTCATTCTTCAGTTCTGGTCATGAAACCATTTTTATGGTTGAAACAGAATTTTTTATATCTATTATTTCCTATCTAATGTTCTGGAAATAACCTCTGGCCATATTACTAAGTGATAATTTAAAACAAGTTCGTTGTGATCAAAAAACTGCCCAAATTAACCCAAATAATCATCATTTAATTCTTATGTAATGATTTGTCGACATGGATATAATATGAATCATTATAAGATCATTAAATAATCTGTAATATCATTAATAACGTGTAATATAAGTTTTGGATGTTTACCTATGTTTATTCAAACTTCAATTTAAGAATACAGGTGAACCACTCAAGAAAACAATAAAAACAAACATTCACGAATAATGTTTTTAAACCTTATATCGCATCCAAAGGCACATAAAATCACATAATGACTCCATAATTAACCATATTAATGTAAAAAGTGTTCTGGATTTCTAATTAATGAATATAATTCCATTATACAGGAAATTAATGAGAAGAAAGTATTCAGATACATGGTTAGGGGAAATTCTTGAACCCAATTTTCTTTTGGGTTCTCCCCCTTTCACACCATTTTTTTATATCGTTTCTACTTAAAAATAATTTTCTAATCATTTTCATTCCATTTCTAGGATATATGTGTTCACCACTATTATTTAGGTCAAACAAAATGTTTTCCAAAACAACTCTTCTTCTAAGAACTCACTGTTTATGTCTCATTCAGGGTTGATGGTTCTTGTATCAAGTATGTTATTTCTTCTTTGTTTTGGAAAACCAATGTTTATGAATATGTTCTTATGAGATTATACCAATTCCTATGAATGGGTTATTTATTTTCATCATTGATTTATGTTTTATGAGGCATGCATGATAATGATAATATTATGATGTGACAGGTGCGACCGAAATTATATAGCGCAGTATGAATGTTTGAATGTGACGCGTGCGCACGAGATTATACAGCACTCCAATGCCTTGGGTAAATTGACTAATATCATGAGTAACTGTGAAATTATGTGTGAACAAGATTCTATCTTGGTTCACATTTATGTGTGGTAGTTAACCACTAAGACATAATGTTTCATTTATATGCATTGCCACATTTCAAGTCTTATATTTATGCTTCCTCTCATGGTCACGCTTTTTTTCCCATGTTATTATTATGCACACCCCATGATATATTGTTCTTATCTATCCTTTTAATGGGCTTCTAACTCACCCGTTTTGATGTATATACTCAAGTTTCTACATGTAATAAGGAGAGGACATGTGCCAATAAGAAGCTAGAGAAGAAGAAATTAATAAATGTTTATGCTTGATGATGTAATTATTATTTATGGTTTTAGTTTTCCCAATACACTAAACCTTTGGATAATCTATGTTCAATACTATTATGTTATTTATCATTAAAATTATGTAATAGTTGTGTAAAAAAATGTTGGGTTACTATAGTTGGAATCAGAGGAAAGGTTTAGTTAATTTGGGAATTAGTATTAGCGAACCCTAGAGAAAACCGCTTTCATGAGACTAAGTACAAATATGCACACAATAATATCTACATAGGGATCCCATATGTGATGCTTTTAGTATAAATTTTCCAAATGAATAAGTTATTTATTCCTGAAATGTTTTCTTATATTTTGTTCTAACCTTATATAATTTAGAAAATGCTGGGAACTAGGAGAAATTAGGCCAACAACTTGTGCGAGGGTCAATGAATTGATTGCCCGAATGACATCCCCAATGATTTGGGAGGTGGAGGTCATAAATTCATGGCTATGATTACCCATTTATCTCTGGTTATGAACAATAACCATATTAATGGGGAACATCCTCCTTCACCAAAGAGGGGGGAACTGGCTATAAAATGTTTTATGCGACAAGGACCACCGACGTTTAGTGGATCCTCCGATCCACAAGTTAAAAAACAGTGGGTCAACTCCATGGAGAAGGTTTTTTTGTGCTTCATTATTCTGAGAGGGAGAAGGTGACCTTAGATATTTATCATCTAGATAGAGAAGCCGATCAATGTTAATCTTTGATTAAGAACAACAATCCAAGGGAGGAAATTGAAGAGATCGAATGGGAAGACTTTATTATAATGTTTCTTGAAAAGTATTTCGAAAGAACACTTCGCACAATGATAGAGAGATAATTCATAGAGATCAAGATAAATGAAGGAGAATCTATCACAACCTATGAAGAGAATTTCACAAGGATTTCAATGCACACTTCGGGTTTTGTTATCAACATTGATAACAAAATTAATAGATTCTTTAGTATATTTAAACCACACCTTCGGAAGGCTCTTTCAATTCAAGACTTTTTTTGTTCTAAAGATTTTGTTCGATGTGCCCTCAAAGAGGATATGGAGTTTGGAGAATGGTCCCATGGATATGGTGATAAGAAACAAAAGATGGAGTTTCAAGCTGGTGGATCTAATGGAAAATTTGGGAAGAAAACTAAACGACCCACATGCCAAAAATATTGGATGAAGCACCATGGGAACTACCTAAAAGGGATGGGGATATGCTTCAAGTGTGGTAAATAAGGAAACCATGATATAGAGTGTTGAAAAGACATGAAACGTAAGGACAATGTAGCTGATGAAATGATAGAACCACTCATGGTTCAATGCTACCACTATAGGGAGCAAGGGAATTATGGAAACTAGTGCACAAACCACGAGTTCTGGAGGGTAATCAGTGAAAGTATCCACCAAAGCCAAAGGAACAGGGGAAGGCTTATGCCATCACTACTACGGAGGTGTGGCATGATAATGACATCGTATGAGATACAATTCCTATTTACTCAATAATGGAAAAAGTCTTATTTGGTTCTTGGTCTACGCATTCCTTTATCTCTTGAAAGTTTTTTATAACTATAGAATCGATTACCTGAAACATTGATGTAGAGATATCTATAAAAACACAAAGTGGTGCAATAATTGAAACCCATGTGTTTGACTCATCTCCTATTGGTGTATGTGGGAAGATTCTTCCAGAAAAACTTGTAATACTTCTTTTCATGGAATTCGATGCTATGATGGGAATGGATTGGATCTCGTTATATAGATATCATATCAACTGTTGGGAAAAGTAAATATCTTTTCATATTCCAAACCATCCCATGCTCCTCTACAAATGCAAGGAAGATCAGGAATCTCCTTTAAAAAATCCTTCAATGATGTGGGTGTTGATTCCCTATGAATAAGTATACCTTGCCCAAATGGATGAGTTGGAGGAATGTTCCAACCTTGAGAAAATTCCCATCGTGAGGGAATACAGTGATGTTTTTCCCAAAGAGTTACCTGGAATTCCCCTGTATCATGATGCCGAGTTCTCAATTTAACTCATACAAGTAGATACTCCTATCATGAAGTGTCCATATAGGATGGATCCTATCGAACTATAGGAGTTAAAGAAGCAACTTCAAGAGCATCTGGACAAGGGGTTCATATGCCCTAGGGAATCACATTAGGGTGCACCAGTTATCATTGTGAAGATAAAGGGTGGAACAATATGGTTGTGTATCGATTATCGGGAACTCAACAAGATCACCATAAAGAACATGTATTCTCTCCCAAATATTGATGAATTGTTCAACCAGTTTAGATGAGCTCAATAATTTTCAAAGGTTTATATTCGATCTAGATATCATCTGGTAAAGGTTAACAATGAAGATATTTAGAAGTCTACCTTCTGAACAAGTTATGGGCACTATGAGTTTTTGGTGATTCCCTTTTAACTTACTAATGCCCCTGCAATATTCATAGATTTGATGGATAGAGTGTTCAGACATTACCTCAACAAATTTGTGGTAGTGATTATCGATGATATTCTCATCTACTCTAAGAGCAAGGAAGATCATGAATAGTATATAAGACGTGTGTTGGCGACATTAAGAATGGTGAAGTTCTACGCCAAGTTCAATAATTGTTGATTTTGGATGAAGAATTTCATGTTCTTGGTACATGTGATCACAAGTGAGGGAATTTATGTGGATCCTTCAAAATAAAATGTGATTTAGGAATGTCCTAGGCCCTCTAATGTCACAGAAATCCATATTTTTCTTGGATTAGCTCGGTACTAACGACATTTTGTGAGAAACTTCTCATGATTGTCATGCCTTCTAACTTAGTAAACAAGGAAAGAGGAAATGTATGTCTGGACAGAAGAATGTGAGGTATTATTCAAGGAGCTAAAGAGAAGGCTGATCACTGCACCTGTACTCACAATACCGAAAAGTGGAGAAAGTTTTATGATATACAGTTATGCTTCAATGAAAGGCTTGGGTTGCATACTCATGAAAAATGATAATTTGATAGCCTTTGCCTCACGGCAGTTGAAGATCCATGAGCAGACCTACCCGGCGCAAGATCTAGAGTGTGAGCCTTGATTTTCGCCTTGAAAATCTGGCGGTACTACCTTTATGGAGAGAATTTTAACATATACACCAACCATAAGAGTCTAATGTATGTATTCACACAAAAGGATCTCAACATGAATCATAGGAGATGGTTAGAGATAATCAAGGATTATGATGGCTATATTCACTATCATCCTAGAATGGTGAAAAAGGTAGTTGATGATATAAGCAGAAAAGAACCCGCTACTCTGTCCATGTTGTAGATTGAGAAAGACCTTATCTTCTTCGATATGCAATGAATGGATTTGAAAATCATAAGGGCATGGGAGACATCCTACCTTGCCCAATTGATTTTGCAATCATCCATCCAGGAGAGGATTAAAGAAGAAAAAAGGTATAATTTGGAGATACAAAAGATGGTGAATGCAGTAAAGGAAGGGAAATTTTCAGATTTCCATAACGATGATGATGTTGTGATTTGGTTTGGAACACTACATTGTGTTCCTTCATCACCTGGGATAAAAAAGGATCTATTAGATAATGCACATAGCTCAATATTCTCTATCAATTCTGGGAGTACCAAAATGTACCGCGATCACTGAGAACACTTCTGGTGGGAAAACATGGAGAAGGATATTGCGGAATATACATCAATGTGCTTGGTGTGTCAGCAAGTTAAAGCTGAGCAAAAAAATTCAAAAGGTATGATGCAGTCGTTGTCTATACCCATGTGGAAATGGGAAAATGTTATTATGTAATTTTTCATGGGTCTCCCAAAGATGTTGAAGGGAAATAATGCGATATGGGTTATGGTTGACCAACACACCAAGACTTCCCATTTTATCACTATTGGGGAAGGTCTCTCGCTTGAACAACTTGAAAAGTTATATGTGATGGAAGTGGTGAGACAGGAGGGTGTTTCACTCTCAATTGTATCTGACTGTGATCTAAGGATCACATCTAAATTCTGGAGGGGCCTTCAACATGCTTTGAGTACTGAATTAAATTTCAGCATGGCCTATCACCCCCAAACTGATTGCTAGTCTGAAAGAACTATTCAAATTCTTGAAGATATTCTAAGAGCCTGCTCTCTAGAATTCAAATGTTGATGGAATCAACGTCTCCCATTGGTTTAGTTCTCATACAATAATATATTCCACTCAAGTATTTATATGGCTCTATATGAATCTTTTTATGGAAAGCGATGTAGAACTCCAACCTGTTGGGATGATGTTGGAGAAAGAAATCTACATGGACCCTATCTTGTTCAAGAGATGATAGAGAAGGTTCAAGTCATCCAGAAACACATCAAACCTACTCAATGTCCGAGAAATATCTATGTTGACAACCATCAATGGGACTTGGAGTTCTACGTTGTCGATAATGTCTTCCTTCGAATATATCCATTGAAGATAGTCATGTGATTCCGGAAGAAAGGGAAGCTAAGCCCAAGGTATATTAGCCCCTTTGATATCTTAGGCCGCATATGATCCATGGCCTATCGTCTTGATCTTCCTCCGAATATGGATCAGGTTCATGATGCGTTTCATGTATCACTACTAAGGACGTACATATCAGACCCCTCACATGTACTAAACTTTGAAGTGGTGCAGTTGGAAGTTGATCTATCTTATGAGAAGTAGCCAGTAGAGATTCTATATCAGAGAGATTAGGTTCTAAGCAACAAGAAAAATCATCTTTTCAAAGTGTTGTGGAGGAACCATAAGCTTGAGGAAGCATCTTGGGAACAAGAATAGTCAATTAAGGAGAAACACCCTCACCTATTTCGGTAAAGTGAAATTTTGGGGGAAAAATTTCATAAGGGGGGAAGAATGTAATGATCCACAATTTTTCAATGGATATTAACTTCTTATAATTATGTCATAAAATAACATGATAACACAAAATAATGAACTAAAAATTGATAAGTTACCTATAAACATAATTTTTTCTCTTCGGTGTTTGGAATTTTAAAAATCTGATATACATAGTTGTGTTCAAGTTGATTTTTGGAGCCCAATACTACAAAAATAATTTTTTTTGAACAGTAACATACCCTTATGAATAGTAACATACCCTTATGAATAGTTATATACCCTAATTAATATTAACCTTACCTATGATAGTATAAAAACAATATTCAAGTGAAAGTATAATGTACCTATATTTTAGAATAAGTAAATGAATGTTTTAAAATTGTTTTTTATTAATAAACCATGATTTTAATTAAATATTATATTAATCATATATAGAAAATTATTTTTGAAAAATGGTCTTCATTTTTGGATTCTACATGTTGAAAAATGGTTGGGGTAAATTTTTGGAATTTTTCTGAAATACTTGAATTTTTGATGAATAGTGAAATACCTTAATTTACAAAAATAAGCTAAAAAATCTAATTATAGAGTCGTGTGTGATGTTATACTGATGGTAGACCACTTGGTTCGGGATCCCATGATAAAATTACAATTATTGGTAATTCAAGACTAACTATTCCTTATCATATGGGAAATTAATAAACTAATGAATTTTACATTTAGGAAACCTTTATCCCTCCACTATAAAAACCACCATTCACACCCTAATTTCCTCACACCTCTCAAGCACCAATCATTCTTCAAACTTGGCCCAAGCATCTTCCATATCCCCTCTCCCATGTTCAAGAGCTGCGTGTCTCACAAAAAGACCAATCCTAGCTTCCTTAAGGAGAATCTCAAGAGGAGGATTTAAGAGGTAATTTATCTCCCTCTTCTCCTTTAATTTTCATTTCATGTTCAAGTTAATTTCTTGATCTCTCCCCACCTATATTCACCCAAATGATATTTTAACTCCAGTAATATAAATCTAATGTAATGTTATGATGCTAATGAGATATTATATCATTCAACCCCCATTCCAACATCCTTTAATTTTATTAAAGAGAACATTGTTCGTCAGGTGTTAATTTATCACCTTCAAGAATGACATGCATTCTTCTTCCATTTCTACCTTCAGGTCCAGTCATGAAACCAATTTTATGGTCGAACCAGAATTTTTATATGTATTATTTCTTATTTAATGTTTTGGAAATATCTTATATCCATATTACTAAGTGATAAGTTAAAAAAGTTCATTGTGATCGAAAAACCTTCCCAATTAACTCAATTAATCATCATTTAATTCTTATCTAATGATTCATCCACATGGATAAAATATGATTAATTATAAGTTCATTCAATATCCTTTAACGTCATTAATAACATTTAATATCAGTTCTGGATTTTTACCCATTTTCTACCAAAACTTCAATTTAATAATACAAGTGAACCACTCAAGAAAACCATATAAACTATCATTCCCGAATAATGTTTTTAAACTCAATAACTCATCCAAAGGAACGTAAAATCACTTAAGGAAACCATAATGAACCATATTAATTTACAAAAGGTCCTGTATTTCTAATTAATGAATATAATGTCATTATACCAGACATTAAATAGAAGGAAGCATTCAGATACAATATAAGGGGAAATTCTTGAACCCAATTTTCTTTCTTCGGAATCTCCCTCTTTCACTCCATGTTTTTTATATTTTTAGTCTTTAAAAATAATTTTTTCATCATTGAATTTCCGTTTCTAGGATATAAGTGTTCACCATTATTTATTATATCAAACAAAATTTTTTCCAAAAGAACCCTTCTTATAAGAACTCACCTTTTACTTCTCATTCATGGTTGATGTTTCTTGTATCATTTATGTTATTACCTCTTTGTTCTGGGAACCCAAATTTGATGAATGGGTTCTTATGAGATGAAACACATTCCTTTACATGTGTTAGTTATGTTCGTCAGTAATTTATGTTCCCTATGGAATGCATGATAATGATAATATTATGATGTGATGGGTGCATCCAGAATTATATAGCGCAATATGAAGGTTTGAATGGGACGGGTTCACCCAGAATTACAAAGAACTCTAATGGATTGGGTAAGTGTCTAATCCCAAGAGTAAATGTGAAATGATGTGTGAAAAAGATTCTAGATTTGTTCACAAGTATGTGTAATATATAACCACTAACACATGATGTTTCATTTTTATGCATTGCCACATTTCTCGTCTAATATTTATGATTACTCTCATGTTCACGATCTTTTTCCCATGTTATTATTATTCTCAACCCATGATATATTGTTCTTATTTATCCTCTTACTGGGCTTCTAGGTCACCCATTTTGATGTATATCCTCATGTGGCTACAAGTACTAAGGAGAGGACAATTTCCAATAAGAATATAAAGAAGAAGAATTTAAATAAATGTTTTTGCTTAATGATGTAATTGTTATGTATAGTATTAGTTTTCCTAGGACACTAAAACCTTGGATCCTCTATTTATAATACTATTATGTTGTTTATATTTAAGATTATGTAATAGTAATGTAATAAAATGTTGGGTCGCTATATAAACACTGTCTACCAGGGGATGATGAACCTAAAGGAAACTATGATTAAACTTGATTACAAAGATATTGATAATATTATTCAAATTATGTAGTGAATTATACATGGTAGGTGTGGAATTTTTTTTTGAATTCGTGTATAGTATTATTGAGTGAATCAAAAAATTATGGGTTTTTATTAATTTAATAAATATAAAATCAGTAATTGATATATTTAGAGCATCTAAATTAGTTATAGAATAAAAAAAATTCATGGATTTTCAAATTGATTTGAAAACCTCATGAGATGAATCCTTTATTCTATTATTCTATGGATTTTTTGTATACCATGGATATTGAAAATTCCCCCCAATCACACTTATCTTCAATATATTTTAAATTAAAAAATATATATTCTTTTTGAAACATTATTATTTGATGAATCTGGAAGGCATTCTGAAATTCCAGAATATGTTAGAGGTGTCTTGAAGAATGATTAAGACTAATTTTCCAAGATACCATTAGAAATGAATTATGTGAAGAGTATGCTGGTTGAATACATTAACCTAATTTGGAATCTTAATGAATATTTTGTGGTTAATGAAGATGTGAATGATTTATAACAGTTAGCTTTATCAATTCTAGAAAAATTCTCTTCACAATCTTTGGGAGGAATCACTATTCAAAGAGAAATATATTCAAGACTTGAAAATATGACTTTGGAAACAGAAAAGTTAGTCTCTTCCATTACATTTATGAAGTGTGATATGGCCTAGATGGAAATAATTGAAGATATCTAATAGGAAATTTTCATCGATGTAATAATAATTTAATATTTTTCAGAAGAATCACTTATATTTTTTCACCAATCTATGAATGTGATATCCCTTATATTAATATAAAATGTTTATTGAATCCATAATGTTTCTTCTGAAATGAGTAATTATATATTATTAAATCATAACTAGTCGAAAAAAAATTGATGAATCTTTCGCCAATAATTTCATTGTTTTAGATAAAAATAATAATTCCCTATAACAGATAAATTTAAAAAAATTTAAATTAACAACCATCTTATTATGATGATAAAGAATAATCATATGATTTTGTAGAGATTCATAATTCTTAGATCACTAGATAGGGAAAATAGTTCATTTCTATAAGTAACCCAGTGGATATTTTATATCATCAGTTCAATGTGATATGGATGTGGGAGGTAGGAAATCCAATGAATGGAGTTATAAAAAACCTTTTACGAAATGTTTTGCAACATGTTTGGAATGGTTACTTGACTATCCTAAAATACTACAAAAGTCATATAGTTATAAATATTCAAAACAATGTCGATTATCAATTTCTAATCTGCATGTGACATATTCATTGACCTCTTATTATTGGTAGGAATGGATCTAACTCACAAATATTGAGATATATTTTTGATATAACAAATGAGTTTCTTTGGAAAAATATTAGGCTTAAAAATAGTTAATTTACCTTCACCTGAACAACCCTATATACCTATATTTTTACATATTGACATATAAAACATTTCTGGATCTCAATAAGATTATTTCAACATTCAATACATACCAATTAGGATCAATCAATGAGATCAAGAAAGTGTCGGAGGACCTATACTAACATTGGGAGATGTTATTGGTGAAACATCTGACACCCCACTTATTTAATCATCATTACCATCTATAAAACCATTTTCATTAAAGAAACCACCCATTGAAAAACCATATCAATATTAAAAATTGATATATATCTCATCTATTCAGTTCATAAAATGTGTGTCTCAGTTGATGGGAATCATAAAAACATTTGAATAGTGACTATTTAATAGAATCATTTGAACCTTTGAATATGCCATTAAGATAACAATTAAATTCTTTAAATCATTTAATTTTGATATTTTTTATTTTCATTTTTGAGATTATTTTATTTTTTTAGTAGTTATTGAATATTTTAATTTTATGTGTTTTCTATGTTTTTAATATATTCTATATTAACTAATTTTGTATATTCTTACCTTTTCAATATCATGTTTACTTATTTTCATAATGATATCATATTAAAACTACATAATTCCAAATTATAATCTCAATAAGTAAAATTAAATTTTTATTATTGTTCATATGAAAGATTAATTTAATTATTCAGATAAATTATTTTTGATATGTCAAAAAGTGGATTAGAAAAGGAAAATATAGAAAATCATGATTTACTATTTTTGTTCCATAAGGAGAAGATGAAAAAATGAAATTTTTGAAATTTTACATTTTTCAAGGGAGAAGATAATCATTATAAAAGGGAATGTCTCTTCAAATAAGATAATGAAAGGACATATCTATATTCATAAACTTTTTATCTGTAGATAAAATTATGAGATATATATTTTGTTTCTATGAAATTGTTGTTTTCAATTTCTGGGATTTTTAACATTAAAGTGGGTATATTTCTGGAAATATTGTGTTTTTCAATCGAATATAATCTTTAATGGGTTTTTTATTCTGAAAATATTATATTTAATCCTAAAAATTTATCTTATGTGGTTCAAAAAAAATCATCAGGATTATTATCATACTTTTATTGAATTATTCGATCTATTTCATTATGTTTTATCATAATAAAATCATTAAATATCATATTTATAAAATGATTGGAATGTTTGGAATTTTTCTTATAACACCAGACATTATCTTATAAAGAGAATAGATGAATTATTCAAGACATATGCATTAGTTAGATTAAAAAAATGATAAAAACTTTCATACAAAAATGATATTTTTAATACATTTTCATATCAAATATAGAAGAATTTATTGTTGATAAGTTTAACTCATAGTTTGATATTTATCTTATTCAAGGAAAATATCATACATTCAGTTTAATTTAAAGACCTATATTATCTGATAAATTATATCGGGAGGTTATATTATGATGAATGATTCTTTCTAATTAATATCTTACAATGAATTATCTGTATACATAATTTCATAATAAA
Source organism: Viscum album (assembly GCA_963277665.1). Classification (NCBI taxonomy): domain Eukaryota; kingdom Viridiplantae; phylum Streptophyta; class Magnoliopsida; order Santalales; family Viscaceae; genus Viscum; species Viscum album. The sequence goes on from OY728151.1 coordinate 1,895,608,861, forward strand.
TTTTCTAATATCTATATTTTTCATTTCATGATATTAGAGCATATAAAAATGAGATTATCCATTTAAATAAAAATGGATCGACAAAATATGTACGTTTTTCATGAATAGAAATATACATAGAAAATAAAATTTCAACATCATTACCGCAAAACCTATATCAAAATTTGGAATGAATGGATTCATATCCTTTATAGTGTTCTTATAAACATCCCAATTCCTATATCAATTGTATGTTAATATTATATCTTGATTATATTCAAAATGAGATATAAATGGAAGAGTTGGTTGTTGAATTCAGAAGTAAAGTGTGATTGATTCACATATAGATACACAATAACTTATAAAAAAATACTCTAAATTCCATTGGATAAAAAATATAACATATAAATTAGTGTTCATATGAATAGTTAAGAATGATTCATTTATGAACATCCCAAGATATATCGTAAAGGCAAACATATTCTTTGGTTGAATCATAGACTACAATAAGTTGATACCTGGAATTTTGTGATCTGTTCATATCTTCAAAAGCCAATTAATTTTATTTTTTTAACACTTAGTGTATAAATGTATATTGAGACTACAGAACAGCCATGTAAAGGGATATTTGGATGAATGATCTTGGACCATTTTATTAAGTGATAGAAGCTTGTAAAAATCTTGGAGCCCCGTATAAATGGTCTTTTATAGTGAATATCTCTTTAATTATGAAGTAGAGTGCCTGTAGAGTGGAAAAAAGAATTTCGGTTACAAAAAACTCTATAAATCTCATGTGTTCATTCTCATTACCATTAATATTAATTTTATACTAACAATATTTATTTAAGAAAAATATTTTAATTGTCAAACCTAATGGGGTGGTAAGGTAAAGAAATGTTGGGAACATAATTCACCCACACTTGAGTGTTCAGTTAGCCATTATATGGTTTGACAATTCCCTTATGGAGTCTTTGTAAAAGATACTAATTATTTTTTCCAATTGAAAATGTTATTATTCATATGATACAAATATTAATAAAAAAGTGAAAATATATTTTAGAGAATTTTTATTTTCTTAAATCCAACATTGAGTGTTGATTTGTATCACTAAGTAATTTTAATTACAAATTTTTTCATTCACCATTTTGAGAAAATAAGAATCATCACCATTTATTATAAAAAAAATTTCTTTTTATTATACCCTCTATTAAAACTACATAATATTTTATAGTGATATTGTATTTTTTTAAAGGTAATTTAAAAAATTTGAAGTGTAAAATATTTTACCCATAACAAGGATATTATTCCACAATCCTTCATAAATAACCTATTAAAAGTTTTTTTAATTCACATTCCACTATTTCATGATTAATGACTTCCTTTAATTTGAATATATCTTAATAACATCCATATAAAGTTTCCCATTTATTAGTAAAAGAAATGCAATACATGATCTCATATGTTTTTCCCAATATGCTAAGGGATACTGAGTTGCAATGGGGGTGTGATTATATACATTGAAATGTATATAGTCTTAATCTTAAAATCATAGAATAATAGGATATAATTGAGGTTTCCAACCAATTTTAAGAAATATCATTTTAAAAGGAATTAAAATATAGGTAAAACCATAACAAATTAAATAAACCATAAATTAATATTAACCTATCAGTATATCATTAAACTCAAAAAAAAAATTGTTTTCAAATTTATATGATCATGTATTTTGTATAAATGAAAATCATAAAAAACGATACTCCTCTAGTTGTGTCGAATATGATAAAATAATCCTTTTTAGTTCTAGACAGAAAAAATAATTTATCCCAATAAAATATTCCAACCTTCTAGATAAATGATACCACCTGAACTATAAAATGACACAATTGGTATTGATTACCTTATAAAATATTTTCCAGAGTGCAATAAATGATCGTTATCATATGGGCTCAATAAATATCTCCAGGAAGAAATAAAATGATATAATTCCCTTGGTGGTATCCTCATGATAAAATAATGTCACTAATTGAAAAGGTTTGATATTTATTTTATCTATATATTTCTTATATCTTGTTAGGGAAAATATAATTGTTGAATACATCTTCATGTGGAGATAGAATTGTGACCAACACTCTTTATACATAAATATCTCATCATTTTAGATTTATTAAAAAATTTGGGGTTGATGCCTCATTTTTATTAATAAATAAAAGAAAGTACATCTTTTAAATAGGTAGAGGGGACCCATTACATTGCCTGAAGCCACATTGGTTATATAGCCCTTTACATGGCCCGTATGCCCAAATTTTTGGATGAATGCCCATTCTGTGAATAATACTGCTACAATACCATGCCTGCTATAGTAAATCACAGTACCGACCTCAACTATAGTGCCCCTACAGCCGCTATAGTGACATATCACAGCTACTGTGCCCACCTTTTCTACTGTGTCACCCCTAATACAGTGCACTACAGTACGACTATATGACCCTGTGCCCAATGGGTTTTGAACCCCCATTTTTCATGGATTATTACTTGGTATTTTCCGTTAAGCCAAACCCCAACTATATCACATCTTTTTAGATAAATTTTAACTAAATAAACTTATGATCTATGCTAGAATAGTCATTGTTTAGTGTATTTAGAGAATAATTACATAATAATCTTATTTTATGAATCCCATAAATAATTTTTCATAATGATCTTCCCATATATTTAATGTTATAGATAAAAAATACATAAAGGATATCTTCATATTACCGGGAAAGGAAAAATTAGAATGGGTGAGATTATATGCCTAATAACGGTAAACATGGGAAATATTTATGATTCAATAAACAAAAAATGATCATAAGGGTTTGAAAATATTAACAATCTAAAAATGGATTCCCAGTATATCAGAGTTTATAATTCAGGATCATGGAATAAAGCGTGGTAGTTTATAATACATGATTCATAATGGAGTTATGTAACTGGATATGAGAGAGTACAACATTGATATGAGAGATAATTTTCTGGAATAATTTTAAATAAAGAAAATAATTTATTTATTCAAGGATCGGTTATATGACTACCATAGTAGATTGGGATTATGACCCATTCCATAATATATTTTTTAGGTTTCACTCCCTTAATAATTATGTTTGACATAGTCATTTACTAAACTAGTGTGACTCCCCATTCCTATCCATGATTTCTAGTGAGATTCTAATCATTAAAAAACTAATTGGAAGGATATATAATTCTAGGCCCACTAACCAAATAATCATAATCCATTCATATGTGCTTCCCAAAATCAGAATACAATTATCAAATGTTAAATATTTTAAAACATAATTTGGTTTGAGAAAAAAATCAACAATTCATCAAGGAATAAACTAGTGAAAAATGGGTTTTATAGAAATAAAATCAAGTTCATAATAACCCATCCATAGAATGAATTAGTATGGTTTAATTTTATCTTATACATAGTAAAGAAACAGTATATTTTAAAGATTTCATGTTAATCTAAAAGAACTATAAAATATCACACTGAAATTGTCATGAGGAGAATAATATTTCCATTTTAAAATCAATTATTTAAAATAATATAATATAAAAAATTATAAGTATAATACTATAATTAAGAAACAATGAAAAAATGTAATTGATACATAAAAATAATAATAATCCATGATTTCATGAAATTTACTTCATGTTGTATACATTAAAATAATGATTTATTTAAAATTAAAAATAAAAACAAATAATTTGCCATATTTAGAAAAATACAACAATATTTCATTAATTTTTTTAGAAGAAAAATTTATCGAAAAATACCTCTAAATAGTCAAATCAAAATATTAAAAACATCATTTTAAATATTTAATAAATTATTGAAATTGATGAAAAATGATTTTTGACTCTTAGAGATAAATAATGTTAGATTTCCTTAATGTATTATTTTTGTATCTTGAGTACACTAAAATTTTAAAATGGAAGGGAAATGAGTAATATTAAGAAAAAAAATTATAGTAATATTTATGATATTTATGAATTTTATATTATTAAATTTCATTATAAAAAATAGTCATAAATAATTGTAGTGAAAAATGACAATGAAACATAATAACTTTACTACCATGGTATCTTATAAATCGTAAACCTCAAGATGGAATAAAGATAATTAAAACAGTTAATACGATTATTATAAGGATACATATGATATAATCTGTAATATTTTCTAAATATATACACCACTATTTTTGATATTTGTATGACATAACTAATGTCTCAAGAAGAAAAATTGGGATGATAAACCCCAAGCTCAAGTCGAGTCACTATTCTTACATATTCGAACATAGTGATTAATAAATATAATTTTATTATTAATCTATTTTATAAACATAATAATATTCATCATACTAAATATGATTTTCTACACTATCTTATCTCTCAACTGTTTTTATTTTTTTATAGTAATCATTTTACTAGGTGATAACTACTTCATTTTCCAGTTTCATTAGGATCGACATTCCTGGTCATTATAATATGATCATGGTCAATGAATCTAAATATTTTTTATCATTTAATGAGCATCATATATAATAATGATATATAATTTTATATATTTTCAATTTAATTAATGATAAAAATTGAATTAAAACACTTCCAAGAGAATGTAATATCTACGTATACAATAGTGATATCTCCACATTTCAATGAATGGTGTGTAATGAAGTTAAATAATATTAAACATTATAGAACGATAATAATATAAAAAATGATGAATATTGTTATTAAATTTTTTATTATAACCATTCAAATTATGTGGTTACTAAAAATGAATTACACTACTACATGGAGATGATAAGACATTCTTATGAACGACTAATGTTTTTTCATTTCAGAGGATTGAATGAGGGTGTAAAATGGTTTTTGAATTAAAAAATAAAGAATCATTAAATTTATGATTCTAATGTAATTATTTTAGTATTTACACCATATATTTATAGATTTTATAAAAATAAATCATATTGAAAACACACAATTAAGAGTAAAACCTTTTTCTTGAGAAACATATTTTGGATTACATCCTTTGATATGAATTGATGGTATATTGTAAGGATATTAAGATCTAAAATATTTTTAATGAATATAAGAGAATTATATGTTGGGTATGGGATTATTTAAAAGGAACAATCTATTTGAAAAATTACGAAGAGGAGGTGTTATTCTATATGTGAGGGGATGAGCACTAATAGAATTAAATAAAGTACTAAATTTATCGGAATTTATTTTAAAAGTTCAAAGGATAATAATTTAGATAAATAAATTATTAAAATAGTATTAGTAAATATTATATCATTTCATAATATTTTTTCCAATGTTTGTAATAATTTAACCCGCATGTCATTAATCCTGAAGAAAAATTTCAATGATATCAATATTTTTTACTCTTTAAGGGCCAGGAAGATCATATTAACGAAAAGTAACTGATAAATGGATTGTGGTTGAATTTTTTTAAAATATAACATTAACATGGATAAAGGTAGGTTTTTATGATTTTTTAATATTGTAAGAAAATATTGATTATTATAAAATATAATTAATTTTTTGGGAAATATGTGAAATTTTATAATATAATATATTTCTAAATTATGTTAAATTGTTCCAAAATGACATTTTTTACAATAAAATAATGAAATTGTATTATTATATTCCTTTAATAGAATTCATAGTTGTTTTGGTATCATTTTATAAATTATCTTCTTCTTTATCCCATTTTTTCATAATAATTTTATCCTTGACAAAGAGACTTGTTTTCACAATATTAATGGGTTTTTATTTTTACTTATAATGTAAAAATTAGCTCATAAATTAAAATTTGATGATATGATAAACTAATTTTCATGCTAATTTTCCACATTCATGATTTATATAACCAATAATAGATTAATGAATTATTATTTTACATAAAATACAATCAATGTCTTTTTTGAGACAGTTCCATTAATCAATCATTATAATTTTCATTATAATAATGGAATTATAATATAAATCATTAATAATTAAATAATATTTTTGTGGTTATAGATAATTTTTGGGACACTATAACTCAACCAAGAATATTACTTTTACAATTTCAAGATCCATTTTCTTTTTTTTATAATAATTGAAAAAGCCCTATGTTGGAAATGACAAATAATTCAGTGTAATTATTTCATCACCAAAAACTAAATATAAATTATCATATTATAAATAATTAGTTATAATTTCTATAAAAAATTTATAACTGATCATATTATATTTTTATCTATTTCACAAAATAGAATTTATATTAAAAGATTGAATTTTCATTTTTTCTATTCTATATAACATATATATTATAAAATTCAAAATAATATTTAATTTAAAAAATTAAAAATAGGTTCAATTATTCGATGAAAATTGATGAAATAGAATCATATAACTAAACATTTAATTTTTTTAAAGAAATATATGTTTAATAATAGTAGTTTTAACCATACAAAACCAATTTTTCCTTTTCTAAGGTAATATATATTTAATATGGTATCTATTTATAGGGGAAAAAGATACATATTTTCCAAATACAGACCTATCAAATCTCAAATTATAATCTTTTTTGTAACATTATATTTCTTGAAGTGGTTGAAATAAAAATATTATGAAAATATAAAACATAAATAAATATGTTTCCATCCAAACAAATGAGTTTTTATGGATTAAAAATTTTTAATATCTAATTAATCTATATACTTATTCAAATGAACATATTTATATTATTCATAGTGTCATTCAACTAATTATTCATTTAAAATATTTTAGAAAACAATTGATCATTGTGAATTCTTGAAATAATTATTATTACCAATAAAAATCATCATTTTTAACTATTCACAAGAAAACATTTCATTTCAGGATGATTCCAAAAATTAATCCAATAATAATTTTTAAATGATGATTTAAGAAAATGCCATTTTTAAATTATTCGTGAAATTATAAATAATAATTTTTTTAAAAAATGAAAATAATTATTAAGAAATTGTATTATGATGATTATAATAGCATTACACTAAATTCAGTTCTTATTTTCATAGAAATTATTGTCACATTTATGTATTATATACTTTATTAATATTTCATAATATTTTTAGATCTATTCAAAATGAAAAATTTGATGTTTATTTGATAACCATCGTAACATAATATTATTTGGTTGTTCATCTACTGTTGGTGTTTCCATTTGAATATAAAATATAAAATAGTGTCTACTTAAAAAAACATAATATTATACTCTATTCCCGTATAATTATATGTTTCCAAACAATTATAAATTTTTCATGGTAATCAATGTATTTTTATGATAAAATTACATAATCAAAATAATCATTGTTTAAGGGGTCAATAAAATATCCTCATGAAAAAAAAGTGAAAAAATGTCATCTATAGTAAAAAATTCAGTAGGTTTCACAATAATATAACATAGTGAGAAGAGAAATTTTCAACATATAGGGAAACATAATTTCTAAATATTAAATTATATTGATATTCAACCTTGATAATGAAAATTTTAATTATGATGTGATATTAATTATCAAGAAAAAAAATAATCAATGATGTGTGAAAAGACCATAGATCTTTAAAATGAAAGAAATAAATGAAAAAAAATCAAGGAACATCCCCAATATTTTATGAATTCAGATACCATATAGACTAAAAACCTGATTATATATAATTTCAAGAAATTTATAATTTCATCATTTATTCAATTTCTATAATAATATTATATTTTAAAAAAAATTATTTTTATTTAATATTAATTTTTCATCTACAAAGAAATAAAATGATATTCTAATATATAAAATTTCACAATAATTGTAAAAAAATTACAACTATTAATAAATACAAACCAGAACTAAATTGACTAGTATAAGATATTATAAAAATAAAAAATGTATAAACCATTATATTAAGAAATAAAAAATCATAATTTAAAATTTCAATAATTTAACCAGTGGTTCTTCTTATATTATTCAAAAAAAATATATCCTTACATCCCAATTAATCTCAATTACCTCAATAATAATGAATTGTTTACTGTCAAGTGAATTCCCATTCCATTCATCTTATATCACCAAAAAATTAATTGAAATCATTTAAAAAATATATTTCATGTTTAACGACATGTTAAACCATAGGGTTTCATATACTTCATCAAAATGACACATCACCCAATATATAATTTTTCTTCATGACAAATCACTATATAATCATAAAATGTAGTGAAAATAATGAAAATATCAAGAATAAAATTTAGATACTATCCAGAATGTTGATCCTTACATTGAACATTGATATCCATAAAAAACAAATTTTTAATGAATCACTTATTAGATATCTTGATTATCAATATCCCAATATATGATAGACAATAATTAATTTATAAACAAGATATGTAAATTCCCAATGGTTTATTTAAATCTATAAATGTAATTCACAATAAATCTAGGTAAACCCCAACTACTATATGACCATGTGCACTACAGTACTGCTATATGACCCGGTGCCCAATGGGTTTTGAACCCCCATTTTTCATGCATGATTACATGCTGCTTACCACTAAGACAAACCCCAACTATATCACATCTTTTTAGATAAATTTTAACTAAATAAACTTATGATCTATGCTAGAAGAGTCATAGTTTAGTGTATTTAGAGACTACTTACACAATCATATTATTTTATGAATCACATATATAATATTTAATAATGATCTTCCAATATAGTTAATGTCATAGATAAAACATACATAAAGTATTTCTTCATAATATGGGGAAAGGAAAAATTAGAAAGGGTGAGATTATATGCTTAATAACGATAAAAATTGGAAATATTTATGATCCAATAAACAAAAATTGATCATAAGGGTTTGAAAATCTTAACTATCTAAATATGGATTCCCAGTATATCAGAGTTTATAATCCAGGATCATGGAATAAACCATGTTATTTTATAATACATGATTCACAATAGTGTCATGTAACTGGATCTGAGAGCGCACGACATTGATATGATAAATAATTTTCTGTGATACATTTAAATATAGAAAATAATTTATTTATTCAAGAATCACTTATATGACTACCATAGTAGACTAGGATCATGACCCATTCCATAATATATTATTTAGGTTTCACTCCCTTAATAATTATGTTTGACATAGTCCTTTACTAAACTAGGGTGACTCCCTATTCCTATCCATGATTTCTGGTGAGATTCTAATCATTAAAAAACTAATTGGAAGGATATATAATTCTAGGCCCACTGAACAAATAATCATATTCCGTTCATATGTTCTTCCCAATATCAAAATAAAATTATCATATGTAAAATATTTTAAAACATAATTTGGTTTGAGAAAAAAATCAACAATTCATCAAGGAATAAACTAGTGAAAAAATGTGTTTCATAAAAATAAAATCAAGTTAATAATCACCCATTCATGGAATGAATTAGTATGGTATAATTTTATCTTATACATAGTAAACAAATAATATAATTTAAGGATTTCATGTTAATATAAAATAACTATAAAATATCACACTGAAATTTTCATGAGGAAAATAATATTTCCATTTTGAAATCAATTATTTAAAATAATATAATATAAAAACATTATAAGTATAATAATATAATAAAGAAACAATGAAAAAATGTAATTGATACATCAAAATACTAATAATCCATGATTTTATTAAATGTACTTCATGTCGTATACATTAAAATAATGATTTATTTAAAATTAAAAATAAAAAACAAATAATTTACCATATTTTGAAAAATACAAAAATATTTCGTTAATTTTTTTAAAAGAACAATTTATCAAGAAATACCTCTATATAGACATCTCAAAATAGTAAAAACATCATTTTAGATATTTTTAGAAATTATTGACATTGATGAAAAATGATTTTTGACTAGAGAGATAAATAATGTTAGATTTCTTTAAAGTATTATTTTGGTATCTTGAGTACACTAAATTTTAAAATGGAATGGAAATGAGAAATATTAGGAAAAATAAGTATAATAATATTTATGAGAATTATGAATTCTATATTTTTGAATATCATTATAAAAAATACTCATAAATAATTCTAGAGAAAAATGAGATTGAAACTTAATAACTTTACTGCCTCGGTATCTTATAAATCGTAAACCCCAAGAAAGAATACAAATAATTGAAACAATAAATAAGATTATTATAAGGATATCTATGATATAATCTATAATATTTTCTAAATATATACCCCGCAATTGTTGATATTTGTATAACATAACTAATGTCTCAAGAAAAAAAAATTGGGAAGATAAACCCCAAGCTCAAGTCTAGTCATTATTCTTACACATTTGATCATAGTTAATAATAAATATAATTGTATTATTAATCTATTTTATAAACATAATAATATTAATCATACTAAATATGATTTTCTACACTCTTTTATCACTCAATTGTTTTTATTTTTTTATAGTAATCATTTTTTAGGTGATAACAACATCATTTTCCAGGCTTTTTTAGGATCGGCATTCCTGGTCCTTATAATATGATCATGGTCAATGAATCTAAATATTTTTTATCATTTAATGAGTATCATGTACAATAGTGATATATATTTTTATATCTTATCAATTTAATCAAAGACAAAAATTGAATTAAAACACTTCCAAGAGAATGTAATCTCTACGTATACAATAGTTATATCTCCACATTTCAATGAATGGAGTGTAATGAAGTTAAATAATATTAAACATTATAGAACCATAATAATATAAAAAATGGCGAATATTGTTATTAAATTTTTTATTATTACCATTCAACTATTGTGGTTATTAAAAATGAATTAAACTACCATATGGAGATGATAAGACATTCTTACGATCGACCAATGTTTTTGAATTTCTGAGGATTGAATGAGTGTGTATAATGGTTTTTGAATTAAAAAATAAATATTCATTAAATTTATGATTATAATGTAATTATTTTAGTATTTACAACATATATTTTTTAGTTTTATAATAATAAATCATATTTAAACACTCAATTAAAAGGAAAGCCTATTTCTTAAGAAACATATTTTGGATTACACCCTCTGATATGAATTGATGGTATATTGTAAGGAAATTAAGATCTAAAATATTTTTAATGAATATAAGAGAATTTTATGTTGGGTGTGGGATTATTTATAAGGAACAATCTATTTGAAAAATTACGGAGAGGAAGTTATATTCTATATATGAGGGGATGAGCACTAATAGAATTAATTACAGTACTAAATTAATATCAATTAATTTTAAAATATCAAAGGATAATAATTTAGATAAATCAATGATTACAATAGTATTAGTAAATATTATATCATTTAATAATATTTTTCCAATGTTTGTTAATAATTTAACCCTTATCTCTTCGTTATAAAAACTCATTAAACCATAGAAAAATTTCCATGATATCAATATTTTTTACTCTTTAGGGGCCAGGAAGATCAAATTAATTAATAGTAACTGATAAATGGACCGTGGTTGAAATTTTTGAAATTATCACATTAACATGGATAAAGGTTGGTTTTTATGATTTTTTAATATTGTTATAACATATTGATTACTATATAATATAATTAATTTTTTGGGAAATATGTGAAATTTTATAATAAAATATATTTCTAAATCATGTTAAATTTCTCCAAAATGACATTTGTTAGAATAAAATAATGAAATTTTGTTATTATATTAGTTTAATAGAATTCATAAATGTTTTGGTATCATTTTATAAATTATCTTTTTATTTAACCCATTATTTCATAATAATATTATCCTTAACAAAGATACTGGTTTTCTCAATATTAAAGGGTTTTTATTTTTACTTATAATGTAAAAATTAGCTCATAAATTGAAATTTTATGATATGATAAACCAATTTTCATGCCAATTTTCCACTTTCGTGATTTATATAACCAATAATAGATTAATGAAAAATTATTTATCATAAAATACAATCAATATCTTTTTTGAGACAATTCCATTAATTACTCATTATAATTTTCAATATAATAATGGAATTATAATATATATCATGAATAATTAAATAATATTTATGTGGTTATATATAATTTTCAGGACACTATAACTCAAACAATAATACTACTTTTACAATTTGAAGATCCATTTTATTGGTTTTAATAATAATTGAACATGCCCTATTTTGGAAATGAAAAAGAATTCAGTGTAATTATTTCATCACCAAAAACTAAATATAAATTATCATATTATAAATAATTAGTTATAATTTCTGTAACAAATTTATAACTGGTCCTATTATATTTTTATCCCTATCACAAAATTTATAGACCCGTAAATTTCAAGTAATTTTTTTTTTCTTAATTTTCTTTGAATTTTACAAGAGCGCAGTTTCTGACGGCACCTGATTCTGAGGCCCGGTGTGGCCGGAATCATTTTCCGAAGTTTTGCTTGGGTACGTTTAGTGAACGGACGAGCGGGTTTTTCTAACTTTTGAACCGGTGCCCGGAATTGAATTCTGAGGGCACCAATGAAATCGCAGTGCCGGTATTCGCTTAGAAACGCCTCTTCCGGAGTTGCGTTTGCTCGGGTGTGGTTTTTAATTTTCGGGCTTAAAGTTAAGAAATAAAATAATTTTTTGACAAATTTATTTTATTTCACTTAAGCCACTTGGAAGCCACTTGAAGCCACTTAAAAGCGGCTTTAACTGAGTTAAATTGGATAGGGTGCTATCCAGAAATATCCTACCCTCTTGGTAGTATATTTGTGAGGTGGGGCCCGCATGAGTCTCGCCGTTTCTTTCTTCTAAGTAACGCACCCGCGAAAACCCATCATTATGAAAGTCAACTGACGTGTTTTCTTAAATTCTTAACAGACCATTTAATTGGGCGGTTTATTTCGTGAATTAAATGAGATGTTACTTTCGTTGAATTAATACACCGAATTGATGGGTCATTACTTACCCTTTTTCGTTTGTTGGCGTAATAATAAAATAAGACCAACAAGGTCTTTTGAAGGATTACTCGTTGAGGGGCTTCACAGAATCCTTGAACCTTCAACCTTCTTCGCGAAGAACATGAAGAATGTGAAGAACGCGAAGAACGCCGTACCCGGAAATCGACGACGTGACGCCGTGATCAGCGACGCTGACGTTCTCTTCCTGCAACGTTCTTCTGTGACGTCTCTTCCTCCGCGACGGATCATCGATCGGCTACTTGAGGTAAGAGTCTCGGTTTTTTTTTATTTTTTTAAATCACCTTTGTGGTTTTTACCGAAACACGGATTTAATGATTTAATTAAATTAAATCTGTTGTTTCATCGTCCGTTGAGTTCGCCGACTCAACGTCGTGTTCCGCGACGAACCCCTTCTTCCGCGACGAGAAATTCCGCGAAGAACGCTCATGCGCGACTATGAGGTAGGGATTTTTATTTTTGGAAATGCCTCTTTTTCCCCATGTTGTTTCCGTTCAAAATGAGGAACCCGATTTGTAAAACAATTTTATTTATTTTTAAATTGTTTCGGATATGCGTTCATGTGTTGAACTTTATTCATCCTGTTGTTTATCTCTAACATGGAGGGTGCGTGCCGAACGAACACGGCCCAACGACCCTCCGCCGTTCTTCTTTTTTGTTCGGATTTGACGGGCGACGACGGAACGTGCCGCAACGGATTTTTGATGATTCCGCAGTGAAGAACGGATCCTGGGAGGAACAACAGCGCAGAAGGGAAGGAAAACTGACCACCGGAGTGACTCCGGTGGCCCGCGGAAGCCGGCGGCGGCGCCCGGCGCGCCCCCGGATGAGACCGCCGCGACACCGGCCGCGGCGGCGGTGCCCGCAGACCCGCGGCCGCGCGGGACGTGGCTGAAGCCTCGTCCGGTCGCCTGGGAGACACCCCGCGGGTGTCGCGGGGGTGTCACGCAGGGACGGCGGCTCCCCCCCCGCGTCACTCGGGACGCGGCTTCAGCCGCGTCCAACTGTCTGGCCGACACCCCGCGGGTGCCGCGGGGGTGTCACACGGGGCGGCGGCTCCCCCCGCGTCGGCCGCTGGGCCGAGCCGAGCCTGACCGGCCCTGGCCGAGCCAGACCGGTCCGACCGGGTCGGACCGGGTCGGACCGGGTTCGGCCGACCTAGGGGGGGTCGAGCCGGGTCGGCCCGGGCCCGAACCCCCCGTCTTCGGACCAGTTTCGATCAAACTCCCGTAACATGAGCTACGGGCCTCCAAACGACTCGCCATCAGCGGAAACGCGATCCTTGGATCGAGACGGTCGTTTCTGTATATCGCACTCATGGTTTCATAGTACATTGAGTTCGGTCGGGTTGGTTCGTACACGAAACCAACCGGGCCCTCGGAGCGGAAACACACATATCTTGAGCTACGGACGTCCGATTGACGTGCCGTCAGCTTCGTTGAATTCCTCTAAGTGAGACGAATCTTTTGGAATACTCTGCCCAAGGTTTGGACGCAGGTGGATTACGGCTGGGTTGGTTTTTCCTTAAAAACAAACCGGGCCCCTGGGACGAAAAAGCCAATAACTCTCAGACCGGGCGTGCGATTGACGTGCCGTCTGCGACGTTGAGTTCCTGTTGACGATACGGAACTTTTGGATACATCAACTTCGGACTTTGTGATAGTTGATGTATTGGCCTCTTGGCTCGTGGAGGGGACCCTCCCGAACGAGCTTTCTGTGTGCGGGAATCCTAGAGCTGGCTGCGACTGCTACTACGACAACGACGACCGTGCAGAGATCCTCAGTGGACTGCGACAACGACCGTGCAGAGATCCTCAGTGGACTGTGATGACGACTGTGCAGAGATCCTCAGTGGACTGCGACGGCTACAGCACTCAGCGATCCTACGTGGATCAGTGGTACAGGTCATGTGTGGGCTCGATCCTGTGTGGGTCAGCGCTCAGTGGTTCTGTGTGAGCCAGCACCTACAGTTCCTATGTGGGCCCGATCCTGTGTGGGTCTTTGCGAGGGTTAGTTACCTATCGATCCTTTGTTGGTCCGAAAACTTAGATGGATCAGTGATCATCTTTATCGTCATCCGAAGAAGTATACCGGTGTGAGCTGAATGCTGTTTACTCTCCTTTGTGGATTGTGTTGAGCTATCCTGTGTGGATTTACTGTTTACTCTCTTTTGTGGATTGTGTTGAGCTATCCTGTGTGGATTTACTGTTTACTCTCCTTTGTGAATTGTGTTGAGCTATCCTGTGTGGATTTACTGTTTACAGTCCTTTGTGGATTGTGTTGAGCTATCCTGTGTAGATTTACTGTTTACTCTCCTTTGTGGATTTTGTTGTGCTATCCTGTGTGGGTATACGTTTTTCTTTCCTGTGTGGACTGGGTTGTGCTTGGGCGCGGACGTTGGAGCCGTACGGGAATTGATGACTTAGGTATATGTATGGGCATATACCCAAGCCGTGTCAGATGTTACTTCGTGATTGTATCTTCCTTTGTGGATTATCCTTTGTGGATTTCGGGAGAACTTCGGGGGTCTCGGGGTCCCTACTGAGTAGCTTATACTCACCCCTGCACGGGCTATGCCCGCACTTCGTCGTGTTGGTTGCAGACGACGGACAACGCTGATCGTGGTGGAGGCGTGCTGAGCAGGACAGTACTTAGAGGTGGACCACTGGGCGGGACGTACTCGGGGCGGTCAGGTGGACCCGAGGAGCAGTGGAGGCTATCTGTACCCACCCTTTAGGTGGGACTTCCAGAGGACGGCTCAACGCTACGGCTTTTCCTTTCAGTTGCTCTTTTTCCTTTCAGTTGTACTTTACAGTTGGGCTTGTATTTCCGGCCCCTTTTACTTTCAGCACAGCTTGTACCATTTTTACTTAGTGTTTACTTTTCCTCTTGCTTACTCTATGGTGCTTGGTTACTTTTCAAAGGCAATGCCTTCCCTTTTTGTTGGGATTTACCCCTTGGTGCTAGTCGCCAGCCCCTGGCCTATGGAAGGAGGGCTTGGGGTAGTCACGGAACGGGCCCCGAGGACGGGTCTGACAAATTAGTATCAGAGGCGGTCGGTTCTACCGCAGACTCTGATCTTTCGTCTATGTGAAGCAATAGTGTTTAGCGTATTGGGTGTGGTTATCAGTCCAGGGAGTCCAGTGTTGGTGCGGCAGCCGACGTATCCGTACACCAAGACCCTGACTTCTGATTTCCGACTTAATGCACGAAAACATTAATTGCATGTGTGTTTCAAGTTTTCTTTGTGATTACATGTGTCAGCTCACTAGGTATACTGTTCTGACCGTGGCGCACTTGTTTCCTTTTCAGGATGGCACCACGACGGCAGCCAACTATGGTTCCGAGAGTAGAGCGTGACGACAGCCCGCGGAGTGACGAGGCCTCAGTACATGGCCCGTTGACAGTAGAGGCACCGGCGGTACCTTTACCCTCCGAGCCCCCGATGCTACCAGCGCCGATCGCTGACGATGCACGATGCCTCAGAACTCTTCACAAGTTCCAGCGCCAGTGACCACCCATGTTCCGTGGGGAGACGGACCCCCAGGCAGCCGAGGACAGGCTGGAGGCGGTCGTACGAGTTTTCAGGCTAGTGAGGACACCAGTAGACCTCATGGTGATCCTTGTGGCGAGCCTACTGCACGCAGCAGCAGGACGATGGTGGAGCCTGATGGTCCAGGTACACGATGAGGCCTCCCTCATCTGGACGGACTTCGAGAGCCTCTTCCGCTCCGAGTTCATCCCGGCCACCCTCTGTGCAGTGCGCATTCAGGAGAATCTTCAGCTGCGGCAGGGCATCTTGACGGTCACCCAGTACGCGGCGAGGTTCACTGACCTTTCTCGCTACTCGAAAGACATGGTACGAGACCCCTTCTTCCGGGACCGGACCTTCGATCAGGGATTTAGAAACGAGATCAGGGCATCACTGATCTCCCTCAGCATCCCGACACAGGCAGTAGTGCTGGAGCGAGCACTTCTGATCGAGAGCTTTCTGGCTGAGTCTACAGCGAGACCTACCGTAGGGCGACAGGTAGCAGATTCTTCGGCAGCTGGTAGCCGACGGATGACCCAGGGTTCTAGGAAGACCAGAACTTCCGGCAGACGACCTCAGGAAACTGGCTCAGCAGTGCAGGGAACACATCATGGAGCCAGCCTTCCGAGAGGTAGGCAGTGCTACTTGTGCGGCGGGCAGGGCCACATGGCTCGTGACTGCCCGACCCGTCGTACCGAGGAGCAGCAGACGGTGGATGAGCCACCCAGGCAGAGGCAGAGGGTCGACCGTGGTGGTCCACAGGGAGGAGGCGGACGAGGCAGAGGAGCTGGCTGAGCAGCAGGTGGTGGGCGACGCTTTGAGACTCTGCCACCACCACCACCAGGAGGTCCACCCCGACCACAGGGAGATGGCGGGCAGAGAGAGGCACAGCTCCAGGCAGCGGAGGCCTACGACCATGGCGTGCCAGAGATGATTCGAGGTACGATCTGTGTCTATTCCACCCTTGCTGCAGTTCTTATAGACACAGGAGCGAGTCACTCTTTCATAGCCACTGCACTTGTTCGGAGCTCGGAGATTCTGACAGAGCTGTTGGCTCGATCCTTATGGCTAGAGACTCCTACGGGAGTAGACTTGACGATTAAAAACTGGTGTTGGAAGTGTGAGCTTACTCTAGGAGACGAGAGATTCGGCTGGGATCTTCTTGTAGCGGCCTCGAGGCTTTACGACGTCATCTTGGGCATGGATTGGTTATCTACGGTCCACACACAGATTGACTGCTTTAGGTGCAAGGTGCGATGTGTGCGCACCGACGGGAGCAGGATCACCTTCACCGGAGAGAAGGGAGACTTTGCAGCACAGGATGGACTCTCGCAGAGAAGGGGACAACCCATCACTCATCAGTTGGCTAGCCTCATCCTTGGAGCAGTTGACGTGAAAAGTCCTTGTTTTCCTGCAGTGGTGGATCAGTATGCGGACGTCTTCCCCGACGACGGTCCAGGGCTACCTCCTCACAGAGAGGTAGACTTTTATATTGATCTGTACCCCGAGACAGCCCCGATATCCACTCCATCATATCGGATGTCCCCCGCTGAGCTTCGAGAGCTGCAGGTACATTTGGAGGACTTGCAGGGAAAGGGGTTCATCTGACCCAGCGTTTCACCCTGGGCTTCCCCGATATTGTTCGCCAAGAAGGCGGACGGGAGCTTGCGACTGTGTGTCGATTATCGTTGCCTGAACCAGGTGACAGTGAGGAACAAGTATCCACTAGCCAGGATTGATGACCTCTTCGATCATCTCAAGGGAGCATGGTGGTTCTCGAAGATAGACCTCAGGTCAGGCTATCATCAGCTCAGAGTTCGAGACGAGGATTTGCAGAAGATGGCCTTCAGGTGTTAGTATGGCCACTATGAGTTCTTGGTTATGCCTTTCGGAGTAACCAATGCTCCAGCAGTGTTCATGAGCCTCATGAACAGGATCTTCCAGCCATACCTCGATCGATTTGTCGCGGTCTTCATCGACGGCATTTTGGTGTACTCGACCACGGAGGAGGAGCACGCCTACCACTTGCGGGTTGTACTAGACACACTCCGAGAGCACCAAATTTATGGAAAGCTCTCGAAGTGCCAGTTCTGGTTACGTGAGGTCCACTTCTTGGGGCACGTCATTTATGAGGCGGGAGTTGCAGTGGATCCCGCGAAGATCGAGGCAGTGCTAGCTTGGGAGCCACCCAAGAACGTGACAGAGGTGTGGAGTTTCTTGGGTCTGGCCGGATACTATCGGAGATTCGTGCCGGACTTCCCCAGAGCTGCAGCGCCACTCTCAGCATTGACGAAGAAGGGGAAACCCTTCGTGTGGTCAGACAGATGTCAGCAGAGCTTAAAAGAGATGAGACAGAGATTGACCAGCGCACTTATCTTGGGGTTTCCTGAGGAATGAGTTGGATACGTAGTCTAATGTGATGCATCAGGGACCGGACTCGGGTGTGTCATGATGCGGGAGCGGGCCGTGATTGCCTACGGATCACGTCAGTTGAGGCCGCATGAGAAAAACTATGCTACCCATGACTTGGTGTTTGCAGTAGTGGTCTTCGCTCTGAAGACATGGTGGCACTATCTGATGGGCGAGCGCTTTACAGTCTTTTCTGGACACCAGAGTCTCAGGTACATCTTCTCGTAGAAGGACCTGAACCTGAGACAGCGGCGATGGCTCGAGTTCCTCCAGGACTATGACTTTGAGATAGTCTATACTCCTGGGAAGGGGAACGTAGTAGCCGATGCCCTTAGCAGGAGGACGGGCATCCAGCTACTTGAGGAGGCCACAGAGGAGCTAGCCGCTTTGCAGATATCCTTCGTGGATAGAGACGGAGCAGCCTTCCTTGAGTCTCTCACAATCTCTCCTCCACTTCTACAATGTGTTAGGGAGGCACAGCGTTGGGACGCTGACTGTGAGACACGGCATGCACAGATATCCTCGGGACAAGCACCTGATGGTTTCTCCTTGGGAGCAGAGCACGACATCCTTTTCATAGGACGTACCTTGGTACCATTCGCTTTACGAGAGGAGGTGTTGAGAGAGTTTCACACTTCTCCTTTAGCGGTACATCCTTGAGTGGCGAAGATGTACCAGGATCTCAGACGACAGCACTGGTGGTCGGGCATGAAGAAGGTTGTGGCAGAGTTCATTTCACGGTGCCTCACCTGCCAGCAGCTGAAGGTAGAGCATCAGGTACCAGCAGGCTTGGTACAACCCTTGGAGGTCCCGGAGTGGAAGTGAGACGGGATATCTATGGACTTCGTGACTGGACTTCCACGCACTTCCAGAGGTCACAACTCCATTTGGGTGATTGTTGACCGACTCACCAAGTCGGCACACTTCTTACCAATCAGAGAGCAGGGCTCAGTGGAGAGTTTGGGGCGTCTCTACGTTCAAAAGATTGTACGGCTTCACGGTGTGTCATCGACTATCGTCTCTGATCGGGACACTCGCTTTACTTCCCGGCTTTGGAAGGGGTTGCAGGAGGCGTTCGGGACGTGGCTACATCTGAGCACCGCCATTCACCCTCAGACGGATGGTCAGATGGAGAGGACCATTCAGACTCTCGAGGACATGCTCCGCGCATGTGTCCTCGACTTTGGTCGCATCTGGGAGGACCACCTACCCTTGGTGGAGTTCGGGTACAAGAACATTTACCACTCCACCATCTGGATGACATCCTACGAGGCGTTGTACGGCAGGCCTTGCAGATCTCCTTTGTGCTGGACAGACCCTGGGGAGTCAGCACTTGTGGGACCATAGATGGTCCTAGCCACGACCGAGAAGGTCCAGGTCATCCAGGAGCAGATGAGGACAGCACAGAGCCAGCAGAAGTCATATGCTGACAGGAGGTGGAGGCCACTAGAGTTCGAGGATGGCGACCACGTCTTCTTGCGGGTCTCACCCGACGTGGTTTGCGGAGATTTGGCCAAGGCGGCAAGTTGTCTCCAAGCTTCATCAGGCCTTTCCAGGTCCTCAACAAGATTGGCGAGGTGGCTTATCGCCTGGCTCTGCCACCTCCGCTGCACCGCGTGCACGACGTCTTCCACGCATCTCAGCTAAGGAGATACATGCACGACCCGACACACATCATTGACTATGGGGAGCTACACGTGGATGATGGGGCGACTTTTACGGAGGTCCTGGTGGAGATAGGGGATCGACAGGAGCGGGTCCTATGTGGGCGATCGATTCCTCTTGTGCGCATCAGATTGCAGCACGGGAACCTCTAGGAGAGCACATGGGTGCGGGAGGCTCAGATGTGTGCTCAGTACCCACATTTGTTTCCCTAGTTTATGATGTATCTTTACGGGGACGTAAAGCCCTGAGGTGGGAGTAATGTAAAGACTCGTAAATTTCATGGAATTTTTTTTTTCTTAATTTTCTTTGGAATTTTACAAGAGCGCAGTTTCTGACGGCACCTGATTCCGAGGCCCGGTGTGCCCGGAATCATTTTCCGAAGTTTGGCTCGGGTACGTTTAGTGAACGGATGAGCGAGTTTTTCAAACTTTTGAACCGGTGCCCGGAATCGAATTCTGAGGGGACCGATGACATCACATCGCCGGTATTCGATTATAAACGCCTCTTCCGGAGTTGCGTTTGCTCGGGTGTGGTTTTTAATTTTCGGGCTTAATGTTAAGAAATAAAATAATTTTTCGACAACTTTATTTTATTTCACTTAAGCCACTTGGAAGCCACTTGAAGCCACTTAAAAGAAGCTTAAACTGAGTTGAACCGGATAGGGTGCCATCCAGAAATATCCTACCCTCTTGGTAGGATATTTGTGAGGTGGGGCTCGCACGAGCCCCGCCGTTTCTTTCTACAAAGTAACGCACCCGCGAAAACCCGTCATTATGAAAGTCAACTGACGCGTTTTCTTAAATTCTTAACAGACCATTTAATTGGGCGGTTTATTTCGTGATTTAAATGAGTTTTTACTTTCGTTGAATTAATACAACTAATTGATGGGTCGTTACTTACCCTTTTTTGTTTGTTGGCGTAATAATAAAATAAGACCAACAAGGTCTTTTGAAGGATTACTCATTGAGGGTCTTGACAGAATCCTTGAGCCTTTAACATTCTTCGCGAAGAACGTGAAGAACGTGAAGAACGCCGAACCTGGAAATCGACAACGTGACGCCGTGATCCGCGACGCTGACGTTCCCTTCTAGCAACGTTCTTCTACGACATCTCTTCCTCCGCGACAGATCTTCGATCGACTTCTTGAGGTAAGAGTCTCGGTTTTTTTCTTTTTTTAAATCTCCTTTGTGGTTTTTACCGAAACACAGATTTAATGATTTAATTAAATTAAATCTATTGTTTCATGGTCCGTTTAGTTCGCCGACTCAACGCCGTGTTCCGTGATGACGCGACGAACCCCTTCTTTGGCGACGAGCAATTCCGTGAAGAATGCTCACGCGCGACTACGAGGTAGGGATTTTTATTTTTGGAAATGCCTCTTTTTCCCCATGTTGTTTCCGTTCAAAATGAGGATCCTGATTTGTAAAACAATTTTATTTCATTAAAAATTGTTTCGGATATGCGTTCATGTGTTGAACTTGTTTGGGCCAATAGGGGCGTATATACCCTGAGAGGGGGGCTGAATCAGGGTATGGATATTGTTTTTCGAAATACTTCCTACCCCACTGGATCTTGACCTCTTTATTACAAGGGTCACTTTGTTTGCCCTTGTTCAATTGTTATGATCAGTTCTTCTCTAGTTTTCCTGATGATGATGCTTTAAATGCAAATCAGGGAAGTAAGTAGGCAGACACAAAGATTTTTACTTGGTTCACCCGTACTGGGCTACGTCCAAGGAGCATTTGCCGACAAGTTGCCGGTCGTACCAAATTCCACTATTTTTTACTAGATGTGGATACAATGTTCGGGCTAGATCACTTCTATGCCCAGGATCACTGCCTATAAAAAAATTAGGGTCAGCTCACTGCTTTCCCAAGGGTCACTCCCTGTCTCTCTCTCTCTGGCTCACTGTCGGTGGAGAGGATCATCTTCTTCCGCTTTCTAAGCTCACTTCTCTTGGAAGGAATCCACTCACAGTTTATAGACCTGAAGGTCTCTTCATTTGCATGAATGAATGCATCTTCCTCTGTGTGTAGATTCTCTGTTGAAGTACAACATTCACCCGTAGATTAATATCTCTTTGCACCGAAGGTATCAGGCAACGTACCAGCTTCCACGCAGTCCGAGAAGCACCACTGGAACAAAACCTCACTTGGCGCGCAAGTCTACCTCGGCGCGCAAGTATCGGCGCGCAAGTCTCAATGGGCGCGCAAGTCCTCCTCTGACACTTGCGCGACACAAGCTTCCTCAACTCCAAACTTGCGCGACTCACTTCCTTTTATTCCCAAACCAATATTGGCGCACAACTCCACACTGGCGCGCAAGTTCTAACACCGACGCACAACTTCTACTACTGGCGCGCAACTTCACCTGCGCGACCCACACTCACCACTTGCGCGACCACCACACCTGCGCGACGGGAGCTCTGATTTCTCAAAGTGTTGAACTCCGGTAAAAATGAGGAGGGGTGGTCCAGTATTTATAGGAAATCTGACCACCCTGCGCGACGGCGTGCAAGTCACCTGCGCGACCCAGTTTCGGCGCGCAAGTCCCCTGTCATTTTAGACACTTGCGCGACCAACTCTCAAACTTGTGCAAACATCTTTACTTTGCCATATTTTGATCTTCTGATCTTGAAAAACATATGGCGCACAAGTTTCCTATACTCCAAGTCCTTGGCGCGCAATTCCTTTTGCCAAAAACACTTTTCTTCATTTTCCGATTTTCAGGCCCTAAAATTTGGCAAACACTGGAAAACGGCACCACCTTGTATCTGTTCTTTTGTACCGCCTCCAGATCATCCATTCCTTTTATCGACATTCTTGAATCAAACATGGATCGTTGACCTCAGATCTTGAACTCGACATTCCACTATGAAATCCTCTTTTTCAACAAATTTGTATGTCATTGTTTTTCTTTGTCAACAATCACTTCTCAGATGTCCACTTTGTCAACAAACACAATCATCTCAAAAATGCTTCAATGATACCTTGAGGGATTTTTTCCCAACAGAACTTTATTACTCCCATTGTTTATCTCTAACGCGGAGGGTGCGAGCCGAACGAACATGGCCCGACGACCCTCCGACGTTCTTCGTTTTTGTGCGGATTTGACAGGCGACGACAGAACGTGCCACAACGGAGGATTGATGATTCCACAGGGAAGAACGGATCCCGAGAGGAACAACGGCGCAGACAGGAAGGCAAACAAACCACCAGAGTGACTCCGGGGGCCCGCGGAAGCTGGCGGCTGTGGCGCCCGCGGACCCACTGCCGCGCGGGTCCGGCGCGCGCGGGACGCGGCTGAAGCCGCGTCCGGCTGTCTGGCCGACACCCCGCAGGCGCCGCGGGGGTGTCATGTAGGGCGGCGGCTCCCCCCGCGTCGGTCGCTCTGCCGCTCGGCCGAGCCGAGCCGGACCAGCTCTCGCCGAGCCAGAACAGTCCGACCGGGTCGGACCGGGTCGGACTGGGTCGGACCGGGTTCGGCCGACCCAGGGGGGGTCGGGCCGGGTTGGCCCGGGCCCGAACCCCCCGCCTTCGGACCAATTTCGTCCAAATGCCCGTAACATGAGCTACAAGCCTCCAAACGACTCGCCGTCAGCGGAAACAAGATCCTCGGATCGAGACGGTCATTTCGGTATATCACACTCAAGTTTTCGGAGTACTTTGAGTTCGGCCGGGTTGGTTCGTACACGAAACCAACCGGGCCCTCTGAGCGGAAACACTCATATCTTGAGCTACGGACGTCCGATTGACGTTCCGTCAGCTTCGTTGAATTCCTCTAAGTTAGACGGATCTTTTGGCATAGTCCTCCCAAGGTTTGGACGCAGGTGGAGTACGGTCGGGTTGATTTTTCCTTATAAACCAACCGGGCCCCTCGGACGAAAAATCCAATAACTCTCAGAGCGGGCGTCTGATTGACGCGACGTCTGCGACGTTGAGTTCATGTTGACGATATGGAACTTTTGGATACATCAACTTCGGACATTTTGACAGTTGATGTATCGGCCTCTCGGCTCGTGGAGCAGACCCTCCCGAACGAGCTTGCTGTGTGCGGGAACCCTAGAGCTGGCTGCGACTGCTTCTTTGACAGCGACGACCGTGCAGAGATCCTCAGTGGACTGCGGCGATGACCGTGCAGAGATCCTCAGTGGACTGCGCCGACGAATGTGCCGAGATCCTCAGTGGACTGCGACGACTAAAGCACTCAGCGATCCTATGTGGATCAGTGCTACAGGTCCTGTGTGGGCCCGATCCTGTGTGGGTCCGATCCTGTGTGGGTCAGCGCTCCGCAGTTCTGTGTGAGCCAGCGCCTACAGGTCCTGTGTGGGCCCGATCCTATGTGGGTCTTTGTGGGGGTAAGTTACCTATCGATCCTTTGTGGGTTCGACGACTTAGATGGATCAGTGATCATCTTTATCTTCATCCGAAAAAATATACATGTGTGAGCTGAATCCTGTTTAGTCTCCTTTGTGGATTGTGTTGAGCTATCCTGTGTGGATTTACTGTTTACTCTCCTTTGTGGATTGTGTTGTGCTATCCTGTGTGGATTTACTGTTTACTCTCCTTTGTGAATTGTGTTGAGCTATCCTGTGTGGATTTACTGTTTACTCTCCTTTGTGGATTGTGTTGAGCTATCCTGTGTGGATTTACTGTTTACTCTCCTTTGTGGATTGTGTTGTGCTATCCTGTGTGGTTATGTTTTGCTTTCCTGTGTGGACTGGGTTGTGCTTGGGCTCAGATGTTGGAGCCGAACGGGAATTGATGACTTAGGTATATGTATGGGCATATACCTAAGCCGTGTCAGATGTTACTTCATGATTGTATCTTCCTTTGTGGATTATCCTTTGTGGATTTCGGAAGACCTTCGGGGGTCTCGGGGTCCCTACTGAGTAGCTTATACTCACCCCTGCACTGGCTATGCCCACACTTCGTGGTGTTGGTTGCAGACGACGGACAACGCTGATCGTGGTGGAGGCGTGCGGAGTAGGACAGTACCTGGAGGTGGACCATTGGGCGGGACGTGCTCGGAGCGGTCAGGTGGACCCGAGGAGCAGTGGAGGCTATCTGTACCCACCCTTCATGTGGGACATCCAAAGGACGGCTCGACGCTGTGGCTTTTCCTTTCAGTTACTATTTTTCCTTTCAGTTGTACTTTACAGTTGGGCTTGTATTTCCGACCCCTTTTACTTTCGGCACAGCTTGTACCATTTTTACTTAGTGTTTACTTTTCCGCTTTCTTACTCTGTGGTTCTTGTTTACTTTTCAAAGGCAATACCTTCCCTTTTTGTTGGGATTTACGCCTTGGTGCTAATCGCCAGCCCCTGGCCTATGGAAGGCGGGCTTGGGGTAGTCATGGCACGGGCCCCGAGGACGGGTCGTGACACAAAATAGAATTTATATTAAAAGAGTGAAATTTTTATTTTTTCCATTCTATTTAACATATATATTATAAATTTCAAAATAATATTTAATTTAATAAATGGAAATATATTCAATTATTCGATGATAATTGATGAAATAGAATCATCTAACTATACATTGGATTTTTTAAAGAAATATATGTCTAATAATAGTAGTTTTAACCATACATAACCAATTTTTCCTTTTCTAAGGTAATATATATTTAATATGGTATCTATTTATAGGGAAAAAAGTTATACATTTTCCAAATACAGACCTATCAAATCTAAAATTATAATCTATTTTGTAACATTATATTTCTTGAAGTGGTTGAAATAAAAATATTATGAAAGGATAAAACAGAGAAAAAATGTTTTCTTCCACACAAATGAGTTTTTAGGGACAAAAAAATTCAAGATCTAATTAATCTATATACATATTCAAATGAACATATTTATATTATTCATAGTGTCATTCAACTAATTATTCATTTAAAACATTTTATAAAACAATTGAACATTGTGAATTCTTGAAAAAATCATTGTTACCAATAACAACCATCATTTCTAACTATTCACAAGAAAAAATTCATTTCAGGATGATTCCAAAAATTAATCCTATAATAATTTTAATGGTGATTTTAAAAGAATTTCCATTTTTATTTTTTCATGAAATTATAAATAATATTATTTTTAAAATGAAAATAATTATTATAAAATTGTATTATGATGATTATAATAGCATTACACTAAATTCAATGCTTATTTTCTAATAAATTATTGTCACATTTTTGTATTATAAACTTTATTAATATTTCATAATATTTTTACTTCTATTCAAAATGAAAAATTTGAGGCTTATTTGATAACCATAGTAACATAATAATATTTGGTTGTTCATCTACTGTTTGTGTTTCCATTTGAATATGAAATATAAAATAGTGTCTATCTAAAAAATATAATATTATACTCTATTCCCCTATAATTATTTTCTTTCAAACAATTATATATTTTTCATGTTAATCAATGGATTTTTATGATAAAATTCTATAATCAAAATAATCATTGTTTAAATGGTCATTAAAATATCCTCATTGAAATAAAAAAAGTGAAAAAATATCATCTATAATAAAAAAATCAGTATGATTCAAAATAAGATAACATAGTGGGAAGAGAAATTTTCAAAATATAGGGAAGCTTAATTTATAAATATTAATTTATATTGATATACAACCTTTCTAATGAAAATTTTAATGATGATGTGATATTTATTAACCAGAAAACAAATAATCAATGATGTGTGAAAAGACCATAGATTCGTTAAAATGAATGAAATACATGAAAACAAAATCAAGGAACATCCCAAATATTTTATGAATTCAAATACCATGTATACTAAAAACATGATGATATATAATTACAAGAAATTTTAAATTTCATCCTTTAATCAATTTCTATATAATATTATCTTTTAAAAAATTAATTATTGTTTAATATTAATTTTTCATCTCCAAAGAAATAAAATGATATTCTAATATATAATATTTCCCAATAATGGTAAAAAATATATTCCAACTATTAATAAATATAAACCAATACTAAATTGACTAGTATAAGATATTATAAAAATAAAAAATTTATAAACCATTATATTAAGAAATAAAAAATTATAATTTATAATTTCAATAATTTAATTAGTGGTTCATCTTATATTATTCAAAAAATATATATCCCTATATCCCAATTAACCTCAATTACCTCAATAATAATTAATTGTTTAATGTCAAGGGAATTCCCATTCCATTCATCTTATATCACCAAAAAATTATTTTCATTCATTGAAAAAATATATTTCATGTTAAACGACATGTTAAACCAAAGGGTTTCATATACTTCATCAAAATGACACATCACCCAATACATAATTTTGATTCATGATAAATCACTATATAAGCATAAAATGTAGTGAACCTAATGAAAATATCATGAATAAAATTTAGATACTATCGTGAATGTCGATCCTTAGATTGAACATTGATATCCATAAAAAACAAAATTTCAATGAATCACTTATTAGATATCATGATTATCAATATCCCACTATATGATAGACAATAATTAATTTATAAACAAGTCATGTAATTTCCCAATGGGTCATTTAAATATATAAATAGAATTCACAATAAATCTAGGTAAACCCCAACTACTATATGACCATGTGCACTATAGTACATCTATATGACCCAGTGCCCAATGGGTTTTGAACCCCCATTTTTCATGAATGATTACAGGGTGCTTACCACTATTCCAAAACCCAACTATATCACATATTTTTAGAAAAATTTTAACTAAAAAAACTTATGATCTATGCTATAATAGTCATAGTTTTCTGTATTTAGAGACTACTTACAAAATCATCTTATTTTATGAATCAGATAAATAATATTTAAAAATTATCTTCCCATATAGTTAATGTCATATATAAATAATACATAAAATATTTCTTCATATTATGGGGAAAGTAAAAATTAGAAAGGGTGAGATTATATGCTTAATAACGATAAACATGGGAAATATTTATGATCCAATAAACAAAAAATGATCAAAAGGGTTTGAAAATATTAACTATCTAAAAATGGATTCCCAGTATATTAGAGTTTGTAATCCAGGATCATGGAATAAATCATGGTAGTTTATAATACATGATTCATAATGGAGTCATGTAACTGGATCTGAGAGAGTACACCATTGATATGAGAAATAATTTTCTGGCATACTTTTAAATAAAGAAAATAATTTATTTATTCAAGGATCACTTATATGACTACCATAGTTGATTAGGATCATGACCCATTCCATAATATATTAGTCAGGTTTCAAACCTTAATAATTATGTTTGACATTGTCCTTTACTAAACTAGGGTGTCTCCCCATTCCTATCCATTATTTCTGGTGAGATTCTAATCCTTAAAAAACTAATTGGATGGATATATAATTCTAGGCCCACTAACCAAATAATCATAATCCATTCATATGTTCTTCCCAATATCGGAATACAATTATTATATTTTAAATATTTTAAAACATAATTTTGTTTGAGAAAAAAATCAACAATTCATCAAGGAATAAACTAGTGAAAAAATGGGTTTCATAAAAATAAAATCAAGTTAATAATCACCAATACATGGAATGAATTAGTATGGTATAATTTTAACTTATTCATATTAAAGAAATACTAGAATTTATGGATGTCATGTTAATCAAAAATAACTATAAAATATCACACTTAAATTTTCATGAGGAAAATAATCATTCCATTTTAAAATCAATTATTTAAAATAATATAATATAAAAAATTATAAGTATAATACTATAATTAAGAAACAATGAAAAAATATAATTGATACATCAAAATAATAATAATCCATGATTTCATTAAATTTACTTCATGTCGTATACATTTAAATAATGATTTATTTCAAATTAATAATAAAAACAAAGAATTTTCCATATTCAGGAAAATATAACAATATTTCATTAATTTTTTTAAAAGAACAATTTATCGAGAAATACCTCTAAATAGTCATATCAAAATTGTAAAAACATCATTTTGGATATTTTTTGAAATTATTTACATGGATGAAAAATGATTTTTCACTAGAGAGATAAATAATGTTAGAATTCCTTAAAGTATTATTTTGGTATCTTGAGTACACTATAATTTTAAAATGGAAGGGAAATGAGTAATATTAGGAAAAAAAGTATAATAATATTTATGATAATTATGAACTTTATATTATTAAATTTCATTATAAAAAATACTCATAAATAATTCTAGTGAAAAATGATAATGAAACATAATAACATTACTTCATCAATATCCTATAAATCGTAAACCTCAAGAAGGAATATAAATAATTAAAACAATAAATACAATTATTATAAGGATATCTATGATATAAACTGTAATATTTTCTAAATATATACCCCACTATTGTTGATATTTGTATAACATAACTAATGTCTCAAGAAGAAAAATTGGGATTATAAACCCCAAGCTCATGTCTAGTCACTATTATTACACATTTGAACACAGTGAATAATAAATATAATTGTATTATTAATCTATTTTAGAAACATAATAATATTCATCATACTAAAAATGATTTTCTACACTATCTTATCACTCAATTGTTTTAATTTTTTTATAGTAATCATTTTTCTAGGTGATAACAACTTCAGTTTCCATGCTTTTTTAGGATCGACATTCCTGGTCATTATAATATGATCAAGGTCAATGAATATAAATATTTTTTATCATTTAATGTGTATCATATATAATAATGATATATAATTTTATATCTTTTCAATTTAATTAGAGAAAAAAATTGAATTAAAACACTTCCAAGATAATGTAATCTATACGTATACAATAGTTATATCTCCACATTTCAATGAATGGAGTGTAATGAGGTTAAATAATATTAACCATTATAGAACCATAATAATATAAAAAATGACGAATATTTTTATTAAATTTTTTATTATAACCATTCAACTGATGTGGTTATTAAAAATGAATTACAATACTACTTGGAGATAATAAGACATTCTTACAAACGACCACTGTTTTTTCATTTCAGAGGATTTAATGAGGGTATATATTGGTTTTTGAATTGAAAAATAAAGAATAATTAAATTTATGATTCTAATGTAATTATTTTAGTATTTACACCATATATATATTGGTTTTATAACAATAAATCATATTAAAAACACTCAATTAAGAGTCAATCCACTTTCTTGAGAAACATATTTTGGATTACACCCTTTGATATGAATTGATGGTATATTATAAGGAAATTAAGATATAAAATATTTTTAATGAATTTAAGTGAATTTTATGTTGGGTATGGGATTATTTATAATGAACAATCTATTTAAATAATTAAGGAGAGGAAGTACTATTCTATATGTTAGGGGATGAGCACTAATAGAATTAATTAAAGTATTAAATTAATCTCAATTAATTTTAAAAGATCAAAGGATAATAATTTAGATAAATCAATCATTACAATAGTATTAGTAAATATTATATCATTTAATAATATTTTTCCAATGTTGGTTAATAATTTAACCCTTATCTCTTAGTTCTAAAAACTCATTAAACCTTAGAAGAATAATTTAAATAAAAGTAACTAATAATTGGACTGTGGTTGAAATTTTTGAAAATATAACATTAACATGGAAAAAGGTAGGTTTTTATGATTTTTTAATATTGTAAGAAAATATTGATTATTATATAATATAATTAATTTTTTGGGAAATATGTGAACTTTTATAATATAATATATTTTTAAATTATGTTAAATTGTTCCAAAATGAGATTTACTAGAATAAAATAATGAAATTGTATTATTATATTCCTTTAATATACTTAATAAATGTTTTGGTATTGTTTTATAAATTATATTTTTCTTTAACCCATTTTTTCATTAAAATTTTATCCTTAACAATGATACTTGTTTTCTCAATATTAAAGGGTTTTTATTTTTTCTTATAATGTAAAAAAATTAGCTCATAAATTGAAATTTGATGATATGATAAACCAATTTTCATGTTAATTTTCCACTTTCATGAATTATATAACCAATAATAGATTAATGAAATATTATTGAACATAAAATACAATCAATGTCTTTTTTGAGGCAATTCAATTAATTAATCATTATTATTTTCAATATAATAATGGAATTATAATATAAATAATTAATAATTCAATAATATTTATGTGGTTATATAGAATTTTCATGACACTATAACTCAACAAAGAATATTACTTTTAGAATTTCAAGATCCATTTTCTTGGTTTTTATAATAATTGAACAAGCCCTATGTTAGAAATGAAAAATACTTTAGTGTAATTATTTCATCACTAAAAACTAGATATAAATTATCATATTATAAATAATTAGTTATAATTTCTGTAAAAAATTTATAACCGATCCCATTATATTTTTATCCCTATCACAAAATATAATTTATATTAAAAGAGTGAAATTTTCAATTTTTCCCATTTCATTTAACATATATATTATAAATTTCAAAAAAATATTTAATTAGAAAAAAAAAGAAAACATATTCAATTTTTCAATGATAATTGATGAAATAGAATCATCTTTCTAAACAGTGGATTTTTTAAAGAAATATATTACTAATAATAGTAGTTTTAACCATACATAACCAATTTTTCCATTTCTGTTGTAATATATATTTAACATGGTATCTATTTATAGGTGAAAAAGTTACATATTTTCCAAATACATACCTATCAAATCTCAAATTAGAAATTATTTTGTAACATTATATTTCTTGAACTGGTTGAAATAAATATATTATGAAATTATAAAACAGAAAGTAAATTGTTTTCTTCCAAACAAATGAGTTTTTATGGATAAAAAAATTAAATATCTAATTAATCTATAAACTTATTCAAATAAACATATTTATATTATTCATAGTGTCATTCAACTAATGATTAATTTAATACATTTTAGAAAACAATTGATCATTGTGAATTCCTAAAAAAATTATTGTTACCAATAAAAATCTTTATTTTAAGTATTTACAAGAAAACCTTTCATTTCAGGAAGTTTCCAAAAAAAAATAATCCAAAAATAATTTTTAAATGATGATTTAAAAAAAATTCAATTTTTAAATTTTATTGAAATTATAAATATTAATTTTTTTTAAAATGAAAATAATTATTAAGAAATTGTATTATAATGATTATAATATCATTTCACTAAATTCAGTGCTTATATTCTTTGAAATTATTGTCACATTTTTGTATTATGAGCTTTACTAATATTTTATAATATTTTTACAACTATTTAAACTGAAAAATTTGATGGTTATTTGATAACCATCGTAACATAATGATATTTGGTTGTTCATCTACTGTTGGTGTTTCCTTTTGAATATGAAATATAAAATAGTGTCTATTTAAAAAAAACATAATTGTATACTTTATTCCCTCTATAATTATTTGTTTCCAAAGAATTATAAATTTTTCCTAGTAATCAAGGGATTGTTATGGTAAAATTCCATAATCAAAATAATCATTGTTTAAAGGGTCAATAAAATATCCTCACAAAAATAAAAAAAAGTGAAAAATTGTAATCTATTGAAAATAATCATTAGGTTTCACAATATGATAAAATAGTGGGAAGAAAAATTATCAACATATAGGGAAACATAATTTCTAAATATTAATTTTATTGATAGAAAACCTTGATAATGAAAATTTTAATGATTATGTGATATTTATTAACCAGAAAACATATAATCAATGATGTGTGAAAAGAACATAGATTCGTTAAAATGAATGAAATTCATGAAATAAAATCATGGAACATCCCCAATATTTTATGAATTCAGATACCATATAGACTAAAATCATTATGATATATAATTACATGAAATTTATAATTTCATCCTTTAATCAATTTCTATAAAAATATTTTCTTTTAAACAAAATAATTTGTATTAAATATTAATTTTTCATCTCTAATGAAATTAAATGTTATTCTAATATATAATATTTCCCAATAATGGTAAAAAAATATATTCCAACTATTAATAAATTTTAAACAAAACTAAATTGACTAGAATAAGATATTATAAAAATAAAAAATGTATAAACCATTATATTAAGAAATAAAAAATAATTATTACAAATTTCAATAATTTAACCACTGGTTCATCTTATATTATTCAAAAAATATATAACCCTACATCCAAATTAACCTCAATTACCTCAATAATAATGCATTGTTTAATATTGAGAGAATTTCCATTCCATTCATCTCATATCACCAAAAAATTAATAGCATTCATTCAAAAAAAATATTTCATGTTAAACAACATGTTAAACCAAAGGTTTTTATATACATCGTCAAAATGAAAAATCACCCAATATATAATTTTTCTTCATGATAAATCACTATATAATCATAAAATGTAGTGAAACAAATGAAAATATAAAGACTAAAATTTAGATACTATCCTGAATGTTGATCCTTAGATTGAACATTGATATCCATAAAAAAACAAATTTTCAATAAATCACTTATTAGATATCATGATTATCAATATCCCACTATATGATAGACAATAATTAATTTAAAAACAAGACATGCAATTTCCCAAAGGGTTATTTAAATCTATAAATATAATTCACAATAAATCTAGGTAAATGTTTTATATAACGTTGAAATAAATTAACATTAATCAACCATGAAAACATAAATTCATAGAAAATTTAACTTAGTTATTCTTCCTTAAATAAAATAACATAATATTGAATATTTTCCATAAATTGAAAAATGAAATAAAAATAATAAAAGAATCTATTATTCCATTTTCATTAAATAGAAAATAAATTCCTTGGTAATCAATAGTATCAAACATACATAACTAATTCCAAGAATCCCATGATTATAGTATGAACGAAATATTAGTCACATATTAAAGGTTATATTTCACATAATCATGTGTTCTAAAAAATATAACTTATCATATTTAATCGTTATGAGTAGCATTCAAATTATGTTTTAAAATAAATAAATAAAAATTATATGGAACAATCCTCCGATGTTTCATGAATCATTTTATATTAATATAATTAATAAAATGCTTTTATGATACAATTAATTTATTAAAATATATAAAAATATCAATCCTTTCAGTTAATGAATCAGTATATCATATGTCCATAGTTATTCTATGGGTTGACCCTTATAGTAGAAAACATTATCTGATAATTCATCCATTCTCCACACCCTACACATTGAACAATAAATGGTTCTTTATGATGAACATCACATCCCTCTACTAAAACAATCATCTTTCCTTAATAATTAGCTTCTTTATTCGCATAATTTCCATTTAGGATACATTGTCTCACCCGTCTGAGACATTTGGATGATTTATTCTTCCCGCATAGTATATATTTATGAAATTGAATATTCTTACCTCTATGAACATTTGGAAACTCCATTATTCACTAATTTTGTGTCTGAGGAAACTCTAAGAAGTTTAGATCACTAATAAAATAATAAGATAGTTAATTATCCATAATAAAATGTGTTTTCCTTTTATATTTGGTATCATTGTCAATACAATTATTTCATTAAATTAATTTCCAATCTCATATAAAAATAATATGAATCCTCAGGGTTCCAGGAATTGATTAAAACTAAAATTAATACTTCATGAAACATAATTTATGGTGATAAATTCATAAAAATAATATATAAAATATCAAAATCATGACATCATATTTTTAATATTTTACACCTTATGTTTAGCTAAGGATATAATTAGTAACTATATATTCCAATCTATCATAATTGTTAATATGGAAAATTTGAGTTTATTGAAGGGTATCCATTGAGAGAGATGAATAAAGTTTTTAATAACCAGGCAATCACCGTACATTAGAGAAATGATTGATACATACTCAAACAAATCATTTTAATGTTATTATTATTAGATATATCAATGAAAAAACACATCCACTTTTCTTATCCCGACATGAATTTATTTCTAGGAAACCCACATACTCAATATATCACTAGAATGATAAGATGTTGATCTATTATTAGACTTATCCCTATGGTTTTCACTAAAGTTCCTTGTCCCAAAAGACCATAATAACAAATACCTCTTATGATTCCAACTGTAGTGACCCAAAATTATCGTTCATATATATTATATCTTCTTAGATCAGTTTTCATTACATAACATTACAATAAACATTAATATATAATGGTTTAGTGTATTTGAATACTAGATACACTATATTATTATTTTTGTGAAATGTCATGACTATCTCCCAAAAAATATCATCATATATAGTACCATTATCATACTTACCCAACATAAAACCATTATTCATAACCTTGGGAAAGGGGGTATAAAAAAGGGTGAGGTAAGATTCCAAATATAGGATGAAAAGGGAAATAACAATGAGATCATTAAAATAAAAATAGAATATAGATATGTGAACTTAAACTATATTAATATAAAAACACAACGTATTGATGATCATAATCATCAAACATGAAATATTTGATGGAATAATTTAAGACCTAAATCCTAATGTAATAAATAAACATGAGCCATGAGATAATTAGAATGGAATATGGAATAATGATCTGGAACAGACATAATTAATAAAAATAATTTCAATATTCAATAATAACTTCCAATATTATCATAGTTGATTTGATTTAATATATATTTCATTATATCATAGTTAAGGTTCACTCCCAATACAATCATAGTGGATACTGTTCTTTACTGAACCAGTTTCAAACCTCATTCCATTACTTATAATAAAGTTAGACTCCCATATTTAACGAATGTATTGGAGATATATGTAATTTGATCCCAACTATAGCAGGATCGTAATCCATTATAAAAGTTCAACATGAATATAAATCAATAATCATATATCAAAACAAATAGTAAATAGAATTTTTTAAATTAAATTTCACAATTCATTAATGAATAATGAATTGAAAAAATGGTTTCCAAAAAATTTCATCATTATAATCATAAACCCTCTATAGGCAAGGATGATATCATTAGATCATACAAATAGTAAAGAATATGTGTTATCAATGTATATAATCTAAAGGGAGAGATATCTTAAAATATCACATGTAATTTTTCATCAAGCTAATATATTTTTCATTTTATAATAACATATTAATAACTATATATTTTTAAAATATTGAGGAATAGTTTTTCTTCAAAATGTACTAAGGAAATATGGAATGAAATCTTCCTAAAATTAATAGATCATGATGGCAGGAAATTTAGTTATCATTGTATATAAAAAAACATAGATTTCCTTCACACGTTCATTATTAAAATAATAATAACATCATATGTAAAATCATAATAATATTTATCTTTTACTTTTTTGGAAAATTTTAAAATTAGAGAAATTGGAATTCAAAATTATTGGAAATTTTTTAAAAAAATAATGATTTTTTTATAAAACATAGTCTTTATAGAAGATGTTTATTTGATCAAAGATAAAAATAGAGATATATTTCCTT
Source organism: Viscum album (assembly GCA_963277665.1). Taxonomy (NCBI): domain Eukaryota; kingdom Viridiplantae; phylum Streptophyta; class Magnoliopsida; order Santalales; family Viscaceae; genus Viscum; species Viscum album. The sequence goes on from OY728151.1 coordinate 1,895,646,026, forward strand.
AAAATAATCTAATTATATCATGAGTACGTAAATAGAAAAAAATGAAAGTAATACATTAAATCATTAGAAATGACCATTTGATATTAAAATAACATATCTTTTTTAGAGTTATGTCATATAAATTTTGTATTAAAAAACGTAATAATAAACTATCCCAATTAATAATAAAAATGTAACAGAAAACCCTTACTGTATAGGTATCTTTCATATCATAATACCCTTGGAAGACTAGAGTCAAATGAATAATTTAATATCATGATTATAATAAGCATCATGATAAAAAAATTTATATTGTTCTTAAAAACATGTCATGACTAGACCCACTGACGTCCGACCCAAGACTTCCCCATGTCTACCTCTAATAGGCTAGGGGATGACGACCAGTGAAAATTAGGCACCTCACAAAAATTGAAGTCATTAGGCTAAAGTACCTATTACACGCAAACACATCTCCAATCCTACACAATGGTTAAATGTAAAACAATGGAAAGAATACATAAATAAATATATAATCCCAAAATAGTGTACACAATTCATGTATTGAAGGAGGATAAAATTGGCCCAAATATATTCCAATAACAAAATCATAAAATAGTAAAAACAACTATAATGGATAAAAATATCAATCAAATGAATCTATCTGTTAAGCTCCATAATTTCCCCCCAACAACTCAATTTCATACAAGGACAACATCAAATGTGCCATCATTTGTATAATACCTGACACATTTGGGAAAATCCCATACATGGGTGATAGATAAAATACTATGTAGGAAACCCCAAATACCTTAAAAATGAATAAAAAAGTATAGTTAGCTCAAAAATATATATGAAATTAATGTATGAAAAAAACCAAGATATACTCAGGAAAGACACCACACCACCAGCTACTCTTAACCAACATCTAACCATAGGCTTCTATTTGAAACAACATTCTACTTAGAGAATCCACCCCAAAAGCGATGATATCATCGAATACACGTGAGGAAGTGGTCTAGATCAATGGTAAACTCCAAAAGGAAATATCACTGGTCAATGTTGATCCTAAAATATTGATAGGGATCACACCTAGGACCACAAGGGGATACCATGTAACTAGTCTCGGAAAACAAGATTTGTATAAAGTCATAAGGTAATTATACCACATTACCCACAAATATGGCTTATTAGATGGAGGATAAATTCCCTACATAGTAATTTCATGGTGATTACACAAACCCTACCAATGTAACAAAGGATTATAATAGATTACAGTCTTGTTTCATAGAGTGGCACCACTACTCTATTTGGGCATCGACCTCTAGTGGTGATCACAATACAGTTATGAGGATATAATATCACATTGAACCCTAAATGTATAATATCAAGAGAACCCACTCTACCAATACTTGTCCAAACTATCAATATGAAGAGTAATAAGCACTCTTAAGGTGGTACACATTATGTACTAATGGGTTCATGGAATGTACCTCTATACCCTTTCACCGTAGTGTGGACGATCCTCACATGATATGTAGACTCACTATACACGACATGTAGAATAATTATATTACATATAGTGACACAATGTATCCTTCCCATGTTTCCTGGTCATCTATATATTCCATCCCTGGTAGGCCAAGCTGAGTCAGTGTATAAGTACCCTATGTGATCTATGGATATGAACATTTTCTCATTTCTATGTATTTTCTGAAGTACAATACAATTCATATAGATTGATTAAATATAATATGGAAGGGTTCATAGGACAAGTTATCCTTATCATTATCCTAAACCCATGGCCTTATAGAATGGACCCAATGTGGCATGCAAGTCAAATATAGACACTGTGTTTCATGTTAGTTTTTGAGGGAGAGGTTTCTCCTGTGTTCCTCATAGGGAACATCTTCCATTGCGATTTCTAAAAGAAATCCCTGCATATATACCTATTCTACATTGACCAAGGCCTATTGCATCAATACCACCAGAATTTGGACTCAAAATGGATTGGAACAACCCTTCAGTTGTTTGGTTTTCCATAAGCCAACCTATAATATGAAGAACCCCTTGATCCATTTTCTTTCTCAATCAATCATTCCACATTTATCATCAATCTGTGATTCACAATATCCATCACATTATGTAAAATCAGTTTCAATCCATTGTGATGGAGAATAGTTTTCAATCACTCATAAATCAAGAATTTTTCAATTTATTTTCCAAAATTAATATAAGAAATGATCGACTGAAGATATTAGGTTGAAAACTATAAGACATAACATTTGATGAATGAACCTTGGAATTTTTTTTGTCCTCTATATATTGTCATTGAATATTATGAACAAAGAGGATGTAATAAAAATTAACAAGGAAATTATATCAAAATAAATATACCAGACATGCATATATTAATTTTATTGTGGAATAGATCGGTGGTAACATGATATTAATGAACTGGATTGAAAACAAAATTAAAAACATCATACATGGTTTATATATAAATTATTAAAGTATAATAGTTTTATTTCTATCTTTTATGAAATCCACCAACACCATGGTTGTGATGATCTATGATCCAAAGCCCATTTCATATTAATCATATAGAAGAGATCTCTCATGGTAGTTATAATTCCAAAGGGTTTGAGTTGAAAACCATAAGGATTCATATAACCATACTTTTAAATTAAATATATTCACTATTTCGAAAACAATAAAAAATAAATAAATTATTTAATTCATTTATTTTACTTACTGTCTTGATGGTTTTTTCAGATATGGCTTATGCCCACAATGATTATGTCCCTCATAGAGTAAATCATAAGTTATGAACACAATGATTCCATTAGATTTATGATCCATGGAACCATTTGGTATTTAGTCCACCATTTCAGGAAAAGAACTAGCACATGCTATTGTATATTTTTAATACATTTCATGAACTTTATCTGGGAATACTCTCTCTCAAAATTTCATGTAGTATTATCTATTTGTTTAAAAAGTATTCTATATTATAGACAAACATAATAAAATAAAAATAATATAATATAAATTCTCCCCATTAAATTTATTTTCTGAACGGATAAAATCTTACTCATGGAGATGAGGGTACATAGCTCGCATCTCGTCTCCCACCCTCATTTTCTATTATGATGATTTGTATTTTTTCACGCAAAATCAACAAGGGGAATAAAACTTTTCACGAATTATATTTCCAAATCAAACCTTATCTCTACAAGGTAAATTTTATATGTATATCCATCCTCAATTTTTTACATACCCCCATCAATAATGTGGGATCGTACATGCACATACCTCCTTAATTTTGACACATAAAAGTCATTCTGTACCTGGTCCAACTGTTGTGGTACAACACCATGGTATTCCACCTCACAAACTCTATGCATTATATTGAAGGGACAAATGAATCTTGGAGACAACTTGTCACCGTAACCAAATCCACTTAATCCACGTTGAGGTGAGATACCTTTGAGCATGTGATCTCCCTACTCATCCACTTATGGTATTTATCATATATCCACATTATTCATATGAGGGAATCACGCATTGAATGATATGAAATATTTCTATAGTTGCTCGTAACTATATCGGGCACATGATCCCTGAATGGTCTTGATGAGTCAAAAAAAGTGGCGACTTGTCGGTTCTGTTATACAAATCATTGAATTGTTCTATATAGATGATGGAATGATAGTTTATTATGTATAAAAACTCCCCCATGGAAGGGTTATCCTCCAAACTCCTGTTAATGTTCAACACCCACACGTGAAACTTTCCTCCAATACCCATTTGGTTTGATCAGACTGGGGGTTATATTTCATGCTTAATAATAATTGATTCTTAAAGGATTCGTATAATCCCCTCCATAACCGAGATGTCAATAGAGCATCATTGTTAGAGGCAATCATCAAGGAACTTCAATGGTGTCCTAATATCTAATGTTTGTAGAGGCATCTTAAGCTCTCTATTGAACACTACTATTTTAAGGTTATGAAGTGGGATGACATAATGATTCAGTCTTTAATCACCTTATTTGAATCATGTCCCCTATACATACATGGTAATCCCATCATAGAGTCCGTAGAAATCCCATCCCACTTCCACTCCAGCTTCTCAAGTGGTTAAGCTAAACATGCTGGAACCTAGTATCCACTTTCACCTTCAGACAATTGATGCATCTTGAGAGAAATTATTCAACACACTTCTCCATGCCTGGCCACCAAAACTATTGTTGGATGTACTGGTACATCTCTATGATTCCAATATATACAGCCAAAGGGGGTGTATAAAAATCCCACTACAGGTCTTTTTGAAACATCAAATTTACCATCATCCATCCTTTGAAAAGGATATTATGCTCCCGAAATTCAGAATATTGATAAGTTTACAATTTAGAGGATATATGAGTATGTAAGGCCCCGTATATTGTATCTTATTATATAAAAATTGTAACATGCTATAATAGTGGTGGGGGTAACCAACATCAATTGAAGATATGAACCACAATCCTTTTCTGTTATGTACATATTTAATGAGGTAAACTACTATAACGCCATCACAAACAAATAAGAGAAATATCTCATTATGAGTTTCACTACAAAAATATTCACTTAACAAAATTATATGAAATCACAATGCTATATTATTTTGGAACTCTATCCATCTCCTATATCTCATGTTAATATCCTTATGTGAGAAAATGTATTTGAGACTATCATGGAAAGAGTAAGTGATTAACTGCTCATCCATCATGTAGTTTCACCACGTCATCATTGCGAAGAATACCAATACTAACTCAAGATAGTGTGTCATGTAGTTCTTCTCCTATGGTATCATCTGGTGTAAACCATAGGCTTTGACCACCTTCCACTACATCAAAACACAACCATGTCTACACCTGGATGCATTGCATAACACTGCATACTCAACAAACTCGTCTAGAATCAACAATATTGGAGCTCTTTTCAACCTCTTACTCCACTCCATAAAAAACTGTTGAAAGCTTTATGTCAATATTAAATTTCAAAACTTATGACTTAATGTTTCAATGGGTGCTTCCAAAATGGATAAATCAGGTACAACCCTCCCATAATACCCAACCTACTCAAGGAATCTACGCACTTAGGTATCACTCTTGGGTGTCTCTAATGAAATATCTACCTCAAACATGGCTGGATTCACTACAATTGTAATGCCCTTCCACTCATTGATGGCCTTAGAGTGTGGAATAATATTTTATAGCCTCAATAGATATACCCAAGATTGCAATGTATACAAATAAATTCCTAAAGCTTCTTTAACAATTGGTGGATTGTTTTCCCCTTGAATGTCAAACGTCCAAAAAAACATGCCATATCGAAATACCACTACAAGGTTCATGATATAAATGAAATAAAACTAAAAGGATATATTTTGAATCAAAATGAGACAACAACAGAGTAACGAAGATAAGGAATATAAATCATCCAAGTAAAAAACAAAATTCATAACATTCAAAACTCAAAAATTCCGTGAAAACATCATGATCAATGTGGAAAATCCCAAAAAATATCTCCAATATCAATATGATTCTCTAGATAAATGTGATACTTTAACATTTCCCATGTCCCAGTAAATGGTATCTACAATAACACCAAATTTAACAATTATGTGTGAGTAACGAAACTCTGTAGGAATTATCTAAAATGAAATCCCTACTCCCGCCCCTAAGATAAAACAGAATTTCTCATTTATATAAAAAAATTTATATAAAAAAATTTATTAAATAGATTATATCAAAATATAAAAAGTTACAAAACTGTGAATTTTATCACTAAACAACATCGTGTTTCAAGGAAAAATACCAAACAATGCCCTACAACCACTTCACAAATTCTATTGTGGAATGTTCCATTTCATTCAAGAGTTACTTAACTCTAATAGGTCATTCCCCCATGGACACCCAATAGGCATGAGTGGCGATTCATCCTTCAACTAATACATCACTTAGATTACCATTTTTATGGTGTCACTACATTTCCTTATCCATCCAATTCTTTTGAAGATGTTACTTCATGCCTTTATCCATCCCAATGCATTTGAACACAGGACACACCACTATGAACAAACCCATGCTGAACCCAAGGGTTCCAATTTAATTAAATTAAAAACAAATTATTTTATAGAATCAATCTATAATATGGTTTTCATAAATCCAACCAAATAACCGATTTTTAAAACATCATTAAAAAATTAAACCATAATTCATTTACACACAATAATTCCATAATTTCCAAAAAAAATTACAAACCATCAAGAAAGTGGATTTATACCACGATTTTCAAAAAAATATCAAAAACAATTTCATGTAAAACAAAAAATTTGTTATTAATCATTTTTATTCAAAATAGAGGAGTTGTGAGGGATGCCACGTACCTCTAATGGAGAAAATATAAAAAAACATGAAAACATCTATGCAATTTGGATGAAACTCCAAAAAACCTCATGATATCTCTTATCCTCAAATAAAAAAAGGAAAATATAATCATATTAGGAATAAAATAACAATGATATAACCTCAAAAAACATAGATCTTTGAAACTGATATAGAGGTAGATGTATATCTATGAAAAACCATGAAAAACGACCAACAACAATGACTTACTACAAAAATCCAGCTTAAATGCACCATACTAACCCTTTAGATCACCTACATATTGAGGAGATAATCATCTAAATCATTTGGTGGGATAAAATCTTGAGTTGGGGTAAAGTTGTGGGAAAATGAGGGGTAAAAAAAATATCTGACCCAGATCCACCTTCAGTGGTTCTGGTTTTTCAACCATGCATGGTTACCCACACTGTAAAGAAACTCATGACAATTATTGCACCATATTTAATCTTAATATGGAATCTCTCTTGGTTGGGTCTCATGGTATAAAAAATATTTTCCAACCATGCCAAATCCCACAATCTTCCCCAAAGTTTGGAAAATTCATGCGCCAACCCATGCACCTTCACCTTAGCCCCCTTCACATTTTGTAGGATTTCGGGTTTCTGTTTCATGGTTTCCACAAACCATTCACAAACTATGCACCTTAATAAAAGATAGAAAACGTTCCAAAATATCTCTAAAACCATTGAATGCTCACCCAAAAAATTTTATAATTTGAATATTAAAAATAAGGGTTACATACTTGAAACTGATGGTAAGAAATTCTAACCACAATTTGAATTTCCATCCCTACTATGTAGAAAATCAATGTTGCTCTAATAGATTTCTTTCCATTATTATTTCATTTCCCTCTCCATTTACCAAGTCTCATCATGTACCTGACCATGTTTTCACAAAATCTATACCAGGCTTATTCTTTTCCCACACAAGATTCATATTTCCAATCCATAATCCACAATATCCTTGGAACCAATTGTGCACCCCACTATAGTTGAATGTGATTCCACCAAATCACATGGACTGGATCAGGTTGATACTTTTTCAATTGAGATTAGTGGAACAAATTAAGAAAAACACTTTACCATGGTGATAGTACCAACATATATTCAACTTCACCAACCTGTTCAATTATCTCAGAAGGGCCTGTGGATCTAGGAGACAACTTGCACTGCATCCCAAAATGTTGATGTACAAATAGTGATGTGATCTACAAGAACATATGATCACTCACCTTGAATGAAAATGTCCATCGATTATTATTATAATTGGATTTATAATGACTAAATGCTCTCTTTATTCCTTTCTATATCAAATAATTATTCACCATTGTTTCATGGACAATGCTTGAAGCAACTAGTGTTGTCCCACCTTCCCCCCCCCCAATGTGGAGAATGACTTGGAATCACAAAAAATATATTCCAAAAGAGGCATATTTATCAAGTCTTTATAGATTTTGTTTTGTGAGAACATAACCAATGGTAGTTTATCATCCCATGATCCACAAAAATCCATTACACAAGCCCACAAATTGTATTCAATGTTTTTTATCATCCTTTAGGATTGTTCATCCGTATGGGGATGATACTCTATTCTTACTGTAAAATGAGACCAGATGGATTTTGAATGGATTTATATAAATTATATATAATCCTCAAATCTCATTCTATGAATATTTAAAATGTTAGTCCATGCCTCTACCATTTCTTGTATATAGAGTTTTGACATGTACTCTACAGTATGAGATTTAGGAATAGATTTGAAATGATTAGACTTTGTGACCAGATACACTATCAGCCACATGGAATTTTTTTTATAAACCATTCATAGAAGATCTGTTAAATAATCCATAGCTATTATCTTCCATTTCTAGAAATTGATAAGTAAAAAATGAAATGTATGTTCTAGTTGCTAATTCTCAGCCTTTTGTTTGTTTAGAGTTTAGTATTGTAACACTCTCTTAGATATGGTCCATTTCATTTTGACCAATCAAAATTGTGATTTCAATGCCTTATAAATCTTCTTTATTTCAATATGATCATTCCACCTTAAATGGTGGTAATATAACTACACTTATCTATATAATACTCTTAAATATGATTTATTTCATAAAAAAGCAGTTAAGGAAACTCCGAGGATCGCGAGGTCTAGTGTCTCGGGAAATTATGAACCTTACATACCAATTAAAAACTAATATTCCACATATTTATTGAATACTTCTTTTACATGACCATAACATTCGTTCAAACATAGAATTTCATTGGATTACCTGAGTGAATTCATTAGAAAGGGGTGCTCTATAAATCCTAGTAAGGGTGTAATAAAGGAATGACAAGAATAATACAATATATGTATTGATATAGGCATATCAATGGAGCATAAAAAACGTGAACATAAATTTATGGTATAACATGTTTATCATAACAAGGAAATGTGGAAATGACATTTAACATGATATCAGCATGAGCCAAGGCTCATTGCACACAAAGAAAGAGTAAACCCTCATTTAACATGAATTAGCATGACTAAACCCTCATTACACAAAACTATATCCTTTAATTAATGAAGTGAGTATAATTAAAATGATACTATTGGGTTTCAACTGTTATATGACCATTGGTTGATGGGACCATTGTAAACTATACTCTTAATGTTATGATTATTGATTATATATACAAATAATCATGGTTAATTAATACATAAAGGGGAGTTGATGGCCTCATCCAGTAGACTTGGGCCATACAAAGCCCATCTATCAGAGCATGGGAAGGAGGTTGCATTAAAGGGGTATGATCTGGACCGAGCCCTAGAAGAGCATCAACATGTTAAGTTTTAATGGAATCTCGTTGGGGTAGAAGTTCAAGATGATAGAAATCACCACTTAGGAAATGTTTTCTGAGCCCCCCCCCCCCCCCCCCAAGATTCCATCACCATAGCACACCTTAATCATAGGTCATACGAGGAGTTATAAGGGCCTATCTAATAAGGCCTTAGTTAATTTGTGTTATCCTTTTGTATAAATAAAATTTTTATATCTCTTCATGGTTAAATTTGTGAATTTAAAATATCAATATTATTATTGGATGAAATTATAGAAATTACATATTATTGATGAATATTGGAAAAAGGGTTTTTTAAAATATTTTTTATGAATAAAATTATTAATAATGTGAAATGATTTTCAAAAAAAGGTCTTCTGCAATTGTGACCGGTATGAAATTCAGATTCTAATAAAATCGACATAATTTTTAATGAATAGTAAATAATGAATATTAATATTACCCTTATGAATAGTAATGTGACCAATTGAATAGAAAAACTCACATAATTAAGTATAAATATAGTTTAGGCACCTTTAATGGTATTGTGATATAATTACTATGTAATTAATTGTTTTAGAAATTATTAATTAAGTGTTAGTATTTTTTTTGGTAAATCGTGGTTTTACCAAAAAATTAAATATCTCATAATAAGAAAATTATTTTAATAAAATGAAGTTAATTTTTGAATTCAATGCATCAATATTAAGTAAGGGTGAATATATGAGATTTTTATAAAATGTTTTGTTTTTTGGGGAATAGTAAAAATACAGTTTTGGGTTTCCGAGTGTCTAATTACATCATTAATGATGTAATAATGTTGTAATAATTACGGTTGAATTTTTTATAGTAAGATATTTTATTAGGTGTCCCTTTTATCCAATACCATGGGAAAAAACCATGGGCAATCCCATTGTTTTTCAAATGCCACTGATGAGGTGTCCCTTGGAAATTAATAAAATATTCCCTAACTTTTGCTACAAATACAAACCCATTAAATCAATCCATTCATTCCAAATTCATCCTCTACAAATCTTTTGTTTTTATACCTCACATGGAGTCCTTCCATGGTTCCCTCAATCCCCCAATGGTCCTAGCCTTCAAATTTATGAAGTTACTCTTCAAGATAAGGGAACCATTCAGCTTCCCCTTTTAGTCGAGGCTTCATTAATGTTATGTATTCTGGTTTCCATATTATTATTTTGGGGCATGTTATTATATGTAAATAATACTGTCAATTTTAATTCCAAATGATGAGATACCCTTTCCACTCTCATCAACTTATTTTTCTAAATTTTATGCGATGAATTTAGGCTACCGAATTTTTCGTAAATGAAATCACATTTCTTTTTTCTTTCATCTTTCCTTTTGATGTGGTATTTCATTAAAATATCCATACGATGATCATATTTATTTTTATTCTATAATAATATTGTATTATGAGTTATTTAGGAGTGGGTTACCCCTTTCCTCTATCTTTTCAATATTTTTTGAAAACCATGTTATATAGCTATTATGCTGCAGAATTTTCATCTCAAAATCTCGCTTTCTTTTTCTCAATAAATTCCCTTATTTTATTAATTTGAATTCCCCAAACAATGTATATTATATGCGTATTCATAAAATTTAAAAATGAAATATTTTATTTTGGAATTGACATACATGAAACCATCATTCATTTTTTAGGGGACCTAAAAGCCATAACAATCATAATTTTAAGCACATTTAAAAAATGTCACGATATAGAAATGAAAACCATACCTTTTATTAATTTGGGGTTATTTCTGAAAGGTTTTTTATTATAAATGTGGATCACATTGTACAAATACATATTAATTGTGTTCCCTGATTTCATTCCAATTTATTGGGAAAATAATTTAATCTCTAGAGACGACATGTTTCACAATACATTGGTGAATAACCTTGGTAATTTTTATGAAACCTTAGGGATGGACCACGGTTATATGTTTAAAAATGTATAAATTAAATGTTGACTCCACATTTTCAAGTCATGTTTCATGTTATTATTACTATTATATGCTTATTTATCCCAATGTTCATATTGTTATCACTCAAGATCACATGTAGATTGTTTCCCCTATTTTCTTTATCTGGAATTTTCCCCAAACATTTCATTGATGTATGTCTCTAGGTTTGAGAAGTAGAAAATATACTTTGTATGAATTTATGATGAAGCCAAACATGTTTATTAGAATAATGTTTCATGTTTTTATGTATATTGTTCTTGATTACCAAGACACTAGACTTTAAGATCCTCTATACGTAAAATGTAATTATAAGTTATGTAATAAAAAGGCAGGATTCCATAGTTGTTATCAATGGAAAGATTATTTATTTATCGAAATTAAGCTATGAAATCCTTAGGAATAATCATACAGATATGTTTAAATATTGGAAAATTTCTTAGTATTTAGGTGAAATTTTATGTTAATGGATTCCAAAAAAATAAATCTCTACCTTGATACGTACAAGTGTATGTGGCTCTCGCACAGATATACCTAGGATTGAAAAACCATACAAGGAGCTTCGGGTTTGATACATCCTATCCTGGTACATGAAAATGGTCCTTTCTGCACTCACGATAGGACACTCGTAGGGGATATGATTGGTAAATCATTAGTTTTAGATATATCATTATGAAGTATTTATAAGAAAATGTAATTTTTGTTGATGAATAATATGTTTAAACATAAGGTTTTTAGATATAAAAATCCTTTAAAGTTAAAATATTTGTAAATGAAATATGTTTCTCAATATGATTTTATTCTTTTAGAAAATTGTGTTCAATTAGTGGAACAAATAAAATGGTGACTGTAATGGTCCATGTTCGAACATCCCTTCGATGGAAGCCGTAATGGAAACATTCAGGATAATGATGGAACATATATCTCATGTTATGGGAAATAACATTTATCAAGATGAGGATACTGACCATACCACGAAGGTAACGACATTCAATAGATTCCTTTTTACATCAATGACCTCCAAACATTAGTGGATCGACTGAACCATTGATTTCTAAATTGTGGATCTGATCTATTGAGAAGATCTTTTCCGTGCGCTATTGTTCGGAATAAGAGAAGGCCACCATGGCTATTTAACATTAAGAGGGAGTAGCTGATCAATGGTGGGAGCTAATTAAAATCACAAGGCCAAGAGTGGAGTTTAAAGATATTTAGTGGGAATATTTAAGAGAGATATTATTCAATAAGTATTTCTCTCCTTCCATGAGAACAATAATAAAGAAAAATATTCAAGAGATAAATCAGAAGGAGAATGAAACTTTTGGAAGCTAAGAGATGAACTTCACAAGACATTCATGTTACACCTCTAGATTTTTCAGGGATCCAAATTGTAATGTTGATAGATTTTTCATTGTATAAAGACATCATCTATGAATGAATCTAGAAAATGATGACTTTGACATCTATGAGGATATCGTATGGAGTGCAATGAAAGTCGAACTAGAGATTGGTGAGATGTAGGGGTCTCATAAATCCAAAGACAAGAAGATATAAATGGAGCCCAGCTTATGTAGGACCTTTGTTCCTTGAAGATGAGTCAATAAAGATCAACTTCCGACATGTAATAAATGTGTGAGGAAGAATTTAGGGAATTTCCTATTCGGGAGGGGAAGTGCTACAAGTGTGGAAAATTTGGCCATATTATACAGAATTGTCATAGTGAGTTGAGGCCTCGACATCCCAACACCAAAAACAAAAGGAATATAGTGATGGTCCTACCTAATTTCCAATGATATAACTGTGGGAAAAATGGAAATTTTTCCAATCACTGTCTAAATATGAGGGTAGTGGAGGGAATCCACCATTTTCCTCAAATAAAAGCCAAGGGATGCAGGTTAGGATTTTTTTATCATGACAGATGATGTTGAATCTCGGAATATTGTGGTGGCATGTACTCTTCTTATTATCTCTAAGAAAGCATGTAAAGTTTTTTATTCTGGATCTACACATTCCATTATTTCTTCCATTATTACAAAGAATTTAGAATCAAACCCTAAATTTCTAAATTCAGAGTTATCTATCAAGACTCTTGGTGGGATTATGCAATCATCATCAGTGTTTCGAAACTCTAGTATTTACATTTTTCTGCACAATATTATTTCAAATCTAGTAGTCATTCCCACAAAAGAATTCAACATTTTATTAGGTATGAAATGGATCTCAAAGTATAATGCTAAGATCAAATGCAGTAGTAAGGAAATATTAGAACTCTTGAATGGAAAACCTACAGTTATATTTAAAGGAGAGATATCTCAAACTGATCTTTTTATAGAAGAACCTCTTGTATACTTTTAGATGGATTGAATAATTGATGACGAAGAAATAAATGAGAGTATGAGAATACAAAATGTTCCCATTATCTAGTAATACATTGACGTATTTCATGAGGAGTTACTTGGACCTCCCCAAGAAAGAGAGATATTTTTCTCTGTTGAACTCATACAAGGATTTCATATGATATCAATGTCCTCGAATATAGTGAAAAATGTGAAGTTGGAGGAATTAAAGAAACAACTTCATGATATTTTGGAGAAGGTGATTATCCGGCTGAGCCTTTCTCCTTGTGGAGAACATGATCTCTTTTTGAAGAAAAAGTGTGAATCAATGCAACTATGCATTGATTATAGAGAACAGAATGTGATCACAGTGAAAAACAAATACCATTTTCCATGAATTGATTAATTATTTGACCAGTTTCATGGGGATCAATTGTTCTCTAAGATTAAACATCAATCGGGTTTTCATAAAATGAGGGTGAAAAAAGAATATATTCGAAAAACTCCCTTCTAATCTAGATACAGGCATTGTGAGATTTTGGTTATTCTTGTCAAACTGACTAATGTACCAACTAATTATATGTATTTTTTTAATATATTCATAAAGAACTACATTTATAACATTGTGGTTGTTTAATGTTGATGTTATTCTGATATATTATGAAAAATTTTGGATCATGAAGATCACATAAGGGTTATATTGAAAACTCTAAAAAATAATTGACTTATTGTAAAGGTCATCAAATGTGATTTTTGGTTACAACAATTTTCCTTCATAGGGAACATTGTAACTAATGAAGGAATCATAGTTAACCCTAAAAATACATAGGTTGTAGAGGGGTGGAATCATCATACAATAATAACTGAGATTCGTAGTTCCCATTGATTAGTGGGATATTATAGAAGGTTCCTGAAAAAAATTCCGTCATTTCCAATAAATTATCCATGTTAACTCGATAAGGGGTCATGTTCATCTAGAAAAAGGAGTATGGGGAATATTTCCTAGAGATAAAGAACAAATTGGTTACTGCACCCACATAAAATCTACCCTCATGTGGAGAAGGATTCATTATTTTTAAAGAATAATATCTTAATGGGATTAGGTGCATGCTCATGAAAAATGACACAGTAAATCCTTATGCTTCTTGACTGTTGAAGACTCGTGATATAAACGATCCTATGCATGATCTAGATCTGGTTTCAGTCCTTTTTCCCTTGATGATATGGAATAACTATCTTTATAGAGAGAAATGTGGTATATATAAATTGAACATCAATATTTGAATTATATTTCAACACAAAAGGAATTGAACATGAGACAATGTAGATAGTTGGAACTGATTGAAGACTACGATTGTTTAATTCATTTTCATCCTTGAAGAGAAAAAAAAGTCACTTATGCATTAAGTGGGAATGACCCAGTTGGTTTGTCCATGATAAATATTAAAAGAGATCATTTTCTCATTGACCTAGTAAATCTGGAAATGGGAATCATAAGGGAATGGAAATCATCAACCCTAACCCAATGATTTCTCAACTGTCATTAATAGAGAATATCATGTAATATAAAAAAAAAAAATTTTTACAGAAGATGTTTGAGGCTGCGAAGGAGGGGAAGTTTCCTGAGATTAATATTGATAAAGAATGTGTAATAAAATTTTCTACAAGGCTATTTGTTTCATCTATTTCATAAATGAAGAAGGACATGATGGATGAATACCATAGCTATATATTCCCTATACATCCTAGAAGAATGAAAATTTATAGAGACCATCATGATCATTGTTTTTTGGATAATATGAATTGGGAGATTG
Source organism: Viscum album (assembly GCA_963277665.1). Taxonomy (NCBI): domain Eukaryota; kingdom Viridiplantae; phylum Streptophyta; class Magnoliopsida; order Santalales; family Viscaceae; genus Viscum; species Viscum album. Next base: position 1,895,661,407 of record OY728151.1, read on the forward strand.
CTGACTACACTTCAAGGTGACCGGTATATCAACAAGTGAAGGAATAGAGACAACTTCCTAAAAGGGTATTGAAACATCTACCCATACTAGAATGGATGGGGGACAGTATCAATATGGGCATTGTCACTAGCCTCCCATGAACATCAACTGAATAAATGCAATATGGGTTATTATGGACTGTCTCACCAAGACTTCCCATTTTATCACTATTCGGGAATATTTCCATTTTGATCAACTTATAGGATTTACGTAAAGGGTGTGGTAAAGTTGTCTGGATTTCCACTTTCAGTTTTATCTGATCTTGATCCAATGATCACATCAGAATTCTAGAAATGTCTTCAACATTCTCTGAGTAGTGAATTCAATTTCAGTACAGCCTATCACCCCCAAATATATGGCAAATCTTAAAGGACTATTTAAACACTCGGGGACATGATGAGAACATGATCAATGAAATTTAATGGTGGATGGGATCAATAACTTCCATTAGTTGAGTTCTCTTAAAACAACATCTTCCACTCAAGCATTCAAATGGCACTCTATGAAGCTCTATATAAAATGCGATGTAGAAATCCTACTTGTTGGGATGAATCTGTGAGAGAAATCTTCTCGGTCCGATCTTGTGCAGGATATGATAGAAAAGTTCCGTGCTCTCCGGCAATACATTAAGGTATCTTAAAGTCAAAAAAAGTTCTATTCCGACAACTGATGAAGGGACATGGAGTTTGATGTTGGTGGATAATTCATTTTTTGAATTTCACCTTGGAAAAGTGTCCTGAGGTTTGGGAAGAATGGGAAGCTGAGCCCTAGGTAAATTGGCCCCTATGAAATTGTTGATCGTGTAGGAGTAGTGACGTATCAGCTTGCACTTCCTATAAATCTTGCACATGTTCATGATCTATTCCACGAATCCCTCTTAATGAAGTATATATATGTCCCTTCACATGTAGAAAATCTAGAGGTGGTACAATTTGAACATGAACTCTCTTATGAGGAGAAGCCGATAGAGATCTTGGATCGTAAAGACATGTTTCTACGCAACAAGACTACCCACCTTGTTATGGTTTTTTAGTGTGACCAAGCCATGTGGGAACCAGATGATTCTTTGAGATTGTAATACCCAGAAATTATCTCTTCTTAGGGAACAAGTTAAAATTTCATGTACAAAATTTCTTAATGGGGTATGAATGTAATGTTCCGATCTTTTTAACAATATTAGTTTCCTTAATTTGTCTGTTATTTTATTTTATACTGTACAAAATTATATCGTCTAATTAATGAATTGAGAAAAATTAAAATGAGACCATTAGGATTCAACTGTTATATGACTGTATGTCGATAGGATCATTGTAAACTAAACACTTAATGTTATGATTATTGTTTATATATACAAATGATCATGGTAAATTAATATTGAAAGGGGAGTTGATGGCCTCATCCAGCAGACTCGTACCATACGAAGACTATCATTCAGAGCATGGGAATGTGGTAGCATCATTGGGATTTACTCTGGACCATGACCAAGATGTGCATCAACATATTAATCTTGAAAGGAATCTCTAACTAGAGAAGTTCATGCTAATATAAATCACAACTCGCGTAATGTTTTCCGAGCCGCTCCACGATTCCATCACCATAGCACTACATACACTTATGTCATATGCAGGTGTTATAAAGGGATATGTAACAAGGCCATGTTACATTGTTAAATCCTTTTGTATAAATAAAATTATTATAAATATTTATTGTTAAATTTTTGAATTTCAAATAACTACATAAGTATAAGATTAATTTATATAAATTCCTTATTATTTATGAATATTGGAAAAATGATATTTGAAAATATTTTTTTATACTTTAAAAAATTAAAAATGTGAAATGGTTTTCAAAAACAGTTCTTCTACAATTATGACAAGTAAGAAATTTATATTCTAATAAGATCAACATAATTCTTAGTGAATGGTAAATTATGAATAGTATTATAACCCTTATGAATAGTTATGTGACCAGTGGAATAGTAACGTCACATAATTAAGTATAAATATAAATTAGGTTCATTAAATGGTAATGCGATATAATTGCTTATTGAAATAATTGATTTAGAAATTATTTGTTAGGTGTTAATATTTTTTCAAATAAAAAGTGTTTTTAATTAAAAATAAAATATATCATAATTATAAAATTATTTTCATAAAATTGAATTTATTTTTAAATTCAGAGCATCAATATTAAAATAGTGTAAATTTATGATATTTTTATATTATGTTTGGTTTTTCGGTGAAAAGTAAAAAAACAGTTTTGGTTTTCAATGTGTTTAATAAAATCATTAATTATGTAATAATCATGTAATAAAAATGGTTGGCTTTTTAATAGTAATATATGTTATTATGGGTCCCAAGTGGCCAATACCCTGGAAAATTCCATGGGAAATCCCATGGTTTTGCAAATACCATAGAGGATGTGTCCCTTGGAAATTAAAAAAATATTCCCTCACTTTTGAACAAAATACAAACCCATTCCATCATTATGTTCATTAAAAAGTCATATTAAATGATGATATTGTTTTTTTACCTAACATGGATTCCTCAAAAGGATCACCCAAGCCACTGATGTCCCACCCTTCGAATTTTTTATGTTACTCTTCAAGGTAAGGGAACCTTTCACCCTCCTCTTTCAGCCATGAAATCCTTAATGTTATGTCTTCTAGTTTCCATATTATTATGTTGGGGTATGTTATTATAATTCCATAATTCATTCCATTTTTTGTAAAAATGATGACAGACCATTTCCACTAACATCAATTTATTTTCATAATTTTAAGCGATGCCGTCAGGCAGTAGAATTTTTCGTAAAAGAAAACACTTCTTCTTTTATAATTCAGGTTTCCTTTTCCTGTGGTGTTTCATTCAAATATCCATTCCCTGGTATTATTTATTCTTATTCTAAAAACATATTGTATTATAATTTATTTATTACTGGGTGACCCTTTTCACCTCTCTTTTCTATATTTTCCAAAAACCATGTTGTATGGCAGTTATGCTATAGAATTTTAATCTCAAAATCTATCCCTCTTTTTCTAAAAATAATTATCTTATTTTATTTAGGTGAATAAAAAAACCTATTTAATTTATGATGGAATTAATAATGAAACAAGAATTAATATATTTGATCCTAGAATAGATATACATGAAACCTTCATTTCCTTTGAAAGGGTAATAATATATATAACGATCGTGATTTTAAGGGTATTTAAAAAACATCCTGATTTTGAAATGAAACCCACATATTTTATTCTTTTTGGGTTATTTATGAAGTGTTTGTTTATGATATATGCAGTTCAAATTAAAAAAAATATATAGTAAGGGTGTACCCAAATAGAACTCTATTGTATTTTGTAATGAATTTAATCTCTAGGGATGGCTGGTTTCATGATACATTGGTGAATAACCTTGGTAATTTTTATAACACCTTGGGGATAGACCATGGTAATATGTTCATGAAAGACTACATTAAATTTTAAAGCCACATTTTAATGTTACGTTTCATTTTATTATTACTGTGATATGCCTCTTTATCCACATGTTCTTATTTATATCGCTCTCGATCACATGTAGACTTCTTCACTTGTTTTCCATATTGGGCATTCTACTCACCATTTTCTTTTGATGTATGCCTCCCGGTTATGAAATGAAGTATAATTACTTAGGATTAACTTATGATGAATCATTACATGTGGATTAGAAGGATGTTTTATTTTTTTCAATTATATTGTTATTGATTTCCAAGACACTGTACTTGAAAGATTTTATGTTTATAAAATGTAATGATATGTTATGTAATAAAATGGCATGATTCCCTCAGTAAACCATCACTACACTTGAATAGGAATGATTAACCCCTCATTGCACATTTATTTTCATTATTAATCCGTATTTTCACTTTAATGTTCATTATAAAATCATTTCCCAAGGCATTGAAGAACTATCAGGGTGTACCCATTATAAAAATTTCATTTCATGCATATGTGTACCACATAGAACATATAAAACTGAATAATTCAACAAAATAATTTATTAAATGATAATAGAATTGTTAATACATACATTAAAATATATATTCAATAACTATATGTGCGTAAAGATCAATACCATTGATAGAGGAATTGGTATGGAATTAACCTACATGATGTTTTTGGAATGGGAAATTTTAGTAGAAAAAAGATGTCAAATATAAATCATTAAATGGATTAATGGGAGAGAAAGTGGTCTCTAATAATTTATAAATTAAATTGACTACAAGGGGTTCATGTAACAAAATATACCAATATATTTAATGGAATATAGATGCATAAAATAAAATAAGTTCATGAATGTAAATGAGAAGACATAAATTCATTACCAAAATTTGACATGGAAATAGTTGTACATGAGAAGAATTAATGAGAGAAAAGTGGTCTCTCATCATTCAAACATAATTAGGGAAGTTTGGGTGATGTGATTAATTATACCACAACATTTTTAATTGAAAATAAAAGTTTATAACAACATAACAGAATTTGGGAAAACATGAAAAAGGAAGATATCCCTTACATGGATGTTTGATCCCAATGCATGGGAGAGGATAGAGAGAGGATTTTGGGGAGAATGTGGCACCATGGAAGGATTTTATAGGGAGGAGGGTTGGGTTTGGTCGATATCCAAATAATTTTAGTAGAGAGGAATGATATATTGAGTGGGTTTATATAGGAAAGGATTGGGAATTCGTTATTATATAGGTTTTGGAAACTACACATTAATGTAATCAAAACCAAAAACCAACCCATTGTTTTTTACCACAGGTTTTTACAATGGGAAGTGTAAGAAATTATTTGATATGTCTAATGTCTGATGTTGTTAAAATATTAGGCTTCCGAATGTAGTAGTGAGTCACACTCTCCAGAAAATCATTTTAAAATTTAAAATTGTTTTACAAATCATGGTGGGTTCACTAATTCAACATTAAATTAATAAAACTGATCTAAAAGAATTTTATTTTATAGGTAAAAACATATATTGGCAGAAATTATATTCTATTTTATTTTATTATATCACTATTGGATTACAATGATGCCATAAATTATATTATATATTTAAATGGAATTTAATTTTTACCCAAAAATTTGACTATCTTACAAATTATGAAAAATTCACAATATTATAATTTTGACATCCTAAAACCAAAAATTATATTAATTTTATCAAAATAATTTTATAAATATGAGAATTTATTCTTCTAAATTTAGAATCATTATTTATCAACAATTCGTGGGTTTTGACAAAAACATCTTTCAAACCATAAATAAAATTTAAATTGTATAAAAAATATTAAATCATTTATATTTAATAAAAATCAATTTAGTAATAATACTTTATTAAATTATTATTTAATTGAAAACTCCCTTAATTAATCTAAATATATTTTTTAATTTAATATTCACTAAAAATACTATTTGATTCTTTAAAAACAATTTACAACATAAAAAATATAAGGAATGTATGTTATTTATTATATAAAAATTATGCACACAATAGTTGTCCTAGGGTCTTGTCACATAACCCATTATAACACATGAATATGACCTTTGGGTAATGTGAGTGATCATGATAGCCTCTTGCAGTAGCTCAGATAGCATTTTTCAGGGGTTAATCACTATTAACTTTCACTTCTCCCATTGCAAATATCGTTCAATCTTAACTTGTAGAAGCTCAGCTTGTTATTTTCCATGATCGAAGCCCAGTGATGATAAATCCTTTCCAAAAATCAAAAATTGGGCTTCATATTCTCAATTATACTGGATGAGGCCATCACTTCCATTGCGTGAGTAAATTGGACTTGTTAAATCCTTATATTTATACTAATCATCTAATCATTGTTGGACATCTATATTATAAATGGTTATAATTCATAATGGTGTTTTAAAATCCAATAACATAAAACTATGTTATTGCATATTATTTATATAACTATTTTACATCATAAGACATTTAATAAGATTAAGGTGAAATTTCATTAATAAAATATTGGGTCGTTACAGGTAATCATGGATAATTTATTCCGAATAATCTTTAGGTATAACCATCAAATTTATGATTCATCATAATGAACTCCTATCCATCATCCATACCTCATTGGTCTCCCCACCATTTTTTTACCTAATATCAATTCATTATTCATCAGATGACTTGGCCTAATTAAACATTTCCACCAAACCAAGAAGAAACAAAACTATAATAAAGACTTCAAATTAATGTTCTTCACCAAATTCCATGTACATGAAGGCAAGGATCAACATCAACTACCACTCATCTGAGGCGTTTTTCCAACTACACCATTAAATTTTTAATTAATGAATCTTCTATAAAAAATTCCCTTACCTGGTGTATACAAAATTTCAAAGTTAAATATTTGGGGATACTCCATCTTTCTTATTTTTCTCAAATTCAAATCAATTAGTGAGAAAATATTTCTCAAACATATATGATCCATAATGAATTTAAATTTCTCACCAAAGTGGTAATGATTCCCTGTATTCAAATAAAGGATTATAGTAGGTAACTCCATGTTGTGTGTGTGGTATCTCTTCTCATCTAAACACAACCATTTGGATCCACACATAAAAACATGGTATCCTTACATGAAAAATCACCCCAAACAGGAACATAAATCATCTAAATACACCAATTACCCACATACTAATTCAATGAAAATCATGATTTGTGTTGATATAAGTCGAACATCAAGCTCTTGCAAATACATAAGAAATTACACATTCTATGAGAAGGGAATAATAATCATTATCAATGTTGTCACTAGCATGTTTTGTGCTGAAAATTGATGAAAAAATAATTGATAATATCAATCTATACCATAAATAAACTATATCTCAATGACATTCCTTAGCGATTTCCAAGAGATAAAAGCCTCTATTTTTTTGGATCCATTGAAGAAGCTCCATTAGAGATTACATGGATATGAAAGCCTACAAAATTTTTCCAAAAAATAAAATTTTATAACTTTTATTATAGAATATCATCACATAATATTCCCAGTACTATCTCCATATGTTACTCACCCTCATACCTTTCCATTTAATACAAAAATAATCTATCCACAAATTCCACCACAATAGAATCTAGAAATATTTAAAATATGTGATTTAGCAATTACCAAAAGAATAGTAGTGAATTATTATGAATATAAGGAATTACCACATATTATTAATGGAAAAATATACTCCAAAATGATATTTTTTGATATCCTCCTTCTGAAATCGCAATTATCAATGTCCCCATCAGATGAAAATTTTGGAGAATGACTAGTCTCCCCATAATTGACTAATAAAAGTAATCAATGATCAGACGAGGATATATGATCTTTATTTCATATTGGTTAAGATTACAATATTCAATACACAACTAAATAGTTCCACCTATTTTTTAAACAACAATAGAACGAGGGATCGTGATATTCTAGGCCAAATAAACACTTCACATTCTAGCTCAACCAAATTCCCATTCAATTAAATTTATTTTAATGGTTCTAAAAATTAATATGTAAGGGAAATTTACCTATACCATAGAATGATATCAATAATTAACTATAAATTCTTAATTTGTTTTAACACTGAGAATTTATTATGAATAAAATTAGGAAACTGATCAAGTGACACTGGAAAACAACTACTCTTAATCCCTTCTATCGGTGCTAAAGACTATGATTCCAGCTAGTATGAGATTGTTCCAACTAGTAGTTCCAAAAATTCTGTTGAACCCACCATTACATTATGGTCTCTTTAAAAGTGATGATTGATGTTATATTTTGTTGTAAAACCAATATTTATAGTATAATAGTCAATGTGAGACTTAAAAATTTTAAACCAATCAATACAAAGGATTAAATCACAAAAATATAACTCAAGATCAAATATTTCATGTATATAATCTCAAATCCATCAAATGTTATAGAATATAGTCCATACAAAAAGGCCCAACATTCTATTTGAACTTGAAGATATTTAAAATTTATCACTACGGTAATAATCTCAACATTAGGGAATGATAAGTAAATACAATGAGAAGAAATAATGTAATAGAACGATCAATTATAAAAAAAATATTTAATAAGGGTACAATTAAAATTAATCAAGACTCTTATTGTTTATATTCTATACTGATTGGCGAAAATAAACAACTCGGCTCTATATAATTTCTTACTCATAGCACATTGTTCTTTTTTTCCATGATATGTCTGTACTACATTAGAATTTATTGTGTTCCTGGAATAAACATGGCGATATCTATTCTATTGAATAGATTGATTCTATTTCCCTCTTCCCATAAAAGCATAATATGCCTGTGATAGTTAAGAGGTATCTCAAACACCATACCATGGAGCACAATGACAATAGCACTGAATATTCCCCATTCGATTGTAGATGTGTCATGCTCTAAGTTGTTCCATAAAATCTCATTTCATGTAGTCAAGAGATAAAAAATAAAAAATCATAATTTTCTCTTAGTTCATGGATAAAGGTTTATTGATATAACTGTATAATTTTGATTCATGCTCCAACCTTAGGAATTTTTTTCCCTCTTCCACTTACAACCTCCTTTAGAGTTTCCACTATTTCATATAGCTAACAACATAATTTTTCATTCCCATTTCTCCTAATATTTCCATTTCCCCCACCTTCACTTTATTTACCATCAATATGATATTTCTGAAATATAGTATCACATTATTTGATAAAATTTCCTTCATTTTCCTTGATTCAAAGATACAACATTTCAAGGACTCACTAGCATGAAATTATTATACAATGTGCACTAAATTAATGAATTTTTCCACGTACTATGTGACATAAATCTTTCTATCCATCAAGCTGCTGAATTCATTCATTCATTGAATTCTATGAAAATGGGGATATAATTTTTCATGAATAAATGTTTAAAATAATATCAAATAATTCCTTGACCAAATTTAGCTTGATCTACAATATAATACCACTATATAGAAAGATACACTAGCAGATACTTAGAAATCTATACATTCATCTCTATTGCTGCATAGATTAAATTGAAGATATGATTCATCCTATTCATCATCACATCTTCCCTTTCTAGTTCAAAACCACCTCGAATAGTGGGTGGATTCTGCAACTGGAAATTGATGAAATGATCTACTTCCCATGGAACATTCCTATTTTTCTCTGCGTCCATATCTGGAAACACATAGACAACACTCAAAACTAGTTGTTGGATCACTTGTGGTGCATGTGCAACCACATTTTTAGCATCTCCTTATGGTTTATTTTTTTAATACATACCAGGTGTAATTTTTTTTATAAAAAACAAAAATTCTATGTATCTCAATCTCTATCAACTAAAGGATTTACATTTCAAATTCTATCTTATATTACTATTACAAAAATACATTCTTAAATCAATAATTACTATTTTTGAAAATTATTTTCGAAAATTTTGATCTTTCATTTGAAAATCAAACCATTTTAAAATTATTACAATCATGCTCATTTAAAAATAATTGATTTAAAAAAAACATGAATTTTTTCAAGAACCAAGATATTTCACCAAATCATATATAATTAATCAAAAGAAAATATGCTCTCTTAGTGGAAATTCATTCTATTATAATGCATTTAATGATCAATTAATTGGTCTAAACCCGTGAAAATGCGATTACAATTCTTATATGTGTCTCCAAAACACATACTTAACCAAATACATATAATAATGTTTTTAGAATAAAATATGTTATCAACATCTTTTATCTATACATTTCAAATCCCATTGTTCTTACTACTTCATACCAACTCAACTCAAGGAATAGAATAATCTAAATTTCAACTCAATGGCCAAGATAACCAAATTCCACTTCTTACAGAATGATATTTTCAATGACAAATATTTATACGACATTAAAATTCCACCCCAAATAATAGGATTGAGAACGTGGAAGAACATTACTCATCATTAGATATTACACCAAGACACCATAGTCTGTATGTAACTTAGAAGGTCTTCATTAACAGTAGGGGGATGATTTTCCAATTGAAAGTAAAACACCAAACCAAAAATGACATAACCCAAAATCACTATATCATGCATGATATGAATGAAACACAAATAATTAATATTATTTATATAAAAATTAAAATAAAGAGGGGTACCACATGTGAGGTATATAAAATAACCATATACACAATAGAATATATTACCAACAAAACATATAGACTCCTAGGAAAACTCCAAAATTAAATAAGATCCATTATCCAAATTGAAAAAACCTCCCCAAGTATCACTAATCAACACTATAGATATTTTATGAATTAAATTTTTCTATGTATCAATAAAGGTTATTTTTAAAAGAAAAATGCTCATGAACCGTTTAAAAAATTCCATTTTGGCAGTTCATACAAACATAAACATACATAAAACCATTCATGAAAACATGTTCCACGTTATACCGATGAGTGGTGAGTCATCATTCCCCAAATCCATCACTTAGTGGACCATTTATATGGGGTTAGTTCATACCACTATTTTTCCCAACCGGTTGATGGGGGTAGTTCACTGCTTTATCCATCCCAATGAATATGAACACATTCCACAAAAAATTCCAAACCCATGCCAAACCCAAGTGTTCCAAATTCATTTTAATAAATAAATTTTTTATTCAATATCATTATATACTTCATTTTCATAAATAAAACTAAATAAATGATTTTAATACTATATTTTGAAAATCAAACCACAACGAAGTTTTTCACAACAATTAAACAATTTCCCAAAAAAACATCACCAAATAAATTTTCTACCACTATTTGTACACCAATTTCACAAAAAAATTGAATTACTTTTTTAAAAATATAGACATAATATTCTATATAAAAGAGTTTAGAGTGAATCCACCTACCTCATAAAATGTTTCAAAATCTAAAAATGGCATGAAAACATCCACATTATTTGGTTAAAACTACAATAACATGCCTTATATCTCTTCCCATAGAATAAAGAAGATAAATATAATAATATCTTCCATAAAATATCTTAAACCTATCCATATTAAAGATAAATCTATGAAACTGAGAGAGGGATAGAAATAAATATTAGGAAAACCAAGATGGAAACCTAGAACAAAAGACTTAACATAAGAATCTAGCTTCAACATGCCAAGTGCCCATGAAATACCTCAAGATAAATTGGATACGACTCTACTATCATTGGGGGTGAAAATAGAGTGTTGAGATGTTTTTGGGAAAAATGAGGTGTTATAACTTAATCCAGCACTAGATCCACCAAAGGTTGAACTATATTTTAAATCATACACAGTTTCCTACCTGGGTTAGAAAATTTTGCACTATCAATTTTCCAAATTTTATCTCATGAAGGATGATTTCATGGTTGGATTTCATTGTTTCCAATCATGCAACATCCATGCCAAATCACATTATACCAATTTTGATGGTTTATCCAAAGAAGTGGCACTATTTGTAAATATAGTATCCCTACCCATGACGCTTCTCTTTAGACCCTATTTCATTGTGGATGGACCCATGATGACGTTGAATAGTTTTCCCATATCATGAACCATTCTTGATCCATTAGAAAATCTCTTATGAAATTCCAAAACCACTTTAACCTCTCTGAATCTTCTCCCAAATCCATAATATAATAACTATACATAAATTAAGTGTTAATTATTTGAAATTAGGGGTAATATAAGAACTCTATCCTTTGAGATTATGTTTCCTAAAAAGTCGACCTATCTAACCCATAACTAATTCTTAAAGAGCCTACCATAAATTTGGTGCAGTGGTAGTTTGTCCATGACCATCCCCAATTTTCTTGCACAGTCCTCAAAATAAACAAGGATTTCATTGATGAATTCTACCAAAAACAGATAATTGAATGGATAAACGATCTGTTTTAGGAGTCCCATGAATACTATTTTGGTATTCTTCAATCCAAAAAACATCAAAATGTACTCATAAGGACTGTATCGACATCTGAATGTTTTATTCGGTATATATGCATCCCCATCATCACATATAGTGATAAGATGATTAGATATCAATCTTTGAGAACCATCACGCTCCACCCAATAGATCAAATTCATTGTCAATCCTCGGTAGTAGATACATATTATTTATTATTTCATCATATAAGAATGAGTAATCTGCACATTACCTCAAGATCCAATCCTCCTTGAGGGAAAAAAAACTATTTTTTCCCATGTGGGAATGTCATTTTTTATAATTCTGTTACCCTAAAAGTCTTCCAATTGTACCATTATCTCTCAAATTTTATTGGGATCCATATGATGTTTTTTTTTGAAAATATCAGTGTAATTCTGAGATGTTGGCTAATAAATTAGTCTATTTCATTATAGGGAGGTAATTATATTATATACTAGGGAATGGATTCCTCATAATCTTCCACCACTATAGGAAACCAAAACCCCAAAACATCTATTTCCCAAATAGCAATTCTAGAAATATATTGAGTAATCAACACCACTGTCATATTTTTTGATTTCATCTTACTCTATTGAGGTTCCCATTTAACCAATAAAAGAAAACCTCATTTTTTCACCGCAGATAGAAAACATCTTCTTCTTAAATGAGACTATCTATAAATAAATTATGGATAGGGAGTCAATACCTAACATGATGTCATAAAGACTCATTTTTGTGATGTGGATATCCCAAAAAACAACTGATTTCATGCATCATAGCACGCTATTTCAAAATGTGTGAAATCACTGATTCACCACCTATCTATGTCCCTGACTACAAGGGTCATTCCAATGGCTCAATTAGAATCTTTATGTCTTAATCCATAAAACTGGAAAATAAGGAATGACTCTCATGTATATCATTCAATATATATGCAAAAGTAAGAAAGACATTGGGAATACCTCTTATCATCCCTAGAGAATTAAGGGAAAAGGCCTCTATAGCCTATAACTCGACACGTCCATATCCACCAGATCCCTGAACCAATCTGGGACCACATAGGGATGTTGCTGGTAAAAGGTCAAACATTCAACCACTTCCTGCTACCCTTCTAGCACCTCTACAACATCCACGATTATGAATACCACAATGATTTAAAATTTGTGTTGGTCTTAACATTCCTCAAACCATCTCAATATCAGATGTACGATTAGTTGGAAAATACCTAGCCAAATGTCCCAATATTTCGTAATAGATACACTTAATATCCCTCATCTAATTTGATCCACCTTGAGAGTCGTACAACACTAAACCTCTATCTAGGGTTCACATTGAAAAGTGTCTGACCCACTTGGATCCCTAAGACTTCTTTTTGCTGCCTACTATTGAGGTCTCAGAATAAGAAGCCTATTACTAAGTCCCCCTACCAATATATGATCTTTCATAATTCCCTCCATCAACACAGCTCTCTCAGGCCCTATATCAATAGAAGGAATGCAATGAGATACCGATGATTCCTTGATGTTGAGGTGGAATCCCTACTCCGATGTTTGAGATATGAATTATGGATATTGAACCATATCTAAGGAGTAAAGCAGGAGATCATTGAAACATGTAATGTAATCTATCATAGTTTAACATCCCAACTATAGATTTAGAATCTCATATATGCACACTGATAAAAATGTGGATATATATAAATACTCTATAAAGAGATAGCCAAATTCTATCTATGTTAGAGTAGTATAATAATGTTAATATGTCATAAAGCTCCACCATCACCCACAAGATCTCTAGAGAAAACTCTCTATGAGGAAATCCACATGATCTGTAAGATTCCTCACAAAACAGAATTAGAGAGTGACTACCTCTATCCAGTCCTCATCCTACTTGGTGTTAGTATCACCTCGAAAAATTAGAGGTCACTGCCTTTGAAACTCATGAACTTCCCCAAACCATCATTCAGCATCAGCTGGTACATCTAGTTCTACTTGCGGCTCTACCGGTTGTGGTATTTCTAGTAAACCAATAAGAGGTTTTATCTCACATAAAATCCCCTATACTGATTTCGTGTCACACTATAGATCATCCATATCATCATGAAGTGGAATCATGGATAGAAGTATTCATGGGGGAATCCTATAACAAAACAAGACACACTGTGGTAAAAATACTATATCTATCACTATGAATCCAGAATTTCATGAATAAACAAATAATATTTGATGGATGTAGCAAAAAATATTCCCACAAACCAATTTTTACATGTACTAAGTGGAATGTTATGTCATCGGAGTCCGGATACGTTGATTCAGAGGCCACCACACCAACACTGGAGTCCTTGGCATGAAAACCAAACTCAAAAAGTTACAAATTTTTTCAACCAAAAAAACATCCAAAAACTGCAGCTTAGTTAGATCAGAATCCTTAGATACAACTTTTTCATGACCTGACCCACTGAGTTTTGAATCATGACTACCTCACACCTGCTTCCAGTAGACTAGGGGCTGGAGACCAACACTGAGTAGCAATATCCCACAAATGGGATGCATTTGATTAATGTACCTATAACAAAACCATACCTATCCATGTCCACACAATACATAAAAATAAAATAATTAAAAAATTATTTCATACATCTAATATCCCACAACATGGTAAATCATTAATGAAATCACGAAAAGGGGCCAATGACCTATCGAAAAAAACTATAAATATTATAGCTCACTCAAATGGAGAGTACTAAGTAAAATGAATAATTAGGTAATACACAATGGTCTATCATGATCCATATCTTCTCAACCCACTCCCAATCCTCCCAAGACACTTTCAAATGGGTCTACATCTTCATAAGACAAGAAAAATGTGGGAAATCCCTTATAGGGGTGTGTATAACAGTTCTCAGTAGGAGACCCAAAAAATGATAAACAAGAAGAACCACGTATAGTAATATCAATACATCATATGGAAATCAATTTCTAAAAGAGAAACCTAGATATAATCAATAACTACATGATCCCACTCTGTGTTCATAGCCAATGTCCAACCATTAGATTATTCTCAATGAAACAATAATTTTGTGAGAATCCACTCTTTGAGCCATGAAATCAATAGAGACATGCAACAATGAGATATAGATAATTAGTACCCACCAAAATGAAATCTCACTAGTCTAGGAAGACCCAGATACAAAGATAGCGGTCACAAACATAACTGCTAGGAAGACCCTAATACATAAATTTTATGGGATAAATAAAATATTATATAAACATAAACCCAAATACCATACTAGTCTAGTTTCATTGGAAACATGGAAACATTAACACAAGTACATTTGTGAGAGACATTATCTCAGACTAGGATCATTAAGACTTGAACCAATATTTGATACATTGTACTAAAAACATATCTTCATAAACTGGGTAAGGAAACATAAAAATGGGTGAGATTAGATGCTCATTAAGTGTAAAAAAGGGAGAAATTTAAGTATAAACATTATCATAGGGGTATTTTATTAAAAGGATGGGGTTGAAGGCTCATTTATTATTTAAAGTAATGACCTATTTTAAACTGGGAAGAGGGAGACCCATTACATAGCCCGAAGGCCCAAGACCAAGTGGTCTGAATATAAGGCTTGAAATCCCATTTTTTGTGGCTCAAAGAGCCCTTCAGTGAATAATACTAACATAGAACCCAGACTTCTACCGTACCTGATACAATGTCATCACCGCTACAATGATTCTATAGTAACCAAAAAATTAGTCCCTTAACAGATTTGATAATGTGTCTTCTGGATTCCAGGAAAGAGCCATTACAAATTGGGTACAGGATCGTTGGCAGAGCATAGGGGTATGATAACTTGATCAAGACATTAAAATATCATACCATTCGTTTCCAATATCATAAACATAAATCATTGAAAATATCACGGAATTTTATAAGACACGAATCATTATGAGACAATGAAACAAATCCCTAAAAATAACCTAGTAATAAAAAATGAATTTTGGAAAAACAATAAGCATGTAATAATTATTTCCATTATCATCACGGAATTTTATCCATTTTCATTATAGTGGACAAAGTCCTTTACTGAACTGGGTCCACACCCCGTTCCAGCCCTATATTTCATAACCGAGTTCACTCTTCATTAAAACACTGTAATACTAAACCATGTTAATTACTTTATACAACCATATAATAATAAAATATGTTCATTTCTAATTACATCCATATCTATCTGAAGAGAAATTAATCTTTACCCATTGTATTATAATGAGATAAATGTCTCACCCATCACATAATAAAATCATACATACAAGTTCCACACCATAATAAATAATCAAATCATAACCCATGAATGGAATTGGAAATTATAAAAATATAATAACATAATATCATGAGGAAAATGAAAGGTTTCTTAATCATTTTATAATAAACCATACCCTTAAATGGAAGTTGGTTTCAAAAGCACAAAACCCGTAAAAGTGAAATGAGTTTTATAAACATTATGTCATCAAAAAACAATCCATTCAGAGAAACAATATGTAAGAAAAAATAAAATAATTTCCCTAGAAAGTAATGACTAAAACCAGTGGATTTTATCATTTATGGGGAAAAAAATTATGATATTTTAAAAAAAATCATGGGGAAACATTCTTATATAAATTGAAAAATAATTTTTTAAATAATTTTTTTAACATATTAATTTTAAAATATCATTGAAAATGTGTAAAGGAATATTTAAAAACCAAAATTTTGTATCAATGAAATTTTCTTGAAAATTTTCTCTTAGGACCATTTGAAAACCAGGTTTTGGATATAAAGAAAATTTTCGAACAAACATTGAAATGAAATTATATTTTCATAAGAAATTAATATTAAATATTATTAATAATAGAGTGTATGAAAGTTTTACTAATAAAGCGATTTATATTTAATAAATAGAGGATAACGAATCTCATGAGTTTTCTTGATAGTTGGATCATAATATTTCATTATAGAAATGTAATCATAATCAATATCAAAAAGTAATGAAGTTGTTTCCATAAAATAATAACGCTTGGTTACATGGGATCATACTTTCCATGTTAGAAAAGGAAATTACATGATGAAAAAAATATCCTGAAAATAAGTAGTTTTGTAATATATCATTTCAAATACATGTATTTAAACCAGGAAAAATAATTCACATTTGTAAAAAACATGTCTCTCAAATAAATAAAATTGAGACATAACTATCATAATAATTATGTAGATTTAGAAACATTAATCCCATGAATAATGAAAATATAATTTATAATTAAATATCAATGTATTTCTATACAATAATCATCTAATACATCCAGGTTTAGTGTAAACATTAAAGAAAAAGAAGGGGAGGTGAATAAAGCATGTATCTCATGGAAATGATAAGTGAGATGAAATCCCTTGACCACATGTCTTCAATCCCACCAAACTCAGTAAAAACATATATATAATAAATATAAATTCATTATATGTGGTTTAAATCACCTTATTATTATATCTAACACCATATATGTTTTTATTATGACATTATATTATCCATTCGTTAATAATCCTATGTTATGATTTCACTCCATGTAATATTTTTTATGTTCATCATATATTTTTTAATTTATTATATGTTTTTTCCATATATTTTAAACATAATTTAAATAATTTAAATAGTTTTATAACTATCATATATATTTATTATGTTATTATTATAATAATTTATAAAATATATAATTATGAAGTGGAATATATTGTTCATGGTTATGGTAAGTTTTACACATGCATGAATGTTGTATCCATATTTATTATCTTACAAAAAGAAATAAAATTAAATATATGTGTGTATAAATATATAATAATAATAATTCCAATAGAATATTTATTTCATATATATGATATACATTCACTAAACCCACCCCTAATAGATTCCATGTAGTTTGGGAACAAATAATATTTCTTTAACGGGGTGGTAATCCACACATCCTCAAAAGAAAAAATTGTATTAAAAAAACTTATTAGATTAAAAATAAGTGTTTCAAAAGGATTATTTAATCTTAAATAGATAATAAATATATTATATAACATATTGGAATATATTATTCATCATAATTTCCACCATGAGAGGCTGTAATGAAAAAATGAACAATTATCATTTTGGGAGACAATAGTTCATCGTAAAAATATATAATATGTTAGTTACCAATTATATAGATATGCATGTAATTGTTGGAAAAAAAATTACACAAAAAACATAATATTATATTTAATATACTGGTTTTTTTATATAGGCATGGAATAATGATATTGTATGGGTGAGAAATATAATAAATGAAAGGAGATTGGGAGAAGTTGTTATCTCATAATCGGGTAACTCCTTTTAGATTGAGCCAAAAGGCACCCTTGGATTTTGTTATGTGATAGGGTATGTATCTAAGAATATTCTATGATATTTGGGAGGATATTTAGAGGATATTATCTTATCCTATATTGGTTGATAGATTTGAAGATGTGTTATAGTGATTTCGTTTTTATAGTGGAGTGGGAGTGGAACTCTTGTAAAAACTAAAAGGTATTCAATAAAAGGAGGTCCCATTTTTCTAATGTTCTGATAATTGGAAAAATAATTCATTAATATGAATTTATGATCGAAAAAAAATCTACACCATACACAAATATGTTCAATTTATAAAATTGGTTCCATAACTTCATTGATTCCCCAATTTTACAACTTTAGTTTTTATTAAAGCTTCCTGATTTTTAACCGTTGAAATATAATAATTAAAAAACCCAAGGTGATATTTAATATATAATATATATAAACTTAATTATAAATGTCATAAATAAATAAAAACTAAAAATTTCATGTTTTATTGAAATTATTTTTTAAATCAAGTCCATGTGATGTGCAAAACATTTAATAAACCTGTACTAAGCTAACATTGTTTTCCTAATATATGGGTCCATATTTTAATTATAAAATATATGTTAGTCCATTAATAGGGATAACGAAATATTTTTTATCCCTTAAAAATATCTTTTTAGAATGTATTTTTTATTATTTCAATATTATTTAATAAATTATCATTTATTATAAAATAACAATGATGTAAATTTGGACATTAGTTAGTTAGTTTTAATTTTATAAAATCAAAATAATATTTTAATTCATATAAATTAATTTTAAATATGTTTAATATGATATATTAGTTATCAAAAATAATTAAATTAAATAATTCAATCAATAAATTCGGTTTTCACATTTGTAGTATCACTTTTTGTTAATTATTAACAAAATAATTATTATGTTTGAATTCATTATGTATTTTAAGTTAGTAAATTATCTAAAAAATTGTTGACAATTTATTATGATAGGAATAAAGAATATATTTTCCAACATGATATCTATAAGAAATAATATGATGTTTTTTTACATATCTTGATGTATTATAAATGTGAAATGTGAGTAATATTCAGTTTTTTCCTTTTTCCATAACCATATATATAGGGTAAATCAATTTAATAATATCCCAACAATCCATAAAATTGGAACAAAGGGGTAATGTGATTGATTAATTGGCTTAAAATTTCTTTTGGAAAAATATTAATGCCATTTTTGAACTTTTGATAAGGATTTTTTTTAATTAAGCTTAATCTTACCATAATCACAATGATTAATATTAATAAGTTTCACTAATAGTTTTGGTCATAATATAAAATGATTTAATCAATAAATATATCATACTTTTTACAACCATATATTTCTGTTTTTTTAATATATAATCAATGATGTGGGAAAATTAAGATTGATGCTAATCCCACATTTATAGCTAGAAAGAATGTTTTAAATGTAAAAACATTAAAATGATAAAAAAAATTATTTCTATTTTAAAAAGGAAAATGATTCCAATGAACTAAATAGAATTAATATATTTATAATTTATATATTTTCAAATTAAAATTTAATTTAATATATAATTTTATATTTTCATTATTTAAACGAATAGGTTTTTTTAACTAATTTGCTGTAATATTTAGTATTCACTAAAAAATTATGTTTACCGGAAAAATCCAAAAAATCAACTCTAATATAATTTTGAAATTTGAAGTTGAAAACTGAATTTTATTTTGTAAAATTTAATTTATGTTTCCTTCTACAGTTAATTTTATTATTTTTTATAAAATGATAAAAAATAGTTTCTTGAAGAAAATATATTGTTTAAATATTTAAATTCGTTACCAAATTTTTTTATTTCAATAGAAATATTATATAAATATGTAAAAAATATATGAAAAAAATATGAAAAATATCCATCACTATTCATATTACTATGTTTAATATGTTTTTTATGAATGTTTAATTCAAATAAATATACCAAAAAATGATGCTTCGTATTAAATTAATGTTGGGTGTAAGGTATTCCAAGTCGGTGTGGCAGGTAGCGCAGACCAAGTCAATTCCATGTGAATGGAATATTTGAATTACTCCAAAAAAATACATCAATAAGAAATAATTAAATAGAAAAAAGGTCCATAAAAATGAGAGTGTTGCATTTTATGCCCTTTAAAATGAATTTCATGACCTTATTTTTTCAAGTATGTCAAACGATTAATACTTTTTTTTGTTTAATTAAATCCCACATAGTAAAAATGAACTCTAAAACATCCATTTAGAAAATAATCATGCAACAATAATGGTTACCTAGGTTAATAAATACCTTGGTTTCTATATAGGAGCAACTAGGTGTCAAGATATAAAATGGGCATAGAATAGAAATCATACTATCATGTTCTAGAGGAGAGTGAAAGAGAACTTGGTTTGGATAATGTTCAAAAATACAAAATCCAAATGTGTTCCACATGATCACCAAACATTCATCATACAATCAAATCATATCATATGGAATGCCTATGTGTTTCATTGAAATTTCATCATAATGAATAAATACATTCAATATAACTAATCAATACGGTAATATTGTATTTTAACCCCCAATAAATCATTATTAACATCAAATTATTTGTTATAGATAGAGGTACCATCACTAGATCAAAAGAACATTTCATGATGAAAATAAATTTTTAAAAATAAAACATTATCTAGAATATAAAAAATGTAAAAAAAAAATTTGTAATTTTTTAAAGACAAAAACTTATACTTATAAATTAAGCATAAAATAATGTCTTATTCTTTATGAAAAGTTAATAACTCTATACATATTTTTTTAATTTAAATATTTCTTCAATGTTTATTGTAAAAATCCAAAATTACCACCATTGGAAATTAATATGATGTTTTATTTTATAATATATTAATGAATGATAATTATAGTAAAAAATTTCATTAAATAGTTATTTTAGAATATTAAAAATATTATTGAATATATTTTAATTCAAATATGGATATATAAAAAATGTTTCGAGATTGAAGGGAAAAATATATCAAACATCTTTTAAAATAATTATTTTAGTGTCTTATATACATAAGGAAAGGAAAATGAATTGATAACCTTAATTATAAAAAAATAAACACTTTAAAATAAAATTATTAATATTTCATTGAGATATATTATAGAATTTCCATGCTGTAAAACATAAGAAATAAATCCCCAAAAAATGAAAATGTAACATAAAACCCTTAACTCATGTTGGATATTATTCATAGTCACTAAAACATGATTAATAATTAATTTATATTTATTATAAATTTAGTCACTAAAATTAAAAACGTGTATAATATAATAAATTTTCTAATTATAATATAAGATGACAACATAATTGACAATTTTTCATTATCATCATCATTTGGATTGTTAAATATGTCATTTATGATGTATTCTCTAGGTATGATTCTTATTTTACTTGAAATTTGATCACCATGAATTAATATAATTGTTTTTATATTGATATAAATATATTTTAAAATAAATATATACATATTTAGAATAATAATATAAAGTGGTAATGAAAAATGAATTTAATTACTACATGGAGATGTTAGTCCAATTGTACGAATGAATTTTGTATCTATTTGTTGATGGTTAAAATTATTGAAAATGTAAATAAAAATTAATAATTATATATTAACTATTAAAAAATATATATTTTTTAGAATCATGAAAACCCCATAATTACAGACCATGAATGTTGGTGGTAGAAAATTATTCTTGTAACTATGTGGATGTTGTAGTCCAAAAGTACGCATAAGAAATACATCAATCCCCCTTTGGGTTTTGAAGATTTGGTAAATTTATATCCCATCATCCTAATAAAATTTAAAAATATCTATGATACTAGATTCATAATTTATTATTTATAATGGTATATAAAAGGTTCCCAAATATAAGTATGGGGAGGGACACAGATGCAATTTCCAATATGATTTCAATGATATATAGTCAATTATAATGGAAAGTGGATCCAAATGAAGAATGAATAAATTTCTGATATGTTATGGTGTAAATAACTTCATTACATGAGAATTTTAGTTTTGGAGTGAATCCAACACTTATCACATGTTATACCCCCTGTAATCAAATTTTGACCTTATATATTATATCAAATTTTTTATATTTTTAATTTCAAATATGCCCAAAAATTATGATGACCCTATTATATTATAGTTAAATTATTGAATACAAATTATAAATACATTTTAATATATTCATATTCACGTTTTTGAGGAATATAATTCTAATTATGTCTGTAAACTTCAATAAAATTCCTTCTGAAAAAAATGTATTTTTAGCATAAAACATAAATTGATTCAACTCATTCCCGTATAATACAATCTAATGAATGATAAAATATTATAAATATTTTATATAATATAAATTACATTAATTTAATTAATCAATAGAAATAAAATTAATTTATTATGAGAAAAAACATTGCAATTTTAAATACAGTCTTAGGCGAAAATTTATTACTGAGAAAAAAATTTACTTATAAATAATTCATGTATAATGTTTATTAATATCAATTTAATTATATAATTTACTAAACAGATTATAGGGTTAAATTTATATAAAAATTTGTATCATAATGATAGAATTAGTTGAAATTTATTGAATCTCTTTATAGAAAATATAGTATTACATATTCAATGGAAATTTATTTTCTATGAAAAAATATAGAAAATCCCCGTTAGAAAATATTTCAATACTTTTTTAAAAAAAGATAGTAATTTTGAAAATTAAAATTTATAAAATGGATGAAATTTATATTAAATTTTAATTGTAATAATGTAATGAAGAAATTTTTATGAATATATATTTTTTTAGTATATAAAGACCGTACTGAAAAGTTAGTACCCAATTATTTTTAATAAATCAATAAATATCTTGTACTAAAAAAATTTTACATGTTTTTCATAAATTTGAAATTTCAATTTCCTATCATTTAACTTAATTATATGGTTGTAATGGTTTAATATGTGACAGTTCATGAAGCCTCAAGGTTTCGTCTAAGAAATGATTTTTGAGTCATTATATTTTATTTTAATGGAAATACATATAATATAATGGCATTTAAAAATTACGTTAATAATCTATTTAATAAAAAAAATTGACTCCCCATTTAAATTATCTTGGTCATATTGTTTTATTTTTTCAATTATTATTACTGATGTAGTACTAAATACATGACTACAAAATTCTATTTTATTTATTTTCAATGCATGAGTATGTAGGGTTAATTTTTCTTGATTTCATTGAAAATTTTGAAATATTTCATTTAATGAAAAATAAAAATATTTCTTTTTAAAAAATATGATTTATGAAAATATATAGTCTCAATAATTAATTTTCATCATAAATAATATTGAGTAAAATTTAACATACCCAATCATAATGATTATATGAGACAAAAATTCCATCAATAATTTGGAATTTAATGCTTATGAAAAATGTGAGAACTAATCAATGAAAAATATAAGAAATAGGATTAACCAATTTATAAATTCCCATACATTGTTACTAAAGATGTTGTTACTATAACACATTAAATTTACTAATATATAATTAATTTTCACATGTTACCATTTTTAAGAGTTACCTATATTGAGATTCACATTCTAATGCTTGGTATTAATTTCATAATGGATTATGATTACTCTATTTATCTACAACATAGTTTTTTATCACATGAGTATCATTAATATATACCTTCAATAAATTTGATTTTAAATAAAATTGACGAACCCTTTAGAATCCAATAATATCTATTAATGGTTTACGATCCATATTTCATAATAACTTCTATGGTGTATCAGATAAATTATTCAGGACTAGATATTTTTTACATATATAGTCAATAATATTATATATGAATCTTGAATAGGTGAATCGATAACCTTTTTCCATGAACCTTTTTTTGATCAACACAACTATATACCTTTAATATCCAAATGTAAATTATTTCCTAGGTATGTGTAACCAAACAAACATAAGAGAAATGGAACCAAATTATTAAGGTTACACAATTATTTTATTGACATAAAAAATTTAATCCTTTATAATCTAATAATCGGGGATTCTATAATAAATTAATAAGGTATTGATATGTTCCCCTTTAGATGGAATATAAAAAACTGAATTTAAATTTGGATTTAATCTCACTATATTATTTCATTTGTTTTTATTAATTTATACATGTGTCAAATTATTTATAATATAATCGAATTCCTTACCCAAAAAAATATGTTCAATAAAAATTTTTGAGTAACAGTAAACACAAAACACAATTTTTTTCCACTCAAAAAAAGAATAAATACATATTGAATAAAATATTATTGAATTTGTAAAATAAGTTGCATAAAATATTCTGGTAATGTTTTATAATTATATGAAAACAAAAATCCCTTTATGATTAATATACAAGAAAAATATAGTCATCCCATATCATTCTAGAACAATGAAAATGATTCTAGGATTATTGGATGTCTTACCCCATGTTTCTCAAGCCAATAATTTTTGTCTAAAAAATGTTCTAACTCATGAGAACTATAATTCCTAATATGAATAAACTATATTAAAGATCCTAATTATTGATATTAACTTATAATAAAAACTAATTTCGTGGTATATGTAATCATAAAAAATTATAATAACATGAATTTAACTCCTTAAATGAATGAATGATAATATTTAGAAGTAGTTTATCTTTGTAAACATATTCATTTAACCATTTATAATTTAATTATTATATTCATGAATAAAAGAGAAGATGAAATTTAAAAATAAATGAACAATTCAAATACTAAAACATGATATCAACATTTACAATCAATTCATAAATTAAACACTATTTATAAAAACATTCTACTTTTAACTATTCCATATAAATATTCCATAAGAAGGAATATAAAAATATATATATTCTGTTTATAAAATAAATTCAATAATAATTTTTTTTATTTCATTTTAAAAAACATAAATGATTTTAAATAATTTATAATCACATTGTATTTGTATTTCTATTATTCAAACTATATAGATAATGAATATAATAAAAACATCACATAATTTAAAAAGTTCTCTAATTAACCATCGAAACATATTTTGAGGTTGATTAAATAATATCACCAATAGATTCAATAATTTGAAAATTATAAATTATGTATTATGATTACGTCATAATCAAAAAATATAAACATATTATATATAACTTCATTTTTAATATCTCACTAAATTTTAAATTACACTTCTATTTTCTATATGAAGAATATATTTTTAATTCACAGGTTATGATATATATTTGGAGAACTGATTCATTAATTTATTATATTTAATATAGGAATAAGGGTCTATAATAATCTAAAAAATAGAAACACATAGTCATTGTAGTGAGTAAAGACTCATATTTTTGAATAATGAATTAAATGATTTCATCAGTCCAATTTTATTTTATATAATTTTTCAATTTCTCACAAGGATGAAAAAGATTACAATGCCCAAAGGCATTGTCCCAAAATGACCATCATGTTTCCAAAATCTGTAATGTAGGAACCTATAATATTTATTGACACTAGTTGAATGCATTGCATCTCATGCCAGCAATCATCAATTTTTATCACCAGTTGTAGTTGTGTATCATGCCTACAAGAATTGATGCATCTTGCTACTGTCGAATAAAACATGATAAGAAACTACTTTGACCACTATAATTGTGTTGATAGCTGCCAAAAAATGGGTGAAAGTAGAAAAATTATATTTAATTATTCGATATAAATAATAGAATATGATAAAAATCAATTTTATTAATAAATAAAATATATGAAAGTTATAATTGGTTAGTGATTTATAAAAAATTTATTCTCCATAAATTTTAATTTAATGATAATAGTCCTATTATATTATACAATATGATACTTAACCAATGACTCCTACAAATCATATTTTATTTGATTATATTCAATTATATCATATGGTAGATGTGTTACAGAATTTTTTTATACCATTGTGTGACCCTATCATATAACACGTTGTTCATTAATGATAAAATACAGTTAATAAAAACTAGGGATTTTGTGGTGATTAACATCTTATAATAGCTGGTTTCCTAATACATGATTGAGGATTAAAAAATCAATCATTGAATCATATTTTTTATTGGCTGTACAACATAAAATTTTAGAGAGTAATATTACTTTATCAACAGGATTTCTTACATCTAACGAAATATTTACATTGTGATACCACTAAGGAGATTCGAAGTATTTATAAAATATTTTTATTCATAGTGTATGTAATAATGAATCAAAATCCAATCTCAAATCATGAAAGATAAATAATCCAATTAATACTATAAAATTAAGAAACATTTAATGTGTAATAGAAACCATTTATACCTCTTCTCCTTCATCAATCACTATCATATATTCTTGATAAATATCACAGTTTTCTAGTAAAGGTAAATACCACCGTTAGAGTTATCCATGGAATAAACCTGAATTAGTCATCTCGCTATTGGGATAAAAATATTTAATATAATTTAACACTTGAGTAAATATCATAAAAACTTCTTGGAATACATTCCTTAAATTATTTAATAACTATATTTTCTATCATATAAAATGGTTTATATATAATAAATGAAATTTAAGATGAAAAAAATGGTAAAATTATCATTAACCTATATAAATAATTTAATGAGTAATATATATACATACATTTAATTATATTATAGCTTATGTTGTAATCAAAATTTTATTAGTGGTTCTTTTTGATATAATCTCAACAGTATACTACTATTTAACCAAATTTCATTAACCCAACTATTTTGTTATGTGAATTCAAATTAGATGACTAGTATTATCATAAAATATTATTTATCATATATATATATATTTATATTATGTATATATATATATGTAATTGGGAATATCTTATTCACTTCTACAAAATCCCCAACATTCCCTCAATGCCATATCTATATCCAAATTGATAAAATCAAGATGGATCACTTTTTTGGGATTATTTCCCAATAAAATAGGTAAAAAAGACGTTTTGGACAATCACTGAGAATCAAATGTTGGTTGTGATTATAAGAACTAATAGAATTCTAGTAATAAGATCATAATAGGATCCATAATATATGTCCATCCTTGTAAAATATAAATAAAATTTTACTATAATCCCATTTTTTATAAATAATATTTGATCAGAGTCTATTTTATAAATCTTAAAAACAAATATTACATAATTTTATCATGTATTATACATGGGTATATCATTCCAATATCATATATGTACTAGATTTCCTAGTTTATAGTGGAACCATATAATGTTATAATGGTGTATTATTTCATAATATAGAACTCATGATAAATGTTTGAAAGATCAATCCAAGCACATGAATATTTCATTCATCTACGCGTTGGATGGTATCTCAATCGGGATACAATAAGATGAATAATACATTATAAGAGAATATAACCCTATTAATTTTTTAGTAAATCGTTGGTCAGTAAGAATTCTAGTCCTCTAGCAGAAAAGCTCAGTAACCCATTCTAGAAAATTATATGTTGAATCAATGGCTAATATTGGAAGTGATGTGTGATATAATATATTAATTCAATAGTTTCAAGAAAATATAATAATATAATTATATTAAACAAATTCTAGATGTATAAATTGTATATGAGGTCATATTTCAAACCATTATTAAGTATATCTCATTTACTAGTAAATAATATATCAAAACAAAGACTGGATGTGTTCTCGGTATAAGAAATCATATCTACAAAATCAGTGATGTATATATAAAATTAAATTAAATTACTCTAATTTCATGTTTGTTAAACACAAAATTATCCCTTGGGTTATTTATTATAACACACCGTAATTTTAAAACCTCAGGATAATATTATGTGTCATGAGGTAATTTCACATCATTAGTCCATAACCCTATTCAAATTTAATTTACACCATGAATATTAGAGACCATGAATTAAAAAATGATATCCCAATGATATTAACATAGACATAATTGCATGTGAAATATTACACAACAATATGGAATCAATCCATTGTACCTTATAGTTATAAAATTATCAGCCTACATTATATATTAGATTAAGATGGATTTTTGTAGTGTCATGAACCAGCTGAGTTACCCTAGAAACACGAAAAATAATCTGGCCCTCACATAGCTTGAATGGTATTCACGATATCCATAGGTCGGTGACTATCACCTTAGATCATATAATTGAATGTGGGAATGGGTTTTACGTATGAATTGTGGATGTAAAAATAGTAATGTCAGTATGTATAATAAACCAAACTCTACTGTGAGTAATGTACCTTATTACAATAGGGCATAAAAAAGAACAAATTACTACAACCCATGTACCAAAGTAAAGAGAAAAAATCCCAGTAACTATGGACACAAAACACTATATCCAATGTTCAACAACATGAGACTCCATTAAGATATCCATTCCCATTACTCAAACCTAGAATAAAATAATCTACAAACACCCAAAGGCACAATAAGTGTATGAGCTAAAAAGTCCAGTATGGTCTCACCACAAATTTTGTAATAGATATCAATAATTGATTAACAAATATAATTCTTTATATTTAAAAAAAAATACGTAGTATTGGAATTTTCAAATCATATTTAAATATATCATGATTTATAGTTCAAATGATGGAAAATTCAATTAGAAAAGGCATTGTATGTGATGGAATATTTCAAAAACAATTGAATAAATTAAATATTTATATAAAATAGTTTATATAAAAATAGAAGGCATGTAAAATAGTTCAAAAAACATTGGAATATATTTATTTCTCAAATATAATACAAGAGAGCGACATGGTCATCCCCCCAATTGGTAAGATTGAATTTATAGAAATAATAATCCGCACTCTCAAATGTGATATCTGCAATATGTGCATACACACATCCCGCTAACACTGGACAAAGACAACTCATCACCCTCCCATTGGGGATGTGACCATATGCATGTATGTTTTAGAACATTGTAATTTCATAGAGTGTGTCTAAATAAATCAGTAACTACCTAAGGCCTTCATGGGCTCTTAGAGAATCAAATACTGGAAAATTATTTTTAGACAAATAAAAATAATATTAAATCCCATTATTCATTTCAATTGAAATTTTCCATGTAAATCCGAAATGGTTTTTAATAAAAACATTCAAAATTATCTAGATAAAACCATTGGGTTTTTTCTAAAACATTTTAAGCCATTTTCTTGATGTTTAAATCTATTACAAACAAATATCATCAATTTCACCTTTCATTTCCCCAATTAAATTCATGAATTTAGTGGAAATAATTTCCATGAAAATTATCATTTAAAATAAATAATTTAAATCAACCAATTTCCAAAAACATGCCACAATTCAATAGAATTGGGGATTTTCCAAATTCACATGCCAAAGCATTTCCAAATATCCTAATATGTTGGAATTGGGATTTATGAAACAAATTGAAAACATGTTTCAGAAATTGAATTTAAATCATTAAATTGAATTAAGTCTAGAAATTTGAATGTTAATCAATTTGGATAAATATGATGGATTCATCTACCATTTCCTGAAAAGAAACACTCAAAACTACACCCATCAAAGAGAAAAAGTTGTAGAATACCTAGAAACACAACCAAGATAGGGGATCCAACAATCAAGAGCATAAATACATCAATATTAGAAAGATATATTGGAATCCCAAAAGATAATAAATTTATAATGATGAATAACAAGGGATAATGATTACCCGGGAATCAGACCACATGTTTAATGATTATTGAATTCCAAACAAATGGGTCTAGATGGGTTTGGTAGCTCCATGATCACCTGTAGAAGGCATTTGGTAAAGGGAGAAGACTATGGAGTGTGGGGAAAAGAGACCTAAAGCATGAAACCCATTTAAAAAATGTAGTTTTGGTATTACACTACATGTAATATCCTTTCCAATCATGAAATATTTATGTTTCGTAACCACTGAAAAATGAATTGCATTAAATTGAAAATCGTTCATTAAATAACTCGCGATATTTAAATTCTAGTAATTATGTTTACCGTTCACATCGTGGAACCATTCATGACTTGACTACAAAAATCATTACACATCGTGTAAACCAGTTACATGCCATGAATCCCTCTTTCAGCCTATAGAAAACATCCTTTAATTCTACGAGTCCAGAAAAATATAGTACATCACCATTATAGGGATGCTCCAAATTCATTCTAATCCCAACCCAATCATCAAAAAGTAAAATACAATATAACGATAAATTCATACCAATCAGATCAGTAATAGGATGTTACAACCTCCCATCTCAAAAAATATTTTGTCCCAAGAAAGCCTTTGGAGAAGCTTTAAAGCCAAAATGATGAGGCCACTACTCTCTCACCACGGCCTCACATTACCATGTAAATTTTATATCATAACTATGATTACATAGCACAAAAAACATTGGAATCTACCTTCCACAATGTATTATGGTCATAGAATCAACTATCATGACTTGACGCTCAGTCAAATATAAGTTTGAGTCAATCATAAGACTAATCCAGCTCAAAACATTAGATGGATTAGATAAAAAATTATTATATGTGTTACATGGAAAAAGTTATGAATTTATGTGACCTACGGTATAATTTAATGATGTCATGAAACCTTCTCCACCTATTCAACAACATCCAATGTTCTTAATAAACAAGGAGACAACTTCCCTTGCCTCCTAATCCATCAATGGCCCATCCGTGGTGAAACTTTTATGAACTCCTAGTCACCCACTGATAACTCCAAAGGTCTATAGTTACGATCAGCATGATAAGTATATTTTCATTGTTTTTTCATCATTAATTAATGAATTAACTGAATCCATTATGTCATCTCTTTCACTAGGCTTGGTCTAACTAAGGAATATTCAACAATCTCCAACCAACGCAATTGAGATTTCCAAGAACGTCCATAAAAGGACATAAAATGATCAATTATGATAGCATATGGTTAAAAATTATTTTATGAAAACTCCATTATCCCCAAGTGATCATCTCTTTCCCCACATAAATCGACATCACTAAGGAGTATTATAACCTCAAGAATCTATATCTCTCTCTCTGTCTGTCCATTCAATTATGGATGGTAGGATGTGATCAAATGGACCTAGGATCCTATTTCTTTCTAAAGGAATCTCCAAAATACATAATTGAACAAATGATCAATATCAAGGAGTATAATAGATATAAATATGTAAAAACAGACCATATTCTTGACATAATATTTCCTAACTCCACAACATTGGTTGTATCTCAAATTTTTATGATGTGAGAATATGTGGTCGGCCTATCAACCCCTAACTATATCACATTCTTCATTATCTAGTTATGTCAAAACCTTAACAAAATGTCCATAGATACTTCATACAACTTTCTGGTGGGGAGTGGAAGTGGATGTTGTAAACCTGAATGTTTTGGTTCTCATCCTTCACCTGCTGCACCATATTGAAATGAGAGAAAAACTCAGCAATTCCCCACCTCATCCACAATCACAAGAATTACTGCCACATGCTGTAGAACATTATAGTGGTTCCTGAGTGCAAACCCACTAAGAATTATGACAATTTCCCATCATATCATTCCTTTCCCCGAATGGTGCAATGAACCTTTCCAGATATCATAGAACACCATCATTCATGACCTACCACTGGTCCAATTTCTGCCCACTATAAAAAGTGTCTATAATGCTATAGAATTCATTATCTAGGCCATGATACTAAAGATTCAACTCATTAAGAGATTATTTCAATAGAATGATCCAATATAAGAATAAGACCATTTATCATGAATACTAATTTGAAATTGTGCAATGAGATCCATAAAATTATACAATTATGATGATTCCTTCACAACCAAGATTCATAGATTCCTATTCAATTAATCTCTAATGACATTACCATTCCCTAGTGTGTAGTAGATTCCAATGTAAAAATAATATAGATATTCTAACCAATTATATAGGTAGATATTCAAATCATCATTTGTGAATATATAACTCAATATCATGTATTATGAATACACAGAAAACATTTATCCATTGTTTTAGCCAATAATTATGGTAATGCATCACATCCATAATTTCAAGGTCATGAGTAGGCTAATTCTTCTCATGTGGCCTAATTTTTCTATATTGAAAAGAAACTACATGATTTCCCATAATAATAATTCCTCCCAAGCCTGAAACCAATTCATAAAAAATGATAACATAGCCCTACATGGCCATTAATGATTCAAAAATAGTGCAGTAGTGAAAATTCATTTTTTGTAACAAAATAACTTTATCATGTATCATCCTAGGGAAAATTCACTATCTTTTGAGGTAGATAATCCATCCACGAAGCCATCATCAATAATTAATTCTCTAACTAATGATAATATATAGTTAATCCCAAGAAACTTTTAATCTCGATGAAATATTTTTGTTATTCCACATAATAACATCCTTCAACATCTATGGATCAACGTTTATTCCATGTACAGACACCTTGGGTCCCATTAATTGTCATTCCCTAATATTTAAATCAAACATTTAAATACTAGATTAATGTTGATTATTAATTTATAGAATAATAATGGTTATTAAATGGTGCACATGATCTTTCTCAATGTTGGAGTAAATGAGGAAGTCAATGACAATGACTACCAAAAAACTATCAAGATTCTCATGGAAAATTGTATCTATTAGATTCATAAAAAATGAAGAATAATTTGTGAATCAAAAGGAAATAACAAGGTACTCATAATGGATTCAACATAACTGATAGGTAGTATACTGAATCTCATTATCTTTTATCCTCAATAGATTGTAACTAGATCAAATTTTGATCATAGAAAAACACTTCTCCCATTTCAACAGATCTAAAAAATCATCAATATGTGGTAATAGATACATAATATTTACCATAAATCAATTGAGAATTTTTTAGTGAACATAAAAGAAAAAATAACCTATTACATTATCTACGAAGAGATCTAGTACCTCTTATGGTGACTCAATAGAGCCTATAAATAATGTATCAAGAGGATCATCCTATTGGGACTTTAGATCTTTCATTTTAGTTGGAACCATTCTGTAAGATGTTATTAAAATATTTGACTTTCAAGAATCAAGTCAATTGATAACATGACCACTACTAAAGGTAAATTACTATAGAAGATATAAGGAAATATATTGGGGAACTTGATGAAAATTGGACAGAGGTCACTACTCAATGATTTCAACTCAAAAAAAAGAAAAATATGATATTATTACCCCCAAATCAAGATAATAAGGTCTAACAATGGTTAACCATGGGTCTCATTCACTGTGAATAAAAATATACACACCATTGGGAGCCTTAAGGGAGACACATCAAAAATAAAAATTAATTTGGGATTTATTGGCAAAGACCCAATCCATCACGAATAAGCTGTCATGAGGAATCATATTTAGGACAATAAAATTCCACATAATCTAAAAATTTGATAGAGATAAGATTAAGTTTGACTATAAAGACAATTATCTATCATTGTACCAATAGTGTATTAATATCCATTACAAATGATATCATATTCATAGGTAGATTATGAATTTTAAAAATGGTATTATGTAAATGAGGGAGATGCCCCAGTAACTATCATAGCAGTCACTAGTGATGAATCTATAGTAGTGGTGCCTCTCACGGTTGATGGATCCATATATTACTGGTAACGACCTAATGTTTTTCAATGGAAATTCCATTATAATAATTATTTCATAAAATCCAATGAAAATAGAACATAATGTACTACTAAGGGCTAAGGTACCTTTAAACATAGGTTTTTCACTACTGTGTTTGGAATTTCGATAATATAACATACAAAGTTGTGACAATTACGTTATTTGGAGTCCAATAAGAAAAATATAATTTTTGTTGAATAGTAAAATAACCTTATGAATATTAAAATACCCTTATGAATAGTTATATAACCTAATGAATAGTAACCTTGCCTATGATAGTATTAAATAATATTCAACTAAAATTGTGATATACCTTTATTTTAGAATAAGTAAACAAATGTTATAAAACTAGGTTTTAATAAAAAATTATTATTTTAATTTAACATTAAATTAATCATATTTATTTATTTATTTTTGAAAAATGTACATTATTTTTTGATTCTACATATCCAAAAAAGGTTATGGTGAATTTTTGGGATTGTTCGGGAATACTAAATTTTTTTATAAATAGTAAAATCTGATAATTCACTATAAATGATAAATAATGGATTAATTGAGTTATTGAGGTTGATTTGATAATTTAAGCCTAATTGGATCGAAGTCACATGCATTTATTACTATTTTTTCTCATATAATACTAACAATTATTTTTATTGTGAATAAATAATAATGTAATGGTTAAAAAATTTATGAAAACTCTCCTCCCTTCAATATTAAATAAAAACAATTCATACCTCTTTCCTACACTCCTCTCAAGCCTTGTGCCTTACCAATATTCATCCCAAATCTCTCCCCAATCTCCTCCCCCACGACCAAAATC
Source organism: Viscum album (assembly GCA_963277665.1). Classification (NCBI taxonomy): domain Eukaryota; kingdom Viridiplantae; phylum Streptophyta; class Magnoliopsida; order Santalales; family Viscaceae; genus Viscum; species Viscum album. The sequence goes on from OY728151.1 coordinate 1,895,696,492, forward strand.
CCCTATCCTCTTCAAAAGACCAAAACCATTCCCCTTAAGAGGTTCTAAATGAAGAAGTTTCTAAAAGTAAATTCATCTTTCCAATTCCTTCTTTTTTTATATTCTTTTCATTTTGTTTCATTCCTCACCTCCATTCACCCAAATAGTATGATAACTCCAATAACATAATTTTACTATAATCTATTTATTTTAATGGGATATTTCATTATCGTCTCTCTTTTCCACACTATTTATTTGAAAGGAATGAAAGTAATGATTGAGATGTTCTAATTTAGCACATTTAAGGACAACAATTTATCAATTTCTATTATAAACATTAAATATGGTCCTGAAACAATTTTTTTATGGTTTAACTATATTATATATATGTAATATATCATATTTTGATTTTTTAATATTTTTTTTAGAAATGGTAATAAGAAATAGATCAAAGCATGTTCTTTGTAATTAAACCCACCAATTAACAAAAACAGTTGTCACTTTGGTTTTATATAATAGTTCGACTTCACTCTAAGTAATCAAATAAAATTTAAAACCATGTAATCTCCTAAATGTTAAATACTACACTAAAACATCAATTGTGGACAACCACTATCATTTTTCATGACTATACAAACATATATATAAGTGAACCAGTCAATAAAATCAAGGAAACTAACGAGCACAAACAATGAAATTGAAACTCATAACCAATCAAAACCGTTATTAATGAACATAAAATGATTATACATTACCAATTAAATATAAAAGGGGTTATGGAATTATTAATTAATAATATTAATTTTTTTATTCAGTTCTTTAATTACATGTTAAAAACACCAATGGATTTATGGTAAGGGATCCTCCCCATTTCACTTTTATATCAAGATTTTCCTCTATGTTATTCAATTTTATTTGTGATGTATAATGATGTTCTATTATTTCGCAACATCCCCATACTTCCCTAATTATTTATAAGTTATTATTAACCCAATTATCTATCATAAAATCATTTTTAGTTACACGTGATACCATGCCAATAATCTGTAATGAATTCTACCTGAACCTCCTTTACTCCTATTACCTTCTCAATAATTCCTTTTACCCAAATGAAGTTGTATTTGATTTTCATTTACTTATTAAAAAAAAATTTATATGATCCAAAATCAAGTTCCAAGATCCATCCCTCATTCTCTTTTGGGGATAATCATGTTTTTAGTGATTCCCACCTCGATACCCCCAGATAAGCAATCATGTTTTAAGGGAATATCCCGAATTCTTACCCAATTTCAAGTGCACTCTATATTCTGTTTTAATCCACCATTGTCTTTATAAAATTAGTATTTTTATTATTAAAACATTCTTGTTTCTCATCTGGTTCTATATAAATGATTTTCCCATTACTATTTTAAAATCTATATAGTATTTTCCTTAAAACGCACTAAATGTTTAATGATAAAATTTCCCAAATACTTTTCTTACAAGTTGTCACTCCTTTGTGAAATCACATGCCATGATATATTCGTATTGAATGTCCATATATAATGTCTTTATTTCAGGGAAACATTCATTATATAACCATTGGTTATGATTTATGTCTTGGCTGTGGTATCTAATTCTTTTCTTAGGGTACCCTTATACTTATTTATGGTTTATTATGTAAGATTATTGGAGTGGAATGATTATTTATGTGGCAAGAATATTGTTGAAAATATTGAGATTGGGGTGCCAAGAGAACACTCCAATTCACTGGGTAATGTTAATTTTCTTGAGTTACCATGTGAAACGGGATAGGCGGTAAGCCTTGGCCGGTACTAAAATGGGAAACAGGATTAGATGTTATCCTTGACCAACAATAAAGATATGTCTTATGGTTCTTCCACATTTATATGATTCCACGTTTATATGATCCCATGATTATATGATATGATTTTATATGTTCCATTCTTTGTTATCATTATGTCTTGCCACGTAACAAATGTGCTTAAGATGAATCCTTATGTTCATTCCCTTTCTGGGATTTTTAGCCCATCCCTTGGTTCATGTATTCCCCAGGGTACCCAATGCAGCTGTATGGTCTGAAAGTAAGTTAGGATCTCCCTATATAGATTATATGAATATGTTTTTTTAGCCCCATGATATATGTTTTATGTACCTAGTCTTTCAAGACACTAAACTTAATGATCCTTGGCATGTACTCTGATGTATAATTTTCCTTAAAATCATGTAATGTTATATATAAAATAGTTGGGTCTCTATAGTTGATATCAGAGGATGGTCTAGTTATTTTTGGGAGATTAGGAATTGATAACCATAGTGATAACCATAAGGATGAGTCAATGTATAATAAAACATCACTAAATTTTGGTAAGTATAGAGAAAGTGGATTATCAAGAAAATACATCCTTTTCTGGATATGAGTAGGTAGAGGAAACTCTGGAACAGATATACCTTGGAGTGAAATCATAGAGAAGGAGTTTCGAACTTGACACGATGTATCCCGGTACATGACTACGGGCATTGCTGCACTCTTGGCTGTGGGAATCCTAGGAGATATGACATGGTAGATTAATGAGATTCGTAAAAACCATTATTAATGGACAAAAAACACATAAGATTATATGTCAAGAAATAGACTGAGGATAAGCATGATTTAAACATAAGGAATCACAAGTTAGGATGTACTTTCTATTTATTAGTTCATCCTTTTATATTCAATTTTTTCTTTTTATTCACAATAGCTAAGTATTCACAACCTCTAATTATACGTTCATTTTATTATTTAATGGTGGGAAATACGAGAACATGATCCAACAACCAATGTGATAGCCATTGTGATTATTTCCCTACTGATGTTATTGATATGATGGGATTGGGAGCTAAAAACATCATGAATGTACATGCTCAGCTGGCTCGAGTGATGAATAATAACTTGAATCATGCAGAATACCCTCATCCTCCAAGGAAATAGAATGTTGTTGTAGAATCCATCATTCGGAAAAGGCCACCCTTGTTTAGCAGATCTTATGATCCCCTCCACGCAGAATAGTGGATTAACACCATTGAAAATATACTTTCTGTCCTCTATTGATAGGAAGTATAGACGGTTGTACTGGAAGTCTATAGTTTTGGCGGGGAAGGTGATTAGTGGTTGACACATATCAAGAATACAAAGTCCCAATAGGAAATTGATTCCATGGATTGGGAGGAATTCAAGAGGATATTTTTCTACAAATATTTACCTCAAACTGTTCATCTGAAGATAGAAAGAGAGGTCTTCTGACTCAGGCGGAATGAAATGAGTCCATCAGGGTGTATGGAGAAAACATTACAAGGATTTCAAGGTATGCCTCTAGCTTGGTAATGAACACCAAAAGCCAGGTGGTCCGCTTCTTTAGTAGACTAAATCCAAGTCTACGAAAATCATTGGCGATTCGATAATTCTATAGTTATGATGATACTTTCCATTTTTACCACAAGGATGAAATGAAGATTGGAGACTCTCAATGGTCTCATGGGCCTAGTGACATGAATTTGAAAATGGAGAATAACATGGGTGGTTGATCAAACACACCCCATGATGGAAAGAAGCCTGACATTTCCCATTTAAAAAAAATGTGTGAAGAAGCATCTTGGTAACTATCCGAAGGGAATGAAGAATAGCTTCAAATGTGAAAAGTTTGATCATATGGCCAATAACTGATGAAGGGATATGAAAAATAAAACAAATGTTGAAGATGAAAAAAATGGTTCATATAAACACTTAGCCAGTAGTGCAGTGTTACAACTATAAGTAGCGTGTAAATTATGCGAAAACATTCCCTTTTATGAGGGTTGTCGGAGGCAGTCAATAATAACCACTAGGGAAACAAGGAAGGACTTATGTTGTCTCTATTACTGAGGTGAAACCAGACAATGATGTGAAGATAGGTACACCTGTTATTCATTCAAGAATAGTTGACATACTATTTGATTCTAGTTTTACGCATTCTTTTATATCTTTCATGAATAGTAGAACTATTGAAACACCACATCAAAATTCAGAGGAATAGTTATCTATGAGAATATAGAATGGGGAAATCGTTGCGTCAATGGTTTATAACTCCTCCCCAGTTAACATTTTGGGACTGAAACTCCCAGAAAATCACGTCACACATCCCTTTGTGGAGTTCAACGCTATCTTGGGCATGGATTGGCTATATTTGTATGAGGCTAATATCAACTATCATAAATTGGAGATTAATCTTCACAAGTCAAAGAATCCTCTGATTCGTTACCAGTTTATAGAGGAAAATGAGTCTCCATTAGAATCATCGTCTCAAGTGTTGATATTTTTTCCGTATGATCATGCGTTTATAGCACAAATGATTGAGACAATTAAGAGAATCATGCTTGAATAGATAGAAATTTTGAGGGATTAGACTGATGTATTGCCTGCAGAGTTGACTGGTCTTCCTACGGACTGAGGGGTTGAGTTTTCAGTTGAACTTATTCCTAGATCATTGCCTATATCATAGAAACCATACATTATGGACACCATGGAGCTAGAAGAACTAAACAATCAATTATTGGAGAATATAGAGAATGGTTTTATAAGCCTGAGTGCCTAACCATGGGCTACGCCAGTCATCTTTGTCAATAAAAAGGATGAATCAATGCACATATACATTGATTATCGTGAACTCAATAAAATCACAATAATGATCAAGTATCCCCTACCAAAGATTGACGACTTGTTTGATCAGCTTTGTGGGTCCAGTTATTTCTCTAAGGTGGACCTTCGGTTGGGTATCCTCAATTAACGGTGAGGAAGGAAGATATTCCCAGGACTTCCATTAGAATGAGGAATGTACACAATGAGTTCATAGTGATTCCCAACGAACTCTCTAATGCTCCATCAATTTTCATGGATTTAATGAATAGTGTCTTTAGAGTTTAACTTGAAAAATTTGAGGTAGTCTTTGTTGATGATATTCTGATATACTCCATGAGCAAGGAGGAACATGAGGAGCATGTGAATACTGTGTTAAATACTTTGTAAAGGGAGAAGTTGTATGCAAATTATAGTAAATGTAATTTATAGATAGAGGAAGTATCATTTTTGGGGCATGTTATCACCATCAACTGGATATTTGTGGGCCTTCCCAGATGAAGGCAATTGAAGAGTGTCCCAAGAAAACTTCTGTAATGGATATTCAAATCTTTTTTATTATCGGTGGGTATTATTGACACATTTTGAAGAAATTTTCACAATTTTAAAACCTGGTTACAATGATAACACCTAAGGGGAATTGTTTTTCTAGATGGAAGAATGTGATGTAATCGTCAAGGAGATAAAGAGAAGGATGATCACTACACATGTACTAACATTACCAAAAATTGGACACTATTTTGTGATATACAACAATGCTTCAATTAATGTCTTGGGTTTTATACTAATATAAAATGAGAATGTGATAGCCTATGCCTCACGGGAGTTGATGATCCTTGTGCAGAACTACCCGACACATGATCTAGAGCTAGCCACCATAATTTTTTCCTTGACGATATGGAGTCACTACATTTATGGTGAGATGTGTGACATATACACCGACCACAAGATCCTAATTTATATATTAACACAAAAGGAGATAAACATGCATCAAATGATATGTTTAGAGTTAATCCATGGTTATGATAACTCTATTCACTATCATCCTAGAAAGGCGAACAAGGTAACTAATGCTCTAAGTAGAAAAGAACCTCCTGCTCTTTCAATGTTACAGATTGAGAAAGACTGTATCTTCATGGATATGAAAAAAATGGAATTAGAAAACCTAAAGTTAGGGGATACATCATACCTTCCCCAAATTATTGTGCAACCATCCTTTCAATAGAAGATTAAAGAAGCACAAAGTGATGATGTGGAGTAAAAAAAGATGTTGAATGCAATAAAGGAGGGGAATCTATAAGAGCTCCATATCAACGATGATGGTGTGATTTGGTTTGGAATGTGTCATTGTGTTCCTTCATCACCCAGGATAAAGAAGGAGCTATTAGATGATGCACATATCTCAACATTCTCAATCGATCCAGGGAGTACCGAGATGTATTGTGATCTCTGAGAACACTTCTGGTTTGAAAAAATAAAGAAGGATATTATGTAATATATATCCAGGGGCATGGTATGTTAGAAAGTTAAAGTAGAGAGTAAGATTTACAAAGATATGATGCAACCATTACCTATACCCATGTGGAAATGTGAGAATGTAACTATGGACATTGTTACGAGTCTCACGAAGACGTTGAGGGAAAATAATGTGATATGGGTTTCAGTTGACCAACCCACCAAGACTTCCCATTTTATTATTATTCTAGAAGACCTCTTGCTTGAACAACATTAAAAAATATATTTGAAAGATGTAGTTAGACTTCATGGTGTGTCACTCTCAATTGTCTATGATCATGGTCCACGGTTCACATCTAAATTTTGGAGGAGTTTCCAACTTACTTTGAGTACCGAATTAAATTATCACATGGAATATCATCCCCAAACTGAGGGTCAATATGAAAGGACTATTTAAATGCTTGATGATATTCTATGACCCATATCTCTAGAATTCAAATGTGGATGGAATCATCATCTCCCATTTGTTGAGTTCTCATACAACAATAGCTTCCACTAGAGTATTCAGATGGCTCGGTATGAGGCTCTATATTTAAAGAGATGTAGATATCTAACCTGTTGGAATGATGTTGGAGAACGAAAGTTACATGGACCTGATCTTGTGTAAGAGATATTGGAGAAGGTTCAAGTCATCCAGAAAAACATCAAAGCTACTTAGAGTCACCAAAAGAGTTATACTGACAACCCTTAAAGGGACTTGGAGTTCGATGTTGGTGGTAAACTCATCCTTCGAATACCACCATGGTAAAGGGACATGTGGTTTGGAAATATAGGGAAGCCAAGTCCAAGGTACATTTCCCCCTTTGAGATCCGTGACCACATAAGAGTTGTTTCCTATCTTCTTGCACATCCACTAAATGTAGCTCAAGTTCATGATGTGTTTCATGTATCAATCATGAGGATGTACATACTTGATACCACACAAGTACTAAACATAGAGGTGGTGTAGCTGGAAGATGATCTCTCTTATGAGGAGAAACCAGTGAAGATTCTAGACCGAAGTGATAAGTTACTACGCAACAGGACAACCCACCTTGTAAAAGTGTTGTGGATGAACAAAAAATTTTAAAAAGATACCTAAGAACCATAGGAGGCAATGAAGGATAAGTACCCTCACCTATTAATGACATAGGGTGTAAAATGAAATTTCGAGGGTGAAATTTCATAAGGGGGGAAGAATGTAATGACCTAATGTTTTTTAATGGAAATTTTCTTCTCATATTTATGTCAAAAAATACAGTAAAAACACACCATAATGAACTACTAATTACTAAGTTACCTTTAAACATATGTTTTTCTCTTCTGTGATTGGAATTTCGAAAATCTGACTTACATTGTTGTAACCAGTATGTTATTTGGAGTATGATAAGAAAAACATAATTTTTTGTGAATAGTAACCTACCCTTATGAATAGTGATATACCATAATTAATAGTAACCTTAACTATGATAGAATTAAAATAATAATCAAATGATATTATGATGTACCTGTATTTTATAATATGTAAACGAATGTTTTAAAATTGGGTTTTAATAATAAATTATGATTTTAATTAAATATAAAATTAATAATATTTATAAAATTATTTTTGAAAATGTTACTTCATTTTTGGATTCTACATGTCGAAAAATTGTTAGGGTTAATTTTAGTTATTTTTCTGAAATACTAGAATTCTTTATGAATTGTAAAATCTGATAATTCACAATAAATGCTAAATTATTGATTAATTGAGTCATTTATGGTGATCTACTAAGGTAATCCCAATTAGATCGAATTTTCATGCATTTATTACTATTCTAGGTGAATGAATGCTTACTATTCCATGTATTGTGATGAAATAATAAACAAATGATTTATAATATTATGAAAACCCTTCTCTCATCCACTATAAATACCACTCATTGTTACCTCTTCTCTTCGCTCCTCTCAAGCATTTCACTACTGGAAAATGATCCTATACCCATGGTTCAAAACCATGTGTATAGACTACAAAACTATGGGTATAGGCTATTCCCAAGGATTGGGGAACTATGGTCGTTTGTGGTGTCGGTATAGGTCCATGACCTATACCCACGATTTGGAAAAACTGTGGGTATTGGTTTTTCCACCATGTCAGAACTCTATACCCACGGTTATGAAACCATGGGTATAAAATATTTTACAAAATAGAGTCCTGTGGGATTCGATTTCGTGACCACTTCTCCATTAATGAGCGGCCTTACCACTACCCCATCACTGCATATATGTATGTATATAAATATTTTATTAAATATATTTATTTATACCGTGGGTATAGAAGAATAAACTGTGGTTATAGAACTCCCTCCAAATTTTTTTATTCCCGCGAAAAAATAAATTTCCCGTGCACACATGGGAAAGCTATACCCATGTTTTGTCATAACCGTGGGTATATGTTTTTTTATCTGACAACTATACCAATGGTTCTGGGGAAAACTATGGTGATTGGTCACCCTATCCCCATAGTTTTGCGAAAACATTCGGTATAGGCTTTTTTTGATACCCTATACCCAAGGTTTGGAGCAAACCATGGGTAGAGGGTAGCCTATTCTCAGGTTTTAGGGAAACCGTGGGCATAGGCTATCAAAAAATTCATATACCCAAGGTTTTCTCAAATCTGCGGGGATATTGTGGCCTATCCCCATAGATTTCCCCAAAACCGTGGGTATAGGTCAATTTTCTAGTTGTTTTTTTCTATGCTAATATTCTTCTCAAATCTCTCCCCAATCTCCTTCACCATGTCCAAAATCCACTATCCTTTTCAAAATACCATAACATTTCCCCATAAGTGGTTCATAATGGTGGATGTTTCAAGAGGTAAATTCCTCTTTCAAATTCAATCTTTTCTTTTATGTTCTTTTATTTTTGATTATTTCTACATCTCCCTTCACAAAAATAGTATGATAACTCTAGTAACATAAATGTACAAGAATGTTTTTTATGAAAATGGTATATTTCATTATCTTATTTCCTTTACCCACCTTTTATTGGAATGGAATGAATACATGTGCTAATTTATCACATTCAAGGACAATAGTTCATAAATTTCTATTATCATCATTAAATCTGGACATGAAACCATTTTAGTTATGGTTGAACCAGATTATATATAAGTAATATATCCTATTTTTATTCTGTAATATTATTTTACAATTTCTATTAAGTTATAAATCAAAAAATGTATATTGTAATCAAATCCACCAATTTACAAAAATGGTTGTCACTTTGTTTTAATTTAATAGTTTGACTTCACTCTAAATAACAAAATTAAATTTAAAACCATTTAATCTCTTCGATGATCACTAATATAATATTAATTTTATTCTAGACAACCACTTTCATCTTACATGTTTATCCAAATTTAAATATAAGTGAACCGGACATTAAAATCAAGAAAACAAACAATGCCGAACAATGAAATTGAACCTCATTACCAATCAAAACGGTTTTGAATGAACATAAAATGATTATAATAAACTAATTACATATAAAAGGGGTTCTGGAATTATTAATTACTAAACATAATTTTTTTATTCCGGTCATTAATAACAAGTAGAGAACACTAACAAATATTTGGTAAGGGATCCTCCCCATATCACTTTTATTTCAAGATTGTCCTCTATGTTATTCAATTTTATGTGTGATCCCTAATGATGGGGAATAATTTTACACCTTCCCCATACTACCCTAATAATTTACATGTTATTAGAAACCCCATTCTCTCTCCAAAAATCCATTTAAGGCACACCCAATACTATGCCAATAATCTGTAATGAATTCTACCCGAACGCCTTTTACTCTTTCGGGTTTCGGTATCGTTCTTTTTACCCAAATGAAGTTGTATTTTATTTTTATGTAAAACTTCTACATACTGTTTATATTATTAAAAATTATGTTCCATGATCCATCCCTCATTTTCTTTTGGGGATATACATTTTTTTGTGATTCCCAGCTCGATACCCTATGATAATACATCATGTTTTAGGGGAACTTCACGAATTCTTACCTGATTTCAAATTCACCCTATATTAACTTTTAAGACACAATTATATTTATAAAATCAGTATTTTTATTTTGAATACCTTTTTGGTTCACTTATTGTTTTATATAAAATATTTTTCCCGTTTTTATTTTAATATCCCTATAATATTTTCCTTAAAACCGAACAGAATAATTTAACGCTAAAATTACCCAAATACATTTCATACATGTATTTACTACTTTTTGAAATAACATACCATTATATATTTCTATTTAAATTCCATGTATAATTTCATTCTTTTCTAGAAACTTTCATGATACGCCCATTGTATAGGATTTTTTTCATGGTTGTGGTACCAAATTCTTTCCAAGGGCAACGTTATGTTTATGTATGTTTGATTATGTATAATTATTGATGTGGAAAGAATATTTATGTGGAAAAAATAGTCATGAAAATGCTGACATGGGTGCACCCAGATAGTTATCCAAATCATTGGGTATAGTAATGTCTCATGAGATGTGATGTAAAATGTGATTCATGGTTAGCCATTACCCATACTTAAATTAGAAACGAGATTGGTGGTTAGCCTGAAATGTACTAAAGATATGTATTATGATTCTGCCACATTTATACGATTCAATGTTTATATTATCCCAGTCATATATGATATGATTTCATATGTTCCATGGTTTGTTATCTTTATGTCATGAATCCTAACTCATGTTCATAAGATGTATCCTTATGTTCATTACATTACTGGGATTTTTAGCTAATCCCTTAGTTCATGTGTTCCCCAGGGTACCCTATGTATATGTAAGGGAACCAAGGAATTTCAGAGCTCTTTTTGGAGATTAAATAAAGAAATGTTTTTTTAGCCCCATGTTTTATGTTTTTTGTACCTCGTCATCCAAGACACTAAACATGACGATCCATGGCTTGCACTCTGATGTATAATTATTCATAAAATCTTTTAATGTTATATATAAATGTCATGGGTCACTATATTATTTTTTGAGAGATGCTTCCTATGCATGAACCAAATTCATTTCGAACATCTGTGGTAACAACCCTTTAAAATAATAATCATATTATTTCTCCACATTTTTAGGAGGAGGTAATGATCTTATTCCATTACACTAGGTAGAAATGTTGTGGTATAATCTTTTCAAGTGTCATAAACATCTAAATGAGCTATAGTTCATGGATGCCTTGTTAAACCCCTCATATAATGTCCTAGATTGACACGCTGATAAAAAATCAATGGTCTTATTCCAAGCACTATAGGAGTCTTGGAATGAATCTACATATGATAATTTCTGTGATAATTATCAACAAGTAATTTTCCACTAAAAGAACTCATGGAACCACAAAGAGGGAAAGAAACTCATGATAACCCTGAATTTTTATCTATTTCCATCTCAACCATTATTTCCCTATCCAGTACATCAGTATAAGTGGGAAAATTTAGAATGAAAATCTTGGAAAAGACATTTGATCAAACTCTCAACATGAACTGTAGGAATTTTATCCTCTCATTATATATAATAACGATAGAAAATTTCACCATCTCAGCAAAGTGATTTTAATACACAATCATAGTTCTGTCTGAATTCTCTGCTTGAAAAATACTAAATGCATATCCAACACCATTTACAATGGATAAAACTGGTCGATGAAAATAACATTGATGACTTTACACACAATTATCTCATTTTTCAGTAATATCACCATTGGGTACCACCATCTCCTAATCAGTCCCACCACTATGATGGTGAAACATTTTACCCTAATCTAATATGGTGTCAGTACGAACTCAAACATACATTCTATCCTACCCAACCGTTGATCATAATATTTTGGATATGTGGAGAAATTGAAAAATTGTAGATTTTAGTGAAATAACACTTGAGAAATATTTCATAGAACATACCCTAAAGGAACAAGAACTATATGATGAAAGATAACAATTTGTGGTGTATGTCCAAGGGCCTAGATAGTTCACATAATCACCTCAACAAGATTTGGGTCCACTAGAGGATTTAATCGATATGGTTCAACAAAAGCATCAACCTAGATCTGATTTGAGTGTCTTCTCAGAGGCAATATGCTACACTACAAAGGATATTAACAATGAAGACATTATACTAACACTCAAACTGAGAAAAATAAAAATTATTTCCTACAGATTAAAAAAATGAGATTTGGACTTCACTCTATCCAAATCACAATAGGGAAAAGAATAAAATCAATACACAAGATTTCCTTCCCTAACCACCTCTTGCGACTTAATGATTGGTAGGGTGAGATATGGTCATACACTCAATCTCAAATACCTCCTAGGATACGACATGATTTCAACTGCATATTAACATTAAGAGAAAATCTCCAAATCCTCCATTGATACCATTTTTTTATTAACCAACCCATGTAACCTGGTTACCTGATAACTCAGTCGACCATAAAATACACCAAAGGAAATTATTTATCCCATGGGTAGGTGACTAGTACCAAGAATAATATAATTTAAGTAGGAATATATTTCACACAATCATTATAGATGTAAAAATAGACAACTCAGCATCCATAACAATAGATACTCCATTGGGAAGTACCAAAATACCACATGGCATAAAAATCCCAAAGTACTACTAACTAAGTACTGAAATATGGAAAAACAACCCAAGTAACTAAGGAAGAGACTCACCACATCCATGGTTCATTAATAGGATCCACCTCTAAGAGATCCTTTCCATTTTCACTAAACTGGAAGAAGATAATATATAAACACCTGATGGCACACGTAGGGTGTGAGATAAATAGATAAGTATCATCCCATCATTGATTCAATAAATGGTACCAATAATAGATTACCCAATGTAATGATTTAAAATTTTTTGGATAATTCTTTCAGGTTTCTCATTTTCAAAGCATTTCTAAACAAATAATGCTACACAATTCAAATTATGGTAAATAATTTAAGCAGATAAATTACAATTGATGTTATGATTATAAAAAAAATTATTAAATAAAAAAATTATATAAAATATTTTGTATAAATTACGAAATAATGTATATAAATACAAAAAACGGGACACATTTAAATATCAAATATAAAACAAGTGAGTAACATTATCATCTTCCAAAGAGGTAAGTTAGTATTTCATAATATAGGACTCCACTATCTCAAAAGTTACCCCCAACGATTTGTGTATACACAATTCTCCCAAACACTAGTCAAATTTGACTCATCACCCTCCAATAAGAGATGTTACCCACTGCTTGTATGTTTCAGTAAGTTGTAATAGTGTATAGTGTATCCAAATAAATCATCAAATAACTAAGGCTAGCCTGTAATATTACACAATCAATGATGAAAAATATATTTTAATACTACTAAAAAATATTTTAAATCCCATTTTTACATATCAATTAAAACATTACATTTATAACCAAAATTGGTTTTAATAAAAAAACACACGTCTTTAACAGGATAAAACCAACGGGTTTCAATAAACACATTTTAATCCATTTTCACGAGTTCAAATTCCATTCAAAACCAATTCCATAAATATTACAATTCATTTACACAATTAAATTAAAAAATTAAATTGAAATAATTTCTATCAAAATTCCTATTTAAATTAAACAATTAAAATCAAATAATTTTCATAAGAACACCCCTATTGAATAGAATTGGTGTTTTTCCAAAATTCCCAAACAAAAAACATTCCAAATATCACAATTCATTCAAAATGGGTCTTATCAAATAAAATGAAAGAATTTTTTTGAAATATAATTTAAATAAATAGTTAAAATAAATAAATTACCCTCAATGATTATCAATTTTACTAAACATGATTGAATCACCTACCTTTTAACAAAAAAACTACACTGAAAAATACACACTTCAATGAGAACGATGGTTTATAAGGCATCAAAAACCATATAGATGAAATCCTACACCAAATATAATTGATTCATCAATTTTATGACGATCTATTGGAATTTTAATGGAGAAGAAAGAGATAAAAATAAATAATGGGTGGAGAATTCATTTTCATGAACACACCACAAGACCAATAATGATCGAATTCTAAAGGAATAGTTCAAGTAGGGTTTGAGTGCATCACGATCACCTAGATATTGGTTTGGGTTAAGGGAGAAGAACCTACATTGGTAGATAAAATACATCCTAGTCGTTATTACCATTTAAAAATCCATTTTTGGGGTATTACATGACGTGTAATATTCATTAATTTCATGAAATAGTAATGTTTTATAACCACCAAAAAATGAATTGCAGTAAATTGAAAACTATTTATTAAATCATTTATGATGTATAATGGAGTGCCACGATGTGTATCCTCCACATGATGAATCCTTTCATGACATGCCTCTAGAAACCATTACACATTGTGTAACCTAGTTACAGATCATGATACCCTCTAATAGTCTATAGAAAACACTAGTTAAAGATAAGAGTCCAAAAAAATCCATATCTTCACCTTTATAAGTATAATCCCAATTCTCTTTCAACCATAAACAGTCAATGCACCATAAAATATACTAGAAGGCTAAAATCATACCTATCATATCAAAAATGGGGTTTCACATTCTGTAAAATGCCTTTCCTCTATATTATATCACTAGAAAAAACCATTGCATTTTAATAATCCATAGAAAAAACTCTTGGTATAATTTAAAAAAATTTAACATAAGGCCACCGATAGTATTTCACATAACTAATTACTCCTTTGACATGTAAAATCAATAATATTTCCAAGGACATCAAAGATTATATTTATATCATCCAATAAAATAACTCTAACAGAAAAAATGTATTGAGGTCCACACACATTTATATTACAATGGGTTTAACACTCTAAATATCATAGTTTTACTTATGGGATCCTTCCTCATCATTTTAGTCAATATTTTAGGATACCCCATCTCTATGAAACTACTTCATCCTAGGTTATACAAGAACCCTGTCTTATAGATCACTTGAATCTCACCAGTGAATATATATCATCAGGTAATATCACACAAGTCCCTATTAGGTCATTAAATATACTACTCATAGATAATAACACTCCATCATTTATGTATTAATTTAAAACATGGACAAATTTCATAAATGTGCCAGATAGAGACTCAATAACATAGGGGATTGCGCAAAACAGACCCATCATTACTTAAAAAGGTCTTAGCAATTTTATCAAAGCTATTTAATCACAATAAATGTCCCCTTAGTTGTATTTCACCCACATAAACATGAATGCATAATATAATGTAAATGAAATACAAAATAACATATTGTAAAATTCAATGAAATTCCTAGCATACAATGTATGGTAAGTAATTTCCATGATCCCTTAATAATAATTAAATCCAATAGACCATATTTAATTAAACCTTATTATTTATCAACACCAAAAATATAAATATATATTTAAGGAATTAATGTCAAATTGGAATAATTTTATAAAATAAATCTTGTGGATTCAGTTTTTCTAAATTCTTTCTTGTGATATGGATACAAAAATTATTGTGATCCAGATACTACTATTATTGAAATCACAAAAAACCATGTAATTTTTTTATTAAATTTCTCCCCAAATTGGTAAAAATAAATGTTCAAAAAAGTAGGTATAATACCTCATATGAAATTTCATTAATCTATACACAATAATAACCCCTTCGTTTTATATTCATAACAAGAAATATTCCAATCGATTAAATCATATTTGAACATTATCAGGATAAATATTACATGATTTATTAATTGAAATAATTTAAAAAATATGTGGATCAGGAATGAAATATACAATGGGAGTTAAAAGGGGAAACTACGTGAATCAAAATGAAAATCAATCCAGAACACCATATATTATTGGAGGTTGTAGTGATGATAGATAGAGAGAGAAATGTGGAAACTCTTTCTCTATCATCTTATTATTGAGGAAGAACCTTGAGGGGGTATTTATTATACTTAATTCTTAAATTTTTCTTTCTACATCATTTTTCAAATATATATTTTTTGAACATTGAGTTCGTGGTGGCCATACACCAAAAACAAAATGTCACATAGGTACTTAATCGGAATGGAAACCACAAAATTATTTTATATTTTCAATAAAAAATGACTAAATTATATTGAAAAATATTTTACAAAAATTTAATAGTAATATTAAATGTTTAATCAAAGCTATAAATAAACAATAGTCCACCTTTTTATCTTATTCCAAGACTTTATAATTCTCCTGGATTGTAGTCCACCGGAATATGATGTTTTTATGATCCATTGAATAAAAATTATATTATTTATTACAAAAAACCCACAAAAATATTTATTATTATAGATAAGTATCGTCAAAAATATGTTTTATTTCAAATAATCTATCATCCTTTCATCACATCTATTTTGATTTTTCATTATTTCAATAATATCATCAATAGTTCTTCATTTATTTTTTCTATCTCTCTCTCTATCAATGTTATGGGAATCTTCTTCCCGTCTGCAATTCCCTCCGATTAATATGTTTAGGTTCTAATATCCCTCCATCGATGATATAGACTCATTTATAAATAATTAATTAGGACATTATAAGAATACAAGTTTTGGTTTTCTATATTTTTATAACAACAACAAATAGATTTATTAGGATGAAAACATGTTTCTCATGTATCATGGAGGAATAATTTCATTAAAACTAAAATCTTAAATCTACTCAAAAAATAAATTAAATTATACTTCAAATGTGACCAGCAACAATGAAAATCATGGGTAGTCTTCCTACTCGCCCCCCCCCCCCCCAAGAAAATTTCATAATCTAATTGTCCCCATGACGAACTAAACCCTATTAGATAGATATGTTTTCACATGTCAATGAGACCAATCCTTTGGTCACCAAATAAACATTGTATCATTGTAAATATTTTTGTTTTGAAGAAAACATTGAAATTATTTTAGATAAATATAAAAGTACAATAATTAATTATTAATAGTTTCGTGTTGATTTCTAGTTGTAATTTTTTTATGCAATTATCAAGGATTTCTATACCAATGGTGTAACTAATGTATGTATCCCTAGGTATGTGGCATTAGGGAGGACATGGAAAACAATGAAATTTATGTAATGAATTTAATTTTTGTTTCCAATTCAGTTCGTATGGTACATGACTTCATTAAAAAAGAATTATTAGATGAGATAATTTTTCATTAGGAGATCAATTCTTTAGGAAATGGTTTTACACAGAGAGATGGATTCAATAATTCATTTAATAGTCTTCAAAAGAGGATGTACAAGAATAATTTCAATATTTTTGTACCCCTATAAACGGTAAATAATCTGTCTAATATTCAATAAAATGAGAGTATTATGACCTCTAATAGAAAAATTTAGTTACTATGGAGGTCATATTATATTGATACTGGGTTTGAATAATTATGGGTTTTGATGTATTTCTTATGTGAAATAATTTTCAGAGGGGAGCATCACAGATATATCTAATGTTATAGATATGGATGCGATGATGAATAACCATATATTAAAATATAATTATCCTTTAATATAAATTTTTCTTTCATGGTGTAAAAATAACTAATAATATTGATCAATTATGTGAGGCTTTATTGGGTATGAATGAGACCAATGAGTAGAAATTAACTAGACATAGTTACTAAAAGAGGAACGATTGGGTGGTCAATGATGATCCATGAAATGTAATGTTCCATTAATTTTGGACTCCAAAAAAATATCATATTTAAGATGAATAAATTGAGAACTATCAATGATTTGATTATAAATAGTGGTGTATATTAGATTAATTTCTGAAAAATGAATATCATTGGAATTTTATTTTGAATTGAAATTTGTTATTACCCATTTTCAAATTGTTTAAATGTTATAAAATGATTTAATATTCCATGATACTAATACATTTACAACATTATACGTGGGTGAGGTTTTGAAATACAGAAATATTGTTCAAACACTAAAATAGAATTCAAAGAAGGTCAGAGAGCCCAATTTGACTAATCCATCATTATTTTATGTTTAGAAACTAACAACCAACAAAAAGGTTTTATGAACCACCATATTCATGACGATTAAAAAGTGTATTTCAGTGGGTATATATGTTTTCAACAAAAAAACATTTTGGGGTTACATAATGGGGGATCAATAAAATAATATGAGGAAGGAATTCACACACCATCTTTTATGTGACTTTTTCATTCAAAAGAGGAGTTTCTTAGAATCTATATATAATGTTATTGTCTCATAATATGGCCTAAAAATGATGGGTATATGAAATATAAAACATAGAACCATCAAATAAAAAGTGTAATAGATTGATAATGAAGATCCTATAATAACCGATAACATTAAAGAAATGAATATTGACCAGGAAGAATATATCAATACATGGGATTATTTTTCCTGTGCTTTTGTGTACCTCATTCAAATTGAAAATGAGTGAAATAAATACATTATTGATTAGAATATATAATGGTTTCATGATTTGAATTCATTAATATATTTATGGAATGGTTCAATCATATATTTTTTATGTATAATTTTTTCTGTTGATTCTTGAAAAATAGTATTACACATAACCATTAAAAGTACTTCTCCTGAAATAATTATTTTGAGCACTAATTCAATAATTTTATATCATATTTATTCAACTTGTTTTTCTAATGTTACCAATAAACCAAAACTGATAAAGTTACCCATTTTATGAATATATCATTATCAAATCTATATGATATTATATACATTTCTCATATGAAATAATGAAGTCAAATTCCATGTCATTTTCTCAAATAGCAAGAGATACCCACTAAATTTTACACTAGTATTTAAAATATATAACCTTCAAAACTTAGAAAAACTAGTTCATCTATCATTGTGATGGTGTCCCAAATAGTGAAAAATTCCTATATAACCCAATCAAAAATAATAATTTTACAAATAAAAACATTTTTTATTCTACAGAATTTTCTATAGAGTTATTTACCAAATAATATCATGATAATAATTACCAAAAGTTTATTATCTTTTTGTACAGACTCTGTTAATAAAAAAACACATGTATCATTTCATCTATCATATTAACTCATCCTGATTAAATTATGTGTATATATGGATCTAATAACATAGTTTCGTTTGATGACGCTATAAATATCAAACACATTAGCACATATTTTGTAAAACCAAAAAATGAATAATATAAATCAAGAATGGTTACCCTTTTGTGTATATGGTTTTTATTATTCTATTCAATAATATTGTCGAACAGGATACCATATGATCATATAATGGGTGCCTCCATCAATTTTGTATCTATTAGATAATGTGATTCACCAAATGTGTGGGTGTGAATTATAACATGTATGAATGTATGTTAGTAACTATTCAAGAAGTGGGATTAAGAGAATGATATATTATAGTAATATATAGAGTTTATTGATAGAATTTTCATAGATTTAACACCATTATTATTTTTATTAACTCTGTTATATAGGTCCAAGGATACCTCACAAGGTTCCAAAATATTTACTCATATGTTCATAAATTATAATTAAATGGATTATAGTTATCTCTATTTATATCCCTTGACTAAAAAACATTCTCAAAAAAATTCCACAACATGATTTTTTATATTTAACTATTACCAATGTCAATGTGATCCCCACATTAACTACATAATTCCTAAATACTCCAATCAATCATATATTCTAATATATATTATATAATATTATAAAAAAATATCTGATAATGTGACCATATAATTTAATTTGGATAGCCATGGAATCTATAATATGATATCACAATATCTTATAAAAAATCATTCCCAAAGATATAATATATTCCTTATTATTATGGATTTAATATATTAAGAAATAAATATGTAATTAAATATTAAAAATCACGAAATAAAACGAATGTTTATATAATTTATTAAGTATGTCTAAGAATCAATAATTTTAACTAATACCGTATATACATTGGTCCATTCTGGAATATATTATATTATATATAATAAATTGTGATACCACGTACCAAAAACTAATTGAACATATTATAAACCAGTTTTTGAAAAACATTATTAAAGGAAATGTGTTTTTAAAAGTATTCCACAGATTGTGAATATCTATCTAAAATTTATTTCAGACCAATTTAATAACACATTATATAGAATAATTCTTGAGGTGTATAAAAAACAATCTCAATTTAGTGAAATTTAAGGTTTGGCCCCATATGAAATTGAAAAATTCATGGAAAATATAAATTGTAAAATTAATAAATTTAGGAAATGATTGGAATATTTTAGATAAAAAATTATTCTCATTTTAAAAATGGATCTGACATGATATTCATTAATCACAAGTATATTTACACTAGTTTCCATTATATGTGTCATATTCAAGTATGTAGTGTAACATATTTATCTTTTCCATGTCAATGAGTGAACAAATGATTTGTAGTATGTCAATAATATACGGTCAACTTATATATTTTTTATTCTAGGACTATATATTGAATATAGAAATGAATATATCACATTTAAATATTTTAGGAAGATAACAATATAACATCGAATCATATATGAAGATAGTCACATCACATGTACCTTTTCTATGTTAGAACCTATATATTCGAATTCTATCAAAATTGAGAGCCTAAATGTAATAATGTTCTTATGATAGGAAAAATGAAATATAAGTTAATACAAAAGGAATGGGACAATTAATAAAAAACTGACCATCCCCAATTAGCTTATCCCCAAAGATTAAATAAGAATGGTGTGAAAAATTTATAGTTCTAATGCTAGGTTACTTTCCATACTCATATATGTTTATTGAATATAGGGACATATAATCCCCATAAACTAAATTCATTATGTATGACACTCAATACGGTATACATGGTGGATAATATAGCATATAAAAATCATTTAATACATAACATGCATATTCTATATGTCTATATGAATCCATAACCCCACTAACATTAAAAGATCATCAAAAACTGAATATACACTAGGATAATCATCGATTATGGACAACTCAATGTCTATCATTGAGTGGTCATATATAATTTTACTAAATGTGAAATATTATGATGGCATGATAGATTGATAAATTTCATAATTCCATTAATATAAATTGAAACATTTTATATTATAAAAATATTTTAACTATACATAAAAAACCATAAAAAATTTCCCAATTTATCATATCACATATTACATACCACTATAGAAGAATTATTTTTTACATTAAATTTCAGGTTTTTTTAAAATAGGTACATCTCTATGATAAGAATACTATTGATCTATGTGACCATTTTTTAAAACCCACCCTTTAAACAATATATTGTGTAAAATATATAAATATAGATAACTTTAATGATGAGACATTTTTTTAATTATATTTTCAATTAAAAAATCATTTAATGTAGTACTAAAACACTATCAATTATTAGAATCCAATGTTATAGTGTAAATAATGTCTTTTGTCCCATTTATACCCATTCTTTGTTCATCACTATCACCATTCAGGTATCTTTTCAAACAAAACGATTCTATGAGATAATCTAGAAACTAAACTTAATTAATTATATTATTTTTTTTTAAATAAATCCTCAACCCAAATAGTATGATAACTCCAATAACATAATTGTACTAGAATTTATTTATGCTAATGGGATATTTAATTATATTCTCTCTTTTCCCCACTTTCTATTTTAATGGAATGAAAGAACTGTTTGAGATGTTCTATCTTAGCACATTCAAGGACAACAATTTATCAATTTCTATTATAATCATTAAATATAGACCTGAAACAACTTTTTTATGGATGAAAAAGATTATATATATGTTATATATCATATTTTGATTCTTTAATCTTTTTTTACAAATGGTAATAAGAAATAGATAAAAATATGTTATTTGTTATCGAACCCACTAATTAATAAAAACAGTTGTCACTTTGGTTTTATATAATAGTTCGACTTCACTCTAAATAACAAAATTAAATTTAAAACCATGTAATCTCCTAAATGATAACTAGTACAATAAAACCTCAATTATGGACAGCCACTATCATTTTACATGTCTATCCAAACATAAATATATGTGAACCGATCAATAAAATCAAGGAAACAAATGAGGATGAACAATGAAATTGAACCTCATAACCAATCAAAATGGTTATGAATGAACATAAAATCATTATACTAAACCATTTACATATAAAAAGTGTTCAAGAATTATTAATTAATAATACTAATCTATTTATTCAGTTCTTTAATTACTTGTTGAAAACACCAATGGATTTAAGGTAAGGGATCCTCCCCATTTCACTTTTATATCAATATTTTCTTCTATGTTATTCCATTTACTGTGTGATTTCTAATGATGGGGTATTATTTCGAAACATCACCATACTTACCTAATGATTTATATGTTATTATTAACCAAATTCTCTATCAAAAAATTATTTTTAGGTACACCTGACACCATGCCAATAATCTATAATGAATTCTACCTGAACCTCCTTTACTCCTTTGAATTTCTCAATAATTCTTTTTACCCAAACAAAGTTGCATTTTATTTATATTTACTAATTCTACATATATTTTATATGTTCCAAAACCCGGTTTCACGATCCATCCCTCATTCATTATTAGGGATATTCATGTTTTTAGTGATTCCAACCTCGATACCCCCAGATAAGCAATCATGTTTTAAGGGAACGTCCTGAATTCTTACCTGATTTCAAGTGCACTCAATCTTCTGTTTTAATCCAAAATTATATTTATAAAATTAGTATTATTGTTATTAAAAAATTATTGGTTCATATATGGTTTTATATAAATTATTTTTTTACTATTTTAAAATCACTATAGTATTTTCCTTAAAACCGCACTAAATGTTTTAATGATAAAATTTACCAACTACATTTCTTACAAGTTGTCACTCATTTTTAAAATCACATGCCATGATATACTCGTATTTAATGTCAATATATAATTTCATTCTTTCAGGGATACATTAATGATATACCCATTGGTTATGATTTTTGTCATGGCTGTGGTATCTAATTCTTTCTGAGGGTAACCTTATTCTTAGGTATGGTTTATTATGTAAGATTATTGGTGTGAAAAGATTATTTATGTGGCAATAATATTGATAAAAATATTGAGATTGGTGTGCCCAGATAACACTCCAATGCGTTGGGTAATGTTATGTCTCTTGAGATGCCATGTGAAATGGGATAGACCGTAAGCGTTGACCCGTACTAAAATGGGAAACGAGATTGGATGTTATCATTGACCCATACTAAACAGATGTCTTATGATTCTGCCACATTTATATGATTCCAGGTTTATATGATCCCTTGATTATATGATATGATTTCATATGTTCCATTTTTTGTTATCATTATGTCTTTCCATGTAATTAATTTGCTTAAGATGTATCCTTATGTTCATTCCCTTAATGGAATTTTTAGATCATCCCTTGGTTCATGTGTTCCCCAGGGTACCCTATGCAGATGTAAGGCCTCAAAGTAAGCTAGGATCTCCTGATATAAATTATATGAATAAATGTTTTTAGACCCTTGTTATTTGTTTTATGTACCTAGTCTTTCAAGACACTATACTTAACGATCATTGGCATGTACTCTGATGGATAATTTTTCATAAAATCATGTAATGTTATATATAAAACAGTTGGGTCGCTATAGTTGATGTCATAGGATGGTCATGTTATTTTTGGGAGATTAGGAATTGACAAACTTAGTGAGGACCAGAAGGATGAATCAATGTACAATAAAAAATCACTAAATTTTGGTATGTATAGAGAATGTGGTTTATCAAGAAAATACATCCTTTTCTGGATAAGAGTAGGTAGAGGAAACTCTGGAAAAGATATTACTTGGAGTGAAAACATAGACAATGGGTTTTGGGCTTGAACTGGGGTATCTCAGTACATGACTAAGGGCCTTGATGCACTCTTGTCTACAACACTCCTAGGGGATATGATTTGGTAGAATAATGAGATTAGTACAAACCATTATTAATGGAAAAAAATCCATAAGATTATATGTCAAGAAATAGATCAGGGATAACCATGATTTAAACCTAAGGAATCACAAGATAGGATGTACTTCTTATTTATAAGTTCATCCTTTTATGTTCATTGTTTCCTTTTTATTCTCAATAGCTATGTATTCATGACCTCTAATTATAAGTTCAATTTTTAGTTAATGGTGGGAAATAAAATAGCACGCTCTAAAAACCAATGTGATGGGAAATGTGATGATTTCCCTAATGATATTCCTGATTTTATGGGAGTGGGAGCTAAAAACATCATGAAATTACATTCTCAGTGGGATCGAGTTATGAATAATAACTTGAATTGTGCGGAATACCCTCCTTCTCCAATGAAAGAGAAAGATGTCATAGAATCCTTCATTCAGAAAAGGTAACCCATGTTTAGTAGTTCTTCTAATTCCCACCACGTGGAACAGTGGATTAACTCCATTGAAAATATATTCGCTATCTTCTATTGCTCAGAAGAATAGATGGTTGTACTGGATGTGTATCGTTTTTATGGGGATGTTGATTAGTGGTGGACACTGATCACGAATACAAAGTCCCAAGAGGAAATTGATTCCATGGATTGGGAGTAATTCAAGAGGATGTTTTTCAACAAATATTTACCTCGAACCCTTCATTTAAAGATAGAAAGGGAGTTCATTGGACTCAGGTAGAATGAAATGAGTCCATTGGGGTGTATGATGAAAAATTTACCAGGCTTGCAAGGTACGTCTCTGGCTTTGTCATGAACAACAAAATCCAGGTGGATGGCTTCTTTAGAAGACTAAAGCTGAGTCTACAAAAATCATTGGTGATTCGATACTTCGATAGATATGAGGATACATTTAGTTTTCACCTCAACGATGAAATGGAGATTGGAGACTCTCAATGGTCTTAAGGGCCCAGTGACAAGAAGAGGAAAATGGAGAACAACATGTGTGGTTCATCAAACAGATCCCATGATGGAGAGAAGCCATAATTTTCCCCTTAAAAAAATTGTTGGAAGAAGAATCTTGGTAATTGTCTGAAGCGAATGAATAATTAATTCAAATGTGGAACTCTTGGTCATATAGCCAATAACTGATGAAGGGATATGAAAAATACAACATATGTTGAAGAAGAAAAAAGGTTCAGATAAACACTTATCCAGTAGTGAAGTGTTAAAACTATAAGTAGCATGGAAATTATGGAAAAAATTTCCCTATGATGAGGGTTTTCGGAGGCAGTCAACAACAGCCTCCATGGAAACAAGGAAGGTCTTATTTTTTCACTACTACTGAGGTGAAACCGGACAATGATGTGGAGATAGGTACACCAGTTATTCATTCAAGAATAGTGAACATAGTATTTGATTCTAGTTCTATGCATTCTTTCATATCTTTCTAGTTTAGTAGAACTATTGAAACACCACATCAAAATTTGGAGGAAAAGTTGTCTATTAGAATTGTGAATGGGGAAATCATTGGATCAATGGTTTATAAATCCTCCCCGGTTAACGTTTGTGGACTGAATCTCCCAGAAAATCAAGTCATGCATCCCTTAGTAGAGTGCAACGCTATCTTGGGCATGGATTGACTATCTTTGTATGATGCCAATATGAACTCTCGGGAATGGGGGATTACTCTCCATATGTCGAAGCATCCTCTAATTATTTACATGTTTAAGGAGGAAAATGAGTCTCTTTTAGAATCTTGATCTCAAGAGTTTATATTTTTTCCTTATGATCATGAATTTATAGGAAAAATTTTTGAGACAATTATGATAATTTTGCTTGATGAGATGTACATTTTGAGGGATTACACGGATGTATTCCCTGAAGAGTTGACTGGTCTTCCTCTAGACTGAGAGGATGAGTTTTCAATTGAACTTTTTCCTAGATCATTGCCTATATCATAGAAACCTTACATATTGGCCACCATGGAGCTAGAATAACTAAAAAATCAGTAATTGGAGAATATGGAGAATGGTTTTATACACCTGAGTGCCTAAAAATGGGTTGTGCCAGTCCTCTTTGTCAATAAAAAGGACGAATCAATTCACATCTGAATTGATTATCATGAACTCAATAAAATCACAGTAAAGATCAAGTATCCCCTACCACATATTGATGACTTTTTTGATCAGATTTGTGGGGCCAGTTATTTCTCTATGGTGGATATTCAGTTGGGATATCATAAATTAATAGTGGGGAAAGAAGATATTCCCAGGACATCCTTTCGAATGAGGAATGGACACAATTAGTTCATAGTGGTTCCCTTCAGACTCACTAATGCTCCAACAATTTTCAAGGATGTAATGAATAGTGTCTTTAGAGATTAACTTGGAAAATTTGAGGTATTATTTGTTTATGATATTATGATATACTCAATGAGAAAGGAGGAATATGAGGAGCATTTGAATACTATGTTAAATACATTATGACGGGAAAAGTTGTATGGAATGTATAGTAAATGTGAATTCTGGATGGGGGAAGTATCATTATTGGGGTATGTTATCACCAACAATGGGATATTTGTGGGTCCTTCCCAGATGAACGCAATTGAAGAGTGGCCCAGGAAAAAATCTATAATGGGGATCCGTATCTTTTTGACTCATGGTGGGTATTATTGACAATATTTGATGAAATATTCACAATTTTAAAACCGAGTGAACAAGATAATACCGAAGGGAGAAATCTTTTACTGGATGGAAGAATGTGAGGTAATCATCAAGGAGCTAAATATAAGGAAGTTCAATGCACCTGTACGAACATTACCAAAAAGTGGATAATGTTTTGTGATATACAGCAATGATTCAATGAAAGTCTTGGGTTGTGTACTCATACAAAATGATAATGTGATAGACTATGCCTCCCGGTAGTTGAAGATCCATTTGCAGAACTATCCGACACATGGTCTAGAGATGGAAACCATAATTTTTTCCTTGAAGATATAAAGGCACTACATTTACGGTGAGATGTGTGGCATATACACCGAGCACAAGATCCTAATGTATATATTCACACAAAAGGAGATCAACATGCGTCATAGGAGATGTTTAGAGCTAATCAAGGGTTATGATTACTCAATTCACTATTATCCATGAATGGCGATCAAGGTAACTGATGCTCAAAGTACAAAAGAACATGCTACTCTATCAATGTTACTAATTGAGAAAGACCGTATCTTCATGGATATGAAATGGATGGATATAGAAATCCTAATGTTAAGGGACACATCTTACCTTCCCCAAATTATTGTGCAACAATCCATTAAAGAGAAGATTAATGAAGCACAAAGGGAGTATGTGGAGTTAAAAAAGAGGGTGAATGCATTAAAGGAGGGGAAGCTAAAAAATTTCCATATCAACGATGATGTTGTGATTTGGTTTGGAATTCAACTTTTTGTTCCTTCATCACCTGGGATATTGAAGGAGCTATTACTGCAATTCATTTTTTTTTATTTTCATAAAGCCCATTTAGGATAACCAGTAACATCACAACCAAACAGCAGAGCATCCAAAAGAAAACATCTTCTGAATTCAAAATTCAAAAACACGACGAACCATGTGCCCACCTTGAGCTGTGAAACCACCATGATGAGCGTGTCGACATGAAATCCATCATACCCCCGGCGAGACAAGCCAGAACACCGCGCGCCACCATTCATAGCAGGAAGATGGTGAAACCATTCGACCAAACCACAAATTCAACCAACACAAACCCTTACCATGAAATCACAGAATTAACACCACAAAAAATTCACAGCAACCAAAATTCCCTCCATCATCAAGCCCGAATGAATTACCGACAACAAAATGACCCAAACGAAAACCATCCAAGGGACTGAGCGGCGGAACCCAATGTCACCAAATCCATCCAAACCGAACAACCTCAAACATCATCAAATCAAAAATATAAAAAAGCACTCACGGAATCAACGAATCTGACGCCCCCCTTCGGCCCCTCCAGATCTGCCGCCTAACAACAAAGGAACAGGTCAGAAATGGCACCTGGCCGCGCCAGACAGAACTGTAAAACCGAAACCACTGCAAACGCGAGCCGCATCGTCGCCAAAACAGCAATCCCACAGAACCGAGAGACCACCGATCCACATTTAGGGAAAGGCTTCACACCGTAGCTCCACCATTCCAAGACAACGCCAGGCCATGCCAACATCGAGCGGAACCAGATGAAGCCACCTTCAGGACTGAGCCCAGCTAGAGGGGAAGGGAAGAAAAGCTGATGAAAAACCCTAGGCACCACAATAATTGAGGAAATGTCACTCTGAGGCCGATCTCCCACCACCCCCTCTAGTTTTTAGGGTAATGAATTATATAAAGTATGATGGAGCTATTATAAAATTCACATGTCTCAACAATCTCAATCCATCCTGGGAGTTCCATGATTTATCGTGATCCTTGAGAACACTTCTGGTGGGATAACATGAAGAAGGAGATTGTGGAATATATATCCAGGTACATGGTATGTTATCAAGTTAAAGTATAGCGAAAAAATTTCCAATAGATGATGCAACCATTGCCTATTCCCATGTGGAAATGTCAGAATGTAACTATGGACTTTGTCACAAGTCTCACGAAGATGTTGAGGGGAAATAATTTGATATGGGTTGTGGTTGACGAACACACCAAGAATTCCCATTTTATTATTATTTTAGAAGACCTCTTGCTTGAAAAATGTTCAAAAATATAAGTGAAGGATGTGGTGAGAATTCATGGTGTGCCACTCTCAATTGGATATGATCATGGTCCAAGGTTCACATCTAAATTCTGGAGGATTCTCCAACTTTATTTGAGTACATAACATAATTATCGCATGGCATATCATCCCCAAACTGAGGGCCAATATGAAAGTAATATTAAGATTCTTGAATATTTTCTAAGATCCTTCTATCTATAATTCAAAGGTGGATGAAATCATCATCTCCAATTTGTTGAGTTCTCATACAAAAATATCTTCCACTCGAGTATTTAGGTGACTCTGTATGAAGTTATATATTTAAAGCGATGTAAAACTCCAACCTATTGGAGAGATGTTGTAGAACGAAAGTAACATGGACCTGATCTTGTGCAAGAGATATTGGAGAAGGTTCAAGTCATCCAGAAAAAAAATCAACTCAGTGTCAAAAAAAGAGTTATGCTAACAAACCTCAAAGGGAATTGGTGATCAATGTAGGAGGTAAACACATCCCTCAAATATCACCCTGGAAGAGGGACATGTGGTTAGGAAATAAAAGAAAGACAATATCAATGTACATTGGCCCCTTTTAGTTCCTTGACCACATAAGGTTCATTTCCTATTAGCTTGCACATCCACTGAATATGGATCGAGTTCATGTTGTGTTTCATGTATAAATCCTGAGGATATACGTACCTGATCTCTCACAGGTACTGAACATAGATGTGGTAAAGCTGGAAGATGATTTGTCATATGAGGAGCATCCAGTAATGATTCTAGACCAATGTGATAAGGTACA
The DNA here is from genome assembly GCA_963277665.1 of Viscum album. Classification (NCBI taxonomy): domain Eukaryota; kingdom Viridiplantae; phylum Streptophyta; class Magnoliopsida; order Santalales; family Viscaceae; genus Viscum; species Viscum album. Next base: position 1,895,726,225 of record OY728151.1, read on the forward strand.
ATGCAACAAGACAACCCACCCTGTCAACGTGTTGTGGGGGAAAAAAGTTCAACGAAGCTACCTAAGAACAAGAGGAAGAAATGAAGGATAAGTACCCTCACCAGTTAACAACTTAGAGTGTAAAATGAAATTTAGAGGGTGAAATTTCCTAAGGGGGGAACAATGTAACGACCCAATGTTTTTCAAAAGAAATTTACTTCTCATATGTTTGTATAAAAATTCAATAAAAACACAGCATAATGAACTACTAAGTACTAAGTGACTTTTAAACATAAGTTTTTCTCTTCTGTGTTTGGAATTTCGAAAATTTTACATACACTGTTGTGACCAGTATGTTATTTGGAGTCTGAAAAGAAAAACATAATTTTTTTTGAATAGTAACCTACCCTTACGGATAGTAACATACCCTTATAAATATTGATATACCATAATTAATAGTAACCTTACCTATGATAGTATTAAAATAATAATCAAGTGATATTATGATGTACATGTATTTTAGAATAAGTAAACGAATGTTTTAAAACTATGTTTTAATAATAAATTATGATTTTAATTAAATATTAAATTTATAATATTTATAAAATTATTTTTGAAAAATTTAGTTCATTTTTGGATTCTACAAGTCGAAAAATTGTTAGGGTTATGTTTTGGGATTTTTTTGAAATACTGGAATTTTTTAAGAATTGTAAAATCTTATAATTAACAATAAATGATAAATAATTGATTAATTGAGTCCTTGATGGTGATCTGCTGAGGTAATCCCAATTAGTTCGAAGTTGCATGCATTTATATCTATTCTAGGTGAAGGAATACTTACTATTCATAGTATTGTGATGAAATAATAGACTAATAATTTATAAAATTAGGAAACCCGTTCTCCCCTCCAATATAAATACCACCCATTATATCCTCTTATCTTCACTCCTCTCAAGACTTTCACTACTGGAAAATGATCTTATACCCACTGTTCAAAACCATGGGTATAGACCCCAAAACCGCGCGTATAGGTTATACCCACGGATTGGAGAACTGTGGTCGTTGGTGGCATCGGCATAGGTCCATGACCTATACCCACGGTTTGGAAAAACCGCGGGTATAGGGTATTCCACCGTGTCAGAACTCTATACCCATGGTTTGGAAAACGTGGGTATAACATATTTTAGAAAATAGAGTCCCACGAGATTCGATCTCCCGACCACTTCTCCGTTCATGAGATTCCGTACCACTACCCCATCACTGCATATATGTGTATATATATATATTTTAATAAATATATTTATTTATACCATGAGTGTTGAGGAATAAACTGTTGTTATAGAACTCCCGCCAATTTTTTTTCTCCCACATAAAAAATAAATTTCCCACGCACATGTGGGAATCCTATACCTACGGTTTGTCAAAACCATGGGAATGTGTTTTTTTATCCGACCACAATACCCACGGTTTTGGGGAAAACTGTGGGTATAGATATTTTAATACCCTATACCCACTGTTTAGAAAAAACCATGAGTATAGGGTGGCCTATTCCCACGGTGTGGGGAAACTATGGGCATAAGCTATCAAAAAATGCCTATACCCACAGTTTTCCCAAATCCACGGGGATATTGTGACCTATCCCCATAGATTTCCCCAAAACCGTGGGTATAGGTCCATTTTCCAGTTGTGTTTTTATATGAAAATATTCTTCCCAAATATCTCCCCAATATCCTCCCCCATTTCCA